>CP042191.1:0-1445000 GCA_007735645.1 Venturia effusa | reverse complement strand
GACGGGCGGTGTGTACAAAGGGCAGGGACGTAATCAACGCATGCTGATGACATGCGCTTACTAGGCATTCCTCGTTGAAGAGCAATAATTGCAATGCTCTATCCCCAGCACGACAGAGTTTAACAAGATTACCCAGACCTTCCGGCCAAGGAAAAAAACTCGTTGGCTCTGTCAGTGTAGCGCGCGTGCAGCCCAGAACATCTAAGGGCATCACAGCATAATGAGCGGCGGGACCGCGGGGCGCTGGCCCCGGTCCCCGCCCGCTCGACACCCACGCCGGAGAATCGGCGCGCCCCTACGCTTTGCCTGTCGGGGCTCATCGTAGGGGCCCCCCTCTCGGGGGGGTTTAGCACGTACCTTAACCGCCGCGGCGGCCATCCCTTTGCGCGCGTTTGGACCCGCCGCCAGCTACGGCCGGCGGGCCACAGAATCGGCCGTGTGAGGGCTTTCTCTGTACCAGGTGATGTTGCCCACGCCCGGCCGTTCCCGGCCCCCCCGCCCGACACGCACGCAGTGCACGGGGGTAAAGACGTTGGACTAGAGGGGCGCATCCCGCTGCCCCCTCTATGACAGGCCTGTGGTGTTCGAACCCCAAGGTTAACCTGTTATTGCCTCAAACTTCCATCGGCTTGAGCCGATAGTCCCTCTAAGAAGCCGGCGACCCGCCAAAGCGAGCCGGGCTATTTAGCAGGTTAAGGTCTCGTTCGTTATCGCAATTAAGCAGACAAATCACTCCACCAACTAAGAACGGCCATGCACCACCAACTACAAAATCAAGAAAGAGCTCTCAATCTGTCAATCCTACTTGTATCTGGACCTGGTGAGTTTCCCCGTGTTGAGTCAAATTAAGCCGCAGGCTCCCTTTTTGAGAGTATGAACGGGCATTACACCCGAGCAACGGACTATATCTTAAGTCGGTCTTCCGCACCCCAATAGACCAACCCACGCTTGTCTAGTCTCTGAACCTTCCCTAGGTTATAGGGGCTTGGCTGCGGATCGTCCACTCTCCCAGTTTTTCCCCTACCCAAGCTTCTAGACTTGGCCACCTGCAGAGCGCAATGCAGGCTTGGGACGGTGAGGCTTGGAGGTCCCCGCAATTTAAGCGTGTTGCCCCCCCGGGAAGGGGGACTAGCATCGTTTTCAAAGGCACCACTACCCGTTTCGGGCCGTGCTATCAGGCGCAGAGCTTGCGGTAAGCGAAGTTAACTCCTGGTGGTGCCCTTCCGTCAATTTCTTTAAGTTTCAGCCTTGCGACCATACTCCCCCCAGAACCCAAAAACTTTGATTTCTCGTAAGGTGCCGAGCGAGTCAAGATAGTAACATCGCCCGATCCCTAGTCGGCATAGTTTATGGTTAAGACTACGACGGTATCTGATCGTCTTCGATCCCCTAACTTTCGTTCACTGATTAATGAAAACATCCTTGGCAAATGCTTTCGCAGTAGTTAGTCTTCAATAAATCCAAGAATTTCACCTCTGACAATTGAATACTGATGCCCCCGACTATCCCTATTAATCATTACGGCTTCCCTAGAAACCAACAAAATAGGAAAGCCGTCCTATTCCATTATTCCATGCTAATGTATTCGAGCAAAGGCCTGCTTTGAACACTCTAATTTTTCCAAAGTAAAAGTCCTGGTTCCCCAACACACCCAGTGAAGGGCATGCGGATCCCCAGGAGGAAAGGCCCGGCCGGACCAGTGCACGCGGTGAGGCGGACCGGCCAGCCAGGCCCAAAATTCAACTACGAGCTTTTTAACTGCAACAACTTTAATATACGCTTCTGGAGCTGGAATTACCGCGGCTGCTGGCACCAGACTTGCCTCCAGTTGTTCCTCGTTAAGGGATTTAAATTGTACTCATTCCAATTACAAGACCCAAAAGAGCCCTGTATCAGTATTTATTGTCACTACCTCCCGTGTCGGGATTGGGTAATTTGCGCGCCTGCTGCCTTCCTTGATGTGGTAGCCGTTTCTCGGCTCCTCTCCGAGTCGAACCCTAATTCCCGTTCCGTTGAAACCATTGTAGACCACTACTCTACAATCGAAAGTTGATAGGGCAGAAATTTGAATGAACCATCGCCGGCGCAAGGCCATGCGATTCGTTTAGTTATTATGAATCACCAGGAAGCCCCGGAGGGCATTGGTTTTTTATCTAATAAATACACCCCTCCCGAAGTCGGGGCTTTTCGCATGTATTAGCTCTAGAATTACCACGGTTATCCAAGTAGTAAGGTACTATCAAATAAACGATAACTGATTTAATGAGCCATTCGCAGTTTCACAGTATAGTTGCTTATACTTAGACATGCATGGCTTAATCTTTGAGACAAGCATATGACTACTGGCAGAATCAACCAGGTAACTATCCGTTCTCCGTGGGCCGGCCGGGGCCGGCCCAGGGATCGCGCGGCCCGTGGGCCAGGACGGTTAGGTGGAGGGGGCGGCGGTTAGGCGCGCCCGACCGCGAGGGGCGCGGCCCGACGTCTTGCGAAGGGCCGCGGTTCCCGCGGGCATCCGTTTGCCCCCACTGAGTTCCCAAGGCCGCCTTCCACAGCAGGGACGCCGGGGCCGCGAGGCTCCCGCGACCTGCGGTATGGGGGGCCAAGGAGGAGGGTGCCCGCGGCCAGCCACGCCCGGAGGCGGCTGCTGACAGTGGGAATCTCGTTAATCCATTCATGCGCGTCACTCGTATAGTTTTATTAATTACGGACGACCTGTAGGTATTTTATATTATATAACCTTATAGACTTATAGAATAGGTATTTCTCTATAATTCTAGCTATTTAGATCTTAATAATACCTAGGTTAAGTATTAAAACATGTAACTTAAAAAACCCGACTTCCCCCCGACTGGCGGGTCGGGGAAAAGCTCCCCGGCCCAAAACCCGCCCCCTATTTCTACCCCCGCGGCGGGTCGGGGGGGTACCCTTAAAACCCGACCCGACCCGACCCCTTGGGGACCCTATCGTTAAGGCGGTCTAAGAGATTATCGAGACAGATACTAAGGAGCGTAAGGCCTACCTTAAGAAGGATATAAAAGAGGCCGTTTAGCGTATCGGTAAGAAGTTCGCTAATTTTATTAACGAGGAGATCTATATCTTTGGGGATCGGGAAGACCCTATTATTAAGCCTAAGATCTACTATATAACCAAAGAGAATAATAAGGACCTTAACGTAGTACTTAGAGACCTTATAGACGATAGAGAGTAGGTTAAGACGGAAGTAATATAGGGAGGACGATATAGTAATAATAGCGGAAAGGATAGTAATAAGGAGGACGGTAAGGAGCTCGGAGAGGAGGTAGACTAAGTAGTCGATAAGGCGTTTATTTTATTTTTCTAATTCTACTTGATTTATTTAGTATATTTATAGCTAGCGGGATTTCTTTAATAGCCTAGGTTTTAATCACCTACTTTCTTTATATAGCGTCATAGGACGACGCTATAGTAGGAGGGGGAGAGGATATAGTAGGGACGGCTATTTACGGGCCGGTTCAACCCGGCTCTCTTATCCTATATAAGGACGAGACGCGGCGCCTATAGATATTAGATAATTACCTACTAACTAGCACGATAATATATTATTTTATAGCTATCGTTGTCCCGTCTTATCTTCTCTATTATATAAATTATATTCATCCGATCTGCCTTGCCTTAATCCTATAATCTAGTATAGGATTCTAAGACGGAAGTAGAAAGCTACTCTCCCCTATTATCTATACTCACTCTACTATAATAGCCCTATTATTATAGATATCCCTAGGCCTTACCCTCGTCTTAGGATTATCCGCTCGTAACTAGTTAATAATAACTTAAGCCTTTACGTTTGTACGAGAGAGGGTTTCGATAATACCCTACTCTCTTCCCGTCCTCTTTCTATATAGCTTATAAGCTGAAGGGTCGATAGATAGAGAGTAGCCATCGTGGTAGGTATAAGAATAGAATAAAAACTACTTATTACTATACTTAACAAGGCGTTTAGCCTTTAACTTAAAAGAATACTTAACGCCTTAAGTACCAACCCTACAAGATAACTTAGTAGATTTTAAGGCTTCTACGCGGTCGTACTAGATAAGGATAAAGCAAAGGACACCTTTACGGTTATTAATAGTCCTACCTTTACGTACGGCGTAGCCGTTTACCCTTGAATAAGAGACAATATCGTCCTATAGCTCGATCTAGATAAGGTATAAGGTTTTGGGTAGCGGAGGTATCGTAGAGCTATCAATAGCTACTAGGGCTTTATATTAGAAGTCCTTAGGATAGGATTTAAGCTTATAATCGCTTAAGTCTTTAAAATTAGTAGGAGAAGATATTATATAGGTTAGTATTAATATATTAATAGGTAGGGTCCCCAAGGGGTTGGGGGATCCCCCGACCCCTCGGGGGCAGGGGGGGTCAGGGGGGGTATTCGGGTCGGGTATAGGGGTCCCTAGGACCCCCCGCCCCGACCCTAAACCCGCTAGAACCCGACCCGATTAATCGGGGCGGGTTCTTAGCTAAAAAACGTGACTTTTTTATATAGTTTTATTAATTACGGACGACCTATAGGTATTTTATATTATATAAACTTATAGACTTATAGAATAGGTATTCCTCTATAATTCTAGCTATTTAGATCTTAATGATACCTAGGTTAAGTATTAAAACATGTGACTTAAAAAACCCGACTTCCCCCCGATTAGCGGGTCGGGGGTAAAAGCTCCCTCTAACCCGAAAACCCGCCCCCCTCTATTTCTATCCCCCCCGCGGCGGGTTGGGGGGCTACCCCTAAAACCCGACCCGACCCGACCCCTTAGGGACCCTATTCTTAAGGGAGTATAGTAGCGCTCGATATTCCAACTTTACGGCGTTATACTTACGCTTAGAGAGGGACTATATACTACTTTCGTACCGGCACGGATGTCTCCTCTTATTTTTGTCTATTTACTGCAGAATGCTACCCTACCCTTCGCTAGAGGCGTCAACTAATAGTATAAGGGAGCTAGTATCCTTATTATAATAGATAGGCTTTAGGGCGGGCGCACTTGTAAGGGTATTCTAAAGGATAGTTATAGCCTACTCCTATTCAGTTCCCTCCTTAAAAGGGGTATCCTTTTTAAAGAGCGTAAAGATAGGCTTTAAGCTAGTTGCGAAGTCCTCGATCTATATACGGTAGTATACGTAGACTCTAATAAACGCCCTAGCTAATTTCAGTAACCTCGGAGTCTTCTAGTTAATAATAGTAGCTACCTTATCCGCTACCGGATGCCGGCCGTCTCTATTACAGTAGTATCCTACTATATTAACTCCTTCTATATATATATCAAACTTCTCGCCCAAGATAGTCGCTCTAGTACGCTTAATATCTACAAGTAGGGCGTCTAATTTTACTAGATGCTCGAGGACAGCGCGATGTACTCTACTTAGTACCGATATAGCTCTATCGTACGTTGTCCTAGGGCTACTATAGAGGGTATCGTCTACGTACACGTTACTGGAATCGGCTTAGTAGAATATAATCTTCTTTATAACTCGATAGAACTGGGCTACCGAGTTCGTAGCTCCCTAGGGTAGTATAGTTATCCTTAGGAGGCTAAAAGGAGACTAAAAGGATATTAGGTCCCTGCTCTCCTCTATAAGCTCTAGTTAGTTATATCTAGAGTAGAAATTAGCGAGGGAAATGTATATATATCCCGCGAAGGAGTCTAAGAACTCATCTACTATCGGAGGAATATTAGCGTCCCTAATTATCACGGCATTAATATTGGTAGCGCTATTAATAAGCCTATACTTCCTATTTTTCTTCTAAACCAGGAACTAGGGATTGCGGTATAGTACGTAACTAGGCTCTAGTCTACTAGTAGATATCCTCTCCTAGAATATCTGCTTAATCTCATTCCCTAAAGCCTTCGGAATATAGAAAGACTTAGCCTACTACGGGTTATAGTCTACAACTCGGATTACCTAAGGAGGGGCAACTTCTAGACGTATCTTCCTATATTTAGAGAAGTCCTATACTAGAGCCTCCTCTCTTCGGTATAGCATCTCCTTCACGGTGGACCTTTCATTAGTAGTTAGGTCAGGGTTAATACGCATCTTAGAGAACCGTAAGTTAGTAAGCATCTACTCTCTCGGGAATAGGGCGTACCTCTTTTTAAAGAACTTATCAAAATAGGAGTTAGGTTCTAGGCTAATCTACTCCTTTATAATGTACTCCCTCCAATTAATACGGCCTCCCGGAGTCGACCTATCTCGAAGAGGAACATTTTTAGGCAATATCTTATCTACCTTCTTCTTATATATACCCGCTAGGCTAGGCGCATTCGACTGTGGACCTCTCTCGGATATAAACCTAGAGGCTAGCGTATCTAGGTCGGGCCTAGATACGTTCCGGACCTACGGGACGTACTACTTAGATACTCTCGATCCAGGGCTTCGACCGATTATATAGCTGAATATAAAGTTTTTATACCTATCCCGTATACTCTAGAGGTACTTCTCTCGCGCCCGCTATCTAGCTATCTCGTTCCTTATTATTAGAAGGTCGAGCTTAGTCGTCGTATAAACCTTCCTAGGAGCTTCGTCGGGCAAGCTCCGCTCTATATCTATATACTAAAAGTATTTAACGGTGGGGGCCGTCTCTTACCCTAGTAGGCCTATATTTAATACTAGTAAGCCTTTATAGGCCTGATTATAGGCGGACTCCTAGCTAGTTCCTAGAAGTCCGCCTCCCTATTTTCCGAGTTATCTGAGTCGGTCGGGTCCTCGCTCTTATCGTAGGAGACGGCCTCCTTAATTATATTCCGTAGGCTTCTAGTATATAGATATTCTACAGTTACAGCCTACTATCTAACGGTCGAAACCCTATCGCTAGAATATACCTTACAGTCTACGGTACTATCGGCACCAGCTAAGATAACTAGTCGACTACGTATCGAGAATAGTTAGCCTAGGATAAGCGCCTAGGCGCTATCTTTTAAGACTATAAAGATAATATTATAGTAGTCGAAGCTTACCCTAGCTATACGTACCGTACAACTAGTCTACCTAGTAAGCGGAATCTTCCTTCTATCTACAACCTTTAACCTATTCATAATTAGCTTCTAGACCTTATTACTTAGGCTGTTAATAGCTAGGCTACATTTCCGAGCTAGGTTCTCAGATATTACATTTACCTCTACCCTAGTATTGTAGAGGCTCTTCGCCTCTACGTCTCCGATCCTTATAGAGACTATTGGACTCTTCGTAGAGACCCTAGATCTACTATTTTCTTTATTAATACCGAGGACTATGTCGGCAGTAATCTTATTTATCTTACTAACTAGGTTAATACCTACGCCTACGACCGCTACCCTAGGGCCGCTACTAATAGTATTTATACCCCTAGAAGTAGTAGCTTACTTAGTAGCCTTTCGCTTCCTCTATATAGCCCTCTCCTACTTGCGGCGCTCTATCTCTTCTATCTTAGGTCAAATGTTCTCTACTAAGTCTTCAGGTAGGGACTTATATAACATATCCCTAAAGGCTAGTAGGTGCATAATATAATCTTATATACTAATCTAGACCGTCTACCTAAGTAAGTCGCCAGCGAGCCGCACCCCGTCCTTTAACTTATCCGTCTTCGTAATATACTACCGTAAGGTTAGGGCCTTAGGCTTCTTAGTCGGTACCGTTCGTATCTACTATTGCAACTAACCGTATAATATACCCTACGAGTCGTCTATCTTGTCTATACTATCCTCTAGTTCTATATCTATAGTACTATCGCTATCAGCTTATCCCTCTCGCCTAGCGAGGTAATCCTCCGCGGCGTCGTATAGTCTACCGTATACTATATACTTTACGGCCGGAACCCTCTTCCCTACTCCTTTCTGCATACGTGAGGATGAAGGCCCGCTAGAAGCCGCCTCTTTCCCCTTTCCTTTATCTACCTTTCTAGGTATACCTCGAGTAGCGGCGGCGATATATATCGACGGGACGTAGCTCCTAATTCCCGCGAGGCTAATATTACTTACGACCGCGCCCTTATCTCTATACGCGGAGCCGTCCGTTTGCGAGTCGAGGTCCGAGTCGTAGTCTAAGTCTAAGATTCTACCAAGGGCTAGGCCTGAGCTAAAGGAGTTAATACTAGATCTATATACGGCGACGTTCCTAGGCCGGGCCTAGGTATATAGGCGCTCCGTCCTCCTCTTATATTACGCGATAATCTGAGGCGTATAATTAGAGGCGTCTAGAAAGTTAATAATCCGGCCGATTTTTATACCTAGGTTATCCCGAGTACCCTAATACTACTAGCGAAGGGAGGCGTCTATATTCTAGAAGTAGATACCCTAAACGACAAGCGTAACGTAGTCTAGGTAGTTCCTTTCGTAGTAGCCTGGCTCTCTACAGCTCCTACATAATCTCTCCTAAGCCTAGCCTCCCTAGGCGTATCTAGGCTAGGCCTAGTTATGTGTATACGGGGGGCTAGACTAGGTGGAGGCCGCCTATACGCTATAGGTATAGGGAGTAGGTCCGCGAGGCTGACTGGGTATAAAACTAGGCCTAGTATACTAAGGCTATAAGTTCACCTAGCCTGCCTAATTCTAATAGAAGGGGGCTTACGGGGGCACGGAAGGTAGGTTGGCGACCTAGACTATACCTAGAGTATTATCCTTTATATTGTTAGCTATCTAGATACTAGCGAGTAGGAATTAGTATGTATTCTTCCTAGCTACAACTATAACCGGGTCTTTACTATACTAAATAGAGTAGCTAGCGATTCCTTTTAGAGTACCTAAGATCTTAAGCTATTCTAGGGCTTCGAGAATATCGGAGCGGAGCTTTAGCTTCTCTATACTAGGCTTCTCCTCCGCCTTCTCGTTATTCCTCTTAGAGACTGTCCGCTTAACCACCTTATTAAGACTAATACCTCTCCTACTATCAAGAGAGAAATGCTCTATATTCTTATTCCCTACAACTATCCTCTCTACCTTAGTAATAATACGCCTAATATTAGAGTAGGTTAAGCGTACTCTTGGGTCAATATTAAGTAGGAGATTGAGCTAGCACCTAATATCCTTAGGTAGACCCTCTAGGAAGATACGGCTCCCCGCTGAGGTAGTAAGCTTATTAGCTCTATAGACTAGGGGCTAGAATATCTTAAATTCTTTAATAAAGCCTCTAGTATCTAACTTCCCTAAGGTACTCTAAGTAGTAAGCTTATTTAGGTACGCCGCTATCTCCTTACGCTAACGGTCGTTAAGTCCCTTATATTCCTTTCGTAAGGAACGGCGTAGAAGTATATAGTCTCTAGTCTTATACCCTAATAATAACTTGACGTTGACTAAGAGTTCTAAGGCTATATTCCTTAGTAGGGCTTAATTCCTAAATATACTATCTTAGATATTTGTTTGGATTTAGCTGCGTTCAATAGTGTACAATTACATGGAGGGCTAGATTGCCATAGGTAGAATACTACCTTAATCTATCTAGATCTGGCCACCTCAGCAGACATAGGGGTTATACATATATATAGTCGATTGTAAGTCCGCTTGCAATCAAGAATTAAGCATTATACAACTTAATAACTAGACTAGTCCTCTATCTTTCCTTATTTCCTTACTTCTATTTTTCCTTATCTTATTTCATTGGTACCATTGGTCAACTACCTATCATTCCTATAGGATATTGGTTGATACCAACACTGATCAGTAGTTGGACTTGATTCAACTATAGATTTATAAGATTTCGCTAGTAAACAAGGAGATTGCAACTGTATCTCCTAAGTTTCAGACGGATACTTACCTGAAATAGTCCGACAATTGTATTTCTACTATTATACACTCAAACCCCGATACTACCGTTCATCGATAATATCGAACGACTACGTCAAGCGAACTTGCAGCCCTAGGAATAACGAATTTCCATCGAGAATCCTCATAGATCACTAAGATCTAGAAACTACAATATAGCTGGAGAAGACGAGTAACAGAAATCAACCCCGAGCGTCATAACTACCAAAAGCACGAAAAGTTCCTAAGTACAACTTGAGGGACAACTCTTCTTTACTAATAAGAAGTATCTTAAGTTATCTTTATCCCTCAGTCCAACAACAACCAACGAAGAGCTTAATGGCTATATCGCGTACCAAGCGTACCTATACGCATCAGCAAATTTACTTGACGAACTCCAGGAGTACTTTTACGAAGACTTTCGTAATTGGAATACTGCTACGTGGCAGAAAGTCGACAAGGAACGACTGAGAGCGCTAAAATCGGTTTTAGGAGAGGCTCTTCCAGCTACAACCTAAAAAGGAACCCCCATAGAGTTACAATTAGCTAACGGTATTCAGGCAATTGCATCGACTTACTAGTCAAACGAACTTGCAGATACTACATCTGTAGGTTATCCGAAGATCCCGCCTATAACTCCAACTCTAGACCGAAAGCAACCTACTACCTAGGAGATTCAGTATACACAACCAGAGTCTAGCAACTTAAGACGATTTTAACCTAATATTACTCAACGAAAAGGCAAACAACCTATTAACGATTAGCGTTATAGAGTGCCACCATCAACAGTTTAGGAAGAACTAGAGGAAATACCAGCCTAGCAACAATCTTAGTAGCCTATACAGTAACCAGAACGGCCTAGATCGAGACTCGAAGACATTTTTCGGAACTTTATCGATAGCCAAACCAACTTGTAAGACCCACAAACAGTAGTTATACGAAGATTGACCGACCTTAACAAGTTATATACCGACGATATAAAATACGGTAGAGAAGAGGACGACGTGCTCGAAACCAAGCTTAGGATCTTCGCAGAAAACATAGGAAAGTGCGGAATATTCGACGGAAAAGAGGTTATCAATGCATTTCCAATAATACTGAAAGGAAAGGCTAGAGACTTTTACTATAACGAGATAATAGTAAACCGACCTACTAGATGGATCCAAGGTTTTAAGCAACTACTACGGCATTTCGAGACTCCCGAAAGACGCTAAAGACAATTGACAGAATAGAGAAATGCTACTCTTCTCTCTTATATTCAAAGTTCGCCAGGAAAGTCAATTCTAGAGTATCTAGAACTATTCATCAATCAGTTGAATAAACTACAAAGAAACCTCGAAAAGTCTCAGGCGGAAGTGTACGAACACTTACTCCTAGGCTGTAAAGGTATTCGAGAATACTAGTATGCCTTATTTACTCCTACTAGTACGTATCAAGGCTTGTACGATCAATTACGGAATTCTATTACAATAATCACGGTAGAAGGATATGCAGTACGCTTCCAGATATCAGAATAGAGCTAATAAGCGTTCACTCTCGACGAGGAGGATGTTCAAACTAACTTACAGATTGTAGAATACGAAAATGACGATAATGAAGCGCACTATACTGATAGAACTTATCAGAAGAACTCCCTTTCTAGAGGCAGAGGAAGAGGTGTAAGACGTGTAACAGGATACCCAAATAGAGGGCAATCTTCTCGAGGAAGAGGAGGAAGATTTCAGCCAAGAAAAACAGGCTAGAAATGCTACGTATGTAGTAAATAGGGCTGTTGGTCCGTTTATCATACCCTAGAAGAACGAAAGGCTAGTATTGAACGATTTAAAGCCTCCCAACTATCACACTACACAATAGAAGAGATTATTGAGGCCTACATAGTCATGGTTGACTTCTGGGAAGGTACCAACAATGCACAGGATGAATTGGCTAGAGAAGAGGTGTATTTTCTCTTTTAGGAGGAAGAAAACAACGAAGGCTTCTTTACAGTCGCCCAACAGCTATCCGATAATGCTACTATGTATTTCCTTACTTCGAAAAGGCCAGCAAACCAACTTACATATATCATACTAGAGATATTTCAGTTTGATCATCGGTACTCGGACTAGGTGTTTTAGGGTATCCTACCTGATATAGGAGCATCAGGGATCTCTATAGTAGGAGAAGGCCAATTCCGAGCATTGTAAGTTCACTTGCTACTCAATTTGGATCAATCTACCGCGGGACAACACAATATTCTGTTTGGTAAAGGTTCTGTATCAAGCCTCGGAACTACCACGGTACCGACACCGTTTGGATCTATTGATTTCCACGTGGTACCGGCCAATACACCGTTTCTCATGTATATTAGAGACATGGATCGCCTTGGAATCTATCTTAACAACATTCGAAACCAACTAGTCCAGGGTAATAAGTACTTTCCTATTACTAGGAAGTACGGTTATCTATAGATTGAACTACCAGTTCTCAAGCAAATTATAAATACCCCGTACATGCAAGATGGTTTGACAACCAATTCGAGTTACTTAGCTACGTTATCAAACGGTTCTAACTAACGGTTAGTCCGTTATGATACCCCGGAACTATAAAATACCCGATTTTCAACCCCTCACCAGCTGAAACAAGCTACTAATAATGTACTATCATTCACCTTCCTCCAATCATTCTTTTCAGACCTAGATAAACGTTAATTGAGGCAAATTCATCGACGTTTTAGACATCCTTCGGCTCAACGTCTATTAACAATCCTCACTAGAGCAGGATTAAATGATGTTGATACTAACGTTATTCAATCAATTACGTTAATTTGCAAGTTCTACCAGATAAATGCAAAGGCTCCAACACGGTTCAAATTCAGCTTGAAAGATGATCTCATTTTCAATTTAGAGATTGTTATGGATATCTTCTTTTTAGAAGGAAAACCAGTACTATATATTGTAGATATAGCAACTGCGTTTTAAGCTGCTAGATTCCTCAAAGGAACAACTGCTAATGAGGTCTGGAAATGCGTCCGAATAATCTGGATTAATACCTATTTAGGTCCTCCAGATACAATTGTTGTTAATGCCGGTACGAATTTTACGGCTTATAAATTCAATCAGGAGGCAAGTTCTCTTGATATACACGTTAAAGAGATACCAGTTGAGGCCCATCATAGCATTAGAAAAGCCGAAAGATACTATGCTATCCTTAGGAGGTGCTACTCAATTTTCAAGAATAAATTACCTTTAGAAAATAGTGAAACCCTCCTCCAGTATACTGTAAAGGCTATCAACGACACAGCAGGGCCAAATGGACTTGTTCCTACACTTCTCGTTTTTGGGGCATACCCTAAGATCATAGGTTCTTACCCTCCTAGCCGCACAATTCTTCAAAGGGCAACTGCAGTTAAAAAGGCAATGAAAGAGCTTAGGGAGATGCAAGCGAAGGAGTAAGTAGTATCCGCCCTATCACAACGGAATGGCCCTACACCAATCTCACTATATTCCATGCCAATTGGGTTAGAGGTATTAGTATAGAGAGAGCCTGGACAATAGAAAGGACCCTACACACTGAAAAAGATCGAAAACTATGACTGCACAGTCAGAATCAATAATAGGGACGTGGTATTTTGGTCTACTAGCGTAAAGCCCTATCAAACTCGACTATCAAACAAACTTATAGCCGAAAACGATGTGTTTTCATCAGATTCTGAGAATAGGGAAGTAGTAATTAGGGAGGAGGAGCAACTTCCCTCCCAGGAGCCTAGGACGGGCAGCAATAATAAAAACAACAATCCAATAGTAGTAAGTCCGTTTAACAGCTAATTGAGAGTTTCTAGGATATAACGAACAGTTATAATTGATACGGTAAGGACGAGATCTCGACGGCGACATCTGAATAAGTACACCCAGTACTTTATTCAGCCCTAGGAAGTGTTTCTCTCTGCAAAAGAGAAATTAGACTATGTATTATGTCTCCAATTACGTACAGAAGGTAAACTCTCCTTAGATAACCCACTATTTCAAATTTCAACGACAACTGAGATTGATGGGTTAACAGGTAAAGAAGTTATAAAGTTTATACAGAAACCTGTCACAAATGAGCGTATTTTCAACTCTCGAATAGTCCATGAAATCAAAGGAAAAGGGACCGATAAACCCTATAAAAAGTTACGGCTTATAGTGTAAGGATTTAATAATAAAGGCAAGGAGGTTATCCTAACCTAATCGCCTACTATTCAGAGAGCAAGTCAGAGATTGATACTTGCAATTGCAGCAACTTTACTTAACGCACGTACTCTCGAGTTTCTACGCCTCAAAGTTCCTAAATCTATACCTAAAAGACAACGAAAACGATTCCTCTTAATGTTAAGAGATATTTCGTAGGCATATACCCAATCAAAGACGACATTGAACAGGAGAATGCTCGTAAATTTACCAAAAGAAATTATTCACCTCTATCCACCTGGAACGATCATGGAAATCATTAAACCCTTATATAGTATTGCTGAAGCAGGCCTACACTGGTTCAATACCTACCATAAATACTATAAAGAAAACCTGGATATGACTACCTCAGTCTATGATCCATGCCTCCTAGTTACAAAAGGAGATGCATTTAGTGTTATTGGTATACAAATAGATGATACTTTGATTCTCTGTAATAAGGACTTCAAATTCAAAGAGGAGGAAGAAAGATTAAAAGCTAACTTCCTAGTAAAGCCTGTTAAGGAGCTCAACAATAACAATCAGCTCATTTTTAATAGCTGTATATTGTCCAAACGAGGGCCAAACCTACTTACAAAACAGAAAAACCAGGGAGAGAAGCTATTTCCTATTAATCTTGGCTAGGAAGACTTTAAATAATCCTACATCGAACAGCGTGCAAGAGGTACATATATTGCATCTATCTACCAACCTAAAGCAGCTTTCGACCTTTCTGTAGCTGTATAGTATTAAGATCTATTAGTTGAGGATGCTAAAGCTCTAAACAAACGCCTTATCTAGTAAAAGGATAATTTGGACCGAGGATTAAGCTTTATTCCACTGGATCTAGATAAAGCAAAGCTATTTGTTTTTGTTGACGGCTCTTTCGCAAATAATAAAGACCTAAGTAGCCAAATTAGCTCCTTAATTATACTTGGAAATAAGTCCCTACAAGATTTCAAGTTTGATCTTAAGGGAAATATTATCTATTGGTCCTCAACCAAAGCCAAGAGAGTTACTAGATCAGTTCTCGCCTCCGAAATCCTCGCTATATCTGATAGAGTAGATAAGGGCTATATACTAGCTGCTACTCTATCCTAGATCCTAAAGAAAGTCGATTTTCTAGCAGTTCCTATTATTATCTGTACAGATTTATACAGCCTATATAAATACCTAGTTAAGCTAGGAATAACGAAAGAAAAGAGACTTATGATTGATATTATAGCTCTTAGAGAGGCATATGAGAATAGGGACATTCTGGAAGTCCGTTAGATCAATGGTCTTAATAACCCAGCTAATATACTCACCAAGGCGAAACCCAACGCTTGTTTAACCAAGTTAGTGTCTATAAATAAGCTCGAAATTCGAGTAGAAGGCTAGGTGAAGCGGCTAAACGGAGTTGTAGGCTAGAATACCTAGTAATTCTATTAGTTCTCATGCCTACAACTTTCAAGGAACTTTTGCTGAGAAGGCAGTCAGTATTTGAAGTTCCTAACATTTTTATATATTCATTTATTGCAAGTTTACTTGCCACACTCACTTCGCAATTTGGACTATTTTTCAGAAGTAGTTCTACTCCGTTTTTATGTTTTGGCTTGCTTTTGGTACAGAGAAAAGAAAGAATCGCTAGAAATTATTAGAAACTATCAAAAACTCATTCAGCAATGCCTGCTATGGCATTAATATGTATGCAAACTCCATCCCAAATTCAGCAAAAACTAGGAAAGTATATTAAACAAACTTGCAAGCCTTAGAACACCGAAAAAGATTAACCTCTCCATAAACTATTACGATCTAGATCCAGGACAGGCCCCTTAGGTTTAGAAGTTGTGTTCCCAACCTTATTAGATCTATTACTGCAATGCTTCTTGCTAGTACTCTTAATCTAAGAGCGAGCTATAAAGTAATAATTAGCGCAAGAACTATTCTACTTGATTCGACGAACAGTGGTAACGATTACAGTAACAGTACGGTAACTATTAAAAGGAACTATATAGCCACCACGGCAATAGGTACAGGTGCGATTTAGAGGATTGGTAATAGCCCCTCTCGACATCTGGCCAAAGACTGCCGCCATATAGTACTAGTAATAAGTTCCAGTACTATCTCGATCCACCTTCGGCGAAAAATAAACGTCTTTACCTATATTCTTTCCCGGAACCCAGTTAGCTTCCTAAGTAGGGAAATTAGGACTATCCTAACCGCCTTCGCAATCAATAATATCCAAATAAGTATAGGTTAATAGGTTTCGAGTCCTATCACGAGAACCGATTATAGAGAATAGCGAATAGAGTTCTCGTATATTCCCTAGGTTTTTCGGCGCCAAATTAAACTCTCTAAAGAATTCAAGTAGTCTGGCAGGCTCTCGAATACCTAGGACTTTATCTCTATTTAAATAGACGGTTTTTCCTTCGAAATTCTGGAATCTACCAGGTATAACTTGATTAGGATTGCCAACAGGACGAGGAATTATCGACGTAGGATTACGAGGAGGTCTAGAACTATTGTCAAGTCAACTTACAGGTTCGAGTTCAACAGAATTCTAACTTACGGGGTATTTCCAGCGCTGGAACCACGACCTCTACTACTAGAGTTTCCACCGCCAGAACTACGGCTAGAACCACTCCCACGCATAGTACTAGGACTCTTAGAAGGAGGAGGAGGAGTCCTAAGTTGCCCTACAAATAGGCCTTGTCCAGGAACTGCTCCTCTACTATATATAGAAAGAGGTGCACCTGTATCCTGATACCCAGATATGAATTAACGACCTGGGGGCCTATTAGAAGTTCGAGGATCACTACGTATAGTGGGAGGAGTAGCAGGAGAAGAACTATCATTAGAAGGCGATTCAGAAGAGACTGGTTGAGGATCTATAGGCGTTAAACCACGGCCACGTCCTCCGGGTCCCCGGTTTCTACTACGGTTAATTGGTGTAAATGCCATCTTTCTACCAATATATTAGTAGCAAATTGGTTTGACGAGTAGATACAATTACCTTAAAGAAAGAGATCGAGAGTTTTTAAGAATTTGAAGGAGTAGGAGTGATCTCTGTTAAGGAAGTTGAAGAAAAGTTGAAGGATTCCTACTAAAAGGCTGTCAATTCAAAAGCAAAAGATTTACTAATATTTGGGGGAATAAAAGAGAGAAAGCAAGGTGTAGAATGGCCACTTATTTAACTACTTCAACGGTATTAACCTACATTCAACAAAACGACCAAAAACAGGCGATTTCAGGCGATTTCAGACAATTCACATGCAATCAGGCGACCAGATCTGGTTGCATAATCAACAATTCACACTTATATAAGTCATATAACTCATGACAACTATGCACTGAATTGCTAGTACATAAGAATACCGGTAACAGCCTCAGTAACCCGTTAGGAACAGTATAACCCGACCCTCAGTAATAGATACAATTGCAACACGAATTTTAAGCATCCGAAGCATGTAAGTTCGTTTGATAACCTATCCGAACAATTCCTAATGGAGGAAATTTGATTTGATGACCGACGGGGATGGATATGGGATAGTAGGTAGACTTGGTTTCTTGGTTTTAGGAGTACTTTCCTACAAGATAGTTCGGCTATCTATATACTCATTTCACGCAGTACATTTCATAAAGAAGAGTTACTAGTGTTTGGATTTAGCTACGTTCAATAGTATATAATCACATAGAGGGCTAGATTGCTATAGGTAGAATACTACCTTAATCTATCTAGATCTGGCTACCTTAGCAGACATAGGGGTCATACATATATATAGTCGATTACAAGTCCGCTTATAATTAAGAATCAAGCATCATACAACTCAATAACTAGACTAGTCCTCTATCTTTCCTTATTTCCTTACTTCTATTTTTCCTTATCTTATTTCATTAGTACCATTGGTCAACTACCTATCATTCCTATAGGATATTAGTTGATACCAACAATATTATATATATTAAAGGTGTCCTCAAGGCGAATAAGGAAGTTAGTAATATTCTTACCCCGAAATTTATCCTTAGCTAATAGGATATAGTTCTTAAGTTCTAGGATTTTGCGGCGAGTACCCCTAGATGAATTCTGGGCGAGGCCTATACTAAGTACCTATATAAGAGCGGCTATCTTATTCCTTATAACGAGGCCTACGTCCGAAGTTATAGGAGTAGGAGCTAGGATAGATCTAGATACAGTCGAGTTACTCTCCGAGGTTCTAGGAGTTATAGTCTCCTTATCGTTATCCTTCGGGTCGCGGTAGCTATTAAAGTCTACTCTCTAGGCTTCCTATATAAGTAGGTCCTTAGCTTTAGAGTTCCTACCTATAAGCTCTTCCCGGGACGCCGTCTACAAGTCCTAAGAAGATATAATAATAAATTACGTATAGAGAAATTTTTGTAGAATACTAGAAAGTATATAAATAACGAGGGCGATTTCAAGTACTATCCGTAGCAGGTAGGTCTTAATCTATATAAATATACGGGAGGGAGCCCGGCTCTCCTAAAATATAGTCGAGTTCTATCTAGCTAGACATCTCCAATAGAGTAGCGGTAACGGTTTAGGTACTAGTCTAGACTAGCGTTACCTATAACTCTTTCTTATTCCTTAGTTCTAGCGCTACTAGGCCCTAGGTTGCGAGGCTCTAGCTATAGCTAGGCCGGGCCTAGATACGATCGGTATCGAATCTAGCCTAGGCTAGCGTCGATACGGTCGAGCCTAGTAATAGTTCGTATAGCGTACGTACGTTCGTTTAATGTTCGTACGGCCTACCGCGAGGCTGTTTATTTTCAGAGTTCCCCCTAAGGCTTCCCGTAGGTAGGATCTCGAGAGATATATAGGTATACGCCGTAATACGATACGATGCGATATAAATACGGTTTTAAAAGTCGAGGACACTTACGTCCTTTTAAGTAGCTAGGTACGTCGCAGCTACTATAAGTTGCATTAGGACTTCTTCTTTTATATATAAAAGATAGTTCCCTGGTACGACCTCCAAAAATTTAGGTAGGTTAAGTATAGTAATATAAATCCGGATTAATATTAACCTTCTTCGCTTAACTTACAGCTAGCCTCTAGGACTCGTAGCGATACTACCTATAGGTAGTATTTAGTCGGTATATAGATAGTATTTAGTTAGTGTGTAGATAGTAGGACTTAGTAGCGACACGACCTATAGATAGTATTTAGCCGATATAGATAGTATTTAGTCGGTATATAGATAGTATTCGGGGTTTAGTAGTTAATGTATTAGTATCAACTAATATCCTATAGGAATGATAGGTAATTGACCAATAGTACCAATGAAATAAGATAAGGAAAAATAGAAGTAAGGAAATAAGGAAAGATAAAGGACTAGTCCAGTTATTAAGTTGTATAATACTTGATTCTTTATTGTAAGCGGACTTGCAATCGACTATATATATATATAATCCCTATATCTACTAAGGTGGCTAGATCTAGATAGATTGAGGTAGTATTCCACCTATAGCAATCTAGCCCTCTATGTAATTGTACACCATTGAACGCAGCTAAATCCAAATACTAGTAACTCTTCTTTATAAAATGTACTGCGGGAAATGAGTGTATAGATAGCCGAACTATCTTATAGGAAAGTACTCCTAAAACTAAGAAATTAAATCCGTCCACCATCCCATAGTCATCCTAGTCGGTTATCAGATCAAATTCCCTCCATTAGGAATTATTCGAATAGATCATCAAACGAACTTGCATACTTCGGATGCTTGAAATTTGTATTACAAGTATGTCTATTACTAAAGGTCGGGTTATGCTGTTCCTGACGGGTTACTAAGGCTGTTACCGGTATTCTTATACAATAGTAATTTAATATATAGTTATTATGAGCCATATGACTTATATAAGTGTGAATTATTGATTGTACAACCAGATCTGGTCGCCTGATTATATATGAATTGTCTAAAATCGCCTATTTTTAGCCGTTTTATTGAATGCAGGTTAACACCGTTGAAGTAGTTAAATAAGTAGCTATTCTACACTTTACTTTCTCTCTTTTATTCCCCCAAATATTAGCAAATCTTTGCTTTTGAATTGACAGCCTTTTAGTAGGAATCCTTTAACTTTTCTTTAACTTCCTTAACAGAGATCACTCCTGCTCCTTTTAAATTCTTAAAAACTCTCGATCTCTTTCTTTAAGGTAATTGAATCTACTCGTCAAACCAACTTACTACTAATATATTAGTAGAAAGATAGTATTCACACTAATCAATCGTAGTGGAAACCGGGGACCCAGAGGACGTAGCCGTGGTTTAACGCCTATAGATCCTTAACCAGTCTCTTCTAAATCGCCTTCTAACGATAGCTCTCCTCCTGCTGCTCCTCCTACTATACGTAGTAATCCTTAAACTCCTAATAGGCCCCTAGGTCGTTAATTTATATCTAGGTATCAGGATATAGGTGCACCTCTTTCTACATATAGTAGAGGAGCAGTTCCTGGATAAGGCCTATTTACAGGGTAACTTAGGACTCCTCCCCCTCCTTCTAAGAGTCCTGGTACTATGTATAGGAGTAGTTCTAGCCGTAGTTCTAGTAGTAGAAACTCTAGTAGTAGAGGTCGTAGCTCCGGCGCTAGAAATACCCCGTAAGTTAGAATTCTATTAAACTAGAACCTGCAAGTTGACTTGACAATAGTTCTAGACCTCCTCGTAATCCTACGTCGATAATTCCTCGTCCTGTTGGCAATCCTAATTAAGTTACACCTAGTAGATTCCAGAATCTCGACGGAAAAACCGTCTATTTAAATAGGGATGAAGTCCTAGGCATCCGAGAGCCTACTAGACTACTTGAATTCTTTAGAGAGTTTAATTTGGCGCCAAAAAACCTAGGGAATATACGAGAACTCTATTCGCTATTCGCTATTATAGGTTCTCGTAATAGGACTTAAAACCTATTAACCTATACTTATTTAGATATTATTGATTACGAAGGCGGTTAGGATAGTCCTAATTTCCCTACTCAGGAAGCCAACTGGGTTCCGGGAAAGAATATAGGTAAAGACGTTCGTTTTTCGCCGAAGGTAGATCGAGATAGTACTGGAACTTATTACTAGTACTATATAGCAGTAGTCTTTAGCCAGATGTCGAGAGGGGCTGTCACTAATCCTCCAAATCGCACCTGTACCTATTACCGT
Source organism: Venturia effusa (assembly GCA_007735645.1). Lineage (NCBI taxonomy): Eukaryota > Fungi > Ascomycota > Dothideomycetes > Venturiales > Venturiaceae > Venturia > Venturia effusa. The sequence continues at coordinate 1,423,916 of CP042191.1, read as the reverse complement.
GGTAGTTATATAGTTCCTTTCAATAGTTACCGTACTGTTACTGTAATTATTACTACTATTCGTCGAATTAAGTAGAATAGTTCTTGCGCCAATTACTACTTTATAGCTCGTTCTTAGATTAAGAGTACTAGTAAGAAGTATTGCAGTAATAGATCTGATAAGGTTGGGAACACAACTCCTAAACCTAAGGAACCTATCCTAGATCTAGATCGTAATAGTTTATAGAGAGGTTGATCTTTTTCGGTGTTCTAAGGCTTGTAAGTTTGTTTGATATGCTTTCCTAGTTTTTACTGAATTTGGGATGGAGTTTACATATATATTAATACTATAGCAGGCATTACTAAGTGAGTTTTTAATAGTTTTTGATAATTTCTAGGGATTCTTTCTTTTCTCTGTACCAAAAGTAAGCCAAAATACAAAAACGGAGTAGAACTACTTCTAAAAAATAGTCTAAATTGCGAAGTAAGTGTGGCAAGTGAACTTGTAATAAATAAATGTATGAAAATATTAGAAACTTTAAATACTAACTGCCTTCTCAGCAAAAGTTCCTTAAAAGTTATAGGCATAAAAACTGATAGAATTACTAGGTATTCTGGCCTATAACTCCGTTTGGCCGCTTCACCCAGCCTTCTACTCGAATTTCGAGTTTATTTATAGATACTAACTTGGTTAAACAAGCGTTGGGTTTCGCCTTAGTAAGTATATCAGCTGGGTTATTAAGACTATTAATCCAACGGACTTCTAGAATATCCCTATTTTCATATACCTCTCTGAGAGCCATGATATCAATCATAAGTCTCTTCTCTTTTATTATTCCTAGCTTGACTAGGTATTTATATAGGCTGTATAAATCTATATAGACAACAATAGGAACTACTAGAAAATCGACTTCTTTCAGGATCTGGGATAGAGTAGCAGCTAGTATATAGCCTTTATCTACTCCATCAGATATAGTAAGGATTTCGGAGGCGAGAACTGATCTAGTAACTCTTTTAGCTTTAGTTGAAGACTAATAGATAATGTTTCCCTTAAGATTAAACTTGAAATCTTGTAGGGACTTATTTCTAAGTAAAATTAAGGAGCCAATTTGGCTACTTAGGTCTTTATTATTTACGAAAGAGCCGTTAACAAAAATAAATAGTTTTACTTCATCCAGATCCAGTAGAATAAAGCTTAACCCTCAGTCTAAATTATCCTTTTACTAGATAAGGCGTTTGTTTAGAGCTTTAGCATCCTCAACTGATAGATCCTAATACTATGCAGCTACAGAAAGGTCGAAAGCTACTTTAGATTAGTATATTAATACAATGTATACACCTCTTGTACGTTGCTCGATATAGGATTATTTAAAGTCTTCCTGGCTAAGATTAATAGGAAACAGCTTCTCTCCCTAGTTTTTCTACTTTATAAGTAGGTTTGGCCCTCGTTTGGACAATATACAGCTATTAAAAATAAGCTAATTGCTATTGTTGAGCTCCTTAATAGGCTTTACCAGGAAGTTAGCTTTTAATCTTTCTTCCTCCTCTTTAAATTTGAAGTCCTCATTACAGAGAATCAAAGTATTATCTATTTATATACTAATAACACCAAATGCATCTCCTTTTGTGACTAGGAGGCATGGATTATAGACTAAGGTAGTCATATCTAGGTTTTCTTTATAGTATTTATAGTAGGTATTGAACCAGTGCAGACCTGCTTTAGTAATACTATATAAGAGTTTAATAATTTCTATAATGGTTCTAGGTAGATAGAGGTGAATAATCTCTTTTAGTAAATTTACGAGTATTCTCCTGTTCAATGTCGTCTTTAATTAGGTGTACACCTGCGAAATATCTCTTAATATTAAGAGGAACCGTTTTCGTTGTCTTTCAGGCATAGATTTAGGAACTTTAAGGCGTAGAAACTCGAGAGTACGTGCGTTAAGTAAAGTTACTGCAATTGCAAGTATCAATCTCTAACTTGCTCTCTGAATGGTAGGCGATTAGGTTAGGATAACCTCCTTGCCTTTATCGTTGAATCCTTGCACTACAAGCCGTGACTTTTTATAGGGTTTATCGGTCCCTTTTCCTTTGATTTTATAGACTATTCGAGAGTTGAAAATGCGCTCATTTATAACAGGTTTCTATATAAACTTTATAACTTCTTTACCTGTTAACCCATCAATCTTAGTTGTTGTTAAAATTTAAAATAGTAGGTTATCTAAGGAGAGTTTGCCTTCTGTACGTAATTAGAGATATAGTATATAGTCTAATTTCTCTTTTGCAGAGAGAAACACTTCCTAGGGCTGAATAAAGTACTAGGTATACTTATCTAGATGTCGCCGTCGAGATCTCGTCCTTGCCGTATTAATTATAACTGTTCCTTATATCCTAGAAACTCTCAATTGGCTGTTAAACGGACTTGCTGCTATTGGATTATTGTTTTTATTATTATTACCCATCCTAGGCTCCTAGGATAGAAGTTGCTCCTCCTCCCTAATTGCCACTTCCCCATTCTCAGAATCTGATAAAAACGCATCGTTTTCGGCTGTAAGTTCGTTTGATAGTCGAGTTTGATAGGGCTTTACGCTGGTAGACCGAAATACCACGTCCCTATTATTGATTCTGACTGTGCAGTCATAGTTTTCGATCTTTTTTAGTATATAGGGTCCTTTCCATTGGCCAGGTTCTCTCTATACCAATACCTCTGACCAAATTGGCATGGAATATAGTAAAATTGGTGTAGGACCATTCCGTTGTAATAGGGCGGATGCTACTTACTCCTTTACTTATATCTCCCTAAGCTCTTTTATTGCCTTTTCAACTGCAGTTACCCTTTAAAGAATTGTGCGGCTAGGAGGGTAAGAACCCATGATCTTAGGGTATACCCTAAAAACGAGAAGTGTAGGAACAAGTCCATTTGGTCCTACTATATCGTTGATAGCTTTTATAGCATACTAGAGGAGGGTTTTACTGTTTTCTAAAGGTAACTTATTCTTAAAAATTGAGTAGCACCTCCTAAGGATAGTATAGTATCTTTCGGCTTTTCCAATACTATAATAGGCCTTAACTAGTATCTCTTTAACGTGTATATCAAGAGAACTTGCCTCCTAATTGAATTTATAAGCCGTAAAATTCGTACCGGTATCAACAACAATTGTATCTAGAGGACCTAAATAGGTATCAATCCAGATCATTCGGACGTATTTCCAGACCTTATTGGTAGTTGTTCCTTTGAGAAATCTAGCAGCTTAAAATGCAGTTGCTACATCTACAATATATAGTACTAGTTTTCCTTCTAAAAAGAAGATATCTATAACAATCTCTAAATTAAAAATAAGATTATCTTTCAAGCTGAATTTGAACCGTGTTAGAGCTTTTGCATTTATCTAATAGAACTTACAAATTAACGTAATTAACTAAATAACGTTGGCATTAATATTATTTAATCCTACTCTAGTAAGGATTGTCAATAGACGTTGAGCCGAAGGATGTCCAAAACGTCGATGAATTTATCTTAACTAACGTTCATCTAGGTCTAAAAAGAATGATTGGAGGAAGGTGAATGATGGTATATTATTAGTAGCTTATTTCCGTTAGTAAGGGGTTGAAAATTGGGTGTTCTACGGTTCCGGGGCATTATAACGGACTAACCGTTAGTTAGAACCGTTTGATGACGTAGCTAAGTAACTCGAATTAGTTGTCAAACCATCTTATATATGCGAGGTATCTATAATTTACTTAGGGACTGGTAATTTAATCTATAGATAACCGTACTTCCTAGTAATAGGAAAGCACTTATTACCCTAGACTAGTTGGTTTCGAATGTTATCAAGATAGATCCCAAGGCGATCCATGTCTCTAACACACATAAGAAACGGTATATTGGCCGGTACCACGTGGAAATCGATAGATCCAAACGGTATCGGTACCGTAGTAGTTCCGAGGCTTAATGTAGAACCCTTACTAAACAGAATATTGTATTGTCCCGCGGTAGACTAATCTAAATTAAGTAGTAAGTAAACTTACAACGCTCGGAATTGGCCTTCTCCTGCTATAGAGATCCCTAATACTCCTGTATTAGGTAGGATACCCTAAAACACCTAGTCCGAGTACCGATAATCAAACTGAAATATCTCTAGTATAACATGTGCAAGTTGGTTTGCTAGCCTTTTCGAAGTAAGGAAATATATAGTAGCATTATCGGATAGCTATTAGGCGACTGTAAAGAAGCCTTCGTTGTTTTCTTCCTCCTAAAAGAGAAAATACACCTCTTCTCTAGCTAATTCATCCTATGTATTGTTAGTACCTTCCTAGAAGTCAACTATAATTATATAGGCCTCAATAATCTCTTCTATAGTATAGTATGATAGTTAGGAGGCTTTAAATCGTTTAATACTAGCCTTTCACTCTTCTAGGGTATAGTAAACGGACCAACAGCCCTATTTGCCACATACGTAGTATTTCTAACCTATTTTTCTTGGCTAAAATCTTCCTCCTCTTCCTCGAGAAGATTACCCTCTATTTAGGTATCTTGTTACACGTCTTATACTTCTTTCTCTACCTCTAGAAAGGGAGTTTTTCTGATAAGTTCTATCAGTATAGTGCGCTTCATTATCGTTATTTTCGTATTCTATAATTTACAAGTTAGTTTGACTATTCTTCTCGTCGAGAATAAACGCTTGTTAGCTCTATTCTGATGTCTAGAAGCGTACTACATGTCCTTCTGCCGTGATTATTATAATAGAATTCCGTAATTAATCGTATAAGCCTTGATACGTACTTGTAGGAGTAAATAAGGTATACTAGCATTCTCGAATACCTTTACAGCCTAGGAGTAAGTGTTCGTACACTTCCGCCTAAGACTTTTCGAGGTTTCTTCGTAGCTTATTTAACTAATTGATAAATAGTTCTAGACACTCTAGAATTAACTTTCCTAGCGAACTTTGAATATAAGAGAGAAGAGTAGCGTTTCTCCATTCTATTAATTATCTTTAGCGTCTTTCGGGAGTCTTGAAGTATCGTAGTAGTTACTTAAAACCTTGGATCTATCTAGTAGGTCGGTTTACTATTATCTCGTTATAGTAAAAGTCTCTAGCCTTTCCTTTTAGTATTGTTGGGAATGTATTAATAACCTCTTTTCCGTCGAATATTCCGCGTTTTCCTATATTTTCTGCGAAGATCCTAAGCTTGGTTTCGAGTACGTCGTCCTCTTCTCCGCCGTATTTTATATCGTCGGTATATAACTTATTGAGGTCGGTTAATCTTCGTATAACTACTATTTATAGATCTTATAAGTTAGTTTAGCTATCGATAAAGTTCCGGAAAATATCTTCGAGTCTCGATCTGGGTCGTTCTAGTTACTATATAGGCTACTAAGATTATTACTGGGCTGGTATTTCCTCTAGTTCTTCCTAAACTATTGATAGTAGCACTCTATAACGCCAATTATTAATGGGTTGTTTGCCTTTTCGTTGAGTAATATTAGGTTGAAATCGTCTTGAGTTACCAGACTCTAGTTGTATATACTAGACCTCCTAGGTAGCAGGTTGTTTTCGGTCTAGGGTTGGGGTTATAGGCGGGATCTTTAGATAACCTACAGATGTAGTATCTATAAGTTCGTTTGACTAGTAAGTCGATATAATTACCTAGATACCGTTAGCTAATTATAGCTCTATGGGGGTTCCTTTTTGGGTTATAGCTGGAAGAGCCTCTCCTAAAACCGATTTCAGCGCTCTTAGTCGTTCCTTATCGACTTTCTACCACGTAGCAGCATTCTAATTACGAAAGTCTTCGTAAAAGTACTCCTAGAGTTCGTCAAGTAAACTTGCTGATGCGTATAGGTACGCTTAGTACGCGATATAGCCATTAAGCTCTTCGTTAGTTATTATAGGACTAAGGGATAAAGATAACTTAAGATACTTTTTATTAGTAAAGAAGAGTTGTCCCTTAAGTTGTACTTAGGAGCTTTTCGTGCTTTTGGTAGTTATGACGCTCGGGGTTGATTTCTATTACTCGTCTTCTCCAGCCATATTATAGTTTCTAGATCTTAGTAATCTATAAGGATTCTCGATAGAAATTCGTTGTTCCTAGGGCTGTAAGTTCGCTTAACGTAGTCGTTCGATATTATCGATAAACGGTAGGGTCGGGGTTTAAGTGTATGATAGTAGAAATACGATTGTCGGACTGTTTCAGGTAAGTATCCGTCTAAAACTTAGGAGATACAGTTGCAATCTCCTTATTTATCGGCGAAACCTTACGAATCTGTAGTTGAATCAAGTCCAACCACTGATCAGTGTTGGTATCAACCAATATCCTATAGGAATAATAGGTAATTAACCAATGGTACCAATGAAATAAGATAAGGAAAAATAGAAGTAAGGAAATAAGGAAAGATAAAGGACTAGTCCAGTTGTTGAGTTATATGATGCTTGATTCTTTATTGTAAGCGGACTTACAATCGACTATATATGTGTATAATCCCTATGTCTACTAAGGTGGCTAGATCTAGATAGATTAAGGTAGTATTCTACCTATGGCAATCTAGCCCTCCATGTAATTGTACACTATTGAACGCAGCTGAATCCAAATATAATGTTTAATATTCGAGGTTCAATAATGAGTAAGTACTAAAGGGAAAGGATAGTTCAATTTCAAATACTATTCGTTCTAGTAGTAGTTGTTGTATATTTGTACCACGGTTCCTAGGAGCAATAGGGGATCCTTCGGATCCCGTGACTATTCTATAGCTCCTAAACATATATCCCTACTACAGTATCCGAAGTATATAAGTTCGTTAAATAATCTATTCGCATAATTCCTGATAGAGGGAATTTAATTTAGTAACTAAGTGGGATTACTATAGGATAATAGATAGACTTTATCTCTTCGTTTTAGCAGTACTTTCCTACGAGATAGTTTAGCTATCTATATACTTATCTTATACAGTATATTTTATAAAGAAGAGTTACTAGTATTTAGATTCAGCTACGTTCAATAGTATACAATTATATAGAGGGCTAGATTGCTATAGGTAGAATACTACCTTTAATCTATCTAGATCTAGCTACCTTATTAGAGATAGGGACTATACGTATATATAGTCGATTACAAGTCCGCTTGCAATCAAGAATTAAGTACTATATAACTTAATAACTAGACTAGTCCTTTACCTTTCCTTATTTTCTTACTTCTATTTTTTCTTATCTTATTTCATTGGTACCTTTGGTCAATTACCTATTATTCCTATAGGATACTAGTTGATACCAATACTAACCCTAATAGAACCCGCCCTAAATAATAGGGGGGGGGGGGTTTTTGGCTAAAAAACGTAACTTTTTTATACAATTTTATTCATTACAAACGGCCTATAGGTATTTTATATTATATAACCTTATAGACTTATAGAATGGATATTTTTCTATAATTCTAGCTGTTTAGATCTTAATAATACCTAGTATAAATATTGAAAAATATGACTTCAAAACCTGATTCTAACCTTATTAGAGAGGGGGGCTATTCCGTCCCCTTGACCCGACCTGACCCCCTTAAACTTACTCTCTCCTCCTTCCCCCCTTCGAATAAGGTCGGGGGGTATCCTTAAATCCCGACCCGACCCGACCCCTTAGGGACCCTACTTCATCCGACCTAACCTAGGGAGACCCGATCCATTAGGAATCTTAACTAAACTTCCTACTCCTACCCTATATCTACCTAAAAATTATCTTCCATATTTATAATAAAGAGGATATCTATTAGAATAGCTTTATTAACCTAATAGACTTTGGATAAACCTCTATACTACTCTTTTACTTTTATACTAGAAAAGATAGAATAATAGCTATTATCTACTATATAACCTAGATAAAAAGCGTAGTAGAAATTAAGAAAAAAGTAGCTATATAGTAGCTATAGTACGTATAGATAATATAGTTCTATACTAAAATTATAAGAAAAAGAACAAAGTGATATATCCTTATATATAACTATAGACTAAAACTACAGTTTGTAGGTTAAGAAGGAAAAATATTAGACTTACTAGAATATATAGTAGTATAACTAATAAGGAAGGAGATTAGCTTTATCTAGATAGCTAGAAAAGTATATAGAGAGTTAAGGCCTACTAAATAAGCTCTTATAGTCTAGTATAACTAAAGTAACTTAATAGTATTCTAGTACTAATACATCTTTCTGATGATAATAAAGATAAAGAAATAGTACCTATATAGAGACTAATCTTTTATTAGAGATAGATCTTAGAGTAAAAGGCTTTATAAAGCTTATATAAAATAGGTATTAACTATAAGCTTAGTATTAGAACGGCTATTACCCGTCCCTAAGAACTTAGAAAAAATTAAGATTAAAGAAAACTTAAGTAAGAAAAAATAGAAATAATAAGGGATTCACGGTTAAAATTGGTATACTCCTTCAAAATTTGTAGGAATTTTTGTAAAAATACTTTTATTATACTATAAGGGTATATAACCTACTCTCTTTAAGGTAGGGAGTAGTATAACGGCTTACTAGTATAGTATTCTAGTAAATAGTATAGCTCTATAACTAGTAAAGCTATAAAGGCTAAAGATCTATAAGTAGGGCTACTTTCTAGCTTCTACTTCTAGCCCTTATCTACAGTTCTCTATTATATATAGTTTATACTAGATTATGCTACTAGTCTTCTATTTAGTTACTACTAGCTATAATAAGTTCTATATATTTTAGATACTATATACATAACGCGTATACTTGTTCTAGTAATCTATTAGCTAATTAGTATATTGAACATTTATAGTTATAATATTATTATCTAGCCTAATACTAAGATCTTACTTCTGTATGTAGAGAACGCCAGAAACCTACTTATATAGCTTACTGCATCGTAGAGAGACGACCATAAGTATTCTACTCGCGATAAAAGTATTAGTATCTTAAATCACGTGAGACCTGACCTCGACTTACTGCGCATTGATTGTCTAGTAAAAGCCTAAGGTCCGTGTGTATGTGGTGTCTATGGTTTTTGTTTGCGCATAAAAAAATGTGGAACCAGGGCATTCATTTCCGCCGCCACAATACAGCTACAATCGACCCGCAGTATACCCAGACCTTCGCGTCGGTAAAAGCTGTAGTTTCACTGAAAATCAGGTCCACGACCTTCGGAAATGTTATGAATCGCTTTTTCTGGGTGAAGTGGGTCACGAGTGGTACTGAAAGTCACACTGCCCTGCGGTATCAGTCGTTATCTGGCATGCATTCGGTCAGCACCCCGTGCTCTTGCGACCCAGCGAGCGCGAACTCGTTCATGGATGAATGCTCCGCGGTATGACAGTGGGGAGGCAGATTTGGTAGAAGATAGCCCATGTGCTGGGAGCGAAGGAAGGGATCCGACCACCACAATGGGCGGTGTCGAAGAAGATTGAAGGGTGTCGAGTCCTGCTTCAGCACATCTCGCCAGAGAAAAGACCAAATCATATTGTCAACGACCCGATGAATCAGTCGAACGTAATCCTCTTGCCTTGGAATGGGATGATTTTGCCAGTTGCTGCTTTCGCCTTTCTCTTGGCCTCCCAACTGGGATGCAGTGAACCAATGTCGTCCCTCTTCGATTTCGTGCCAACAGGTTTGTCAGATGTATGCTGTCGTCCTCGCGTGGCGTTTCCTATGCCTGACAGGATGGACTTGGCGTTGCCACCACTCGCGCTAGCCTCGCGTGCTCCCTTCATCCTACTCCTTCCGTCTTTCCTGCCCATGCCGTTGTACCCTCTCACATCCTGAGTCTCAGTCGCACCCCGTTTCATGTCCCATCCAGAATCGCGCTGGTCTTTTGGCTTATTCGCAAACCGTCCTTCTAAGACATGTCTTGCCGCCACTCCGAATTTGGCTTCTGCAATGGCTTGCCGAGCGCGTTGTCCCCGTCGATTTTTCCGTGGCGCAACATGCTCTTCAATGTCCTCTGGTTCGTCTCCTTCAGACCCAGACCAGTACCCGCCCATTGTGAGAGACGGAAAAAATGCGGAGGAAGTGGTTCTGAGTTTCGGTGACGACGATTCTTCCAAGGAGTGGCTGTCGCTATTCATTGGCTGTGTCCCATTGACGAGCATTTCAATGCTTCTGTCCACGACAAGCTTGTTGTCCGTGGAGAGGTCGGGCAGTTGCACTGGTGAATGCGCCGCAGTATGCGAAAGAATCTCGGTTGTCGTGCTCGCGTCTGAGTGGCCTTGATCGAATGTTGCTGTGGCGCTGGAATCTTCACGGGCGCGGATGCTGGCCACAGCCTGTGCAAGCTCTCTCTTCAGTTGTGCAGCTGGGGAGTCTCTGGAATTCAGATCGGATTCCCTTTCGTCGGAGGATGCCAATAACCCATCGTATTCTGCAAACCCGTTATCGCTGGTGCGCGCCGCTCGTGTATTGCGGTCGCTGCCCAGAGGCTCTTTTGCGTTGTCGCAATGCTCCAAATCCTCGCTCAAACCTTGCCATTCCTCCTCTTCAGTGACCACGTTCAGATTGTCCTTCTTCGCCTTGATTGCAGCCGGCGCTGTCGACGCTGCTGTCGCATCCAAGCCAAGTGCCTGCCGAACTTGTTGTATCGTATTGGACAAAGCAGCTTTCACCAACGGGGCACTATACAGTCGCGCCGTGACGTTCGCGGTGGCCGTGGCCGGCGCAGGCGCTGAAAGATTGTGTGGAGGAAGGAGGCCGGTGCTGGCGATTGATTTGATCCTATGGAGAGTCTTGAGCAAACGATGCTCGGCCGTGGTTTGCAAGTCCAGCGTCTGGCTGGCTTGTCAGCCACGAAGACCAGAGCAAGGCAAGTAGAGCGGACTAACCTTCAATGCCTGGATTTCAGCTTCGATGCGCGTGCTGCCGGACGCATCCTTCTTGGCCAGGGCATCCTTTTGCCGTCGTCCCAGCTTTTGGCGCTCGAATCCACGCGCAACCTTGAGGTTGCGGACGAGCGCCAACCGACCCAGTTCCAGCAGGTTTTGTACGTCGTCGATATCATTGTCGCCTCTCTTCCGTTTCGGCATGTTGTCATTATCATGGAACGCAGGAGAATATGGTTGGGGGGGGGCCAAAACTATTGTTGGTGTTGTATCAGTCCTAGCTCGACACTCGACATCATCAGGCGGACCCGAGATGCAAGTGAATTCCTCGGTTGAAATATCGAATCAACATGGATGTTACTGTTCTGGGGTCAATGACAGCCCAATGAACATGTAAACGTCCACCTAGAACCACTCAACTTATGAAACGATTTGGAAGCCAAATGGATGTCTACTCTGTTGAGTAACGGCAGTTGACTCGGCACTTGCAGGGGATTACATAACCCGAGGATTGCATTGTGCATACTCAATTGCATAGGGCCTTAGGTAACCCACAATACAATCATTGTACCTTCAATATTGAGATTCACTACGTGATACAGTTTAACATACTCAGAATTAGGACGTCGAGCCCTGAGCGCTCTTATCGATAAGAGGATTTCGCTGTCTAGACTACTAAGGAGGTATTTGGTACTGCTGCTGTTCAACACAACACAACACAACACAACAGGCATTCGTTCCCCAAGAATCGTGACATCTCTCCTCGGCATCTCATGACTTTGAAATTCATCCGCAGCCATGGTTTTGCGCATGCTGTCGACCACGACAAACCATGATGATGGCTACTTCAACCTAGGAACCTACACCAGACGCATCACCACTTCAAGCAGTCGAACCCAACTATGGTTCAATCGAGGTTTAATTTGGTGTTACGGCTTCAACCACGAAGAAGCTGTTGACTGCTTCCAGAGAGCCAGTTCTTATGATCCGAGTGCAGCCATGCCTTTTTGGGGTCTTGCGTTTGCCCTTGGCCCCAATTACAATAAGCCATGGGAAGTTTACGACAAAACCGACCTGCAGAAGACGGTGATGAGAACACACCAAGCAGCAGCCAAGGCGAGGGAGCTCGTGGCCAGTTCCGGTTCTGACCTTGAAAAGGCGCTCGTTGAGGCCATCCAGTTTCGATACCTGAAGGACCACATAGGCGATGAAGATCCCATGACGTGGAACAAACTCTACAGTTGTGCCATGGAAAAGGTGTATGGCCGGTTCGGCGAAGACCTCGACGTTGAGTGCCTGTTCGCCGACAGTCTGATGAACTTGTGTCCATGGAAGCTCTGGGACATACGTACAGGTATGGCAGGCCCTCAGAAGTCTCTACGTCACCAGGGTGTCGAGATGACTCTTTTCTTGACACCTTGCAAACCTTGAAACCATGCCTTTTCTCCCCATAGCTCAAATCAACTCTTCTCGTTCATCGCAGGACTGGTATCAATGGTTCTTTGGCAAACTCACAACATGAGATCGCCGTAGATCTGTCGATGTGGGCCTTGAATCAAGAGAGTGTGTTTTATATCGCAGGTCGATGTCGGGGTGGAGAGAAAGCAACGTGATCATATGGCTGTATCATGGCACTTGAACATACACCATGTATCGACCTCTCCCAGATATCATCTTTTAGATCTTGACAAATGCAATTGACAGCGATCTCGAGATGGCATCGGAAATGCTCGTGACAACAAGGACTATCAACTCCCAGAAATATCGGGCTAATTCGACCATCTGCAGGCAAGCCTTGCAAACACGCGCCAACACTGCAAGTCAGGACGATACTGGAAAACTCTTTTCAGCGGCCAGGAGCACTCCAGCATCCAGGTTTGCTTCATCTTTATATTCACCTGATGGAGATGTCACCGACTCCAGAGGCAGCGCTCCCAATTGCGGACCATCTACGTGGCCTCGTTCCTGACGCCGGCCACTTGCAGCACATGCCGAGCCATCTCGATGTCCTCTGTGGCGATTGGAGACGGTCTGTTGCTTCCAACACCGATGCTGTTGCGGCGGATGAGAGATACGTCGCGCGTTGTGGGACGGCGAACTTCTACACACTTTACCGATGCCATGACTACCACTTCAAGCTCTACGGAGCCATGTTCGCAGGAATGTCGAGGATTTCGCTTGGAACAGCTGCAGCCCTCGCCCAATCCATACCCGAAGATCTCCTCCGAGTAGAGTCTCCGCCGATGGCTGATTGGCTCGAAGGTTTCGTAGCTATGAACGTGCATGCCCTGATTCGCTTTGGAAAATGGCAGGATATTATTGAGATTAGATTGCCCAAAGATCGCGACTTGTACTGCTTTACAACCGCCATGATGCTGTATGGCAAAGGTGTCGCACACTCGGCGATGGGCAACATCGAAGAGGCCGAGATTGCTCGCAAGGACTTCATGCTTTCTGTGCCAAGGGTACACAAGTCTCGAGCTGTGTTCAATATCACTGCCGAAGAAATTCTCGCCATCGCCACAGCCATGCTGAATGGCGAACTTGAATATCGAAGGCAGAACTACGATATCGCTTTCAAGCACCTACGACATGCAGTTCATTTGGATGACTCCCTCGATTATGACGAGCCTTGGGGTATGTGTGACACCACCACCACCTCAATAAGATGGCCCCCAATCCATGGCTCGCTCAGGTTCGTCATCTGCAATTCAATACCGGTTGTTGGATGTTCGAAATTGTCAGTGAGGGCAAATAAGTCTACTTCGTGATGCCTGGAGCTAGAGAGCTCTTCATCGACGCAGACGTTCCAATTCCTCTCCATTACTGAGCCCAGTGCTGACTTGGATTCTTAGGATGGCTGCAACCGACTCGCCATGCATTAGGAGCGCTTTTGCTCGAACAGAATCACGTGGAAGAGGCGGCAGCAGTGTACGCAGCTGATCTAGGCTTAGACAAATCTCTTCCAAGACCAATGCAGCATCCAAACAACGTATGGGCGTTGCACGGTTATCACGAATGCCTGGAAAGACTTGGACGACACGTAGAGGCCATGGTCATTGAAAAGGAGCTCAGCGCAGCGATGACATTTGCAGACATTGAGGTATCGAGCTCTTGTTATTGTCGAAAGCGCGGAGATGGGCCCATCCGGACAGTTTTGTAGAGAGTGAACAAACAGCGTGCCTTCCTTGCTTCTTGTCGCTCTCTTTGCGCTCGATGTTTCAAAATCAGATGCCCTTCAAACCAAGCAGTCAAAGATGGAGTCAGAATAAGTGTCCAGCAATTAAGGAAAGATTCGATAAAGCACGACGAGGTTCAATAATTGAGGTCCAAATGAGAGTAATACGGATCATACGCCAGAAGTGAAGCTTCGGCCCGAAATCCTGTCTCCTCATCCTTGGTGGACCTTCGGTCTACGCTATACTGTCAATCAAGCAGCCATGTACGAAATCTGCTGCACCGCAGCTCCGAATGTTCAATGTTCTGGTAGCAGAAATCCGGGCCGATGCACGTACTTGATTAGAACACACGCTCAATTGTCCCAGCAAAATGAAAGAACCAATTCTCGACCAGAACAGAAGAGGCTAAGTGCAATCAAACGAGTCGATTTCCAAACTGGGAGATGGGATGGGGATGCTCAATCTGCGAAATGCAGGAACGTGGCGAGGAGTCGGACGGGGGGAAGAAGGCCAAGAAAGCATTCGGGCCCGAGTCTCTGTTCGAAAGGTTGTCGGTCTTCGGTAGGCTGTGGCTGATCGAAGTAGCGCAGCTGATTGTGCTTGCGATTCCACAGTCTGGCGGGCGGCTGACTGGACCATAGCCTGCTCTATGATCAGAACTCATGAACGCACAATGATTGAGCGGGTACACTTACACGGATCGTTTCCGTGGTAGGGCGCTCCTCATTGTCCCATCGTCTCAAGTCTGCGCAGGTTCGCCTGGTGAAAGCTCTGTTGTTCCCGTTCAGTCTTGAAGCAAAACCCAAGCCTCTGGCGATCGCTCTCCTGTTTTCGTTCTCATCGTACCACTGAGCTAACGCGTCTGCTTGCTGGGATGTTATTGGCAGCTGGTGCGAGATAAGCGGATCGAGCAAAGGCAGGTTGTAAGAACGAGCGGTATACCGGTAGTCGAAAACGTCCCAGGTGGCCTCCGGTCGATCCAGTCGCCATATAAGAACTTGAGAGACGGGGTACTGATTATTGAAAGCATCGATACATATGATCGGACAACTGGAGCGGACGTTCAGCCGCATGTGATGAATACGGTGCGCCTTGCCGGCCTCATCGAAGATGAAAGGTATTCTGTTCCATGGCGTAATGTGTTGGAGGTAAACATGAAGTGGCCCAGTATGGCCAAAGTCGTCGGCATCGCATCGCCAAATGTAGCACATTCTGTCTGCTTTACAGTAACGAAGTAATGGGCAAAGGTAGTAGTTCGTGGATACCTCGAATCCGATAATGATATACGAAGTACAACTGCGGGTCAGATGATATTTCTGTGGTGAAGAGTTCAAGTTGCGGTCAGTGACCCTGTGCAGGCACGACATGATATCAGACGGGAGTCAGGCGCGAGCGCATTTGAAGTGTACTGTGGCAAGGACAAGTATTAATGCAAAGACGGCGCAACCGAGTGATGTGCGCAGCACTGGAACATTCAGTTTCACCAAATTCTTGTATGCGTTGATCGCAAAAAGGACATCATGCCCAAATCGAGATCATTGTTAAACAATAACCTCGCGAATTCGAAACCAGACTGCCACAAGGTTTGGACCATCTCTTTGAGAGTTGAGAAGAAGCTATGGAAAAGCTAACGTAACAATGGTAGTGGCGGCAGAGCATCGTTCGAGTGTCGGCCTTAAAGTGCCTCAGATGCAGGCGGTCAAGTTCGCAATGGCAGGGAGTTGTCCATTTTGATCTTGGCTGGTAGGGAAAGTCCTTTATGTACAATGCCTTGGGTTGAAATCACAACTGTATCCCACGGCAATCTGGAGCCGTATTCTCGTCGATTTTGCGTATCGGATTTGAAGACTCCAAGCACAAACCAGGTTCTGTCTTTGAGCGTCTATGCCTGGCCGGGGCGACATGCAAGTCAATACTCGGTAAGCATCGGTTCGGAGAGTGTGGGAAAACTGCTGTGAACGAGACCCCGCGGGCTGAAATTCATCTTATATCTGGGTATCATAGTCAAGCAACCACGCCTTACAACTCATGTTACTTCATCAGTGTTCCATGATCTCGCCTCCGCTTTCTTCGTCGCTCTCGTCATCCCAAAGAGTGACGATCTGGGTCGCTCGTGAACCTGCCGTAGGGCGGCTGCTTTGAGGCTCGACTTTCGGAGCACTGAAGGTGCCCGCCTCGTCAATGAGCGTGTCGAACTCCTCATCGCCTGACGCGTCATCGAGCAGTATGGACATGTGTGCATTGCGACCATCAGAAGTTCGATCGTCTTCGTCGGAATCGTCTTCTGCGTTTTGGCTTGCCTGCTTGCTTTGCTGTATTCGCTTGATCTTTTTGAGAAGAGCTGGATCCACGAAGAGACTGGCTCTGGAGATTTTCTGCATGCACGATTCAGCACACGGCAAGACCAAGATCTTGCAGCATAACCCACCTTATTGCATCCAGTTATTGGACAGTTGATTTCGGCACGGGCAGTCATGTGCATGATGGCCTCCTTTTCAAAGACGTGACGGCAGTGCTTATTCATGACTGGGTTCTTGAGCTCCCTGAGGGTGATGGGGCATTTGGTGCTGGTAGTCTCGCGAGCAATAATGATGTCGTCGTCTGAACCGTCTGCCGCATGGGCTCGAATAGTACCAGGAGCAGGCGAACCGCGAGCAGGTCCAAACCACCTCGAGGCGGGCTGCATGGGCACATCGTCGCCATGGGTACCATCATGAGCGAGCTTCTTGAAGCTGACATAGTCAGGGTGCTGGGAGTATCGAGTCTGGAGAGTCATGTGCTGCCAACCATCCATCTTTGCCTGGACTCCACGCTTGAAAATGTCACTTGGGGATGGCCCAGATTCCGGCTGAGAGGGCGCGTCAGGCATTGTTGGGTCGAAGCTCGCTGCTTGGGATACAGGGAGGCCGGGGGCATCGCCGGCTATTCTCGCAGCGTCTTCGAGAGATTGGCGCATGTGTTCGATGGCATACTGCTCGTCGATGGTCTTGCGCGTCCTGATTTCGATGTCTGCATTCAGCCTCCTGACAGCCTTCTGCCGTTGCTGCAGATCTGCCTGCTCTTGCGCGTCGCGTTCCACCCCGTCTCGATCAGCTTTGGCGCGGCGCTTTTCCACGTCTCGCTCGCGATCGGCGAGAGCCTTGTTAGCATCAAAGACGCAGTCTGCCAACAGCTGGTTCGCGTCCTTGAGATGCTGCTCAACGGGATTGAGTTGGTGGAGTCGCTTGAGATTGGCGAGGCTGTGTTGAGCCGGGGCGTTCAGTGAACTCTCTGGGGACTGGTAGACGGGCGCAGATGTGGATGGGCGGCCTCGAGCGACGGGAGCGGGTGGACGAGATCGAGAAGGGGGCATCGTGGAGGGTGACAGCCTTTCGTGGGTGATGACAGCAGTAGAGTAGAGTACCAAGGGCCAGTGGTATGTATATCATAACAGTCTATTGTTTTGTTCCTCGGAGCGGGATCGTTGTCAATCAAGCTCTGCCAACACCCCAAGGAAAGGGTGACGAGAAGTCATGGAATTCAGCTCTCCCGAGCTTCAGGTGCTTGGCGGACAATCGGAGGGCACCAAAACACCACCATGCTGACCCCGTGACCCCACAGAGTACATGATGGGGCTGATCCGTGACATTGCTGCTGTCGTCCTCGTCATATCGACTCTCACCTTCATCGCCTTCTTCGGCCGGTTGCCGGCCTTCAGGTACGAACATTGGAACGACTCGGATCAACCACCAGCATCGCAGGCACCAACTGACTTCACCGCAGAAAAACTCCCATCGGCTTCCTCCACCGGCTCCTCTGGATCCATGTACCGCGCTCTTGTGCTGCTTTGGACACGTTCCTCACTGGTGGTCGCCTGAGCGCGTCCGCGTCAAGAACAGGCACCTACCTCTTCTACGAGAAGCATTTTGTCGTCACGGTTTGTGCAGACTTGTGCAGCACCAGGTAGCGCTACTGACGTGCTTCAGTTCTTCTTCCTCAGCCTCCTCACTGGCTCCGCGGCCTTGTTCCTCCCACCTACGTGGCCATTCATCAGCAGCTTCCAGAAAGGCCTGGTCTTCCTCCTCGTTCCCTTGCCATACATCTTCACCTATTTCTGCCAGACCTCGGGCCCAGGCAGTCCGCACATCATCACTGCCGAGACGTATCAATCCCATCTGGGCCATTATCCTTTCGATCACGTCCTCTACCATCCAGATAACATATGTCGGACCTGCGCTATTCCCAAACCCGCCCGCTCGAAACATTGCTCGATATGCAAAGCGTGTGTGGCACGGGCGGACCATCACTGCGTATGGGTCAACAACTGCCTTGGGCGTGGCAACTACAAACACTTTCTCGGACTGTTGTTCTTTACATCCATCGTACTGCTCTATGGATCATACTTGGCAATTTCTACTCTGCGACCTCAGGTCACCGATCACATCAAGCAATATCCCCAGTGGCACAAACTCGACTACGATTCCCCCGGCACTTTGACGGAGAGATTCATGGCCATGTGGGAGTATTGGATTGATGTTCTAGGCACGGCATTCATGGTAGGAGGCATATCACGAGGAGGGGTGGGGATGTTGTCGACTTTGACGGCACCGCTCCCCCTTGGCCTGCTGGCATATCACGTCTACCTGATCTGGGCCGGCATGACTACGAATGAAACAAGCAAGTGGGGTGACATCCGCGAAGACATGGACGACGGAGAGGTCTTCATAGCCGAGCTGAAGAATTCGGGCCTCGACTTGGCGAGCGCCTCGATGTCTGCTATGGATGGTGTGGATTACTGCGAGGAGTCGTTCGAGTCGGCATGGCCGCAAAGAAGCCGCCAATTCCTCATCCGCACCTACGACGGTCAGCCACCCAAAAATGTTCGGCCTCAGATCGCAGACCTGATCATCCACAATAGTTGGAGACGGACTTGGCACTTGGGGGATGTGGAGAACATATACGACCTGGGATTCTGGGGCAATCTCGTGGAGGTTTTGGTCAACTGATACAAGCTTGTGATGAATACTGTGTCCTCGGTGTACGGTCGGCCTTTCGCTCGTTAAGATGGTACTCTCAAACAGCGCTGAACTTTGTAGGGCCCGAACGATCTCCGTCGGAGATTGGCGAGTCATCCGTGCCAGCAGTCAACAGTGAAGACGGCGTATGATGAGCCGCAGGAGCCTGTTGCAGAGGACGGCCGGTCCGTGCTTCGGAGCCTACCAAGAAAGGTCATTCCGATGTGGAGGAGGAGGCCGTTGGGCGAGCGTGGGGATGTCCAATGCGAGAATCTCATCTACGGCATCGCAAATGAGAAGAACAAAGGATCTTCAGCCTCATGGGTTGACGAATGAGATGCCGTGTATTGCCAATGACGCGTATGGACGCCAATGCAAATCATGATGCATTCCGAAGTGAAGTGCGGCCGTGCCTTGGGTACTGTGTATCAACCTGACCCCGCACCTATGGAAAACACGTACTAGCATTCTCGACCTGTACGACTCGCCGAGCGAATCTTGCCATGTCGAGGACGGAGGGAGAGGAGACGGGGAGGCGCGGAGGATCCCGGAGCCGGCAGACAAAGGCGACTTTCGAGACCAGGCGACTCTTCGCGGACCGGGATGGAATAGTGATGGATGGAGGGGCATGCAGAACTTGCAGGGAACCTCTGCCTGTCCAATCGCCTTATGCGGGGAAACAGGTTGAGATATAACAGCGCGAGAGGACTCGAATGTGTTGTCACGGTGCTGATGGCCGCACAGCACAATCCTCTGCCTGCCCCCTCGATTCTCGTCCCTTGTCAGCATCTCGCAACACTCCAACTGCCTCACCACACGCCGCATCGCTCCGACCCAATTGCCTACTGTTGAGCTGCTTCTTGTGGGGTTGGCGTCGTTGGGACTAGGTCAGTAGCTGCAAGCTCTCCACTTCAAGTTGTGTTTTGGCTCCGACGCGAACCGCGTCTTCCTCCACGTTCCCGCCAGATAACAATGCATCGTATTGGTCTGCGACAACCGATGCCTTCCGTCGTGGTTATCTGGCATGTCTACTGGACAGCTCAGCTGGAAATACTTGACCCGCAGTGCACCCATGGATCTGTGATTCCCATGCTCGAAACTCACCTTCTATCATTGCAGCTCACCTGCGATTTGCGACCAGCTCTCTATTCACACAAGGTGCATGGGCTAACAAGAACCTTTGCACAGGTCCCTGAGTACATGTCAGTCCCATCCGTGATTATATCCAGTCCGAGAACATCATCAATCCAAGGGCGATGGCGATGAACGTTCTGACGGCATGATCTGACCAGACCGCCATGGCTCCATCGGCATCGCTCCTGGGTTGAGGCACTTCGTTTTGAGGCGGCATCGACTCGACCTTGAAAACACGTATACCGAGCATAAGGGCTGAGTTGATTCTCGTGCAGTGACTCCCAGTGCGGATTACTCAACCCAGCCGTTGTCTACTCTTCACGACTTCGTCGCTCAACCACGCCTTGAAGCATGTCAGGGCCTTCCCTCGCCGGCGCCGCGAAAAGAAAGTCAGATCTCATCGTTACCGGTGGAAAAGAAACCATGAAAGACGCGCCGCAAGCCATGAAAGCAGCCGCCGAGAACCCACAAAAGGCCACGGCCGACTTCCTACACACACCCTTCATGCGAGGCGCCCTGCCCTTCATCAACGGCGGTCTGGCTGGCATGACTGCCACTGCGGTTATCCAGCCTGTGGACATGATAAAAGTGCGACTCCAATTGGCAGGAGAAGGAGTGAAGACGGGCCCGAAACCAACTCCTTTGTCTGTGACGAGGGACGTCATCGCTTCGGGCAAAGTGCTGGATCTTTATACTGGCCTATCTGCAGGACTCCTGAGACAGGCAGTGTACACCACAGCAAGACTAGGCTTCTTCGACACTTTCATGAAGAGGCTGACACTGAGAGCAGAAGGAATGGGACAAAAGATAGGGTTCGCTGAGAGAGCTGGTGCTGGCTTGGCTGCAGGAGGCCTCGCAGCAGTAGTGGGCAACCCTGCGGATCTCGCTCTGATTCGAATGCAGTCGGATGGCTTGAAGCCGGTCGCCGAAAGGGCTCGATACAAGAGCGTGCTGGATGCGTTGGTTCGGATCTCAAAGACCGAGGGCGTGCCCGCGCTTTGGGCGGGCGCCTATCCCACTGTCGTAAGAGCCATGGCATTAAATTTTGGACAACTGGCTTTCTTCAGTGAAGCGAAAACGCGTCTCCAGGGGTCGAGCCTAAGTAGCCGGACGCAAACTCTAACGGCTTCTGCCATTGCTGGATTCTTTGCTTCATTCTTCTCGCTGCCCTTCGACTTTGTGAAGACAAGACTTCAGAAGCAGACGCGGAGAGCAGACGGAACCGTCCAATACAAAGGCATGTTCGATTGCTTCCAGAAGGTGGCCAAGGAGGAAGGTCTGCTAAGGTTCTACCGCGGCTTCAGCACATACTACGTCCGCATTGCTCCTCATGCGTAAGTCTTCTGGGTGCGTGGTCGTCGGCTGAGTGCTAACGGTTGGAAACAGGATGGTCACACTTATCGTGGCTGATTACCTGGGATTCGTCACAAAATAACCGGGCTGCGGTTGGGTGAGCTGAGGCGTGGTGTCATATTCCTTCCATCGCTGTCCTCGATGGCCGTGGTTTGTCGCAAATTAGCGATGAACATGTGTCACAGCCTTGCTGTGGTTTGATCTCTCTGGACGGGTGGTCATTTCGTGTCGGATAATCGAATCAAGCGTGTACAGAATTTATGATGTTTTATGCAGGGCCAATGAGAGTCTACTGATAACTTGTATGTGGCTAGGTATTCTATTACTGTGGAGCAATCAACGTACTAGGATTCTCTCCGCCAGCTTCCATAGTAGTATGTTGTACAACGTGATATTGGCCGCCAATCATATAGCAGGGGTTTTCTAATAGAATCTATAGGTGACAACGTTTATTTGGCCGGAGACCATTGTATTCTCCGAGGATATTTGAACTGTAATTTGGGTGCGAATATCATCTCCCAATTGCCCGCTACAATACATCGATCTTTGCGACAATACATCGTCACAATCATGGAGATGTTCGACTTCCGCTGCCTCCGCTTCCTATGGCTCCTCTACATCATGCTTCTAGCCTTCGGCAATCCGATTCCCAATCCGGTCCCCCAAACGAGGGATCCGCGCCCGGAAGTACCTCCTCCACCAGCCAATGCCTGTCCTATTGAGGACCCGCCAATTATCGTCGAAAGAGAAGATGAAGAATTTGCTATCGACGTCGCAGTCGAAGAGGACCCACGCAACCCCGGTGCCCTACAAGGTTATTTTCAAGTCGTGGTAAATCCTTTGCGAACGCATGTACGCTCTAATGGCGCCGAGATCTTCCATCAAGGCAGAAATCAACGCCATTCCCCGGCCTATACTCCATATGTAAGATACATCCTGCCGACCTCGGACCAGGATTTCTGGATAAGCAGATATGAAATCGGCATCAGTGCAGAAACCCAGAGGATGCCGACTTTTCACCATGGTGGATTTTTCTTTCTCGGAATGCATCCACGATTGGTCATGTCAATTCAACGCAAGACACATCGGGGGCACATCATGTCGACTCGGTCGATTACCTGGTCAAGTTTTCGAAATTTGGCTTATGCTGTTTATCTGGTAGCTAACGCTCATAATCGGGGCTGCGGCTAGACAGAAGCTTGAGGAAGACAGTCGGACGAAAGTAGAGGCGTGAGAATGTGGCTATCCCAGGATCTTAATACGAGACTTGTTGAAGCCATCCTGCACATAGCTGTATACCAGCCATTCTTTGCTG
The DNA here is from genome assembly GCA_007735645.1 of Venturia effusa. Lineage (NCBI taxonomy): Eukaryota > Fungi > Ascomycota > Dothideomycetes > Venturiales > Venturiaceae > Venturia > Venturia effusa. Next base: position 1,401,143 of record CP042191.1, on the reverse strand, counting down.
TTTTATTACTTTTGTTTTCATTCTATGCTGTTTTTGGTGTATATGTATCTACATGATAGGATCATACTGCCCTGACGGCAAGATCACACAATCCAGCCTTTCCATCCCAATATTGCTCGATCTCACAAGGAGAAACTATCCTACTTTTGGATGCACCAGTGTTGATTGCCTCACATTGTCTCCCGGGGTCCAGTTTCCACTTCAGGCGGTCCCCGCCGGCCGCACTTCGGGTCTAATGCACTGCCGTACTCATTCGCGTTCACAACCAGCCGCAACCAGGTAATTTTTGCTCGACAAACAATGTTTGCCCAGACCACTTTCTGGATAGCCCAGCGCGTCCCCAGTCGCACCCACTACGTGTCTGTCGTCAAAAGCCACAAAGGCAACGTCACTGGTCTCGAGAAGAACGCCGACATCCTCATAGCCGACCATGTTCGCCCTCGCGACGCGCCGCCTGGTGCTCTCAGCTACCGGTTTCTCGAAGAATGCGAAACGCAAGGCCGACTTCTGTCGAGGGAAGAACGCACTGCCCATGAGTGCGGGCCTAAGCCTGGAAGTGTGCGAGAGGTCGCCGATGCCTCACGCGCCTCAAAAGCACATCGAACCGCCTTCACGCCCGCGGACGACGACGCTATTCGGGAGTGGGTGAAGGATGCTGTCAGGAGAGGCGAATCACATGGCGGGAACGAGATTTGGAAAGATCTGGAAAGACAAAACAACCGGCATACATGGCAAAGCTGGCGAGATCGATGGGTGAAGAAGCTACGCGACCAGATGCCGCCTCACTGGGACACCGAGATACGGGATCTGGACGATGATGTGAACGATCTGGTGGAGGAGGTCTTGGAGGATCAAGCGAGGAGTGAAGCATGGCAGCGGGGAGAGCAAGAGTCGCAAATCAAGGAGAGAGAAAATGGGGAGGGACTGCGTAGACACATCGAGCAAGGAGATGCTGGAAAGCAGCGAGAGACGCCTAAGCAGAAGGAATGGGAAACAGCGGGCAAACTCGGGGCCGGGAAATTGAAGCAGGGAGAAGGAGAGACGGAGAAGACATGGCAGAAGCTTGACAAAACAAGAACCCACGCGCCATCGACGCAAAGACGAGCAGCTCCAGACGTGCTCAGCCGAGTCGCACAAGCTACGCTGCTGCGTGAACAAGAAAGGCTGATATCGGGAGGAGCAGCTTCCAATGTGAGAAGCGCCGACTCACTCCAACGACGAGATCCAGTGGTTCCGTCGCGTCTGGCTCAAGCCAGACTGAAGGGGGAAAGGCCCAGCTCAGACATGCAGACCATGCCATCGTCTCCTCCCAGTTCGCTCAGGGCTCCGATTGGTAACCCTCCGCCACGATCAGGGTCGAAACACACTGAGAGCGCTAGCGTCGAGTCCGTACGCGAACCACCTGTAGAAACCCCCTCGCACCCTCCAAAGCGATGCAAGCATTACCACATTAGAACAACAGCAGACAATGAGCAGGAGGAGGAAACACAAAAGGTGTCACTTCCCGTCACTGTACCAATAGACGAAGCTATTGCCCTTGTTAAAGCAAGATCTCTGCCACGTCCGTTTAAAGTGGAGGATTTTCTGCAGCTATATGAAAGAATTGATGATTTCGACATCATGAGTGCCGATGCTGACAGGCTCCGCGCTGGCTTGGAGGCATTTGCTCCCTCGACTGACTTTTGTGCCCAGCAATGGCATCAATTCCTCAAGGACGATGTCCTCCCCATTCGAAGGGACTTCTACAATGTCATTCGGAAAGACAGCAACGTTGCCGCTTGCTTGGCAGCATACATCAACCGACACCCTCACCAACCTTGGAGAACATGGCGCCAACATTACGAGTGCGGCGTTTGTAGTATTCTGAAAGATGGCGCGGGTGCAGACACTCTCTACGACAGCCAGATATCACCGCGAGTCGATGTCAGGTCGCGAAATCCAAGCAGGAAAAGAGCGAGAGACGTTGTTGAAGACCCTCCGCAGTTAAAACCATCGGAGGTACCTGAGACTGCGCAGACCTTGAGGCAGTACATTGACATCCATCCACAGAACACAGCGTCTCGAGCCTTGCAGGCCGATATAAGCCTAGCTATGGATAATTACGGCCGTGACGGCGATGATGATAGTGATGACGAGTACACTAAGATATTGCACACTCAAGGCATACTCGCCGCCGATACACAGTCGTTGGATCTTGACATTCCAGATCCAGACGATGTGCCAAATACCCCGCTCGCAGAGTCCATCGAGCGAGAAGAGCCCGATGAATTTGACCGGCAGGGTCGGGCGTCGGTGAGAGATCAAGAGCTAATCAATCAGCAGCTGCTTAACAACCGTGAGCAGAGTCTGGGCTTGAATTTCGACCTGCCAGAGCCAGAAGATGGTTACGAGGAGGCTGCAGATGAGATGGAGGTCCAGCTTGCGAAATGTACCCAAGCACTGCATGATGGACTAAACAAAGGTCGGGGCGAAGAGAAATTCGACGAGACAGCGTTACAAGCATCCGTCGATTTCGACGCAATGGCAAACGAGCTCATGGAGTGCGGACATTCACCTGAGAACATCATTGTTGCGATACAAGCGACATCTGCCAACATGCCGCAGATGCTTGTCGTACTTGAACACTTGAAAATTGGAATGCGCGTGCCGGAACAGAGGCGAGGTATATGGACCGAACAGGATGATGAAGACGTCCTCGGAGGTGATGCCAGAAAGCTCGAAAGAGTTGAGGCAAAGCATGGCTGGAACGGAGCAGGTGGTTGCAAGGTTCGCCAATCTTTTTTGAGAGATAGCATGGCCGCTGCTGAGGAGGATGTGAGGCAGTCGAATAGCACCACTTGACGTGTGACTCTGAGTCGGCTGTACGAGCATCGCAGGCCTTGGATCTAGAATACCGAGCGTTGATGCTTGGACCGCGGCAAACCAAGCTCGTGTTATCGATTTCGAGCTTTCCCACGACCGAGTCTGAGGCACGATGAAGAGGACTCGAGCATCGGCGGCTGCAAGTCTTTGCGGCACTTCTCTGTCTTGCCCGAACAGCAGCAGCTCAACATCCCCATGAACTCACATCAAGCGCGTCCACAGCCTTTGCCACATGTTTCTTGATAGAAGCCGACAAGCCTTTAACCCACCTTTCAACAACTTCCGCTGCAGCAGTATCACTACTTCCAGTAGCAGCCGATGAGGATTAAAAAAATTTGCTTGAAGAATTGATGACCTACCACAAATAAGAAACATTGATGTCGAGCTGCACGATTCCAGAACGAAGGGAACGATGGCTGTTCGGCAGTGGAAAGCATTGTTGCTCCCGCCGTCACAACTCCAATTTCTCAAGCAATTACTTCACCTGGGCGTCTTGAAATAAGAAATGGCCCATCGAGGCTGAGTCCATCCCCTGGCCCGACGCAAAACACCAACTCGCGACCCAGATCACGACACCGAATCTCCCAACCCCACCACATTTTCGGTACGACTTGAACCGGAGCCGGTCCCAATTGCTATTGATTCTTCTGTTGGCTACGTCAGTAGGAGTTATCCGCTATCAAAAGTGTGTCTGCCACTTACTCCTGGCAAGTACGTAGGATCCCGGTGCTGGCGTCGAAAGTGGTGCATAAGCACCACTTATGACCGTTGACAACGCTTTCAAGTAGATTGGTAGTTAGTAGTGTTCGGGATTAGGCTTCATTATACGACTCACGTGATGGTTTGATAGTGCACCAGCGAAGTTGACATTTTCGTGACACTAAGGAATACAAGCGGCATACACGATACTCGCAGGCCGCTCCCCCCGGGCACATCCATAATTCGCCCGTCTGGATGAAGTAAAATGTGACGTATTGACAGCATTTTGTTCCTACATGCTCGGCGTGCGTTGCAGCAGATGATAAGAGTGCAACGACTGGTATCAGAATGGAGCGCTTGATAGTCTTGAGATAGGACGATAGGATCGAACAGACTTGATACGTATTCCTTAGGATAGGGAGCAGAAGACGTAAGATTTCAAGGTCTCTTCTTATACATACCCGCAGCCTATTCACATCATCGAGGCTGGAATTCAGTCTTTACACTGATGCGTTATGCTAGAGAATAGTCCACTGTTATCCAGCCAAGTACTATGTTGGATCAGCGCGATTCGATAGCTCAAGATCAAGGCATGAGTCTAGGAGCAGAGGAGGGTAGAAGTACGTCGATCCATGTGGTATTTCTGCGATTCCTCCATAGCAATAAACATACCGGTACAAATCTCACGTAGAGAATCCGGTTGGTCGTAAATATCTTCGCGTGCTTTCGGTCCCACCACGGCGAATCTACCATATAAAGTTCGGTTGATGTCGGTGTCTGGACGGTATAAAGGCGGTGAAGGTTCTGATCTCTTATGATCAAGGACAGGGATATAGCTGCAAGGCAGGCTAAATGCTTCCGAGAGGCGAATACTATATTTAGGTTCTGAGCCAAATGTACCATCAGACTATAAGTGCCTTTCGCTTTAATCATTGCGTATCCCCTAACGCTTCATACCTGCACCCGCCGAATTCTATTCTCAACAGCAACTATGCAATCCACTCATCTCGCCCCCGTGACTATACTCAACCTGTCCAGCCTCGGCGGCGCCATCTACTGAAGAGCTGTACCCCTTTGTGCACATGGGGTATCCATAGTTATCGTGCAACGCGTGCTCGAGGCTGGCGACCCAAATCGTCAGTGCGAGCAGAATTCGTGCAAATGTGGGATACGCGATGACGATCAGAAAAAGCATCTTCATGCTATAAACCTCCCAAGTCTTCTCCGGACCACTCATTGGTGGAGTTCTGCACAAAAGGATGACTTGGTGGAGGCACGGTAGCGGGTATGCATACGACGTGAAGCTACTGTGTACATGGAAGTCACTTTTTCTGCGGGAAAGCCTTGCAAGGCACAGATCCAATGCACCAAATATCGATACAGGCGCTGGGAAGCAACACAGTTAATGATTTGGTGGTAGTAAGGTTTGATATTATTCTTCAATGACACTCGAGAACTGAACCTGGCGCGTAAAGCGTACATGCTCTTGCTCGCAAGACCGGATGTTGTGTAGAGTCCTTTTGCGTCAAAAAGCTTCAGGCTATCTTCCTAGGCCGCGAAGAGCGGCAGTACCAGCCCATGTTCACCGCCAGCAAGGACGGTAATTCTTCACGATAAAGCTCCTGAAATTCAGGCCGATTCGCTGGATTTCTGGCTATTCGATTCCGAAGCATGGCCAGAAGCTTAGCACCAGCGGTCTTGAATACGATTACGTATCGTTTGACTCTGTTCCGAGGCGATTGCGTTCCAAATGGGGGCGCGACACGGAGACCAAATCCCGCGAGCCTCTTGCCCCCACACGTACATGGCAAGGAGAGCAGAAGCAATCCGGCAAGAGCCAGGCAATAGATGCATCAATTATGATCGCGAACGTATGTCATTTTGGCCGCCAAGAAACCACGACTCTTGCTTAGAACGAAGGTCGGAGTGGGAAGAAGCCACTGCCACCACACTTCCATTTCAAAATCCCATTCGGCTGGCGTCTGTAATCGATCTGCCATCTGGACAAAGGCAAAATGTGCATGACGCTCATCTTTGTTCAAAAGAATGATGTCGAGTAGCGTTTGTTGGCAGTGCAAGGTATAGGTACCGATGGTTTGCGGACCTCGGGGTTGTATCGTAGTGTTTGTTCGCGCCGTTCCGCTCTTTCGAGCTCGCCCATATCCAGGCCGTACAACGATCCACGTTTCGATCGATCTTTCGAATTTTCAAGGTGCGGTTCGTGTTCGCCCCTCCGCAGCCGTCTCGGCAACAAGGGCTGCACGACGACGGTGTCGAAATGTAGCTTTGGGGAAGTCTTGGGCTCTTCTTTGCTTCGTTGGAGATGGCGAGATTCGCGTTTCGGCTGGTGGTCGGTTGGAATTCGCGATGCAACTGAGTAGTGTTTGTCGTGGGACTTGTGGAGGAACCTTTCCTTCTTCCTGGAGGCACGCTGAATTGCCTTGAGCAAGGAGAGGGTCTGGTCGTAGCCGTGCGGTATCTCCACGCGGACCTCTTGCTCGTGATCTCTCACGTGGCTGTACACGTTGCCATCTTTCTGACGGAAAATGAGTTGGGCGACGTCGATGGCGAGCTGATGTCCCTCATCGCAAAGTTGCCTGCCAGATCTGGAGACCTGGAGAGGGTTCTCGCAGGTCGGACATTGTGCGGCGTGGGCTTCGAAGTAGTACAAGATCCAGTGTTCCTCATTATTGACGGGCCGGGATACTCCAGTAACGACGGTATCGGCAAAGTCGACCTTTGACTTCTTTGGACCGACGCCGATTGGCGAGCTGTGAGGGCGAAGTCGACCCATGGTGAGCCAGATGGATTGGTGAGATGATACGAGAAGGGTGAGTGCGAAAGGAGAAGCGGAAGGTGGTAGAGCACGTGGGGAGCAGCAGTGAAGCACGCGAGTATGAAGGACGATTGTGTGAAGAGGGTGTGAAGTCTGAAGCGAACAATGAAGGTCAAGAATAATGCAATAGGACGGGAAGGCATGTCTTGAATAGAAGCCTGCCTGCCTGCCTGCCTGCCTGATGCTGCCTGGCCATCCTTGCACAGGCAGTCAAGTCATAGCAAGACCGGTGTCCAAGGCTTCAGGAATCAGGGACGGTGGAGGCTTGGCTGCCTGCGGCCCACGCCATCGCCTAGTGCATGTATCAGCATGGTTGCCGCGTCCAGAAGCAGAAGTCGGTGTGAGGATGGCGTGGGCGATGAAGCTTGAAAGGGGGGGAGGGAGGGGGGGAAGTAGAGGGAGAGGCAGAGGGAGAGGCAGAGGGAGAGGCAGAGGGAGAGGCAGAGGGAGAGGCAGAGGGAGAGGCAGAGGGAGAGGCAGAGGGAGAGGCAGAGGGAGAGGCAGAGGGAGAGGCAGAGGGAGAGGCAGAGGGAGAGGCAGAGGGAGAGGCAGAGGGAGAAGAAGAATGGTGGAGGATCCTGGAAGGTGTAAGGTGGTCGGTGGTCGATGGGACCCTGGATGGTTGCCGTGCCCACGCCTTCGCGTCTCCTGGGTATTCAACGGGCCACTCACACTGGTGAGGGTTTGTGACGCGGAGAAGGAGATGGAGGTGGATGAGGTGTTGAATCCAGCTGCCTCTGCCTGGCGTACACCAATTTGACTCCCAACTCCCACCTCCCACTTCCCACCACACGTCTGACTCCTCCAACCATCCTCGCACGCGTCCGCAATCCCACATCCACATCTCGCGTAGCATCAGCCTCAGCCTTGTCGACGCCAGTGGGTGACGGTGACGGCCACAGTCACAGCCACTGCGGCGAATTGCGGGCACGACCACGACTTCACTTGCCTACCACACCACACCGGACCACCACACTTCACCTCACGTCGCTACACTCGCTCCTACATCCTCATCTCTCCTGCTCCTCCTGTCTTCCTGAACATATCCAGCAACGCTGACCCGGCACCATGAGCAGCCCCAAGCGCAGAATAGAGATGGATGTATGTCAGATGTCCTCTCCCGTGGACTCCACTGACTAATCGCGAACAGGTCATGAAGTACGCCCACTCATGGCCGCCCATCTTTTCACAATTCAATTGACCCTGTCGCAGGATGTAGGCCCACTTGTCCCGCCAGTTCGAGTGCGGATCCCGTTGACGAGTGTGTCCCAGGCTGATGAGCGACTACGAGGTCACTCTGGTCAATGATAACAGTCAATCCTCCCCCAGCGGCTCCCATGGCTCACCGACTAACTCGCCACCAGTGTCCGCAGCATACAGCCACCTATCTTCCACCCGCACTCGCTCACAAGCATAACAGGCAAGAGTTCTATGTCAGGTTCAAGGGTCCCTCAGAAAGTACTTAGGCATGGCGTCGACAACAGAGCGAGTCGCTGACCCTTTCCCACTAGCACCTTTCGAGGGTGGCAACTGGAAAATCCACGTCGAGATCCCAGACCAATATCCCTACAAGTCGCCATCCATAGGCTTCGTCAATCGTATCTTCCACCCAAACATTGACGAGCTGTGCGTATTGCCAATCTCACATGTATCTCCATAAGAGATGATCACAAGGCTGACCGGTGATTCGTCACAGGAGTGGGAGTGTCTGCCTTGACGTCATAAACCAGACGTGGTCACCTATGTACGACATGATCAATATTTTTGAAGTCTTCCTGCCACAGCTTCTGCGCTACCCGAATCCTACCGATCCTTTGAACGGCGAGGCCGCAGCACTGATGATGCGAGAGCCCAAAAGTTATGACGCAAAGGTCAAAGGTGTGTTGCATACTTGCCTACAACCTGATGGCCCGCTAACACATGGCAGAATACGTGTCCAAGTATGCGACAAAGGACGCTGCGGACGAGGCTGGAGAAGATGAGGAATCCGAGGACGAAATGTCCAGCGTTGGATCGTACGACGAGGGCGAGGATGAAGAAGACGAGGTTGCTGGCAACATGGAAGAATTGTAGATGATGACAAGCTTGCTGACATGCAAGTGTGCAGATGCAACAAGCTGTATAATGATTGGGCTACTTTCTTTGTTTTTATGGGAGTTCTAACGAGACGGGCATGGCGGTATTACCCTTTAGCACTAAGCTGCTTTGAATTTCGGAGTTTTCATGGGCGTTCTGGTTGGCAACTTCATCTGAGGACTGAGTGCATTGCAATCTGCCTTGATTCAATCAAACCTGTGGATAGATTGGACTGAGCATACCATGTTCCATTCTTCATCCATCACCATGAATCTGCACGCTCGTGAGATTACTGAACGCATGCCGCGGAAATGTTTTTTGTCACAATCTGACTGTTACAAATGAACACAAGCATTGAGACTGTTTCCGGATGTATCTCAGGAGACTTTGTGTGTCAATTTGTCAGTCTTGCCGAAGCGACAGCGACAGCGCCGACGCCGACGCCGACCCCGACTGCCACCTCCATTCTGCACTTCAACCGAATGCGGGATGGATGGCATAGTGGACTACTAACTCCTCCCCTGTCCTGAAACACTGAAATCGTTGTATATGCGCAGAAGGGCTGCAGGCGTGGAGCCGAGGCTATGGGATGGAACGAGACCACCACTGTGATGGGATGCTGTCAGCGTCCGAACTGTTCCGTTCGGAGAGGTGGGAGGTCGGAATGGGAGTATTGTTGTGAAGAAGGGAGATGGACGTGTACCTAGCTAGGGAGTAGGAAGACGCACCAAGGTATCTATCGCGAAGGCCTACCAGAATGAATGCCGTATGGGCGAAATTCAAAGCGACAAGACAAGAACAAGTGAGTGAGTGAGTGAGTGAGTGAGTGAGTGAGTGAACGAGGAGATACCTTTATCGGCAACAGCACCCTGTCCTCCTCCCATGACACCTCCTGCGGCAACCTCCTCCAAAGCCGTCTTCGCATCCCTAGGCAGGCCGGCCAAGATAACACTGGCGGTCATCGTCATGGGCAGATCAGCCTCCTGCTCCGCCTCGCCATCATCCTCGATCGAAGAGTTGTCTTTCGGGGACGGCGAGCCTCTCCTGGGCGGCGGATCCGCGCCCATGCTGTTGCGATTCGAGCTGCTGCCTGTTCGCATTGCTGCCGAGCGTGACGTTGACATTTTGATCCGATGTACTGACCTCGAGAGGGGGGGTTCCGAGCGTCTAAGCTTTCTTTTGGCTTCCAGTTATTAATTACAGCTGTGAGATTTATCGTTGGCTTTGAACACAGCGAGACGCACTGCTAAGAGGTAACTGCGGTTGTAGCCGTCCGGCCCGTACAATCGCCGAAGGGAAAAGAAGTCGAATTGGATGTTTTCCAGTCTTCCACTCCGGGATAGCTCAACGCGAACGGCAAATAGCTAGATTTATCTTCATTACAACTCGCCAATAGACTGCCCTGGACAACGTGAAGTCCATGCAGGTGCGAAGATCCAGATACTAATCTCAAGAACACGCTCCTTAAATGCAAGCGCAAACGCTCAAAACTGTCACAATCTACAGCCGATAACATGCTCAATACATCTGCAGAATCGAAGGGGTATAGACAAGAAAGCCGCCCATATGTATGCACATGAAAACAACAGAAACAGGTGCGACAAAGCATCGTAGTTAAGTTTGCGCCCACGTGCATTCCATCTCCCTCACGAGTTGAAGTACCCTTTTCGCGCCCAGAACCACCACTTCATAAAGCTTGGAATGGTAATGTGCAGTCCCGACAGGTCACCGCACACCATACATCCCCAAGCCATGTATGGATACGAATATGAGACGGGACCGTCGTCGTCGCTTGCCAGAAACAAGCAAACAAAGTAATACTGGTGTGGAGGCCCTGTTCCAGTCCTCCGCGAGTCAAAACGCCAATTCATCGCTGTCCTCGGAACTTCCCCATGTTAGCAATGAAACCAAGCAGGAGTAAAACAGCTAATCACTCGGTGGCATCCTTGCGTGGGCGAACCAGTTGGTCAAGAAGTTGGTCAAGTTCCCTCCAGTTCTCATCGGTAGTCGCGAATTTGCGATGGGGTTTGGAAATCACGTGCTGCGGTTCTTCATTAGCTTTGCCTCTTGAGCAGTAATTGAAAGGACAATACCTCATCGAAATCATCGAATTTGGCTCTGCAATTTTCGCAGTATCCCGGCTTCAAATCCTTCACTGCAGCCTTCTTCTTTTGTGGTGCGACAGCGCATTGGGCTTGCTCCTCCTCCTCGGACACGTTGAAGTCCTCTTCTTGAATGTGTTCCAGTGCATCGTCGACTTTTCTCTTGATAGCCACAGCAGCAGCCACATGGTCATTGTTGATGGCAGCACGCATGTCATTGTATGTGGGCATCGGCTTGTCCACCGCCGGAATGGTACTACGTTCTAGAACACGACGTCCAAGTCGATGGAGCTCTTTCGAGGCGCCAACCTTGTTGCCGGGAATGGCAGCGGTCGAAGATATCATTTGGGAGCGGATTGCCGAGGTGACATTGGACGGCTGTAAACCTGATGCAACAGGCTCCCCCCCAGCAAAGCGGGGATGACGTCGCAGGCTCGCTTGAGCAGACCCGTACAATGGCAAATTGTCTGTGCTGCCTCTCTTCAACGGGATCGATTTTGGAGGGTCCAACGGCTTGACTTGTTGCTCTTCTGGTTGGCGGCTTGTTGTTCGAGCTTGCCTGTTCAAGTTTGCTGTGGTTCCTGCCAGTGCCCGGTTCGGAGGTGGTGCCTCTCGGGCAGCAGCAGCTCGCGTTCGTGGTGTCGGACCTGGGCGTGCTGCAGGCAGCTTCGCACTTGGGTCGTCTAAGAACGGACATCGTCCAGCCGCATTGACGCGCAACTGCGGCCATTTGCCAACGTGATCACGATTGGCAGGCTTGGGATAGTCTCTGAGCATCACGGGACGTGTCTGCTCGTCTGCATCATGAACATAGACGAAATATCCTCTGAAGCTTGCCATATCTGGGGCCCAGTCGTACCCGCCTTGATTGAGCATCTTCTCTTTTTGTAACAATTGTGAGAGGTCAGACTTGCCAGTCTTGGCGGAGTGGGACTGGCATGGTGCTTCGCCGGTCTCGTTGTTGAACATGGTCGTCAACATTCGCTCGAGCTTTTCCAGACTCCATATTTTTATACCCAGCTCGCGGGCCTTGAAGAGTATATCGTTTGGTTGAAGCCTGCTGTGGTCAGAATGATGGGAGAAAGGGTTTGGTAGTATGTCAAAGCATCCAAGGATACAAATGGTTGAAGATAAGGAAAGACATGAGGAAGAGAAATGCTTGGGCGAAACTTACGATTGGTTCTTCTTTTGCATGTCTAGGGAGAACTTGCTGGCTCGAGGCTGTTGAAGAGCCAGTTCGAGGGGATTGATGGTGCCGCCATGGCGAATGTCCTTTGGCGGTGATGGGGCGTTGGAGCTCGAAGAAGTGAGCTCTGGCGGTACGGGCCGGGTAGTGATAACGTGAGTGACTGTCTTTGAGAAGAAAATCTCTTCGTGCTGTTGGGCACTGGGTCAGCTTCTGGTCTCCGTCTTTGGCGCTCCTAGTCATGACTTACAGCACCTAGAGTCTGCACACGGCGTGAAATCCTCGACCGCATGTCCTCTGGAATGCTCTCATAATAGAAGACGATCTGAGGGAAGATCTTCTTGTAATGACGTTGCCATTGGCGTATGCTCTCCAGGTTCTCCTGGGAGGCCTTTTGTGCCTTGTCAGCCGCCCTGGACATGGTTCGAGGCTCAGCGGTGCGAGGACCGCGTGCGGCTTCAAGCTTCCTCTGCAATGCCGTAGGTGGGTTCTGGCTGACTTTGCGCGGCAGAGCATGACGGCGGGTCTCGTTGTTGTCAGCCTCGAGCATCAGCTTCTTCGCTGGAGGTTGAGCATAAGCAAGCTCTCGCTGATCGAGGGCATGAGAGCGGGCTCGTTTTGTGCCTGTGGCGGCGGCAGCATCGCGGTAAGGGGAGTTTGCGGCATTGGGCAGGTTGGCCAGAGGCAGCCGTCGACTCGTCATGGTGCGACTCGTCGGTGAGGGCCGCAGAGATACTGATGCCATGCGTGCGTGTGTGAGTTTGAAGCTTACGCGACTGGGACGGGCAGCAGGCAGTGGGCAGTGGGCAGGCAGTGCTACGATGGCATTGCTGAGGATGGGCAGGGACAGCGGCTTGGTTGAGGAGGGGAGGAGGGGAGGAGCCCGTGATGGGGACGATTGGGGTCGGGATGGCAGGTGTTGTGGTGGTTGTGGTGGTGTTTGTTATTGTCTAGGTACTCGTAAGGTACGATACGACTACTAATACGGCTACGGCTACTCTACCGAAGGCCGTGCGGACTCGGGAGTCGGACGCGCTTCGGTTTGCGCGCTTAGTATGACACTTCCCGCGCTTCCCAGCGGCCACTTGAACACGACACAAGAGCGACAACCTTGAAGACGTATCATCGCCGTGCCGGGCTGTCTGCGTCTGGATACTATGAGAAGCCGCTTGGTTGCATCTTTGTCCATTCCAAATCCAAAGACGTTGACTTTCCACTGCTTCTACTAGCTAGCTATTCATGACATCCACCCCACCAAGGCAGCGTCGACTCCTACCGGTAAAGCACCACCACCTCAGCCTCGACCAAGGGCCAAGACCCCCAGCACATCCCACTCCTACACAGTACATCCTTCATTGTGGCGACGTCAATCACCGAGGGGCTCCATACTCCCTTGAAGTCTCTCGCAGAACGAGCCGGCACCCTCTACCATTTCCTGCAGCTGCAGCTGCAAGCCACGGAGCCTACCTTCATCGCAGCGACCGTCCTCGCCTTGCTGCTGGCCTTCCGTCTCTCCATGTCCTGGTCATCCCGCTTTTCAAACTTCCCCAGTCCCTTCGGTCGCTCCAATTCGAACAAGAAGCCTGGCCAAGTCGAGGATTCGGATTTCTCATACATCACCGCCGAGGATCTAGCAAACGAGCAAGCTACAAAGAATGCCGCCTTAAAACCGAGTCACAACCGAGACACCGACGTCCTGATCCTCAAGAACAAGCGCATGAACTATCCTGTCCACTTTCCAGCACACAGTATTGACCGAGGCGAACTCACCGTTGGCGAGATCCGCACCGCAGCAGCAAAGAAACTCGACATCCCAGTCGCAGACATGGATCGCATAAAAATGTTGTGGAAGGGCAAGCAGTTCAAGGACGACAGCAAGACAGCTAGACAAGAGGGTCTTCGCAGCGATGCCGAGAGTGAAATTTTGCTCACTGTGGGCGAGCACGTACCGAAGGACAACGAGCCATCAGATAGCGAAGGGGAGGACGACGAAGACGTGGCGCTGCACGGCGGAAAGAAGAAGCGCCGGAGCCGCAAGAGCAAAAGGGGCAAGAAGAAGGGTGGCGACTCACCCACCAGCTCTGCCAGGAACAGCTCGACCTTAAACCCAGACGCCACGTATTTCCCAAATGCCGCCCCTCCTCCCAAGTCCGGCACATCCACACCCAAGCCCCAGGCTGTGCCCCAGACAGCTATCCAGAAGCTGGACACCCTAGCCTCGAGATTCCACACCGAATTTGTGCCAGACTGTATACAGTTTCTCAGTAACCCACCAGCCGAGAAAGCGAAGCGAGATTTTGAACACAAGAAATTGACCGAGACCATTTTAGCCCAGATTCTAATCAAGTTGGATAGTGTGGAAACAGAGGGCGACCCGGAAGCGAGACAGCGAAGAAAGGATCTCGTGCGTGAAACCCAGAGCATGCTCAACAAATTAGACGAGGTAGTCAAGATATGATTGCGTAGAATTGGCGCGGAAGGTCGATTTGACCAAGGTTTGTCGGACTGAATGGTTGAGTTCATGGTCAGATTGCGAGCCCACAGTGATGATAGAACAGAGATGCGGCGGACGTCTCGAAGGGGGACGGCAAAGAATGTCCTTACGACTGTTTGGACCAAGACTGCTCACGTCCCACCCACGATCACAACCTAGACGCCAAGTGTTGGGTTCCATTATCTACGGGCAAGGCAGTAAGCCGTGCCAGGGACGGCGGCCAAGGCTGAAGACTAAACTCATCGACCTTTTCGTATCCTAGTAATCACTATTGTTTACGACGCGCCAAATCATGAACTCTGCTGTCCTCGTGGACGCTTAGTCGTCATTCAGAGATCATGTTGGCCAAGTTCTCATTATTCCAGCCAATCCCTTTTCGTTGGTTCGTAGATGTCATTGCCAGCAATTTCAGAATGCTCATGTTTGAATCATCATGTCTCCTGCTTCGCAAGTCGGCTGATGTCTCCGATCACCGGCTCAAACAGCTCAGGCAGTATCTGAGCTGCATCTCCAACGAAAAACCAGTCGCCCTTCATCATTCCACTCCGCGGTTCGTCATTTGGATCCGTGTTGATCACAGCAACCCTCGCTCCCTTGTGCCTGGCACTATCCACATACCCAGCTGCCGGGTACACGGAAGCGCTTGTGCCAATCACCATGATCAGGTCGATGTCGTTTATCTCGATAAAATCATCCACCTGTCGTATCACTTTTGAAGGCAGCATCTCTCCGAACCAGACCACGCCTGGTCTCAGCAGCCCAGTCTTGCACATGGGGCAGTGTGGCAAATCCTTGATTGCCAGCTCTGGGATCTCTACGTTCACATCCGCAATATCCAGCTCCCTGCGTCCCGAGTCTTCGTTTACAGGTGCATCCGCTCTTTGCCCCAAGATATTGCCCCTAGACCTCAGTGCCTTGTCTGTGGTGGGGTCAGACTCATCGAGTGGTATTTGCAGTGCAGGGACTATTGGGTCCGTGTAATTGTCCGCCTCGTTGTAGTTACAGTAGAAGCCGGAGCACTTGATGTCGTATAGGGAGCCGTGGAGGAGGTGGAGGGTCTCTTTCGGATGGCCGGCTCTGGGGGAGAGTCCTAGACAGTGTGCTTCAGTGAATGGCCGAAACTCGGGGCAGGTAAGTAGGTACCGTCCACATTCTGACTGAGCGTCTGGAGCCCTTCCCCCATCTTCTTTGCCAAGGCAGCTAGCGCGTAATGTGCAGGATTTGGTAGAGCCTTCAAAGCCATATGTCTTCGATAGGAGTAGAATTGCCAGACCAGGCCCGGGTTTTCCTCGAACGCCTCAGGCGTGGCAAGCGTTGTAGCTGTATGGGTGCGCCACAGTCCTCCTGCACCTCGGAATGTGGGAAGGCCAGAGGAAGCAGAGAGCCCCGCGCCGAGGAGAGCGAGCACCTTTGTGGATTTGGCGAGGTGTGCTTGAAAAGACTCGACGTCGGCTTTGGAGATGCTGGTGGCCGCGGTGGCCATGTTCGCAATGAGACCACGGTGCGTGATGAATGTGTGGGAGTTCTTTGTCTAAGTGAAGGGAAAGGGGTCGCGGACGGGTGAGGAGTGGGTGGTGCTGTGTCTTGTGTGACCCAAAGCTCTCCGGGGACCAGCAGCTGGATTGATTGCGACCTTGGGAACCGTGAAGATTCTATGGATATCCATGGTGTGAGTGCGGCTGTGAGATGTTCCAGAGGCGAGATTGGTTACCTTGTACGACGCGGAGCCGTTGGTAAACCCGTGCCCGTGTTATTACCTTAGGTAAGTCGGACTCGGACCTGGTAGGTAAGATTACGATTGCCTTACCAACAGGAACTTCAAGGTCCTTCGAGTCTTGGATGTAGGTAATCTCACCTATGCAAACAACAGCAGCAGCAACAGCAGCAGCAGCAGCAGCAGCAACAAGTAGAATCCAACTTGCTGACGGGTCAGAGAATGACATGGCCGCTGCGTTTGGTGCGTCTGGTGCGACCTCTCGCTAGAAGTCCATCGCCATCATACTCGTCCCCGGCGCGGCCTTATCATGCTTCGCCTGCGACCGTTTCCCGGCTGGTTCCTGCTGCGGAACTGCAGTTTGGTCAGCCTGTGCATGAGACCCATCCGCACTTGCTGAAGCCAACCGAGAGTGCGTTATAGGATAGGATACACATGGTGCGTGATGGGGCTGACTCGCCGCGTACCAGTAACTCCCGGCATCACAGCTCTCGAATACTCCCAGAGGAGATGGCGGCTCTCGGATCTCTTGCCAAAGGGCTCGATAGCCATTGTGCCCGGCGCTGACATCAAGTACCGATCCGGCGCTGTCTTCTATGAATTCCATCAAGACCCAGATTTCTTCTACCTAACAGGCTTCAACGAACCCGAAGCTCTCGCGGTCATCGGTACGAAGATCTGGCGAGTCGTGCACTCTTCAGTCTCTAACAAACCCAGACAAGAGATCTTCCGAAACAATCTTCCATCTATTTGTTCGGCCAAAGGACCCCAAGGCGGAGCTTTGGGATGGTGCGCGGTCTGGTGAGCAGGCCGCATTGGACGTCTTCAATGCCGACGAGGTATGCGATTGCGTCCCAAGAAATCCGTGCCATCACTGAAAGAACCAAGGCCAAAGACATCAACAAGATAGACAAGCTCCTTCCCAATATCTTGAAGGGGGCCGACAAAGTTTATACAGACTTGCCCAGAAGCTTCCAGCACTCGACAAAATATGCTCGATACCTTTCCGGAGCTGCTCCGCGGCCTACCGAGGGGCTGTCAAAAACTCTCCAAGACGCAAATCTGCTGCATACCATCGAGTCTTTGCGACCTCTTCTGAACAAATTGCGTGTCAAGAAGAGCGCCGCTGAGATCGTCAACATGCGAAAGGCTGGCCAATTGTCTGGCAGATCACTTACCGCTGCCATGAGCCAATCCTATGACAAAGAAAAGGATCTGGGCACTTTCATCGACTCTTTGTTCAAATTGAATGGATGTGATGGACAGGCCTACGTTCCTGTCATCGCAGGTGGGAAGAACGCGTTAAGTATACATTACGTGAGAAACGATGACATGTTGAAGCCGGAGGACATGATCTTGGTTGACGCGGGAGGCGAATATGGAGGTTACATCACTGATATCACTCGGACGTGGCCGAATGCTGGAAAATTCTCGAGCGCTCAGAGAGATCTCTATGAGACAGTTCTCAAGGTTCAACGAACATGTGTTTCGTTATGCCGCGAAGATGCAAAGACGAGTCTGGACAAAATACACAGAATTGCCGAGAGCGGGTTGAAAGATGGACTGAAGCATCTGGGATTTGATATGTCTGGAAGCGTGGGTGACATTGTCGACTGACGAGGCAGTTCATCTTGCTGATCCTTTCTCACAGGCTTTGGAAACACTCTTTCCACATCACGTAGGCCACTACATTGGTCTGGACGTCCATGACTCGCCTGGTTTCCCAAGAACGGAGCCCTTGACAGAGGGCCACTGCATCACCATCGAACCAGGCGTCTACGTGCCCAATGATGATCGCTGGCCTGCTCCTTTCCGAGGCATGGGTGTTCGTATCGAGGACAGTGTTTGCATCCAGAAGGAAAGTCCTTTGATATTCACGACTGAGGCTGTGAAAGAGGTTTGTCGGTGTACTCCCTGGACTGAAATACCCTGGCTAACGTGGTAAGGTCGATGATATCGAAGCCCTCCGTCGTTAATGTATTGGCCGATGTAAGAGCACGATCTGGGGGGTTAATTTGTTTGAATTTCGTCGAGCAACAGCATAGCGCGGGACTAGTGATGAGCTTCTGGGCTGTTGATGAGTAAGTATGCTGTTGACATCTTGCAGGTTTTGACAGTCACACTTCTGCGGCTCCAGCACCACTGGCATGTGTATCGAAGTACAAGAGATTTGGCCATTATGTATAGACCAGCCGGACACATGTTCCAGCTCCGTTGGGGCTGGTATTCAGTGAGACCCACTTGCACACCACCATTGAGGAATGCCTGTATGGACCATGCTTATGGACGATTGACATTTGGAAATCGCTTCACAGTCCGTATGTGTGCGAATGATATGACTCGCGTGCCAAGAAAGGGTATGCAGGGACGGATGTCGGACCGCCTCGTGCAGGCGGTGCTACTTCATTGAACTAGACCAGAAGAAAGACAGTTACATAGTAAGATTACGAGGAAGACCCGTTTTTACCTTGTACATAAAACAGCGTTCAGCGTGTCGTAGTTCCGGAAGTTACACGCCCAAGTCACCTGCCCCTAGACAAGCAGTCGGTAGATCAGCTCTCGCACATTTCTTGAGTTTGTCCAAGAGTACACCGAGTGTGGAGTATCCTGAAACAGTCGGCAAAGTATTCAACTTACGACTCATCCAGGGAGATGTGACCATCTCAGTCGTCCCCACCCATCTATACTGTTCCCACGATCCTAATGCTGTACCTATCTACGCCCAAATGCTGTGGAGAAGGTGTGATTCTTTGAGACCGAAGCACAGCATAGGCTATTTCACTTCTGCGGATGGGAAGACCTAGCACCAGCATATTTCGCTTGAACGGAACTAGCCCACCTGGTTCCCCACGATGAATCTGTTGATTGAGACTTCCCCATTGTCAGAACAAGGGATGACCCGTTTTTGCTTTGGCTGCGCTTGGACATGTTGCCATCAGTGCCATCTACATCGTGGCACCCTTGATTTGGTATCACGGTTTGTTGGGTCAGGTCCGACTTCCATAGATTACCGTTCTTGAGTGACATCGATGCTGGCGATGAGCATAGCGAGCACTTCATGTTCTTACAGAAGATTCTGGTGTTTCTGATGCAGACCCTGTGCGACGAAATCGAGCAACAACAGCAATGGGTCACCCAGGGGCACGGCGGAAAGCAAATTATCCAGATGTTTTCAAGACTGGGAGATCTAGCAGCCTGGCTCCACCATGTCGAAGAGGGAGCTCACATTGGATGGTACCAAGGATTGCAAGGGCTTTGTGTTTTCACGGTCGCGGTGTTTCTCGCTCTGGGTGCTCTTCTTCTAAGTGAAGACTGGTGACAGATTCCTCGGTGCCGATTCCAGGATCCCACATGTTCATCCCGCCTTACATTCTTACTCGGCATCAACCCCACAGATATCTGTAGGGCGAGCTCCCTTGCGCCTCTCTCCTACCTTCCCCTCGGCCCTATATGCAAGATATCCGTCACACTCCTTGTTTCCCCAAGAACCCATATACCGAACATCACCAACAGCACTCCCTCTCTCAATCCTTCTTCCTTTCTAGATGCATACTCAGCAATATCCCCTACGCTTAGAAGTTTGTGGTACACCCTAGCATTGCTTTCCAGGTGAACAGCCACCCCTACACGCCGTAACCAGCAACTGACGATTCCAGGCTTTAGAGCCACACACTGAAACTTCAGTATTAGCTTCTATCATAATAAGGTTATGGGTCATTCTTCTCAGCAACGACTAGACCTAATTGTCTGTGGGAGGATAATAGCGTCCAGATTTGGAGTGTATCCGGCCAGAATAGTATCTTACGCTTCGTATGCTGGTAGATCCGCCATAATGAGACCCGAAGCACGTGAAGGTATTCGCGACCAACGGGCTTGTGCGAAAGGCTGCGCTGCGCACCCACCCATCCGTCCACATACCTGTGAATACTGCCAAGCTCACGGTCAGCACAGGCATATGCATACATGGCACTGGGATCGATTGGAGCGGCTTCACTGCTTCGCGGGGTCTTGCTCTTACATTACTACTGCTGAGATGCCGATGCCTTTACAAATGCTAAGGGTGGCAAGAGAAGGGTTTTTTGAGAAAGTTTGTCGCAGTCCAGCGTCTTGATGCTGCAGCAGCAAGGTGTTCGGAGTCGAATCCGTTGCAATTGTCACAAGTAGGGAAAAATGTGCCGCAGAGGGGAGCGATTCCAAAGGACGAGCTCGAGGACGGATCGTGTTGAGGTGCTGCAGTTGTCGGCCTCGTGCCACGGTCCTGACCTGCTGTCGGAGTCCGGACGATGTTTCTGTCCATGCGGATGGGATGACGTTGGTTTCTGCCTGGGACTCTGGACGAGACAGATGAATACGAGCACTAGCAGCAGGCGGGCACAGCGGAAGAGGGAGGGGGAGAGGGAGGGGGAGAGGGGGAGGGAGACGTTCATGCAGTGGAAGCGGAACTTCATGATAGCATCCATGGTCTAGGTACTGCCAATGCAGCCTTGTGTCCTGAGGGCAATGTCTCAGTAGGAGTCGGAGTCGGAGTCGGAGTCGGATGTCGGACCCTCTATGGAGCCTGAGGCATCTCTCCCACCCTACGACTATGGCGGCCTGAACCCGCCTTGGATGCCCGCGACCTCAGCAGCAACTTGAAGCAATCTTACACAACAACCTAACCTCCGACGCTCAGCGCCATGGCGAGTTGGAGGCATCGCGATGCACATTTCCGAAATGCTCACACGCTCACATGATCACATGCTCACATGCTCACGTCTTCAAGTGGCCCGTTGGGTACAGAAGCCAGGCCTGCCCCGAATGTTTACAGCGTCGCCAAACATGGCGACATTTCACTGTGGGCAAGGGACACCACCACCACCACCACCACCACTCCATGTTTCCCGACCTTGCCATTTGTCGTCGTGGGTCGAGCACTGTTCTTGTCTTATTGTTCTGACATCTCAGACGCTGCGAGCCTCGACATTCCATGAACCTGGGGCCGCGCATTGGATAATGCGATGCAAGCTTCCAATGTTCCATGGCACGACCCAGGTTTCATGCCTCACGAGCTCCATTTCCTCCATGCTTTAAACTCGTCTTTCGTCCATGTCCATTCGACATCATCTACAATCCAAGTCTTCAGTCCTCAGCCTCCATTTCCTAGCCCTCCATCGTCATCCCTTCTTGCAGGCCAAGAACCTTGATTCTACCCCTATATTCCAATCGCCTTTCAGCCTCGTTTCGTCGTCAGAATGAAGTTCACCGTCGCCTCTGCCACTTTGCTTCTGGCCGCTCTTGCAGTCGCGGCTCCTCAGAGCACAAACTACGGCAACTCCGGTGGAAATTCGAACTCAAACTTGAACTCGAACAGCAACTCCGGAGGCAACTCGAACTCGAACGGCAATTCCGGAAGCAACTCCAACTCGAATAGCAACTCCGGAGGCAACTCCAACTCGAATAGCAACTCTGGCAGCAACTCGAACTCGGGCAACGACCAGGCCAGCAATCAGACAGGCAACTCGAACAATGGAAGCAATCTACGCAATCCGTCTGGTCAGGTGAGCCAGGATCAGGCTCAGCTCATGCAGACTGCCATTGACGCCTGGATGCGTGACACTGGAGTCGTCAGCAACTTCTTGAATATTGGACCCAATATCCAGGACGAAACGACATTTAAGAATCAGGCTCAGATTGCTCACTCTGCTGAGGTCGACGAACTTACTCACAAGGCAGTCCTCGACCAGTTCATGCCTAACAACCAGAATGTCAAGGCCGCCAACTCTACCCTCACCAATGGTGCATTCCAGCTCGTTGTAGACCGACTCGACGACATGGCCCGCCAGGGCTTTTCTCAGAAAAGCGGAATCGACGACATCAACAGGGATCGATGCGTCAATGTTCTTCCCAACATCGATACATACATGAGAGAGGGTGCCAACACTATTGGAAATGGCCAGGCCACTCAGCAATCAGTCCGTCCAGCCGCCTGCGCCAACATAGTTGCTGGCCAGAATGGTGCCGCCCAGGTCAATCAACCACCACAAGGATATGTTGACGGAAAACTCCAAAATGGTAGGTGAAAACTCACATCTCTTGACCATAGATCTATACTAATGGTTCATCAGGTAAATCCAACACCAGTCCCAACATTGCTGCAAACTCCCAAGACGATGATCCAGACCGCCAATAAGCACGTCAAACATCTCGCTGGGTACGGCATTCATCTTGAGGGACAAAAGACTGACTAATGCTCCATAGCCAATCTGTACAACGGCGGCGGAAGCAATAACAACAACAACAACAACAACAACAACAATGACAATAACAATAGCAACAATAATAACAACAACAATAACAACAATAACAACAATAACAACAACCAGAACAACAATGGTCAGCGGTCAAACAACAACGGTCAGCAGTGAAGCAAGAGTGGCGAACTGGCCGTCAACAACAACAATGACTACAAGAACAAATATGGGAATTCAGAACTTGAAAAGATCTGGGTTCTTGGTCTTCTCGGTGTGGGTGACGTGGGACAGGCTTGGGCATCTTCCCCAGTACAATTCTTTCTGTGTAGAAGTGAGCTTTGTGTAATGCATCTAAACCCCAAACACTTCCATCAGCCTGATTCGTATGTACCCTGCCCCGTCAGTGATTTCGGTGCAAATCTGAGCCTGCGCAGCAAACCTCGAAGATTGTCCCGCAAGAGCTCGCGCTGTCCATGTGTGTCTCCGGATTGAACAGTCATGTCTCATTCCAATAACATTACTTGGACGCAGGCATTGAGGCCTTTTTCTCTTCGATGGTCGAGGGCCCGATGTGCGACGAGGGTGAAGCATGTATAATAGGCATGGCGTTTTGGGCTTGCAAACACTCGGCATAAAAAGCCTAGTCACGAACTACGGGTCGCCGTCGTACTCAAGTGGCAAGACTTCAGAAGAGAACGGAGATCTCGTCCACAGAAAAAGAGCGTACCAACGACACAAGTCACGTGTGTATGGACCAGAGAAAGAAGTTCGAACATCAGTCAGTAGTAGTCCCCCGTTTGCTATGGAAGTGCTGCAAGAAGGGTCAAAGGCCCCAATTCCTCACAAACAAATTCCTCTCAACACCCACATACCTCCTTCCCCCTGTCGCACCACCCTCGTTTCCATGTCCGTCCCCATTCCCGCCTCCAGACGCCTCCTCCTCGGAAACCTGCCTGACAACAAACTGCTTCCTCCCCCAACTGACAGAACATCTCAAGCTGCTCTTCCCATCTCCCACGAACTCGACCCCCGCGCTCGCCGCCCCAGAAGCCTCGTAGATGCTGACAACAGGCTCTACGCCTTCTTCCAGGAAGGGAAGGGTGACTTCGCCTTCTGTGCCGAGGGGCGTGTCGATTTGGACGTCGTAGCCTGCGAAGGCTCGAGACGTGGAGCCTGGAGATGTTTGGGATGGTCCATCCGGTGAGGATGATGAGTTGGAGGAAGAGGAGGTTGGGTAAGGATCGGCGGCGATGCGTTGCCACGCAACCCTGAACCTGCCCAGACTCGTCGTGAACCCTGCTTCTGCGTACCACAAATCTCCCAGCTGCGGCGCAATGGTCCATTTACTCCCGGCTCTCCCTGTAACACTCAACCCAGCGATGTAGTTTGTGAGGGCAGAAGTAGGTCCTGCGGACCAGCCATGCGAGTGAGAGACGTAGGAAGGGTCATTGCCGTAGTAGGCTTCAGAACGGTAGCCGAACGTGCCGTCGGTGCGGTAGCCTTCTATCAACGTTGAGCCTGTGCCGTTGGGGTGGTTGATGTACCAGCCCCATGTCCGCCTTAGTAGATCGAGCGCGCGATCCGTCTTTCGAATGGTGAAATGGGCTTGGAGTTCGAAACCGGTGATGAAGGGAGAGATGTTGTTGGGCAGTTCTGGAGAGGCTGGTCCGATATCTGTCCAGTACTTTTCCAGACGGTCAGAAATCTCGCTGGTCATGTTGGGGGTGGTGACGTTGAAAAGAATGGCCATGCTATTCGCATCTTGGGGATAAAGCGTAGTCGATGTCGCGTTGTCGCGATAAGCGCCATAGGAGGCGGAAAATTGATATTGGTTGATGGCAGCTTTGAGAAGCTTGGCGCGATAAAGATAGAGATCCTTCAGTTCCTGGTTTGCGAGGGGTGAGCCAACCCAGGGCACCAGCGCAGCAGCGGTTTTGAGGGTCTCGTATAGGCTGTTGGCGATCAGCTACTAGTACTCGATTGGACGGATGAACAGAGCACTGCTTACATCATATTGGCTTCTGAGCTATTGCCAGTGGTTTGCCAGCGTGCCCAATCACGTTTTCCAGTCACATGGAGCAGTCCGCTGTCCCCGACTTTGCTGTAGATATAGTCCATGGCTTTCTGATATTTTGGCCAATTCCGAGCCAGGAAGTCGGTGTCGCTTGTGTAAAGTACGTAGGCGTGAGTTCCAATCATGGTCCACATGTGGTACGCTGATTTTTAATGAACAGAAATCTGCGATTGAGGTGGTCGAACTTACTGTCGCTGCCTTGTTGAAGAAGTGGAGGGCCAGACTCAGGGAATGATCCATCGCTGTTCTGATAGAGTGAGCTTTGCGCTCAATAATCTGACGAGACTGTTGAATAGAGTACCTGGTAACTGTACATAACTTGCAAAGCGTTCTTTACGCTTTCGAGATCTCCTGTGCTCACAAACACCGCAGGCACACCAATGCCCATGTCACCCGGCCACACCGCTCTATCTCTTTTCGCGCCGTCAACCAGGATCGTGTTACCAGGTCCCATCGTGGCATTATTGGCCCAACCGTACGTCAGCTTCGGCACCTGTCGTCCTGTATATGTAGGGACTGAATTCGTTTGTAAAGTATAGGCACCGGCGTACCAGATCTTATTGAGCAGGTCGTCGCTACTGTGAAAGTACCCCTGATAAGCCTGAAGATTGGACCAAGTCGGCTGGAAGGAAAGCTCAATTTTGATGTCGTTGATACTCAAAGTGGAATTGTCCGTGGTCACAAGGAAGAGCGTAAGATAGCGAAATCCTCCTCTCATAACCTTATCGGGCATGATATATCTTCCCGTTCCCGGAGCAGTGATATTCGCATACAGGGCTCCGTCTGGTCCCTTGAATTTGCCATTAGACGCGTCCGACCACTCTCCAATCCAATTCTTCGCTTCACTGAAAGCAAACCCAAGGCTTGCGGGACCAGTCGAGGTATAGTTAACTCCAACAATGCCGCCCACTTCGATACCAAAATCAAACACTAATGCTGATCCATTTCCTTGCAAGCCGGCCGGACCCGGAAACGGGGAAACAGCCTTGCCTTCTGGAAGAGACAGGATTCTCTTGGGCCCGACAGTTCGTCTTGGTGGTGCAAAAACATCTGTCTGCCATGGCCCAGGAAATGCCGGCTGCACAGGTCCGGAACATGTTATGTCTCTCCAACATGTTGGAATTTCGATGCTGCTCTGAACCGCCACGAATGTCGCGCAAGCAACCAGGAAGAGATTCGCTCTCTGTATCATTCCACACTCTTTCGGAAAGGCTAGCCTCTATCGGCACCAACGATTCAAATGATGCCGGCTCCTGTCCGCATACATACGGCTGCGTTGGCGTAGAAAGGATGGATGGATAGGTTCTGTGCCACTTGATGAGTTGTCGAAACGAGCAGATACATGAGCTCCTCATGTCTCAAAATGAGATTGCTTAATATCAGCATTATATAGATACACGAATAAAAATAACCGATCATTGACATCCTGGCGTCGATCAGCGGGGAAGCATCGGAAGAACCATTATGAGGATTGATTTCGGGCCATCATGCTCTGCTTGGCGAAGGGAAGGCCTGACAGGTACCTGGATATTTGAGAAATCACTGCTCTTAGGTCTATTCGCGAGCCTCGTGTCAAGGTAGGGCTGCATGCGGGGAAACGCCGCAATTCTAACTTGAGATCTAACTGCGGTCTCTCCGATGCCGCGTTGAAGTACAAATGAGTAATCGATGAATAAAATCAGGTCTTGTCCAGTTGATTTGCAGATGACTCGAGCTTCCGCCTGGCAGTGTGGATTGTCAGAGGCTGGCTCCAATCAACCTTTCAACGTTTGCGAGCGTCAAAGAGTCCGCCCAAAGACGTAGTATCACCACAATGCTGTTAGGTTCTTTGATACCTACCAAGCCGTTACTATTGCTTCTCGGCAAGCACTTCCTTCACCACCTCTAGAACTCGAGCGTGAACCGCTTTTGGTGCCGCAACCACGCCTTTGTTCGAAGCCAATGTTCGCCCATGTGTGAAGTCTAGTCTATTGCCAACCGAATCCGTGACTTGGCCTCCGGCTTCGCGCACGATCAGATCTCCAGCGGCATGGTCCCAGATCTTCTCTTGATATGTCTTACTGGTTGGTAGACGGAGGTAAACGTCTCCTGCGCCGCGAGCAATAGAAGCGTACTTAGCTTGAGAGTCCATGCGGACACTTTCACTGGCAATGCCCAATCGGCGTGCAATTTCTCCTTGTTCGCCTTGATTAGAGTGTCCGGCTTCCACGCTTTCGCAGAATGAAGCCTTTGAAATATCGTCGATGGGTCTCATCATGATCGGATGTTCTGGCTCCAAAGCTTTTGTAGAGAGAGCTCGGCTCGTTGCTCCATGGCCCTCGACAGCGCTGATCAAAACGCCGTTCCCATCGCCTCCTTTCTGGTCGTGGCCGATACTCGCGTCGATTCTTGCGTTATCATCCACCGGCAGATTCGGGCACCCGAGCACACCGACTTTGACTTGCCCATCAACCATCAAGGCCAGGCATACCGCGTATTGTCCGCCTCTCAAAAAGCCTTTAGTACCATCGATTGGATCGAGCGCCCAGATGCGGCCCTTGCTTCCACCAGCGCTCTTGCCTTGGTCAACCATGTCCACCATCTTGTCTACATCAGCCAGTGGCCCGCCCAATGCGTTTTCGCCTTCGAGGTGATGCAGCTTTGTGCTTTTTACATATGACCAGACTTGGTCCTTCAAAGCCTCATCCTCGCGAAGACTCGAGGCCTCCTCTTCTGCCACGATCTCATCGCTTGGGAAGTTGTGCTTCAATGCCGAGATGATCAAGGCCTGGGCACCGAAGTCTCCAATCGTGACTGGCGAGTGATCCGTCTTGTTGACCGTGCCCTTCGCTGTGGAGTTGTACACAGCTCGGGTGAGTATGGAGGCCCTTTGCACAGCAAGCAGGGCTATTCGGAGCTCGTGAGAATATGAGGCTGCCATGGTGGATGAAGCGCGGGCCGGGATTGTGAAGCGATGGGCGAGGAGGGAGAGGCTGTTGGGACGCAGAGGTGGTAAGAGACTCGCAGCCAGGATGGCGACTCAAGGCAAGCAAAATCTTGGATGTGCTGTGTGTTAGCAGGCATTTGCTGCATGGCGTGAAGATGCTAGCTTGGTGGAGCAGAGAGAAGAGGATCCATTGGTATCTCACCTACGGTAGTTTGATTGGTTGAATCCAGCATGTAGAGTACGGCTAAGGTAAGATTACTTGGACTTCAACGACTCGTTGTGAAGCTCAACCTACCTCTTAAGGCCTTCACCAAAGGCCTGAGGAGTGAGGACAAGTCATCCGGTGCCTCATGTGTTCCTTCACTCTACTGTAATCTCCCCAGCAAGGACGTTCCCACGTACTATGCAGTATTCCTAGGCACCACTTCACCATGGGACCATCTGCATCGTGGAGGGCTGTCCACCTGGCACCGTTGCGCCGTCGCCCCCTATACTTGATTGGGACCGCTCCCTCTTCTTGGCTTCTCCCGCTGGTCAAACTTCCCATCCACGATCTTCCTCTGCAAATCAGGCTGTCGGATCTGGCTTTGTTGATAAAATAGAGGCTGAAAGTGGCTCAAGCACTCTCTTTGATGCTGTCCACCGATGATACACCGGCCTTGCAATCCAGCTGCCTAAACCTCCCTCTCCCGCCCGCTACACAGATACCTCCTGCGCGAAGGATGATGGAGACTCCCGTCGGACAGTTGCCTGGCGCTGTTGATATGAGCTATAGCAAGACAAGGTTCACGTCGCGGAATTGATGCGGGGTACATTTCGGTAACGCATGTGCGGACGGAGACATTACCCGGTCCGACAATTCACTGCAATTCTTGCCTTGCATATTCCCTTTCTCGCCCGGCATCCCTCAACTGACTGATATTTGCCTCTCACGGAAGACAAAAGACAGTGCGTAATCAATCCATCGTCTACCGGCTCTCGAAATCATGAGTGCCCGTTTCGAGTCGCGTCAGCGACTACCCGCGAACTGCCAGCAGCTGCTTTGTCATCCAAATCATATCGAGTCCAAGTTCCCGGAGAGGTTAATGAGTAGCAGCAGGAGAAGACGTAGGAACAGTCATGATGGCTCGGCACAGGAAGTCAAGTAAACGATCAAGGAAGTTGAACATGGTTATTTTGCTCCTAAGATATAAACACATCAACCACCAACACATGACGCTCTCACACGAAACCCCAGAGCAAAACGATCGCGAGAGACCATGGAAACAAAGAGCCAGCGATTGGAGGATATCGAAGAGATCCGTCCAAGTGATTTTGGCGCATAGTGTGCTTGACGTCAAGAGCAGACTCGGTGAACTTGATGGAGCTTCCGCTTCTGCCTGTGGATGGAGGGTTGGAAATCGACACCTTCGATACTCATGATGACCTTCTTCTCGTCGTCGCTTCCACTGTTGAATTCCCCGTCGGTCACCGTAGCCTTGACTATTGCCCCGGAACTGAATTTATTCATCATCCGCAGCCGTGCTGGGCATCAGGTACCAACCAGATGGCAGTAGCCAACTGCCGGAAATTGTCCCAAGTAACCTGCCAAGAGTCTATAGGTGCGCCCTCGTCGTCTCTTTCCCTAGTGACTAACATATCTAAGCGTGGATTTACGCCACGCCAGGCTATTAGCCGTCCTATACTACTGCGCAGGACCGCATGGATCGAGTTGATACCTAATTCCCATCTATCCGTATATCTATTCTGGCCTCGACCCCGCCCTTGATGAGTAAGGTACGCATTGAAGGTCGGGTGAATACGTTGGGCGACACCCCATTGGTCTCGAACGAAAACCTCGGAGCCGGAGGTTCGTATAGCATGGGTTTCAGGGTTAAGAATGACGACGAAATAACCTCTGACTTCGCTGTTGCCCGTCATCCCGTTGTTGAATGAGACGTCGAAAGTGAGATCCTCGGGTTCTGAGCTAATGAAAAATGGTTCGTCCTCAATAGGGCAGGAGTTGTCTGGTGGTGTAGGTGCACCTGCATGGCTGTCTTTTCCTTGGGGAATTGGCTTGCCGAGGGCGGGAAGTGCAATGTAGAGAAGCCGTAGGAGGTAAAGGACATCGAGTACTTTCATGGTTATAGAGAGGTGTCTTCGGAGATTGTCGTGTGATATCGAAGTAGTGAAGACATAAAGAGACGATGTTGAACCAGCCCGGTGAACAGACACGGGGTAGTCCGTGGGCTGTTCAAATGATATCAAATTTCAAACAATGAACGGAAAACAAGTGATGAAAGGAAGTGTGTTCGCTGGTTCATGCATCGCTGATCGTCTTTGGCGATGCCATTATATATACGCTAAGATTGCCCGGTGGCGCGGACTAGATCCCGTAACGGCGTAAGAACCGTGCT
Organism: Venturia effusa; assembly: GCA_007735645.1. Classification (NCBI taxonomy): domain Eukaryota; kingdom Fungi; phylum Ascomycota; class Dothideomycetes; order Venturiales; family Venturiaceae; genus Venturia; species Venturia effusa. The sequence goes on along the minus strand of CP042191.1, from coordinate 1,371,548 downwards.
GGATGTGAGAGTCGGTACCGACATTCGAGCAGGATCACTTGGTCCAGCAGACGAAGGTCGATGGTTTATTGCTGCAGAGCTGGCAGAAAGAATGATGGTAATCTTATGCCGATCCGCCGTAATAAAACCGGAGCCAAGTAGAGCAGGCTATGAGAGCCAATCAGAATCTACGTATAAGCTATGTATAAATATTTAATTGATGTGGAGGGATCAGCATACTAACATTTTTTCTGCTGGACTCCACAGTACCTAATACAACGTCCCCATGAATCATGATACTACCGATATGTGGAGGGATCGACGTACTAACATTTTCTCCGCTGGCCTCCACGCTACGTGAAACAGCGCCCCCATGATATTCCCAGCTGCCATTGTTATGACAAGTTGAAGATGATCAACGCCTTCGTTTTGAGTTCCCAGCTGAGCGGATCACTGCCGGAACTGGACGGTTGAGGTTGCAGGATCATGTGTTTGTTCTTAGCATCTCGCTTAAGTTGCCATGATTCTAAGGCATCAGTCCCATTTTCCATTGCCTCTCTTTGCAGCATAATATAGCCTAGAAGCACCGTTGAAGCGGGCTTTGGCGTACGCTTGTCTTCTGATACTTCCCAGCCCATCTTACTGGTGCTGAGATCCGGCGACCAGGTTGGATCTGGATGTGGTGTCCCAAGTGACTTTCGAAAAGATAAGGACCTTCCATAAAAGAGAAGGTGCCAAGCACACAGTTTCGAAACGTGTCCACAGTACAACATAAGACTTATGCAGAAGGGCGGCTCTATGAACCTGCAAGGAAACTTTTGCGTTTCGAGTTTGAGAAGCGCGTGGACTGATCAGGGTTCGGATTTCTACTTCCAAGGTTAGAATACACGGAGGGAGGTTCTTGTCCTACGAGCTGAACCTCTAGAGATTTCGTGCTTGCTCCTACATGTTAAAATTCGACAATATCATGTATGCCACTCCCTACCTCCTCGCCAAACTCCTTCCCGCAGCACTATTAAGCTACGTACCGCCGCCTCCACAGAAGCTTTGCCAGCATTTTCGAACGATCTGGCATGTCCCTTGCGACGCAAATAATCCAATGTATTGTCGACAGAGCCGCCTTCTTCTGCTTCTGTAGAAGCTAGAATCTGATAACCTATAGCTGGCGGCGAACTGGATACCTATAAGGAGGACTTGATCAAAAGTAGGGACGCATGGCTCGACTGGGCTAAACTCGATAGTACCGGTGGTGCAAAATGCCACGGCAAGTGTACCGAATTCGTCCATTAGGTACCGGATGATGGGACTGGGTTCGCGAGGGCAGTGATATGTTTCGCAGCACGTATGTATAAGTATCCTACCACGGGGGTACCGGCTCCCGCAGGAGTTATTATACGGGAGGATGCTACTGAGTGTGACGTCTGGTCTTCGGTTCATGCGCATCGAACCTGTCATTTCGAGGTAAGTAACTAACGGAAGATTCGACTGTTCACGGTGCTAACTTTACGATAGTTTGGTACTTGCCACTAGTGTAGTAGGGACGGAAGTTCTGTGAAAGTTGAGCGATATTCCGATGAAAAAGGCTCTGGATTGCATGGCATGGATTGTTCCAGGGCAATTGGTATGGAGGAGAATCAGATTCGTGATCCGCATGATATTATCTTGACGTGATACAAGACGTCATGGACGGGCACGCCGCTGGCGTCTGTGTGAGCGAGATGTAATTGCGAAGCCGTGCAAGCCTCTAGTAGCCAAAACACGTATGATGGTGGCTGGCGCTCATGTCATCAAATTATGGGTATCAGTGCATGCCATCTATGAGGTCCTCCGTTACAGGCGTCTACTCGTCAATAGCCATGCTCTTACCGGCACTGCCTTCGCCATCCACGTGCTGTACTGAACCTAAGTTGAACGACGGTTCAGGCATAGTAGTCATCGTAATCTTCTTCTTCTGCATCGTCCTTCGAAGGGGGGTCCCGCTTCTTGACCAGCACCTTACGATCCAGTGGACAGGTCGGATTCAACTTCAGCCAGGGTCGTATACATTCGAGATCGAATAGATGGCGGTCGTCGCATGGTAATCGCACGACCAAGGGGTATTCATCTGTACAATATCGCAGAGTATCAGCCGCCATTGCTTGTGTATATGTGGGAGCTCAATTCGCAGATTGTCAACGTGGCAAAGAGATCAAACTGTTCATATAGCCGAGGCTCGCAAACTGACCATCTAGAAAAGGCTCCGAACAGATTGGGCATTTATCGTCTTTCCCGAGCTTACTCTTGGCTACTCGATCCAGATCGACAAGGAAACTGTCAGGAACTCCTTGACGTTCTTTGGGTGGTTGTCCAGCTCTTGCCTCGAGCTCCGCGATCATGTCTCTCAGCTCGTTGTTATCGCCTCCATGCTCATTCAACATAATCTCATACGCATCGGCGAGCAGGCGGAACGCTGCCGTGACGCTTTCGGGCGTTGGTGCTGAGTGTGGATTGTTGATTGTCTCTTCGTCGCCGTAGGCTTCGTTGACGGTAGAATAATAGGTAGACAGGTCGGGTCTGCGGGTTGGTCGCTTAGGCGTTTGTGTAAGATTCACACCATGCTCAACTGGTAGCAGTCAGCGAGAGAAGATGGTTGTGGATTGTGAAGAGTTCACTGTCGTAACCAGACATGTTGCTGGGCGGAATGCAGTCCAAGGTGTTTTCGAATATGCGAAGGGAATGGGTTGTTACTGTCGACAACCAATGGTCTTAAAGCAGGCACTACTGGTTGATGGAATGGTTAGAGCCCCTTTGTGAAGAAAGTCTGCCACTTCAAGTTGTTAGACGGGCTATCAGTGTGGATAAAAAGAGGCGGACTTTTCTCAGCAACAGCTTTCATGTGATATCAACCCCAACATAAAGCCGGACTTATAGAGAATATATATTCTTGATAAGTTAAGCGTGCTCTTTAATTCTATAGCTTTAGAATTTTTATTATTACTATAGTGAAGGCATGAGACAAAGAAATGTATGGGAAGTCGGTAAGTTTAAGGGTACAAATTAAGCTAAAAGTCCGCCTCTTTTTCTCCACACTGATAGGACGGGAGCCAGAGTGATCCCCCGCCCCCGCCTTGTAGCTTTGGGACCGCTGTAGAATATTCGATACCGTCACCCAAGTAAAGTCGAGCCAATGCTCGTATACAGAAGAAACTTCGCCTCTGGTTGGATCATTTTGCATTGGCCAGCGCTATTCCTACCACACATCGGGATTAGCATACCACACATTGAATAGACCTACCACACATTACCGATAACGTGATCTTAAGCCAATCGGAGGGCTGCAATTGAACCGAAGTAGAGACGTAATCTCCATACATTACGTGGCATCTCCGTGCGAAACTAGTATATACAGATCCATCAGCCTTTGCACAAACTCACTATTTAGTATAATCCATACTAAACAGTAAGGTTTTATAAAGGCTAACAGACCGACGAAGCTAATAGTACCCGGGAACTACAGAGAAGATAAATATAGTAATAGATAACATTATAGAGTTGTATTTAGTAGTATATTTAGTAGTACTATAGGCTTAAAAGCACGCTATACCGTATTTAAATAATATATAAACTTAAACTATACGGCAATCGTATAATTAAGCGATTCTAATACTTAAAACCGTACTAAGGCTATAGAATCGCTCAAAATCTCGTCCTTACTACCGTAACTTTAATAACGCCGCGTGTACTATAGCCTTCGTAGCCTTCTACTCGGCTTTATTAATCTCTATCTCCGCCGGCGTTATATTACGCCGGCGTGCCTTTGTAGCCGCTACCCTAGCGGCTATAGCCTACTTTTTAGGGGTATCCGGCTGCTTCCGGGGTCTCTTTATACTAGTTGTAGGGGGAGGTATACGTGTACGTATAGGGAGGTTTAATAATAGAGACGACGGCTATATCTACTATAATAGCTACTATAGTAGAATAAGCGTAGATAATAGGGGAGAGTAGCTTTCTACTTCCGTCTTAGAATCCTATACTAGATTGTAGGATTAAGGTAAGGTAGATCGGATAAATATAATTTATATAATAGAGAAGATAAGACGGGACAACGATAGCTATAAAATAATATATTGCCGTACTAGTTAGTAGATAATTATCTAATATCTATAGACGCCGCGTCTCGTCCTTATATAGAATAAGAGAGCCAGGTTATACCGGCCTATAAATAGCCGTCCCTACTATATCCTCTCCCCCTCCTACTATAGCGTCGTCCTATGACGCTATATAAAGAAAGTAGGTAATCAAAACCTAGGCTATTAAAGAAATCCCGCTAGCTATAAATATACTAAATAAATTAAGTAGAATTAGAAAAATAAAATAAACGCCTTATTAACTACTTAGTCTACCTCCTCTCCGAGCTCCTTACCGTCCTCCTTATTACTATCCTTTCTACTATTATTACTATATTGTCCTCCCTATATTACTTCCGTCTTAACCTACTCTCCGTCGTCTATAACGTCTCTAAGTACTACATTAAGGTCCTTATTATTCTCTTTAGTTATATAGTAGATCTTAGGCTTAATAATAGGGTCTTTTCGAAAGCGATATACGAAGAAGCTCTTATCCCCGAAGATACGGATCTCCTCGTTAATAAAATTAGCGAACTTCTTACCGATACGCCGGATAGCCTCTTTTATATCCTTCTTAAGGTAGGTCTTACGCTCCTTAGTATCTATCTTAATAACCTCTTAGACCGCCTTAACGACGTCGTAGTTAGTCTACTTTATTCGACTAATAAGCGCCTAGCTAATTAGGTTATCGAGGTAAAGAGAGATATAAGTCGGGAATAAGTACGGTAGTTTACCGTAATTAATAGAGTATCCGGATAGCAACGTTAGACCAGTAAATAGATCGCGATATACCTTTACGAGTTACTCCTATATACCTCCTTCCGGGATCTCTATTATAGTATAGTCCTTCTCAATTCCGTAGTACTAGGGTAATAGGGTTAGACGAGTCCTATCGGCCTTACTATATAAACCGTAGAAGTTTAAGGGATAGGTAATACGTATAGTATAATCGGGCGCGATCTACTTAGTAAAGTCGGTCTTAAACTTCTTAATATCGTCCTTAGTCTAGTACTACTTCTTAATCTTCGTAATATATCTACTACTAATTAAAGTCCCTCGCGCCTTATTATTATTAATCTACGCCTATAAGTTCTCATTCTTATATATCTTAGGTACGAACTAGGTATAGTTCTTCGTAGTCTCTCCGAACATTATTAGACTGCCTTGAATCTAGTTCTTACCTTTCCTAGTCGTAAGTATATTCTTGATATTAATATCGACATAGCGGAAGTTAATATTGTCGCCGACCTAAGTCGTCTTAGTATAGTACGGGTATAAGATAAGCTAAAACCGACGGTTAGGACGAAGGGTAATATAGCGTAACTAGTACTCGATCGACTATCGTATTGCCTACTAGATAACCCCGTAATATATAGTACGGTTCTAACCGAGGTTATACTTCCTAGGGTCCCTAAGGGGTCGGGTCGGGTCGGGTTTAAGGGGTACCCCCCCGACCCGCCGCGGGGGTAGAAATAGGGGGCGGGTTTTCGGGTCGGGGAGCTTTTACCCCCCGCCAATGGGGAAGTCGGGTTTTTTAAGTCACATGTTTTAATACTTAACCTAGGTATTATTAAGATCTAAATAGCTAGAATTATAGAGAAATATCTATCCTATAAGTCTATAAGGTTATATAATATAAAATACCTATAGGTCGTCCGTAATTAATAAAACTATACAAAAAAGTCACGTTTTTTAGCTAAGAACCCGCCCCGATTAATCGGGTCGGGTTCTAGCGGGTTTAGGGTCGGGGCGGGGGGTCCTAGGGACCCCTAGACCCGACCCGAATACCCCCCCCGACCCCCCCTACCCCCGAGGGAGAGGCTCTTCTAGCTATAACCTAGAAAGGAACCCCTATAGAGCTATAATTAGCTAACGGTATTCAGGTAATTATATCAACTTACTAGTCAAACGAACTTGTAGATACTATATCTATAGGTTATCCGAAGATTCCGCCTATAACTCTAACTCTAGACCGAAAATAACCTGCTACCTAGGAGATTCAGTAGGGTCCCCAAGGGGTCGGGGGATCCCCCGACCCCTCGGGGGTAGGGAGAGTCGGGGGGGGGGGTATTTAGGTCGGGTATAGGGGTCCCTAGGACCCCCCGCCCCGACCCTAAACCCGCTAGAACCCGACCCGATTAATTAGGGCGGGTTCTTAGCTAAAAAACGTAACTTTTTCGTATAGTTTTATTAATTACGGACGACCTATAGGTATTTTATATTATATAACCTTATAGACTTATAGAATAGGTATTTCTCTATAATTCTAGCTATTTAGATCTTAATAATACCTAGGTTAAGTATAAAAACATGTGACTTAAAAAACCCGACTTCCCCCCAATTGGCGGGTCGGGGGTAAAAGCGCCCCCCGACCTAAAAACCCGCCCCCCCCCCTATTTCTACCCCCCCCGCGGCGGGTTAGGGGGGTACCCCTAAAACCCAACCCGACCCGACCCCTTAGGGACCCTAAGATTCAGTATATATAAGTAGAGTCTAGTAACCTAAGACAATTTCAAACTAATATTACTCAACGAAAAGGTAAACAACCTATTAATAATTAGCGTTATAGAGTGCTACTATCAATAGTTTAGGAAGAACTAGAGGAAATACTAGCCTAGTAATAATCTCAGTAGCCTATATAGTAACTAGAACGACCCAGATTGAGACTCGAAGATATTTTTTAGAACTTTATTAATAGCTAAACTAACTTGTAAGACCTATAAATAGTAGTTATACGAAGATTAACCGACCTCAATAAGTTATATACCGACGATATAAAATACGGCGGAGAAGAGGACGACGTACTCGAAACTAAGCTTAGGATCTTCGCAGAAAATATAGGAAAATACGGAATATTCGACGGAAAAGAGGTTATTAATACATTTCCAACAATACTAAAAGGAAAGGCTAGAGACTTTTACTATAACGAGATAATAGTAAACCGACCTACTAGATAGATCTAAGGTTTTAAGTAACTACTACGATACTTTGAGACTCCCGAAAGACGCTAAAGATAATTAATAGAATAGAGAAACGCTACTCTTCTCTCTTATATTTAAAATTCGCTAGGAAAGTCAATTCTAGAGTATCTAGAACTATTTATCAATTAGTTAAATAAGCTACAAAGAAACCTCGAAAAGTCTTAGGCGGAAGTATACGAATACTTACTCCTAGGCTGTAAAGGTATTCGAGAATGCTAGTATGCCTTATTTACTCCTATAAGTACCTATTAAGGCTTATACGATTAATTACGGAATTCTATTATAATAATTACGGTAGAAGGACATGTAGTACGCTTCTAGACATTAGAATAGAGCTAACAAGCGTTTATTCTCGACGAGGAGGATAGTCAAACTAACTTACAAATTGTAAAATACGAAAATGACGATAATAAAGCGTACTATACTAATAGAACTTATTAGAAGAACTCCCTTTCCAGAAGTAGAGGAAGAGGTGCAAGACGTATAATAGGATACCTAAATAGAGGGTAATCTTCTCAAGGAAGGGGAGGAAGATTTCAGCTAAGAAAAATAGGTTAGAAATACTACGTATATAGTAAATAGAGCTATTAGTCCGTTTATTATACTCTAGAAGAACGAAAGGCTAGTATTGAACGATTTAAAGCCTCCTAACTATTATACTACACTATAGAGGAGATTATTGAGGCCTATATAGTTATAGTTAACTTCTAGGAAGGTACCAATAATGCATAGGATAAATTGGCTAGAGAAGAGGTATATTTTCTCTTTTAGGAGGAAGAAAATAACGAAGGCTTCTTTACAGTCGCCTAATAGCTATCCGATAATGCTACTATATATTTCCTTACTTCGAAAAGGCTAGTAAACTAACTTATATATATCATACCAGAGATATTTTAGTTTAATTATCGGTACTCGGACTAGTTGTTTTAGGGTATCCTACCTAATATAGAAGCATCAGGGATCTCTATAGTAGAAGAAGGCTAATTCCGAGTATTATAAGTTTACTTACTACTTAATTTAGATCAATCTACCGCGGGACAATATAATATTCTATTTGGTAAGGGTTCTGTATTAAGCCTTAGAACTACCACGGTACCGACACCGTTCGGATCTATTGATTTCCACGTAGTACCGGCTAATATACCGTTTCTTATATATATTAGAGATATAGATCGCCTTAGGATCTATCTTAATAATATTCGAAACCAACTAGTCCAGGGTAATAAATACTTTCCTATTACTAGGAAGTACGGTTCTCTATAGATTGAACTACTAGTTCTTAAGTAAATTATAGATACCCCGCACATATAAGATGGTTTAATAACTAATTCAAGTTACTTAGCTACGTTATTAAACGGTTCTAACCAACAGTTAGTCCGTTATAATGCCCCGGAACTATAAAATACCCGATTTTTAACCCCTTACCAGCTAAAATAAGCTACTAATAATATACCGTTATTTACCTTCCTCTAATCATTCTTTTCAGACCTAGATAAACGTTAATTGAGGCAAATTTATCGACGTTTTAGATATCCTTTAGCTTAACGTCTATTAACAATCCTTACTAGAGTAGGATTAAATAATATTAATACTAAGGTTATCTAATTAATTACGTCAATTTGCAAGTTCTACTAGATGAATGCAAAGGCTCTAATACGGTTTAAATTTAGCTTGAAAGATGACCTTATTTTTAATTTAGAGATTAGTATAGATATCTTCTTTTTAGAAGGAAAACTAGTACTATATATTGTAGATATAGCAACTATATTTTAAGCTGCTAGATTTCTTAAAGGAATAACTACTAATAAGGTCTGGAAATGCGTCCGAATGATCTAGATTAATACCTATTTAGGTCCTCAAGATACAATTGTTGTTGATACCGGTACGAATTTTACGGTTTATAAATTCAATTAGAAGGCAAGTTCTCTTAATATATATATTAAAGAGATACTAGTTGAGGCCTATTATAGTATTAGAAAGGCCGAAAGATACTATACTATTCTTAGGAGGTACTACTCAATTTTCAAGAATAAGTTACCTTTAGAAAATAGTGAAATACTCCTCTAGTATACTGTAAAAGCTATCAACGATATAGTAGGGCCAAATAGACTTGTTCCTACACTTCTCGTTTTTAGGGTATACCCTAAGATTATAGGTTCTTACCCTCCTAGCCGTACAATTCATTAAAGAGTAACTATAGTTAAAAAGGTAATAAAAGAGCTTAGGGAGATATAAGTAAAGGAGTAAGTAGTATCCGCCCTATTATAACGGAATAGTCCTATACCAATTTCACTATATTCTATACTAATTGGGTTAGAGGTATTGGTATAGAGAGAGCCTAGATAATAGAAAAGACTCTATATACTAAAAAAGATCGAAAACTATAACTGTACAGTCAGAATTAATAATAGGGACGTGGTATTTTGGTCTACTAGCGTAAAGCCCTATTAAACTCGACTATCAAACGAACTTATAGCTGAAAATAATGTGTTTTTATTAGATTCTAAGAATAGGGAAGTAGTAATCAGGGAGGAGGAGCAACTTCTATCCTAGGAGCCTAGGATGGGCAATAGTAATAAAAATAATAATCTAATAGTAGCAAGTCCGTTTGACAGCTAATTAAGAGTTTCTAGAATATAAGGAATAGTTATAATTAATACGGCAAGGACGAGATCTCGACGGCGATATCTAAATAAGTATACCTAGTACTTTATTTAGCCCTAGGAAGTATTTCTCTCTACAAAAGAGAAATTAGACTATATACTATATCTCTAATTACGTATAGAAGGCGAACTCTCCTTAGATAACCTACTATTTCAAATTTCAACAACAACTAAGATTGATAGGTTAACAGGTAAAGAGGTTATAAAGTTTATATAAAAACCTACTATAAATAAGCGCATTTTCAACTCTCGAATAGTCTATAAAATTAAAGGAAAAGGGACCGATAAACCCTATAAAAAGTTACGGCTTATAGTACAAGGATTCAATAATAAAGGTAAGGAGGTTATCCTAACCTAATCGCCTACTATTTAGAGAGTAAGTTAGAGATTAATACTTGTAATTATAGCAACTTTACTTAACGTACGTACTCTCGAGTTTCTACGCCTTAAAGTTCCTAAATCTATATCTAAAAGATAACGAAAACGATTCCTCTTAATATTAAGAGATATTTCGCAGGTATATACCTAATTAAAGACGATATTAAATAGGAGAATACTCGTAAATTTGCCGAAAGAGATTATTTACCTCTATCTACCTAGAACTATTATAGAAATCATTAAACCCTTATATAGTATTACTAAAGTAGGCCTGTACTAGTTCAATACCCACTATAAATACTATAAAGAAAATCTAGATATAACTACCTTAGTCTATAATCTATACCTCCTAGTTACAAAAGGAGATACATTTAGTGTTATTAGTATGTAAACAGATGATACTTTAATTCTCTATAATAAGGACTTTAAATTCAAAGAGAAGGAAGAAAGATTAAAAGCTAACTTTCTAGTAAAGCCTGTTAAGGAGCTCAACAATAATAATTAGCTTATTTTTAATAGCTATATATTATCCAAACGAGGGCCAAACCTACTTATAAAGTAGAAAAACTAGGGAGAGAAGCTATTCCCTATTAATCTTAGCTAGGAAGACTTTAAATAATTCTATATCGAGCAACGTATAAGAGGTACATATATTATATTAATATTATAAGGACTAGCTTGACCGTATTATAAGGAACGCCTATATATAGTATATATTACGCTATATACAGGTATAGGAGACACTTATAATTCTCTACTAGGGGAATTATCCCTCTCCAGCTATTAGTCTTACTATAATACTATCTTTTACTACATTTACCTTTTACCTATTATTATAATTCTAATAGCTCTTAACTCGATATAGATCTAGTAAAAGATAGCTTCTAATCTTAAACTATCGAGATCTACGCGTGGTACTAGCTAGATACCCGTATCGAACTCGAAGGCTCCGGATACGTAAGGCGGGAGCAATATAGCTATAGAAGAGGAGGATAATCTGAACGCCTCCGAGCAGGCTGTAGACGCCGCGCTAGATAAAGCGAGGCGTACCGTAGCTCTTAGGGGGAAGTAGGTCGAACTAGTAAGGCTAATAGCTTAGATAGAAGACCTTAATAATACGCTGAGTTCCCCTACGGCGCGAGACGCGAGCGCTACGCCTACGCCAACCAATATCCGACCTAGTAAAGAGCTATAACCCGAGAAGTTATAATTATACGAAGGGAAAAGTATACGCTCTTATCGTAAGTAGATACGTAGCGTAGAGAATACGTTCCGCCTTACGCCTAATACTTTCCGAAGTGAGATCTCCAAAATTGTATACGTACTCTAGTTTGTAAAGGGCACCCCCTATACCTCCTAGATAGAGAAGGAGTCTACCCTAGAAGAGGACTAAATTACTTAGGAGTACTTTAAGACTTTCCTACTTAACTTAATCGAGGACCCGGAGAATCGCCAGCTAGACGTAATACAGCTATATATAGATAGTAAGTAAGGCGTAGAGTAGTCTATAGTATCTTTTAACTCCTACTTAATAAGCCTTAAGTCCTAGATCGAAGAGCCCTATACTACGATCCAGCTACAAAACCACCTCTAGTATAAGCTACGCCCTAATATAAGGTTAATACTTTCTAACTATTAAGATATCCCTAAAACTCGAGACGTAATCGTGGCGCTAGCTACACGCTTAGAGACGAATAAGTACCGAGTAATAAACTCTCGTACCTTAGAGAGGGATCCTAAGCGTAGGAATACCTAGGGTAACCGTATATCTATAAATAAGGGGTAATATTAAGTATCGTAAGGGGGCAGCAGGCTCTCCGACACCAACGCCACCCCTATATAGCCTAGGAAAGAGAAGGATCTCTCCTCTATCCAATACTATAACTGCGGAGAATACGGTTACTACGCTAATAAGTACCCTAAGCCCTAAAAGCTAAAGGAGGTTGTAGAGGTTATAGCTAATTAATACTACGACCTAACGGGAAACGAGTCGGCGTCGTCCTAGCTACGCGGACGACGCGCGCTAAAGTCGTAGAGTTATCCGCCTACGAGGCTTCTAGGAAAGACTAGGAAGGGTCCGGGGCCTTATTAAGTATACGTAGCGAGAACCTAATACGTACGGGTGTCGTACCCTCCTCGCGTACCTAAGATACTATAGTAAAAAAGTTAATTACTATCCTTTCTACCCTAAAAGGGGACTAATCCGAGTACGACATTACCGCTACGCTAGACTTAGGCGCCGAGGTTAACGTTATTAGTCCCTTTCTAGCCCTGGAAATAGATCTAATCCCTATAGATATCCCCGCGCCTTCTATAAGTTAGGGAGCCGGTAATAGTACGAGTTACCAAGGAGCCTATAAAGACGTATAGAAGGCTACTAACTCCTTAGGAGTTATAAGGCAAGTAGAAGTAGAATTTTACGTCCTAGATAGAAAGGGTTCTAACTACCTCTTAGGGATACTAGCCTTATTAGACGCGAGAGTTAAGCTCGATCTAGAAGCGAGGCGGTAGCGTTTTAAGAGCGCCGATACTTAAGTCCGCCTTATCTCGGCGGAAGAATTGGTAAGTAAGGATCCTACGAATATTTTTAAGCTAAGGAGCGAGGATATTACCCCTATCCTAAGCGTAGATAAATTCGAGTAGGATACCCTACCTATCTAACTACCTCCTAAGTTCCGGGACTTTAATTCTATCTTCGACGACTATAAGGCTGTAAGTATACCAGCCGTAGAGGGCATAGAGTATACTATCGAAACTACGGTAGATCCGCCGTTTAGGAAGATATATAACCTCTTAGTAAAGGAGCTAGGGATCCTTAGGTAATATATTAATAACGCGAGTACGAGTAGCTAGATCCGCCTATTAACTAGCCTAGCGGGAGCAGGTATCCTATTTATCCCTAAGAAGGGAGGCGAGCTACGCTTATACGTTAACTACCGTGGGCTGAACAAGGTAACTATTAAGAACCGGTACGCGCTCCCTCTTATCTCCGAACTCCTAGACCGCCTATAGGGCGCTAAGTACTATATAAAGTTAGATATAAAGAATGCATATTATCGCATCCGTATCCGGCTAGGCGACGAGTAGAAGACGGCGTTCCGTACCCGCTACGGGTACTACGAATACTTGGTTATACCTTTTAGACTTACTAATATACCTACTACTTTCTAGGCCTATATCAATAAAGCCCTAAGTAGACTAGTAGATTCTATATATATAGTATACCTTAATAATGTACTCATCTACTCCGCTGGCCGTACTACCTATATACGGTATATACGCGAAGTCCTAGGTCGCCTTAAGTAGTTCGGCTTATACGTTAATCTAAAGAAGTATAAGTTCTTCTCCCAAGAAGTAGAGTTCCTAGATTATATTATCGATACGTAGGGTATACGTATAGACCCTAAGCGTATCTTAAGTATTATAGAATAGCCTAAACCTAAGACTTATACTAAGGTGCAGACCTTCCTAGGATTCTATAACTTCTACCGTAGATTTATCGCGAGGTACTCGCGTATTGTAGTACCGCTTATAGTACTATTTAAAGGATCTAAAAATGGGAAGTAGACTGGTCCCTTCCTTTAGCCTACTAACGCGAAGAATACTTTCCTTACGCTAAAGAAAGCGTTTACGCAAGCGCCCCTCCTACGCTATTTCAATCCTAAACTAAGGATTAGAGTAGAGACTAACGCCTCTAGCGTAGCGGTTACGGCTATCCTAACCTAAGTATAGGATAGTAGCTAATAGTACCCTATCGCTTTCTGGTCGCGTAAACTTCTTCCTACGGAGTAGAACTATAAAATATACGAGTAGGAACTGCTCGCTATCGTCGCAGCCTTTTCGTACTAGCGGTATTACCTCGAAGAAAGCTACCACCCTATTAAGGTTCTTATAGACTATAATAACCTCGTAGGCTTCGTAGAGTTATAGTAGCTAAATAGCCGGTAAGCCCGCTAGACTATACTGCTTTCAGTATATGATTTTATTATTATATATAGAGTAGGACCTAAGAATCCGGCGGATACCCCCTTAAGGCGGCTAGACTACGGTTCGTATACGCCGAATATAAATACCCTACTCCCTATATTATATTAGAAGTTAGAGTTACTACCTAGTAGGGTCCCCAAGGGGTCGGGGGATCCCCCGACCCCTCGGGGGCAGGGGGGGTCGGGGGGTATTCGGGTCGGGTATAGGGGTCCCTAGGACCCCCCGCCCCGACCCTAAACCCGCTAGAACCCGACCCGATTAATCGGGGCGGGTTCTTGGCTAAAAAACGTGACTTTTTCGTATAGTTTTATTAATTACGGACGACCTATAGGTATTTTATATTATATAACCTTATAGACTTATAGAATAGGTATTTCTCTATAATTCTAGCTATTTAGATCTTAATAATACCTAGGTTAAGTATTAAAACATGTGACTTAAAAAACCCGACTTCCCCCCGATTGGCGGGTCGGGGTAAACTCCCCGACCCGAAACCCGCCCCCTATTTCTACCCCCCCCGCGGCGGGTCGGGGGGGTACCCCTAAAACCCGACCCGACCCGACCCCTTGGGGACCCTACTACCTAGGGTAGCAGTTATCTAGAGTCTTTCTATTTAGAAGGAGTATAGAGTAGACGTACGGATTAATAGGGAAGCTAATAGCTCGTAACTACGTAGTAACGAAGGCGGACGGGCCAAAGATACCTATAAGTAGGTATAGAATATCTACCCGGTCCAGGCTAAAGAGACCGCGCCTATAACCCCTAGGTCTCTCGCTAGAGACCTCCTAAAAGACGAGCACGCCTATTTAGACCTAGAATCTAGGCTAGGGGAATTCTAGTCGATTTAAAGCGCGGACCCTATCGTACGTAGTATCCACGTAAGGCTGATCGATAAGCCGATCGGGCTATATTAATAGATACGCACGTCTATAGGTACCTTATACTTTAGAGGAAAGATATACGTACCCTAAGACGCCGCGGTAAAGTAGGAGCTACTAAGACGCTACTATAATAATGCCTTCGCTAGGCATTTTAGAGTAGTACGAATATGTAATCTACTTGCGCGGAAGTACTTTTGGACGTATATATCTTACGACGTAGACGAGTACGTTAAGACTTACGAAGTCTACTAAAAGATAAAGGTTAAACGGTATACCCCGTTTAGAGACCTATAGTCCCTACCGTAGCCTAAGGGGCTATAGCAGGAGTTAACTATAGACTTTATAAGTAGAATACCTCCTAGTAAGGTTGGAGGTAGGGCTTATAATACGCTTTTAGTAATACTCGATCGCTATATAAAGATAGCTCTATATATTATAGTTACTAAGAAACTCTCAGCTTTAGACCTAGCTAATATTCTTATAGAAAGAGTAGTTACCAGATTTAGGGCCCCTAGAGGTATTATATTAGATCGAGACTCTAGATTTACTAGAGCCTTTTGGTCCGAACTCTACTACTATATAAAGATCAAGCGACGATTAAGTACGGCGTTCCACCCTTAGATAGATAGTTAAATAGAGAGATAGAACCAGACAGTTCAGGAATACCTAAGGGCCTTCTACTCGGAAAATTAGAGTACGTAGGCTACGCTACTCCTAGTCGCGGAGTTTATATATAATAATAGTAAGTATACTACTATAGGTATCTCCCTATTCTTTACGCTGTATAGCTACTATCTAGAGATCTACTTTAAAGCCGGCGATAAGTAGGGGAATAAAGTACCAGCGGTAAAAGAGCGTATCTAGTCCTTATACTTATTACGCGCTAAGCTAGTAGCTCGCTAGTAGAGAGCGAGTAAATCGTAAGCGAAGAGCTACAATAAGAAGTATATCCCTATAAAATTTAATAAGGGAGATTTAGTCCTCGTATCTATAAGGAATCTCCGTATAAAGACCCTAAGTAAGAAGCTAGCGCAACGTATAATAGGCCCCTTTCGAATCCTGGAGCTAATTGGGTCCTAGGCCTATAAGATATAGCTACCTAATAATTACAGAATATATCTAGTCTTTAGTATCTCCCTCTTAGAAAGATACTACCTACGAGAAGGTAGTAAGCAAGAGATCCTACCACCCCCAGAAATCATTAACGGGGAAGAAGAGTAGGAAATTAAGGAGATCCTAGACGCGCGACGCAAAGGCAAAGCACGGTAATACCTAGTAAAGTAGGTAGGTTACCTACAGGAATTCAACTAGTAGATCCTACAGAAAAATATAGATAACTCCTAAGAGATAGTTTAAGCTTATAAGTATAGTACTAAGAGCTATCTAATCTTAACGCGAGGAGTACGTAAGCCTAAGGTAGAAAGCCTTAGAGGCGTAATAGGCGAGGATACGGTAACGACGACCTTAGGGTAGATAACTTTAAGAAAATTATAGAGGGGAAAAAAAATAAGAAGAATTCTTTTTATTAATCCGCCGAAGCGGTACGTATAGCTAGTAGCTAGGAGGAGGCGGTAAGGCGTAGCAAGGGAGTACCAGCTAATAAAGTCTAGGATTTTAAAAAATCTCTAAAGCGCCTAAGACGCTATACGCTACGCTTAAATATTAGGCTCGTAAGCGAGCCGTATACTATACTAAACCCTACTCCTCTATCTCCTTATCCTCCTCCTCCTCCTCTTCCTCCTCCACCTCCTTAGTAGGAGCCGGGGTATAGATATTCGTATCGTCGTCGTCGATACCGTCTATACCGGCCGCAGGGTCCTCGCGGAAGAGGCGCTGGCTAAAAAGGCTCTATAGCTAATTAGTTAAAATAAAATCTCTAGGGAATTAGGGATCGCGAGGAGGGAGCGGAGCGAGGCCGTTCTATACGCGATTAGTATAGGAAGCGTAGGCGGAAATATCTAACGTACAAAAATTCGTATTTAGCTTACGAGCTCTAACTAAGTATTGGTTAAGGCGACGGCCTCGCGTAGGGTAAGTATAGTAGCGGAGTTTTTGGCCTCGCGGCCTTTAGTAGCTCCTCCTTTACCCTTTCGCTCCTAGGCGGGGATATACTAAGTCGTAAGGCGGTCGAACCGCTTATAGTAGCGCGCTAGCTAGTCCTCGAGGGGCTCTTCGTCTAAAATAAATTAGTAAGAAGATAAATATATAAGTAGTACGCGTATATATACCAGCGCGGATACGTTCAGCAGTCTCTAACAAGATATTAGCGTATTTATTTAACTTAGTTAGTATCTATAAAAAAATATTAGTTGGTAATTCGATAAGTAGCGGACGCGTAGATTATAATATACCTCGACACACTCGTAGCGTAAGGTAGTATAATAACTATACTTCTATAAAAGAGGCTTACGGTAAGTAAGAACACGCTCGGGGTCGCGGGTATAGCGTACGTAGACCAACTAGTAGAGTTGCTCTAGGTCTTCTATCTTTCTTTTTTTTTAGATAGTAGGAGGCTGCGAGGGTGTAGTAAGGACGTTACTTATCGAATTAAGGAAGTAGGAGGAGCTGATATAAAGATAAAGCTAGAGAAGAAAATTTTACGACGCGAATATTTATTTTATTTAGGGTATATACGCTCGGGCCGCGAGAAGCCCGATACGCGTTTTACTAAGGATAGAGATTTTAGAAAATCTAGTATTTTAATTTTAGAATAGGAATCGCAAAATTCTAGGATCTAGCGAAGCCGCTACGATATATATACGTACTATATAACGCGTCTACCTAGATAGTCTACGAACGCGACTCTAAGATAGGCCCGCGTTCTTTTTAAAGCCCGTACGCCGTATTCGAGTTGCTGGCGAGATACGTACGCGCGGCCTTACAAATATATACGGATTACTACGAACTCTACCCTAGGGATAGGACATATAAAGGGGGGGATAGTTGTAAGGACTGGCTTGACCGTATTATAAGGAACGCCTATATATAGTATATATTACGCTATATATAGGTATAGGAGACACTTATAATTCCCTACTAGGGGAATTATCCCTCTCTAGCTATTAGTCTTACCATAATACTATCTTTTACTACATTTACCTTTTACCTATCATTATAAATATACTAACCTAAAGTAGCTTTCGACCTTTCTATAGCTATATAGTATTAAGATCTATTAGTCGAGGATGCTAAAGCTCTAAATAAACGCCTTATCTAGTAAAAGGATAATTTAGACCGAGGGTTAAGCTTTATTCTACTAGATCTAGATAAAGTAAAACTATTTATTTTTATTAACGGCTCTTTTGTAAACAATAAAGACCTAAGTAGCTAAATTAGCTCCTTAATTATACTTAGAAATAAGTCCCTACAAGATTTCAAGTTTAATCTTAAGGGAAATATTATCTATTAGTCTTTAACTAAAGCTAAAAGAGTTACTAGATTAGTTCTCGCCTCCGAAATCCTCGCTATATCTAATAGAGTAGATAAAGGCTATATACTAGCTGCTACTCTATCCTAGATTCTAAAAGAAGTAGATTTTCTAGTAGTTCCTATTATTATCTACACAGATTTATACAGCCTATATAAATGCCTAGTTAAGCTAGGAATAATAAAAGAAAAGAGACTTATGATTGATATTATGGCTCTTAGAGAGGTACATAAGAATAGGGATATTCTAGAAGTCCGTTAGATTTAGGGTCCCCAAGGGGTCGGGTCGGGTCGGGTTTTAGGGGTACCCCCCCGACCCGCCGCGGGGGGGGTAGAAATAGGGGGGGGGCGGGTTTTCGGGTCGGGGGGAGCTTTTACCCCCGACCCGCCAATCGGGGGGAAGTCGGGTTTTTTAAGTCACATGTTTTAATACTTAACCTAGGTATTATTAAGATCTAAATAGCTAGAATTATAGAGAAATATCTATTCTATAAGTCTATAAGGTTATATAATATAAAATACCTATAGGTCGTCCGTAATTAATAAAACTATACGAAAAAGTCACGTTTTTTAGCCAAGAACCCGCCCCGATTAATCGGGTCGGGTTCTAGCGGGTTTAGGGTCGGGGCGGGGGGTCCTAGGGACCCCTATACCCGACCCGAATACCCCCCCCGACCCCCCCTGCCCCCGAGGGGTCGGGGGATCCCCCGACCCCTTGGGGACCCTAGTTAGATTAATAGTCTTAATAACCTAGCTAATATACTTACTAAGGCGAAACCTAACGCTTGTTTAACTAAGTTAGTATCTATAAATAAACTCGAAATTCGAGTAGAAGGCTGGGTAAAGCGACCAAACGGAGTTATAGGCTAGAATGCCTAGTAATTCTATCAGTTTTTATATTTATAACTTTCAAGGAACTTTTACTAAGAAGGCAGTTAGTATTTAAAGTTCCTAATATTTTTATATATTTATTTATTGTAAGTTTACTTGCCATACTTACTTCGCAATTTAGACTATTTTTTAGAAGCAGTTCTACTCCGTTTTTGTATTTTAGCTTACTTTTAGTATAGAGAAAGAAAGAATCCCTAGAAATCATTAAAAACTATTAAAAACTTATTCAGTAATACCTACTGTAGTATTAATATATATATAAACTCCATCCCAAATTTAGTAAAAACTAGGAAAGTATATTAAATAAACTTATAAGCCTTAGAATACCGAAAAGATCAACCTCTCTACAAACTATTATAATCTGGATCTAGGATAGGCCCCTTAGATTCAGGAGTTATATTCCTAACCTTATTAGATCTATTACTATAATACTTCTTACTAGTACTCTTAATCTGCGAGCGAGCCATAAAGTAGTAATTAGCGTAAGAACTATTCTACTTAATTCGACGAATAGTAGTAATAATTATAGTAATAGTACGGCAACTATTAAAAGGAACTGTATAGCCACCGCGGTAATGGGTATAGGTACGATTTAGAGGATTAGTAATAGCCCCTCTCGACATCTGGCCAAAGACAGCTACTATATAGTACTAGTAATAAGTCCTAGTACTATCTCGATCTACCTTCGGCGAAAAACGAACGTCTTTACCTATATTCTTTCCCGGAACCTAGTTGGCTTCCTAAGTAGGGAAATTAGGACTATCCTAACCGCCTTCGCAATTAATAATATCTAAATAAGTATAGGTTAATAGGTTTCGAGTCCTATTACGAGAACCTATAATAGCGAATAGCGAATAGAGTTCTCGTATATTCCCTAGGTTCTTTAGCGCTAAATTAAACTCTCTAAAGAATTCAAGTAGTCTAGTAGGCTCTCGGATGCCTAGGACTTTATCTCTATTTAAATAGACGGTTTTTCCTTCGAAATTCTAGAATCTACTAGGTATAACTTAATTAGGATTACCAATAGGACGAGGAATTATTAACGTAGGATTACGAGGAGGTCTAGAACTATTATTAAGTTAACTTGTAGGTTCTAGTTCAATAGAATTCTAACTTACGGGGTATTTCCAGCGCTAGAGCTACGACCTCTACTACCAGAGTTTCTACTACCAGAACCACGGCTAGAACTACTTCTATATATAGTACTAGGACTCTTAGAAGGAGGAGGAGGAGTCCTAAGTTACCCTATAAATAGGCCTTATCCAGGAACTGCTCCTCTACTATATATAGAAAGAGGTACACCTGTATCCTAATACCTAGATATGAATTGACGACCTAGGGGCCTATTAGGAGTTCGAGGATTACCACGTATAGTAGGAGGAGTAGCAGGAGAAGAACTATCATTAGAAGGCGATTCAGAAGAGACTGGTTAAGGATCTACAGGCGTTAAACTACGGCCACGTCCTCCGGGTCCCCGGTTTCTACTACGGTTGATTAGTGTGAATGCCATCTTTCTACCAATATATTAGCAGTAAGTTGGTTTGACGAGCAGATTTAATTACCTTAAAGAAAGAGATCAAGAGTTTTTAAGAATTTAAAAGGAGCAGGAGTAATCTCTATTGAGGAAGTTGAAGAAAAGTTAAAGAATTCCTACTAAAAGGCTATTAATTTAAAAGTAAAAGATTTGCTGATGTTTAGGGGAATAAAAGAGAGAAAGTAAATTATAGAATAGCCACTCATTTAACTACTTTAACGGTATTAACCTATATTTAACAAAACGGCCAAAAATAGACGATTCTAGGCGATTTCAGATAATTTACATGCAATGAGGCGACCAGATCTAGTTGTATAATTAATAATTTACACTTATATAAGTTATATAGCTTATAACAACCATGTATTGAATTACTATTATATAAGAATACCGGTAACAGCCTTAGTAACCCGTTAGGAACAGTATAACCCGACCTTCAGCAACAGATATACTTATAATACGAATTTCAAGTATCCGAAGCATACAATTCCGTTTGATAACCTATTCGAATAATTCCTAATAAAGGAAATTTGATCTAATAACTGACTAGGATAACTATAGGATAGTAGACGGATTTAATTTCTTAGTTTTAGGAGTACTCTCCTATAAGATAGTTCGGCTATCTATACACTCATTTTATATAGTATATTTTATAAAGAAGAGTTACTAGTATTTGGATTTAGCTACGTTTAATAGTATATAATCATATAGAGGGCTAGATTGCTATAGGTAGAATTAGGGTCCCTAAGGGGTCGGGTTATCCCCCGACCCCTCAGGGTTAGGGGGGGTTGGGGGGGGGTTCGGGTCGGGGGGGTACCCTCTAAGAGGACCCCGCCCCGACCCTTACCCCGATAAACCCCGACCTAACTAAACGGGTCGGGGGTACGTGATACTAGTCTTGTAATATATCGTACAATATATACATAATAGAGGGTAGAGATACTGAGCTTTAAATATCAATCTATCTAGAGTCGAAATACTGAGTTTCAACTTATAATTATTCATAACTGTATATATACGAAGCATAAATATACAATCCCAGAATACTGATAGTCTCCTAATAGTCAAAGTTGGTTATTACTACTAACTACGATCGTAGGTCTATCTTTGAGCGAGTTCGTTTAGGTATAGGGCCCGTATTATTACTATCGCTTTCCGGATTAACTATTACGTGAAGGCTTGAGCTACTAGCCCTTCGTAACCCCGGAACCGTTAACTTACGAGCCTTACGCTTCCCTCTATTATTCTTATTTTGAGCGCGTCTTTTCGCACGACCCTTTACGCGATCTACTATACGAGGAACCATCTCGAGGTCATCGCCTAATAAACCCTCCTTATCTCGCTTAAAGCTACTAAGTATTGTCTCTATCTCTATTCTAATCTCCTCTCCCTCAAATAGTAAGTCATCAGGATCGGGTGTATCCTCCGTCTTACTTATATTATCGAGATTAAGTAAGTCGCGAATGAAATAATAAATAGCCTCCTCCGATATCTAACGCTCTACCTTAATCTCGTTAGATGTAACCACATCCTCACGCGCATAAATTGAGTAGTAATCCTAGAGATTCTACTTCTACCGTACTCTCTATTTATAGTTATTCATCATCAGGGCTGCGAGAATATTTGGACTATACGTCTTATTATCCGTGTTAAAAGCGCTTATAATACTAAACTCTCGTTCAATACCAACACCAGCCGCCTAAATTACGAAAATATCCTTAACTATTATAGTAATACGAGGGAAGCGAGGCTCGATAAGCTTCTATTACTAGAAGGGTCTCTTTAGGTAAGTTTGCGCCTCGTCTAGTTACGCGTTAGAGACTATTAGAGAACTATTAGGTAAGAGGAGACTTACTCCACGACCGATAGTTATTGAACTCTTTCTATCCATCGTTAATTATCCGGTCAGTTAGCCTGCCTACAACTGGTGAAGGTATTAGGGCCTTAGCTATCGCTATTTACACCTTGATAGAATCTAGGGAGATCTCTATATCCTTAAGGCTATCGGGTATAGCCCTTCGTCGTTTAGTTAGAGTTCGCGTTGCGTATTTACTGTCGTATAGCTGTTTCAACTCCTCCTAATAATACGCCTACTAATCGAACTCGTCATCCTCGGTTGGTACCCACTTAGGGTTTAGCTAAGTACTAAGTTTTGCGCGTAGATCGAGAAGGATCGCTATTCCGTAGAGCTTGCCTGCCTAGCTATACGACGTAGTAGAGTAGTAGACCTTGATCTTCTCCCTTACTCTACCGCATGCCTTCCTAATCTCGACCTTCTATCGACGCGTCTTACTCTTCAGCATCTCCTCCGCGTCCTCGAGGTGTGTAAAGAGACGATTATAGATTTCGAAGACCTAATAGATAGTCGGTTCTTTAGACGCACCAATAAGGGCGGTATATACGGTAAAAGGACGAAGGATATTAACGAGGTATTTGACTTGGCCCTATTTATTATTATTAAGAGAGAGATACGCGTATTCTTTCTTCGTATACGTTGTGATAGGCTCGCCTAACTTAAGGAGACGCACTAATATATAGAAAGTGGAATCCTACCTGGTCTTGATATCCTGTATCGGGCGAAGACATTAGGCTGTTGAATAAGTATCGTACTCCTTAAGCTATACGGCTTGAATCCTCTAGAACGAAAGCCAGCGTCCTTCGCTCGAATTGATAAAGATAGTAATCTAACGCGCTTTAGCTATAGTATATAGAAGCTTTAGGCGAAGAATAGTATTAGTAGGCTATAGGACTCTAGGACTATCAGGAGACTATCAGGGGTTAACTTACTCCTCTTTAAGTATTTATAGGAATTTCGCCCCTTATAAGTGCTATAGTAGTTTTCTCCTCCTCCTCTAACTAGTTCCTCATAAGCTCATCCTTTGTTGGTCGTATTTTGATGTCGGAGAGAAGGCTATTGTAGCTAAGCTGTATTACGTACGCGATATAGGGATAGAGCGCAATCTCGTTTTAAATATTCGTATATTTGTACAGCTTAACAATTGACGCGTTGACGGACTATACTATAGTCTTATTATTCGACGCGTTATCCGTAGTAAACGTAATAACCCTCTATACCAGGTCGAAATGCTGTAGCCGCCCTATTATAAGTTTAGCGAGATAAGCACCGCTATAGGCACCGGTATAGGGCTCGAAACCGATTAGTGCGTCTTCGAGTACCCAATTATCACGAACCTAGTATACCTTGATTACGACGTAGCTATCCCGGCGAGGCGCAGACTATCTATCTAAGACGTATACGACTTTCTAAGGCGATAGAGGGAGACGTTTACGGATTATATTTTTAGTAGCCTCTCGTAGCTTAAGAATATAGTTGGTAACAGTCGACGAAGATATTATAGTAATTTCGGGATTTGCGCATCGTATAAGACGAAAGAATTCGATGTTATCGACCGCTGTTATTGCCTATTTACATAAGACGATAGTCCTAATAAGTTACTAGTTGAAGCTACTAGTATATATCTTAATGTCGCCGGCCTCTGCAATCTCTACTTTAGTACGGTGCTTCTAGTAGATATTAGTATTTCGAAGACCTAATAGTTTGCTAATAGTCTTACCGATGCCCTAAAGCCCTCTTTAATAGTTGGCTACTTCAAACCTCGTCTCTTAGAAATCACTTTACAGGCATCGGAATCGATATATTCCGTGAGACTCTTTATACCGTAGCAATTCCCGTAGACCATAACCTTATCGCATCGTGAGTATACGATCTTTAGGGCGCCAGTTATTCGATAAGCTCCCTCCTGGAAGTATGTCTAGTATACAGCCCACTTAGTACCGCCAAATTTACGGAACTTTATTTTAGATTTACGTACTTTGCTAGTTTCGTCGAACTCGGTCTTATACTATACTTGTTCGATAAACTAGTCCCAGAACTCGTCCGCATATTCGGGTGCCTAAAGGTAGACTTCTTTATTAAGGCCAATTCGTGGGAATAGATTGTAAGGCGTAGGTATAGACGTAGACGACGATAACGATGAGGCTATAGTAGTATAGGAATAATGATAGATAAGGACGTAGACCAATATAGTATAATAGATGAAGGCTAGAGCCTATTTTCTCGTTCGAAATAAGACGAAAATCTAGTACGGTGCTAAGAGGCTATAATCTTAAAGAACGTAACGAAAGGTATTAATTTATTCGAACCTTAATAAAATGTCTCCTCAGGGTTCGAGTTAATAGGAAGAATATTATATTATGTTACAGTATAATCTCAGGTATCAGGATATATATTCAGTTAAATTCACCATTTAATATTTAGTTTATATGAAGAAAGATAATGGGAGAGACCCTAATAGTCTCCTAATAGTCGAGAGAGGCTGTATTCACGATATTGGATTTAGTTTAGATAAAGAAAGATGATAGGAGAGATCCTGATAGTCTCCTAATAGTCGAGAGAGGCTATATTCACGATATTATATTTAGTTCAGATAAAGAAAGACGATGGGAGATATTCTAATAGTCTCGTAATAGTCGAGAGAGGCTGTATTCACGATATTATATTTAGTTCAGATAAAGAAAGACGATGGGAGATATCCTAATAGTCTCGTAATAGTCGAGAGAGGCTGTATTCACGATATTATATTTAGTTCAGATAAAGAAAGACGATAGGAGATATCCTAATAGTCTCGTAATAGTCGAGAGAGGCTGTATTCACGATATTATATTTAGTTCAGATAAAGAAAGACGATGGGAGATATCCTAATAGTCTCGTAATAGTCGAGAGAGGCTGTATTCACGATATTGTATTTAGTTTATATGAAGAAAGACGAAGAGAGAGATTCTAATAGTCTCCTAATAGTTAAGAGAGGTTAAATTCACCGTTTCTTATTCAGCTTAGATGAAGAAAGATAGAGAGGGAGATCCTAATAGTCTACTAATAGTCGAGAGAGGCTATATTCACGATATTATATTTAGTTTAGATAAAGAAAGACGATAAAGAGATCCTAATAGTCTCCTAATAGTTAAGAGAGGCAAAGACTAATAGTATTCATATTTAATAACTAAGGTATGCTGGTTTCACTAAACGCCTCTATCCTATAGTATAAAACTCCAAAAATACATTATTCAATCACATTACCTACTATCTATTACTATCTCCCCGAATCCGCCTTACCAATTGAATATCTTTCGTCTAGATAGTAACACGTTTAGCGTGGATAGCGTATAAGTTAGTATCTATTACTTATTAGTATATTAGATAGATAAAAGATATACTAAAGTTTACCTTCGAAAAGGCTGACGATAAAGGCTTCTATAGCCTCTTATAGGGCCTCGAGGGCCGATCTCTAGAAACGTAGGTCCGATTTATAGTCCTAGGCAATCTCGCGAACTAGTCTAGTAAACGACCCGAACTTAGTAAGTATTTTAGTCCCCTTCTAGTAGCGACGAATCTCACGCAACGCGATGGCTAGAATTTACGTTAGTAAAGATTAGAGGACTATCAGCAAACTATCAGATATTTTACTCACTTCCTAGCTTAAAGCGGTAGAGTACCTTCTTCTAAGGACCTGTAGTTTTCTTTCTACCTTATTTACGAGGCGCCTTTTAAGCATAAGACGCGGCCGTGCTTACGCGATCAGCGCTATTTGGTACTTTAGTACCACGGGATAGACGGATACCCGTACGCTTTACTATAGATCCTAAGTTATAACTAGGCTCATTACCGCCTGTCGCAATATCTCCAGTTATTAGATCGGCCTTTCTTTTAGGAGGTTGTTTGCGAGGAGCTTAATTTTGAGGCGGTAGAGGTATTGTATCTATCCCAGCTTTAATACCAGGGTCTATACTCTCCGAAGAATGCGAATTACTTAAAGATTTTGATGGTACTAGTAAAGGTTGTGGACGTTGTAGAGGCGGTAAAGGCGGTTTAGGCGAGAAAATCGAAGGGCCTTCGAAGTTACGAGGCGGAGGCGGAGGTACGGACGAACTAGGGCCGGGTTAAGGTATATTAGGGTCTTGGCCGCCGTCTTAATTAGTATCTTTATTACCGGTATCTATATTAATACTATTTATAGGCTCGTCTTCCTGTTCCCCGAGTTATTCCTATAATTATCTTCTCTCTTCAGCTCTTTGCGTAAGGTCGCGTTTATATAGTTTATCTTAACGAGCGCGTGTCTCTACGCGAAGCTAGTCTTCTAAAAGCTATTACTTAGTTTTCTTTCGCGGTTCTAGCTCTGAGACTTTTAGGATAAGTTTTTAGAAAGGTACTCGTTTAGGGTTATCCGCCTAAAGTAAAGGTCAATATTACTGAATACGTATACGATCGAATTCCTTATGAATACATACCATAATAAAGATTAATGAAAAGAATAGAATGAGTAGGGTAGAATTGATGCGATTGGCGGAATTAAAGCGGGCGTAACGGTAATATTCTAAATAGGAAATAGTTGCGAAGGCGCGTCTTAGGATACGACCGACTAGCGTGAAAAGTCTATACGCTAAGCTAAATTAGGCGCCGAATATCGGCCTATATATAATATTTTGCGCTCAGGACTAAGAATCTCTACTAATTATTTATATCATCCTAGTATATACTATTCCATCGTCTTTTAGCCTCTATTTACATCCTTAACTATTAGTAGACTATCAGCCCTTATCTATGGCGCTATCTAAGCTAATTACGCAGCGATCGTCGAATCCCTACATACTAAAAGAGACTGCGCGCCGTAAGGGTATTAAAGGCTTTAAGAAGACGAGAGATAAGGCAGTTCGAAGTCTAAACTTATAGATAATCGGCTCGTCAAGCCGGCTTGTAAAGGACGGGAAGAAGCGGTATTACCGTATTATAGTAGCGAGAGGTTGATTTAGGTTACTATCGGGATAAGGATTTGAACCTGGAAAGTTTAGGTATAAAGTAATACCTGCGCTTACTAAATCTCTTTCTTCAACAATACTATCACGGATCTAGCCGGTCCCAGGGGGTGGTCCTGTTACTCTAGTTTTAGAGTAGTAAGATATATAGTATTTTGGAAGATTTCAAACCTACGAAGCGTAAATATTCCGATTAAAGGCGTAGATATAAGGTTAAGAGCGCAAAGATAAGGATGATGACGCTGGTACTAAAGAATAAACCTATTAATATTGTATTGAAAGGCGAGTCTGGGGACGGGCTACGGCGTCTAACATTATACCCGTTCTCTCTCTATATACTAGTACTAAATGAATGACTCTCTCTCTATATTAACTATCAGAAGACTATCAGTAATGCTCGCTATGTAAATATTGTATCTTGAGACCTAGATTCTACTAAATTATCACTCTTACTTCCTCTAAGAATTTATACGACCGTGCAACGCTAAGTAAATATTGATTCCGATATAATACCGAGGGTTATACGAAATCATTTAAGCGTATGCAGCTATACCTAAGGTAGACAAATAATATATATCTAAATACGTAGATCGATAGTATACTTATTGTTCTTCTTCACAACTAAGTATTATTTTATTTAAACGTGTTGTAGTGTATATATGTTAATTCTTACGGGAATTAAATATATTTGTTGAAATCTCAATGAAATATATCCTCGGGGTTCGAGTTGATGAGAAGAACATCGAATTATTACGTAGCATAACCTAAGGTACTAGAATATATACTCAGACGAATTCATAACCTATTATTAAGCTTATATGAAGAAAGACGACGGGAGAGATCCTAATAGTCTCCTAATAGTCGAGAGAGGCTGCATTCACGATATTGGATTTAGTTCAGATAAAGAAAGATGATAGGAGAGATCCTGATAGTCTTCTAATAGTCGAGAGAGGCTATATTTACGATATTATATTTAGTTCAGATAAAGAAAGACGATGGGAGATATCCTGATAGTCTCCTAATAGTCGAGAGAGGCTATATTCACGATATTATATTTAGTTCAGATAAAGAAAGACGATGGGAGATATCCTAATAGTCTCGTAATAGTCGAGAGAGGCTATATTCACGATATTATATTTAGTTCAGATAAAGAAAGACGATGGGAGATATCCTAATAGTCTCGTAATAGTCGAGAGAGGCTGTATTTACGATATTATATTTAGTTCAGATAAAGAAAGACGATGGGAGATATCCTAATAGTCTCGTAATAGTCGAGAGAGGCTGTATTCACGATATTGTATTCAGTTTACATGAAGAAAGACGAAGAGAGAGATTCTAATAGTCTCCTAATAGTTAAGAGAGGTTAAATTCACCGTTTCTTATTCAGCTTAGATGAAGAAAGATAGAGAGAGAGATCCTAATAGTCTACTAATAGTCAAGAGAGGCAAACACTAGTGTTATTAATGTTCTACGCCTAATATATGCTTCACTTCATCCCATGGTATACAACTCCAAAAATGCATCATTCAGTTATATTTTCAGCCCAGAATTCACTCGCTACTACCCCTACCCTAACGAAGCCGTCTTACCAACTGTATATCCTTCGACTAAATAGTTACTCGCTTAGTATAGATAGCGTATAGGTTAGTATCTATTCTAGATTAGTAGACTAGAGATAATCAAGTATATATTAAATATTACCTTTAAATAAGCTGACTAGGAAGGCCTCGGCCGCTTCTTAAATTATATCGATAGCCGTCTTCTAAAAGCGCGTATCCTTGATAATAAGCAAATCCTAGGTAATCTCTTTTACTAATCTCGTAAATGGTAACTTGCGTAGGAGGAGTTCAGTCCCCTTCTAGTAGCGACGAATCTCACGTAATACGACGGCTAGAATTTACGTTAGTAAGGATTAATAGACTATCAGTAAACTAATAGGCATTTCACTCACTTCCTAGCTTATAACGGTAGGGTTTCTTTATAGGAGCCTTTCGAGTAGTTGTTTTTCTTGAACGTGACTTAGGCGTACTAGTCAAACCTTTTAAAGACTTTCGAGCGATCTAGGAGCCACCGGTAGTAATTACGCCAGTTGTCTTAGTACGCGCCTAAGGTTATAATTAGTATTACCGAATGCGCGCACGCGTGAATTTGAAATAAAGACATACTATAGTGATAAATGACGATGAGAATGATTTAACAGGCCTGATGAGATGTAATTAGCTAAGTTGATACGAGGATGATAGTTGTAGAGGTGACTAGTAAAGGCGCGTTCTAATATACGATAGACTAGCGTTGAAATCTCTGCACGCTAAGCCGCTTTAGGCGCCGATCATCGGCCCGTACTTACTATTTCGCGCTTAGGACGAACTCCTTCTACCAATTAATATTATTATATCTGTAAAAGCAATTTCAGCGTATTTCACTTTCCAATCGCACCCTTGACTATTAGTAGACTATTAGCCGTTCCCTACTTTAGCCGCTCTCTACTATAGCGCCCGCTAAACTAGTTACGCAGCGATCTACAAACAAGTATATATAGAAAGAGACTGCGCGCCGCAAGGGTCTTAAAGGCTTTAAGAAGATAAAAGATCACGCTAGGCGGTGCCTATATACTATAACATCGGCAGCGCGTAAGAAAGTAAAGGACTTATCAGGCTTTAATAGATTACTAGAGGCGCGTTAAAAGGAGCTTTTATAGGCGGCTACTTAAGAAGTTGTAGATAAGAGGTATATCTATACTAACGTTCCTTACTCTTTTACTAGTCCTCTAACTAATTAATACCTCTAGAATTACTACTAGTAGCCATCCTAATGTCCTCAAACGCCCTCTTAATAAAATCATCGCCTTCGAACCTAATAATAATAAAGACGACGAAGACGACGAAGACGACGAAGACGACGAAGACGACGAAGACGACGAAGACGACGACGAAGACGACGACGAAGAGGACGACGAAGATAACGACGAATCCCTCAATTAAGATCCAGACGTACTCCTCGATACTGAAATCCAGTCCTCTATAGTAGATAAGTAAATTAAAAAGTTCTGGGAAGCTACTATCGCTCGCTACTCAAACTACTAGTAAACTATATTTAGACTTACAAGGAGATTATGGCAGCATACAGCGCAATTATTGAATACTAAGGCAAATAGTCTGGTACTCGTCACTCAAAATAAGAAGATCTATAAATGTCTTTATGAAGAAGAACTGTCGGTTAGTATTCCGCTTGCCTAATAGTCTGCTAATAGTCTCTAACGCTTATATAGGCCCTTATTACTATAGGGACCTATACTATCGATTCCCTTCCCTTCATCTCTCCTTACCAATTTTTTAATACAGACGAAATCACGATCCTACGCAATCGACTTGCAACTGGCCGTTCCTTACTAGGTCCTACTAGTTGGTGGACAGCACATCCTGTTGATGAAGCTAGATTAAGAGCTAATCTACCTAAAGCCTCGCTGGTAAATAAGGCATAAGAGCTTATGTTTGGTTCGAAGAGAGATACTGCTTAGAGATATAGCAGAGTTCGTGATATAGATCTTAAACGTTTGGTAATATTGCCATTAGCTAAACAGAAGACTGATATTAATGGTAATTATCTTAATAAAATAGATATAGTAGATAATAAGGGTGCTCTAGCCTCTACATTTCGAGGTCGGCTTCAAGATGAGGATGAGGAGGATAACGAGGAGATGGAAGAAGAAGATAATGATGATGATAGGAATCTAGATAGTTTTATAACTGATGATGGTATTGTTAATGAGCGAGATATGTCGGATAATAAGTCTAAGGACGGTGTCTAATATTATACCCGTTCTCTCTCTGTATACTAGTACTAAATAAATGGCTCTCTCTCTATATTAACTATCAGGAGACTATCAGCAATGCTCGATATATAAATATTGTGACTTGAGACCTAGATTCTACTAAATTATCACTCTTACTTCCTATAAGAATGCCTTATCTCTTAATGATGTTACATAATACTTTGTATAGGTATTGTATCTTAATAAGCATTACGTACGCCCCCGATTCTACCCTAATTATCGGGTCGGGGGGTAAATTGTCCCCCGCCCTAAAACCCCGACCCCCCCCCGTTTGCCCCCCCCCCGCGGCGGGTTAGGGGGGTACCCCCAAAACCCGACCCGACCCGACCCCTTGGGGACCCTAGGTAGAATACTACCTTAATCTATCTAGATCTAGCTACCTTATCAGATATAGGGATTATATATATATATAATCGATTACAAGTCCGCTTATAATTAAGAATTAAGTATTATACAACTTAATAACTAGACTAGCCCTTTATCTTTCCTTATTTCCTTACTTCTGTTTTTCCTTACCTTATTTCATTGGTACTATTGGTCAACTACCTATTATTCCTATAGAATATTGGTTAATACTAACAGATAGGGTTGTCTAATACCTACTATTCAGTATCCTACTCCTTAAACGTACCTTTATAGAGGATACTACCCTTTTCTTCCTATTCTACTAGTTCCTCGTCCGTCTATATATCTTTACGTAGCTTCTCCTACTCCCCCTCGTCAAGGAAAGTCTTATTAAATAGGTATTATTTAGCCGGCTTATACGCAAAGACCCTGAGGTAGTTAGACTAAACGTACGGTCGGTTCGATACTCGGAACCAGGTATAATACTCTCTACTAACTATAAACTTAGTAGGGTTAAGGTACTCTAAAAAGGCCTTAAGTCGGGTTATAAGTATCTCCGTCGTCCTAGTACGAATTTGTAAGCTAGCTAGGCTATAGAAATAGCGAAAGTAATTATTATAGGTAGTTTCCCTTAGCGGATAGACTATCTTCGTAAATAACTAGAACTTAAGAGGGTTCTCGCGTATTCCGTATTCTTCTACCTCCTTCTTCGTATCCGGACCGACTCGAGCGGGGAGTTTCAGCTTCTTAGACGCCTTACGGTTAGAGAGGAGAACTTTCTTAGCTTCTACGCTATAGCCGTATTAAAGGCCTCCTAGAGGAACTACCTTCTTACCCTTTATCTTCTTAGACTTCTACGAGGCCTTAGGAGCTAACTCCTTATTAGCTACCTCCTTATCCTCCTCCTCCTTATCTTCGTTACCTATATTACCTTTATTAGGTACTCCTATCTATAGTAGCGCTTTCTCCTCCTTAGGTAGTAGTCTAAATTCCTCGAGAAGAGATAGCTCGTTCTCTTTCTCTATTTACTTAGAGAGCTTAGTACTAGTTATACCTAATAGTCCTTCCTTAATAGTCTTAGTCAGAGGTTAATATATAAGGAATTCGTCCGTGGCTTTCTAACTAGGAGGCTTTGTTCGCTTCTAGTATCGCTTATATATATTAAGGGTAATTGGTAGGAGATACTAAGGATAGGGTCCCTAAGGGGTCGGGGGATCCCCCGACCCCTCGGGGGCAGGGGGGGTCGGGAGGGGTATTTAGGTCGGGTATAGGGGTCTCTAGGACCCCCCGCCCCGACCCTAAACCCGCTAGAACCCGTCCCGATTAATCGGGGCGGGTTCTTAGCTAAAAAACGTAACTTTTTCGTATAGTTTTATTGATTACGGACGACCTATAGGTATTTTATATTATATAACCTTATAGACTTATAGAAAAGGTATTTCTCTATAATTCTAGCTATTTAGATCTTAATAATACCTAGGTTAAGTATTAAAATATGTAACTTAAAAAACCTAATTTCCCCCTAATTAGCGGGTCGGGGGTAAAAGCTCCCCCTAACCCGAAAACCCGCCCCCCCCCTATTTCTACCCCTCCCCCCCGCGGCGGGTCGGGGGGGTACCCTTAAAACCCGACCCGACCCGACCTCTTAGGGACCCTAGTCCTCTAGGGCCTCCTAGTTATAGGTTAAGCTATCGGTACTCGGAATAGGAGGAGGTAGGCTCCTTAGATCCTAAATAGTAGGGTTGGTAGATATACTAGATATAGTTAGAATACTATTATAGTTAGGGTCCCTAAGGGGTCGGGGGGGGGGGTATTTGGGTCGGGTATAGGGGTCCCTAGGACCCCCCGCCCCAACCCTAAACCCGCTAGAACCCAACCCGATTAATTAGGGCGGGTTCTTAGCTAAAAAACGTAACTTTTTCGTAAAGTTTTATTAATTACGGACGACCTATAGGTATTTTATATTATATAACCTTATAGACTTATAGAATAGGTATTTCTCTATAATTCTAGCTATTTAGATCTTAATAATACCTAGGTTAAGTATTAAAACATGTGACTTAAAAAACCCGACTTCCCCCCAATTAGCGGGTCGGGGGTAAAAGCTCCCCCCGACCCAAAAACCCGCCCCCCCCCTATTTCTACCCCCCCCCCTATGGCGGGTCAGGGGGGTACCCCTAAAACCCGACCCGACCCGACCCCTTGGGGACCCTAATTATAGTAATATCTTAGAGAAATAATTTCGTAGAAGTATTAAGATAGATAATACTAAAATATACGTAGGATCGTTTGTATTAGTATTAGGAACTTAAGGACGGTACTTATAATAGTAGACTATAATAGTACGGATAGAGTAATACCCGAAGTCGGTACTAACGAGCCTATCGTCGTCGCCGTATAAGTCTTCGCTCCTTAACTAGATTAGAGGAAAAATATATATAGTTACTTAAGTAGATATTCTTTCGAAATTCGTACTGCGTTATCTATATCCCGTTTAAGATAATTGCCTCGGAATAGGCTTATCCTTAACTAGGTATATCGCTATAGCCTCTTTAATCTTTAAGGCCTCGAGGATAGTTATCGAGTTATTATTAGTTACGCTATAGTTAGTAGGATAATAAGAGAGAGAAAATTCTGTATAGCGATACCGCTATATATAGTCTTTAGCCTCGGTATCGTCGTCGTCGTCGGTATCGTCGTTGGTATCGTCGTCGGTATCGTCGTCGGTATCGTCGTTGGTATATCGAAAACTTAAGGTAGATCGAGATATAAAGGTTTACTGCCGTAAGAGCTCGTAAGTATACGCAAATAACTAGGTAAACCGACTCCTTCCTATAATACAGACAACTAATATAAAGAACCTATTATTCTTTTAACTTACCTGCTTCTCTACTAAAAATATAGTAGAGTAAGCGTAGATAATAGGGGAGAGTAGCTTTCTACTTCCGTCTTAGAATCCTATACTAGATTATAGGATTAAGGTAAGGTAGATCGGATAAATACAATTTATATAATAGAGAAGATAAGACGGGACAACGATAGCTACAAAATAGTATATTGCCGTACTAGTTAGTAGGTAATTATCTAATATCTATAGGCGCCGCGTCTCGTTCTTATATAGGATAAGAGAGCCGGGTTATACCGGCCCGTAAATAGCCGTCCCCACTATACTACGAAGTAATCTCCCTATAAAATTAGCTATTAGTAAGCTTATCGGTAAGGTCTGTAAAGATATTATAGCTAAACTTATCGTACTTACTACCCTCGTAACTTATAAACCCGCTAAAATCGTCAAATCCGCTATCTTGAGTCGGTAATAGTATTAAGGATATATCTCGCTAAGATTAGCGTATAAGTCTACGTTATACGCTGGTAGCGAAGTCTGTAGCATAGCAATCTAGCTATTATTATCGTAATATAGCTTCCGGTATACGCCTAAGGCCTGTTTCGAGCTTATTTATAGTTAGATTGCGACGATTAACTCCGGGGGGGCTAGGGTCCCTAAGGGGTCGGGGGATCCCCCAACCCCTCGGGGGTAGGGGGGGTTAGGGGGGGTATTCGGGTCGGGTATAGGGGTTCCTAGGACCCCCCGCCCCGACCCTAAACCCGCTAGAACCCGACCCGATTAATCGGGGCGGGTTCTTGGCTAAAAAACGTAACTTTTTCGTATAGTTTTATTAATTACGGACGACCTATAGGTATTTTATATTATATAACCTTATAGACTTATAGAATAGGTATTTCTCTATAATTCTAGCTATTTAGATCTTAATAATACCTAGGTTAAGTATTAAAACATATGACTTAAAAAACCCGACTTCCCCGATTAGCGGGTCGGGGTAAAAGCTCCCGACCCGAAAACCCGCCCCCTATTTCTACCCCCGCGGCGGATCGGGGGGGTAACCCTAAAACCCGACCCGACCCGACCCCTTAGGGACCCTAGGGGGGGCCTCCGGCGTTTAAGGGGCCTCGATCCCCTAAACTACTTACGACCGTACAAGATAACGGCGGTAGTATCCTTAAGGAGTTATTATTTCTACCACCTTAAGGTCTCCCTTTACTCTTTACTATATTTAGTACTAAAATAGCTAGGATAATATTAATAGCTCTTGTATTAAATAGTTTATAGACTCTCTCGAAGCGCTATCGAGTATAGAAGTTAATAACTTTAAGTTTACCTTCTCTCGCGATAACCCGACGGATTTAGTAACAATATAGTATACTCTAGACCTGGCTAAACTCCTTACTATAAGTAGGATTATAATTATCGCTTTATACGATATCGTACTAGCGGCGAGCCTTTAAGAGGGCGAGAGGGAGGATTACTTATAGTAGTAAGGTTAGTAACGTACAATAAAGCTTAAAAACGATAAAACTAATAAAACTGCTTACCGGCGACGAGGACATTATTAAAGATGCTATAATTAGCCGGATTAATCTCGTAATAAAGTAAAGCCTACGCTTTAGTAAGATCCGTACGATACTCACTAACCTTACGGCTATAGTATAATGCTACGGAGTTAAAGACTACTAGTAGATCGCCGTAACTATCGTATAAACCGCTTTTTACTATATTATAACCGCCCTTGAGGCGGTAGCTCTTTATATAGCTAAAATATTATACTTATAAGGTCTAGAACCTTATGGTAAGTCGCCTAAGAGGATATTAAGTTATGCGTAAGTAGGTAATAAAAGCCGGGTAATTACTATACTCGCTATATAGTTACTTAAACCGTAACTTATACTCGGCTTCCGATAAGCTATTAACGAGTAAATTCTATCGTAATATCGCGAGAGACTAAGTCTCTAAAACTACTACTTTATCTTCCTCTATCATCTACGTATAAATATACTAGGTAGCCTTAACGTACTTATTAATATCCTAGTTAATATACTAAAGGTATAGAAGCTATGGTATAGTAGGAAAAACCGTTAAAATTACGTTACTATATACCGTATTGCTATCTCGTAAGAATACGTTCGGCTTTAAGTTATCGCCTAAGACGTACTCTTTAAAGGCGCGGAGAGCCGAGATATATATAGTCTCTTATTTATAAGCTATAAACGCGAAACCGGCGCTTAAATTCGTACTAGATTAATTCCGCCTACGGTTAGATATAGGTATAATAGCTATAAAATAAAGCAGTAGCATCTTATAACGGTTCGTTTTATATATAGTATCGAGGAGGATAACCTAGTAGTAGGAACGGACAAATTTGATAACTATACGATATACGAAGAAGAGAAAGGTAATATAGCTATTTTTATTGGTTTAGTACGACGAGAACTACTACCTAGGCTTAGGCGGGTTATATAATATCCTCTTCTCGTTAATCTTGTTTAAAAAGAAGACGAGGGCTTAAGTAGAAGTTATACTACGTAATCTTCGTCTTCTCGCGATAGCCCTATTATTATAGATATCCCTAGGCCTCACCCTCGTCTCAGGATTATCCGCTTGTAACTAGTTAATAATAACTTAAGCCTTTACGTTTATACGAGAGAGGGTTTCGATTAGGGTCCCTAAGGGGTCGGGGGGGGTATTCGGGTCGGGTATAGGGGTCCCTAGGACCCCCCGCCCCGACCCTCCCCCCGATAGAACCCGCCCCGATTAATAGGGTTAGGTTCTTAGCTAAAAAACGTGACTTTTTTATACGGTTTTATTAATTACGGACGACCTATAGGTATTTTATATTATATAACCTTATAGACTTATAGAATAGGTATTTCTCTATAATTCTAGCTATTTAGATCTTAATAATACCTAGGTTAAGTATTAAAACATATGACTTAAAAAACCCGACTTCCCCCCGATTAGCGGGTCGGGGGTAAAAGCTTCCCCCGACCGAAAACCCGCCCCCCCCCTATTTCTACCCCCCCCCGCGTCGGGTCGGGGGGGTACCCCTAAAACCCGACCCGACCCGACCCCTTGGGGACCCTAGTTTCGATAATACCCTACTCTCTTCCCGTCCTCTTTCTATATAGCTTAAAAGCCGAAGGGTCGATAGATAGAGAGTAGCCATCGTAGTAGGTATAAGAATAGAATAAAAACTACTTATTACTATACTTAATAAGGCGTTTAGCCTTTAACTTAAAAGGATACTTAACGCCTTAAGTACTAACCCTACGAGATAACTTAGTAGATTTTAAGGCTTCTATGCGGTCGTACTAGATAAGGATAAAGCGAAGGATACCTTTACGGTTATTAATAGTCCTACCTTTACGTACGGCGTAGCCGTTTACCCTCGAATAAGAGATAATATCGTCCTATAGCTCGATCTAGGTAAGGTATAAGGTTTCGGATAGCGGAGGTATTGTAGAGCTATTGATAGCTACTAGGGCTTTATATTAGAAGTCCTTAGGATTAGGGTCCCTAAGGGGTCGGGGGGGGGGTATTCGGGTCGGGTATAGGGGTCCCTAGGACCCCGCCCGACCCGCTAGAACCCGATTAATCGGGCGGGTTCTTGGCTAAAACGTAGGGTCCCCAAGGGTCGGGTCGGGTCGGGTTTAGGGGTACCCCGACCCGCCGCGGGGGTAGAAATAGGGGGCGGGTTTTCGGGTCGGGGGCTTTGACCATCGAGGGTTTTAAGTCACATGTTTTAATACTTAACCTAGGTATTATTAAGATCTAAATAGCTAGAATTATAGAGAAATATCTATTCTATAAGTCTATAAGGTTATATAATATAAAATACCTATAGGTCGTCCGTAATTAATAAAACTATACGAAAAGTCACGTTTTTAGCCAAGAACCCGCCCGATTAATCGGGTCGGGTTCTAGCGGGTTTAGGGTCAGGGCGGGGGTCCTAGGGACCCCTATACCCGACCCGAATACCCCCCCCGACCCCCCCTGCCCCCGAGGGGTCGGGGGATCCCCCGACCCCTTGGGGACCCTAAAAAAACGTGACTTTTTCGTATAGTTTTATTAATTACGGACGACCTATAGGTATTTTATATTATATAACCTTATAGACTTATAGAATAGGTATTTCTCTATAATTCTAGCTATTTAGATCTTAATAATACCTAGGTTAAGTATTAAAACATGTGACTTAAAAAACCCGACTTCCCCCCGATTAGCGGGTCGGGGGTAAAAGCTCCCCCCGACCCGAAAACCCGCCCCCCCCCTATTTCTACCCCCCCCGCGGCGGGTCGGGGGGGTACCCTTAAAACCCGACCCGACCCGACCCCTTGGGGACCCTACTTAGGATAGGTTTTAAGCTTATAATCGCTTAAGTCGTTAAAATTGGTAGGAGAAGATATTATATAGGTTAGTATTAATATATTGATAGGGGTAAGGATAGATAGAGTTAGCGATAGTACAACTTTTCGCGAATTTTTAGTAGCAAACCCCCTATATAATAGGGGGTAGACCGCCTAATATATTACGACCGTATATACTCAACTTAAAAATATCTACATTAACTAAAATACCAAAGGTTTCACGGAATAGTATATATACGGCTTCACCAATTACAGCCCTCCGATTGGCTTAAGATCACGTTATCGGTAATGTGTGGTAGGTCTATTCAATGTGTGGTATGCTAATCCCGATGTGTGGTAGGAATAGCGCTGGCCTTTGCATTAGTATTTACTATATTATCCTGGTCACTATGATTGTCGCCGTCGTCGTCGCCCAGGGGTATATCCGAGACACTTCCGACAGCACCTCATTTCGCGAGCTACGAGAGAACCTATGCTGTAGTGATCTGTTGACCGCTTGCTATTGTCTCTATTTAATCAAGATTACTGTTGTTCCGCTCGCAGCCATCAGGATATAGTAGCAACCCTATGATGAGCTGCAAATCCTAGTATAGCGCCATCACAGCAAGATGGTCCCTCACAGAACGGTTCGTCTTATCGAGGTAGAGACGATGATCGAGACCGAAGCAGGTATTTTCGCTCCCCAGTACGATGTCGAGCTCTATCCCGACAGCGTTAGGAAAATCAACGCAGCCGACGAGCCTTACTATATGGCAATCACGAAGCTACTCCACGACGCTCACGTTCCTCTCGAAAACGGAGTCCGAGTGGTCATCAAGCGATCGTCGCCTTGAAGGCATCAATATCGAAGGTTCCGACTTCGAGGAAGGTTGTCAATTGCCTGACGATTATTTTTTCTTCAATTTCGAGCCCATCTCCGATTCACCTGACTTTAACAAGCCAGCTATACAAGAACCAATCGGAGGAGTCTACGTACAAGCTATACACGCATATCTTATTGATGTGGAGGGATACCCATACTAATAAGTAATTCCTCGTATGTATCCGGTATTCAATGCATACACCTAACAATCTGGATCGGCAGAACCAAGCATGCCCGTGAAACCAAATGTCAGTTTTGTCCTCAAGGTCTCCACCTTATCGACAAACTCCAGTGGCCTTTCTTTCCCCCTTCTGGACCTGACATTCCAAGCATTGTCGAGCAAATAACGCCCAGTCTCGGTCTTGGCAACATTGCCACCTGTAGAACCACCACAGGTTGCAGCCACGTTATGAATGCTCTCCACAGGCATCGAAATGGTTCCAAGCGTTGTAGTTGGCGCACATACACAATTTATGGCCCTTAGGTTCTTCGCTGTTGACTATGTTAGTGGGAATTAATTTCGTTTAGGCTTCGGTTGTTACTTACTGAGTCGTCTTGTAAACATAGAGTCCACCTCTATTTGGGTGGTTGTTGGGGGCCTTGCACTATACAATTTTTGTCGTAAGTTGGTTGCCCCTCCTCGTCCGCAGGTTCCACACACCATTGCCTGGCGTCCCACACAACACAACCATAGTGGCCCTTTTCAATGCAATCATCGGTGATGCTGTTGCAGCATTTGTGGGTTACAATATGCCAAGCGTGCGTTGTAGAAAGTAGGAGTGTGATGGCTGGCGTTAGAAATCGGAGCTTCATATCATAGTCTCGAGATGATAGGATGGGTTAGATTTCGTAGATGATTGAGCGAGGAGCGCGGGAGGATTTTCAAAGAACAAGTGGCACAGTCGTGTTATCTCTATGCCCCAGATACCAGCAGGAAGTCATTTAGCTATAGTAGAGTAAACACGAGAGCACTACGAGAATGAGACCACATGAACAGGTTAGTATGACCCCTGTTCAGATCAGCGCGCCAGCTCTTCCTCGAAACCCGCGAGCGTTGTCGTAGTCGCCCTCGATACGGTGCAGGATTCCATGGAGAAGCATCCCTTCAACAGCGGGTGGACTTTTTGATGCAACGTAACTTCTATAATGCAATCAAACATCAATTTTGTTCTCGCCGGTATCCCAGGATATCATGTACCTTGCACTACAACTTACTTTCTCTTCGAAGGAATCGACCATCCACAACATGGCGAGCTCCTCAATTCCACACGTTCACCCAAGTCCAAGCAGGCATTCACAAGTCCTCAGATTCGAGGCTCAGCCGTCCCCGGAGGTGCGAAGACGCAATTTATGGTCGACATCGACCGAAAGTGACGCTCGCTGGCTGTGCGCTGAGTTCATTCAAATATCTTGATGCTAGGGCCATCAAAAGTCTCTGTGACCTTGCTTGCCACTAACCATATTGTTCCCCATCTCCTGGATCTTCTTATCCGGCTTCACCCAAGCCTCGCTAGCCTCCTCCCACTTCCCTGTTCCGAACTTCTCCTCGCACCAGCTCAAAACCGTCCTTATCTCAACCCGACTCTCTTCGTTCAGCGCAGCCTCATCTCCCTTGCCCTTCCTCTTCAGGTTCTCCACCTTATTGACAAACTCCAGTGCCCTTTCTTTTCCCCTTCCGGACCCGACGTTCCAAGCCTTGTCGAGCAATTGACGCCCAGTCTCGTTCTTTGCAACATCACCATACCAGGCGCGAGCGTTGTCGTAGTCGCCCTCAATGCGGTGCAAGATTCCATGAAGAAGCATCCCTTCAATAGCTGGTGGACTTTGCATGTGGCGGACTAGAAAATGCGCGGATGGCAAGTCATGGTTGAGAAGGTGCAACGCAGCTTCTATGGTAGGATGAGCCTGGCAATCGGCAATTTTGGCGGTAAGATCCGGGTCAGAAGATTTGCCCGGCGGAAGGAGGGGCGGAGGAGTTGCTTCTAGGGATTCGAGGATATTGGAGTAGCCCCTGCTGTGCTTGGAATCCGACATGGTCCCCAATGCTGGGGAAATGGGGATGGAGGAGTGCTGGGATATTCTGATATATTCTGATTATCCGATATATTCCCCAGAGCAAAACTGGCCTCGAACCTACGGAGTACTAGTAGTTGTAGGAGTCATGTACGTCATCATTCTCACGACTCATTTCGGCGTCATCAAACCCCGTCCTCTATCCCATATCCTCCAGTGTTTATCCTCGATGAGTTTGGAGACTCTAACAACTCGGCAACGCCTTAAATGTCTTCATCGGCCTATGCGGCTTACACTCAACATAGACTGATCGCACGTACGAAACAGCTTGCAATCCTGGAACAAGGCCAGAGCTTCGACACGACTAGAGCCTAACACGACTCGACAGATAGATACTCACATGCTGGAGTGTCAAGACTACCTGGAACTTCTCGGCGGCCACAAGAAGTCACCGCTGACAAGCGTTCACATCAGGGTGAGGCCAATCTTTCAACGTTGTGGATAGTGGCCAAACAGTTTCCGGGTGGTGAGGAAATAACCATCGGGACGAAATTTGCGACGAAATTATCGCAAGCCGTCCGAGGAGAGGGAAATGATTTCACACGAAAACGGGACGAATGGGCATTGGCATGGTCGTGCCCTTGGGGACAGATTGCTTCGACCTCCGTGGAGGCCCAGGTATGACTGATTAATTCATGCCGCTAATGACATCTACCCAAAGAAATGGGTAGCAATCTCAGCCGCAATTATTGTATCCCATCGGGTCTGTGCAAGCGTGTCCTCGAAGGTACTCGTACAGAGCCTCATCTGCACAAACCGCCAACTTCTCTTTCTTTCCACAGGTCCGACGTGTCCTCTGCAACTTTCCGATTCCCATCACCATGAGCCACCACATCACTCATTGTCATCACGTATCGGAGCACCGGCCCAAACCCTATTCTGGGCACCTCCCCTCCAACCCCATTCCCGAACAAATCCCCAATTCCTAAACCAATATTCTCAATCCCCAGCATACACAACTTCCCTCCTGCCTACGGACCCTCGCCATCCTCGATAAGAGCAAAATCCACGCATCAAGCCCTTCCTTGCAAAGGAGAATACTCCGGAACCACCCAACTCACTTCGCGTGTCAAGACCTTTCCACCGGAAATCTTTCTGTTCGCTCCAAGCTCAGTAGAAGATGTGGTCAAGATTTGCTTGATTTCATTTCGAATACAACCCGCCAGAAGCATTGAGTATACGTTTCAAGAATAGTCATCGTGAGACCGAACCGTTGTCTACATACCCAATTCATCTCTCTAAGAATATTCCAGAATTCCAGAACTACAACACTATTCATTGAGTAGGTAGCAACCGCAGCCACTGGCAACACCGGAAATCTAGGTTACATGACTATAAACGTCCCACAGACGGGAGATCAAAACAAAAGAATAAATAGAGGAACGCCGCCTAATGATGCAACGCCGCCCATCCCGAAAGTCCTCCACAACCACGGAGAGAATATGTTCAGTAGAAGAACGAGAGCAAAGAAGCACGGCGAAGGTTGTAAACAAAACGCCGTGGACGCCATTCTTCATCAGTGGGTCTCTTCCGATTGCACCAAACAGCAAAAAGCGCGGGCTTCTGGAGGAAAGACAAAACAACATCGATCATACAAATTCGGGCCAGTAATTGTACGGCATCAATGGCGGACCTGTCCATCGCTCGCCGTACATGTTTGTTCGTTCGCCTGCGAAGAACCCGTCGTGTGCATGTTCGATGACAGACATCCAGGATGAAGGTTCGGGATGCTTCATCCACTATGAAGGATGCATCAGTAGAGTCGTCTCCAGA
This sequence comes from Venturia effusa, assembly GCA_007735645.1. Lineage (NCBI taxonomy): Eukaryota > Fungi > Ascomycota > Dothideomycetes > Venturiales > Venturiaceae > Venturia > Venturia effusa. The sequence continues at coordinate 1,327,785 of CP042191.1, read as the reverse complement.
ATAGAGAACTGCGTCAGCTCACCTGGTTATGGATGTGGTATGTCCATGCGCCGCGGAAAAAGTGCTCCAATGTGCGGTTGTTGGGAGGGTACTTGTCCTGTTCCATATCATATTCCGCAATGGCACCTGCGTTCCGTAGCTCAGCCTCTTCGGCACTGGTCGCATGGAAGCTGTCTGTTGGCTCTGGAGGCGGAGTCGTGGGTGGATTCCGTTTCTGCAGGGGCTGTTGGCGTTTGTTATGTTCTGAAGAGCTGGGCTCGTAGGATTCTCGGGCCGTATTTGTGCGAGTCGGCTTGGTAAGATCGATCCTTTCGAGTTGCGGGCCATCGTAGCTCTCCCATTCATCTTTGTAAGCATTAGCCTTTCCTTTGAAGACGGCGCCGTAGTCGCGAAGGCAGGGAATTGTGCATCTGCCCTCTCGGTCCCAGTTGAATTCAGTCCATATTGGATCAAAAGCAGCTGTCTCCAGCATAAGTAGTTCTTGGTCCCTGCCGTCTTTCCAAGCCATGCGCCCGACCACTCTAGGATGAAAGTTCAGACCCATTCTCACGCCGCCTCTCAGCAGATAGGATGAGAGACTCGAGTTTGCGGTCAGTGACAAGATGGCAGTATTGAAATCGCCAGGGTGGGAGTGTGCCGCCCATCGTTCGGCAAAGCTGTGGTCCGTTGGAAGCAATAGTGGACGCATGTCTCGGATCATGATTACATCCATATCGAAGTACACACCTCCGTAGTGGTGCAAAACTACGAAACGAACGGCGTCCGACACGGCTTGTGGAAGGAACGTAAGCTGTTTCTGCGTGAGTACCAGCCACTGCTGGCCCGCCGTGTCCTCGATAATGCCATCCGCAACAGCAACTTCTCCCTTGAGATTTGGCTTCCCAGGAGTCTTGTAGTAGCCAAGTCCATCGGTGTTGTCCTCTTGCTTCGGCACCGGTATGCGTGTTGGGAACTTCCAAGATTTGAGAGTGATGAAACCCCGATCGACCAACGGCAGAAACCGAGCAAAGAGTGGATCCTTGTTCATCATCTTCTCCACTGCCTTCGGACTTCGATCCTCATCAATCCAGATGAACAGATGAGAGCAGGGCAGATTCTGGGTATGAAGATAGGCTTTGACGAATATTTCTAAGCGCCATGTGGCAGGCCCTGTCCAGTACGTATGATAGGGGATGATCGGCCCTGCGCAGGTACCAGTGTCGTCCTTCGAAATGGCCTTCGCCTTCGCGACGTCAACATAATTTTCCAGGGTGTTGCCGTGACCGTCGGCGTTCATGTATTCTGCTTTTCGAGGGTCCTGCTTGCTTGCACGTTTGCTCGGCTCTGGCAGCCTGTAATAGCTCTTCTCGTCCTTGTCCAGGTATTGCAGGCAGTCAAACACGTGCCTCATAGTCTCCAATCCCATGTATGTGCCTCTGCATTTCTCCACGATCTGAGGCAAGTCTGCCTCGGTGTCCACGTGCGGCCTCGAGCCTAGATAGTCGTCCTTGGGCACAACCCCACTCTTTGGTCTGTTGAAAACGTTTGCATGCGGATTGATGGTGACAGAGGAGCTCGTGGCAGCGAATTTGACCTTGACGCCTGATTTGGTCGTCCTGAGAATGTCGGCGGGCCCTGATTTGTCCAGAAAAGCAGGTATACCCAGCTTGCCTTTGACTCTACCGCCGTTCCTCGACAGGACTATGATGCCAAATATCGAAGCGTATAGGAGGGCGGCGATGAAGAGGTTCCGCAGCAGCACAAAGACGCTCTGGAGTCGGCTTGGATTCCGCGGCTCTGCCATGGTGCTCACGGTAGGCTGCAGCAAGGCTGCTCAGCGCCGGCAGCGGCTGATGTTACCGGAGGAAGTACGAGGCAGCCAGTGCGTATGAAGCAATGCAGGAAGTCGGGAGCTGGGGCTGGATGGCGAAGGACGGGACTTTGCCGGCGTGAAGAATGTTGTGGGAGGGTTCAAGGAGCGTGAGGGGTTCGTGGTGCGAAGGAGGGATGGGAGCTGACGGGCGGTTTGGAACTTGGAAGGTGAAGGTGAGGGCGAGGGTGAGTGAGGGTTCCACTGTTAAAGGGCTTGGCGGGGAGCGGGACACGGCATGGGAGAGACTAGCGGTCGCAATTTCAAGCAAGCGAGAGGGAAACTGCCTTACTGCCTTACTGCCTCACCGCCTCAGGCTGCTGTCAGTGCACAAGTACCGTGACATGGTAAGACATCTCCAAGTTGCAGATCCATGGGATATAACAGCCCCCGCGGTCTGCCGAAGCGATGCTCGCGCGAGGAAGCCTTGTCAAGGTCGTGAGGAGGTGGAGAGGCAGAGCCGGAGGCAGAGGCTGTCGCTGTCCTCGGCCATCAGGATGCAGCGTTGGACATTCTTCTTCCTACTCCTACTCCCACTCCCACTCCCACTCCTACTCCACCGTGGTCGAGAGAGCGGAGGCAGTGCGTATCCGTTGCAGATCGAACGAGTCCATCGAAATCAAGTACGAGTGCTCTTTGCCGGCTGGACCAACACGCACAGCTGACGACTCCTGTCAGCATCCACCCGCCACTACTGGTCGCGGGCCACTCTTCGCAAGTCATTATCTATCTCCCCACCGGGCCCGTGGGCACACAATCTGCCACTCCTCGTACCAGTATCCACGATGACAATGTCATTGCTACGCTTTCTGCTGCATCCAGTGCGACCGTCGTGCGCGTCAACTACCGGCTAGGGAAGGGAATCCGCTACCCTACTCCCATCCACGATGTGCTCGCGGCATTCGATTGGGTCAGGGCAAACCTGTCCACCTCAAGAACAACAACGTCACGGTATGGAGTATGCGGCCAGCTCGTTGGGGGATCCCTCGCGACCATGCTAGCATTGACCGAGTCCCGGCTCGGCGAAAGTCGAATTGCTGCTGCCGCCGTGTCGAACCCAATCGTCGACTGGGTGTTTCCTGACGACGCCGGAGAGAAGGACGACTCTACTGAACGCACCTACAACTCACTCAAAGCCCTGGCTGCACGACCTAGGCGAGCCGCCAAGACTTCGACCTCCTGGGAGACATATAAAGACGCAGAGTCACTGTCTCGTGAGACCCTTCTATCCGCCCGCAGGCAGCTTTTCCGCAAACCAGCAAACTATTTCGACTCCTTCGCTTCCCCGATCCTCTTCTTCCGTTCTCCTGGCGCTGATGTACCACGCGATGAGAATGTCTTCCACGACGACGAGAGTGAGGAAACAGAGGGCAGCTCAAAGATTGCCAAAAGGAAAGCATACAAGGCCTATCCCCCGACTGCATCTTCTCTCGTACTGCCAGACATGCGCATTAGTCTAGGGGAGGCAACACCACTGTATGATCAAGGAGAGGAGCTCGTCAAACTCCTTAGACGAAGCATTATTCGGACTCGAGAGGGCCGTGCTGGGAATCAAGCAATGCTTGATCTCTTTGCAGAGGAAGAGGTCGACGGTACCAGAAAGAACCTCCTCGCATTGGAGGAGGCCGAACGAAGGATCGAGTTCCACATGCCTGGTCGCATCGGAATCTGGGGATCCTCGTCCGAACCTCAGTGGCAGAATGATGTAATGCAGACCGGTGCTTGGTTTCGCAGAGTGCTTGGTTGAATCAGAGCCTTGACCGCTGGCATTCGCTTCTGCCCAGCAGCCATATCTGCCAAACAGGATGGCATTTTGGCGACTTTCGCTGTGTTGTACATGAGCAGATTTGACAGCTCAGAGGGTATTCTTAGATGAAGGGGGAAAGAAGCCATCTCCTTCCACAAACCAGAGAACAGAAGCATTTCAGTCTCTCCGGACCAACCGACCAGGACGTGGCGCGGGCCTTCCATGTGGGTGCTGGAAACCGAAAAGCCATGCGGGGACCATGCAATTGAGTGGCGAAGCCATCGTTCCAAACGGTGCCTTTGACAAGCTCGTCTAGGTGATCATTTTTGGTCAGCCAGACATGCGGAGAAGGGTGGTAGAATGGAAGAAGTCCCACCTGTCGGACTGCAAGATATGGTGGGATCAGGTCAGAGAGTGTTTTGTAGTGGTTAGACTACTGGGGGCAAATCCGAAGCAAACACGTATGACGAGCTCCTCATTGTTTTCCGTCCTCAGCTGAACGGTCTGTGTGATTTGCCTGAGTGATTGGTGACGGTCCAACAGCGAGGAAATGCCAAATGACTCACGAGCTGATCAACTTTGTTCGCACATGGTAGATTCTTCCTGCGCCACACATGGCTGCGCCACATGCCGAGATTGGATTACTGTACTGCGTATACCTCGGTCCTCCCGTCCCCGAAGCATCGCTGATTGGACGGTTTTCGAGTGGATAACTCGGATCTGCGCGATTTCGAAGGCAAAAGACGAGGCTGAGGATGTGGTGCAAGGACGGGGATGCGGGGGATATACTATAGTACCTTCTACCTGTAGTAGGTGTCCACGGCCGATCGGCCTGCAATGCATCTTCGAGGCTTCCAATGACAATGGTCCAGGCCAGGTCCTCCAGGACGCAAAGTGACGATGTCTTTGGCGCCGAAGCGAATAGAAATCAACCACGAAGAGCCCGAACCCGAAGTCTTGCCGCCGCCACGTCCCAGTATAGACAGGGCTTCCCTATCCGGCAGTGCTCATGTTCACCTGCACCCTCTCGTAGCCGCGACATCCATTCTTCCTCAAAAGGCCGCAACCGCTTGGGCAGCAATGCTTTCCCCAGCAGGGCCAGCACTTCCAACCTACTATGGTATTTGTCCATTCCCCGGCTTCCTTCTGTCAAGCCATCCTTGAGTGACAGAGTCGTTCTCCGGCTCCCTTGCTCCCTTACATATCTTACATTAATAGCCTCGTCTTGTTATAATATTCCCACTTGTATATCCCACATACATATCGACCACTGTCGTACACCCGCAGTGCCTGCGTCTACCCTTTGCTCTAGCTGCAAGGACTCTCCACCAGCCGTCACCGCTCTCCGTTCCACCGCGTTGTTTACTACACCGCATCCCGCCTCTCCTGGAGTTCTGTACTCTTCGAAAGTCCCTTCAAAAGTCCCTTCACCATGGTTCTGGCCAAGACGGTCACCGTCTTCAACAACAGTGGCAAGGTGGTGAGCACTGTAAGTCAACAGCGCCCCATCCCGATGCCGGCCCAGGCTGTACCCGTAGCTTTGCCTTGTCTGACGCTCCACAGAGCAAACAGCTTGTGAACGTCTTCAAAGAGGCCAAGGCCGCGTATCGCGAACGAAAAGCCGAGATCGCCGTTACGCGAGAACTCGAACACCAAGAAAAGCATGCCCTCAAGGCATTACAGAACATCCAACTCGATGACGATAATTCCAGCCGTACCCCCTCCCGAGCTCTACGAAGCACGCACGATCCTCGCCGTGGAAAGACTCGTCGTGACCGACTGCCCTTCGAACGAGGGTACACTGATTCTTTTTACGAAAACGAGCTTCCATACGATCAGCGTGAGAAACGCCGAGCATCTCACCACGGGTCCGTGAGAAGCAGATGTACCTCGAACCACATCAAATTTGAGCAAGGCCTCAATGCCCCCCGTGGTCATGAACTGACGCGACGTCATACGGATGGTGAATTCCTCGAAGGCGGCAAAGAGTCGGAACGGAGGCATTCGTATCCCCACAGCGCGCGGTCAAGCATTGACATGGATCTCGCATATGGAGAGCTTCCACCACCCTTGCCGGCACGCAATCACAACGAGGAGGTGATTATGCGGGAGAAGATGAGCAAGATCACCATGTTGCTGGACGAGGCGAATGCGCTACAACACAGCGCGACAGGCATTATCGAACATCTACAGAAGAATCCGGATGCAATGGCAGCTGTTGCCCTTACACTGGCCGAGGTATCTAATTTGGCCGCGAAGATGGGACCAGGAGCTCTCGTGGCAATGAAGAGCTCATTCCCAGCCGTGATGGCGTTACTTGCCTCACCACAATTCTTGATAGCGGGCGGTCTTGCCATTGGAGTCACCGTCGTAATGCTTGGAGGTTTCAAGATCGTACAACGTATCAAAGAGAAGCAAGAAACTGAGCGTGGGCTTGACATGGGAATGCCGATGGGAGCGGAAGTGGAACCGATTGAATTGCAAGAGCTGGAGACTGGAGAGCTTGACAGAATTGAGATCTGGAGGAGAGGCATTGCAGATGCTGCAGCAGAAAGTCAGGGGAGCACCGTTGACGGTGAATTCATCACACCTGGTGCTGAACAGTTACTTATTGATGAGGGCGTATTGGACGACGCCAGGTCGAGGAGAAGCACGCGTACAAAGAAGAGTAGCAGGTCAGAGGCAGGGAAGAAGAAGAAGAAGCATCGCACATCGAGTAAGGCTGGAAGCTCCAGAGGAAGTACAGCCGGTAAAGAGGATGGAAGCAGAACGAAGGCCGTCAGCGGTTTGAAAATGTTATTCCGGGGGCACTCTGTCGCAGCTTGAAGTTGGCATCCGCGTGGTAGGTTGGGTTATCGTGAACGGAGTTTTTGGTTGGTTCCTTTTGCATACTGCACAGGCCGTAGATACCACTTGCTGCTTAAGCAATTAGCTCTGTCCCATTCCAGCATAGCATTTTGGCGTTGTCATTTATCCATGGATCGCAATGCCTTTCAATTCAACAAAGGTACGTGCTCTGACGAGATTAGACATCTTCCCTCTTATCTCCAGATGAACGCTGTCGAACCGTAACGTTATGGGAGTACAATGGAGGATTTCCTTCGGTGCTCGTCATGCTGCGCACTGATATTCGGCGGCGCTTTTCAGTTCATGACTTTCTTGGAGTCACGCACCAAACCTGCTCTCTTGGAACCAAGAAGACCTTTGGCTTTGAAGCCGAGTGCCATGTTCAGGATAATGTCTTCCAAGCCTGAGGTTACTAAAACATCTGATGAAAATGTCACGGGGATTCATACTGCGAAACTCACCTCCAGGGTTCCACTTCAAGTTTGATCCGGACCACTAAAGGCTCGTCTCCAGCTCCAACTCATCAAGAGGGTCAGCAGCATAACTCAGATGATAAGAAAGGCCGTCGCTCACCCATAAAACAAAATTCCACACCTAGGAGCCATGACTGGCTGTCCAAAGTTTCTGGACAGGACTCGGCAATCAATCGAGCTCACAAACTTCGACCACATGCCATCGATAAATCGTGGTGTGCTAGAAACAGGATATCAAGTTGCTCCACGATATTCTTTGTCCGTCCCACTACCAATTCGCATGCTGGATAAATCACTGGATATGTTCTACCTTATCCTCCATGGGTGGAGTTACCTACAATTCAGATTTTCGGTCCAACTTATCCGGCCTCCAACGTTCAACACCACAACGCGATTCGTCAGCTAAATCACCTAGTATTCAAGCTTTTACTCGTTGCAGATCCGCTGAACACAGATGCGATCCTTGTGTGTCCAGAGTTGGACGCTTTGAAATGCGGATGCTCGGAATGTGGTCTGTGGCATCGACTTCGGCCGTCCCCAGATTTCCCCAGCGCGTTCCCGTCTCTGCGCATCATATGGGGTCGCGGGGAATCGTGTCCCTGGTTGGCGATCCATCGTTGATCCTTTGCATCTGTTGGTATATATGTATAGCACCTCACTCAGCTTCGATGTCACTTTCTCTCCCAAACGTCTCCATATTTTTCTTTCCCTGCTGTAGAAAGAGATCCCCATTTCGAGCGGAACTTTTGATATGGAGAAATCTAATACCACTCACCAGGATAGGATCGAGAAAGCGAGCGATGGTGGCAATTGGGACGCAAATGTGTCTGGAGATCAAGCCATCATCCATGAGCTTGAAACCCATGGCGAAGAGATCGGCATGACATGGAGGACGATTCTGGCTGCGATGGTGAGTTCAACCTTCACCTGGCTTCGGCTATTTGACCAATGCGAATAGTCTATGGGCATGTGCTATAATGCATATTTGTTCACCCTCCTGATTCCACCCGCCATTCTTGCCTTCATCAATGCCGAGTTGGGTCCTGATATCAGCTACACATGGATCACAATTTCCTGGAACCTTGGTGGAGCGATCTTTGTCACCGTTGGTACGTACGGACCTGACCGAGTCTTGAAATCTTGCATCTAACAAGTTCTCAGGGGGAAGACTCTCTGACATATTCGGTCGGCGCTACTTTTTCCTTTCTGGCTCAGCTCTCCTCGTCCTCGGGTCAGTGGTCTCTGCAACAGGACAGAACATCGGACAAATGATTGCTGGCGGTGCTATCTTCGGCGCTGGATCAGGTTTCCTTGAAATGAGTTTCGGCGCAGTACAGGTATGAAAGTGCATCTAACCTTCAAATTGTCTAGGCTGACTTCGGCCAGGAGATTGTTCCTAATGAATGGCGTATGACTACCATCGGCTTATTTGATGCGTCTTCCATCATCGCGCAGATGATGCCTCTCGTTTCCTGGGTATTGATCAAGAACACTCACACTTGGAGGAATGCCTACTATCTCATGATTGCTTTCCAGGCTTTGAATTTTATCTTCTTGTTTCTCTTCTACCACCCACCTACGTTCGATACCAAGCACACACGTGACGGAAAGACAAAGATGACTCTATTGAAGGAGTTCGATTGGCTTGGTCTGTTCCTTTTCATCGCAGGGTGCACACTTTTCATAGTTGGTATCAGCTGGGGAGGATCACTTCATCCATGGAAGAGTAAGTGAACGCAAGCACGAGATCAGGAATGATCCAATCGCTGACTCCCTTCATCAAGGTACTGCCACGATTGCACCCATCGTTGTCGGTCTCATATTGTTGGTCGGCCTCGGTTTCCACGAGGTTTATGGACATATCAAGGAGCCCCTCCTTCCGCCTCGGTTGTTTAAACAAAAGCGCCATTTCCTGGCTCCTATTGCAGCGATGTCCATCACCGGGATGCAGTACTACTCCAATGCAACTCTCTGGCCACGCCTTTCCCAGCTCCTCTACGCCCATGATGAGATCTCCAAGGGCTTGTACTCGGAGGTTCTCCCATTAGGTACCATAGTCGGAGGCATCATCATCTGTTTCTCTAAGAAGATCGGACATCAGCGCTGGCAGATCTTCGGCTCGATTGCACTTCAGACTGCATGTGTTGGAGCCATGTCCACTGCCACCATCGATAATCCTGTCAAATCTATAATTCTGACCTTCTTTATCTCAATGTGCACCAGTCTTGTCATCCTCAACTCTCTGGTGTTGGTGGGTTTTGGTATTCTGCACCAAGAGGATATGTAAGAACTCAACGCCCTATTCCTAGCAGGTTCTTGTACTAATATGCATGCCTAGAGGCACAGCAGCTGGTCTAGCAGGAACTGCTCGTCTCCTCTTCGGCGCCGTCGCCACCGCAATATTCAGCAACGTAACAAACGGAAAGTACGCCAGCTCCCTCCCATCCAGCATCCGCGTCGCCGTCTCGCCCTACTCTTTTGGCACAGCAAACCTCCCCAAGCTCATCGCAGCAACCAAGCTCAACACAGCCGCCGCTTACAGGTCCGTCCCTGGCATTACACCACAGGTCATTGCTGCTGCTACGTCAGCTAACGAGGAGGCATATCTGATTGGTGCCCATCTTAGTTATCAGGTTGCGCTTGCATTTGGACTTTGCGGATGTATCGCTGCGCTTTTCATTCCAAGTATCGATGAGAGGAAGTATACTAAGAAGACTGTTGCTTTGCAAGAAGCGGACAGGAAGGCTTTGGAGGGGCAGAAATTGGAAGTTTCTGCCTGAACGCGTTCCTATGCCATGGCCAATACGTTACGATCGAGAAGTAGACGAACACTTTTTTGGAACAACCCTTTGTCCTTGGCTTTTCAGTCGTCCATGCCTGCATCTTGGTTCTCAAAATTCCAGCAGATCTTCCCCTACCTGATCTTCTGGATTGCCTATCTCTTCATCTTCTCGTCTCTTCTCATCTTTCTCTTCTACATCTTCTCGTACCTCCTTATCTTCTCGACCCACCTCATCATCTCGATCCTCCTCATCTTCTCGACCCTATTCATCAATATACCCTTCCTCATCAGCCATCACATCCCAAGTAATGACTTGCCTAACGCCACCGACCCCATTAGCCATCTCCAAGGCCTCCGTCAACCCCTCCAGAACCTCCTTCACTCCCAAATAAACCCTCAGATCAGGTATAACCTTTCCCCAAACCGTTCCCTCAGCTTTCCCATCCCCATTCCTAATCAACCTATCTACCGCCCCCATTTCCACGATTACATCTTCGATTCTTACACCCTCTTCTCTCAACTCATCCCAAAGCACACTCAGAACTCCCAAACGACCAGCCAAACTCCCAACACCTAGGACCGCCTCCCGGAAGACGACCAGACCCTTGCCCCTCGCAACGACCCTCTCAACCACCTCAACCGCAAAATTGGCATACTGCCATTCCACCGCTCTCTTCCTATCAATCAACACCTTCAACCTCTTTCTCACCCGAGCACCCGTCAAAGCCTCCATCAGTTCCAGAGACTTCTTGAACACGGTCTGACGAGCGAGGAGTTGATTTGCATGGGTGTAGCCGAAGATGTTCGTTTCGCGATGGATGTGGACAAAGGATTCAACGAGGTGTTCGAGGTGGAGGATGGGGTTTGGACCGCCCTTTCGTGGGTAATGAGGTCTTGGGGTGAAGCCGAGGGGGAGGCGAGTGCCTGGTTGGCGGAGGGGCGGAGACGCTGATGCAGACATAGGTGCTAATGATGAAGATGGGGTAGGTGCCGATAGACTCTGAGTTTTTAGGGGAGATGGCTCTAGGATTCCTGCTCCTGGCTGCTCTACGTTGGTCGTGTTGGAAGATGTCATGAGAGGCGGTCCCATGTCCTCACGCTCTAGATCTGGTGTCGCGCCCGTACCAGGCGAAGAATCATCAGCTTCCATGTCTTCTTACGGTTAGGTATCATTTGGAGTCGCACAGGATACCTTTATACGGTGGAGAAGTGGTCCTGCAATTGCGTGTGAGGTTTGCCGTCTAAACAGAGACGGTGCAGTTGGAGTTTGTGATGCCAACGAGCTGAGAGGACTGGACTCTGGCTCTTTATCCAAGATTGACGTATGCTCAAGTCGAGTCCTCGGCACGGATGCTATTCTATGCAATACCGTGAGATCCTCGCCGCCTGTTTTCGAAGTCGGGTCTATAAGCTTCCTACAAACTCGTCTTCGACTGGTCGTCCTCGCCAACGCAGCTCGTCTTTTGGTGCTTAATTCAGAGTCCGTCTTGTCACCACCATGAGAATCATCTTCATCTTCGTCCTCATCTACAGCCCTGACAATCGAGCATCCTGCGGGACAGTCTTGAAGGCAGCTCGATGGGGAGCCTGACAAATAGCATCGACAGAACTCTGGAAAAAGCCTTCCGTGGTGCTGTGGGCTGTCCGGACACGATTCTTGGACGATCCATCTTTGCCGAAGTATAACCGGGGTGAGTCTTATTGAGAGACCGGGAGGTTGCACCGGCTGGCGCCCGAGCGACTGTTGGATGTACATGAGCAACGTGTTAGCGTCGTTGTTGTCCTTTGGTGAGTTGCAGCATTCTTCTCCTTCGCCATAATCTTTCGAGCAGACTTCTTATTTGCGCTTCGAGCACGTTTCGAGGAGGGCTCGAAGTCTGATTTCGATTCAGGTTCTTTCGTCGTCCGAGCGATGGGTGGAGGACGTTTCCGTCCTGTCATGGTAGTGGAGTGTCGTGGCTGTAGACTGATAAAGCAGAGGGAGAGCTTGGTCCATGAACGTTGTTATGGGGAGCAGATCGTGGGGCTGGGAGATTGAAACTGATATAGACAAGTGGTTCTGTCAAGGCTAGGCCTTACTTTTGAGCCTGTTGATGCCGTAACACAGAATTGAAGAATTTTTTTGGAGGAAGGCTAGTGAGACTGCAAAATCAGGCCAAGAGCTTGTGCTCTAAGAAGCATTTGCAAGTGTATGCATTCTAGAGCCAAAAGAGGCATTGAGCCCCAAGGAATAATATAGCCCCACACTCTTATGATAGCAGTGGTCTTCGGAGTTGTCTCGACAAGGAGCAGACCGCGTCTTGCCATCATGAGACTGGTTTGCTATCAATTCTCAACCACCACGATCTGGTATGGCTTTGGATAGACTGTTGCGAGTCTCTTTGCGATATTTGGGTTCCTAGATTAGCAAATGGACAAAACTAGAGGTCGAAATGCGATGCATACTTCCTGGCTGTAATGTCCTGTGCTGTGATCGGACAAGGCTGTCCCACGTGATTTTCCCTTTCTCTCACCTTAGTACACCCCAACACGAAACCCAGAAGCCGCAACTTACCTCTATGCTGCTCCTTGATTCACCTCCAAGAACGACTCACCATAAATTCCTCAGACCAGTCTCAGAGCCTTGCAACCCCAATCGAATACACACCCAAGAATAATCCACCGATAAGTCAAGCAAGCAATCGTCCTCCATCATCAATATGTCAACACCAGAGCCCAACTCTTCCCCAAAGGACAAGAAGGACGCGTCCACATCTCGCTCTCCCTCTCCTCACCCAAATCGAAAGAACTCCACTCGTAGAATCCCACACCTCACATCCGGCTATGAGAGCGACACCTGGAAGCCCAAGGACCCGAATATAAAAGATCACCCTCGAGCCATCGCCGTGCAGGCAGGTATGGAAGCGACCGCCACCGTCAATGAGAGCGTGGCTCAGACCATGGAGCGAAAGAGGAAGGGAGCAGAGAACGAAGCGGCCGCGGGCATGGGCGACGAGAACTCAGGACGTACGAAGAGTGGGGTCACCGGTTTCGACGAAGCCGAAGGATCGATCTTGGGTACTGCTGGAAAGGAGAAGTACGTTAAGGGCCAGGAGGATCCGAAGCCCAAAGACAGCCATAGCGACGATGAGGCGGATGGAGACGAGGACGATGATGACAAAACTGTCACAGGTTAGGAGATCAAGAGAATAATGGGTCGCGCTTCAAGGAACATGGACTCCTGATGAAGGGGATTGAGGAAGATCAGCGAGTGCGATCATGCCCGACTGACATGCAAAGCGTACGGTGAGATGCCAAAGTTTACCTTACTTAATGAGGATATCTACTTCGTCTGGACTCCCTAAATGATCCGGGAACGAACCGCCTATCTTCTTCTGCCCCAATCTCTGCTCTTGGTGTGAACAATCGACCATGAATCATCATCTTGAATCAGTCAGCTGATTTAATCCTGCTGCGCATATCAGTTACTGCTACCCAGGAAGTGAATGAGAACACCGCACATGTCTGAGAGTCCAATTGAGGTTACTACATCACATACCTTTGACCTTCGATACATAAAGACTCTTGCCTCCTTGGGCTCTCTCGACGTTTCCTCATAAAGCTTCAAATGCGCACGAATTACTACTTGCCTTGTACGCTTCCCACAGAAACGACTATCCTCTGGCTACCTCCGAGTCCCTCGACGTATCGAGTTGATAGAATTGAGGTTAGCCGATCAGCACCATCATGAAGGTCTTCGAGATCGACGACGAAACCGGAGAGCAAGTAGAAATCGACGAGAACGGCATTCCAATTCCGCGGACATCTCCAACAGCAGAATCGCCGAAGGCGAAGCAAGATGACAGCGAAGGCCACTCCGAATCGTCTCCACCGCCGATGCCAGCCTTCTCCTTCTACGCAAACACGCCAATTTCCGAGGATCACGGCAATACTCCTGGTCAAACGCCCTGTAGCGGCAATCCAGGTCAACAGCAACAATTCGTTTCGCAGGGTGCTCAACAGCACGACTACTATCAGCGTCTGCGAAACGATCGGCGGCGGAGAGAGGAGGATCTAGAAGAAATGCTTGCGCAGAAGCGCGCACGACTACACGAGCAGCGACACGCCCGCCAGCAACAAGCGCAGGCCACGCAACAAGTCAACTCATTTCGAACAGGGATTCAGTCGGCCAACGATAGCTTCCTAAGTGGTTCTAGACCCAGCGTTAAGGCTTCAAATGGCTTCTCTCGTATGGCGGAGCCACGCAGTATTCCAAATCCTTTCGGTGGTTCCCTTTGCTCACCCTTCGAAAATGCTATGGAAGCATCGTTTCCGCCGCCATTGCCATTCTCCAGCAATGCTGGAACCGGAAATGCCAGTAACCATCACAATGCATATGGCGCATCCAGCCGCTACCACAGCCCCGACAGTGGTGATGGGTCTCGGGTTTATGAGTTTCGACGGCCATCGACCCTGTTTGAGAAGCAATTTGGCAGCCCCTACGATGGGGAAAATCAGAACGGAAGAGCAGAACAAGATCCGGTGATATCTCCGGAATCGGGTGGAGGCTTCAGAAACGCCCCATACCATGTATACCCTGCAAAACATAAGGCTCCTTGCAAGCCTGAGTTTTTCAATGAGAGTTTTCTGGACCCTCGTTCTCGCGGACGCGGTCAAGAACAACCAGACGATGAGGATAAGCAGCTACCAGCTTACAGGAGACATCATGACAGTAGCTTTGGCGAAAGCCAGCAGTAGAATTTGCAAGTCTCTTTCTCTAAAGACAAAGATTCGAATGCTGATAGATTCAGATGAACCTTGGAGACCAGTATAGTGATAGAGCTTGAAGACTTACACGGCAAAGCCTGCTGTTCATTATTGCTTCCTTTATAAGAGAGTCAGGACAGCTTGCCTTGATCAAGATTCAAGATCTCGAGCATTACTGACAGGGAATGGATAAAATGGGAAATGATAGAATGCTTAGTCCTCACACCCCATCTTAACAATCTGGTTGATCCTTTCTTGTTTCTGAATTTCTTTTGTCACAGCAACTGCGTTTTTCGTCATTCATGAATCATGCTCGTTGTTGCTTTCTCGTCCTGCTCGTGGTCAGCTTTTTCATTCTTCAATCGGATCATTCACACTTGCATTGTCGTTGTTTGTGCAAGCTTGTTTGACGAGCTATCGGAGCGCTGCAAGTGAACCTTAATTAGAGCCAGGCAGGATCATCGGTCGTCCACCGTCGATGACCAGTATCAGATCATTGAGGTAAGCGCCAGAGCAGGATGCCAGACACAGGATTGTGCCAGCCATATCTTGTTCATCGCCGGTCTTTTGGAGTGGAATGAACCTTTTAGGAAAAGCTCCTTCCCTTGTCCCGTCTCTGTTCTGTAACAAAGGCGCCGGAAGGTCTGATGGGAAAACTGTGTCCCTGGTCGGCGTGGCGGCTTGCCTCTAGGCGAATTGTGCAGGAACGTACGGCTAGGCGCGATAGCTTGGCCAATACGCTGTACTCCGACAAAAGTCCAGCCAGTATGTCCACGAGGTGTGTAACGGCAGCTTTGCTCGTATTGTATGCCAGTCCAGCTCCTACGGATCTATTGTATGCGGCAATGCTGCCTGTAACCAGGCTCGGCTCTTGACTCCAGCCAGACACTTGTCAACCTTGTCGCCCTCCCCCAGCAGGCCGAGAAAAGGCATGGTATCGTATAGCAACCCAGTCACGTTGACAGCGAAGACGTTGTTGAAATCCGCCATAGGTGTATTCAGCACCATCCTGGCCCTCCTTGGGCACGCTCACGCCCACTTGGGGGCCGCTGATGCCGGAGTTGCAAATGAGGAGAGTAACGTAACCCATCTCTTCCCGTATGCGCTCGGCAGTAGACTGCAAAGATTGTTTGTCGATCACATCGCTTTGGATGTGTACGATGTTGTTGTGAGAGGCTCTAGTTTCTCGCGCCGGCGGCCCATGACATGCACTTTGCTGGCTCCATTGAGAGCAAGGGCTTTTGGTCGTCATCAGGCCGATCCCTTGGAGGCGCGAAGGTTAGTATACGTTGTATCTTACATAGTAGGTGAGGCGTGGGGGAGATCAAGGTCAAGCTTGCTGTGCCTCGGCCAATTATCACGGCGACCACGCCCTTGGGGCCGAATAGATGCCAGTGTCCGACTTGAATGGACATGTCACATGTTTGCAGGGGGATCGGTGGAGCAACTGAGCTGGAGCGTATGGAAGGGTTATAGTAAGTTTCTTTGTTATTTTCAGTTATGAAAGGGGATTGGCTTTGTAATCTTAAGATACTAAGGTACTTACACCTACCTACTACTCCTCCAACCTCTTGCAACAGCTTCTACACTTAGATCTTCGCATCATCAAACACCATCATCTACAATCAATCGCGGGCATACTGGCGCCGGCTGCAAAGGCCTCCCATTTCTTTCTTCTGCTTGCCTTCCAGTTAGGACCTCTCTACCTAGCCATCGTAGCATTACTCTCGTTGACTGCAGCATCACCCAATCATCCAAGCATACACCATCGCCACTCGGATCCCTCTCCTTCCAGTTTCTCCCATCTGAGCACGTATGCTTCTGCACAGAGACAAACTCTGTTAGGCTCTATAGCGCTCCCCAATATCGACGCGAGTTCCTTGCTGCTGCTTCAAATCATCAACCCATATTGCATGGGTACACAAGAACGATCTCGACCAAATGATCCACAAAACCACCGTGGTACAGCACAGAACAGCCGAACCAACTATTATCGTCCGCTGTCCTTTTATTACAAGATTTGTGCTTTGCTACTTAATCTTTTGTCGCAAATTGTTACAGCGCTAGCCACTCAGCGCTAGCCACCTAATTACAGAGGTAGAGTCCAGGAAAACGTCAGCCCTTGACTGCTGTCTTCATTTCGTTCTTTGCCTGTTTCCATATTGGACAGGAATTCACACATCTGTGTGCTCTAAATCAAGAAAGAGCTTGGAGATCGCGTGTGCAAGGTCGATCCCAAGGCGCATCGGTCCAAAATCTCTCTTCCTCACTCCTGACCATCAAAATCTATACCAGTCCTTGTTCATATGCTCTGCATTCATGGATGCTCTGGCACTTTCCCAGTCGCCAGACGCCAGGATACACTTCGGTCACCACAACCTCCAGGACGACTTCTTCTGCTATACAAGGTTAGATCAATAACCTATTACAGGCATGGAGAGACCTCGCTTACTGCGGCCTGTTCAACTTCAGGCTGTCCGTTTTCCGCTTGTTGTCCTGGATTCCCGTTGACGAATTCGAAGCTATAAAAGTCAGCTCATGCAAGGAATGTAATAGGCAATACACACTTCTCAAGCCCACAACGAACGTTTGGATTGCTACCAGCCCTCGGCCCACTCCCCATATGCATGGTCTCGACATTGTCCTCGCTGTTATAGTGCTGCTTCCTCCTAGCCTCTCCCACAGCGTCCATCTGCGCTTGCTGCATCGTTGCTGCCGGGTACATCCCTCTTAGAACTTTGGGTGTGGCTATGGCTGACGCAACCTTGGTCATACTGAACATTGGAGGTGACCTCTCTCCTGTCAATCTTGCGTTGGTCTCCCACTTCTCACACGCCATCTTGAAGTTTCGAACGTAATCATCGTATTTGCCTGTTCGGTAGAGAACCCAAGCGGCATTCCACTCGGGCATCTCTGATGGGTGTGGTCCGAGTGGCATTGTTGCGATGGTGATAATGGTGTTATGGTGTTATGGTAGGTTGTCTTTAATAGAGGCTGGTCTGCAGGTAGCTTAAAGGCGCGTGTAGGCGGCGAGGTGGATTGAAAGATGTAGTGGTTATGTGCGAAGTCTTAAAAAGCTGAAGAGCTTTGACCAGCCATTGATGTCTACGCACCGTCAATATGCATGGCAAGGAATTTTCGACATGCCGAGAGGATACTACACGCCCACAGGATGGAATCAAAAGACATATATAAATCAGGGTTGCCATAAGGCTCGAAAGTTTATATACAGCTTCGCAAGATCAGTATATGCAGGCCCCTCTGCAGTATATAACCTGTGCCGTGGCAGTTTGTTGCATTCGATGATACAACCTGGATTGTTTCTGATGCTACGGTTTGCCACAATCATCACGCAGACTTTCGTGTGTCGCTTCGCTCGAGGGTGTTTAGGGAAACTAAACCATGGGCGGATGTTGTGAAACACTAGCGGTTGGCCAGCAAGACCTCTATTTCTTTGTGACCAACACAATACTGGACATTGAGTCGATGTTCCTATGCTGTTCGGACCGAATTTAGAACTGCACAAGTCTAATAGTTGAAGAAATGGTGTTGGAGATCATTAGGGGCTGTCCTGAACTCTCTCCAGGAATGATTGATGTGCAAAGCTATTGGAACTAGCGAGGCCCGGGCAACCATCTAGATTTCCTTCCAAGGTTTGTTGTTGTTGTTCACAACGCGTCGCGGTCCTCAATTCTTACAACATCACCTCACTCCACCTGGCCCGATGTGTGCAAGCAAGAACTTCCTCGGGAGGCGAGTCAATTCGGCCTGAAGCTCTTCGCCTGATCCTCTTCTCACCAAGATTGCAGGACCTCCCGCTATCATTCAGCAAATGCCTATCATACGGGAACCAAACCCACTCATCAAGCTGCCGATGCCACTGACAACACCGACATGAACCGCAACGAGCCCATGCAAACTCGCTCGATGAAGATGACGGCGAAGGCGAAGGCGACGGCCATCGCTATCTCTGAAAAGCCCGCCAAGACTGACACAGTAAGCGGACACGCGGGAAAACCAACGACCGCTGGCAGACCAGACGGCCAGATCCTTTATGGGGTCGCCCATGGCCGCGTCGCAAAATTGAGAGGCATCTTCGGCACTGCAGGCGGATTTTTGAGGACGCAAGCCCCGGGACCGGTCACTTCGATGGACCGTCTCTCTAGGTCTGGCGGACGTGTTACCAAGGTCTCCACCGCTCGCTCCCCAACATCTGCCTCCACCCGACTTCGATCAGAAACACGTAACTATCAAGCTATCGCTCAACGTCCAGCACGTACAGCACGCACAACAGCCGTTTCTCTTTCGGCACATACTAAAGTCGTCAATCGGTCCGGCGATGAGAGCGACATTGAGGACCGTCGTATCAACGCCTGGCGCAGCCGAGAATACGACCCAGATGCCTACGTTGCCGAGAAGAACGAAGTGCCAGCAAAAATCGACTACCCCGTCCCAATCATGCGATGCTGGAACTGCTGCCGTTGCTTTTTGCTTGCACCACTCGTCGAAGGAACACGCAAATGGCGGTATCATCTCGACAAGGACGTCAATGGAACGCTCGCGTGCCGCACCTGCCTTCACCACTGCTGTCATGACTGTGCTATCGGAGGCATCGAGGAGAAGAATCATCAGCAGGGAATTCTCACTGCCAGGCACTCTGGTTGGGCTGCCGAGATGGCGAATGGGAATCTTTCTTCTCGTTGATTCACCGGACGAGTCTGATGAGTCTATATTTTAAATGACCTGCTCAAATACAATGAGACCACTTTGATGTTGACATTAGGAGAGTCTGTGGCCGCCGTCTTCACGAAAGCATCGATGTTATGGGAAAAGAAGGCAAGATGGTGGTCCGGTGATACAGGCATGCATTCGGATAAATGGTTCATTCTGGTCCCAAACGACTACTTTGGAGTGTCTTGTATCGCAGGCTGGATATGTAAGTTCTGGTCGTAAGTCGAGGCGCTCGCATTGGGAAACATACCCCTACATGGCATCAACAGGCACATGAACTACAGGTGTACATGATTAACCGGTAGCCATTCTGCATTTCCCTTCTTTGTCTTCGATAGACCCAGAGCAACGACTTTCTGTTGGCACGACTCGCTTTGTTGCTCAGGATCCTGGCTTACGTTAACTCGGATGTGGAGTCCCGCCACCTATCACTCAACACAGAAACCCCTGGCAGATCTGATCTACGACCCGTCAAGAATTGCCTTGTCTCTTCAATCATTAACAGCATAACAGGCCCGCCAGAAGCCTCTTGAAATCCTACCACGTATACCTGAACGTCGTGTCCTGCTTGTCTGTAAGGTCTATCTCTTCAAGAGACGTTTCCACTCTACCACCATCGCCATCGACCACCCTCTCACCATCTCTTCCTAGATTATCCCTCTTACAGAGAGCCCACCAGCTGCTAATTGCCACCGCAAGAAGCAACCAGGTAACAATCGCGGTAACAACACCACTAAAATACCTCGGACTGTGTGTCCAAAGCTGCGGACTCGCAATACAACCAGCGCAATATCCAATGAAAAACACCGCATTCGTGACGCTCCTCTTCGTATTTCCTTTAATATTTGAGGCGCTTAGACTGAGGAGGATGGACCATGGTGCTGTTATGCAAGAGGCGAGCCAAGAAGATATTACTACGCCCCAGGCGTCGCTGACATTGAGCTCGAGAAGGAGGATACAACCTATCAGGGGAGGGATACAGAGGAAGAGGGCGACGAGGGTGCGATTCCGAGGCAGGATGGTGCAGAGAGCGACGCCGAGCCAGATTAGAATTAGTTGGACTGCTCCAGATGGAGCGGTGTAGAGGAGGGTTTGGAAGTTATTGTAGCCGAGGGACTTGATTATCAGGGAGGCGAACTGGGTTGAGGGGTTAGATGGCAGTTTGTCTCTCCATTTGACAGATTGTTTGGAAAGGGATGATACGTACAGTCAGGACCGGGGATTGCATCGTGACTAATACACCGAAGCAGAAAATCAGAAAGACTTTTGGATCTGTGAGTGCTTCTTTCAGTTGAGGAATTGAGAAGTTGGTTTTATCTCCCCCCTCGTGTGACTTGGCCATGCGCATGGTCAAAATCTCTTTTTCCCGGGTGGTGAGAAACCAGGCATCTTTAGGGCCAGAGGGCATGAGGAAAAAGAATAGCAGGCCGCATAATATTGTCAAGGCGCCGCAAATGAGAAACATGACTCTCCAGGACTCCAAACTTGAGCTGTAAGTCCTGGCTATGCCGTACATGAGCAAGGAGCCCACGATCTGGGCTATAGCATTCATGGAAATCCATAAACTATACTAGTTAGCGGTCTTGAAACTTATACCAATCATGCTCGGACACCCACGCTGTTCGAATGGTATGTTCTTCCTGCTTGTACCAATACGAAGTAATAGTGACGAAAGCAGGCGATACAGCACCTTCACTGAAACCTAGTAGGAACCTTACAGTAGCGAATCCAGCGAAATCTTTGGGCGCCGCAAGGCACATGCAGATCCCGCCCCAAATCACACTAAACTTTCATGTCAACTTCGCCACTCGGTCGCCAGCTGAGTGAACATACATAGTTATTCCCACGAATTTGGTCAACCGAAGTTTACTCATGAGATAAATGAAGGGGTACTCCGAGACCAATTGTCCTGACCAATCGGTCAGTCTGCTAGTTTCAAAACTGATTCCTGTTGTGCTGGTGTACCAATATAGAATATACTCGAACACCAAGAATATTGCGAGGAAGTCATGTTCAGATCGGTGATCAAGCCGAAGACGGATGCGTAGCTAAGACTCTGTTTGTCGAGGTACTGGAAGAAGAAGACGAGGCACATCGGAGCTTGGTTAGCACAGCTCTATACCTTCGCGTGAGTTGTGACCTACCATGGGGAGAACGACACGATCGATTTTCTTCACCATTTTCTTCTCCTCGTCGGCCGCGGAACCCCCAATTGGCATTCTTTGACTCAAATCAATGGATAATGATGTCTCGACCGGGCCGCCCGTTTTCTTCTCCTTGCGAAAAGCCATTGTTCGCTTCTGATGGGTCAAAATCGCTGCCTCAGCCGGGTCTAATTATTGTCTCTTGAGGGATGCTCATCCTTTGAACATGAGTAGAACGCACGACGACTAGCGCAAGGACGGGATCTATGAACTCAGTCGCCATTTCGGAACGTTCAGAGGGATCGTATCGAGGTCAATGATGAGCGATAAGCTCGTCCGAAATGGGACAAGAGCCGCCTCTCCTTGTGGATCATGCCCAGAAATTCTGTAGCGTCGTGTATGCCGTGCTCATCACCACATGCGTGAATTTGAGAATCAGCGTCGAGCGACTATCGTATCGGATGCACACACCCACCAGCGATTCCACCAAGACCATCGAAGTGTTCGAACGATAGCGAGACCCACTTTCAGCGAGATCCCAGGGTTGATCTCCACGTGCATGCAGAAAGCCCGTCAGCGGTCCTTTAGAACATCCCAGGACTTCGCTCAATTCTCTGTGCTCCCTTTGGCATACAGGAGCTCTTATTCCGCGACAAAATCTTCGAGACCTTGTCCCATTGGCAAAATGCAAGAATCCATCACATTCACCGACAAAGAGCACAAAGTGAAGCCCTGGCGCCTCCCCAAACATCAAGACTATCTCTTCACAAACGCCAATATCGTCAATACCCTCGATGGCTCGATCCTTGAAAACCACTCCGTCCTCATCTCGGGCGGCCTCATCCGATCCGTCTATCCAACCGCCAACCATTCCCAAGATTCTTCCCTCACTCCAAACTCCCCCATCAAAACCATCGACCTAACTGGGAAATACCTCACCCCCGGGCTTATAGACTCCCATGTCCACCTCATGGCCGTCCCCGGTTTTAGCGACCTGAGTAAAGCCTTTGGCAACCCCTTCGCCGTGTCCGCGTTCCGGCAACCCTATGTGTGCGGCCAGATGCTATCGAGGGGGTTCACGACTGTAAGAGACTGTGGGGGTGCTACTTTGGCTTTGAAAGAGGCGATCGAGGATGGGGTGTTTCCTGGTCCTAGGTTGTTTATTTCGTGTCACGCGCTGAGTCAGACAGGGGGCCACGGAGATATTAGGGTGAGTTCTGTCGTGAAAAAAAGCTGGCCTCCAGCCTGGTGAGGTTCCAGTGCTTGCTAAGCGACGAGCACAGGGACCGCATAGTCACACCGAATGCTGTGGCGGCGCAAATGGTGATTTAGGACGGATCTGCGACGGTGTACCTGATTGCATAAAGGCCACAAGAGAACAAATCAGAACTGGCGCCGACTTCATCAAAATAATGGGCGGAGGCGGTGTTTCAACACCAACCGATAAACTAGAGCACCTCCAATTCACGTCCGAGGAGATGAAAGCCATGACAACCGTAGCAGCGAACGCTGATATGTGGGTAAGTCCACAAACTACCCCCCTTTCTCATCTCGCGTCAGTGTATAGAATGAAGAAATAGGCCACAGCGCACGCCTACACGCCTGCATCAATCCGCCACGCCATCACAAACGGCTGCAAAGGCATCGAACACGGCAACCTCCTCGACGTCCCGACTGCAAAGATGATGGCGGAGAAGGACATATTTCTAACACCAACACTGATAACCTACGCCGAGATGAAGTCGCCAGAATGGCCCGGTTACTTGCCACCTGAAAGCTTGACCAAGAACGACCAGGTGCTACGAGCTGGTATTGACAGTCTTAAGATCGCTTCAGAGGCTGGCGTGACGATTTGTTTTGGTACGGATCTACTCGGGCCGCTTGGTGCGGCGCAGACGAGGGAGTTTGCGATTCGAGCGCAGGTCCTGGGCCCATTGGCGTTGTTGCAGACGGCGACGATCAATCCAGCGAGGATGTTGAGGCAGGAGGGAAAACTGGGACGGGTTGAAGAAGGATATATCGCTGATCTGTTGGTACTGAATCAAAGTCCTTTAGAGGACATCTTGGTCTTCGATCGGCCGGAGGAGCATCTCTTGGTGGTCATGAAAGAGGGGCGAGTTTACAAGAGTCGGTGGACGAAGATGGCAGTAGATACGCCTGTGTCTGTCCAGCCTATTGAGTGATGACTTGGCACCTACACTGGGAGATAAGTAATTAAAACTTGAAGCTTGGGCATGGAAATGGTGACCAGCGGGATTCGGTAGAGGTAGTTCCGTAGCGTCCGAACAGGTGTGCTCCCGATCCAACCTTGTCTTGCAGGTGTCTGACTCCCTCACCCTCTCAATACCTACGTGCCGAGCCGAATCCAACACTCACGGCAACCAGCTCCTCGCCAGCCTTCCACATGTTCATGTGCTAGACGCGCGAATCCCTTGGACCTGGACCAGAGGAGAACAATGCCTTCGGTCGGCGAGACGCCGCAGAGGAAACCGCAGCCTGTACAGAGGCACTCGTCCCAGTCTTCACACGTCTCGCAGTCGCCCTCCGAAGGCTCGTCGTCGCACCGGCAGCTGGGTCACTACAGACCGCAGCGACACGTCGTTGGACATGGCCGGCTGGGGGCCACGGCCAGTCGAAACTCGTCGAGCAAGAACCTCGCCAAACTGACAAAGGTCACACCAGCAAATGCACCCAACGATGCCACGCACACAACCTCCCAACGACACCACCCGGAGCGAGCGAAATCCGGCGAGCTGCTGGAACCAGCCTCGAGCAGTCCGCGGCCGCACATGAAGCGCAATGCCTCGGCCTTCGTGGTCCGGAACCAGTCCCACTCGGCCCTCAAGAAGAACTTCTCCAGCGGACATCTGCCTCGTCACGCCTCCAGCAAGAACGTCACCAAGGCGCCGCGCCACCCACCTGCACCCAACAAACGGACAGTATCGAACAGGAGCGAGAACAGCGAGCCCCCGTCCCCCGCACACCACACGGTACGCTTCGCCCTCGGAGATGGCGACGAGGTCGGCCCAACTGACGAGCACGATGGAGACGGGGAGTGGACTGAAGAGAGTGCATCCGCTTCTCCGCATACCACGAGATCAAACACGCCCGCTCGATCGGATTCAATCATTTCTGAAGGGCCGATGACGGGCAGGGCCGATGCGCACGACAGCACGTCCGAGGCTGGATCGTCCAATACCGTGATTCACGATCCAACTCCGCCTCCGGCAGGTTCAGCGAGTGACCGGACTCTCACGACGAGATTGGTGAACGGGTCAAATTCACACAACACTCCACACACGCCTGACGCGGACGCCATCACGTCGCGCCTGTTGCAGCGCGCGCATAGCCACAATACAGCTCCTCAAGTCACAAACGTCTCGGCCGTGGTCACTTCCGAACCGCAGGGCTCGAAGACAGTGAGCCATAGTCAGAGCTCTACACTACAAGATGGTACCCCTGGTCGCGACCTTGTGTCGCGCTTCATCGACACAAATAGTTCGAGTGGTACGCCAAAAGACGGCAGCCTCCTGCCGCCCCAGCAGCAAAGGAGACCAGACTCGGCTGACCTGGACGGGCACAAGCGCAACAAATCGACTCCCAATTTTGTTGAACCCGGTTCTTCACCGACGTCATCGTTCACAAGTAGGACGTTGACCCGTGGGACCGCCACACCAAGCGAGCTGCCGCCATCGCGCACAATGATTAAGATGCAGCTCATGCGAGCCTCTTCGAACATCGAACAACTACAGAAAGGAATTCCCGCGGTACTCCCGCGCGCGAATGCTGCACACTTTATCGGACAGAGCGGATCTTTCAATTCAAACCAAGGAGTCGCACCACAGATACAAGGTCTGTTCAACCAGACGGCCAAGGAGTACCAGGTTGTCCGAAGATTCCGGAACCCTGTTGCCGAGGCAATACACCGGCTTGGAGAGATACCAGGCACGTCTCGGAGAAACACGCACATCCCGAGACAGCAAAGAGCGAAGCCCGGCTACGTTAATGGCGGGGATGGGAAGTATGGACTGAGCCAGAGCTACAGGAGTCGAGAAGAGCGCCACAACGAGACGGACGCCCAACAGGCCAGGCATGGATATCTTGCGCCAAGTGCAGCACAGAGACATGCAACAGGATACAAGAGCAGGGTCAGCTTTGACCTCCCACGCGCAGATGAGGACGAAGATGATGTGGCAAGCGTTGGAAGTGACGACGGCAGGATCGTCCGCGACGAAGCCTACGAGATATGTAGGAGGTTATGGGAAATTGGTGATGGTGCTGAGGGCGGCTGAAGAGTGGTTGTTGGAAGCGCTCTCGTGCTTCTGCGCATTTATACGTTACCAGGCTTCATCTTGCTAGATTCTTCTGGCAGATGACCATCAGATCGTATCGGCCATTCCATGAACCTGCCACAGAGCAGTGTCGCGGAGATGAAAGATGGGCGATGCATACAATGTATTGGACAGACATTCAACAAACTTCACTTCGCAACCACCGGTATGCGGACTACCGTCAGCGGACCAAATCACGACTGGTGTCCTTTCATCTCTACACAACGGGAACAGTATTCATCTAGTGGGTCTGTTGCTCTACGATGCTGATTCGGTCCAGGCGTTCAGCATCGAGATGCATGGCATGTTGTTGCCGGAGGGCAGATTATATAGAACAGCAAGGTTCACTACATCCACTTCCATGTGTTAGTAACCCTGGTTCAGTAGTTGATGGTTCCAATGGCGAGTTCATTGGATTCTGTGCGTGACATCTGTCTTGGGAAAGGGCGTGAGGTGTCGTGTGGCCGGTCTAGACTTGGAACTCTACGTCAGTATTGCTTAAATGGACCATTAGATCGGGCGTATGGGATGCGAAATTCGTGAAGAATAAAGTGAGGAGGTGTGTCAAGGGATGGTCCTATCTTGTTGATGATGTTCCTAGGAGTGATTTGGTGGACGGGATGTGTATGCGCTGGACGGAATGGTGAATGAAGCATTGGATCGCTTGTGCATTCGAAGGGGTAAAATAAGCGTATGCGTTTTCGAGGCGCTAAGCCCTTATAGGTAGGTGCTAGATGCTCCAAAGCTTACTCGCTACTTCTTTGAGTTAGACTCTGCGCTTTAAAAGCGCTTATCTTACCGCTTCGGCCGCAAACGCGACCCCCTTCGCTCACGTTTCTCCGCTTTTGGTCAAGGACTCGTCTTCTTAGCAGAGAAGCGCGAGGAAGAATCTTCGGGTGATTGCGTCGTGAGAATTCTTCACATTCTGGTTGTCGGGATCTGGAGACAGTGATTGTTCCAACGTTCCGACAATGTTTCACGACGTCTGGTCATACAACCAGCGCTTGGTTCCTCTCGTTTCGACTTTCGAGGGCGCGTGGAATTGTGCAAAGTGGCCGGGCCCCGTGGCGGGACCGGGGATGTAAAGGTTGGACAAAGGCGGGAATGATAGGCTGAGGTTGGCCGTACCTAATGAAGATACGAAGACTGGTATCCGGGCGAGATGAGGCTTGTCTGGGCAGAATCAGATGCCATACAAACCTCAGCATAAGTATGTCTTTGATCGAGGCCGACTCGTCAGGAACTCATTTACATAGATGCTCGGACACGGAACCTCTGGTGGTCGCATGAACGTGTGTATCGCCATGAGTCCATGACCCTCCCGTCAACGGCGAAGCTTGGGTTGTCGTGGGAACAAAGCTCAGAAACGTCGCAGGCCCGCGCTCGTGGTTGGTTGGAAGATGGGGAGGGATTTCGTCCGGTTCCTGAACTAGGCGTCGTTGGGAAAGGTGCAGGTGGCATAGGCGCCTCGAGGTCATTTCCAACATCCACCAGAGTCACGGCACGATACTACGATGGGATGCGGTTGGCTGTGGCATTGCGCACGGCAG
This sequence comes from Venturia effusa, assembly GCA_007735645.1. Lineage (NCBI taxonomy): Eukaryota > Fungi > Ascomycota > Dothideomycetes > Venturiales > Venturiaceae > Venturia > Venturia effusa. The sequence continues at coordinate 1,300,585 of CP042191.1, read as the reverse complement.
ATTTGGCCCCTGGAGACACTACTACGATGATGATTCCTCCTGTCTTCCTTTTAATTTCCCGTCTGCATCCATTCTTGCCTTGCTCGACACTCATTCAAAACCTCGACTCTCGCTCTGACATTCATTACCCAGCCAAACATACACTCTCTTTACCGTGCTAGTCACTATTCACTCGCTCATTGACCTTGAAGCCACCGTCCGCCGGGAGCAGAATATCACCATCGCCATATCAATCACCCGCCTAATATACCTCTCCTCGACCAGACAAAAACCCCGTCGCGGCCTCAGTTCAGATTCGCTCAATCGCACACAGCAAAACCAACCACGATGCACTCGTCAAAACTCATCCTGCTCGTGGCCGCTGCTGTCGCCTCGGCTCAAGAATACAACGCGACGGCAGGTGGCTCCGTCGTGACCATCACAAACACTCGCACTGTTCAGCGTGTCGCAACCGTCACCTCCACTCACGCCTCAGCCGGCACTGGTATGCCCTATGCTGCCGCCAACGCCACCGCCATTCAGACCGCGAAGATGTCGCCCACCTCTTCATCCTCGTCCGGCATCGTCGCATCCAATGGCGCTGCCGAGAACTCGATCGACGTCGCTATGGCCGCGCTGGCAGGTGTCGCAACCTTCTTCTTGCTATAGCGCGATGCTCTCGACGTCTTTGAGAGACTAATCACCCCTTCCACACGTCACGACCCTCACAAACGCCGAAGACCATGTCCACTGGGAACGAAGAAAGTCCGAATAATTTACCCTCATCACGCGTTTCACGACCTGTATTGCTGGTAGTCAGTTGCTCCAGCTGTTCTCCTGCATCTGGGGGAAGGCTCACCATGGTCACTCTTTGTAATAATCCACATTTGCATTCTTCGCTTCAGTTCGATCATCCGGCATACCCCTTAATACCTTCATGGAGCAACGACATGCCCTTGCTGTCAAGTCCTCCCTTCACACCCACTTTCCATCTCGGGCGCATGCGCTTCGTGGTTGGATGGCTCTTTGTCTTGCCAGATGCTCCTACTTTCTGAAATGCTGCGCCAGACGCTGATGAGCTTGGTGATACCCCTTTGCTGATTCACGCATGTGTGATGATGCATCACTGTTACTGTTTTATGCGGAGATGGACGGATTGGAGTTGTTTTGTGCTGCCGGAGCAGTATGGATATACCCAGGGGAGAGGCGTGCTTTTAGTAGGTAGCTTGATCAAATTCGATAATCTCAACAATATGCTTGTCCTGCCTGTGTAAGCTATAATTGGCATTGGCACTGTAAGAATCCCAGTCTCGGCACCACAGCGCGGGCATTGATACGATTCTCGCGCCTTCATCCCTTGCTCAGATGAGATGTGGTGCCACAGGCGACATGATTGCGGACAAAGGTACGGAGTATGGTGATCTGAAAAACACCTGTGGTCAACTTGATTGCAGATGGAAACCAGATTCGAGAACACGAAGAGATGCTTGGGCCATTTCAGTCATCGTCCAGCTCGAGCTTTTACTCGTAGTAGCCATCGAGGCATCGACCAAGGAGCCTTGGTTGTGGCGGGGACCTCCGCTCTCGGCGCTTGGCACTCGACCTCGACTTCCGGGCGACCGCGGTCAACTCTAACAACCCATCGCCAGCTGCCTACTCAATACTCATAGTCATTGATGTATCTCATCGTTCATCTTCCTCCCCGGGCACGGCCACGGCCACGACCTCAAACAGCAAGTTGTAAGCACATCCCTTCGCAGTCCACACCTTGATCCTGCCAATCCGCTTCTGCCCAAACCATGACTTATGCTGGCTAAGCATTCGAGCTGGCACTTCTCCATGCTTGCTACCTAGGAGGGCTAGGAATACTTCATTCATGTTGCTGTCTTCGCCCAAGACGACATCGAATCCTGGCCAGGGGCACCAATATTCTCCGCCATGCTCCAATGGTCGCTTCACCTCCCCGATGACTTTGTACGCGCGTCTTATCATGGCTCTGGTGTTTGTTGACCCAAAGGCGATGCAGGGCATGACAAAGTATTTTGGACACGTCGTATTTGCTTTGCTGCCATCCTCAGGCTCTGCACAAGACGTCAGCTCATTTGCACCACGCAGCAGAAAGGTGTCTGGCACACCGCCCATGGTATGATACCATAGCAACGCCGTTAAATCTGAGCTGCGTTCTAGCTTTGGGAACAACGTGTCGTCCTTGATATTCCATCCTAGGCGAAGCGCCTTGAATCTCGCAGACCACATGTCCTTGACGATTATACAGGCCTTTTCAGGGTCCTGAAAATTCATCAGGAATTGGAAAATAGCCCCTGTTCTCTGCAAGCCATTAGAAGAGGCCTATTCAGAGGGCAGTCACAGAGAGCCTACCTTTAGATGTCTGGAGTCATCAGGAGCCATGTATACACCACCTGGTCCACCATTATGCTCAATCTTCCTGAATTCCCAAGGCGCATTTTGGATTTTGGTGTCATACCCATGCTGTTGGAGGAACTCATGGACATCTTTTACTATTCCAGCGCATTGCCCATCAACGAAGTCTTCTTCACCAAAGACACTGTCCTTCCTTCTTCCTTGCTTTACTACATCCAACTCTTCATAGCCCCACTCTGCTAAAGCTTTCCAGTGCTTCCACTCAGATTGCTGCACTTGTTCGATGGGGAGGTAGAAATCGCGGTCAAGGAGGCGGCCTCTGTCGACTCGGTCGTACCATTCGGCATCTGTTAGGACGGGCTCGTTTGGGGGTGATTCGACCATCTCTGACGTTTGAGGTCTTGGTTTTAAAATTAACAGGTCGAGGTGTACAACGTAAAGCTTGAAATTGAACAAAACTCAGAGCGAATTGAAGCCAGCATGCTGAGAGGAAGGTTCGATGTTCCGGAGGCAGGAGCGTCGTGCGCGATATAACAACACTGCTGTTCGCAAACACAACGTCCACGCACGCTTCATTGTTGATATTTTCTGGCGAAAGAGTTGCTGAGTATCCAGATATGCATCGATATCGAGCTTGGCATGAATGACTTAATCTCAGGATGAGTTTACCATCCTGGGTGCTGTTATGTTATGGGCTGAAAGTTACTGCGCCGGGATTGAGAAGGGACCATCGTGACCGCGAGGTAAGTTCACCACTCGAGCAGATCATTAACACCTCTCGATCAAGTGATACACCTTCAAGGCAGCGAAAGAGCGCTCGATCGGTGGTCTAACCACCATCCCACGATTTAAATCTTGCAAAGCAGCAACCAGAGGTGAAGAGAGCGAGCTTTGGAACCCATTACTTTCTCCTTGCTCCTACGCACAAACTTTCTGAACTCCCATAGCATTCGGATGGCAATGGCAGCAGCGCGTAGGCGGCCGTTTGTCACTAGGAAAGAATCATCCCTGGTCGTGAATACAACGACCCCATGCAGTTGAGGAAACGTTGTTGGATTGGTAGGCGCCAATGGCAACACATGACCCGGCTAGGCTATTACGATGAGCTACATAATACAAGATCAACGATGAGGGGGCTGAGTATAATCTTACGATATAGTCGTCATGCTTGGTTTACCAATCAGGAAGTAAATCATGCATTTGCCATCTCCGCTGCCAGGCATCCATTTAGTGGCCGAAGGCATACTTCACACCATCAATCGATGGCAAAAATCCCATCGCAGATTGAGAACAAATGCACCAGGGTCGTATCGATATCAATCCTAGATTAAGGAAATCCCAAGTTCAATGGCTTTTTGGCCGCTTCGTCATTGAACCGCTTGCTTCCTTGAGGACTACCGCAGGACGGAAAGAGAAATCGAGGGTGACGAACGTATCAAATTGTAGATGAGCAGGCAATGATATCGTTCCCAGGCTGTTCTTGTCTCTTTGCGAATCCTCGAGGAGCAGCCGATGAGTGTATTGTACGGCATATCGTCACGCTCTGGACTTCACCTCGCGATGGTTTTGTCCACTTCAAGAACAATTGGATGGGTTGTTAGTACCCGGGACATCCGAGATCACGCAGATAGGCGAGAACAGCCTACAGAATCCAGGCGAGTTCAATTCAGGCACGCCACACCTTGTCGCAGACACAACAGATTGTAACATTTCCCATCAGCATCCAACTCCTTGAACGACTTCATTCTCATAGACTCACCACAGGAACGTGATCTCAGCCACTATCTCTCACCTTCCGGATACAATCCACCACTTTCTTCCTCCTTGCCGTTCCTATCGCAACAGAAACTCGCTCTTTCCAATAATTCCTCTCGTGTTCGGCTTTAGACCGTGCATCGAAAGTGGTCCTAGCAGATTCACGGCCACTGGTCCACCGGGGTTCGTGCATAACTCATCCAACCCTCACATAACATCGAGGAACTTGCCGGTCCTAATCTCTTTCTTCCCATGAGAATTGGAAAGACCGAGCAGTTCCCCACTCTACTCAGGATAACGCGAGCCATATCCTCGCTCTGAATCATACTCGCTTCGGTAGAGAAGCGACCGAATCAGTCTTGCGGGCCGAAACCTCGAGCCTCATCTTCATCTTCATCACGTAAGACATCACCGACCTCGCTGGATCCTCATGAGCTATCCCCCCCAATAACGACGACGCAGCGCGTTCCCGTCCCCTCCGATGCATAGCCATCAGGGATCTGAATTGCAAACCCTGGCTTGACACTGTCTTTCTCGCGTCACCATTTGCTTGCTCGCTTCGATCCATGGCTACACAGATAGTCCATTGGATATGTTCATTGAAAGTGTTGGCGGAGAATTGCTCCCAGATTGGGTCTGTGAGCGTTGTTTGGTGTGCAATTGAGATGAGGACGGATGCTTATACGTGTCGATGCTTCGGTCGGCCGATACATTTGTTCGGAGGACTTGTTTTCACCTCGAGACGCGCTCATACCAGTGTCATGGTGATTTCCGGGCCTTGGAAGATGATTCTTGGGAGCCTCTTTGAGCCCTTTGCAGAGATGGAGAGAGACAGATTTATAATCACCGTGTTCCAGTGCGGGGAATCTGACGTTGCTGACTTGCTTACGGCGAATCGGTTGACACTGACTCCGCTTGCTAGTGCAATTGTAACACTACTCCATCCGAGAGGTTTGTGCACGTAAAAATTTACTTGTAAGGATTTAAGGATAGGAATGGATTAGATGCTACCTACTCCATTGCCGTCTTCTCTCTTACACGTCCATGCCTGGTTTTGAGCTTCAGCCGTCGATCCTCCCCACCAATCCCAAAGACTTCGGACTAATGCTCACAACCTTATTTTCCACCCTTCCTCGAGAATGGATCGTACTTGACGCCCCCTGCTCCCGTCGTCAGAGTACCAAGAGCGCCTTGGATGGTAGCCGGAGCGCCTTTTTGTGCATCGATTGTTCCCAGTCCGCCTTTGATGTAAGTTCCGTCAGGACCTTTGTGGTAGGTCCTGCAGAAAAGGGGGAGAAAATCAGCATTCGAACATGAATGGAGAGATGAGACGAGGCGAGAAGATCTGGAGAGACGGGAAACTGGGGAAGGAGTAAGAATATTGAGGGACTTGGAAAGGACGAAGGGAAATGGCGAGCGAAGCAAGGATAGACTCGACATACCCCAATGGCCCATTTACAGTAAACCCACTAGCATCATTCTCGATGTACGGTTTCGACTTCCCATTCTGCCCTTTGGCCGGCAGAGGCACCGGCGCCGGTTGACTCGGAAAGGGAGGTTGATTGGGATATGGCAGTGCTTGATTGGGATATGGCAATGCTTGATTGGGATATGGCAATGCTTGATTGGGATATGGCAATGCTTGATTGGGATATGGCAATGCTTGATTGGGATATGGCAATGCTTGATTGGGATATGGCAATGCTTGGTTGGGATATGGCAGGACTTGATTCGAGTATGGTTGGTTTGGGTATGGTGCGTTATTGGGTCGCGGCTGTCCTGCAGGAGGAGTCCAGAAACTGAAACCTCCTGCTGGTGCTGCTGGTGGTGGTGTGGTCCAATTGGGACCTTTTGCGGCGGTGCCGAATTGGGCTGTTGGTGCAGGGACTGCTGAGACGGACGCAACTACTGTGCTGATGAGGAAGAAGTTTTGGTGGAACATAATGAAAGCATCAAGAATTTTGAGTAATGAAGTGGTTCGAAATAAGGCGTTCAAAAGATAGAAATGGTCAAGCTTGATGGTGATTGACGATAGGAGTAAAGAGAGGGGGAATTGGGAATGGTTGATATATTTTTTCTTCTAGAACACGTCTCGCTCGCGCTGGCCAAATTGCTTCCGCGCCATGGACTGCGAAGGTTCATGACTCTTCAATGCAGATGGCGCGATGTACCTTGTTCGATATCGATCGCGTTCGATTACCGCGTTGATGTTAGGGTTTGCAGACGGAGCGGGCCTACCAATTATATTCAGCGGATTTATTGGGAAAGCAAGGAATCCAGAGGAGCGAGAACCCAGGGAGATGTTGTATACCCAGACTCAAGGCCCATCTTTTCGTTTGGTGTAGTAGGTAGGGTCACTGCTCTGTTAGGACACCATGATGTTGTACGTGCGGACTTGCAAATATAATTTAGTACTTGTCAGCCTGCAGACTGACCCCAGGAATCGCTAACCCGTGCTTCTTCTGGCGCACCGCCCAATCATGTTCCCGGGCTCACCTCACGCATCAGGAGTCTCAATCTCAGCGTCCATGGACATCAGATGCACTGTGTCGTGGTCCCATTTGCATCACCAGTCGCGCCCGCGAAACCGACGGCCATAGCCATTTGGTGTTTGTGGAGGATGGGTGTCGTCTAAGAAAGAGTTGGATGGGTAAAAGATATTGACAATGGAGGTGCAGGTGGGAGACTGAAGGACATTCAAGTTGCAGTAGCAGTGATGGTGCGAAGAGGACAAGACTCCGGGAATGTCCGCCCCGGGTGAATATCGGACTTCCATCCACCCGTGGACGAGTAGATGCCCCTCCACAAAATCCTGCAACACCAACCTCGGCCGTTCAGAGCTGTACCGTTGGCTTCCAAGATCCTCGCTATGGCTTCACAAGTAGCAGGCACCTATTCAGGTACGTAAGATACAGCCATACTCAGTAATCAACGGCTTGCCCATAATACAGAACCGGTCAGAATCGCTGTCATTGGCGGCACGGGAATCTCTCACCTACCCGGCTTTCATCTCGTGGCAACTCTCCAGCTAGATACTCCTTGGGACCAGCCTTCCGCGCCAATTTCCATACTCCACCATCCCTCACCAAGCACCGGCAAACCGATTCCGATAGCCTTTCTCTCGCGTCATGGTCTACACCACGAATTCGCGCCTCATGAGGTTCCTTCCAGAGCCAACATTGCCGCTCTGAAGAAGATTGGTGTCAGGACAATCATTGCCTTCAGCGCTGTCGGCAGCTTGCAAGAGGACATTAAGCCAAGAGACTTTGTCGTTCCAGATCAAATCATTGATCGCAGCAAGGGCATCCGACCCTTCACTTTCTTTGAGGGTGGCTTTGTTGGACACGTTGGCTTTGGAGACCCATTTGATGAGGGTCTTGCGAAGGTGGTCAGGCAGTGTGGGCACAGTCTTGAAGGCGAGGGAGTGAGACTACACGACAGAGGAACCGTCATCTGCATGGGTACGTTATGCTGCTCTCCGCTATCTGATTCACCATCAAGCTAAAGACCAACATCAGAGGGACCCCAATTCTCTACCCGCGCCGAGTCCAAGCTCTATCGTGCCTGGGGCGGCAGCGTCATCAACATGTCCGCCCTTCCTGAAGCCAAGCTTGCCCGTGAAGCGGAGATCGCATATCAGATGATATGCATGTCCACAGATTATGACTGCTGGCATGACAGCGATGACGTGAACGTGGCGATGGTGATGGCAAATATGAAAGCCAACGCGGAGAACGCCCGACGTTTTGTGGGCAGCGTTCTGAATGAACTGAGCAAAGAAGAGCATTTAAAGCAAGTCATGGCTTTGCATTTGGAAGATCAGAGCAAGTATTGCGTCTCCACTGCGAAAGAGGGACGCAGCAGAGAAGCTGTCGCGAAGCTGGAATGGATGTTCGGCAAAGGATACTTTGATTGATTGGAGTTGGCACAAAGCCAGGAGCGGTGAGCGAATACGGTGAACGTGATAAGAATAGAGGTATACCCGAGACTTGGCGCAGTTTCGGCTGGTTTCAACCACAGTAAAAATAAGATTTTACCACTTGCTGCTTCTCGAAACCGCTTTCTGTTCGTGTCGTTGAGCAAGCTGGGCGAGCTAAACACTCATGCCACGATGGCGGACAGCAAGCTGCTCTCCCTGGTTCTCGGCCCAGTCTCTCGAGTTCTGGAAGGAGTCTGAAGATGGGAGTTGGTCGCAGAGCTTGTCACGAAGCTTCCACGCTAGTGCGGGTACCTGCATCTTCAGCCTCGCGTACTACTATATGCCGCCAGGCAATCAGCATTGTTCATTGTATCATTTTCTGCGCCCCAATTTCGAACCTCGCTGGCATTGCATACGGTCTCGACGAGCAAAGGCAGAAGGCATGGCTTTTCAGTGCTGATCTTGGAGAGGAATCTGAGATAATGCCAGTCCCTGATGAGGTTGCTTCGTACGAGGAATTCAAAGTACAACAAAGCCTAAAGGTGGTATTGGAACGTGACAAAGTATGGGAAACACGCTCCATCCACCCATGTGTCATTCCAGGTGTGGTGTGGTTGTTGATGGAGGAACGAAGCTGAGGTGGCAGGCAACTCTGGCCCAAGCGCCAAGCTTCTTTCGCGTGGCTGGGAGACGCGGAGAATTCAGCCTTCCACCCGCCTTCCCTATAACGAGGGGAATAAAACATTCACCTGCTGCGGCTTGCAGGCTTCTGACTGCTTAACACTCTTATCCCAATCAGTCTCGAATACCACCTGCAACAACATCAAATCTCCACGACCATCTTCCAAGGTTCATCTCGTCACTACCAGATCTTCATTTACCTACTCACCACTGGGCGTAGAGCCTTGTTCGGTCGTCCTGTGTATTCCTTCAGGATTGTCACTCCAAAGGTATGTGAACAGTCTCTTGGATATATCTATGACAGCATCATCTAACGTGCACCACAGAATCCTAGAACGTCGCTGCGGAGAAATCCACCTACCACAACTTCCAACTCCTCCCTTCCTTGCACGACCTCCCAGCGAGTCCTCGGGAACCAGTCTCTCTCGTCAATACATATCTCACTCCTCTCAAAGAACCACATTCAATTCCTCCAATAAGTCACTCCTCCAATCAGACGTCTACACGCCTCCAGTCTCGCCGCCTTATAGACACCCCACACACCCGCCAAGATGCAACGCAACATTGTAATCTTCCTAATAATATTACTCCTGTTCATCGTCATCGCACTCGTCGGCTACCTTATCTTCGTATTGCAAGACCGCATGGGCATCGCCAGAAGAGGCGACACGGAATCCGAGATCAGCAGCCAAAGTCATGCCACCTAGACACTGCGCACACCCTACTCTCTCGCACACGTTACGTCGTTGAATACTCGGGACAATGTGCTCGGTTATGATTCATGGAGCGAGCCGAGTTGGCTCTTTTCACGGTTTTGACATCGCACCAGCATAGCATGGAGTTTGTTTTGGATTTGGATCTGGACATGTATAAGACAGCAAGCGAGAGCTTGGAATCCCACGACGAGTCGGCGAGGATGGACATTGGGATATGGAAATGCCATAATGACTGTGTATGTATGAAGGAGGAATTATGTAGAGAAGAGCGGCTTGATCGCGCCTCGAATACCATGCTTAGGAAAAGCGTGAAGGACGATATCTGCATCAAAGAGTCGGATAGACTATTATCATTTCAACGATTGAATCGTCCTTCAATGCCACCAAAACTCAATTTTGAAGAAGACATCTATTATTCACTAACCCACCTATAATCCAAAAACTTGCAAGGGGGTAAACAAAGAAAGAACGGGGTTGGCGAGGCAATACCCAAAGTCTACGCTTCCCTCGCCTCACCCGATCTTTGTTTCAGGTTATACCCACCCCTGTATCCATTCACGTGCCGTCCAGCTTCTGTACATGGTAAAGACAGGAAGGACGCGTACACGAGATAAGCAGTATACAGGTGCAAGGAGACTAGCGGAAAAGTTCAGATATAACGACAGACGCACCCGACGAACCACAATGATACGTGTTCTTCACGTACAATTCGCGGTTCAATGGCGGGGTCATAATAGACACTCGGCGTGATGAGGCGATTCGTCCCGCATCCGGCAAGTTTTTGCGTGGTGGGAGGGTGAGAACGAGGTTTCGTAGGGCGGCGAGGTACACTTTTACTAAGATGTAAGGTGTGTGAGGGTGAAGTAGGGCAGCACAGAGACCGCAAGTGCCTAAGTTCATTCTCGACATTTAAGAGAGTCGCTGTATAAGAAAGGCGGGGGTTCTAGAGGAGAAGTGGGTGGAGAAGGAGGAGCCCGTGGAATTGCATAGCAGCCATTGTCAAGGTGAAAGTGGATTGTAGACGAGGCATTGTCTGCCACCCTATCTTTGTAACCTCGGTCTCGGTCTCCTTCATCCACTACCGATGTTTCACCATTGCTTGCATCGTGTCTTATTGAACGGGCAACCAGTGGTGGTGCACTGACACCGTTTCGACACAAGCAGAATCCGGTCGTCAAATCAGTGCGCATTTGCTGCCATGTCTGACCTGCTCACCATCGCTTCGAAAGTTATTGTGTTTATTCATCCGTCCAGATGTTCTATGAGAGGTTGAGTAAGCAAGTGAGAAGTGTGACCAAGAGTTAGTATCTTACCTAATTTACATTATTTTCCATCTACGAGTACTCAGAAGATATCCTGGGCTGCAAAAGGTCGTATCCTAAGGTACAACTAGCTTGGTAGTCTGGGTAACCTTGGCGGGTAGGCTTCAAACCAACCGGGAGGTCCTGTCCGATACTTACTAATCGTAGCCGATGAAGTATACATTTGGTGCTTTCGGCTCTCACTGCAACTTTCAGTCTCTTGACTTCCACACGACAAAGGTCCGCATCCATGGTGCAGCCCGTCCTCAGACTCGATCGCTCATTCCCACGGGTTTCTTCTTCTCGATTCTCCCATCACAGAAATCAAACAGGGTACGGAAATGAAGCAGATCACTACCCCAGCTCCAGCTCCAGGTCCTCCCACAACGGAGCCAGAATTCACACCGAAATGACAAGGTCACCTGCAAGCTGCTTACCATGATGCAAGCTAACGAGTGACGACGCTTGTGAAGGGAAGTGAGGCCGGCATGATCACCGATGATACCTTGCTTAACCTGTAACATAACCAGCCCGCGAGGTAAAATGGAAGCGCGTTATAGGTTGACGAGCGCATGGTTATTGGATGAAGGACGTCGCGCGAGATTCACCGGCGCCGCTCGTGCTTGATCGCAATCAATCAGTCGTGGATGGGTATCTAAATGGGGATCTTGCATTCTTTCACTACGAACCTGGGAATGCCATCATTCTCATTCCTTTGTCCGCACGTAGCATTGCATCTACACACTTTGCCTTCCTCGCTGGACGACGACTTCGAACACTTGATCTCATCCACCTGGTGCTTTAAACTTCACCTTTGACTGTGTCGACGTTCCGTCTTCTTCGATATCCTTGGCATCTACACTTCTCTTTTCGCAACAGGAAATCTCTCCGCCAAGCTTGCGGCAAGTAGACTCAGGACCTCAACGTCTTCCTTACGCTGCGACTCTCCACTCCACAAAGTGTTGATTGGAAGAAATAACATCACCGCCATGCCCATCGATCCAGCGACAGACACGAGTCACGACCCAATACTGGTAAGAAACAAACTCTCCATCCACTTCACCACGTCAAAGTTGCTGAGAAGTCCACCTAGCTATCGTTGCAGTGGCCTGGTCCGTGGGGATACCTTATGCTGGCGGGACCGGTCATTGGCAATGTCATCATTATTCTGCTTATGATGCACATGCGGTACAAGAAGGAGAAGGGGTATCGGGAGATCTAGACGATTGGTTCTGACGGTCGGAGGAGTCATGGAATGGATATGAATTGCTTTTCAACGATGGGAACCGGAATGGAAGACGGAGTTATGGCAGAGAAATTGCGCTGACTCTGGCGCACAGAGAAGTCTTGCAGAACGAAGGCGAGGAGACGAACGTTCAATACTGCGGACACTCGATAGAAAGAAAGAGCTGGAGTTACAGACCAGTATTCATTGCTACGACCTACTATGACACGAAGCCGAAAAGGGTTCTTCTACCTTCTTGGGCCACCGAGCAGCTCGACTATCTCGCTGATCTGAGGATGTACAACGCCATGGAAGCATGAATGATTCCCTGCATGCTCGTTGTTCTTGTTCATTTGTTATCTCCCCTGCTCCTGCTCACTTCCTCCTCTTCACCTTCAAGCACAATCTCATGCCCATCCCCGTCTCGCACAAAGCACGCTGCAAAATTGTTCATAAGCGCCGCAAGGGTCAGGAACCAAAACCCTGTTCCCACAATCCCCCACATCAAGCCTCGTCCGTAGAGCCAACCAGCAACCGCTGGTCCGAATGTGCGACTTAGACTGCTGACACTCTGGGCAATGCCATGGAAAGTCCCCAAAACACTGGGGTGAGGGCAAGCATTGTTGACGAGAATGTTGGTCGCTGGCAACGCGAATGTTCGAGCCATGACTTGAATCGCAAGAACGACGGTGATACCGACCCAGACTACAACTCCATTCGCTGGGAGAGGTGGTAGCGTCGAAGATGGGAGCAGCGCAAGATACGGCGTGAGCGTGTATGTTATTGGGAAAAGTGCTAAGCTGTACCGATAGCTGCGAACGAGTCCGAGTCGACCAGACCATGATGGGTAGAGGATTAGTTGGATGGAGATACCGATGGCGCCGAGGATTGAAAGGGCAAGGCCGATTCTTGCTGGTGGAAGAGCTAGGCCGCCGTTGAAGCGTAGGGGAAAAGACTGGTGGTGCAAGGACGCTGGCTGTGGATGGTTTTCGTCAAAGCGAGGTGTGCTCAGGAAGATGAACCACAGGCTGTTGAATGTTCCAACGTGAAGCGCAAGTGTGGCATGCGCGGTAAGGGTGATGACGACGTTACGAGTCCAGATTCTACGCACGGGGAGTTTCTGCCTCTTTTTGATGGGTTGTTTCTTCATGGAAACAGTTTGAGATTGCAGCTCTACGTCGTCTGCGCCAGGAAGCAAATCCACTTCGTCGTAGTCAGGTACAGAAGAATATGCGATCTCCTGCCGGCGACGGAAGATGTTCCTGATGATCCAGCTTCCCATTACACGGCCTCGATCCGGTTGGTACCTCAGCACTTCGTGCGTCTCTTCCAGTCCTAGGAAGAGCAGAGTAGCAGCGGATGTTAGGAATATAGCGCTGACGAGATTTGGTAAAGCGTACGGCCAATGTTTCATCCACCATACTCCTGTTTTGCCACCAATTGGAGAATTATCGCCGAAGACGCCAGGGTAACTGGTTACGGGATCTGACAGTACACCACCTTCGTCATGTCAGCCTTTATCAAAGCAATTAGCGCGATCATTCATACCTAAGATGGGTCCTATGATAACGCCAACGTTGAACGTCATAGGGAGTAACATAAAAGCTCGGGTTTGAAACCTGAACACGTCAGTTTTTGCTGTCAAACCACAAGGAGCGTCTTCGTCGATGCGGTGATCATCCTCCTGAACAAATATCTAATTGACAGGAAATCTTCAAGCCAGAAACGATAGTGATGAGTTTTCGGCAGGCTTCAAAACATCCATAGCAAAAAAGCAGCAGTATTTCGACGCATGGAAGAGGGGCTCCGGTAAGAAAAAAAGATCCAAGTGATACTCACTTCTTCTCCTTTATGATCTCCGATATCATCTTGAACTCAAATTAGCACGACCCACCCTGAAGACGAAGTAACAGACGTACCGTCCGCATAACCCCGACGTTCCCATTCAGCGCACCTCCCAGGGTCCGAAAGAACATGGCAGAATAAAAGCTCCTGGAAAAGCCAAAACCAACCGCGGAAACCATGGTCCCAAGCAACCCGATAATCAAAACCCTTTTCCGCCCAAACAACTCAGAATCCGCGGCTCTGCCCCACGGAATCGCCGTCACAAACTGTGCCATGGTAAACGCGGCGGCAAGAATACCCGCCTGCACCGAGACCTGAGAGGCGGTCTGTGACGGGTCGAAAGACTTGAGTTGGTAAAACATGTATGATTGCAACGATGTCTGGGTCAGAGGCTCTGCCAAGCGCGAAATGGTGAGAAGGGCGAGCTGCCCTTTTCGAGGCAGACTCTTCCATGTCGCTGTCTTCTTCTTCGGTGGTACATTTTGCTCGTCGTCGAAATTGAGAGGAGTAGGAACTGTGTTTTTGTTCAGAGGCGAAGTCGTTGGCGTGGCGAGTAAATAGTCATCTACATCATATTCCTCGTCACCATGATCCTTCTCCTTGTCTTCGTCCAGTGACTCGATGTCCTCGTCTTCGTTTCGCAAAGTCTTTGCAGAAGAGCTTGTACTGACACTGGCCATGGATTCGGAGCTCGGGCTGTGGTTCGAGGCCGCCGCCAGTTGTGCGTCATCCTTGCCGGTCATTTATTCAAAACCCAAAGAATGCGGAGGCAAAGGAAATGAAATGGAATGTACTGAGGAAATCGACAGACAGATTCTTGAAAGGTATCTTGGAGAATCAGCTATCTGGGTGCACCGTGATACGACAGATACATGGCATTCCAAGCTGGTGCCGACCTTGTCGCCCAGCCAAAATGGTGACTCGGTAGGGTTCAATAATCTCGGAGCGAAATCGCCTGCAGAGGGGACGCCACCGGTGTCAACAGACAGTGATTGGCGCAGATCGTTGCAAGGATGGGATGATGAGCCCGTCAACGGCCCGTCTGCTCTCTTTTACATATTCCCGGCTTGGACCGCGCATCGAAACTAAGATTTGGATAAAGGCACAAAGTAAAAAAATAATACCGTCCGCCCAGCAATGGTTGTAACCACGAATAAAGTGGGAGATAAGCACCTTTTGCACGAGGTGTTTGATCCGTGATAGAAAGTAAAGTCACGGCCATGAAATGAACCTCAACGATAACCGGGTATACCCAACAGATTATCCACCTTCACTTCCATCAATACACCTTCTTCCTTGCTCGGCTCATCACTGCTGTGGTCTCGAAGCCAACAGATCCCCCAACTTTCCCAGGTCGTCCCTCGCGCTTGGTTCCCTCTCGAGAAGTGCCCTCAGATTGGTGAGCTGCATCTGGTCCATCTCAACACCTGCCGCCTTTAGTTGCTGTACAGCTGGAGCGTGAATGAACTCTCCCAAGGTTTGCACAGCGTTCGCGCCCCACCCACTAGCTACTGGAGGCGTTCCACCATTCGGAAATGGACCTTGTGCTGCTACTGGTGACGGCTGCGGCGCATGAGCGTTGACCTGCGCTGCTGGGTGGCTAATCTCTGTAGTTGGAGTTGCGCTCGGTGGTGGAGAACGAATCTTGACAACAATAGTAAGAAGAAGCATGTTTTCTGGCTTCG
Source organism: Venturia effusa (assembly GCA_007735645.1). NCBI lineage: Eukaryota > Fungi > Ascomycota > Dothideomycetes > Venturiales > Venturiaceae > Venturia > Venturia effusa. The sequence goes on along the minus strand of CP042191.1, from coordinate 1,285,097 downwards.
GTTCTTCAATGCTCTTTTCCCGATCCTCGAGCATTGTGATGAATCCAGGTGAGTTGCCCATACCCTGCTCAAGCGTGACGACGTAAATGTCTCGAACGTGTTCATTTAGACCCGGCTGGTTGATGACTCCCCATCGCTGCTTGCTGTGGAAGTATTCAAATGTCTTTCGGAAGCTTTCGAGGTCCGCCGCCGTGTCGGCTGGCCTAAGAGCGAGCGTGGTCACGTTTGTGGTTTGTGAGTAACGCATACCGCCAACGTACTCATCGGCACGGTTGATGGCGATACGGCCAGTGATTTCAAGCTTGCGAGGGATCAACTGGTCGAAGCTGATGCCCAGACCGCCTGCATTCGCACCAGCGACCCAACGAGCAGTTGCGTTGAAGGCGGCAACACCGGCCATATCAACCCGTCCCTTCCAAGCCATACCAGAACCATCAGCGACAGGCGAATCTATGGCATCGTCCATGTCCTCGTCTTTGAGCAAGCGGTCCATATCTGGGTCGTCCATGTTGTTGTCTGATGGTTGATGAGCACGGAGCGGAGTCCGAACCGCGCCTGCAGAGTGTGAGGTATCTTGTGCTGGGGCACTTCTCCAAACTGACTCCATATCGAAGTTGGATGGCTTCCTAACATGAGACGCGGAGGTGTCAACAGTGAGCGGAGGCCTGGAACCGAAGTCCTCAGGCAGTTCCACCATATTAGGACTTCCTGGATCACCAGTCGGGCTGGCTGGCGCATTCTGCTCATCGTGAGTTGCGCGACGTCGGAGTGGTGCGTTTGTGTATGAGGATTCGTTAATGGCCATTCCGTTCTCGACCACCTCCTCGCCCTTATGTGTCTTGCGGATTCGTGGCGCATCGTTGTTGATGAGGATGGCATGTTTATCTGCTGCTTCCTTAATGGCCGACCGTTTTCGCTGCTCCTCAGCGGTCGCCATCTCATCGCTCGACATTGTAACCAATTCTTCCGGTTGCATCGTGCCAACAAGCATGCGGTGAATCAACTCCGGGTTCTTCTTCATGTTGAAAATGATGCTACGCGCTTGGTTTGAATAACCAGACACTCCGCCATAATGAGCGTCTAGACCCTGCTCAATTCTCAACGCAAAATTCGTCATGAGAGAAGAGGGAGTCTCGCCATCGGGTATCCGGAACTGACCATCCTTCACGAGGTCCTCAACGACCTTCATTCCATCGGCTACAAGTTTCTTAGGTACTGACTGCCGGGCTTGAGTAAGGTCATCGATATTTACAACTTTGAGTGCTGGGACTGGAGATGAAGCTGGTCCCTCACCCTGTACTTCGTCGACAGTAGACTTCCGGCGCTTGGCCGCGTTCTCATCGACGGCGGATATTTTCTGGTCAGTCGCGGCGGAGGACTTGCGACGTGAACTTGCTAGGGGAGCTGGTGGAATTGCCTTGGCCATAGCTGCTGATTCTGAAGCTGATTCTGCTTTGGTCTGCGCTTGTCGCTGTCCGTTTGAGTCCGCAACTGCCTCAAACTTTCTCTTATTACCCGCTTCCTGCGGCGTTGCTTGTTTAGGTGTTGTCGCCTTTGCGGGTGTATCGACAGCAACGGCACTGGCACGAGACTTTCTCTTCCCGCCCTTCTTCTTGCTGCGTTTTTCCTCTTCCTGACGTTGTTTGGCTCTGTCTAACCAAGGCTTCTCTCCACGCTTCATAGCTGCAAGGAGCTCGACGTGAGATTTTGGAGAACATTCCTCGCAGTAATAGTCTTCTTCAACTTCCGCTTCAGGCCAGCCCATGCAGAGATTGTGCTGCCACGCCTCACATTTGTCACAGCATATCATGGTCCAGCCTGCGTCGTCGACAGTTGCTCCACAGACACATCGAATGATAGCATCGTCGTCGCCACCAGAGGGCTCTTCAGGAGTATTTGAGGCTGCCTTGGCACTCTTGCTTCCGCCTTTCCCTTTACTCTTCGTCTGTCGTTTCGAGGGAGGTGAGGCATCTTCGAGGTTCTTGGTATGCTGACCTTTGGTAGCTCTGGCAGAGCGGCGCGTCGACTCATCTACACCATGATATGTTAGTTTGTGTCTTGTACGGAAAGAGGGGCGATGCAGGAACGTGTTAGACGTATCTGAGAGACACAAATACCTAAACGTCCCGGACGTAGGATATTCGCGGCGCGATCGTCTGGACCGAGCAGGTGTGCTTACCAGTGGGAGCCATTGCGTCGCGTCAAAGGTGTGCAGTGTCACGGCAAAAATTGGGGTCTCAGATCTTCAAATGGGCTTCACGTCTCTGATCTATGATAAGGGCAGGATGATGGCGCAGGAGACCACGTCTATTACACAAAAGCGCCTTCCACCCCTCTCTGGTCGTGCTGATGTAGTGTCCCTCGAGCCTTTTGAGCTGAAAGTGAAGATGAAATCCAGCCTCACTCCTCCGATCTTGACGCGCAATGGGGAGACAAAATCTGGGGATTGTGGTGAGTCTACCGTCGTGTCGCGGGAATTTTGGCGCGAGGCAGTCGTGCAACGTAAGGTTCAAGGAAGTGTCGCGAGTGAACAAACAAGTGCGCGATTGGGATGGGGCACTCAAAGTTCTTGCCCGATTGCGATGGTAGTGCTGCTGGAGTCTGTTGCTGTTGTGGAGGAGAAGCGGAGACGGAGTTGAGTGGCATTGGATTGAACAGCGCGGCGATTTATTAGCCGAAGTATTTGCGCTTTGTCATCATTCATTGGTGCCTGCAAAACGGTTTGACTCTCACTTGTCTTTGCACGTGACTTTGGGCTTCGCGCTCGGTTGAACTTGAACCACATTGCATCCATCAAAGGTCCTAGATAGAGAAATCGCTTCTCCGATCACATCTCAGCAGTTCAGACTTGGAATAGCTCGAAGCAGCCATCACGAAGCGTAGCTCAACTGCAACAAGCTACAATGGCCGACGTGCGATCTCTACTTCGCGCCGAACGTGCAGCTCGAGCTCCCCCAAAGATCCGCAAACAACTGGAAGTCCCAGCACCACCTTCTCCTCCAAGACCAAACAAGAAACGGAAAGCAGATGATTCAGAAATCGCAACTACCGAGACAAGAAAACGCACAAAAGTCAAAGTATCTACGAGCCTGCCCTCTGGATTCTTCGACGGAGCGGAAGAAGAGGACGAGGACGAGGACGAGACCGGGGACGAAGAAGTAATAAAAGAATCAAGAGAATACCCCCGAAAGGCCTCTATAGCAGCAACAGAGGGACCACCGACACTCCCTCGATCCTCAATACCTGCAGCCATTCCGGACGGGTCTACCAAAAATTTAGACGATGAATGGGCCGCCTTTCAACAAGATATAGCCTCCATTCCCGATCCATCTAAGACAGCCCTCAACGCCCTATCCGCAAACGCCGTACTCCAAGCCGCGCCCGTATCAGCAACAGATGTATCCTCACAACCCCTAACGGACCCGTCCAACGTCCAGAAACGCCGAGACGAAGAGATTGAAGAAGAGAAGGAGGATGCATCGCGGGCGCTTGAAGAGGAATTCGAGGAAATGGAGGTTTTACAGGAGAGGCTGAGGAAGCTGAAGGAGAAGAGGGAACGGTTGAAATTGAGCAAGGCGGAGGTTATAGAGACTGCAGCGGATAAAGCTGAGCCTGTGACTAGGGAAGGCAGTGATGATGATAATGATGATGACGACAACGAGGATGGTGATGAATGGGACGGGTGGAGATTCGGAACATCGTGAAGGAAGCAGGATTGAGGGGAGGTCTTGTGTATAACATTGTGATACCACCGTCAGACAATGCGGGCATACAGTATATTGAATGCAAACGCTGTCAGTCTGAAAGCTATGAATGCAGCGGGCGATGCTCGATCAGTCTCCCCCACCGCGGCAACATTCACAGATGACCTCTACGAAGATTTTAGACCTACGTTACAGTTCTTGTCAAGAAACGTTGATGACCAGATTTAACGATTACATTTTGTAGCAAAGGAGACAAGTTGATCAGACCCAAGGGAACACAGACATGCAATGTAAGCACGGCATGATGGCAATTGAGGAAGATGGTAATTCCAGGCTCTGTTAAGGCTATCAGCGGCCCCTTAACAGCACGCTCACAAACGCCCTGAAATGCCAATGCTACATCCTAGGAACACCATCCATGAATCAAGCAAACGAGGCGCTGAAGAACAGTAACAAATGACCACCAACTGCAATTCACAATCATGGCGCCGGCAGCCCCAAATTCCCATTGGCATAAACGCCCGCAAAATCCAACCCAGCAAGCTGTCCGGTAATGGAATCGATCTCTTTCGTCAAATCATCAACATTTCCACTCAACGCCTGCACCTCATCAAATCTCCTCTTCTTCCTAGCATCATTCAGCATTTCTGTAACCATGAACTTCTGCTCTTCGAGAACAACAAGACGCTCCTGTAATTCTTTCTCTTCGATTTCTAAACTTTCGATGGCGGAGCTGCGCGAAGAGGACGCTTGACTCCCTGTTTCAAGCAGCTCGTTGAATCGGACAGACGCCAGGGCGCTGCCGCTGCTGGGTTTTGATATTCCGTTGCTGTTCATTCTGCTTGTGGCGCCGTGGGGAGACGCATGCTTAAGCATTTTGGGTAAAGACTTCAGTGGCAGCATATGAAGGTGCAAGAAATTGGAAGCTTGCTGCCACAGCGCTTTCTGTAATCTTTCTTGGGTTGGGCTTGTTGTGGGCATATCTCGTATCCGTCTCGCAGCACTTTCGTACTGCATGAATGAGTCTGTGAGTCGCTTTCTTACCTTGGTCGCCTGGCTGACTTGGTCGTGCGTGGGGGCTTGGTCGGGATTTTGGATGACGATTAGCAGTTTTTGGAATTTGGGTAACAGTAATCTGATGCCACGTTCGAACTCAACGAGATTCTCGTAAGTTCTCTGGTCCATAGGTTTGGTAGACATCTCTTTGTCGAAATCAGCCTTGCTGAATAGGGTATGTCGACAATCCCTACATATTCGTACATCAAGCATTACAGTTTGATCAGGTCCACCCCCTTTCTCTGAATACGTGTCAGTTTCTGGCAGAAGTGAGCAATCGGTCATCAGGCAGATTGACTTCACACGTACTCGCAACGTTGAGACCGACATTGGCAGAGCAATCAGTTCGCGCATCACCACAAACTACTCGACCGCATGTGCGACAGTGATGACGTCGAAATGTATATGTTGAAAATTCCTGTTGGCAGAATGGACACCGTGGGACGTTCGCATCCTCCTCCCATGCAATTACGGTTTGCTCCAAGGCTCTCTGGTGACTCTTTGCGCCGGTCAAGGACCAGAGAATGCTACTACCGCCACCGACAGGGTCTTCAGGAGGAGGATTGGCCAATAATTGGGTCAGCTTTGACAGACGCTTCTCTAATCGGCTGACTTCGAGATCTTGTTTGTCGACTGTTCTCCGCCGCATTGCAGCGAATTCGTCTGTGTGGTTCCGCTCGAGTCCTTTCTCAATTTAGCATGCGTCTTTCGCACATCTTAAGAACTGTGTACCTTTGTGATCATTGTATCCCTCTCTTGACTTGTAGCATGTCTCGCATACGCGGCACCATGCCCCTCTCGTTGGCTCATGTTGCGCGGACCTTGATAGTTTCATTTGATACATTGTATGTTCGTCGCAAAAGAGCTTGCCGCACTTCCTGCAGTTGACACTGCCATTCGCACCCCCCAATCTCTTTCCACATGTTGGCTCCAGACATGTATCGTTGTAAGAAGCTTTCTGCCAGTGTTTCCTCGTCACATGCTCTTCTGGATCTACCGCTCGCGTCGGTTCGGGCGGAGGCGTGGAATGGCCGCTTGGTGGTTTCACAACGGGAGCAGGAGGATCGTTGGATTCGAAAACATCCAGTCCTTTAAACTTCTGGTTCAATACCGCCAGGGGTTGGAACTTCTTCGCCCTGTCCATCTGCACTTTGAACCAATCCTTGACCTCATCTTGCTGCACGTCCTCGAGATTGGCATGGTTGTCGTCGAGGTGTCTAATTAGAGCTGTGAGAATTTGACCTAGACTTAGCATCGGGACGATGTTTACCGATTCAGCTGTAGCAAGGTCATCTATGTAAAAATTAGCCTTGTTACAAGCAATGTCGGGAGTGAAAGCATAGCCAGGACGTACCATTTCCTCATTGCATATCGGACATACGAGCCTCGAGCTGGCCGAAGCAGCAGCGGCCTGTCCAAGGGATACATTTGCGGCAAGGTCGTGGGTAGGAGGAGTCGAGGGCTGCGAGGATATGGAGGATTCCGAGGGCGATAGTAGGCTCACATTGCGTGAATGATGGGGGCGACTGGGCGTCAGACCTGGCTTGAGAGTCTGTGTCTTCGCGGATCCGAGAACCCTTCTCCCCTGGGTCTTGCCCGAGGACATGATGGTCGAGAAGGGTTGTGCATGTAATCGATATCGATGTACCTTACGGCTCTGGTGGCACTTTAGCAGCTGTTGAACGCGAAACTGCAGGATCGCTCTGATTTATTGTCGCAATGGACATTGCACGCAGTGTCGAAGAATGCAACCTCAATGCCTTCCGGTGGCGCAGGGAATTGGTCAATTATGTGAGCGTCCGCTGCTATGCGCGGTGCGAAACAGTCCATATAGTAGGTGAGTCCGGCCTTTCTCTTCGGTTTGCCCGGCCAGGGCGAATCACACTGGCCGCCACAGGTATCTTACCTCCGATAGAGGGGTCCCCAGCAAAGCGGTCCCATGCCCTCCGAGTCGAATCGAGTGCCCGATTGCCTGAGGCGCCGAGATCGTGATAGCCAATATCGCAAGGGTCGTTTTCGCATGTCACTGCATACCTTACGACACCATTATTTGCTTGCACTTCTTTTTGGTATCCGTGGCTGCGAGTGCAGCCGGTGCCAGGGGGAGAAGAAGTGCGGCGAGGTAACGAGTGAAGTGCATGATACCTAGCAATTGATTTGTGACGACGTTTCTTTGATGGTGTTCGAAGAGTACGCAGCCACACAGCGAAGACTCTGGCTTTCTTTATGCTCGAGTCACCCTATTTGGCCAAATACAAGGCCAGAAAGAGTTTTCCTGGTAGATGGATACACAAGTACGTCTTACTAGGGTGACATGTAACCTTCCGAGTTTGTTGATATATTGCGCTCGCATCTTCACTAATGACTCTTTGTCAATCCATCCCACATTCACGTCTATCCGCCATCATTGAACCTCGTGAAATTCCAGGCAATATCATGGAGTTACACAGATACTCTTCTCAATAACGCAGCTGCTATCTCACTATTACTTAACAGTTTAATACACTGCGCCTGAAAACATCATGTCCCCACCCCAAGGAGACAGCTCGGCACACTAGAGGTACTTCAGATATTGTCCGTCGTCACAAGACGTAAAGAGAAGGTCGAAGAGCTGGAACACGAACGATCTATCCGCCGGCGTGGTCTGGATGAGATCATCATCGTAATAACGGGACCCGGTATGATTTCCTCAGCTTCCCAGCGTGGTTTAGATACGAATCGTCTGGCAACCAGTGCGCGAAAATCGGGCACATGCAGAATTCGAACTGGCTTGAAATGTGCGCAACTTCTCTCGCAAGACTCCGAAAGTCTGGTTGGCAGTGTTGAGACACTGTTTGATTTCATTGTTTTTAAGGGCAGTGCTGTTTAGATTTGTAAGAAGGTAAGGATGATATATTAGGGATGAAGTAGACTGTTTGGAGACCGCGCTGGGGGGCCAACTCGAACAACGAAAGAGATGGCTGATTGCGCAGAGTATTGAGGACGAGGTCGAAGCCAGCAAATTGATTGAGGCGCAGGAGGCCAACGGAACTTCTATCCAGGGCTGTGATGATGTGGTTAATTTCAGATGATGATAATTAGCGGCAGATAATCTAGGTCATTTTGGGGAACATACTACTATTGTATCACGATGTGCGTTTCTAAACTAGATGGTTTCTCTGTTCATGGTGCAACTCGTAGGCCGTGGGCCGTTCGTCATCTTCTCCTTCTAGTGTAAATGTTGGTGATTAACTCCAAAGCTGTCCCAAACATGACTGCTTCGATGTTGAGTTGGAGGCCACCTTCTCTGCTGTGGACGCACGCTCTACCAGTGATGAGCATGGAATCCTCGCTTGCTCCTGGATCCCAGCTTGCCATATTGGTAAATCCGTGTGGCCGGTAGAAAAGCCGAGTCGCAATGAATGGCCAAGTGTTAGCAGCAACCAACAGTGCAGCCAGAGCAGCAGTGTGGAGTCACACGCATTACAGAAACTAGGGCAAGCATAGCCTGGCGGCCGATTGTCTGTGGAAAAGCAAGAAAGTGTTTCCCTGGAGAGAAATGGAGCTGACGACGTTTCATTGGGCCGACGTTTGGCGCCAATGTTTACCATGACAACGAGCATAGGGGAATCTGTTTATGCGTCCTAAATTCCTTCGAAGAGATAAATGCCGACGGAGTATAATATCTTACGAACATAGCATACAAATGCCCCGCAGAGAAGAAGATCAACAGCGCAGACGTCGTACTTCGAGAGATCCAGAAAGTGATCGCGAACAGACCAGAGACACAGATCGTCAACGCCGAAGACGGACACACCGCGCTACAGACAGCCAGGGTGAGCTTTTACCCAAACATGGAAGCTCCAGAGATCACAGCGCAAGCACACCACGCAGATCGAGGCCGCAAAGCAGTAGCGGAAGCAGCAAACCGCTCAGCCTGGGAAGTTTGGCGCAGTTGGATGCCGTGAACGCCAAGAAAGGGTGGTCTTCGAGGCCTGGAGAATATGACGAGGCGTATCTGCAAGAAGTCAGGGATAGAGAGGTACGATTGGAAAAGCAGCGACGAAAAGAGGAGCGTGCTATAGAAAGAGAGCGGCGGCGGATCGCAAGGGCGGAAGCAGAAGAGGAGGAACGACGGCTGGAAGAAATCGCACAGCAACGGGCAGAGCGTGCTTCCAGACAGCGAGCGACAGACGAAGAGCGTGAGCAAAGGCGAGAAGAGAAGAGAAGGCAGAAGAGGGAACAGAAGGAAAGGCAAAGACAGCTTGAACTCGAGGCACAAAATGCAACACTGCGGAGTCAAGAGCGTGTACGCGAGCTTGAAGCAGAGAGAGTCCAGCGGTTGAGATCAGACCAAGAACGCGTCAGGCGGCGGAGAGAATTTGGCACGGCTCGAGAATTGGATCGCGACTATGCATCTTCAGAAGAGGCCGAAGAGCGAGCTTATCGAGACGAGACGAAAAGGGGATCGAAATATGCAGGACTGCCCACAGAGAGCCCGAGAATGCGAGAGAAGGCATCTCGAAAGAAATCACGGGTGATTAGCGGTCCGTATGTGGAGGATGGTCGTAGTGAGGAAGTCTACGAATATCGTAGGGACAAGTTGGCTGAAAGCGACGTCTCTGGGCCAACTACTACGACCACAGATTCTATGTGGAAGAAGAAAAGGAACAAACGCATCGGTAAGTGTCAGCATCTGGTCCGGATCCTCACAGGCTAACATGGCAAAGCTGTCTACGTGGCTGTCTTCATCGTTCTGCTGCTTATCATCATTCCTGTGGCAATCGTTGTGTCCAAAAAGTCTGGAGGCAAACTTCAAAGTAAAGCCGCTGCTCAATCCACGACTCCTCCTAAAAATGAGCTTGATGGGTTAGACCACAATAGCGTTCCCACTGCTGATCAAGGTACCTACTATGACCCGTGGAGCTGGTACGATACTGCAGATTTCAATGTCACGTACACCAAAGAACTCGTAGGCGGGCTCCCTCTTATAGGACTCAATTCAACGTGGGACGATAGTGTACAAGCAAATCCTAAGGTCCCAGCCCTAGACGAACCATTTGCCTACGGTGCCATGCCGATCCGAGGGATGAATATTGGAGGCTGGCTAAGCTTGGAACCCTGGATCACGCCGTCCTTGTTCTCTCGTTACAGTCAAAAGGAGGTGATCGACGAGTACACTCTCACCACTAAACTTGGAGGAACCGCTGCGAGCACACTGGAATCGCATTACTCTGCCTTTGTCAATTTCCAGACTTTCGCGGATATCCGAGCTGCGGGCTTCGACCATGTTCGCATTCCTTTCTCGTACTGGGCTGTCACAACTTATCCTGGCGACCCATACGTCAAGCAAATCTCGTGGCGGTACCTTCTCCGAGGCATCGAATGGGCTCGACAAAATGGCCTTCGCATCAATCTTGATCTACATGGCCTCCCTGGGAGTCAGAACGGATGGAACCACAGCGGTCGTCAAGGCTATATTGGCTGGCTGAATGGCACAGATGGCAGCCTCAACGGACAGAGATCCATCGATATCCACGATCAACTCTCGCAGTTTTTCGCCCAGCCTCGCTACAAAAACGTCGTCACCATGTATGGACTCGCCAACGAACCTCGAATGACCGGTCTCGACACCTCGCTAGTCATGGACTGGACCACAGCAGCCATTTCCAAGATCCGGAGCAACAACATAACCGCCGTTATCATCTTCGGCGATGGCTTCATGGGCCTCGACAACTGGCAAGGCAAACTCCAGACTGAAACCAACCTCCTCCTCGACGTCCACCAATATGTCATCTTCAATACTGATCTCCTCCAGATGACCCACAGCGAGAAAATCACCTTCGCTTGTGCAGGCTGGCAAGCCCAAATGCAGCGTTCCCTAAACAAAGCAACCGGTTTCGGCCCAACAATGTGCGGCGAATGGTCGCAAGCCGACACAGACTGTGCCACTAACCTCAACAATGTCGGTATGGGGAGTCGATGGCAAGGCACCCTCGCCACAGGCAACTCGTCCACAGAAGTCCTGCAACCTTTCTGTCCCCTCAAATCCAGCAGCTGTGATTGTACCAGCGCGAATGCAGATCCAAGCAAGTACTCTGATTCTTATAGACAGTGGTTACTTGCCTTTGCGACGGCGCAGATGGAGAGTTTTGAGTATGGGTGGGGATGGTTTTATTGGACTTGGATGACGGAGACGTCTGTGCAGTGGAGTTGGAAGCTGGGAATGAATGCGGGAATCTTGCCCAAGACGGTTTGGGATAGGAGTTTCAGTTGCAACAACAGTATCCCGGATTATGCGGGAATGGGGTTGAATGAGGCATACTAGACGTGTGGTGGTGGTTCGATGAGGGATGGCATTGATGATACGTGCCGATTTGTACTCTTTTGCGGCATCGATGGTGTTCCCTGCATCTGGGGCATAGTGTTGCATTTCAGTTGGAGTTGTGTATGTAACGAAGACGAGATATATGTTCGTTGAGCAGACACAGATTATAATGTCAATATGCAATCGAGTTGGATATAACTGGATCAAATATTCATCCCGCCAGATCTCCTTGATCTTAGCCGCATGCCGTCGACTAACTTCTGATTCTCATGCAGATTCCGCTTGGGTTGGGACCTGGGAGGGGATTGCCATCGCCTCAGCCGCAGTCATATTTGAAGCCGCCAGACAGAGGTGACTTGGCCTGATTCGTGCTACATGTCAAGAAGAACCCTGGTCCTGGTCGCGGCTGTTGGCGCTACTGGGAGTTACGCCACGGGCTTGGAAAGCCGACGAGGGACAATGTCATCTACTACCGTTCGAGCCTTCGAGGACTCTAGGAAGTGAGACGTACTTGATGAAAACGACCACGCGGACCATCCCAATCCCAAGCTCCCGCGAACCTCCAGAACGGCATATCTGCTCGCTCAACGAGCCTCCCCTGGGTACAATCTGCCTGACTCTGGTGAAGCTGCCCTTTGTTCCGTCGTTGATATCCGGCCTCTTTCAACACTCCAAGACCCTCACGAACACGTCCAAGACCCGCGCGAAACCCAGACTGAGAGTGGGCGACGTTACTTCTATGGCTGCCTCGTCAGCGAGAGCGTGATGAACAATATCACTTCCTCACATTTGAGAGACGAAGAGACCAAAGGAAAGAGGCAAGCACAGTTCAACATTCACAATTCCACCCTCCTCTACCCTCTCCAGCAACGTTGCCCATACCAGTCTCACTTTCACTGCCTGCTCTGTTCAACTGCAATTCGTCCGCACAACGCCGCTACCAAACACAGTCAAAGGTAGAACACGCCGGCGTGACTGCACGCATCTACAACCCGTCCGCGAACAACCCCATCCGTCTCCAGTCCACAATCACTCCTGCCGCACACAATTCCCTTGTTGCACGCTACCTTGGCCGTCCATTCTCCAATTTGATCTAACTCTCATGTCTCCCAGAGTTACTCGCTCTGCAGCGAGACTCTCAGCAGGCTCATCCAATCCTGATTCCAACAACCACCAACCCCCATCCACACCTGCGCCTTTAGCACCAAAACCCTCATCGAAGAAGCGAAAGGCCACTGCCCAAGAGACGAGTCCTGAACAAGCTCCACCTGCTTCGGAAGCCTTCGCCGAACAGTCCTCCAAGCGGCGAAACAAACGGTCGAAGACAGAGTCGGCCGAGTTGTCATCAGGACTCCCTCCGTCCGCACCGTCCAAATCGCGAAAGAAGGGGAAATTGTCTACGGCCATGTCCAATGCTGGGTATGTTACTTCATTCTGTTGGATGACGTAGACGTCCTAACATTTTTTTAGACCTTCTTCAGGACCTCACGAGGAACCATCAAGCCCACGAGAAGCACCGGTATCGTCCTCGAGTAGACGAAAATCATCCCGCTCAAAGAAGATTTCTCAAGGTCCGCTTACACCATCTTCCATAAATCCCATGTCTAACAATCTTCAGGTCCACCACCTCCCACATCCACATCTCGCTCCACACTTCGTTCCTCCCGAAAGCCTAAGAAAGCTAATCCAGCTCCGCCTTCCCGAGAGTCCTCAGTAAACACAGGACAAGAGAGACCAGGGTCTGACGATATGAGTGACGATGAAGCAGCAGCAGCAGCAGCAGCAGCAGCAGCAGCAGAGGCGCTACGACAGCGATACGACGAAGACGATGACGATGATCCGTTTGAGCAAGGCGGTTTCCTTAGCCGGTCAGGTATCCATGGCTCTATCCGGGCTCTTAGCGGTATGCTTTCTGGAACAACGAGTCGGTTGCGCGGTATACTCGAGAAGCTGAAGCAAAAAGACGACCCCTCTATGCAGTTGATTGCCTTGCAGGAGTTCTCCGAACTCCTTCTGGTTTCTACAGAAGACAATCTCGCGGGTCAATTCTCCCCGGATCAATACGTCAAAGAGCTGGTCAGTTTGATGCAGGGAGACGAGTTTGGGGAATCAAATCCAGAGATGATGCTGTTGGCCTGCCGCTGTCTGGCAAATATGATGGAAGCCCTGCCATCAGCCACGGCCAACGTGGTATATGGCGGATCAGTTCCCGTACTTTGTCAGAAGTTGTTGGAGATTGACTACATTGATCTCGCTGAACAAGCTATCAGCACTCTCGAGAAGATTTCCGTCGAGTTCCCAGCTGCAATCGTACGCGAAGGTGGACTTACAGCTATCCTCACATATCTCGACTTCTTTCCGACCGGAACGCAACGTACTGCTGTTACAGCTGCGGCTAATTGTTGCCGCAATATTCCAGATGACTCGTTTCCGGTGGTTCGAGACGTGATGCCTATTCTTCTTGGAGTTCTAAACAGCTCCGACCAGAAAGTCCTTGAACAAGGTTGTCTGTGTGTATCGAGAATCGTCCAAAGCTTTCGTTACCACGATTCCAAGCTGGAGGAACTGGTGAGCGAAGACCTTCTCCAAGCCATCCTTCGACTGCTGCTTCCTGGCACCACAAACCTGATCAGCTCCAGCATCCACACACAATTCCTCTCGGTGCTCGCAAATGTGGCTAGGGCCAGCCCACGCCGATCTGTGGGCCTGTTGAAGATGAGTGTGGTTGACACGCTGTATCAGATCTTGACAGGCGTGTCTCCACCAAGCGGCACGGACGACATTGTGGCCAAGATCGATAAGACCATCATCATGCAAGCTCTCGTCCACCGCCCACGAGACCAAATTTTTGAGACACTCAACGTCATTTGCGAACTTCTGCCTAACGTCCAGAGTGAAGGACTGCTTTATCTTGACCAGTTGTTTGATGCCGGCTTTGCAGGCCACGAATATCTTTCAATGAACACATTGGCTAAGAAATCCTCGAACGATAAGCGCTTGAAGCAATTCAAAGAATGCAAGGAAGAGCTCAAGCGCTTCACAATAATCCTTCTTCCAACTTTGACAGATGCGTATTCAAGCACCGTGAATCTCAGTGTGCGTCAGAAAGTACTTACCGCACAGCTCAAAATGCTCTCGAACGTCGATGTGGACATTCTCGAAGAGGCTCTCCGGAACGTCAGCTACTCCTCCTTTCTGGCAGCGATTTTGACGCAGCAAGATCACCCGACCTTGGTTACCTTTGCATTACAGGCCGCTGAGCTCTTACTTAAGCGTCTTGAGAACGTCTACCGTTATCAGTTCTATCGTGAGGGTGTGATTTCCGAAATCTCAAAGCTTGCGGCTCGTCCCTTGAAGGACAACGACGAGACACCTAGCAAGCCCAAGTCGATGCTCGCGGAATCCACTCAGACTGAGTCCGTCAGCTCGACTGACGAAGCGAATGTAGACAATGAGATGGACATCGATCACGAAGGTGATGAGGATAGAGATGATGAGGATAATTCAGAGGAAGATAACGAGGATGGTGACGGTGAGGTTCAGCCTCATTCTAGCTCTTCTGGCTCTCCTTCTGACGGCCCACATGCAGGTTCTGAGCGTCCTCCACCCCCGAACCCTGAGAACACAATCGCGATTAGAGCCAAAAAATTCATCAGCGCTCATGAAGATGACAGCAAGAATGAAATGCGCTTCAAAGCTGACGCTATCCGGGAAGATCTGAAGCGCTTGACTGAGGAAATCAAGTCGCACTTTGCGCAAGACACATCAAAAGATGGGCTAGATCTTTTCAAGCGCCTAGCTGGATACTTCGATCAGGATGCTTTGGAGAGCGTTACTAGCTACGAGCTTTTGAGCTCAAGCCTTGTCGAGATGCTACTGGAAGTGTTTTCTGACTCCAACCCTCGCGCTGCCGAGGCTCGCTCCTCATTTTTGGAGGCGTTCATGGGACAAGGGACCCAGACGAAAGAGAAGACAGCCAATTCTACTTCGCCCGCCACGCCTTTCAGCGCCTTTGTTCACAAACTGCAAGATCTCTTGAGTAGAGCTGAGCACTTCGAAGTCATTACTGTCAATCAAAACAACTTTGATAGCAGCAGGGGAAGCGCTGCTGGAATGCTCGCCAAACAGCTTAAGATCAAGCTTAAGGCAGAAGACAATTCTGGCATACCCGAATCCTTCCGACAAATCATGGTCTCAATTCACGCGATTGCAACCTTCAAAGCTCTGGATGACTACATGCGACCTAGAATTGCTCTAGCAGAGAATCCCCGACGAATGCGAGACCGTGACGTGCTTCCTGGCACCATTGCGGCATACGCCGCTGCTCTCGCAGGTCGTCGAGGCTTGGATGGCCGCAATCCGTTGCTCCCTCCATCAATGACAGCAGGTGCTCCCAGTGATGCCACCAACCGACCTCCAAAGCGTGGCTCCCGCAAGGGTGCTGCTCCTCAACCCAGCTCGGCTACCGACACTCCACCGCCATCCATGCGGCGCAGCTCGCGTAGGCAGAATGCATTGCCTCCACCGGTTCCCGCAGTCGAAGAGCCGCAAATTGAGGTCAATGACGAGACACAATTGTCGGACGATATGGACGAAGATGACCTTGATGACGAGGAGTTGTTGAAGGCCATGGTCGGTCACCTGCAAGAAGGTTCAAGCGAGGATGAGGACGCTCCTCCGGTCACAATGGAGGTTGCTGCCACTGGAACGATCACCGCACGCAAGGAAGATGGCACTCGTGTCGCGACCCCGGTTGGACCACAGAAGCCACCGCCGGGAACGGAGCCTTCTGCTGCTCGTCTTGTAGCTCTTCGAAATGCAGATGGTACCGCAACGCAAGACCGGCCTTCATCATATGCTGCGGCCGTGCAAGCGAAGCCGACGGACTGGCACCTTGAATTTACGGTGAATGGACAGCCAGTCTCGATCGACACTACAATCTATCGTGCAGTTCACTTCAACCAGAACCGACCTTCCGAGATTTCGTCGCGCAATGTCTGGCATGATATTCACACCATTGGGTTCAAGAAGGTGACAGGACCGCCTCCAGCTGAGACCGCATCCTTTACTCCGCCTCCCGAGTCAGGCAATTCTACAGAAGGTCTGCCAGCTTCCATCTCTCGCAGCCCCACAACGGCAGCCATCCTTGGACTACTAGGCTTGCTGCATGGTCTTAACGCCAACATTGATGATGTACTTGCTCTTAACAAGGAGACCGTCAAACTGGTATCCGAGCCTTCCTCCCAATTCGTCAATACCAAGCTCACAGCTAAGCTCAACCGCCAGCTTGAGGAGCCTTTGATCGTTGCAAGCAACTGCCTGCCCAGCTGGAGCGAGGATTTGGCTCGGCTGTATCCATTCTTGTTCCCATTCGAGACGCGGCATCTCTTCCTTCAGTCAACGTCATTTGGGTACTCACGTTCTATGAGCCGATGGCAGACGAACACAACCAACGACTCGCGCCACGATAGGCATCGCGATGACCGACCGTTCTTGGGCAAAACACAGCGCCAGAAGGTCCGTATTTCTCGACAGAAAATGCTAGAGTCCGCTATGAAGGTGATGGATATCTACGGGTCATCGCCTAGCATTCTTGAGGTTGAATATTTTGAAGAAGTCGGTACTGGGCTGGGACCTACACTAGAGTTTTATTCCACGGTTTCCAAGGAGTTTGCAAAGAAGAAGCTAAAGCTTTGGCGTGAAAATGAGTCACCAGATACCAGCGAATATGCCTTCGGATCTCGCGGTCTTTTCCCAGCCCCTATGAGCAAGGACTTCGCCAATTCGGACAACGGCAAGCGCATCATCAATATGTTTACCAGCCTAGGAAAATTTGTGGCCCGCTCAATGCTTGATTCCCGGATCATCGACTTAAACTTCAATTCCACCTTCTTTCGAATTGGCGAGACCAAAGGTGCGGTGGCTCCATCGCTTGGAGCTGTTCGTTCTGTCGATAAGTACTTGGCCAACTCGTTGAAGATGCTCAAGAAATTTGCCACAGCCAAGAAAGAGATAGATGAGAACGGCAACATGACTCCTGCTGAGAAGGTTCAAGCCATCCAAGATATCAAGATTGATGACACCAGCGTCGAAGACATGGGCTTGAACTTCACTCTGCCCGGCTATGATATCGAGCTGATTACCGATGGTAGCAACGTACCAGTGACAATCGATAACGTTGCTTCCTATGTTGAGAAGGTGCTTGACTTCACTCTAGGCACTGGCGTTCGTCCACAGGTAGACGCTTTCCGGGCCGGATTTTCGCAGGTCTTCCCCTATACAGCTTTACAAGCCTTCACGCCTGAGGAGCTTGTCATGCTATTCGGACGCGTGGAGGAGGACTGGACCATGGAGAGTAAGTCAAAAAATTGTTCCAAAATCGCGATAACCGCCACTGAATCTTAACTAGCACTTATGGACTCCATCAAAGCAGACCATGGGTTCAACTTGGATAGTCGAAGCATACGCAACCTTCTACAGGTCATGAGTGAGCTTCCCGATCAAGATCGTCGCGATTTCTTGCAGTTTGTATCTGGTAGCCCCAAGCTTCCAATTGGAGGTAAATTCTTCTTGATTCGCCGTGAGCTGAGACACTGTGCTAATTGCTTCTTGACAGGTTTTAAAGCACTCACTCCCATGTTCACCGTCGTTTGCAAGCCCAGCGAGCCGCCCTACACCTCGGACGACTACTTGCCCAGCGTCATGACCTGTGTCAATTATCTCAAGCTTCCAGATTACAGCAACGTCGAAGTGATGCGTGCGAAGATTGGTACTGCCATTCGCGAGGGACAGGGAGCCTTCCATCTCTCGTAGATGATGCCCTGGATTGAACACTTCTTAGGAGGACGCGGAGCAATGATCAGCATGTGGGTGGCTGAGTGTTTGACGAGTATAATCATGATATCCCGCTCGTTCTATGGAGTGTCGGAGCAGCCTTTGATATTTGGTGTTCTCGGGTTCTCATCTTTCGTTTCCTCACCTGACTTCCACCTAAAAAGAGGACTGTGCCCGGGTCTGAAGTGTCTGGTGGAGTATCATGTGCTAGATTAGGTGTTAATGTATCGATGGAACATGACTTAGATCTTATGATTATGTATACTTGGTTTTGCATTTGGTTCTGAGCTTTGAGATGTTTCTCATCAGTTTATTGTCTGTCAGCGAGAATACCCTGAGGAACTGGATTCGTCCTCCTACGCCATCGATTGCTGTCACCTTCCAAGAAGATTGGCGCATGCCTTGATTCAAGGCTACCCAGTGCGGATTCGATCGCGGCACATGGCTAGCTAGGAATCGAATAGAATTTCACGGCGGAAACCAAGCGAGTCAGTGTTGTCCGAGAACTCGGTCCGGCATGTCTCTTGGCGCCAGTCTTTTGTTTCTCAATTCTCACGCGAACGTCGCCTTTTTCTCCTCTCCATCAAACAGTTCACGAGATACATCGCCTGCCTGCACTTTGTCAATTTCCCACCAGAATCACCCTGCATGATCATGATTTTCCTAGAGACAGCATCGGCATCAAGTAGTTCTCCAAGTCATGGCTTACTTGGCAGTATGTTAGAGGAAGAGAGAAATCATCGGAGCGAAGTCCCTCTCAGACAAGGCGAGTGACCCGGGCCGAGCAAGACACCGAAGGCCTGTCCTGAGGACTGAAAAAGATCAATTGGGCAAGTCTCGACCGATTATCGTTGCTTAGAGCGCTTTGTCGAGGCCGTTTTCTCTGGGTTCCGGGGCCCAACAGCCCATCTGTGCATGAGCAAAGTCCAATCCGAAAGAGAGACGGGTTCAAGGATCCAAACCAAGAGCGCAGTGGGCAGTGGCAGTGGTAGTGGTGATGAGCTAATGCTTGGTCAAGCGGTCCTCCGTGTATGACCGGGCTGACGTAGGAAAATATCTGCCCCACCATCTGCAAGGCTGTCTGTCTGCATGCCCGTGGTGGGCAGGAGATTTCTTCCATTATATTTGACCCCGCACTGCACTGAAAGCGTTGAAGGACCTCTCGAATCCTCCTCAACTTCCCTTCAATTCGTACCACGCGTCTCCAATCCTCACAATGCCTATCCCCGTCCCAAAATCCGATTCTCTCAAGGACCTCCTTTCCCTCAAGGGCAAGGTTGTCATCGTCACTGGAGCTTCTGGTCCCACCGGCATCGGCACTGAAGCTGCTCGAGGATGTGCTGAGATGGGTGCCGACGTCGCCATCACATACTCGTCTCGCAAAGAGGGCGGAGAGAAGAACTCGAAAGAGCTTGAGGAGAAGTACGGCGTCAAGTCGAAGCCGTACAAGTGCAACGTTGGCAGCTACGCTGATGTCGAGAAGCTTGTCGCCGATGTTATCAAGGACTTTGGCAAGGTCGATGTCTTCATTGCCAACGCGGGACGAACCGCCGACTCTGGCATCCTGGATGGCACTGTCGAGGCATGGAACGAGGTCATTGAGACTGACCTTACCGGAACATTCAACTGCGCAAGGGCTGTTGGTCTGCACTTCCGCGAGCGTAAAACTGGAAGCTTGATCATCACTGCATCCATGTCCGGTCACATTGCCAACTACCCACAAGAACAGGTATGATTTGTCCATTGCCCGGTTTCATCGCAACTGCTGACACGCATGCAGACCTCATACAACGTCGCCAAAGCAGGCTGTATCCACATGGCAAGATCTCTTGCCAACGAATGGAGGGACTTTGCACGTGTCAACTCCATCTCCCCAGGTTATATCGATACTGGTCTGTCTGACTTCGTCAGTAAGGACATCCAGGAGCTGTGGCACAGTATGATCCCAATGGGTCGTGACGCCAAGGCCACGGAGCTTAAGGGTGCATACGTTTTGCTTGCTAGCGACGCCTCCTCCTACATCACCGGCGCTGACATTGTCATTGAGTACGCCGATTCCAAACTTCACTTTGTCAGAGACAAGCTAACATCATCGCAGCGGTGGTTACACTGCCCGCTAGACGGAGAATCGCTGCGCGAGAATGAACCTTACGATCTATGACATGGAGAAATTGTATAATTTTATTTGATGGGAAAACTTCAATGCCTACGGCATTGCAGTGGAAATCCTGAAAATTCGACCATACATGTGCCTCTTCTTCCAAGAGTTCAAAAAATGAATATCTACTGAATTGCAGATTGACTCCCTTGGAATTCATATACTATCGCCTGTTACGTGTGGTTGTGTTTGTCTACCAACTCATCACGATCATGATTTCTGCCTGCTTGACACATCGTGCACCTTGTTTGACTGCAGGTGACAAACAAACATCTCAAGCTATATGACAAAAGTCTTGTGAACACCGCTAATGAAGGCCATGAACCTTACCTATGTACCATTGATAGTGAGCAAGGCTGGAGTCTGCGCTTGCCTCAATTCCCGTCCCCGCATCCCCCACCGAGTCACCTCGAACGGCTAGCTCTAGCAACAAAACCACCTGCAACTTCATAGGTATCATGTCGCTAGTCCCGTACGAGCCAGAGCAGTCGCGAGAAATTGTGCTGTACGTTTGCTGCGCTACTGTACAGCTTCTGCATCTATACTCACAACTTCGAGTCGACACAACTCGACGGTAGTAGTGTTCGATCAGCGGTCAAAACAGTTGCTGCTCCGCAACGCCTCACAGCAATCCAGCAACGTTGACCTCACCAATTGTCCAACATGCCACCGACCTTTAAGAGACGAGTTTTCCAGCCACGAGCGTTCAGAATCTCCTCCAGATGAACACGATGTCGACCATTGGATGGACCAGTCCTACTTCCGATTGCTCCAGCATTCCAACCCTCCCTCATTTACCTCATCACCTCCGCCTAGTCCTCGAAGACGAATTGTGCAGCCTGTGAGAGAAGCTGTAAACGAGGCGCTGGTTACTCCTCCCGGTATAGAGTTTGTCGGCAGCGAGCCGGTGTCTCCACCTCGGACAAGCGGTATTTCCTCGAATGCATTTAGCCAGGGATACTTCAAGACATTTTTCAATGAGGAGGGTGAGCTAGGAAGAGGTGGAAAGGGCGTTGTGCTCCTAGTACGGCATGTTCTCGATGGTGTCTCCTTGGGACAATTTGCTTGCAAAAGAGTACCCGTCGGGGATGATCATGCATGGCTAGAGAAAGTACTGGTAGAAGTACAGCTTCTGCAGAACCTCTCACACCAAAATTTAGTGTCTTATCGACATGTTTGGCTTGAGGACTGGCAGATCAGCCAGTTTCAGCCGAGCGTTCCTTGTGCTTTCATTCTACAGCAATATTGCAATGCTGGCGATTTGCACCATTATGTCTTGGACCCTGCACAGGTGTCAGTCACTACTGAACAACTGAAAGCAAGGATGCGACGACGATCAAAGGGCGAGATGCCTCCTCCGAATGATTTGCACGGACCCCGACGAATGCAGTTTGAGGAGATATATTCATTTTTCAAGGACATTGCCTCTGGTGTTCATCATTTGCATGCTAATGGATACATACATCGCGATCTCAAGCCAAGCAATTGCCTGTTACATCATACTGGACACAAATTGAGAGTACTGGTGAGCGACTTCGGAGAAGTGCAAATGGAGAACGCAGCTCGAAAGTCGACAGGAGCTACTGGAACAATCTCGTACTGCGCACCAGAAGTGCTGCAGCGTGATCTGCCTACTGGAGTATTCGGAAACTTCTCCACGAAATCCGACGTGTTTTCGTTAGGGATGATCGTGTATTTCATGTGCTTTGGTGGGCTGCCTTATAGTCAGGCTGATAACATCAATGAAGAGAAAGAAGATTTGGACGAACTTCGCGAAGAGATCTGCACTTGGGCTGGGTTTGACGACGAGAAAAGGGTTCGAATTGATCTTCCGGAGATGCTATACAAGTTCTTGAAGAAGCTACTTGCACTCGATCCGAATGATAGACCAAGCACGGAGGAGATTCTGCAAGGCATTCGTGCAGGATCGAATTTGGAAGACTTAGACTCATTTTCTCGCCCGCCTGCTCATCCTACCATGCTAGACGATCTGCGACATCGAATTCGGCCAGTCGACTCGGCTCCTTCGACCCCAACGAGGCGAGCTTCATCCTCAAAAACCCCGAGCGTGGGCAGCCTGAAAGCTTTTCAACGACACCCAAGCGGCCAAGGGTCTTCCAACCTTCGGCCTTCACCACTGCCTTCACCGCCTATCGCACCTGTAAGATCTCACAGTCCCTCCAAGAGAGCCACATCCCAGTATGCGGAGGATGAATATGACTCCGAGCATCCAACCTCGTCTACAGCACTAATTCCAACCCTCAATCCGAGAAAACAGCGTGTTCGCTTGAATGAAAGACAGACACCTTCACCGGTTCGCCTCGCACTTCCACCTCCTCCAGTACGCCAATCTTGGATATCTGGTCTTGTCGCCTCATCGGCAGCCACCGTCAGTGTCAGAAGTGCCATGTTCATCCTCAAGGTTGTCGCTTTGACCAGGCCTTGTGTTCCTTACGCTGCCAAGACATGGTTATCATATCCCCTACTGGCACTGGCAGCCATGGATTTCGTGCCCAGTGACGAGGGTCGTGGCCTCTCTTGGCTGCGAAGGAGTCTTGTGTTGCTAATTATACATTTGCTGCTTGTGTGGTTCGCTACGGCGAATCGATTCTTGTGTCTGAGTCCCAGGTTTGTGATGGATGAGGCTCGTATGGGAGAGTGGACTTCATTGTAAGCATTGGCAGCATGGCGAATCATGATCATACGGATATGGGGTGGCGAATCAGCGCCTCAAAGGGGGCGGGGGGCAAAAATGGGAGGACAGTTCTTCCTTGTTCGAATATTGTGAAGCTCGCAAAGCATTCAGCTATTGGTCATGTCAACACTAGAGATTCAAATGATCATCATTATGCATGAAGGCCTTTACCTTGACTGCTCTTGAATTTAGAGAACCTCTCATCGAATGCTTTCATCTATAGGCTGACAGTAATGACCCCTGTCAACCTTGGATTCTCACAAGTCCTCAGTGGTACCGGCGCTTCCTCAGTGGGTACAAAATTGTATGGTTGCAAAGCACTTCTCGGCGTTCGAGATGTCAGTACACTACGAGTGAGATGAGCTTGCTTCTAGTTCACCTCGATTGGCAATAATTTCATGAAGAAAATCTGTTGCAACATGTTCCGTGAACGCAACGTGACCCATTGTTCACCTGCAGGCATCCGTCACAGTACTAGTAGTATTCATGAAGCCCACGGCCCACATCATTTGCAATCTCAACTCCCCCCATGAAACATTCCTTCCATCACAATTCCGTCGGAGCTTACACAGTCTTCAGCGTCCTCCATTTCTCTTTCTGTCAACAATGTCTTCAGTAATTCCGGCGCTCGCCTCGCTCATCAAGCCCAAGCCTCATCAGCAGTTGAAACCGAGATAGCCTGCTGTCCCACTTTGCGACACGACCTCAACAAACGGAACTGCTAATAAGAATTCCGCTGAAACTGCAGTGCGATAAGGATGGGGTTTTGCGTATCTTGCACGAACCGCTTGACCCCACCATGACCATCGAGCGGCAGATTCTGCGTCATCACTGGCGTCTCCAAGCTCTATTCCGCCTCTAGGCGATGATGTTGATCCGAACCCATGGAACAAGCAAAATACACCCAACAGCCGGGGCTTCAATCGAGATCCCACTGCCAAGGAGCCTTTCTGCACCCAGTCCGAGCCGGTGGACTTCTTTGCAGGCTGCAGTATTCCGGAATAAGGCAAGTCGATGTACAAGCACCTACCAAGCTTCGAAGAGAAGTCATTGAGCAGTGACTTAAGGAGTAGATTGTAAAAGGCGCGTTTGGACACGCGATCTTATGGACGCCTTTCCTTGTTCTTCAGGCTAGCACTAAACTCCACCCACGATAAGGATTCTTCAGCCAGCGAAAGATGTTGCGGGCAGCGCCGTTCGACCGACTCCACTATCAAGATCCCGTTGGCTTGTTAGTCCTGTGTATGCAGGTCCAGATAGCTCTAGGAGGTATCTTTGATAGCTACCATGGATAAAGCTTGTCTCTGGCACGCTCAAAAGGTCCTGTGGGGACACAGTGTCGTGTGCCAGCCAGTTCTGTCTCACCTTTACACAACGAATCTGGATGAATAAGGCTGCTCAAAGAGTCGGTTTTGAGTTACAGACTCACTTTTGCGTACCAAATCGCCAACTATGAAGCTTCCGACTGGCCTTTGTGCTCCGGCACTTGCTATTCTCTCAATGTTACGACAAGTAATGTCTACTCCAATTGTGGAGGCTTCCACGCCCGTGAAACAGAAAAGAGAGGTACGAGGGAATACTGAGTTGATGGAAAGAGCATCAACCATTGCGCCCAAAGTCTTCATCATAAGCATGGTGAGCATGTTCCAAGGATCCTCAAAGACTGATTTGCTGATCTAAACTTAGTTTGAGCCAGAGGCCTCTGTTTGGTATGGTATTAAGGAATTTGACGTCTACGGGCAGAATATCACGTTGCCTGGACTGTCGCCTCTGTTTCCTCAAGCACACTGTACTGCCAGCGGTGAAGTTTGCCAATTCACAATTGGCGAAAGTGGTCAGTCTTGCACATCGCAAATACACGTCGCAGATACCTCTTTCTTCAGTACTGACATAACACACAGAAATCAACGCCGCCTCGTCCGTTATGGCACTAGCTCTTTCTTCCAGATTCAATCTCACTGAGACATATTTTATGGTTGCTGGCATTGCTGGCATCAACCCTGAAGTTGCCTCCATCTGCTCAGTTACCTTCGCTCGTTTTGCTGTGCAAGTTGCGCTGCAGTACGAATTCGATATCCGGGATCTGCCTGGAAACTACTCTACTGGGTACATCCCATTCGGTGTCGATGCTCCCGGCGAATACCCAACATCCATTTACGGGACGGAAGTGCTTGAGTTCAACACTGCCCTTCAAGAGATTGCCATCGGATTCGCCAAGACTGCGACACTGAACGATAGTGCTGATGCAATTGCCTACCGTGCCAACTACGCAGCCGATACCTTCTATGCAGCGGGAGCCGCTCCGCCAGCGGTCTACGCATGCGACGTTGCAACATCGGATGTCTACTACAGTGGAAAACTGTTGGGCGAAGCCTTTGGCAACTTCACCAAGCTCATGACGAACGGAACTGGAAACTATTGCTCCACTGCACAGGAAGACAACGCGACTGGAGAGGCTCTCATGCGCGCTGCTCAGTTCGGTCTTGTTGACTTCTCCCGCGTTATAATCATGCGTACCGCTTCCGACTTTGACAGACAATACCCCGGCGAGTCTGCCCAATTCAACTTGTTCTACTCCACACAAGGCGCTTTCTTGCCTGCCATTGCCAACCTGTACCTTGCCGGCATTAAAGTTGTGGAAGGGATTCTGGGTGAATGGGATACCGTCTTCAAGGCTGGCATCAAGGCACCGAATTACATTGGTGACATTTTTGGTAGCTTGGGTGGCAGGCCCGATTTTGGTCCTGCGGATTTTGACGTGGATGTGCCGACGAAGAAAAGAAGTGTGCCTGTGAGCAGAGCACAGATGGTGAAGAGAGGTGCGAAAGCAGGGATTCAGGTGCGACTGACGGAGAGTTTGGCGTAGGTTTTCTTGGTTGGAAGTAGATGGGAGAATTAATGATATGAATGACTTACTGCTTACGAAAGCAGCGAAGCGCTAGACGGGATCTCATGTAGTATATTCTCCGGTAATTAGGACTTAAGTGGGTGGTAACACGAAACCTTGGCCGTTCATCCCGCCGCCTTGCGCTGAGGATTGCTGCATGGTTCCCATTCGGTTCCGGGCCTCAAGTTGAAGTGCAGTTCACAACGTTTCCAGCGACTGGGTGGCCTTGTTCTACTCATGCAAGTCTATGATATCGAGCCTGAAGCGAAGACGTAAAACATTCAGGCCTGGTCGTGAAGTCGGTTCAAGAACACGCTCGGGAAGTACTTGGAACGTTCGTTCTCTACTCCCGGCCTGAACAGCGAATTTGAGGCTCTACACGAAACTCATCCTTCAATTCAGCGACGATGGAGCTCTGTGTTGGCCTGAACCTGTGCCGGTGGATATTAAACGGCGTTTCATATTCGGCTTCAACCTAGAAAGCGTAATTTGAATCGATTCTTAAGAGCTCATCGTTTGTCCGACTCGAGGTCCATCCCCACTAGTAGTATCTTACGACATTTGTCTAATCGTCCCGAGGTCTGATATATCCGTCGACAACATCAACATCCTTCTGGACGTCTCGCTGCTCGAGCGGTGCGCGATACCCACATCGACGCTAGGCCTTGTCCTGCTGTTGTCTTGCACGCTCATCAGCCTTCCTCGAATATCGTTCGAAACCATCACCACGCCACCTGACAAGCTTCCACCTTTGCTTTTCTTCAACACCTCTAGTATTCTCGCTCTTGAGCTCCAACACTCTAGGTCCAGCCCTCCATGAAGCCGCCATGAAATCGATCCAAGCCTTCAATGGGCCATCCAACAAGACAGGAAAGGGTAAGCCATTGCAGTAAACCTGGCTCGCCTGCTATGTCCAAAACGCTAACCAACGCCAGCTAAACTCGACGACGTGACGGCTCTCCTCGACAAACTATCGACCGATCTGAAGAAGAAGAACCTCAAAACGCAGCAGCGCGACGCCATTCTCGAACAGCTCAAAGTATATGGCCGCAGCATCGAAGGCTCCGACCCCATCTTTGCCAGGACAGGCATCTACACTCTATCGCAGTACGCCTTCGACAGCTGCGCCACTACAACCTCAAGGGAAGCTCTTAGATGTATAGCGAACGCGCTGTTATTGAGACCGGAGACGAGGCAGATACTGGTTGACCTGGGATGTGCGCCCAAAGCAGCGGAGAAGCTTAGGACAGACAACAGTGACGATGAATTCCTTCTCTCGAGAATCCTATTTCTAATGACTTATGGCACGACTGCCAACTTCCAGCAGCTTATCACAAAGCACAAGCTTGCGGACAGCATAAACGCCTGTTTGACACGGCATGCGAAGAGATACGTAAGAGGGCCGAGACTGATGTCGGCAGCAAATTCCATGGACGATATGGCGCTCACCGAGTCCGCGAAACTCGTTTTCAACATAACACACTTTTCTCCAGAATTGACACCCTCGTTTTCGGACACGATATGGCCGCTGCTACAAATTGTGCTGAAGACCAAGATTTCACGACCGCCTCTACAACAACCGCTTCAAGCATGTATCAACTCCCTAATGAACCTCGACCTCAGCGACAAGACTGCGCAGAGCTTCCTCTTCCCGAAGTCAGATTCGAAGGGTAGCACAGAACACATCGTGAACATACTAGACGCTTGTGTCACGGTCACGTCGTACAGAGACTCGGAGCTAGACCAAGCTGCTTCACCGGTGATAACACTGCTGAGGAAAATCTATAAAGAAGCGCCGGACCAAGTGAAGAAGCACATGGAAACCCTACTTCTCCCCACAGACGCCGATCGCACAAAACCTATTGGCAAAAGCGACTCACTGTCGTCTCGACTTCTGCAATTGAGCTCTTCCGCCATCTCGCCGACACTCTGGACGTCGATTCAAGCAATGCTTTTCGAATTGTCCGGCGAAGATGCTAATAAATTTGTAGCTAATGTTGGGTATGGATATGCTTCTGGTTTCCTGATGTCTCAGAATATCCCTGTGCCTCAGAATGCCACTGATGCTTGGGCGGGAGGAGGAAAGGAAGGTGTGAGAATTAATCCAATCACTGGTCAGCGGCTGGACGCAGAGACGCACGTGGACGAGGGACCGGCTATGACGGACGAGGAGAAAGAAATGGAAGCTGAGAAGCTATTTGTGCTGTTTGAAAGATTGCAAGCGACAGGCATGGTCGACGTGGTGAATCCGGTCAGACAGGCTGTGGAGGAGGGGAGGTTTGAGGAGATAGCTGATGACGACGACGACAAATGATGTGAGCTTGTATCAAGCAAGCCTGGCGCTCTGGGTAATTCGGGCCTTGGATGAAATCGTCGGTGCATTTAGATGCGAGACTGGACATGTTGATCCTCTGTGTCAGTTCTGGGAGTAAGGATGGCTGGGCCGGTGGTAATGACTCGAACTGTATATAGACGCAAGAGTTAAGCAGGCGGCCGCGACATTGCGATTGAGATGATGGTCCTTCGCCTCCCATGTATGTGCATCGATAAGTACTGTGGTGGACCAAACTCGAAGGCCAACTGAATTCGCAGGGAGACTTCTCACGTGACTTCACCTCATTGTGAAAGATTGAATGTAGCACTGCCAGTGCTGTGGCAGCCTCCAATTTTTGCTAGATCCGCAGAATTTCAATCGAAGCTTCAAATGCGGGATTGATTCAGTTTCAGCTGATAGGATACCATTTCTTCTCGAGCACTACTAGTAGTACTTACCTCGGAATCCCAGTCGAGTGTCACGACACTCCAAGACGCGACGCGAAATTGTCAAGACGCCAATTACGCGCGGAGACGCGCCGAAAGACCGTGCTTTCGTTGCTCGGGGCTCCCAAGTCCCAACAACCTCCATTCTCCATGTTCGCCGGCAAATTCTGTCTTCAATCACAGTCCAGCAGTATGTTGGATGCATTTCTTTTCCATCATTCGTCTCCATCATGTCTCCTTTGATTGACGAGTCGCTTGTCCCTGGCTTCCAGGTTCGTTCCACCACGCCTCCGTCTTCTCCTCCCACGTTTCCTCCTTCACCGACAACTGCTACACGATCGTCACCACCGATCGACATAGAGAACCTGCTGGATATTGACAGTGTCCTTGACGAAGCTGATCGCTTCTTGGGCGGTATCTCCCCTTCGGCTGTAGTTCATGCGGTCTTACCGAAAACCTCCAAAGTGGCTATACACCTTCAGACAACGCCGCCCTCTTCGATTGCAGCCTCGTCTCCGACTAAGAGACGTGTCACATTCTGGGAAACACCCACAAGCCAGAAATGGTCTGATGGCGTCACACCTCAGCATTCACCATCCTCTAAAAGGCGACGCGGGTTGATCCCAAAGCCAATACTCAAACAACGGTCACCGCCAGCGGTTTGCGATCCGAGGACGAAGATGGCCGAGGCGTTGAAGACTCTGGCTACGGCGAATGTAGACAATTGCTTAGCACAATACAATGGCTTGCAAGATATTCTGCGTATGGTCGATACATGCCCTGAGATTGACACGTTATTCACCACGTCCAAAAAGGAGCTGCTGAAGTTTGTGGCACGAGACATGATAGTAAGAGTAGAGACGACACAAGTGCAGCTCAATCTGGCCAGGAATGTCATCGAGTTCCTCCCTCTCTTGGTCAATCGGCTTGGATTCGAAGATGGAGCTAAGCAAGAGTGTGGGAAGATCTTAGATCGTTCGTTGGACTACCTGGAAATTCCCGAGTCATCTTTTACCGAGCGGTCTGGAAAAACTGCCAAAATGCAAAAATCCCACGGGTTTCAGCTTTCGAATCTGACCAGGTTACACTTGCAATTCTGGACCGGACAAACCTTGACGAACTCTTTAACAGAGCAACATGTCCGCAGGATCAATGGCGTGCTAGAGAGGCATTGGAGGAAGGCCGAAGAAGCTGCTAAGGCCCGCGACGAAGATCCAACTAACAAGGTCGAGAGCACATACGAGAAAGCGAGCTCTGTGCAGGCACGGCTCCGTGTTCTGCAAAAGCTGCTTCATCAAGTCCCGGTCCTCATGACAAAGGACGCCAAACGCTGGCTTGTCCGTCTTTTGGAAGAGACAATCAACCCTCGGCATCCTGAAGTTCGGAAAATCGCAACTGATATCGGCATCACCACGGCATCCGAGATGGGCTGTCGAAAGGAAGTGGCGCAAGCAATGTTGTCCATCATGACCAACGCAAGCAAATCGAAAGACCGGAATTATGTTCAGCGCAGGGTAGTTTGCTTACACAAGAGATTGAATGGTAAGGACATCGACAAGGACCTCGTGCCTGACTCCTGGGTCTTCCCGCTGCTATATATGCAACATGCAGATGTGAGATCGCAAGCATGGAGTCAGCTTGCAGCATACAGAGAGGTTATCAAAGATTGTTTCAAGACTGAGATCCTTAATCGAAAGCTGGCCTGCTGGGAGGCCTTGCGAAAGTTGATTTCAGCAGAATTTGGAAATGGGCACGACAAGCATCGACTTCAGGAAATCTGGCAATGGCTGCAAAATTGGATTCCAATCCACTTTGAGAGGGCCACGGAGGACGACTTCGCCAATCCTCTATTTGTGTCCTCGGTTTACACATACCTTAGGGTTCTCCAGAAAGCTCTTCCGGCGACACACTGGCAGCCTGCTGAAGAGACATACTTGGATCAAGTATGGGAACTTTGTGTAGTGAGTGTCATGAACAAGATGGAGCAAAGAGGTAATACGCGAGCACATAAGACATTGGCTTGCCGAATTCTAGCTTCTCTGTTTCAGAAACCAGGGACCGGCGGCTTCAATGATATCTGGATGGAACATGAGGAGTTTGGCCCCGGCCTGAAGGATGTTCAAGTATTCAATGCAACCTGGGCCCGCTCTCGATTGCCTCAGATCTTGGAAGTCATGTTGCCTTTGTTGGAGTACGACATCTTGAGTGGCGAGGGGAGAGAAATGAACGACGACCTTCAATTACCATTCACACGCATGTGGGCCGCTCTGTTGCAAACCATTTCTAACACTCACAACAACATGGGATTCACGTCCAGTGGCCGAAAGGAGTTCAAGAAAGTTATGGCACACGTCACCAATCATCTTACCAGCCTTTGGATAACATCAGTTTCTTCTCCCAATCCCGACTTTGGCATTTCCTCTTTCTTCTCCAATCTTTTTGCTGCTGTTGATGCGCTGGAGCCTAGCAACTTTGCGCAAAACCACATTTTTAGCATCAATGGAGGCAGCTGTGATGCGTCCAGCCCATCACACAAAGGTCAAAAGGCGCAATCACCCAGCCTGCATTTAAGCGCCCTCATAGTCAGATCTCTGTTCTCCAAGTCGAAACTTTGCGACAACATTAATCTACAACTATCGTTGGCCAGGCTGTGGTCTTGCTGTTTAGCCTCGCGCAATTCCTTGGCTGAGCAACTGGAATATCTCCATTCCTTGTCGGAATGCATTCACAGCGCGATTCAAAAAGAGGGTACGGCAGACCATGGCTGCAAGCAAGCGAAGCTTGTGTTCACGCCGATTCTCAAGCTCGCGACAGATGCGTTCCTTGCCACCTCCACCGGTACTCCAGGCCCAACATTCAACCGGCAGCCGTGCGAGCACATCCAACGCGTCATTGAGATTGTCTTCAGCTGCACAACGCCCAATACGAAGCAAATGCAGGACCTCTATTCTGCTATGGTGTCAAGTATCAAAGCCGAAACGTTCTCACTCAGCAAGGCCAAATCTACAGATGCCGCCCACACTGCACCGACAGGCGACACAGCTGTGGCCATTATTCTGACTGGACCTTACACAAGACTGGTGTTGCGGCTTCTGAATGATACTCATTCAGCTGAGCCCCAGCCCACACTAAAGTTCCTGCTAGAGTTCGTGACCACTATCGTGAGGCATGATCGCCGGCCAATTTCGCGTGCAGAATTCAAAATTGGCCGAGCCCTGTTCGAAACTGCTAAGGAACGTGTTCTCGCGAGAACGATCGAGCAACACTACAGCGAGTTTCATCAGACCGTTAACAAGGCTATCTCAATGCTGTACAGCCAGCACGGCACTGCTCCCAAAATTGATACCTCACGTATGCTTGCTGACTTCATCGACGCATTGGTTGACCATGTCATAAGAACTCCATCACCGAGGCACAATATTACCTCGTTCGTCCAGGACGGTCTTAGTGTGCTCACTCGAGATGACCGCTCCAAGTTTGCTGCTAAGAGTATCCTGGCTGGCAAGGTATGTAGTAGAACGTGATTGTTCATTGCTTTTTGCTGACTTCTTGATAGATTGAACATCTCTGGAAGCTCGTGGGCGATCAGATGGCCACGGAAGTGTCGTTGAACAAACAAAAATGGTTGAAAGAGCACGACGTGCTACTTGCTGCCGGCATTTCATCTCCTCTCCCGGCTGTTTCCTGTTGGGCACGCAACTTCTGGCATACACATTTTGACAAGGCAGATCTAACCCCAGCCTCGGAAGTAGCGAATGCCCTGGACAGACCACAAATTATTCAACCTGTTGTCTCGACTATACCAGCCCCACGTGAACAGTCAGATGAGGATGGCGGACTTGGGTCGAGTGATGAAGAGCATGCGTTGCCAGAGGCAGCTGCAAGGCCAGTGAGATCTTCGGCCGTTCGGACAGACATCAAATCGCCCATGCAATCGACATTAGATGCGGAAATTCCGTCTTCTCCACCTGTCCGAGCAGCACGTCAATATTTATCGCCAACGAAACAGGGTGCCAGATCCTTGTTTGATCCTCAGAACGATCCGTTAGAGCACATTCCTTCAACTCCAATCTTAGCACCTGGACTTGACGAAGAAAATATTCCATCATCACCGATCGTTTCCTCTGAACGTCGTCGCTCTCTGGTGTCTCACAATCCTCGTTCCCAAACGTCGATCAAAAGCCCCCATACCTTTGGGCAAGGCACTACTATTCCATTCTCCTCGCCAGCTGCTATCAGCCCGCATAGGACGCATCAAGGTGCCGTCATCCAGATCAGAGAGGACGATATCACAGGCTCGGCTGTACCCAGCTTCAATGAACTTCATAGCTCTGCGGCATCCGAGACAAGTCAGCCGTCCAAGAAGGGGCGGGGTAGACCTCGCAAGTCAAGCAGCCAGAAAGCAAGTTCACAAATGCTCTCCAAAGCACCCACAAATCCTTTCGTGACTGCTTATAAGTGGCGGAACCTATTTCATAAACATCGCCCTCACATATCATCCGTCTTTCAAGACCACGATCCCGATGGTTCACATCGGTATTGGATGGAGACAGCATTGGACTTTCACAAGGTGGTCGCTACACAGTGTGATTACATTGAAAAATTCTTTGGAGCTGCTCCTTTTGACATCTGGACGACTGATTGCGCGCCGAGCCACTGGAGCGAAGAACTGATCAATAGCGTTGCAGAACTTGCAACAGCCATAAGGAATGGCGCAGCTGTGTCTGAAATGGTCACTCGAGTCAGAGACGTACGAGACAAACGCATCGCGGATAGCGACCCCGTCAACGACCGCATTGCCGCGGAAGATGTTGAAGAGGTCGTGGCCGAATTGCGAGACGCCGAATTGACACCTGGAGGATCAGGTCGCAAGCGAAAGAGAGGGATGGAAGCGGAAATGACAGTTTCACAACCACGTCGGAAGCGCAATCAATCTACGCATTTTGAACCACAAGGCAGCCAAGAGCCGACGTCTAGCAGATACTCGACTCGGGCTCGTTCAGGCCCGTCCAAAGACACCTCGAGAATAGCGAGCATAAAGATCAGGCCGGAGAAAACACCCGATAAACCCGGCTGGAAAGGCTGGGTTGCCTATTCTGAATCGCCGGAACCAGAACCGGAGGACTTTGAGCTTCTAGACAAGAAGAAACACACGTGCAAGAGGAAGTCAGAACTGGAGGAAGTCGCTGAGATGGCCAGGCCTTCTGGCAAGCGATTTAAGCTGGGCCCTCCCTCGACTCCTGAACGTGACGGAATCGAGATTAGGAGTGATCCGATTGTCAACGTTACACCTGGTGATCCAGCTGGGCGGAATGTAGAGAAGGGGTTGGCTCGTAAGCAGCATGGCGACAGGAACGCAAGCAAGGATGACGTCGAAAAGAACACGACCCGAGGAAGCAGAGCAGGTTTGGAGGGCACACAGCGCAAGAAGGGAAGTCCCGCGGCTTGGCTTCAGAGATTCAAGGATATGATCACCGATATTCCAATGTATCTCTGGAAGCCTCGAGATCAACAGGAGGCCCGTGAGACGTTGGATCAAGCGTGGGAGAAGATAGAGGAAAACAAGCCCCGAAAATAAGAGTGGTCTCAAGCAGGATGCACATGTAGAAGGCTACGATGTTGTTCATTCGGGGCGGGGCGACACTCAAGTGATACGCTTTTCCTTTTCACTGTCATTGTTCTAGGCGTGGTCGCAGTACGCTCGGAGTTGAAGAGTATGGAAGGGTACCTAACTTCTGCACGGCGCAGAGGTTTGCAAATTGATGCCTCCTCAAATCGCATTGTGCTGAAGGGCCATCTGTATAGCTCTAGACATGGTAGAGCCCCATGTCAAGTAGAATGAGGAGATAGATACATAATACTTGTACTTGCTTTCTGTGTTTGGTGGCTTTGGCGGGGCACTCTTTACCCCCACCAGGAGGTAAACACCAGCTACAAACGTCTTTTGTTTCACCTTCTGACCGCTACAACAACCGAATAAACACATCTCCCACTCTCTTCCTTGACCATCTGCTACAATTTCGCTCCATCTCCCAGACTTTCACAATGGTCGACCGCGCAAACAAACCGTCGGCCATCTCTGCTGGTGAGAAAGCACCACAGCCAACAGTTGACATCTCCCCCGACAATGGGACAGTCACTGCGACCCTTCCGACCAAAGAATCTGTGACTGTTCTCCTCCACGGCGCCACCATTACATCATGGAAGAGCAGCGATGGAACTGAGAACTTGTGGTTGAGCGACAAAGCTATTTTGGACGGCAGCAAGCCAGTTCGCGGTGGAATTCCGGTCGTCTTCCCAGTACGTACAAGAAGCAGGCTCATAGCCAGGTGGCATTGTCTAACAAGAGATGCAAAAGGTGTTCGGCCCACCACCAAAGAACCACTCAACCTCCACCCTCCCTCAACACGGTTTCGCTCGCAACACACGATGGGAATTCCTGGGCAAATCCACCTCCGAGGGCGAGACTTTCAAGGGTGCTGATGATAGCGTTAAGCTTGATTTCGGTCTCTACAGTACCGCTCTTCCTGAGGCGGCGAAGGAGGCATGGCCGTATGACTTTGGTCTTGTTTACTCTGTCACGCTGTCCAAGGGCGGTCTTCAGACTATGGTCAATGTGAGGAATGAGGGCAAGGAAAGCTTTGAGTTTCAGTTGTTGCTGCATACATATTTGAGGGTTAAGGTAAGATTTTGGGACATTGACGTGGATTGGCTAGCAGATTTGTGCATGGCTTGCTGCGTGACGAAGGAGCTGTTAAGGCGCGGAAGTGCTTGGTTTTGGCAGTGCTCTAGCAGAAGCCCGTCAGAAATCGGCATAGTTTGGCGGAACTCCGGCTAGGTCAATCGCTGTGCAGGATTGCAATTTGGCCGTCCACGCCCTTCTGTGTCAACGATCAAGATTACTGATTTCGATCGCAGGACATCACAAAGACGGAGATCACAGGTCTCCTAGGCGCAACCTATATCGACAAAGTCCTCGATGCAACAACCCACACCGAGTCCAACGCAAACCTGAAGATTACAGGAGAAGTTGACCGCGTGTACACCAAGCTCTCACAATCTACCACTTCCGTCCTCGAGGATGGAAAGCCACGTTTCGACGTTGTCCGTGACAATCTCACCGACACCGTCACCTGGAATCCCTGGATCGAGAAGGCAAAGTCCATGGGCGACTTTGAGCCAAAAGACGGCTACAAGAACATGCTCTGTGTTGAGGTCGGTGCAGTTGATGGCTGGGTCAAGCTTGAAGGTGGTGAGGGATGGGAAGGTGGACAAATCATGAAGAGTCTGTTGTAAATGTGTGATTGGAGGAACCTAGATTTTGAAAGGAGATGGGCATGAAATATGAATCAGGGGTCATGAGTCATGAAAGCTCTGGACTGACGACGGTAATGGAGGCAAGAGTCTGTGAAGAGCATGAGCATGACCCGTATAGAGCTAATAAACAAAAGCTTGGCTTGGTAAAATAGATGTTCGTTTGTCTGGTTGACTGATCCACGACCTGCAACGAGAACGCGTGAACCGTGATGGTTCAATGTCGACCGTACCCAGTTGAGCTTTGATTTTCAAGACCAGATCATCCTTGATAGGAACAGTAGATCAGGGAAGTAAAAATACCCGAGCGCATGGTAGGGGCATCCACCCGTTCCCGTCCGGGGTTAGATGTCACTTGCTTCCCATGGAAGAAGATAGGTAAAACTTGGAGGTGGAAGCGCAGAACCAAGGTCGAGGTGCTTTTTAGCTGCAAATTTTTGAGCTGTAAATGGGATCAAGCAGATGAAATGGATGGGATGTATAAGTCATTGACATGGCGACAACAAGTGGCTTTGATGGTCGTATCTCCTTCGATCTTGGTTTGTAGTCCGATTGCTCCGATTGCTCCTAAAAAGCTGCCAGCCTTTCTGTGATCGATGGCTAGCATAGCCATCGCAGCTAGTTCTTGTGAGAATTGATCGGATGTTGGACGTATCTCATGAATCACAAACCCAAAACTTTCTGGCCATCGCCGCAAGGGACCAAGACCGCCTCAATCTTACGCAGCCGAGCACCAATTCAGACCGCGCAAAGAAGGCCCCATTCACTCTCCGTCTGCCCGCAAAAGCTCCCTACATCTTCCCTTTATTCGCAGCCTGCTCAGTCTGCTTCTGCAAGTCTTCTATATGCTCATCGTGATCCTCCACCTTCTCCTTGTCCGCCTTGATGTTCGATTCCCCCGCGCTCGCCAATTCCTCGTGCCAATGCCCCTCCCCGCGCTTCTGCTTGTCGAGCTGTTCCTGTTTTTTCGCTTCCAGCTCTTCGGGCGTGCGGTTTGCGTCCTCTTTTATGGAAAGGCGGGGGCCGCAGGTGAAGGGGCGGTTGTGTGGTTTTGTGAGCGGGGTGGAGAGGCGTGGGGATGTGTGTAGGCGCGGGTGGGAGGTCTTGAGGGAGGAGGGGAGGCGGAGAGGCATTGTGATAAACTGTATGTTATAGGAGGATTGGGCGGGATTGCAATGGGGTTCTTAGTGGTTTGCGAGAGGTGTAGATAAAGATGGTGAATTGAGGGACTTGGTTCCGTTTGTTGTTGTAATTAAGACCATACGTCATGATGATGGACGAGCCCGTCCCGTCGCCTTCGTATTGGATAATTTGATTTACTCCGACCTCCAACCTGATGATATGGATATCTCGTTTCCATCTCAAGCTGGTAGATATCCTCAGCCAACTATCGTCCAAATCTCCCATCATTCATCCGCTCATCTAGTCTCAATCGACCTAGAGACCGGTTTATCCTTACCCCGTCGTCTGCACTCACAAGCACGAACTCCCGAAGAATTTCTCGAATGACCTGACGGACTTCATCCAAGATATCTGCATCCCGTATCGAATCGCCGCGCACGTCTAGCTCTATCAGTCGCATCCTTAGACGATTGACCATGTTGAATCGCTTTCGGCGGTCCTCGCCAAGAATAGCTGAATAGTCTACGGCGCCTCTGCGTGGTCGTATATCCTTTGACTGTTCGTTCTCGTCATCCATAGCTGTGCCTGCTGGGTGGTAAGTGTTTGGTGACATGGCAGAGTTTATTGATTGACGCCTCTAATCGGGACCAATGCGGGTATTTATAGAGCGGCGGTTATGAGAGTGCGTTTGCTATGCTCGCCACGATGAACATTCTGATTCCAAGATCGATATACTCATGACTGTCGGATGAACATCACAAATGAGAGACACGTTACATGTGTTGAAGTAGGCTTATTCTTCAGCATCGCCGTCAACAGCGGTTGGGATTTTCCCGTCCGACTTGATATCGTCAGAGTCTAGTGATTGTAAGTCTACGTCAATTACCCGACACTTGAGTGTCATGTTTCTCGAGCCAGGAATTTAAATCAGACGTATATTATCAAGACGGCCCCCAAAAGACACAAAATTTACCACGTCATCGCGCATCTGCCAGAGGATACCTTGGTGGCTGATGCCTCGCTAGCCGCCTAAACTTAAGAGCACCGGTCAGCAGTAATAGAGACATAAGGCATCTTCCAGCACTTGGATTTCTTCTTCGCGATCCCCCAAAGATGCCGTGCCCCATTGTCGATACTCCAGCTGAAATCAAGTTGGGCATCGTCGAAGCTTTGCAATCTCACAATGACAGGCTCATGCTGAGCTGCACTTGCAAATCATTCAGAAAAGTTCTCATCCCAAACAAGCATCATTCATTCAATTGTTTTGTGCAATGACGAGAAAAGGGCGTCCTCCGTACGAGCTATTATCGAGGCAGGTTATGCACACCATGTCAAGGAGTTGCACTACAAAGACAGACATGCGATCCCGGACTGCGAATCTGAAGAGCTGGCAGAGGACGATCAGCTCGACGAGGCAGAGATGGCGAATTTACTGCCATCGAGTGCTGCAGAGATTCTCGCAGATCTTACCCTTCTACCAAATTTGGAGAGTCTGATTGTAAGAACTCCTTTTGTCAATGGCGATAGCGTAGACAGCGATAGCGAAGACAACGATAGCGAAGACAACGATAGCGAAGACAACGATAGCGGAGATAGCGATAGCGAAGACAACGAAAGCGAGTGGATCGCTTGGTTCTACGACTTTGAAGTTGGGGAAGGCACTGAAGGAATTGAGGAGCGCGAGAGGGCGTATGGATGGAGAGCAATCATGTCCAAGTCTTGGGATGCTATTGTGCAGAACAAAAAGTCTCGCGTCAGATCTCTTGAATCAAGGCAAATCGTGGCCAAGGGAGTGTCTACATGGACTACACAAGCCTTCCGCGATTTTCTTGCGCCACTCGATAGTTTCAAAATATCCGTTAGAGGGTACCATAATGGTGCTGGCTGGGTGAGTATCATTTTTGGATCCAATGATGATGCTGCAATCGTTGACAGGAACAGCGTATCAATACTCTTTACGGCTATCACGACTTCTTAGGAAGCTTGGGACCAACCTTCTTCAACCACCTACCCAAGGTCTCGGTAGTCTCACTTCATGCATCGGGTTATGGTCCTACCGGGCTAGAAGGAACGTATCACTCACTTACACCATTCGAACCAAATTCAATCCCGCTCCTGAAATCCCTCCATCTCGAATACGTTTTCATAGACCCGCCACTCGTCAGGTTCTTGTCTAGCCACTCCCAAACCTTGGAGTCAATCATGTTCACCAATTGCATGACCGGTATTGGTAGTTTAGCGGAGAACGGAATTCCCTGGCATAACCTGTTCCATGCCCTCCTCATCTCCAGCCCACCAAAGCTCAGAATCTTCGAGATTCAGCCTTTGGGGGTTGAGGATGTAGGGGAGTCTGACACACGTCGATATTTGGACATTGAAATGACGGAAAGGGCAAGGCAAATCTTGGAAGAAGATAAGACCAGGAGGGCTTTTCCTTATAAGAAATTGGACGATAAGTATGGGATGCTTTTTGCTGATGAACATACCAGTTTGGAGGCTTTCTTGGAGGGAAAAGATCAGGAGGCGTGGGATGAGTTGATGAAAGTTTTGAGGTGCAATGCTGAGCCTTCTGCCTGAATATTTGTCTTAGCTTCTGCTGGAATATACTTGTGGATCTTGTGGATCTTGTCGGTCTTGGGCGAGGGCCTGGTAGAGCGATGGCAATCCTTAGAGCTGGGTTCGTCAGCAGGATGGCAATTGATAGAGACTAGCCTGATTTTTTAAGACCGTACTGTCATGTTGAGCCTGATTTCTTGAATTGATCGTTGTCTTGAATTGTATCTTCCCATGCCTAGGCTCCTCTGTAGCTCCAAGGCCTGCAGTAAAGCTTTTATTTCTGCGAGTCCGACTGCACGCTAATGATCCCTGCAAGTTCCCAATTTCCATCCCGAGCTTCTACGACTCCCTGAATCTGATACTCTTCGTGCATTCATCATAACTCATCTTCATATCTATTTCATCCTCCAACACTCACTCCTGTATCCACTTCCCACTCAGCTTCACCACAGGGCCGAGGATAGCTCCGCGACTTTGGATTCACATGCGGTGCTCCCAGCGATGAAAAAGCTGAGGTACAGTGATAGCAAGCTCTTTGAGCGGCCAATACAGGCAATGGATTGGAAATGGGGAATAATGGAAAGCACCATATCGCCGGACTTGGAGTCAACGCACGGGAAAAGCCATGCGAGAAGCTCATGACACTTCGAAGGCGGGCACGATTGATCGCGAATACCCAAATCTGATCTCAGCAGGCACGTCTATCACGGCGCTGGGAATGTTGACCATTGTCATGCCGGAGATCACTGCTGCATTGGGCTTCGTGGGGGCCGAGCCGTCTACAGGTTTGTGATGGGAAGCTCTGAGATGGTGAACATATGCTAATACATTGCAGACTCTTTCGCCGGCGTTTGGCAGCGCACCTACTCGAATATTCCGTATCGCGTCTTCTGAAGATATCTACATGGACTTGATTCCGGTGGCAGATGGAAAGAAACCACTGAGCGACGGGAACGACCTGGAGATTAGGGCTTTGTGATGAACACTTGAGCTGGAATGAGAAAGGCCAAATACTATTGAATGAGCTGCTGCATGTCTGGTAGACAACAATCACGCTTGATTATGATGAGAGCAGCTATGTAAACAGTCTGCAAGAGCCACGCAGTAAAATCTGATGTTCATCCCAGCGGGAAATCCGACATTAGCCAGCTCTACGATCAAGTGCCTAATGGCCAGTGTTACACCGGGCCCCACTATCTGTGTGTTAAGTCAACCGTGTTGAAAATTGAGAGCTGAGAACCGAGAGAGAACAACACCCCACATTGTACCTGATATCCTACTTCCACCATCCAAAGATCCATCCCAATCGTTGTCCAAACAACAATTCCATCAAGACATGATGGACATACTCAAAGCAGCTTTCTGCTGCTTCAGCTCTGACGATGATACCAGCTACACGACAGTCGACCAGACCGAGGAGTCTGTCTCAGTACTTGGATCGATTGTCGAAAAGCGACTCTTGCTGAACGACTACTTCACCAGGGCCTTCGATACCAAGAATCATGAGGATGAGCCGGAGAATGCCAACGGTAGTATGCTGCTTGCCCCACCACTATTAGCTATCGACCAAGATTACAGCTGCG
The DNA here is from genome assembly GCA_007735645.1 of Venturia effusa. Taxonomy (NCBI): domain Eukaryota; kingdom Fungi; phylum Ascomycota; class Dothideomycetes; order Venturiales; family Venturiaceae; genus Venturia; species Venturia effusa. Next base: position 1,244,121 of record CP042191.1, on the reverse strand, counting down.
GAACAGGCGAGAAGGTCATCGCTGAAAATATCTTGAGAAGCGTATATGCCGCCGAGACATCGAACAGGGTCCACGATGAATTTCTCGCGCAAAAGTGGACCGGCGCGCTTGCGAACCATATCCTCCATGGTCTCGTCAAAGCTCTCGTTACTGGACAAGCCATGGGTGGACCTGTCAAAGAGGCCTACGAATATGTCGCACCCCATACCGAGAACTTTGTTCACGAGCATCCAGTCCTCACTGCCGTCGTTATAACGCTCACTGCCATCTGTATCCTGGAACACCTGCTGCCTTGGGCCGTTGCCGCGCTGGGCTTTGGAGACTTGGGACCAATTGAAGGTAGGAACTTTTCTCGCGTAGTGACAAACATAGAATCTTGCTGATAAGGATAGGTTCATTTGCGGCATGGTGGCAGTCATGCTACGGAGACGTTCCCTACAAATCCCTATTCTCCTTCATTCAGGGATTTGCAATGCGCCCCGCAACGACTCAATGCGTCGACCAAGGAGGACTCAATGTAACATTAACTTGGTACGTCCTCATGGATACATTGCTGAAGAACACCTCTATGACCACAACGCTGAAGGCGACTTCGCACGTCCTGATACTGGATGATATATTCTAAGCCATCTATTCTGCGTCGAGTCTCGCAACACCCTAGATCAGGTGTTTGAAGAGATTCGATAGGTTTGGTTCCTCGCTCGAAATCCCTTCAACAGGCTCTGAGGAACAATACAGCTAACAAAATCGTTAGAGAAGGGCCGATGAAGGAACAATACGACAAGGAATCGGCCTCTGCAACCGCCATGGGTTCTTTTTGAGAGTGCCCAGGCAGAACACTACATCGCGTTATGGGGAGGAACTCCTTGAATCACTTCATCGTCAAGCTTGTTATGCTGAACATTATGGTCCTTTCACTCATCAAGGCGACTGGTTTTGCCGAGCAACACATCAAATACGAAGTTACTAGGACGCGATCTCGAAATCAATCAGCTAGCGAGGACCAGGATCGCTAGCATCTTTCTGGGATCAGAGTATACATGTGAGCCATGTGCCCGAACCTACGTCTGGTTCGAGTCTCTCCATTTTTTGCTGGATCTCTTCAAGGATGAGGGAGCTTGAATGTTAGGAGACGGCAGTCTCAATACTTAGCTCTGGGCACCGCGAAGCTACTTGAACGATACTATATGTTCTGAGATGAGACGAATCGAAGCGAAAATCAAGGCGTTATCATAAGTGGCCCCGGGAGAATTGGATGAGAGTCAGGTCACCTCTATTATACACAGCAGCCAGTGCACAAAGCGCTACAGGTTCGATCCGTGAAGACGCTCAAAGGACAAAATTTCTTAGCAGTATGAATTTGAATCATTTGCTCTGCTGCATGCATCATGACTTTGGCCAGTCCAGCTACGATATGTTGGATTTGGATAGCTAGTTCGACGACTAGGCAGTTGGCGGATACAGTAGAGACTTCTTGAAAGAACTCTGTTATCCTGCCTGATTACTCGACTCGGACCCGCTTTCGTTCATGTCCAACGGCTTGCATGCTCCTACACACGCAGGGAGAGCGCCCAAGTCCTTGCCTTCTTATTCATCGTTGCTTCATTTCCCTTGCGCACATAAATGAATCGTGGCTCACAGCTCCGAAAATATGGGGGTTCCCGTACATCGGATCATGGCATTAATTCTGAGCTGGGAAAGGAGGAATACAACTCTGCTGCCATCTTGGTTGCTCCATCGAGTATTGACTCATTCAATTTCCATACACCAGACTCGAATAACTACTCAGATTTGTCGGTTCCTCAGCCCTACTATCCGTCATACTTGCCGCCGAAAACCCCTCACTCGCCATCGAAGTCGCTGCTCTCCTTGTTTCCTTTCGCTTCCCAGTGTCTCTTATCCCACCTCTCCCGTCCGTCACGACGGATTCGTCATCCCACACCTCCTCTGCGTTAAAATTGTTTCTTTCGGCTAAAGTTTCTAGGTACTGTCGCGCGGCCTGGCTTTCTCGATTGGCCAGTCGACGTTTCTGGATGGAGATGATGTAGGCTGAGACCGCGCAGACAAGCAGGATGAAGATTGGGATGAGAATGGCGAGGATGAGCACTGTTGATTTGGAGGGGTTCGATGTTTTCGGACTGGAAACTGTGGAGGAGAATTGGGTGGTCTCACTTCCTGTATATGTGGATGTTGACCTGAATGTGGCAATTTCTGGGCCGATTGAAGATGCTTGGGTGCGTGTTGTTGAGGATTGGGGATCTGAGAAATTTGCTACTTTTGTCGTTCGAGGTGGTGCGAGATTCTCACTTGGGTGTTTACTTGATGTGGCTACGGTACTTGATGTGGCTACGGTACTTGATGTGGCTACGGTACTTGATGTGGCTACGGTACTAGCTGTACGGACACCACTGTCAGGAGATCGTGCAAGAAAATTCGAGGCAATTTATACTCACATGCCCGTACAGGATTTGCTGTACTCGTTGGCGTCGGGGTCGAAGTTAGACTTTCTGTTGGGAGATGTTCAAATATCGTACGCGCATTCAATCTCGCCATATCCGTATTGTTGAAGCATCGTATCCAAATAACTGATGTACTTTTGGCGGTATTGGGGTACAGCGTGACAGTATCGCAAGTATTACCAGAAACACTAGTCTCCCATTAAGAACAATAAGATCGCATGGCAGGTCCATGATCTTACCACAGTGATACTCCTCCATCAGTCGCCAGCACATTTTCTGCGGAACAGCTAGTTCCAACCAACGCTTTCGTGTTGAAAACCGCCCCCGTGGATGCTAAAGGACCACAGAATCCCAGGTTTTGTGAGGCTGTCGTGACGGTCTGAAATCTCTCTGATATACCCGAGCAGCGCATTTTGAAAGCTGTCACAGTTCGAAGCAGGTTAGCAAATTGTTGTCTTGACGTGATGCATTCCAGACGGAGCCATACTCACTAGAGCCTTGCTCCACAAATTTGCCAGCGAGGTCCACATCCAGACTTTCGCTATCAGAGAAGGTCTCAATACTCGTGGTCATCGATATTCCTCGGTTCGACAAAAGCGGCGGGCGCATGCTAGCCTCTTTGAGAGACCAAGAGCGAGATATCGATATTCAACTGGTCTTTGACATGGAGTCTAACGCCCAAGTATTTGAGTTGGCAGTCTCTCTGAGTTTGCAAGAAACATCAAACGGACAAGCGTGGAATTGCCATGTCAGGAGACGGAGAGTGTGGCGAATTGGACATCTCGTTATGCAAATGGTGTGAACATTGTCGTATCTGCCAAGAGCGGAATGCACAAAACCTCAATCGGAGACATGATGAGACGGGCGACGCAATCTTCACAGTTTTGAAGTTAACCATGCCATTCCAGAGTGGACGAAACTGTCCGAATCCCATAGGCCGGTCCAGCGACCGGTGGAATGTATCATACATTTTGAGGTACACAGGACCGGGGTTGAGAACAAAATACGTGACTAAGAACATCAAGAGATGAGTACAACGGGACTCCTCGTCGCTCAACTGATGTCTGACCGTTTTCCCTAGAATATAAGATTGGAACATAGCAGTGTTCCTAATACAATATCAGCTTGGCCAATCAACAGAAAATAGAACCTACTAGCGGCTCATCATGCTTCCTACTGCCGAAGTAACGTAGCATAGAGGTATGAGCTGGAGGGCCCGCCACGAGATGTTTGAACTAGAAGAGACGGTGAGGGTAGATGCTTGAACCATCTAGATTCCAAGATTGTAATCATCTATTTACGTCTTTGATCAGACCCGAAGTTGAGTTACATTCTTTCACCCTCGTCCAAGAGTGTCGTTCATTGTTGGGGACCTTTCAATACAATCCCAGGAACTTGGGGTCGTAAGATACCTCATGTTACTGGCAACACAGAATTCTACTGACCACAATTGTCATTAATGGGAGCGGTGGGCACGATGACCTTCTCACAGCTGTAGTTTTCCAGCTCTCCCTTTTCCTCTATGTCTGTCACACTGTTCAGGTTCCATGTCAAGGGCCTCGCCTTACTTGCTCTGCGATGGGTCTGGTTTCGAGTCCACCTCAATGTCTTTTGCCCATTGCGCCCGTTGCGAAACAGGCAATCTTGAAGCCCATTGACGAATAAGACGCAGCAGACGAATGGATACCCAAGCCAGAAGACCACACGCCTGAACACCCGCACACGAGCTAGACCCCTCCTGGCTCTTCCTTGATCCTCTGTACCCAGATGACTTTGCAGGCACCACTCGAGGACGATATAGCAAGCTGCTAGAGTCATAACGGAACAGCTGAGCACTGTGCCAGCGACCCAACTAGACCTTGTCATTGGGTTACGCGCCTTGGTAGTTTGCCGGAGATCAATATAACCGCCGCCTACCCCAAAGTGAGCGCTCTTGCAGCGACAACTCACGAAGAGACCAAAAGTCTGGGCCACTAGAATCCATACAAGCATGGCTGCATTCGCAACTTCCAAAGGAATGAAGAACAGGTAATGCAATTGTTCGCGGAAACGAAGACCGTGCCACGCTCGAAGGGAAGCTACAAATACTCGTCGCAAATCGTCTTTTTTTTCTTTCCGGTGCTTGCTGTCGTAGAGGATCGTGAGGACGGTAGACAGTGCTCCGATGAGGGCGTCCTCGATCCGGGTGCGCTGTAGAGTGGCCCAGCTGGATGTTTCCTTGAGGAAGAGTGAGTTCACCGTACTCTTTCTTGTGGAAGGAGTCCTCAATGGATCGAATCTCTCCTGCCGCAGTCGCTCTTCCTCTAGATCTTCGGGAGAGAACGAGGTCATTCTCCAGATCACGAATTCTATGATGACAAGCGCGGTAGAGGCCACGACATATAATAGATACCCCAAGCTTCTGCATCCTAGCCCGACCGTAGGCGTGTAGTACGATACGATGATGCCGCTGAGACAGCAGCAGCCGACGATAAGAATGGCGCAGGAAGTCTGCCAAAGCTGGCGGAAGTCGAACCAGAAAAGCCCACGACCTGGCGAGCCGAGAACTAGATTTATGCGTGCCTGCTGTTCATCGGCAAGCCAATTCCTTCCATGATCGGCAATGTGACAATTTTCGATTTCTGATAGCAGAGGGTGGGCGACTCCATAGTGCCATCGCACTCGACCCTGTCCCGCAAATGAGCTGAAGAGTCCACCTCGGAACTTGTGGCACTGTTTGCTGATCCTTGTGACTCGATCCCTCATCATCGAAGATTCAGGCCAGTAGCAACAACTTTCAATGAATTGTTCGCGCAACACAGGATTCTGCAACGATCTGGATACGAGGTCTACCAGTGCATTGATCTCGTCCCGCATCTCTGACGCAGACACCGAGCCGCAATCAACAATGCTGCACAGTATCAAGACCGGGAGCCAGGCAAGCGCAAGTCCCATAGCCAGTTCGTGAGCTGTTGTATTCTCGCCCAACTTGTCGAAAGCTGCCTGGATCGAAATCGCCAAAGAGAAGAGGAACCACATGGTCGATATGAAGACGGGTACAGCATTCCTTCTTCGATGTCGACGCAGGTTCCGTGCCAGCTCTTGCCGCATCTCTATGATTGTCTTGTCTGTGCCCTCGAGCTTCAAGTCCTTGCTGAAGAGGGCTATGCGAAGAAGCCCCTCAGCTTCTGACTTGGCTGTGTGCGTTGTTTTTATTGAATACTGGTTCTAATGGATGGTTAGTGCTGTGGTCTACGAACCCCATATACTCAAGCAGACCGAGCGCAGGCTTCTCTGACTTACCATGGTGACTAGGATGTAGAAAGAGTCTCTCATGCTACGGAAGTTCATGACCTGTCGATTCGGGTCGCCATTGTCCTTCATTGGGGGAGAATTGTAATCTACTGCCATGTCCACTGGTCGAACTGTCAGAGGCAAGCACAATACATGTAGCAACAGACGCCTGCTTACCCATCATAGCGCACTTTCCAGAGGCGGAGATATTCCAAAGGATGCACGCCAGCGAACTCCTGATGACTGTCATTCAAGGCGGCTCAAGAACGGAAAAGAATACATACATGGGGCTTCCAAGCCATCGAGCGAGCACTAGAATTGTGCCCAAAAAGTCGTTGCTGATGAACGGCCCTTGCAATAGCATACCTAGGATTGGTAGAAGCCAGGTTGAAAGTGTCTGAGCCGTCTCTGACCATGGATAGCGGTCGACGCCAGTGCCACAAAGGTCTTTACATCCTTGGTATGTGATCTGTTGTGTTCGGTTCGGTCGAATACCGAGAACTTGTCCAGTCCAGCTGTAGTTCTGGTATAGCGGCCAAGTATCAATATACAGTGCTGCGCAACTAGTGAAGTTTGTGGTCTTTGGATGGTGCATTTGGACTTGGCACCGACGCACATGCAATAGGTACGGCAAAAAAGTGACTATAGAACATGACGGAGGAGCCAGTCTTATCTTGCAAGTCGTATGACTGCCTCAGGGTTCGACACAGCGGAATAGTACGTAGTACCACGGGTCAAGGATTATACGGGATGGCGATGATATCCCATGGCGAAATCTCGACAGTTTATAGATGAAGTCAGCATCTGGAAGGACATGATGGAATTGTGTCCGTCGACGATGATCGCCCGTACTATACGTAAGTTTGCAAGACTTGGCGAGGGCTCTATCACAGTCCGGCACGGTACTTATAGCCTTGGCCCTTGTTGCGTGGGCTGATAGTTTGCTGTGTATCGTGATGTATCGTGATGTCAGTGGACGAAGTCGCCTTCTCTGTTGGTAACCATTGTTGTGTATGGAGAGGGACCCTGCAGAACCGGGACCGGGACCGGGACCGGGATCGGGATGGGGGACTCGAGAGAGGAAGGAGAAGGAGCCTATTCCCGCCAAGCCGCTAGAGATACAAGTAAGCTTACCTACTCGGGCACATCAGGCACATGTGTCAGATATCGGTATCGTAAGATACGATTACTGTCACCCACCATATACCACCTCATCTTACCTCCGTAGTATCCGTCTACTCATCACATACATAGCAGACTCCCGAGGTCATCGCTTCCTCTTCAACAGACTAATCTTCGGTGCGCCGCTGAGCCCTCCAGCATGGCAGCCTGGGCAACAAAGGCACCTCTACATGACATGGCCAGCTACATCAGATCTCGATTTCAAGGCGGGGAGTAACGCCTTGGCAGAGCTCCGACTGCGAATATACGAGCTGGCGTTCGCCTCCCCAGCCGTGACCGTTCACCTCGAAAACTTTTCTTCACCGCGCCACGAGGAGATCTGGTCACTGGAAAGCGATTCAATTGCCGGAGAATGTAGCTTCTATCCCCACGGAATGAAGCGGGTGCCAGAATTGCTCCAGATCGAGGCTCTTGCATCTGCTTACCAAAACACCATTTTGAAAGCCACACAAATGGATCAGATAATTCGCCTTTTCCCGTGCTTGGACATGTTGGTATTGCAAACATCGAAACCATTGATATTGATTGGATCAAAACCGAGGAAGTCAGCTTTGCTAATGGCTTTGCGATGAAATACAGCGACAATCAAGCTTTTCAGGCAATATCTTTGCTCAAGTCGATGCCGAAACTTCGACACCTCAGCATCCAGCTCAACGGCTACGCATTCACTTTGGCATATGCAAATGCCAAGCAACGAAGAACGCAATCACTAGACAAGGATGGTCATCTCTTCGAGACGTACCGGCTAACACGCGTTATCAGCCACTATCACGATCCCCAGGGGAATCTTGTAGATCTGAGGGATTTACCTTGCGGAGCGATAGTTGATATACCCCATCTGGGACCCTTGTGGAAGGCGAACTCCAAACCCGAATTTGTCTCATTCTTACACCTCAACATCGCCCTTTGCGATCCTTTCTTCGGTGCTCTAGCTACTTTCGAAGGGCTGAAGTCCTTTGAGCTGAAACAGACGCCTCATTTAGTAGGCGGTATTGACGAACGGATCTCAGCGCTATTGAGGCGCACAGTGACTACTACGCGTTCCGTTGCAGATCCAACGAATCTAGGTGCGAATGATAATCCATGGCTTGTTCAAGCCGCAAACATAGAAGTGAAAGACAAAGGTTTGTCCTCACATCCGACGCTCCAATACATCTGACCAGTCGCGTGGTCCACGAACTGCCAGAACCGATAATCGAAGATGGATCTACGAAAAATGTGTTGGAATTCACCACGTATTGCGCATTTGAGTATGCGGCAGTCATTCGACCTCGATATTGTTTTGGCAACCCTGCTTCTTATGCACGCTTATCGATGGTACTGCAGGGGCATTCTTTGTGTTCGCATGCACGCTAGTCCCTATCCATCGTCTCGAACCTCAAATATTTGATCAGAGGAATGGCGGAACCCTGCTCGGAGCTAGAACTTCGATGTTATTTTTTTGTCTTCGAGAACTTTCAGTGAGTTCGAGCAGATTGATGACTACAATTTGTGGAGACCTGAACCAATTTCGCCCCTACCACTCGCCTAGCAATTTTCACCAAGAGTAATTTCGACTGTCAAATCATCCCTTACTTCCCTCCCTTCACACTTCCCTCCTCATCACCTCTCCTCTCATCTAGCATCCTCTCAGTATGTCCATTCAACCAATACTCTCTGACTAACCCCTCATTCATCTTGCCCGCCCCATCAATAAGCCCCTTACATACGCTCTCGCCACAATTACATTCGAAAGGCTGCGCCATATCCCATTCAGTGCTGGGATAGAAGAACGTCAACGGATCGCCTTTCCTCAAGTCTCTGTCATCCGAGACCCGAACCTCCATTTTCTCCATGTCGAAATTGACAGAGGGGCGACAAGAATGGTTGATGAAGACGATGTCGCTGTTCAATTCGATATGCGAGTTTGGGCCTGTCTGTACCGAGGTGTAGGCTTTTGATGATGGAGTTGCTTTTGTAATTTTCAGGAAGAGAGAACCGGCTGGGAGGTCGACGAGTGAGATGGCGCGGCTGCCGAAGGCTTTCTCGGAGCGTTCAACGTAGAGTCGGTCCTTGAGGTCGTCTGCGTCTGTTGCCAATTTGGCTTGGCTATTTTCGCTAGCAGTTCCGTTGCCGTTGATGGTCTTAGACTGGAAGGTTAGAGCATTGCCATGGTGCATCTGTCTTTCGAGTGATGGTGACATTTTAAACTTCTGGCTGGCCCGACGTTGTTGTATGACCGTGTGTCGACTTGGAGACCTGTATTGATCAACTAGGTGAGATTGATACAGGTAGAGGTAAGTTGTAGGTAGTAGGGTCAGGACATTAGGCTGCGCGTTGTCTAATTACGCCAGACTGTCTGGAAGGCACGTCTGCGTTCCCACAGGTCTTGCGATGTGTGACGTAGCCATTGCTCATCCAACGAAAACAGCAAGCGGCCTTTGAAGATGAATCTCGAAAAGATGGGCAACGACTCGGAGATCACGGAGCGGTCGACTTACTAAAGGAGAGGTCAATGTATAGATTTGAGTAGCAGACAGAAGAATTGCGGAACGAATTCCATGGGCTAGAAAGATTGGTGTCTTTCCTTCGAAGAATTTGCCAATCGAGTGAGACCAATTTCTGCTTGAAGTTGTAAAGTAGCGAAGGTACTTGCGCTTTATACAGAACCGCTGAACTGGAGAGGTGAGCATGGGGATTACGTAAGTCTGCGATGCCGGACTTGAGGGATGGAAACTGGTAGCCGAGGCAGGCCGACAACCCAGGCGGAAGGAGCTATTGTGGGTCCCAGTCCGCGTTCTTTGACGGTATAAATCACTTGCACACCTACATACTTTGTAGTAATTGAAAGTCGGTGCCTTGGCGAGGTTGAAGTGGATGTTCATCGCCCATCCGCGTCCAATGTGGTCGCCCTACCTCCTACCTCTTAGCGGGCAATGATAGTGGGCAATTGATTGGCTACCCCAGGCCCCGTAGTAGTTACCACAGCTCTGAACCTGTCAGTATGTTATGCAGGAATTAGTGCGAGAACTTATATGCCCATGTGAGTATCAGTATGGGGTATACCACGTATACCCCATATCCAGGTCGAGTGAGAAGTCCGCTACATGCCAGTCTTAGGGCATTGTAGTCTACGAATCGAAGTATAGATCGTTGAGGACGACTTGCCATGGAACGAGCGACTTGAGTAAATTGTTCGAGCCAATGTAATGCTGAAAAGGGTGCTGCTCATTGCAGCTAAGGGAGACACCGGCCAGACGGTATTTCAACAGGATGAGCCTTGATTGAGTGACCGACATTCTGCGGTGTTCCGCCCTCCCATTCGAGCGCATGCTATCGCTTGGCACGACAAGGCTCGTCGAGTACGAGCACGAGGACATCACCCAGTCTTTCGAAGAGAGCATACCGACTTCGACCATTGGCAAGGTGTCTTGTAAGATTAGCTGGTGAATCTGAGGATTGAGGAGGATCGTTCGATGTTGTCCTGCGTGAAGTACATAACCTAGCTAACGTCCGAGTACAAGGGACGGCTCGTTCTCCGTTGCACACTACGTACACAGTACTATAGTACATACTATTTTATAGACGTTGCGAAGCAGGGGCACCTCCGTACAAGATTGTACGAGAATCTGGTAATGTAATCAAATGTGATTGGTAAGATACGTACTAGTGGGTGTACGTCGGCGCTTTCCAGCTTTGGGGCCTCTGGTCAGTGCCTGAAGTCGTGGAAGGACTTGGGGGATCACTCCGCAACGTCATCCGCAAGAACACGCCCGATATGCAATTCACATTCACATGGAGCGCACGTCGTCCCGGAATTCCACGAACGCTGCGCTGCTCAATCTGTACATGCCTGCAATTAATCGCGCAAGCGGTACATACCAACCTCGCCCAGTCCCGGATGAGGCAGATCTCGATTGATTCCTCAGCGGGACCTTGGGTTGACGCGGGAAAAGTCGGCGCTTTATCTTATAAAATAACCTGAGGAGATAAAGGTTTTGATATGAGGCCATATCACAGCGTGATGAACAAGGATTTGTTGATATCCCTGCGTCAGTCGGATCGTGTTTAGTAGGTAACTGGCATCGCTGCTAGATGGAGGCTCGAGAACGCTCATTGATGTTAGGGGTTTCCGCGAAACACACCGACCTGGCGAGGAATTTGCATCATATCGTGAAGGTCGCAGGAATTAAACTGGACCGTCGCCGACAACGATCGCCTCGAATTCAGAGGTCTCGATTCTCGACGCCTTTGGCAAGACCACAGTGTCACCCATCTGCGGATGAATCATGTGCCAGCTATAGCGCACCCGATTATGTGCCGAAGACAAGTCTGTGGTAGGATCCTTTGGTTCTGTTTGGGTCTCATTCGTCCTCGTTGTTAAAGCCGTGGGTTGTCGGAAATAGTCAAGTACTAATACGTGACAGTCGCTGTATAAGGAGATGATCTTGCCCTATTGCGCTATATCAGAGAAGCGCCTCGGACGTACCTTGTAGGGATCCGGCCAGATTCGGCGAGAAATATGGGAGGCCCCTGCCCCTTCATCCGCCGTCGTGGTAGTTGGAAACTTTAGAAGCCTAGAGCACGTTTTTCGGCGGACATCAACATACAGACTCGAGAACGTGCGGATCCTACCCGATGAGGAAGCTGGAGAGAAGCCATAACCGCAAAGCTACGTCCAAGTGCTAAAATCTTGCTATTATGAGTGAAAGCAATACTTATCGCTATGGGTGAGACACGTATCATGTATGCACCCGCCACCAATATGATAGCAGGGAAGTACAGCTTAGATCTTTCGAGTTCACTCTCTTCAACTGGGTAATAGTGCATTCTCCTCCCGCCTCTATTTTCTTGCCCGGCTTTCTCGCCGTAGATCCGTAGTAAACTCTTCATCTTATTACCCGGACTTTCTTTCCGTACGAGGAGCTCATTTCTGTTCCTCTCCTTTCCTCTCTTTATCCTTTTACTTCGTAGGGTTTATAGGCTTTTCTCGTAAGACTACTTTGTACAGCTCTCTCGTAAAAAAAAGCCCGAAATTCTCTCTGGTAGAATTGCCCCGTAAACTTCCCCTCGTAAGAAGTTCTCGTAAAAAAATTCGCAAAATCTCTTCGTAAAAGCTTTTTCACAATAGGTCGGATTTGAACGGATTACTCGTCAGTCGCTCTTGAAAGCGCGTCTGAAAGCGTCCCAAACTTCCACTCAAAACTTGCTGTTAACCATTTATGGTCTTTGATGACTGTCATTTTATGGGGTATAATCGCACGACATTTCCCATAAACATGATCCTCTGGTTTTTTGGGGTAGCCGCAGAATTTCCGTATCATATGGATGGTCTTCTGTTAAAGTGAAAAATTTCCGCCGTAGAGCTCTACAATAAAGAAAAATACAAAACCCTCCATGTATACGGCACCACATGAGTGGGCTGGAACGCGCTTCTAGCTCGTAGAACGTCCTGCAGGATCCCTTGACTTCTTTTTCGCACAGCCTCACTGTTACCGGTGTATATAATATGTTACACCTTTGAGCTGAAGCCAGGCACTGAAGGGTCCAAGGTAAAACCCCAATGTCAAGTCTCCAGTATAGATGTGCAAATCGATGTAAATGCGACTATGACATGAAATACTTGTGTAGAGAATCCGAGTTGAGGAAGCGCGGCCAAAATTCAGTACTCCGATGATGATACTGCCTAATCAACGTAGGACTATCCCGAGCTGTATGTTTACGAACGCCCTTAGATGATATTCCCTCCTTCCAAGCCCCCCCTCTCAAAGACCACTTTAAGTGATGGGAGGAAAACAGACCAAGGCCAAGGCTAAGAAATGACCGATTTGTAGGTCTGGCCTTCCATCTTAGACCTCGGCTCATACACGAATAGTGTCTTCCTAGCTCTTATACATTGCCGTCCAAGCCATGCCGGGCCCAGGCGGCCAGGCCAGACAGGAGAAGTCGTGATGTGTCACCAGGAACCCGGACTCTGTCTGAGACCCCGCATAGGCAGCGAGCGCCCAGCGATGACGGCAGGAGAATGACGGCGTGGAGGCGGAACTGGCATTGGAGGACGGTACTGCGGATGTACAGGTGCTATGAGCATCAGGAAAAGGAGGTGAGGGATAATAGTAGAGACTGTAGTAGAGACTCGAGTCAGAACGGAGGATGGCCGGCCGCGTCTTATCGGCGGTAGCGTAATAGGTGACAGCCCCGCGGCCTGATGAGCTCCGGAGCTTGGTGACATCGGATGTCCATGGGTGTCACTCCTCCAAGCTTCACCGTATACCAACAAACACTCAACAACTTGGCCTGACTATACTCTCATACAAATCTACCACCGTCTCGTACCGTCAACTTCCCATCCTGCCTATCCCCTCTACGAACCGACCCTCCAAATCTCATTGCCGGCCATCCTACAGCTGTCCCGGCTCTAGGCCCCGCCTCTCTTCTTCAACCCCCTCCAATACAACAAGACCCCCTTTCCCACCAGCGTGGAACACAGGGCCGAAGGATATCTAAGAAGATCTGGTAACCGACAGTCTTTCCAAAGCCGCTGGCACGCGCAAGAGCTGTACACGGGGCCAGGTCATCAGTGTCGGTTCTGTGACCGCTGTCTCATCCTCAACGCGTCGACTAGCTACCAGCCAGGCGAGCCTTTCTGAACACATCACAGTTGCTGCATACGCTCCTCGCAACTGTTCCTCAACTACCAAAAATTCTTCTACCTCTCCATATACTTGAATACATTTAATGTCCCCCTCGGGCGACGAGCCGTCCAACTCTTCCTCGCCAAACTTCAACCATCCGCACCAACGTCAACGTACACGCCCTGAATACCAGAACTTCCACTCTCGATCCCAGAGCCAGACTCAGAATGATTTCAATAGAATGGAGGCGTATGGGGAGAAGCTTTCCAGGATATATCCCAGGGAGCTGTAAGTGGCATGCTCTCCTACTCAAAGTGCTCGTTGGTGACGAGCCTTTGCACCTCCCGTGTTGAAATCAAGGCTTGGGAGTGTGGGCTTTCTGATTGATCGTATACTGGGTTGCTGATGCTTTGCTTTGCTGAGTGCGACATCATTAGCTTTGAGATGAAATGTGATCGAGATTCAGAGGGTGTGCCTGTTGACCTATCGAGGAGTTACGAACTAACACCGCACGTACAGAAGAAAGTCGCCTGGCGCAGTCACTCGCCATCCTCCTCCTACTTCTCCCTATCCGGTCACTTCCCCTCTGCTATCCGCCTTAGGGTCGACCACAAATACTGCAGCCCAGTATACAAGCGACTGGACAAAGTCCTTGCCTTTCTTCTCAGCAGCGCAACAAAGCACAATTGCTGGCTCTCCACCAAACCCGATCCCTGTCCCGAGCGGAATTGATGTTATATCGCCGTCTCCGCCCTCTTTGAAACCTAGGAGTCATCCGAATAACAACGCCTTCCCAAGCTTTAGCCCACTGACCCATAACATGGCTCCGTCACGAGACCGCCGCGCCTCCATATACTCTCAGTACGGTAATAGCTTTCCACATCGTGGCAGAGCACCATTGCCTCATGAAGACCAGGCACACTTTCATCCTGGTGGACTTCCTGATCTTGATAGCATCGGAATGCCTCCCAGACCACAGAATGATGCTCCGGCAGGCGAGAATGGCTATCTTTTTGCATGGGATACTCTCGCTACTTCTAGTCACCAGCCCTCTACTGCGTCAGACAATGTCCTTTTGGTCGGCCTCGAAGGCGGGGTGGATGTTTTGAAGATTCATAAGAAACGCGACCCTCCCTCGCACATTGGATCCTTACGCGGTCTCAAAGGAGCTGTTGTTGGCGGCAAGATACTGCCATGGTTCGATCGCAAAGATCCCGGTGCTGCTGGCCGGCCTTACATCGCTCTCATCATCCACGGCCCTGTTATTGAAGACGTCAATGAAACTCAAAATTCGAGCGACGAATCCCCAGCAATCAGTCTCGACGACGGCAGTCCAGAGCCATCGATCAGACCACCGTCTAGTAAGGGTGGTAGCAACGAGGCTTCTTACAATTTTGACTACGTCACAACTGTTGAAGTTTACTCCTTGCTAAATCAGAAGCACGTTGCGACCTTGTACACAAGTCCTAGAGTGAATATCATGAGCTCTCCTTTCACTGGTCTCACAGTGCCTCCGCCAATTGGCGATCTCCAAATAGATGCCAACGGCAGATTCGTTGTCGTCGCATCGGGCGAGAGTGGAGAGATTTTCGTCTTCTCGCCTTTCAGCAAGCAGAGGTCGAAGGGTATGGAATCGATTCGATGCGTAGGAAAATTGTGGACCACCGTTCGCCGGCCAGAGGCTGCGAAAGGATCGAATGGAACGCCAGTTTCCGTGCAAGTGAGTGGCAGCGACAAGGCCGAGCATCAACGATCGATTCCTCTATTCTCGCTCAGTCACCGTTGGATTGCCATTGTTCCGCCGTCTTCATCGGGTTCGTTCCCCTTGAATGGCACCATTGTCCTCCCAGAATCAGCTCGAAAACCTCCTGGCGTATCAGGAAATATGGCACCTCTCATACCACAGACTACATGCCTGATCGACACTCCGGACGGCAGCGATTTCGTGAACCGGATGTCCCGAGAGCTCACCCAGAATGCTATCAAAGGTGGAAAATGGCTTTTCGATCAGGGCCTGGGAGCGTGGAACAATTACATGGGCAAGCCGTCTGAGACAACATACCGCCCAGCAGAGCTAGCTCCAGCAGGACCTTATTTCCCGCCGACTCACGGACATCATTCATCTACACCAGCTAACAACGAGCCAACAAAGGTGTCCATCTACGACCTGCAGCGGTTCCTTGATTCAGAAGATACGAAGGTAAAGAATGTCTTCACTGCTCTCGCCACTTTCGAACTGGCTTCGGGTTGTAGCTTCTTGTCCTTTGATCCTTCCGGTATGAACTTGTTCACAGCGAGCCGAAAAGGTGACGAGCAATTTGTTTGGCAACTCATGAAGATGCGAGACACCCGCACGAACTTATCGTCGTCCCAAGTCTTCCTTGGCCCTCACATCCGTCAAATCGAAAATCTCGGAAGGATGACGCCTGCTAGAATAGTTGACGTCGCCTGGAGCGTGCCACATGGTGCAAGACTGGCGGTCTTCACCGAGCACGGTACTGTTCACGTACACGAGATACACCCCTCGAAGTTTCAGTGGCCTCCAGCGCGCCGAGCAAGGAAAGCGAACGTTGCACAACGACCGCAGAGTGCAGAGATCAGTGTGCCGAAAGGTGGCCTGAGTTCCGCCTTTGGGGCAGTTAGGGGAACAGGCGCATGGTTGAAGAATGCTCGCGAAAGAAGCCTCAGTGGACATATTACTCTGGGCAACCTTGCCATGACTCCCGCAAATTTAAGTAAAAAGGCTGTGAAGGCTGGATTTAAGCAAGGAGCAAGCGCAGTAGCCAGCACTGTTGTAAGTGTATATCAAGTGGGAGACAACAAGCTTCGACTACAATCGACCATTGATGTTGCTCGTCCAAATACCATCAGGTGGATGACGGGTCAGCTCGAAGGTCAGATTGCAGTGGCTGCTGCCGGTGTGGCCGTTGTGTATCCTGTCCGTTCAAGGGCTCAATCGGGCAAAGGCCGACGACCTGCGATGAGGATGAAGATCACGACCAACGGAGCGAAGGAGTACAAACTTCCAGGAATTCCCATTCTTGAAGCTGCGCCCGCCGTAACCGCAGCACTTGAAGCTCGCAACAAGGGAACTATGCCTGACGAGATAAAACCTGGACATTGGACCCTTCGTGCTCCACCCTCGTCTGCACGGAATAAACGTCAAGAGAGAGAGAATTGGCATGTGATGGTGGATGCTGAGACGAACCCACCTTATCAGCCGTTCCATACGGATCGGCGGGTCACTCTTCAAGCCTTCGCGCCACCAGACACCGCACCGCCTGCGTTACCGTACAAAGATGCCTCGGCCGAGGAGCTCCGAGAATACGAGTCTGATCGCCATGCTTACATTCAAGATGTCTTGATCCCGCATACCAAGCACGTTCATCATATCAACGATGACGCTCCCTGGCTGTTCGGCGAGCGCATGCATGATCTGAGGACGATCCGAGAGGGCAACGGTGGTTGCATGGATGACTTTGGCTTCGATGGCGAGGAGATGGAGAACCAGGTTGAAGCGCAGGACGGGCGCCTTGTCATGACGACTATCCGTCGTAAGACCAAGGATACGGAGGATGAGTTTTTCGAGGACGACGCTGAGATTGTGGATTATGCTGATAATCGGGTTTGAGCATGAGTGCACATGTGGGATGATTGGCGTTTTGCTTGACCTTTTCTCATACATATATGCATGCATACGTACATTTTGGTCATGGTCATCTAGATGATGTTAACATCTTCGGCTAAGATGTCGGGTGGGATCATTTGGGCGTCTGGCTAGCTATCGTTTTTGTGTGATGGTCAAAGTTAGAGATGATCGGCGGACTCTGTTTTGCATGGAAGGGTCGATGAAATGGAATGGAACGGAACGGATACCCGCAAGATCTGAATAGGTGCATTTTGGATGAATTTGGTCAATGAGCGGCTGGCTTGAATGCATATAACATGTAACATGGAAATCAATACTCGGACGAATTTATCTTCTGAATCTATTCGTTCTTTGGGCTGGGATGATGATGACAGGTCTCTGGCTAGTGAAATATTGAGTACGAAGCTTTTTATTGTCACTCTCCTGTTCTTGGGTGTTACTTAGCATCTGGATGATTCTTAGATAGGGAGAACGGGCGATTGGGGTGATCAATCCTCAGATCCCGCTCTCTTCAAAGAAAAGAAAATACTACTTAGTCGCACGACTCGAGATTGGATATATAACCATACAACCACTCTGATTTCTCCCGCTATCTATTCTAATTCTTGACCCTCACTCCTAACTGCCGATATCTGGATTTGGTGGAATGGGGAGATTGATTAGGGTAAGGGTATATGGGAACATCGTTTTGCAAGTTGTTTTTGCCGTTTGACGTGCTACTTTGGATTGTTCAGATATACGCGCTGTTGGTTGTCAGTCGTAGGGAAGGGCGGCTTTTCTTTGCATACATGTTTCCCCATATATTAGCTGTATCGTGGGAGTGAGGGGGTCAGTGGTATTGATTAGTCACGGTGAGGGAATACGGGCAGATGGTAGAGAGAAGATATTGTATTTTCCTCCGCGTTGTCTGATTCTGAGAGTTAAATGCTATTGCGAGACAAGACCTCAATCCTTTCGAATTGCTCTTCGATACAATCATAAATCGTGCGATGCGGGACGGATCGAGACCGGCACAACAATCACACCATTAGACCAATGCCGTGCACCATCACCATCACCTTCCTCGTCTGAGTCCGATGCGCCGTCGAGTGGCGGTAGTGGAGGCGTGACATTGAAAGACACCCCCAAGCCGTTATCTGATGGCGGATCGTGTACAACCTCGTCATCTGTATCTTGGAAAATTGGTGGTCGGCGATATTGTCGTACCCGTACTTGTTGTCTCCAGTAGATGAGCAGGACTATCGCGATGAATGTGATGAGAACCAGTGCTGCAGATATGCCGGCGGCAATGTACACCCTTTGCAAAGGTATTTTCGGTTTGAGAAGTGTGGCGTGTTGTGGCCTGGAAGGATTGGTGATCGGCCTGGCTGTTTGAGGCTGTTAGAATTGCAAGTCATATATAGATCGTTATACGAAAAGTTGACGGGCTCAATGGCACAGCGCATAGTGATGGTAGCTCATCGTCTCCGAGCCGAGACTACTTGGTCACGTCTCTGAAGAACGAAAAATTGGATCGCATCAGTCTAGCGAGCCGCTGCTGAACTGATGCTGTTCTCGATTTTTCTGAGCGGATTGAAAATATTGATGGGAACTTTGAAAGATCCCGACCTACAATCATACATTATGATTTGGCCTTCATAATGACTGCGAACATTGAAAATGGCTCCTTCGCGGTCGGAAACAAAGACACGATTTAATTTGCCTGTCATCGCTTATTAGTCTTGAGCGTATGCAATGTTGCGTCAAATAGTGACCAGACTCGCTCGTTCGGGACGCATCAAATCAATTCATCCTGTCCAGTTCTAAATCGAGATGGCTGGAGTCTGGCGACGTGTATTTCACGGCCGCCAAAATCCAAAGAACCTCGATCAGCAGTTGAGAATCATAAGTCAAACCATGCTGTTCGTCTTGGTTGCCAAATCAAGAACCAGCTGTGCGAGCCTTATGGACTCGAATATTCAACTTACAGTTAGACATCACAGACTTTCGTGCTCTATGAACCATGGAATCATGTACGGTACGGTGAGTAGAGCTCCGTCTGTTACTCATAGTAGCCATGGATTATGCCGCGACCACGATCGCGATTCGGTCTCGCTTAAAGCAAAGATAGTCCAAAGATGACGTGTAAGCTAGAAATGACAACGGTTGATCAGACCTCACGACGCGAAGAAGGGAAGAGAAGTCCAGCCTGGCAACACATATAACCATGGTCCCGAGACTGAAACAAGGCGGATCAGGCACGTGAGGGGTTTCTCCGAAGCATAGATCTAGCGTCCGTATGGCTGCAGGTACGGGAAGGTACTGGATCGAAATGCTTGAGATGAAGAGGGTGAAGCCTACACTTGGTACGCTTATGATACTGCCAATTGCAAAGACGAGCAGCCACACGTCTCAGGATGGAGCACGAGGGCTCGGCCAAGAGAAACATGCAGGAGATGGGGAGCAGAAACGAGATGAGTGAGATTTTGTCGGGTATTATGGTGTCGCGCAGGCAAGTATTGGCGTTCGTTGATGGCGGAGAAGTTGGTGTTGAGGCGGGATTCTGCGGGAATATGATGCCACTACGGCTCAAAGGCTCAAGGGTTAAACCCAGATGCCAAGCCGTGTCTCCCCCGCAAAGAAACCAAAGCAGAGCGGCCCATTGACGGGATTTACTCCTGGCTAGTGGGTTTTACCTCCAGAGAACTCCTCGGCTCGGCTGTTCGCCATCGCCATCATCATGTCTCTACGCATTGCGGATGCCTCGTCGCCGTTGCTGCTTCATCTTCCTGTCCCGTAGCCGACGACGTTGCTGGTGAGTATCCGGGCACTGCACGACAAGAACCGCTGGGGCTGATAGATATGATACAGAGCTGCCCGTATTCTCCTCACCCGAACAACACCAATGTCGTTGATACGGACCGTGGCCAGCAAAGCTTCGCGAGCCTCGAGCTTACTGAGAACCCTTCAAGCACATCCACCAACATGTCCATGCCACAGCAATCCGGCGCACCACCACAATCACAAGCCCTCTCCCTTCGCTCAGACCAACCGAACTCTGTCCCCTCGTCAAACGGTTCGACAATTGGCAACTCCTGTCGACAGTAGTCAGCAGAAAGAATATGCCTTCGAAATGGCTGCTTCGAGCATCAGGTTCGGTCCTGGCTGCACGAAAGAGGTTGGCATGGACTGCAAGAATCTTGGAGCGAAGAGGGTCATGGTTGTCACAGACACAGTGGTGGATAAGTTGACGGCCATGCAACAAGTACGGGACGCGCTTGAGGCAGAGGGAATCGAGTATCGGGTCTACACAGGCGTGCGAGTAGAGCCGAAGGACAGCTCGATCAAAGAGGCCATCAATGTCTCGAAGCCATACGCGCCGGATCTATTCCTCGCTGTTGGTGGCGGTTCCGTGATAGATACCGCGAAGTTGATGAATTTGTATACATGCTTCCCCGATGCCGACTTCCTAGACTTTGTAAACGCGCCATTGGGAAAGGGTCTACCCATCACGAAGCCTCTGAAGCCACTCATTGCCATTCCAACCACAGCCGGAACTGGGTCTGAAACCACTGGCACCGCCATCTTCGACCTTGTATCGAAACGCGCGAAGACCGGAGTGGCCCATCGAGCGCTGAAGCCTACTTTGGGACTATGCGATCCACTCAACACGCGAACCATGCCGTCCGCAGTCGTTGCCTCTTCGGGTCTCGACGTACTGTGCCATTCACTGGAATCATGGACCGCCATCCCCTTCCACGAGCGCGTGCCTCGCCCGTCCAATCCCATCAACCGACCCGCCTATCAAGGTGCCAACCCGATCTCCGACATCTTCTCCCTCCAGGCTCTCCGCAGCACTGTCCAGTACCTCCCGCGAGCGGTGAAGGACCCAGATGACTTCGAGGCACAAAGCCAAATGCTTCTGGCCGCCACACTAGCTGGCGTCGGTTTTGGCAACGCCGGTGTACACCTGTGTCACGGTATGAGTTACCCAATCAGCGGCCAGAACCCAGGATACAAGCACTCGGGATACGAAGTCGAACAAACCATTATTCCCCACGGTGTCAGCGTGGCCGTCACCGCCCCGGCCGTCTTCAAATTCACGGGACCGAGTAATCCAGAGCGCCATCTCGCCGCAGCAGAGTGTTTCGGTGTCGATATCAGCAACGTCAAATTGGAGAGTGCTGGGGAGGTGTTGAGTGAAGCGTTGGCCAGGTTCTTGGTGGACCTTGGTGATCAGCCGCGCGGGTTGAAGCAGTTGGGGTTCAAGCGGGAACACATTGATGGGCTCGTTGAGGGCACGATACCGCAGAAGAGGGTGCTCATGTTAGCGCCGAGCTTCGATCAGACGGACGTTGATCTTGAGAGGCAGCAATTGACTGAGCTGTTCAATGATGCCATGGAGTATTAGTCAAGGTTGGGCATTTGGAATTCAATCCATCGTTCATGTGCATGCCTGTATTGTATCGATGAACGGCATCCTTGAAGGTTTGAACTGAAAATGTTCATGCTGTAGTACTGTCACTCTGTCTCTTTCCCAATTTTCCGTCTCCTTATGTTTTCCCCCGCCCTGACCGCTCTTCCTCCTTCCGGCAATGAATATTCCCACCTCAACCATCGCCTCCCGTCTCCGCGACCAGACTGTCACGACTCGTGAATATCGGGAATCCGCATGGTTCACCAGTCAAACCCGATTCGAACGTCTCATTACGATACACGTTTCCCATTGGGTATCTGTATTCTCCTCTCTCCCTCTCTTGATGATTGGGTGGTTATTTTCTGATTGTTGACTCGATGGTTTTGACGTGTTGGTTTATGACGTGTTGGCTTGGGGAAGGGGAAAGGGGGATGAGGGTAAAGGTGGATGAGGGTAAAGGTGGATGAGGTTGAAAGGGGGATGAGGGTAAAGGTGGATGAGGGTAAAGGTGGATGAGGGTAAAGGTGGATGAGGTTGAAAGGGGGATGAGGTTGAAAGGGGGATGAGATGGAGTGTGGATGAGATGGAGAGTAGAGTGGGGAGTGTGGTCTGCTGGTGGAGTATTTGGAGAAGAGGGAAGGAGGAAGATGGAAGGAACGAGGGGGATTGATGGGATGCTCCACTATCCGCGCGAGAGGGAAGGTCTGATTTATTTCCGGTCCTCGCGACGAATTGGTTGGTTTAGAAAGATTCAGGCAGGCAGGCAGGCAGGTGTTTGTGCATTGGATGGGGGAGAACGTGGGAAGCAAGATGGTATGTGTGACTTAAGTGTGACTTAGGAGTGTTGTTGATTAGGTACCTGAGATATATATATATGAATGTTGGTCAGGGGGGGATGAGACGAGATGAGACGATTTTCGTCTTGTGCAGTAGTAGTAGTATCTGCTAATTTGATTTGGGAATGAATCGTAGACCATGAGATTGGAGATGGGAATGGCATGTTCTTAGCTCAAACCTCGACGTTTTCCATATCCCCTTCTTCTTTTAGGAACCAATTCTACATCGCCCAGCACTGCACACTCATTGCATAAACCCCTTCGAACCATTAAATCATCCCCCATCATCCCGCTCTCCCTTCCCACCCGCATCACTTCCTCCCCCACCTCCCCTCTCTAACCGCCTCAACAAACCCCTCCACAGCCCTAGCACTCGCAGACGGTATCCCACTCCCCAGATCAACATGCCAATTAACATGACAGAAGAGCCATCCAGGCTCATTGAGCTTCCATTTGAACATTCGGATACTGCTACCGCAGGCGATGGCGGCGTGGATGCCTTTCGCGGATGGTGTGGAGGTGATGAGGGTTTTGCATTTTTGGAGGAGGCGGATTTGGAGGGGTGTGTGGATCTGGGGATGGTGTTAGTTAGCTGGTTGGTTGGGAGGGGTGTGTGGATCTGGGGATGGTGTTAGTTAGCTGGTTGGTTGGGGGGAGGGTGGGCGGGTGGTGTGGATGGAGTGTAGTGTAGCGAAAGGGGGATGAGGAAAAGGGGATATTCTGGATGAGGAAGCGAGAGAGACAGCGAGAGAGAGAAAGGGGGGTTGGATGGACGTGAGAAGGACAGAACATACCTCAATAAAGTTCTCCCGCGCCTCTTTCTTGAGCCTGGAAACCGGCATCTCGACCGTATCCCACGAACTCGCATGGCAGAAGACTAGCAACACGACCTCCTCCTTCGTCGTAACCCACACACTGGCTCCATTTTGAGTAGGAGGAGTATAATATCCCTCGACTTTCCAAACCTCAATCATGATCCCACCCTCTCCATCTCCATCCTCCTCCTCCTCATCATCATCACCACCATCACCACCATCACCACCATCACCACCATCACCACCATCACCACCATCACCACCAATACCCAACCCAACCCCCTCATCAAAAAGCGTCTTCTCACAATCCACCTTAGGAGCACTCTCACGATAGAACTTAATGTAATAACCCCGTTCACGTGGAAACCCTAGCGTCAAGATATAAAACCACAGATCAAACGTGTCAAAAGGTGAGTGCCCGACCTCGGGCTGACGCGTGAAATGAACGAGTCCTTGGATGACGATGTCGTGGATGTCGAGGAAGAGGTATGGTGACTGTGCAGGCTTCTGGAGCGCAGATGGGTCAGGTGGACCAGACATGTTTATGAGGGAGCTTCTAAGAGGTTGGCTGACGCGATGCAGATTGATACGGCTACGTTGCTGTGGAACAATCTGCCAAGTGACGGGAGCCAACACAGCTGTAGACCTGTGCAAGAGGCGTCAGTCGGTTTTGACAATGAAGCGTTGATATCTCGCGCTGCGGGCTCCCTATTGCGGTTTGAGTGAGTGCGGTATTCTTGTTGAAATGTCGCCGAGGCCAACCTGGCGACGAGCACTCGCTGGCTGTTGAAGTCCGGCGTTGTTGTTGCGAAGCTGTTGTTGATCAGGCAGTGAAGGTCTAGCAGGCTGACACTGTTGATGTCCTCGTGGCTCGTCATCGTGATCAAGATGCCAACACAACATGGAATTGACAGGAGATGGAGATGAAGATTCAGGACAACAACAGACCTGGAGCGAAGGCCTGCTTTGGAAGATGCCATCCTATGACATGCCATTATCTATGACAGAGGCAAAAATTAGACTACCTACATACTGTCAGGGAGCGAAAGTCCTGACTTCATCACCAGCTGAAGCCATTGATGAGGAGGCAGCTGCCCTACCGCCTGTGCCTTTATCCAGTCGGATACCACATACAACAGACGTATGTGTTACAATGAAAGACACCATAACGCCGCGACCCTCGTCGGTCCTTACAAAGACGAGATCATATGCTTTTTTTGTTCGTCGCAATTACTCCCGCTAAACGATATACCGAGTTAATCATTATCGACGCTCCGTGGACCAAGAATTATCCCCATTACCACCATCTGCCATCAGCGCCATCAACCAGTATTTCACCAATTCGCATCCGGTCTTACAATCGCTAAAACGTTTCACTCTCCTCGTCTGAGTCACCACGATAAGACTCAAGGCTCTGCACTGCAAAGATGTTAGCCGCATTTCGTGGTTTCATGGTTGCTCACTGACCAGGACTTCTAGTTGCGATTGGCTTCCTTCGCACGGTACCGAGATGTCCTCCAGGGCTGCCTCGACGAGGTGGCATGTCGCGCGGTCCGGTGATGTTGCGACGGACTGACTGCATCGCTGTGGGCCGTGGAGATGGCGTCATCTCGTTGTTTCGACCCTGTCTGAGACTTGAGTTGTCCGTCTCCAAGCTGTACCTTACTTCCTCGATTGGCTCCAGGGGACTGGCGATGTGCATGCCACTGTTGCTGAACGGACTTGAGTAGCCAAACCCGATGGGCTGTGGTGGCGGCTTTACATTATCGAAGCTGTTGTTCAGGGGAACCTTGGGTGGGACAAGCGGGCCGTCATCGCTCTTGATCTTCGGAGGTCGAGGAGGTCCTTGGTTTTGTTGAGCAGCGTTTCGATTGTGGGTCTGCTCGCTCGCGGAGTGCTGGCTGTAGGCATCCTCGTCCTCGTCGTACACCGGGCTGAGATCCGGCGGGTTGTGGCTGCCACCAGAATAGCGGTTCCGATTCAGCGCCAGGGCCGGCGTGTTGCCCCAATGATCTGCCTCGGGCGTTGGAGGGTTCTCATAGCTGACCGCCTGCGATTCCAGATATGTCTGGTGCCGGTGTGTTGGCCCAGGACGCGGTTGAGGATGTTGCAAGTTCAACGAGTTGCGATGAACCTGGTACTTTGGATCATCCATCGAGTGTCGGTCCTCGGGGATCAGAGGGGACGGTGATCGAGGAGTCTGGTCGCGCTTGGTCAACGATGTCTGAGAGCGCAACTGTTCGTCTCCCTCGAAATCGTACTCCTCGTCATCATAGTCAAGCCCAAGGTTAGAGCCCGATCGAGAATGTTGAGAATATGGTTTGTTGCCCTTCTGCTGCATGCTGTTGCGAGCGGTCTCCGGTTCTGGAGCACTGGAGGTTGTAGTCCTGGACCATCGCGAAATCCTTGGGAAGCCGCTGAAGATGGACGAGGTATTGCTTTTGTGTTTTCGAGACTTCTCTGTCCTTGGTGTCTCCTCTACAGGTCGGAAAGCTCCTGACTGTTCAGGAGGTGTGTCCGTTGGAACGGAGTGTTCTCGCTTCACTTCCTGAGTTGGGGTCAGAAGGCGATCTTCGTTGTCGTACTCAAGCTCATCGTCAGTTTCACCCTCCTCGAGGACGGTGCTGATTCTGTGGCCGTCCGATGGTCGGCGTCCGTCGTATCCTGAGTGCATGGCAAGCTGTTTCGAGGACGGGACTGATAGATGGTCAGAATGGTTTGGGTCGGAGCCAGTTTCTGCTCGTCCCTCGGGCTCGTAGCCGGGGTCCGGCTCTTGTGCTCTCAGATTCTCATATGAACTAAGATTAGTGCTGTGGGTATTGGCATGAACTGAAGTATCCGCGCGTTGGCTACTACCCCCACCTTGAAGCTGTTTGAGATCTTCCATCTCGTCAAGAATTTGCATGAGCATGCCCTCGATTTTAGCCAGGTCCTTGCTACTCTTGCCTCCAAGGTTCCGTATAGCACGGGAAAACACATTCTTCTTCTTAGTCGCCTCAGACTCGTCTAGGTATTGGCGACGCTGTACACCAGGAGAGCTCTTGGAAGGGAATGGACGAGGCCCGCCAACTGCACGAATCGTATGTTCGACTCCCTTGTTGGTATTCTCCTTGATGAGACGATCCTGCTCAGCAATAAATCTCTTCATATCATCAAATTGATTGCGTGTCTCCGCAGCACTTCGAACCAATGTCACCAGGATCTCGGTGTCGCGAGCATTGCGCTGTGCATCACGAACAGTGAGATGATCCATGAGCGCAACGATGTCTTTGGACTGGATCCGATCGATGCCTTTTCCAGTGGCGCTGTCATATAGTGGCGATGCCATACCGTGTGACATTCCACTCTCATGACGCAAAAGTTTTTTAGAAGTGAAAGGATCGTTCTCGTCATCGAAATCTCCTTCTTCCGCAGCGTAAGGATCTGGTGTCATTTCACCTCCTGGCATCTGTCCGGACATGTATCCCTCGTCAATCTTGCCGGTAGCAGGGCTGTAGCCGTACTGTTGCTGGCCAGGACTTCGCTGGCGCCACTCCTCATCTCGCACTTGTTCCACCTTCGCACTCAGATCACGGGCCTGGGGAGTCGATCCTCTCTCTTGAGAAGCTTTTCGAGCGTTAGCTGCGGCTAGACCGAGCCCAACAGCAGCTCCTGCACCAGCACCGAGCAATGCACCATTCCCATCATGGTGATCGTCCTCGCGTAGTTCTCGGGATGACAGCTTTCCATTGGCCATGTTGGGGGTGGGCTCGTAAGGCCAGTGCGATCGGTCTTCATGGTTCAGTCCTCCGATGGGGCCTTGGATGATGGATGGGTTTGTGGTGACGTCCGAAGCATCGTCAAGACCATGACCAATCTCTGGCATTGGCTCGTCGGCAAGTGGAAGGGCACTGGCTCCCATGACTGGGTAGCGGTCGACAGATGCATCGCTTTGACGAGGGGACACGGTTCCGGCAGTCTGCCGGACATGGGCGATAGCTTGGTCTCTGATGGCCTCCCATCTTTCTCTGCTTGAAGCTGGATTTTGAAGGCCTGAACCAGTGGTATCGATTTTGGGCATGGGAGATCCCGAGCGATCTTCCGCGGAGCCAGTCAATTGAGAAGATTGAATGCTACTGAGTAGAGAAGGATCGTGCAACGAAGCAACCGCTGATTCAACTGCAACGGGCGTGCTGACATACTCTGGATTTGCTCCGACCGAGTGATAATTTTGACCTTCCAAAAGCGCTTTGTCTCTATCTTCGTACATCATGCTGTCGTCCGTGAATCGAGTATCACGTCTGTGATCTACCCCAGACGAGCCGACTTGGCTTTCCTCTTCAAGCTGATGTCGGTAGCGCTCGTTCTCCTCGTGCTCGTGTGCTAACCATTGATCTACATCGCCTGTGGGAGTTTCGGGTGAGTACTTGTCCTCTGGAAGAACTTCGAAGCCACGCTCTAGGCTGATACCTTCAGGCCGCTTCTTAGACCTCGCCAAATTCGTGGTTTGCGCGGAAGACATTGATTCGATCGAGATGTTGGATAACTTCTTGTGCGGTTGGCGACCAGAGACTAGAGATCCGCCACTCTTTATCGATCGGATGCGCTCATGCTCGGCCTGCTCTTGAATTTCATCTGGATAACTTGCAGCACTCTGGGCAGGGCTCATCGGCGTTTGTTCTCTACCGTTGTAGTGGTGTTGCGAGAGTGCAGTGGCTCCTAGACCAGCAGCTGCCAGACCAGCCAATCTTGCTTTCTCTGAGATCGTCTGCACACTCTTCTCACTCTTTGTGCTTCGAGTGCTCAGAGGACTGAAATCACCTGTATCATCATGGTAGGTATCAAGTCCTCGGTTGTTTGAGCTCGGTGTCCTTGATCTCGTCGGCGTTTGAGGATCTGGAGATATTACATGACGGGCTGATCCCCTCGACACCTCCCTGATTTCACGGACAGGTGTCTCATTGCTTGCTGATGACCGAGAAACTGGTCGATCAGTTTCCACTGATTGGATTGACTCTCGGGTGGCGTAGGTGAGCTCGGTGTTGGTATCCAGAGTGCTTTGCAGCGGAAGTGGTGGAACGCCCTTCGCCATTTTGCCTTTTCGGGGCGAATCATCGATGCTGTCGGAGACACTAGTTCTTCGACTTCGAGTGCGACTTTTGCCCCGCTTCTTCCGCCTCTCTCGCACTGGTTCGTCACCAAGACTGGAAATGGAATCGTGGTGTTTTAATGCAGCATATGTCAGCCCTCCACCCACTATAGCAGCGGCGGCAGCATCTTTTCCAGAGTATCGCTTTTCCCTGCTACTTTTGCGATGGGACGATCCCTCGCGAATAGCTGTGTCGTGACTCTTCTCCGATCCTCGACTCGACTGGCGGGACTTCTTACTTCGGATTGTATCGCTGGGCACTATGACGCCGCGATCATCAGTGATGATGGCTGGCTTGACAGCGATGTTTGGTGAGCTGGAGGATTTGGAAACTCTTCGCTCCACACGTAGATTTTCGCGTGAGCCAGCGGGTGCCATCGAGTCTCTAGTGATGTCGTCGAACTTCAAACGGTTTTTCTGACGCGCTTGCTCTTCTTTGACCGCAGTGAGCTCTGGTAGGATCAATCGCTTGATAGCATCTTCGACCGCGTTCAGAAGCTTTGGGTTGTTGATGGAGGACACGCCTGAAGCACCAGATACCCCGGATCGCATGGACGTCTGGCCAGCAGACCTATCACTCAACGTGCTGATTTCCGATGTTTGTATGCCGCTTCCAAGGTGATCATCATGATGATATCTGGTGGAGCGTGACCTGGGTGATTTCACTGCTTCATCAACCACATATTGATTACTGCTTTCGCTTCGACTACTGCGTCTGCTCGAGCTTTTGTGTTTTCCGCTCGACTCCCGTGAAGCACTGTGCCCTTCTTGAACCTTCTTCACTGCCTTTTGTACGAGACGATCTCGGCTCAAGCTCCGTTGGCGAGTCGGCGCCCTTAGTGTGTTCATGTCTGCTGTTTCTTGCAGCTCTTCTGTGGTAGTGTAAGCTTCTCTTGGGTCTCGAAATGTCAATTTGCTGCCGACGTTTGAGTCGGGGGGCATAGACGAGACGTCAGAGCCCAAATTGATCAAGGGATTCTGTGACTGGTCGTATTGCGAAAGCTCGCTAAGGTTTTGCAGGACCTCGATCTCGACGGGGTGTCGGTCGGACGAACCAGAGTCAGAGATTTCGCCAGGGATCAAAGGTTCGTCGGATTTGGGGAGGGAGATGCGCCGAGTGTAGGATGGCTTTCTGTTCTTTCCAACTTCGGTGACTTGGATGTGATCGCCTGAAGTCCTGCGCTTCTTTGAGCCAGATGGCGTTACACGAACTCGGACACTGGGGCGAGAGTGGACGCCTGGGCCTGATCTCGAGGCTTCGAAGTACTCGATCAGCAGTGAGGTTTGCGACAAGTCCTTCTGGTCTCTGATCTTCTTTGTGGATATGGTAACGGGATGGCCGTCTTCCGGGATGGTGTAGGATGTGCGATCGGTGCGGCGCGATATGTCGGTGGCCAGGTCGTCGGTGGTATCGCCAATTGCGCTGGAGGAGATGTCCGTGGGTGCAGGTAGAGGGGGTCGACGAGAGTCTGCCCCCATCGTTGAGCGCTTCAAAGCACTAGAAAGGCTGGCGACATGAGAGGCGGCCGAGTGTGGGTATCAGGCGAGTCGTGCAGGAAGTGGAAGTACTTGTCAGGCGGTAAACTGGCATGCAGTAAATGGCTTGCAGTAAATGGCTTGCAGTAAATGGCTTAGCAGCGGTGCTGATGGCCGGAGCAACGAGGGACTTGCTGGCAAATGCTGAAGACGGTTCTCCAACAGTGCCTGGCAATGGTGAGAGTTTGAGCGCAACTGGCTTGCCTAGGCAGTGTGCGACATGTGGCGGCTTGTGAGGAGGTCGAATTGGCCTGGCAATTGGTTTGTTGACGGAGTGCAGGCTGGACAGAGGATCGCGGTCCGGATTCTCCTCACTGAAGCCTGCGCCCGACGACGGCGAGATGGAGCAGAAGGGAAGAATATGAATGACAGCAGGGCACTGTGTCGGAAAATATGTGGGTGAAGCTTGGTCGGGTGTGGGAGGAGACTTTCAATGATAGGCAGGTCACGGTGGAAGCTGACCAGGTTGACCGGGAGAGAGGTCGGTCGGGTGAGAGCTTGGGCAGCACGGGCAGCTCAGCCTTAGGGCAAATGGAAGGATCGGGACGGAAGATACTATAGAGAACCCAGAGCTTAGTACTATAGAGTAGAGTGTCGTATCCATTCCACTCCACCTGCAGTATCTTCAATAATTACTACAACTATCGAACTGAACACAGCATTGTTGCGCCGCTACAAAGTGCTGGACACTCGCAGTCCTGCTCCCAGAGAGCATCCAGTGAGTCTAGAGTGCTCCCAAATATCCTCCGTTCCCAGTCGTTGCAATCGAGCGTTTGCTCTTGGTGTCATCCCTCATCCCTCATTCCCATGTCGCCGTCTCCCAGCCTCCTCGGACGCTACACCAATCATCTCCCCTCCAAGTACCAACCACCGCGATAAAACATGCAAATCCGCTCGCCTCTTGCCTGGTCCAATGCATCCCAGGCCCCCAGCTGTCTCGAGCAATACTGTGGAGACGGACCAACAGTCTCTACCGCCAGCTGCATATCCTACTGAGCCACTTGCATGTCCGCACGACTTTTCCATTTCTTCCCTGCTTCCCATTCGCTGCACCTTTGGCAACTCGCACACCGACTGCCCAACGCCCCAAACAGTACGCCATCAACATCGTCACCGCAGCTGGAATGGATTACTGTCTTCCGCCGTGTATATTTAGCGACGAGGGCCACGTCCATGTAGGTGTATGTGTTGCGGGTTCGCCCTCCATTCCACGCACCGTCCCGGAAGAATCGTCCCAGGATGCATCGTGCTCTTTGACAACCTGATTGGCAGACGGCCCAAACACCTCGAGATGCCAACTCATCGCACTTGCCAGAATCAGTAATTTACCGTTGCAGGACGAACAAAAGAAAGTATGCGATGTGCTGCCAGCATCTTTGCCACGCAACCATGGCCAACTTCCAACATACGACCCCTAGCAAGAGTATGCCACGCGGCGCAATCCATCTCACGAGCCTCGTCCCTTCGCATGCGCTTAGCTGCGCTTGTTGAGAAAAGACGTCGTGGCTGGACTTCACGGTGGTGACGTTGAAGCGTCTCGGCTGATTGCATCAACTCTGCATTGCATATAGATAGGAGAAGTAGACAATCATTCTTCTCATGCAGGAACCAGAGGCCTTCACGTCGTCTCTTCAGCAACCGACTGCACTGTCGACGAGCCGACACCAGCAAACACTCGCTTCGAGGTAACTTCATGCATTTGACTTCACTTATCCTGCAGTGACCGCGTTGATAGACTATCAAGTCGATGCCTTGCCTCGCTTGTCATCGTGAATACCTGCAGTTGCGGGAGTCCAAGCACATTCACCGTACATACTTTCACCCAGATATGTCGGGTCCCAGAGCTTGCAAATCGAAGACAGTAACTTGTTAAAGATCTAATTCCTCATCCTCGATTAAAAGGAGAAAGAATTCACCGCTCACCATAACAGGCTCGTCCTTGATTTCCACCCAAGACTGTGCGCAAACCTTTCCAGAATGTTACACGTTTGAACAGTATTTTGACAGCAGAGCAAGCATTCGACATATTCCCCGATCTCTTCTCAATGTCTTTCCTATCACAATTCAAGCGACTGGCCACTGACAATCTATCTCCCATTGCAGTCTGGTGAATTCTTCATCATGAAACAGCATCAAAATCTAAGTCTCAACGCAAACAGACTGGCGTATAATGCACACCTCCTGCCCACCCGAAACACGATCTTGACCAGTGTCTTGAACCAAATGACGCAAGCACAAAGCATCACCGATTCATCTAACAGAATAATGAAGTACTAGATACTCGTGCAACACCCCGAGATCTTGTGTTGTTGTTAGACTAGACATCCAGGAAAAGTCCTAGCTCCAACCAGCAAGTACGTGGACATCCTGAAAGTCAAAATCGCCATTAACGTGTTTTACGAACGGCGTTATTGGTCATTTGATCACAAAGTGTCCACATTAACGAAGCAAGACTGAAGGGTTCATCAACATCTCAAGATGACCATACAGTCGTCGAGTACCTCTCCCGGAATGCATCACAAACTGTCCACATTAACGAAGCAAGAATGAGGAGCTCATCAACATGTCAATACGACCCTACTGTCGTCAAGTACCTCTTCCAAATCGCATAAAAAGTATAAACCACACACCCTCCCACCTGCCCCCCCTCATCACCAACGCCCACACACCACGCACTCAAACATGATCCCTCCTCCTCCCCGCATGTCTACTCCCCTGCCCATCCTGTTTCCCATAAGCCCTCCTCCCACCCTTCCTATCCTTACTCATACTCGCCCCCAACGTGATATCCACCCTCGGCGGCGTCGTGAACCCGAACGACTTGGCCAGTTTGACCAGGTCCAGTTTCTGGATGTCGAAGACGCTGCGGAGGGAGTGGGAGCCGTAGGCGTTGAGGTAGGATCGGTATCCTTCCTTTGCTGACTGCGGAGTTGTTGGATCAGTGGATGGCTCGAAGAGTGGAGAGGGAGGGTGTGTATGAAAACTCACTTTATTCAGGTAGTAATTCGTGCTGATCAGTCTCTCGAGTCCACTCTGCATATTGAGGATCTTCTTCTCTGGAAGCTCGAATTCCACAAGCGGGACTCTTGCTTCCTTCAGATGCTTGAGAAAACCGACTTCGGATGGTTGTAGGAAGATCAAGCTGCGTCCTTTGCCGTTGGAGCCTCGTGCCGTTCGCCCTACCCTGTGGATGTAATCGCGTGGATCGTCTGGAGGGTCGACCTGAAGAATCCAATCTACAGCCGGGATATCGAGGCCCCGGGCTGCGACATCCGTACAGATAAGGGTTCCTGATTTGGCATTGCAAAACTCGAAGAACGTGTTTGTGCGCTTCTGTTGCTTTTGCTTCCCGTGGAGGGCGAGGACGGGGAGATCGATGTAATTAAGCAGCTCCGAGTAGTAATCCACGCAATTGCAACTCGAGAAGAAGACGATGATCTTCTTCTTGGGATGTTTCTTGAGGAACGTGAAGAGGAGACGGAATCGCAGGTCTGAGTCGCATATCACGTAGCCCTGCTCCAGATTGGCAACTGTGCTGTGTTCCTGTCTGTAATCCACATCGATGTATAGCGGGCCAGGTCGAAGCGATATCCGCGCCAGGTCTTCAACTTTGGTGGTCTGCGTCGCGCTGAAAAGTGAAGTCTGTCTCTCCTCTTTCGGAAGGATCTTGATGATCTGGCGCATCTCATCCTCGAAACCGACTTCCAGAATTCGATCCGCTTCGTCGATGACCAGCGTCCGCACATTCTTGTAGACAAACCCCTGGGTGTTTTGTAGGTGATCGAGGAGACGTCCCGGGGTTGCGACAAGCAAGTTCACACCCTTGGAAAGCTTCTCGACTTCCGCACGTCTGTTCGCGCCTCCAATGACGATCCCATATGTCTGACTGTGATCTGCCATGAGCTCGCGCGCAACACCGAAGATCTGTAGCGCGAGTTCTCGAGTAGGTGAAACGATGATAACGCCGGTGCCATTTCTGGGCTTGAAGCGCAAGGAGTATAACATTTCCACGGCGGGAATCAAGAATGCCAAAGTTTTGCCTGAACCTGTCTTCGCAGCTCCCAGCACATCCTTCCCTGCCATGAGTGGTGGGATAGCCTTCCTCTGGATTTCCGTCATCTTCTCGAAACCCATGCCGTCGATTGCTTTCATGCTCTTCTCGCAGAGTCCCAAATCTTTGAAGTAAATAGGTTCTGCAGCCACATTGGGTAATGAGACGGCATTTTGCGAGGGTAAGTCTTCGGTATTGTCCTGGGCGCCCTCGTTGTCTTCCGCGCCAGCTTCTGCTTCCTCCTCCTCTGCTGGAAGTGGTATATCCTCGGCGGCTGCCTCCTCTTGCTCTTCGCCATCCTGCTCTTCAACCTCCTCAGCTTCTTTCGCCTTCTCGGCCTCCTTCCGTCTCCTCCGCTCCTCTTTTCGTTGGCGCTTGGCTTCGCGAGCTACGGCATCGTCTGCGGCGGCATGTTTTATAACATCTGCGATTGAGGCGGGCTTGCCATGCTTTCTCTTTCTCTTCTTTGACTCTTCAGCCCTTGGTGTGATGATTGTTTCTGCCATAATGTCGAGTCCAGGCATTCTTGATAATAGAGGTCGAGTTGGATTTTGTCTCGAAAATGAACTCAGCACTTTTTTCGGCCGTGGACCCTTCTGCGCTGTGATTGGTCGAAGCCACGCTAGTCTCGATGAGTGCTGTGTATAAGTTCCGTCTCAGAGAATCCCATCCCTTCTGCTTTCTCTTGAGTCTCATCCCCTTGGTCCCAGACTGCAATGCAATGGAGCTTTCTGTCGTGTCTCAAACCAATGAGCCCCAAAAACAACACTGTTCTCTCCGCGCTTGGGGTTCAGAGCGTTCTTACAACATACGTCTCTGAATACGCAACTTTGCTTTCTCTTCCAACATTCGCCATCTGGTTTATATTCTGGAAATTGAGGGATCGAAAAGATCCCACTCGGAAACAAGATGTCATCATTCTTGCAGCTTTTCTCTGTTGGAGGTGCTTAAGTATTGTCCAGCCATTTGCCACTTTGTCAATTTCTAAGTTTGGGGACTATACGAACGCTCTATTATTCTCTGTAGCAGTAGTCGTCACTGTTGGAGCCGGTCTTGCTATCATACAAATTCTGAGCCAGCATCATCAACCACGGAAGCATAACACCAAGGGCGACCATCCATGGATCTTACCGAGTCGCACAACACACACCAGGATGTTTCCAAAAAAGCACTCTTTCGCTTACTCCTACCTCCAGGTGGCTGTTCCTGTTGGCTTCGAAGGACGCTGTGGTTCACTCATCTCAGTCGGGGCTGTCAAGAAGAAGGGATGGTTGCATGTCCAAGGTTCGGATTATTTGGATAGAAATTCAAGTGAAACGACTTTGGAAGGCAAATTATCCGAGTATCTTCAGACTCAGGTATGGACATACACTTCTATCATACTCTGCTATGTTTTGACATGTCAAGGGGGTGCAACGTGTGGACTGGCATCACGCCTATCTTATCACCGCTCCACGTATCCTAGGCTACTCTTTCAATCCAGTGTCGTTCTGGTATCTGTACACCAAAGACAATCGATTGAGCATGATGGTGCTAGAAGTAAACAACACTTTCGATGAGAGAAGGATGTACCTTTTGAGGTCGGCTCTAGCCGAAGAGGTTGGGGGCGCTGAGATCCAGGCTGGACGAACTCAAAAATTCACAAATACATGGGCAAAAGACTTCCACGTCTCACCTTTCAACTCTCGAAAGGGTTTCTATTCTCTTGCCGCGTCTGATGCTTTCAGCGCTCCTAATTCGCCACCGGCATTCGACAACAACATTGTGATGAAATCCTCGAAAGAGCACGTCAAAATCATAGCCAGAGTTTTCTCTGACGGTGAGCCGATCGATCCGAATACTGTTGGCCTGTGGAGCGCTACCCGGTTCTTGATGCGATGGGGCTGGGTCGGCTTCTTCACATTCCCACGAATTCTGAAGGAAGCCTTCAACCTGTTCTTCCGAAGAAAGCTTCACGTTTGGTTGCGACCGGAAGTCCTTCCTACTAGCTTGGGCAGATTGGCAACGTCGCTTGAGTTGTAAGTTTCATCACAAAACAAAATTTGCTACTTACTGATGCCTTTCAGATCGCTCGAACCCTTCTTCGTAGCATATTTGCACTATTTAGTACATCACTCCGATGCAGATCTGGACCTTATTTATATCACTCCAACTAGTGGGAATAAACAAATGCATATTGCATCGAGAAATGGTTTTGGCACTGACCAGAATAGGAGAACCTTAGAGATACGGATACTCAGTCCAGCATTCTTCAGTCGATTCGTGCACTATGCCCACACATCAGAGGCATTTGACCGCGAGGGTCTTTTCACAGATGACAAGAATCGAACAATTCTGGTATCTCGGCCGGAGCTGCTCACCCTTCTGTTGAAAAGCGAGCGAGACAGTTCTTTCATGAAGACGTACCTCAGCCCCTTAGACCGACTTCGGTGGTGCGCTCACAGAAAGGCTCGATGTCCGCCGAGCTCCCCAACGTATTCGTCCATCCAACAGTATAACAATGTTAGCAAAGTCAAAGACGTTCGAATGAAAGCCTTCTCACCAATGGACCGCCTCGTCCAACGGAGTGGACACGCTTGGTGCTACCGACGACAGTGCATGCGACTTTTTCTCTCCCAAAGATTTGCGCTGGGTTTCACTCCTCTCATTGACCTGGTCGACCTTTCATTTCGTGTCGTCTTGATACATCTGGCAGTGTCTTCTACACTTGCCAACAGTTATGTCAGCCTCGTCCCCAGCCTCGCGATGTTCGTACTGCCGAGTTGTGTTCATCTTTACGCATATATCAAAGGCACGGACTAGGTACTCCAGGACACGTTAATCGAAATATCGCTTCGAGCAGTCTTCCGTCACGTCACCTTTGCGTACACCCTCTATCGACCAGCGAGTTTCGCACTGATCACATGCTTCACGCTTTAGAGACAGGCCCTGCCGAACCTTGCAACCGTGCACTGAAAAACTCTGACATAATTTTGGTGCCGATTCATTCCATCAGAACATGCACACCAGCACCAAATATTCCGCACCACATCGCAAAACTGACCAGGCAACTTTCGAAGAGAGCTGGCACTGCCTGTCAATATCCCGTACCCGACATCTTCCCGGATAACCGTTACGAAGTACAAGTTCAGACTTTGATTGAACGGATGGTCCTCTCCCGCCTAGCTTATAAAAATGCTGCATCGCGAAATCCCCAGAGTCCCCGCGTTCCCATGTGAAGGCAGGGCCTGTCAGAAGATAGAAATCGCCCAAACTCCACTATACCTCGGCGCGGCATCTCAGTATCCGGCCAAGGTTTTTGATCTGGCCCCTGGACCAGCGGATAACCATTTTCCGAGAGCCTCATGCACAAACGCCACGATTTGGGGCAGCAGGTCGACATCTCAAGACCAAGGTTATTTCGTCGAAACATGAACTTCAAGCACTTATTGAGGAGGCAGAGTGAGCCCAGAGATGATGCTCCTAATTACCGGAAATATTGTGATGGCTTTCGAGCGAGTCAAGATTTTAGACTACTAGGTCAAAGAAAGGTTCACTTTGACGCGCGAGCATGCGCCACATCCACTTTCCCCACACTGGAAGGATTGCAAGTTCGTGCCCCCCTCGGCTCAAAGGCCAAGCCATGATTTGACCACTACGCAAGACATTCATCACCGCTTGTGCCCCAGGATGGATCGAGACACTATCCACAAACAAAGCCGGTAGAATAGCAGCCACCCCTGTCCCATTGGGCCCAGACTGATTCAATGGTGCTCCGACTCTCCGAGCAGTCCCGAATATTAGAGACTGTGCTTTTAGCGGATGAAGCTCGACCGTCGTCACTTTTATATACTATGCCTTTCCCCACCTCGCGGAGGAGCTGTTATTTATCTTCCGTTTCAATCGAGAGCTTCCCTCTTACAGCTCTTCATTTCGATATCAGAATCCTATCCCGTGTTGCTCAAGTATCTCTTGCCAGGAACTTCTTGCTGCGATCATGTCTTCCCTCGACGCTGAAGAACAGCAGTACCAAGCTGAAGTTGCTGCCGTGAAGAAATGGTGGACTGATGACAGATGGAGGCAAACTAAGCGACCCTTCACTGCTGAGCAAATTGTTGCGAAGCGAGGCAATTTGAAGATCGACTACCCAAGCAATGTTCAATCGAAGAAGCTGTGGAAGATAGTTGAGGAGCGATGGAGGGTACGGATATGACCAAACGTGGCAAGAGGATGGATGCTAACAATCGGTCTAGAACAAGGAGGCATCTTTCACGTATGGCTGCTTGGATCCCGTCATGGTCACGCAAATGGCGAAATACATCGACACCGTATACGTTTCTGGCTGGCAGTCATCCTCCACCGCAGCTACTGGTGATGAACCCGGCCCAGATCTTGCAGACTACCCGATGACCACCGTCCCGAATAAAGTCAAGCATCTCTGGTTCGCTCAACTTTTCCACGATCGAAAACAACGCGAAGAACGACTCACCACACCAAAGTCCCAACGTGCCAGCGTTGCAAACATCGATTACCTCCGTCCAATTATCGCTGACGCTGATACTGGTCACGGAGGTCTGACAGCCGTTATGAAGCTTACAAAGATGTTCATCGAGTCTGGCGCAGCTGGGATTCACATTGAAGATCAAGCCCCGGGAACCAAGAAATGCGGACACATGGCAGGAAAAGTGCTGGTCCCGATCTCAGAACACATCAACCGATTAGTTGCTATCCGAGCCCAGGCCGATATCATGGGTTCCGATCTCATCGCTGTAGCTCGTACCGACTCCGAAGCTGCTACTTTGATCACCACGACCATTGATCCACGCGACCACTTTTACATTCAAGGCTCAACGAACCCCAACCTGCAACCCCTAGCCGATCTTATGAACGCGGCCGAAGCAGCAGGAAAAAGCGGAGCCGCCCTCGAAGCAATTGAGGAATCATGGATGAAGGAGGCGGGCATCAAGCTCTTCCACGAAGCCGTCATTGACAGCATCAACGCCGGCGTCCACGTGAACAAGGAGAAACTCATCGCAGAATTCAGAGCGAAATCAAAAGGCAAGAGCAACGGCGAGGCACGAGCAATCGCCAAAGGCCTGACCGGCATGGACGTCTACTTCAACTGGGAAGCCCCACGCACACGCGAAGGCTACTACCGCTACCAAGGCGGCTGCGAATGCGCCATCAACCGCGCCATCGCCTACGCCCCTTACGCCGACATGATCTGGATGGAATCCAAACTGCCGGACTACGCGCAAGCCAAACAATTCGCCGACGGCGTCCACGCCGTCTGGCCAAACCAGAAACTATCCTACAACCTCTCCCCCTCGTTCAACTGGAAGAAGGCCATGCCCCGCGCCGAGCAGGAAACGTATATCAAGCGTCTCGGATCATTGGGCTATTGCTGGCAATTCATCACGCTTGCCGGATTGCATCAGACGGCGCTTATGGCGGATACGTTCAGCAAGGCGTATGCGAAGCAAGGGATGCGTGCCTATGGGGAGCTGATCCAGGAACCGGAGATGGATAATGGGGTTGATGTTGTCACGCATCAGAAGTGGAGCGGGGCGAATTATGCGGATAACCTTTTGAAAATGGTCACGGGCGGTGTTAGCTCGACGAGTGCGATGGGTAAGGGGGTTACTGAGGATCAGTTTAAGCATTGAGGTGTTGCTTTCTGGAGATTGGATAGGAGATTGCTGGGGTTGTCGGTTGGTTTGTACATAGTTCATGTTGGGAGGAGATGAATCGATTGATCGGTGCTGAACTTTCTTGATATGATTACATGTCATGTCGCCTGCTTCATTCAACTTCTCAGCTAGACTGATTGTAACGCTTCCTAATAGTAAACATGTTCTTCATTGTGATGGATATCGTGCTACTTTTATACGAATCCAGAATACTGGGCCTCTACCGCTCCCAGCTCCCTTGCAGTGATCATCAACTCCCAAAGCCGTTACACCATAGCGGCCTTGTTCAAACACGAGTGGCAATTGTTTGAGATGCCATATAGATATTGTATGAGTGTAACTTAGCAGATTTTGTAGCCATGTCTATTCTCGGTGTCGGGAGTGTGGAATCGTTGGAAATCGGGTTGTTTGAAATTGGTTTATTGCACGGGAGGGAGTGGTGCAATGACGATCATGGAGTGGGACGGAGAGAGTAAGATTAGAGGGAGGGAGGATGGGCAGTAAAATTACAGGAGCATGCTGTGAACACCATTGTAAGTAATCATTCGATTCAGAGCTGTTGTCGGGTAGAGCTGCCAGCATTTTCTGTGAGGATTTCGTGACTACAGCGTCAAGGATGCACAGAATAAAAACTTCATGTTAGGTGTTGTGTAATAGTGTGTGTATCCACGCTTAACCACAGCATTCTCATACGATACCAATCCACACCCCACCTTCCTCAGGACACTCAAAAGCCAATATAACACCCCAAAAAGAACGCCTCATAACCTCCCCCGTCTATCAAACCCACCAACAACAATATCTCTCCAAGGTAATCCAATCCACAAGCAAAGCTCCACCATGGACATCCGCATCAACATATCCAAAATCCTTCACCCATGCAATATCCAATTCAACAGCATCGATCCCGATCCCTCATCGCATCGGCGGCATATGTAGTCGTGGATGCTCGTTTACATGACGGTGCAAGGCAGAATGCAGCACTCGCACCATCCGCCATCGCCAGTCGGGCAAGCGATACAACCCTGTTTGTGTCCCTTCATGATGTTGGATGTGCTTGAGGTGGAAGAAGAGGAGGTTTGAGGTTCCATTGCGTAGGTTGATTGTTTGTGTTAGGAGGATGTATTGCTGGATTGGCGGGTTGTTAGCGAGAGCTGGATGTGGAGGCGGGGCTGAAGAAAGGAGGGGCGCAACCAACCTTGTATGTATGCCCTTTGTAGTCTTGTTCGTAGATTTCGTTGTGGTGGGTGTATTTGTAGTTGATGAGGTGGTGGAGATGTAGAAGAGTTGGAGGCGACAGTGGGATTTATATTCAAGGCGTGAGGTGGTCTGGGTAGCTTGTTTCCAGTTTCCAAGAGAGATCTGCGCTTGCGCACGATGTGGCTTCGCACACAGCCTCAGCTAGTTACTGCCCCGATTGGATGACGTGTTCGCCTTTGACACTTTTCAATCATGATTGGCACATGAGAGGATGGATTGCTTGCAGAGGTGGCGCATATGAGCGATTGTCAGGTTTACTATTGCAAGGTCTGGATGCGGACATGGGACTTGGATTGTAAATACACTCTTTTCCATTGGAGTTGTTGGGAACGCTATATCAATCGATGCAAAGCTGCAGCTGAGGGTTGGAAGTGTGATCTCATTACACGAGTCTAAAAGCCTGTCACTCAGCCATACATGGATCCAGCATCATACAGTCAATCGTGTAGCCAATCATCTTAGAACAGTAACAATAAGCCTTGGCTCATGGTGCCCAAATTCAGCCCGAAGAGAGCAGTACGTATGACGGGAATCAACAATTGCGCCTCGAAGACGGGAGTGAGGATCTGGTTTTGCGGAGGTGCTGTTGTTGGCCATCGCTGGAAGTGAAGCCGAAGACTCGAGGAATTGAGCATAACAGGAAGCTCTGAGGTCAATGATGCCAAGCTCCCGCTTACTGGTGAAGATAACCGATGCTCGAGATATTCTTCTTGTGCGAACAATCTTCTGTCGCGTCCTGGTGAGGAACTCAGAGGCGTGTAGCATCTCGACTTGCATGTAACCTTGTTGACATACACATCAAAACGATGTGTGACCCCAAAACGATGTGTATGTCCAAATCTGTCTCTTTCTACTGCCAAAGAGGCTTGTGAAAGTATGGCCGCCGGAGTGTCATCCACTCCTCCTCATGCCTAATAGGAGCCGTGTTCTTCACCAGATAGCTTCGCCGGGTCCGTGTATGCGATGGGATTTTGAAAGCGCCTCCTCATCTCTTTTTCTTGCTGACAACCTGTGTGAATCCGTCCTCGTCCACCACTGGCAGTATTCTCTCTCTTGCGGGCACAAGGGCAGGCGCGTCTCCCATCTCTACATCCTCGTCGTCGCTCTCGTCGTCCACAGAGTCTCCGTCTTCCGACGCCTCTTCTGGCTCAACGTTGCGGACTGACACCGGTTGGGCTTGTCGATTTCTCCGCTCCTGGTATTCTGCATGCAGCCTGTCCACGTTGCTAAAATTGCCTTCGCCAGTCTCTTCCCACATCGCCACTACCCGCGCTGCGACAATCGTAGATGTCCCATCTTCCACAGCCACTTCGAACTCGTCTTGCATGACTTGTAACAATCGTTCCTCGACATCCTCTTGCTCTGGTGTGGACTGGGTCGGATCTGTGAACAATTCGACAACTGCTCCTGCAAACCAATCGCGCTTGTCTGCACTGTCAGGGCCGCCCCATAGATTTTGCACGGCGACGTCAAGAGCTTGCCATCGTGAGAGCGCGAGCCATACCCCAAGTTCGAACTTTTCCTGGCGTTGTGCTACGACGGATATTAATTGAGCCCGGGAC
The DNA here is from genome assembly GCA_007735645.1 of Venturia effusa. NCBI lineage: Eukaryota > Fungi > Ascomycota > Dothideomycetes > Venturiales > Venturiaceae > Venturia > Venturia effusa. The sequence continues at coordinate 1,201,691 of CP042191.1, read as the reverse complement.
AGAGTAGAAGTGGATGTAAGCTCTGACCTATGCTTGAATCGCCTCCAGCTATGGTGTTTTGAGAAGCCATGGTGCCGGTCTCTCGGTCTGGCGTTCTATCTTGCCATTTATGTGTGGTGTAGCCTACTCCAAAAAAGTTTGGTGTTAATTTGGTGACATGCTAGCGCGCTTTGGACAAGCATGCGCATGCGCCACATGAAGATTGGATTGGCGAGAGGTGAGCAGATGAACGACGCCACCAATGTAACCCGCTGAGACCCGGTGGGTTCCAGCTACTCTACACCTTTCTCTCCTATATAACCCAAGCATGTGTCGATATAGGTCAGGGAGGCACTATGCATCCGTTGCCGACTGAACTCCCTTCAATTCCTGTCCATCTCTCGATACACCTTCATTAACCATTGTCATACATGATTGCTGAATTCCATTCCTAACAGACTGAAACTCTTCAAGCGTTCTGGGCTTCCCTTCTCATCCTTTTCTTGCCAATCCTTGTTCTCAGAGATACCCTTTGTTCTGCTATCGTCTTCCTCTACGCATTTTATAATCACGCTTCAGTATGCTTCCTCTCAATACTGTCACGGTAGGCGCTGCTGTTGCGCCTGAGGTTGTGGGCACCTGGTTTTCGCATGTAAGTCTAGAAGAGCGTGGCCAATGGGAAACAACCGGTTGGGCCTCGTCATATACCTAGGCGTGGTGACACGGTGAACTAATTGCATGTTTTGACAGTACCTAAATAGAAAGCCATTGCGCCAGAAACCAACAGCTCATATTGGCTACGATCTTGGGTTGCATTTGGTTCGGAGATTCATACAATTTTCAGCACTACACCCGGTTGAGGAGCTCCAAGCATTCACCTCTCAAAGGGTGCCAGTACCACATTGGGTCAAATGCGATCGATTCAAAATTCCTCAAGACAAAATCAGTGAAGCTGCCGGGATCCTTCAGAAGAATCTCGGACCTCATGGAATCGACCAGGTTGGCGGAAAGGAATGGTGGCAGTGGAGACGAGAGAACGCACCCTTGGAAGCTGAATGGATTGAAATGAGAAGTGACTACCTTGAGCGGAAAGCGAACAACGAAAAAGGGCGGCGTGTTCTGCTGTACATACATGGAGGTGCCTACTATTTCGGAAGCACTGACGAACATCGCTACCAAATTCAACGCCATGCCAGGAAATTGAAGGCGAGATGTCTTGCGCCTCGATACCGACTCGCGCCGCAGTTTCCGTTCCCATGTGGTCTACATGATTGTCTGTCAGCATACCTGCATCTGCTAACTGAATATGAAGCTTCTTCGATTGTGGTTGCTGGTGACTCTGCGGGGGGTGGGATGGTTTTGGCGATGCTTGTTGTTTTGAGAGATCAAGGGATACCGCTTCCTGCTGGAGGCATGTTGCTATCACCTTGGGTCGACTTGATGCACTCGTTCCCAAGCATTGGTGGTGACGGAGTGCAAGACTACATCCCTGCCACGGGATTCATCCACAAGCCCTCTATGAGCTGGCCTCCGCCAACTTTGGAAGAGGTAAGCATAGTTGACGGTCCGATGCCAGATGGCAATGCAGCAGCGCCCACTACGAATGACGAAGGCTCGGAAGGAAAGGAGGGAGACACCACGGATCAGACACTTGTATCGCAGGAAATGGCTCAGGGTGTATCGATCGACACAAACAGAGCAGACGAGGGATCAGAAAGACAATACAGATCGAATATGTCTGGAATAATTCAGCCCGCTCAGCATCTGCCTTGGGTGGTCGTGGACGGAAAACACGTTCAGATTCGGGACCAAATCCAGCTTTATGCACCAAACCATCTACTCAATCATCCACTCGTATCGCCCGTCTTACAGCCATCGCTAGGCGGTCTCTGCCCATTGCTGATCCAAGCCGGTGGTGGTGAAATGCTGCGCGACGAGCAGGTCTACCTGGGCCACAAAGCCGCGAACCCTGAGAAGTACTTGCCCAGCGAGGCGCTTCTCGATATACATGATCCGGACAGGACTAAAATCCACAAGTATCCGCCCACGGATGTTCAGCTTCAAGTCTGGGACGACCTCTGTCACGTTCCTCATACCCTGGCCTGGACTCGACCTGCAAAATACATGTACCGAAGTGTCGCCCAGTTCGGTGCCTGGGCGTTAGCGCACGCGCAACAACGGGCCATTGACATTCCGGAGGATGATACTTCTGATAGCGACAGTGATGAGTGCCCGGATGATCTTCCAACAGGCCAGCCTGCAGAGAGGAATAGAACTAGGCGATCGGAGGTGGTTTCTGACATGCACACGACAGCTCATATTCAATCAAAAGAAGCAGTCGGCAAGGCTGGTGATCCGTTACCACCTTTCAAAAACCATATGATTCGGCAGAGGCTTGATCGCCATGGGAATATCTACCCGATGGCTGCTGAGTCCGAGCTGCCAGAATTGCACATGCATCGCGACGATATTGGAACGCTCAAGCCTGCTCCAGTCCGAAAGTGGCTCGGCAGGCAAGCCGCGTGGAACAAAAAGTTTGCAAGCACGAAGGTTGCCATGCAGAAGAAGAGGGCGAAACAGCTTGAAAAAGGCTACGTTGGCATTCCGGAGGGGGAGAGGCCTCCACCTACGGCTTTGGCAGGGCGACGACCTGCCGACATGCCTAAAGTGGCGAAGGTCAAGAAGAGTTGGGGCTTGAGTATGTGGTCAGGCTGGGGTAGCAAGCACGATCAAGTTAGGGTACGATGAAAGAAATGACTTCTTTTGAAGTAGAGTGTTAACATGAGTACAGGAACAACGAAGCGGAAGCGTCAGTCAACCGCAGACAAACGACGAAGAGCAATCGGAGTCCTCAGCAGTTCGGCCTGTCAGCAGACGGCAAGCCAGCAGGACACATTCGAGATCACACTCTCGTTCAAGCTCGAGATCCTTCAGGCCAGGACACCAACGAACTACATCGGGTGTTCGTAGCGTCACCGACGAAGGTCAGACGGGTACTATCATCAACCAACATCTCGCAGCTCCAAGTGCCGGCGCAGACGGATTATTACATCCGGATTCCGCAACTCCGCGACCACAATCACCCGCTGCGGCCGGCACAGTCATTCCGCCCTCAAAAAATGGAGCGACTACTAGACCGCAACATGATGGGATCGCGTACCCATTCAAACTAAAAGTTGATGGCGATGAGGCGGAAAATCATAAGAGCAAGAATCCCAGTATCGTCACCCTGGATGGTGGGGATGCGGTGTCGGCTGCAAATGGAAAGACGAATGGAGTCGAGGATGCTTTGGATGAGTTATCTGGTGTTGAGACGGGTGAGAAGACGGAGGGGAGACCTGGTGCGGAGAGGTTTTATACAGCTGTGAATCAACTTGGTTAGAGCGGAGAAGGGGGTGTCAGTGGTATGTAGAATTTAGAGAACGGACTGGTGATGGAATGGAACGTGTAGATCTATTTCGTGTCAGGAGGACAATGATGTGTTGATGGTAAATACCTGGTATAGTCTTTTCAGCGACATTCCGCCATCATCAGGGCAGGCGCAGTGCTTTCACCGTTAATACGCTTGTAAAAAGTTTCAAGTTGGTTTTGAATTGTACGAAGAAAAGCTGTTGAATGAACGACACTGTCATCAGTCCTCAAATTTGTTTCCCTGATTGCTCCACCAGGAACAATACCAGGATAGCGCTACCAGAGGATAGGTCTCAAAGTGGAGACCTTGAGTTTTCAGAGTCCAACCAAACGCCAAAGGTCAGGCAGGATATCCGAGTCGACAGCGTCGACATATTCTGTAGAATGGAAGGGAGCTGGATATGGTGGTGGGATAGCAATCTATAGGAAGTTTAGATCTGGAATTCTGGATAGAAGCTCGAGACCGGCATGGAGATTTTTCCCTGGTGGGCTTTCCACACTGTATGATATGCAGCGATATTGTGACTCAGCCTCGATCAACGGTCAAAATCTCATTTCGTTGTCGTCGTGATATGCTTCAAGGCATCCGTTTGAATCTTGGGCTTGCGACACTCTTGCAGATATTCAGTCATCCCACATCTGTCTGACATTAAGATTGATCCGCTTATTGGCCATCCATCCTTTCCAGTGCTCATACTCTCCGTCCACAGCTGGCCAATCTTCCAGCCAGCCAGGACATGTATCAGGCACGATTTGAGGAACGCCGTGCCACGCGAATCTCGACTCCCCGTCCATGTACACGGCATCTCCCGAACGCAGTCTGATGGCAAGAGTTCTTGAAGGCATTGCTGCGTCTGACTCAGACACACTTGGCCTCTTCTCGTCGTCGAGTCCGAGTATGAAGATACCGTCGCAGCCAATACTTATGCTAATGAGACCTCGGTTACAATCTTCGGCTACATCTCTGTGTAGACTGAGTGTATCACCTGGGGAGTAAAAATTGACGATGGCGGCTTCAGGTTTCATTTCTGGAAACAGTCCACGAAGGAGTGAAGAGATGTCCGATGGAAAAGCGGGCGGAGGCTCTTCTGGGTATACCTTCTCCGTCCAGTCATATTGCCCGCCTAGAGTAATCCAACGAAGTTTCTTGTTCAAGAACTGAGACACATTGAGCGGCTTATGGACCGAGGCATCCTTGGGGGGAATGAGAAAGGTGCTCGGTGATTCGACAGAGAAGAATGAGGCATTGTTTGGTGGATACGCCATGTTGTAATGCAAATGGACATTGCTTTGGTGAGCTGGATTCGACACATCTCGATGGACAAGATGGGATAGTAGCTCTAGCTGGATTTCTGGAGGGAGTAGTCCAGGGATTATACGGAGTCCTACCTTAAGATCAGATGATTATACTTGGGATAAAATAAGAAAGTCCCAAGGAACAATTCGTTGCAACTGGAAGTATATTACCTGGCATTGCTTCATGAGCATATATTGGAACGGGACGAGCGGGGTTTGCTAGTACAGCTTTCGTACCACGAGAGAAGGCTTTGAATGATTTCTCTTGCTCTTCGACCCGTACTTGTCCAACCCTGGTAAGAGATGCATGATCGCGCTGAAGGTCAAGTACTTCAGTATCTCTGAGCAGCGCAGTTCCTTTAAGCTTTTGGTATCGTTTATACAAGTCCTTGATCTTCTCTGGCGGCCTCGCGTGAGGATCTAAGTCCCGATGCGGCATTTCTTGGTGTTTGTTGTTTGTGACAGGTTCGTCATTGGAAAAATGGCTGTAGAAGACCCGTCTCCTTCGACGTGCAACTCCAAGTCACCATTCTGAGCATAACAATCGCAATGAACAATTCAATACCCAGAGTAGCCCGCCGCACCAGTCAACTATCAAAAATCTCAAGGAATACGCAACGGGAACCGTATCGATGTTTCTCATGCTCAATTCGCCATGCGCAAGAATTCAAGACACCGCCGCCACAACAAGAGAAGACGACCCATTTCGGCTTCGAGACGGTCGCTGAAAGTTTGAAGCAGGCGCGAGGTATCCTTCATACTCTGCAGTTGTATAATCAGATTTGCGTACTAACCATTTCCCAGTCGCCTCCGTGTTCTCCTCCGTAGCCGGATCCTACGATACCATGAACGATTTGATGTCACTAGGAATTCATCGCCTCTGGAAAGACCATTTTGTCAGGTCTTTAAACCCAGGCATCAACCCTCTCGTCGGCCACGCTGAGCCCCTCCGGATTCTCGACGTTGCTGGCGGTACTGGCGACATAGCATTCCGCTTACTGGACCACTCCACCAAAGTCCACAACGACCACACATCCCACGTCACAATCTCAGACATCAACCCAGACATGCTTGCAGAAGGGCAACGGAGAGCCAAAGAATCACAGTACTACAAAGACGGACGTATCGACTTCCTAGAAGCGAATGCAGAACAACTGCCCGCCCAAATCAAAGACAACAGTATCGATTTATACACCGTCTCCTTCGGAATCAGGAATTTCACGAATATACCAAAGGCATTGCGGGAAGCGTACCGCGTGCTGAAACCCGGAGGTGTTTTCGCCTGTCTCGAATTCTCAACCGTCACGAATCCAGTCTTCAATCAGGTGTACAAGAGGTGGAGCTTTGGCGCTATACCGTTGATAGGACAAGTCGTCGCGGGAGACAGGGACAGCTATCAGTACCTTGTAGAAAGCATCGAGAGATTCCCAAAACAAGCGGAATTCTCTCGTATGATTGCGGAAGCGGGGTTTCTCATCCCAGCTAAGGGCGAGGGCGAGGAAAATGGAGGCTGGGAAGATTTGAGCGGAGGCATCGCTGCGATACATAAAGGTGTCAAACCTTTGTAATTTAGAGAGAATCCATGATACCCAGCGCATGTACGCATGCATGGCATAAGGTCTGTAAACGATATGCTAATAGACATGACATACGGCGTGAGTATTCACCGATCAGAACTAGCACGTGTGCAAAGGCTGCATTCCACCAATCTTGATAATGGTACGCCAACTCCCTACATCATTTCTACCTCGTATCGTCTGCAGATCTACGAGCCATGTATAGCTGAGAACCACACGATCATGGCAAATGGAAAGCACTGCAGCCGGACATCCAATGCAAGGGGTATCACACATTTTTCTGATTCTCGCTATCCAAGACTCTGTCTATTTCATCTCTCATTTTCGAAAAGCACTTTCCTCCGCCCCTTGGGGTTCAAAATTCACAGTTCATCGTCATCCTCCTCCTCATCCTGCGTCCACCTCGGCGGCAAGCCAATCCCATCATCAAGATCACTCCTCAAACTATCCGGAATTAACTGACTAGCCGTAACCGGTCCTTTCAAAAAGCGGAAAATACCAGGCGTAGTCGGTTCCGACCTAGCTTGCTGTTGCCTCTGTGTAGAAGGCGATGAGGGGGGTCCTTGGGAAGACCGAGCTTGTGATTGTCTTCTCCTTGATCCCTTTAGTGCCGATTTGGGATATGTGCCTGAGGCCGTGGAGAGAGTCTCTGTGCGACCTGTTGAGGAAGCTTGTGTTTCGTCTTCCGAGACAAACTGTACTTGAGTGTTCTTGCGAGGTATTCGGGATGTACGGAAATGGGATTGACTTGAGTAGCGAGGACCAGCTGGGCTAGATGTTGGAATGGGCATCACTTCAGGTTCGATGGGACTTGATGCTGCAAGTGCAGCATAGGCTTGCGACTCATAGATGAGTTGAGCCGAAGCTGCATCGACACTTTCTTGTGTATCTACTTCTTCTGAAGCGGCGGACGTTGGACTTCTTGGGATGGGTAGTGTAAGGGTATCAAGTTGGTCGGAGAAGGTCACGCGTCGGCCTTGCGTATTCAAATCATAATCTGTTCGTCGGCTTCCTCGCGGCGTCTCATTTTGGGATGACGGAACGCGTCCTTCTTGTTCGTAGCAGTCGTATGGAAGTTCGGGTGAAGATTCACGTGGATGAACATCCTGCGGTTGCAATGCATTATCTTCTGGTGCGTTCGTCCGGTCTGGAAGTTCATCGTCTTCAAGTCCAGGAGGCTCTTGTGGCTCGCCTATCTCACAAATGGTCTCATCGTCTTTGTTCTCTCCCCGATTTTGTTCACCGACGTCTTGGCCTTGGACTTCTGGATTAGGTCCCGCTCCAGAACCATGGTCACTCTCGACATCTTTCAAAGCTGCATCTTCCTCGAGTCTAGCTTCCTCAGCCGCCTCACCACTAAGATCCATCTCCCCGAGAATTGCCTGAGTTGCCTCCCCGATTGTAAATTGGGTCTCGCCATTTTTAGACCGAATATTCCGGGTTTCATGCTCTCCCTCCTCAGACACCAACGACACATTCGTGCTTGAACGAATTATCTGACCCCGCTCAAATGTTCTTGTATTTCGTCTATTCTGGTGTAAAGCACCGCCATTTCTCAACGCATCCATTTGAGCTCTAAAATCTTTGGCTCGTCTTTTCGTAGGCGAATCGACTGGCTGCGTGTCTCTTATTGCATGATCAAGTTCAAAAGGCAAGGGAATCTTCTGGCATGCACCGTCTGTGTTTGCTTCCGACATATCCTCTGCCGAATCTTTCAGCATTGGCATATTCGTCGACCGTTCTTGCAAAGGTGACCGTTCTTTTCCACTGCCTGGACATCTGGGACTCTGCTGTGTAGATATAGGTGTTGTAGGTGGTGTCTGTGAAGAAGGTACAACGAGTACGCGCACTCTTTTGGGGGTCTGAGGAATTGCAGGTGGCAGCATTGTACCTCCATGGGTCGTAGTACTAGCGCGATTTTCTGTATCTGCTTCAGCTATCTGCCCATCCGCCTCCTCTTCTCCTATAATCTTTTGTCTAGCAGATATAGATCCGAGCGTTTCTAGCGATTCTGTGCTGTCTGCGATCTCCAATATCTTCCTTGACGGCCTTCGGAGGATGGGGGCCTTGTCCTCTGATGATGATGGTGTAAGATGAATTGCCTCGTTGACAAGCTCTTCCTCATCAGACAGTGCTTCTTCTTCCTCAGAGTCTTCGACCGGGATTGTCCTTTTCGGGGTTTTCACAAATTCCATTTGTGTCAAAGTTCTATCTCTCCGCGTTTCGCCCTTCGTCTTTGAAGACCTTCTCTTCTTCTTCGGTGGCCGTTGCTCTTCCAGATCATCACCATCGCTGATATCATCGAACTCATCTCGGCTGGAGAGCCTCGCGAAATCGATTTGCGTCAAGGTTGATTGCCGCTTTTTGAGTGAGGGTGTTTGGGCTTTATAAGTCACGGTTCTGCGGCGAGCGGGAAGGCGCTTTTGTTTCAGTGCTGGCTTCGAAGTATAGGTTTGGTCTGGTGCAGGCTTTTTGGGACGAGTTCGCGGCGCCATTCTTTGTACACGGAGAAAGCTGGGTACATCTAAAAGAGTGGCAATATGGTGTTCAGGCTTTGACGCGTGCATTGTAGTCTGACGTGTCGCGGAACTTGTTGTTCCGCATTCGACTTCGACAATCGTCCTCTCTCAACCGCATCACTTTTCACCACCACCCATATCAACACCAGCATCATGCATCGTCACCAGCAGCTCGAGGAGAATCCTCACTGCCGCCGCAAAAGAGCCACATTCTCCACAAGAGCGCGTTTGAACAACCGCAAAGCATTCGTTCAGTGTCTACCATTGTCCGTCCTCGAGAAAACCCAACCCGTGACTAAATTCACAAACTCGGCCCTCCAGCTTTGCATGCCATTCGGTCCTCCAATATGATCGGCCGGAGACACACGTAGCCGGCGTTATCCATCTGAATTTCCCGCAGCCGCGCCAGTAGAATGATATCGAACAACAAACAAGCGGCTCATGGACAAAGGATACATTCATTCATATCTCGACCTCGTTTACATCAAGGCTTTCAAGAATGTCATGCTTCATTGACTATAGCTCTTTCATTCATTCAGCGTGTTGAGACATCGCGCCACGCATCGACCATCACATAAGCGCCCATCTTCACAAATTAGCATGCATTGCGTCTCTTACAGCCAAACGTCAAATGATGGTAAATTAGCCATGAATCTTTCGATTCGTGTCACACTCTTGGTGCTGCAGGTACTTGTTCTTCACCATGCGAGCTTGGTCCTAAATCTAGTAGGCCAATGATGTCTATTGCATGACCACTCTTGGAAGATCACACCTGGTCTGAACGGGGTTTATTCCCGACAACATTTAGAGAGTACAAAACTTCAGCTTACTTAGGTCTACATATTTTGCTCATAGGCCTTCTCGTCGTTCAGAGAATAGTTCATAATTCTGTCCGTTCTTCAAGTCACATCCTCTGTCTTTTCCCAGGCTCTCCCGTGTATATTCCATCCGCAACTTAGCTGCTCTCTTCTCTTTGCTTTGTGTTGGAACCTCATTCTTCGATTGGAGTCTCGATCGCGTCGACCATCTCACCCATCTCCTTCGTCCCCCAGGAGATCTACGCCAAAACAAGCCACTCATTCGAAAGCATGTCTACGCCAGCCATTCCCGGCTCATCATCAGGCGTCACAGTACCAGCAACTTCCTCAACCATACACATGATGTGTGAAACCAACGACCCAGTGGCTCAGAAGTCCATCACTCCCGACGAAGCCCTGACGACCAAGCTCATGGTCCCGATCATAATTGCGACATGCCTTCTAGTTATAAGCCTGATTCTATGCTCGGTACATTTCTTGGTCAGACGAAAACGTCATACAAAGCCATCTCCCGAGCTCTCAAACCCCCTGCAGACCTCGCAGGTACAACTCGCTCCAGCCAATTAGGACAATAATATGTTCTCTCCGGTCTCTCCCAATGATACCAGCAACGCAATCTTCTCCGTTAGGCCTGCCCCCGTTCATGAGGTCGAAGGTGGACAACGAACACTAATGGAGGTCTTGGGAGATACAACATGGGCCAAAGGGCAGTGGACCAAGGACTTTGGTGAAACGACTGGTCAGATGCATGGCGCTTGAATACCACCAACTGGACGGTGACAGCTAGCATGCTTTCCTGGTCCTCATGGTATGGGTGAGAAGTGTACAGATGACAACATTTGAACCGAGTCGGGGTAAATCGAGTTGTAGAACATACGTCCAGTTGTATTTATGCTTTCAAATTGTCAGTAAATCTGGTCTCATGTAATGTCCTGCGCGAGGTTAGTATCATCCTAGCCTTGCACATTTGTCTCCATGTAGACAATGACGCTCCGTCCTCAGCCAACCGGTAATTGAAATAGGAATGTAGATTCATCAAAATTGGGCAATAGAAAAGAAGTATGAATATACGATGCCAAAAATGTAGAATTGGTGAAGAATGTGAGACTGGTAGAAGTAACAGCTTGACATGTAGATATCGAAACATTACACTACTAACAAAGTGTTTTTATGTAGCAAACAATTAAATTCAACCACAAAAGGAAATGTTATTGGAAATACAGGTGTAAAATTCCTTTCCTTGCTTCACATCATTGTTGGTTTTCATTTTAGGCACTTGCATTAGTGAAGAGGCCAATTGGGTATAAGACAGCTCCTTTTGACTCACAATGGGCCAGGCGAGGCGGAGTTGACTTTTCCTTTCATATCATTCCTGCGTCTGGGGAGTTCGTAGCTGAACTATTTTAAAGGTACAGTCCCAGCGCTCCTGGCCGCGATGATCCTATTCTTCTCTAGTACGCGATGGGAGAGTAAGAGTACGATCAGTTGGAGGCAGGGAGAGTTCTGCAAACGCAACAGTGGCCATCCGTAATTTCGATGTCAAGCGAATAGCATAGACGGCCAGTTGGGAACAATATCTATATCGACAGCACAAAAGAAAATCCCAAGAACCTCCCTTCCATATCCTAGCAAACCGAAAACTACCACAAAAATCAGCACCCCAAACCACAAGTCCCAAAGCCAATGCACAAAGACTCACAATCATCTCACAATTCCGCTTCTTAGCAAGCGAGCAATAGACATTGCACTTCGTATTATCGTACCTATCCAACCCGGGTTCGGCAGCAGGCAGACCCGTGCTGGGTTTATTCTTCGCGCGCGGCGCTTCGCAGACGACGGCCCACGCAGAGCCGATCCCATCGTCGGGCGTCCAGGCCTTGGGTTCGCTGCAGTAGGCGCCGCAGATGGGTACGTTGCCGATTTCTTTGGCCCAGTCGAGCCATGCCTTGCCGCTTTTTACGAGGGCTGCTTTGGTTGAGTTGTCTACGTCGCTGTCGCCGCCGGCTGTGTGTTTCGTTAGGGTTTTTTTTGTCTTTGGGATGGAGAGGGTGTGGTGTGTGGCTTACAGCATACTCTGTCCGCGGTGCAGGGGACGTGGAAGACTGATTGGCGATGGGTGCAGCTTCTGGCGAGAACGTAAGCTGCGATGAGGAGTGTGGCGAGGTGGTAGAAAGTGGTACGCATGACGATTATCGATGGAAAGGAGTATTAGAAATCATGGAAACCTCGTCAGGCACGGAGTTTCTGGTGTGTCGGACTTGTAGAATGATTATCCCATTGTAGGTTGTTAAGTAGGAATTCGGACCCTAGTGAGTTCACCTCCTCATTGTTCCAAAAGAGAAATCTGCCTTGTTTGGCGCATCCTCGAGTCAAAACGTGGGTGACCTGATCGACCTGATTCTGGACTGGCATCATGCCTTACCAGCCACAACAGTTTAGAGCCATCGGGATGCGTATATATACCCGGGGAGATAGGACGTTGGCTAGTCTCGAAGCTGTTGAAGAGATAATGTGATTTCCGAATCTTTCGCCGACCAAGATCTAGACTTGCTATCGATACAAAGCCGAGTCTTTGGACTACAAGGCTGTCCGTAAGCACCCAACACCAGAAAAACCACGACCACACTGTCGCTTTTGCAGCAGCGTACGAATGCAAAGTCTAACTTAGGAAAGTGAAATCTACGATAAACCCCAGATTCGTCTTGCAGCTGCCTATATGGGCCTAATACCGTCGAATCGCGGAAGCGCTAAGTTTGAGGTCGCCGATACAAAGGAGACGTACAACCGACATCTCTCCAATTAAATTCCAATGTGACATCGTTCTTTCGAGACCATGCCGCTGAATTATGTCGTCGCCCAATGCTATCGGTATACAACGGCAGTCCCTGGTGGTAGATTCAGGATCGCGACGGACTTCCCGTTCCTTTTGGCGACCTCTAAGGCTCTTCTTCCGACAGGATACAAGCATCGCATTTCCTCGCCCGAGGCGTGGATCTGGTCGTCCACAGTCACCCATGCGGACGACGTGTGCTCGGCGCTGGTATTGATGGCGCACAAAATCTCGACATTGTTGTGGATTCGACTCCAAGCCACGATGGAGGACTTAGCAGGATCGCCGTTTTCTATCGTCGGGTAAGCGAAGACTTCTCCGCATTCCGAGACCGGGCGAAGGTATTGACGACTAAGTTCATGTTAGAAAAGCGTGAGGAAAAAACGGTGGACTGATCGAACGAACCCTCTCCGCAGTGCGACGTGCTTCTTTCTCAATTCCGTCAATTTTGCCAGCTCGGTATAGGTCTTTGATTTCTCGTTGAAGCAATGAGCGTTCCGGCTTCTGAATGGCCCAAACTCACCGCCAAACATGGCTTCGCGAATGTACTGATCTGCCGCATAACCACTCGCGCCATAATCGCTGCAACCATCTAGGGCCTGCTCCGTGCCATAATAGATACACGGTATGCCCTGTGCAAACAGGTTTAGGGCAAGAGCGCCGGAAAGAAGCTGCGCACCAACCCCTTCGGAGCAGAATCGTCCCTTACTAACCACCGGTTTCCAAACTTGATCATGATCGTCGATGGTAACGATGACTTCGTCCTTTAGCCATTTATGGCTATGCACATTGGTGTACCGAGCGTTCTTGAACGAATTGAAGTAGTCCATACAGTTCGCCAGTCCCTTCGGTACTTTCCACAGGGCTTCTTGCAGTGGACCTATTCCTAGACAGGCATCCATGCCGGTGTTGTGAACGGTGTGGAAGGCGTGCGGTCCTGCAATCTCGGCTGTGATAAGGAAATTGGTCTTCCCGATTCTTTCGGCATACTCGTGTATCGCGTTCGTGAAGAAGCGTAGAGGACCGTCGCCAATGTGTTTCGCAGCGTCTATCCTGAAGCCGTCAAGATCGGCAAATGAAATCCAGAACTTGTAGATTTCTATCATGTTCCGCATCGCCATTGTCGGTCTGAACCCCGCTGTGCTTTCCTGACCGAGGTTGAACTTCTTGAAGTCGTAGAAATCACCTTCAAGATACTCCGGTTTCTGATCCCAGTGCTCGTAGGGTCCTATCCGGCCTTTGCGCATGAAGTTGGCTGGGTCTTGTAATTCTTCCGGCCAGATTGCGGCATCCGGGTATGCATTGGGATACTGTTTGAGATCGACTTTCTGGAAAGGAATGACCGGTTCGCGGTTCTCGTCGAAAAAGCCGAGCACTGGACAATCTTCATCACGCCAATCCGGCTCGGAGTCGTCACCACCATACCTGAAGACATCGCCAGCATGATTGCTAAGAGATATCAGCAAAAAAATTCACTCTTCTAGCACGCGCAGTCGATGGTGTTGTCATTTCCCAGCATGGCCGTCAACGCTAATGGGGAGGTTTGCTTTTCAGAACATGAGATGGGAACTCACAGCACCGCGTCTAGAATGACACGAATACCAAATGAATGAGCAGTTCTGGTCAGCTCAACCAGGTCGTCCCTCGTACCGATCCTCCTATCCACATCAAGAAAATCCTGGACGCCATACCCATGATATGTGTCTTTGACTTGCTTGAAGAATGGCGCAATCCAGATGGCTGTGATGCCCAATCGGTGAAGATAACCCATTTTCGATGTGATGCCTCTCAACTTGCCTCCCACAAACGCTCTACCAGCTTCGTGCCATTTCGCTTTCGACTCCTCATCGGTAAAGGCGTTGTCCTCATCTGAAGGAACGAACAGAGGCGTCGACCCATTCGTGACCAGTTTGCCTCGATTATCGAGGCAGTGGTTTTCCCTGCCATCCGAGAATCGGTCGGGGAGGATGAGGTAGAGTACTTCGTCCTCCCAAGCCATCGGCGATGGATAGAATTTCGCATTGATATTTCGAATATGTTGTTGAACTTCTGGATCCCATATCCTCTTAAATGATGACATGGTGGCCATCTCAGCAGGCGGCATGTCTCCCATTTTGAAGGTGGATCGATTCTGTCATCCGCTTCGTGGTATTATCACTCGATGGCGCCTGGGACGGTTTGCGAACGCTTCGTCGAAGAAACACGGCTTCATATATTATGTATCAACATGTATATGTAAGTTAGACATGTTATGAATTCTGGCGTCATGAAGAATCGGAAGGGCAATTTCCCGGCGATCCGAAGGTAAAACGAAAGCTTCCGAGGGGTCGTGCAAGAACGGACCGAGACTCGAGTGAGCTCGTGCGCCTGAGCTCTACTCAATACAGATTTACGGGGTCGGCGTACGCGACAACTTGCAAAACATTGATCGCCACCAAAGCCTGAACAATTGCACGTGGTTCCCCGGATTTTCGGCTGTACTCCGCAGAGTTGGCTGCAAGCCCTTCTGATGTGCAGTAGGCACCCGCTTTCGGCCATTTTGATTGGACATCAAGGCATAGCCATGTAGGTTGAGCTGTTGGACCCTGTCGGATCCCTCTGTCGTACCATGATAGTCGACCGTCGCGTGGTCTCGTACCCAATACGTGCAAATAGGCCTTGCCATGCCTGGGGATCGACTCTTCGACTGGTCGACCACAAGGCTGGATCAAGTGGAGATTGTATAGCGTACAAGGCGAGTGGTGGTGGAGGTGTCTACGACAGATCGCCCCTGCGAGGCTGAGCAAAAAGTGGACGTGGCGGCCAATACGAGCCATGTGAGCCGCGTTCCGTGGAAACTGCGAGTACTTGAAACTGGCAGATGGCGACATCCACTTCAGGTATACTGTGGAAGATCCGGGACTTGAATGCATCCATATGAGGGAGAGAGACGGATGCGGAGGAAGATCTGTCCCCAGATTCTAGAAGTGGCAATTGGTTGCCTTCATCCGCGCCCAGCACTTAGCACTTAGCGTCAATGTGAGGGTATCTCGGTTATGGTGTCTCGACTATTCCCTTGCTCTAATCCCAGAATGATACGAGGCTCCACATGCGTTGGCCAGAGCAATTTGTGCAGCCCGCATCAGATTTCGACGCGACGTGAGGTTGAGCAGCAAACAGCTCATGATTAGTTCATGCTTGATGTGCTTCGCGGATGTAAGGCGTGTAAGGAGATATCAAGGAAATGGATGTATCGAGGCGATCAATGTAGAAATCAGGAAATGATGGAAAAAGGTCGGCAGAAGCAACTCTTGGGGAATGACCACAACTGAACGGATCGCTTCGGCTCGCCCCGTGATCTTCACGACTCGACTTGCTAGTAGTATTCCGGAATCCGGATAGCTTCTGGAATCTTGACCAATATCGATCTAATCCACTACGACGGGATCCTCAGCATGTACTTTCACAGCATTGACAAAATTTTATCGCAACTGATCACGACATACCAACAACAACAACCCTATAACGTCCTTTCGATCCAAGAACCCTCAGCAACCAAATCCTACTACCTCAACCAAAGTCTGCATACCTATGGTACAGGGGGGTAAGATATATACATCATATTCTGCCATGTTGATACTTTATATAAGCAAGGTTGATAGGGGGCTCGCAGGGGGTTCACAGGGGGTTTCGGCGTATAATATTAATCTATTCTTCCCCGCTCCCTCACGAACTTCACCTCCCATTCACCCTCCCGAGAGTGAAAGACCTATAATAGGGGGAAGAGTAAGAAAGTAAATAGATAGATAGACGTAATCTAACCTCCTCTACCCGCTCGTGCGATAAGTAGCTTAAAATCTCTTTTCCCGGTGCTATACCAGCTTAAATGAGATAAATAACGCCAAAAACCACTGGCAATATGATGTATATACCTTTACCCCCCAGCAACAAGCATAGACAACCGCCATCACCTCAGCAAACACCAAGCACAACAAATCACAACCCCATCTCCCCACACCCACGAGATCAAGAAACTCCGGTCGATCAAAAAGCTCCGCCTCAGTAATGCGAACACCGGGACCGGACTCCATTTTCTCAAGAGATACCGTGGTTTCAGCCCGGGTTGATCGCTCCATTTGAAATTTTGGGAAAAAAAAAAAATCCGGCAGGAGGCAAGCCACACTGCTGCACGCGTAGCTTTGAGAATCGCTAGGTATTTTAAGGTCTCTCTTCCCTATCGGACTCTCCTCCTTCCGACCGGGCCGACGGAGGATACAGACCCATTCTTTACTACTATACGCCCAAAGAATAGAAGATACGCGTGCAGCGGTGTGGCTTGCCTCCTGAATTTCAAGTGGAGCAATCAACCCAAAAACGACGATAACAAGACGGACACCCGTATGCCGAAGCCGTCAAAGTGATGCCTAAACCTGCTAGTCTACCACTGTGACCCACGCTCCGGCAGCAGTCCGAGAGGCCGAGAGCCCTGCAACTCCTGATCCGCGGAACCGGCCTCTGTCTCGTCGATCGAGGCTTCGTACAAGGCTACAAGGCCATAAGGCCACAAGACTCTGAGGCTCAGGTACAAGGCTACAAGGCTACACACCAGCTCTCCCATTGACGACCGTTTCAGCGTCGGCAACCCGGAGAGGCGACACCACTCCTCGAGCGTACTACCTTTCTCATACGCACCGTCACATTACCGAAGCAGTTTAAAAACGCTTCACTGGAGCCGCAGGGAAAAGTCATGGATAGGTCTCCATTCTATCATTTACAACTTCGAAAGAAGGTGCCTTTTCTTTTCTCCATCGTACCCTACCTCTACCAATGATTCGTAGGGATTCATGCTTGCCAAACACAGTCAGCGTCACCGCCCATAGTCATAATTTCGTGATTTAACGCCAAAAGAAAGAAGGCCGCCACATCTGAAAGCTAGTCAAATCAAAACTCCAACCCGCATGACAATTGCCACCCGGCAATCATAGATGCACCATGCACGGCCTATCGGGACACCTCCAATTGAAAGCATCCATCGATCATTCCATCGAAATTGTCCGTGGCAAGCAGCTCAATAGTCCTCGGCTTCAGCCAAGATGTCATCGTCCTTCATTCCGAGAGCACTCGTAGCATTGCAGTAGGTTTCCCAGGTGGAAAGCGCACCTAGAGCACGCCTCATATGAACAGGGATATTGTCGAGACCAAAAACGTATGAAGCATTAACCCAGCCAAAGCTGCACTTGTGTTAGCATGAAGCAGATGAAAGCTGAGTATACAGAAGAAACTCACCCCTCCTTAGCGACGCCCTTGAAGTCAGCGCCTTGGTTGCCATACTCGGCATCAACCTTGTGAGGGTCATGAGGACGCATGATGTTGTACTTCTCGACGACCACACCGTTGAAGTCGACGAAGGCCTTCGTGACCATGAACAGCCATTTGTATATCAGGCGCTGAGCCTCTTCATCGAAACCATACCGTTGCAAGCCGATCCAGGCAAGCATCTGCTGCGGTGCCCAGCCCATCGGAAAGTCCCATTGTCGATTGGGTCGATGGAGTCCAACCTCGCCGCGAGACTTCTCCGATCCGGAAAGGAGACCGCCTGGCGCTTCAAGCTTAGGAAGAGCCTCCTGGACGAGAACAGCAGCCTGTCTAGGAGTTGCCAGACCAGCAAACAAAGGCCAGAATGTGGTGGCACATTCATAGTCTGTCCGTTCCTTCTTCACAGTGTTGTAGTCGAAATACATACCTTTCTCTTCATTCCAGAGATATTTGTCCACAGCCATACGGCGCCTGCGAGCCCGGCGGTCCCATACAGCAGACGTCTCAAAATGATCCTCTTTCTGAGACTTGATCCGCCATTCTTTGGGAATGTACAGCTTGTCACCAAAGCAAGTGCGGATGGCTCGAGAGATGTCACACTCGTACTTGTAGAGCAGGGAGTTGAGATCGACCGTTGCAAGGTGAGCGGCACATCCTTCTAGGCGGTAAGACGTGTCGTGACCGGACTCGCGTACACCGCGATCATGGCGGAAGTATTCATCCAGCTCTTTGTTGACTACATCTCCATTGTTGTAGGCTTTGATGAAGTCCTCGAAGCTCATCCCCTCTGCTTCGGCATATGGTGTAAGCTTGACCTGGAAATGGGATGCCTCAGTTTCGGGTGGAACGCCCTTTCCACCAGCGTAATAACGAGAAAGCCCAGTAGCGGGATCATGACGAGGAGCAGACATCCAAACCGAGTAGTATTCCTTGATGGCAGCCAGAGTTGCTGTCTTGTAGAGCTCCAATGCGCCATCCTCATGTCTGCATTTTTCATACCATCGAAGGGCCATATCGGTGAGAAATGGTGGTTGCGAGCGGCAGAGATAGTAGCTCCGGTTGGCGTTGAGGATCTTGTTATAATATCTGATAAGGAAGCAGTGGTTCTTGATCATGGATTTGACCAAATCGAGCTTGCCATTCACAATGAGTCCCAAGGATTCCATGTAACTGTCCCAGCCATACAATTCGTTAAAGCGGCCACCAGGGACAACAAACGGACACCCTTGCAGTTCTGGCTCGCCTGTTTTTTCGTTGAAGCCCGAATCCATTTCGACAGCCAAGAGTCCTGGCTTGTTATTCAGACCCAAGACATAGTCCTCATCGTCACACTTTTCTTGTAACTCGATGACCTCAAGCCGCATGTCAGGATGATCTGCAGCGATCTTGTTGTAGTAATCTAGTTGTTCTTTTAGCCCATAAGGGACGTACACACGCGGTCGTGGGTCGTCTGTCCAGTCCTTGGGATCCCTGGCAACTTGTGCGATGTTTCCTCCGTCGATCCTTCGAGTCAAGTTGTGCCAGAATTCGTCTTTGATCAAGCGTGCCATACGGTTGACGGGATTCTCGTTCAAGCGGACTTCGTCAAGGATAACCGTACGTCTGCCAAAGGCCTTTGCCAGGGACAGCTCTTGTAGAAGATTCGAGAGGGTATAAGTGCCACGGAGTTCATATCGATTGTAGCCATTAGATCCGGCGGTGCCAATTGACAGGACCTGGGAAGTCATTAGTGATCGAGTCAAGTGATGCGTGAAAAACGTAGCTACCTTTGGGCCCAAGTCGTCGACCGTGATTTGCATGTTCTTGTCCGTATCCTCTCGCTCGAGTAGCCTCGTGAGAGTCTCCTCAACGGGTATCATGAACTTGCGAGGATTTAAGGTTCTCTCATCTGGAAAACGCGGTCAGCAGAGAGGGAGCAATTGAGCGGCGGATGGACGTGCCTTGACTGGTGCGACGGAGAGGAGCCTTAAGACCAGCAAGCTCATCTCTTCGAGAGGTAGATTCAATTATCTAAGGAAGTCAGTGAATGCACTCGGAGTCTCAAGACTTGCGAGGATTGTGGTCTTACGGCAGAGTATGTGCGGACACGCTCCGCCTTCCGACCATGAGAGTCGCCATAATAGACGCGAGCAGCAGACAAAGGGTCGATTTCGATGGTGCCTTGGCGTTTTGGAGACTTTAATTGCGAAAATTGCGAGTTCATATCAGGTCGTGGTTCTCTCGATGGAAGTTGCGAAAGCCAGCCGACTTTGATTTGTTGATAGTGGAGGTTAAGGGGAAATGGGAGATGATATAGGTGACTGGCGAGGAGTCACAGGACCTTCTGCCTTGCTGGAGCGAGGCACTTGGACTTCACGATAGCGTGGCGGCTGTTACAGTCAGGTGGTGTCGGGGAGACGGTGTGGGGAAGGACGCGGAGGGACCAGTTGCTGTGCTGTTGGCGGGCTATTGGTTGTTACCAGGTAGATAGATTTGTGTAGCAAAGACGCAGTTGAAATAGGAGCCAAGAAGACGATCAAATAGTGGTGAAGAGGTTGTTGTTTGGAAGTGCGAGGCAATTCGAGTTCGTTCTGGCAGCGGAGGAGACTGGTTGAAGGCTACCGTTACCGTTGATGAGAAAGAAAGAGCAATGGATAAACTGATTGAATGCTAGCCAGTAGATAGGTAGGTAGGCCGGTACCTCTTGTGGGCACCTCATCGTCTACACCTCCACTGCTCGGGAAAGAAACTCAACTCGAGACCTCGAAGTTCAAAGCCGTTGCCGTTGATCGCTCATGCACCCCGTCCGTCATTCATCGTGACAATCTTCACCGTCCAATCAAGACCCCGGCAGACTGGACCCTTCCAAGCCTCCCCTTACCACAAGCACTCTGCGGTGCTGCGAGACTACAAATTGTACCACTTCGTCCCATGCACAACCCAGATGCATCTGCAAATTCCCTGCGACCCGAGCCTCGACTATGCAGAGACATGCACGATTTTCGCCACGCCCGTCCACCGATCGGCCCTGTGCAGACCCTTGCCTCGAGCTCGAGATAAGCTGCCGCTATGTCACAAGAACGTCTCGGCAGGAAACACAAATCCATGGTCGGGAATGAGTATCGATCGCGGAAGTGCACCGGTCCGAAGGGGACCGCGTCGGCTGCGAGCGTCGCGTGCTAGGTAATGATTGTGGTTGTTTAGGTTACTACATATTAGTGGAGGCGGGTGATGGACGTACAGTACGTATCTCTTGGTACTAGAGCGGAGAGACTTGGGCTGGATTGAAGTATCCTGAGCTCCGACTGCTTACATAGCTATCTGAGAACATCAAAAGGCCTGCCCGTGGCTCGCCCCAGCCGTGCTCCCGTCTGCCCATCCACACCTCGAGCGACGATTCATAGACGTCCGCTACGTCATTTTGGCATTTCACCGTCTCAGGGCATCGCGTATCAGTACCACAACAAGGCGCCGAAGGCGGAGAGCCCAGGATGGCGGTGAGACGCTCTGCCAGTAGAAAGACATTGAAATTGAAATCGTTCGATCTGAGATGCATTGTATCGATCCTTCCGATACTCTTTCTATCGGTGGTAGAAGCAAGAGCCCGCGGGATGTCATTCACAACCAAGCGCACAGTGATGCTCAAAGAGTGCTTCAAATCAACATAATCAACATACACGACCTCTTGGAATATGTCTTTGCAAAAATTCGACGTGTCTTTTTATGAATTGGTCAATCGAATCACGGCAGCTAGACTTGGTCATTCATTATCTCAGAGCGCGTATGTCTTCGTATAATCCTCGCTTTTGCACTACATCAACTTGAAGCTCATCGATTCAATCGTATACATCCCAAAGGGCTAGATTTCGCTGTTCTTTGAAAGTCTCTTTTCCACAAGAGTTCTTTAGCAATT
Source organism: Venturia effusa (assembly GCA_007735645.1). NCBI lineage: Eukaryota > Fungi > Ascomycota > Dothideomycetes > Venturiales > Venturiaceae > Venturia > Venturia effusa. The sequence continues at coordinate 1,180,074 of CP042191.1, read as the reverse complement.
TAATTGATAGACGTTTTGGTTCGAGCCTTTTTGTTGGCGCAGACGAAACCTGAAGAGAACCTGACATAATAACCTTGGTCCGGAAAGTTCATGTTAAGCAACGTGGATATCGCGTCAATAACATGAACCAGAATGCCAAAAAGACGCCAGCGACGGCTCGTATGCATGTAGCCTCAATAGTAGACTTGTACGTGCTCAGCCTTACACAACTGCAAGATTTCCATCATTGTAGAAGATGTGATAAAAGGCGGATGCCTAAAGGTTCGAGCATCTTGCCAGTCTCAAGTTGTTGAAGGCTTGTGTGCTTCTTCACGAACGAACGAAAGTGCTAGGTATTTCGGGTGACATTCGATGCAGATCATGGTCCAGTAAGAGTGGCCTTCAAATCCATTGATTGATGCACAAATACCTCGATCCTCTATGTCGTGATCCCAGCTGTGATAAACCTTACATCCTGACGAAACCATACGCCAGAGCATCCAACCTTGAGAGACTTGCTGCACATAATGACATTTCCATTTTCGCTAAAGAGCAGTTCTCCCTCACCGAGACCGTCGCTCAGGCCTTTTTCTTGCCAAACGTCTTGGGCTCTCCAATGTTCTTTCCACGCAGGTACACCTTGAGCACCTTCTCCATATCAATGAGGATCTTCTCGTTCGGTGGTGCGGAGCCACGCTCAAAGTCCGCGACGATGGTGGGTGTCTGGTTGATCTTGGTGGCGAGGTCCTTCTGTGTCATCGGTCCGCCTTTGTCGTTCTTCGCCTCTGCTCGGGCTTTCTTGATGGCGTCTCCGACTTTCGTGCCGACGGTCTTGGGTTTCACGATTTCATCGCTGCGGTCAACCTTTGTCAAGTGTTGACCCTCGCTTGGACCTTTCTGTCCCTGGACTGTTAGATTCGATTCAACATGGTATCCTATAATCCCCAATGCTAGAAGAACTGTGGAGGTCTCTTCACATTGGCGGGGAGGGTAATTGGAAACTCACCGAATTCGTGCCACCAAACTTCTTCTCCGTGGCAATCTCGGCGCCTTGTCGACGGGCGGCGTTGAGTGCTGCTTCACCACGAATGACCTTCTCCTTTGCAGCGGCTCCTCCGGGGCCTCGCGCCTTGCTGCCGATCTTGGTAACGGTGTCCCAGTCGTCCATGGTGGTCGAGATTGTGTGGTTGACGGTAGTGGGGTTGATATACGGAAGAGTTGAGGTGCTTGCGTGGGTTTGCGTGGATTTGCGTTGTTTTGGAATGAATTATGAGTGGAGTAAAAGTAGATGGCAGGTATATGTAGTTTGTTCAAGCGTTTCGATGAGGCGATGAGTCGATGAGTGAGTTCTTTGTGAGGCTGAGTTCCGCGGTGTCCTCTTTGGAACATCATGGAAATATCGTCACGGGCTACTCATCTCATTCCTCCTTACAACGCTCCTCCCTTACCATCCAACACGCTCCAGCACTTGTGTACACCATCGCTAACATTGTAACTCACTTCCAAGTCTATTTCTCCTTTAATTTGTTCTATGCAATCGCGATTTTACACCCCTAACCTCCTTTCTGTTGTGATGGACAGGTTATTATACGTGATACTACGCGAAGGTTTTAAGCTGTTTAACTTGATCGAAAGAAACACCAATTGTACTGAGGCATCTCCATGATGTTAAGATTCTGCGGCTATCCAGATTTGCTCAGGTTCTGGTCATCATTTATCCTACAGCAAGCGGATACCATGGAAGAAGCAATAGCACGGATTTTTGCCTAACAGCGATGTTACACAACTCATTTTGACTATACAGGACCTTTGTGAAGTATCGGTGGTCACTGAATCTGTCCTGTGCCTAATGCGATAAAGTAGTCAGCTGCGTCCTCCACGGCTGAGAGTTGTGGCCAGAAACACAGCCTTGTCTCATTACAACCATTTCTCGGGGTTGAGTCACAAAGTTAGAATCGACCACCAAGAACTCAATCGATTGCCCTCGACCTCTCTGTGGCATCGTGATATCCATACGGAAAGATCTCTCTACTTGAACGACCCTTGTACGCTGCCGCTCTAGGAGGTATCAAAATGAACGACCGCAGCGCAGAATGGCTCGCGTTTTCGAAAGAGTCACGCCTCTTGGTCCCAAAAAGCTCCAATCAGAGACTCCATGGATGCTTCGACATGTCTATACTGGACCTGGCGTTGATCATAGAACTCTCAAGGGAAAAGCACATGTGTGATCACAATCATCGCTGCTCCTTCGGTCAACCTATGTCTCAATAGTATTTGTATCAATATCTCACAACCAGTCAATTTGTCTTCTTACTAACCGCAGAGACTTCTCTTGATATTTCTTTCCATGTTTGGTCATCCAATTGACAGCGCAGTCTCGTGACTACTAATCGAAAAACCAGGTAGAGCCTTGTTAATGCCGCTAAGGGAAACAACTGCAGTGATGTTGGATGCATTTATTCGGCAAATGCCAAAACTCCAATGAAAGCAAGTGGAAGTTGTTGAGGAATTGTTGTTAATCATTGTGCGCACAAGCATTTGATCGGCCCTGGAGTTATGTTTTCTTCACCAGCAAGATGGCAAAAATGATTTTCTGGCCTCATCCGCAGGACGATCCTACTCTGGCCACCTCGAGACTTTACATAGTTCGTCTCTCTCGATGCCACTTCCAAACTGGATCGAGCCACATCAATCCATCCTCGTCTCCTTTAGACCTCAAGAAGATTTCGTCTCTCTGGAACAAGACTACTCCGATCTTGATGAGAGGATGAGATACTTGCTGAGAAATCCGGACAAGGCGGAAAGAATTGCGGACAACGCTGTCAAGACGATCAATGACGAGGCTTTGATGCCAGCAGCAAAAGATTGCTAACGGAAGTTGTTCAGCTAGCGGAGAGATGTGAATTTTGAACCAGATGCCGATGCTTGGAAGAGAGGGAGACCGCTCCAGGCGTGAATCGTATAAGTTCTCCTACGCATTCCTGATCTCTAAGTGCAGTGTAACGCTGAACCAAACCCGAGCAAAGGGCCGGTGATTAAGCTAGTCGGCGTCACCTTGTACAAGCGCGGGGAGGACGGCGAGCTTTTTGTGTGGAGCCTGTGGGACATTGACTTCTCGAGGTCGTAGCACTATACCTGGTCTCCATGATCGCTTCTAGGAAAGAAGTTCCGTAGGTATTTTACAATTGGCTACCAACTCAGTGGTTTGATATTGGATGACTCATTGCGAAATGCTGTCATGAAATTCCGAGTCATTCTCATATTGAATAGGCGACCCACCATCGATGACATCAACAGCAACAGCTTCCACAATATCGGCAGACGTTCACAGTGGCCTGCTGGCAGATTGAGAAAAGACCACCACGATGCAATATTGCATCTTCAGATCCAATAGAAGAGAACACGGCGGATTGCAGTCTACTTTGTTCAGATATTAGACTGAATTCATTATTCGGGCTTAGGTTGTATCGAAATACACCTTGATCTCCTCCCACCTGTCAAATCTCTCGTAATACTCCCCTGCGCTCGCCAACGGCACCTCAACCCCTCTCATAACTCTCGAAGGATGCGCAACTCCACTCTCAATCAACCTCAACAGCACCCCAGCACCCTCAATTGTATTCACTGATCCCGCCTGCACGTGCAACTGCTTCGTCCAAAAGGGCGTGTACTGAAAGGCAATTTCTGGATCTATAAGATCGCCACGTGGATTCGTGGGACCGCTAGGTGCAGCTGTCCATACGCCTGCTAATGCTATTCCACCCTTGAGGTGTGTGGAGTTGACCAAACGTTGGAAGTATTCTGTAGTCTCCAGAGCAAGGGTGTCGTTTAGTGCTTCAAATCCTACACAGTCGATGCTACGCATCACACCGTCCGGATCCGATTGCAGAATTGCGTCCACAGGATTCTCGTCCTGGAAGTTTATGGGGATGACGCCACCCATTGCTTCGGCGGCGTCAAGACGAGATTGCACATGGTCGATTGCGTAGATGTTTGCTGCGCCGCGAAGTTTGGCGGAGTAGACTGCTAGAAGTCCGACAGGACCTAGACCCCATACTGCTACTGAATCGCCGGGTTGGAATTGGGACCAGTCGAGGGCTTGCCATGATGTGGGCCAGACGTCAGAGACGAGGAGGTAGTCTAGTTGACGTTCAGTGGTGGAGTTTGTGGCGTTTATGGGGATTGGGATGAGGTTTCTGTCTGCTACGGGGACGACGGCGTATTCGGCTGTTGGTACATTGTGTTAGCAAGATATGGGAGACGGGATGATGGTGAGGTTTGGAAGTGACTTACCCTGTAAACCGCTGAAGAAGGTTTGGCGAGTTGGCGCCAACTCAATCTCTCCAGAGTCTGTTGCTGATGGTATGATCACGTAGTCACCTACGGAGAGACTTTGCACACCGTCGCCGATCTCTGCAATGTAACCTATTGCTTCGTGACCGATGCCTCCAGATGGTGAATCAAATGGGCGGAATCCTCTATAGTAGTGTAGGTCACTGCCGCATAGTGCTGCTTTGGTGATTCGGACGAGGGCGTCTGTCGGTTCTTGTATCCTGGGTGTGGGAACTTGTTGGACTGTGACTTGAAAGGGAATGCTGCCGTTATAGAGAACGGCATTCATCGTGGCATTCACTGCTAGGGTAAGATTCGTTAAGAGAGACATTGCTGCGGATTTCGTCAGCGATGCTGATACTGAAAAATTGATGAGAGCAGCAGGAAGACTGTGAGTTCCGAGGCCCTATCGGAACTGGTATAAGGACACGGCATAATGAAGGGAATGATATCATGTAGACATAAGAATCTACGGCCAAGAGCAAAGTGACGAATGCAGTGCGTGGTAGTGAAGTTAGTGGCTTCCATCATGAGTAGTGAATAGTCCTCTCCATGGACAGTGATATTGATCTCGGTCGATCAGAACAGGTTAATGGATGTAGAGCTATAAGAGACCGAAATACGAATAGCGGAAAACTCGACCGTTCAATGCTTGAGGCCTGAAGAAGATATATCAGACGAAGCTGTACAATGAGAGAAGAGGAAAAGTGTGTGAAGGAGGTTAAGTTGGGGGGAATACATTCCGGTGGATGGACCCGAGAATTAGGCCGAACCTCACGTGCCAAGAATCCAAGACCAACAGCTCGAAACCATCCCCAGCCAAGACATCGCTTTATCCGCAAGCACTTGAAGAAGCCTTCCGTTCCTTGATAGGGACGCGACATGCCCCAGCTACATCATCATCATGTAAGGCCGACCACTTCCAGTTCTCTTTGAATCGGCGATGCACCTTGGTCAGTCGCGTCGGCCGACCCAAAGATTTGACCTCGTTCCCTGCGCTTCAAGTTCTCGAAAGGATACTGGAAAATATCGGCATTTTCTTCACAGCTCGCGGGAAAGCATTCCAGACGACCTGCCACCGCGTACGAGCTTGAAGGTCGCGTCGATCCATTACTTCCCACCGTGATGCACAAACCACGAGTTTGATGCTAATGTATTGGCAAACGCTGCAATGCGTAGCGTGGTAGGACCGTAGGAGCATTTAGAGTCCGAGATATTGCTGACACAGAGATCTAGTTTAGCAAAATAACAGTTTAGGTTAGCAGGCCGGGTAGACGGACCCTCGTCCTCATATAACCCAAACATCTCCTCGTCGAACGAACGATCCTACAGGTCCAGCTCAGAGACTCTTCGGACAATTGTGCCGATCCCGCGCCACTGCACGGTATGCTCGGGGCATGGGCAAGCGTGCCCGAACGCATTGTTCTGCTCCGGATACTGAAGTAGAAGAGCTCCGGAAGGATCGTGAGGAAGAGGTCAAATGCACATGCTTTCCCTTGCAGACCAGGGATATAAACCTGGTTTTTGAACACGCAAATGATCATCCTTCCAAATTACCAACTCACCTGCCTGCGACGAACGAACTTGAGAATCATCGCTTGACGAACCGGGCGTTCTGCGAAAAATGGCGAATAGCAGGCAAAGAACACGAACCACAATCAACGCGGCTCTAAGACGTATTTCCGGGATGTCTCATCATACCGCTGGATTGATAATAGCGACGAACACTACAGATGATCAGAAAAAAGAAGACTCGAAAGAGCGAGACGAGTCTTTGAGAGACATTGCGCAATAGACAATTATAACCAGAAAGCCGCTCCTCATCTTTGGCATGACGTTTTACAACTCGGCAACGATAGGTTGATCAACCTAGGGACAATTGCGTGGAATTTCGGTATACTAAGGCCGTTATGGCATATATTCGGCACTTGTCGCGTCATGGAGTGGTAGATACATGATGTGAAGTGTCGTCTGGCAAGATAGCGATTGTTCGTTGGCGTGCTGTAGTAGATTTGACGTGCAAGTATAGCAGAGCATGTTGAGGAGAACACATTCAACACCAGCATATCTTAGATTGATGGGTGGCCTTCAGTTTAGCTGGCCGTGCCACAAATTCTAACAGAGAGTCAGGGACGGAATTCGAGCTCGACGGCGGTAAATCCCTGGAGAGACACAGTTCTCCGAATGCCAGCAAAATATCAGTATCTGTATCAAGGTGATCGACTGCAACACCATCCAAGTTTTTGCTTGATCAAGCCCGGTGAACGCTGGGAAGCAATGAAGATTGGTGAATCTTATGGCGAAATAGCTGATGTTCCAATATGCAACAATCCCACCACTTCCCAACTCCACCACGCAAGCGACCAAACAGCGCAACACGTAAAGAGCTTGGAAATTTAGGAACTTCAGAGCCCTCGTCCAAATCCCGCCATTCAACCAATCGATCGAAGTACAATGTCCAATTTCAGTATGCGTTTACATAACCACACATCTTGCGGAGTGTGGGGTGATCATTTTGGTATGCCAACACACAGAGCATAACAAGGTAGAGCATCCGACCGTCAATTGTGTCAGGTTTTGAAAGCGCGAGTGCATCCTGCTGTTTTGATCAGCTGTCTACATTTGTAAGAACATCGCAGAGCATTACGATCAAGAGATGAAGCATAGCAAGCCCATTAAATAAAGCCCTTATCCACCCAGCACTCTGCACTAGTCTTGCTATTACGAATATCTGTGCGAAAGAATACCTGGTAAAACCTTTGGTAGCTCTGAAAGCTGCCTAAAGTCCATCGAAGTCAGCAAGTACCTGCTGGCGGCGTGCAACTTTACTGAGCTCTCGGGTTAGAGAAGCTCTAATAAAGCTGGCAGCGCTTGGACTTCTCCGCCCATCGAAGGGTAAACAACGACCCAACGATATACTGCGCCGCGCGGACGCAGAGGGCATTCAGTCGTCGAGCAATACTTCTGGCATTAGCAGCGAAACCTTTTTTCAGCTTTGATTCCGGCATGACGGTTGATGAGTATATTGCAAAGGCAAGCCATACACGACTCTGACAACAACTATGCTTGATGATACATGCTGTTTGACTCCAATGAACGTCGACCGAAGACCCTCCCTTTTTCTGTACTCAAAAGCAGACAAACCAACCCCAATGCGCCAATGATTCATATCTCCAATGCCGAATCTCGATGCCCAAACCACGTCTTAGTTCTTCCGAGGAGTCGATCTCTTATGGAACTGATTCGGATCCACCTTTCTCCTGCGCCAACTCTGCTTCACAACCACAACCGTTGTTGCAGCCGCAAGACAGATGCTTGTAATCTCGAAGACGGCGGTGATCTTGTCTGTCGTGCAGAGCTTTTCGGTTGGTTTTTCGACCATGATGGAGCCTTTGAGGGCTGGGCTGCGTGAGTATTGGTGGAGTGTGGGGTGGATGAAATCATGGAAGCGAGGGGGACTGGACGGAAGGGATGCAAAGAGAATGGGAACGAGTGAATGATCTAAAATGGGTGAACATACCTCTTTGAGGATCTGGTTCGTCAACTTTCACAGGTTCGAGATCTGCAACTGCAGGAGGAGACTTGGCTTTCAGCTTACCTGATGGCGAATCCATCTTTTCTCAAGTGGAAAACCAAACGCCCTTATAACCCTTTTCGCGGTTTCCTGCAAACGAGAGGAGAGGAGAGAGAAGTCTTGGAAAAGAGCGGTGTAAAATTCTCCACCAAACACCAAGACCAATGAACCATCAAATGAACAAAGGATCAGATCTGAAAGAGATTTTGTGGAGCAAGTCAAGGAGTCGAGGCGAAGGGAGCATGCCAACGCCTACAACAAAGCACCAGCATCCCCACATGTTATGCAACCAACTCCTCTACCTATCAAACCTCATTATTCAAATCTGACCAACTTCAGATCCTGCAACAAAGGGGAGAAATTACGCATGTCGTCAAATCCAATGCGTTGGCCACAGCACGTACGTCAACGGAGTTGATCGCGCGTTGGCGTTATACCTCAGTATAACTTTTGGAAGCAGGGAGATGCCCGCTCCTGTCGTACCGTCTAAGGGTCTGTTCATTAGCCGAAAATACAACCAAATATGCTTGAATATGGAGGGTTTATTCATTACACAATCGCCGAATGCAGTAATCTCGTAATATGTACGGAACTGTTCGTTATAATATGGCCATATTCCTCGGCCCCCTGTAGCCAAGCCGTTTTAGGGCTATGCACGGCCAAATGTATCCTGTAAATAACTTCTGTGGTATATTCTGAAGATGCTGCTCGAGGGTCGAAACTAAGTGCAGAATTAAGAATCTACGATAGCCTCCACACGTCAATCTCGCGATAGTTGTCGGCTTAGTATTAAGGTTTTTAACCACCATCGTCACTACTATAGCTACCACCATAGCCACCGCTATCGCTACCGCGCCTCGAATATAGCTTCCGTCACCTTATCTCAACTCGTTAGCCTCTTGTTAGGCCTAGACCTTAGAGAATCCGTATAGCTAGTATTCTATAGGAGATCTAAATACACTGAAATGAACAGTAGGATTGATGATCTAACGAATATGACAGAGACCCCTGTAATCGGCTTGTAACGGTGCCCCTGCCTGTCAAAAACCTCACATTCTGCATATGCGAATTTCGAAATGAACACGCCCTTAGCAGGAGGTCCGCCTCATCTCATTTTAGTTGTACACGTTTTCTTACAGGTGCTGGCAGGTGTGGGGAAATGGGGCGATGGCGGGGTGATGCGACGAGACGGGGCAGGGCAAGGGCATAATCCCGCTACCGGGTTGGAGGGAGGGCTATGGAGTTTACGAGGGTTAATTGTTAGGATTTACCGGGTGAGGGATTGGCGGATGGGCGGGTGATTTCCTGGGGGATCGCGATGATGTCGGGATCCGGTCGAGGTGGAGAACCAGGGGTGGGGAAGGGAGAAAAGGGCGGTTGGTCCTTCGGAGTATTTCTCGTCTCGGGAAATTTGGTGATTTGCGTCGGAAACTTCGATTTCTCCTTTCCGTGCCGGATTCGATTTGATGGTAGGTTTTTCTTTCATCGCTGGGAGCAAGGTGCATGACCATGGAGTCGTCGATAAATCATGACTCAATTGGCAGCTGTCCTGTTCCCGATCACGTTTCCACGGATTTCATCTCCGTCATGAAAAGGTATGGATCAACAGCAGAAGCTGGACTTTTCATGCACAGCTACAATATTTAGCAACTAGAAGATAACGAATAGCCAGCAACTTTGCACGACTAATCTCGAATTAAGGACTGCTTTCAGACGTGAACTTCTCATATTACCCGTAGGATGATGCCAGCAGATGAAGGTGGATCCGAATCTCACAATCCCATCATGCCCGCTGGCCGATGCCACCGAGATTTGCAATCAAACTCTCGTATTCTCAAGGTCGCTATAATTAATGTTCACCCCCCAGCCTAATTACTCCTCACATCATCCCCATGTCCAGACTTAGACTGTAGCATATCCTCCTCCTCCGTGTTCCGTCCCATCTCTCCTCCAATTTTCTCATACGCATTGGACTTCAAATCGCACGTCCTTCCCAATTCTATACAGCGCGAAACGGACAGCCATGACGACAGTGGGATTTGAAACGGCCATGATCGTGATGGTCACAAGGCAGAGGAAGGATGGGAATGTCTATATCCAGGAAGTAAAAACGTAGATGTAGTCGATCGATGTGTGGATGGGATATGGGTCACGTGCAACATGTCTACAACGTAGGTGTTCACCGACTGGAGAAGATTGACACAGGCTATGAGGTTTCAGCCCGTAGTTGCTTCCGTGTAAAGGAAGGGCAGACTGTCAGCTGGTCCAACACTGTCAGACGTTTTGGTGATGGGTGCGGATCTGTTGAGGAGCTTCTTGGAATACTAGTAGCTTATACGATCAGCGGCGAAGTTTTTCAGCTGTTTTCGATAGAGGTTCGAGTCGCTGGCACAGGTCTCGCCATGGTCATGCGGTCGTCGATTGGAAGGCAGGGTGGCGCAGTGGAGAGAAGACCGTGGGTTGTCAAAGTTTGTCCACAATCGAATGAGAAGTTATACGTTACCCATCCGTGGGTGACAACACTTGATCCACTCCAACGCTCTCCTTGCCTTCGCCTTACTAGATCGCCTCATCTTCCTTTCTCATCTGTTTACCTTCGCTATCATGACGCGGCTACACTTTTGGTAGATTGGTCCAAGATCAGGTGCCAGCCACAGCTGCTGAAGCTAAAGCAAAGATGAGGCGTACTCGGAAACAGGATTTACGATTCGGAAGTGTAGGTATGATGTCAACGATCGAGTTCAGATGTGGTGAGTATTGCGGGAAGTATTATCCACCCAGAAATTCAACAAATAATGTGAGGTTGAAAATTGTCATTGACGAGGTCCGTGTGTACCAGCGACCTGTTACCTTCTCGACAAGCAAGTGCAACTGGAAGCGCCCATGATAGTGGATATTGTGAGCTACGTACAACAGTCATGAATTCCGTTGTTCGCGTGAGCTTTTGGCTACAAGAATTCTCGTTATGTCAAATGTCGATCTGAAGGATGGTGACGAACCTCGAAGCAAGGCGCGAAGTGAATGCAGCGAATATGCTGTCAGAACCCGCACATTCCCAGCATTCACTATGTGTCGGTGAGGACAAACCCCAGTTCGAAAAGCGCCTTGCTCTCCCATCAAATCAATTGACTGTCCGTGTCAATCTGGCCAATCAGAATCGAGCTCATTGACCAGATTCCTTTGGCTGTCATTAGATGAGACTCATGCACAAAAAGGACGAGAATGGAGGTAATGCGTTGGCGGATTGTCCAAGAAAAGAGAGCGGATGGCGAGAGTGGCTAGGACCAAGACACCGGCGCTGACTGACCTTGGAACCGGTGGTGGCCAGCATTGCAGACCGGCGAGGTGAACTTCATGCAATAATCAGAAACTGATTTTCTGACTTTTCTTTTCGAGGAGAAGGCTGGTCCCTCCATGTTTGATATCGAGGAGAGACATTTCATATCCAAGATGAACGCCGAGAATCTTTTGGCTTTTCCAAGAACACCACTTGACCAGCAGAGACTAGGAGGTGAGAGCGGTGGAGGCCTGCAAGCAGGGAGATTTGTGTCCAAGGACAACATCAGGAACCTAAAGTTCGGACCTCCTAGTTACTGTGCCTGAAGGTCGTGGAGCATCGCGTTCAGAAGATCTCAAACTCTTCCGTCGGCTGCTTCGAAAATGAAGCTTCGCCATTTACTTGACCATGTATCCACGGTGTTCCCTCTACGTCGTACCCGCGAGTTTCTCTTTCTCGAAGAACGACAGGTATTGTGCAATCTGAAAGCGTGACAATGATATCGTCAATCATCATTCCTCCTGGAAAAAGGAGCAACATGCCATCCAGGATAGCGGTGCCGATCTGCTCGGCGAAGAAATCCTTGGACTTGTCCAGGTCTTGCAATACTAATGCGTAAGTTTCAAGGTTGATTTGGTTCGAGGTGAGATGATGTATGCTTACTCGCAACGGAAGAGGCCGCGAGCCGTGCTAGGTTACACGTAGCCGTACGGTACCACCAGCCGAACTTTATGCGAAAAGTGGGTCTCATCACCGTTTTCGTCGCTCGGTCTTCATTCTTCAATTCTTCAATTCTTCCGTTCCAAAAAACGCAACCACTGAACCTCCACCCTCCACTCCCAAATGTCCAAAACCCTCTTCCAGCTTCCCGTAGCCCTCCGTCCCCTCCTCTATACTGCCCGCCGCCACGCAACAACCGACTCCCTCCCCCGCGTAGCCCAACCCTCAACTTGGACATCCCTGATCCCAAAAGCATTCCGTCGGCACCCAAACGCTCCCACCGAGCCCCTTCGAACATCGAAATGGAGATGGTTCATAACTCACCCGGCGACGCCAGTACTGGCATTATCATTGCTGGTGGGCAGTCAAGCGATCAATACTCTGGCACTGAAGAATGAAATGTTGGCTTATACGAGGGCGACAGAGGGGAAGCTGGCGTTGTTGAGAGAGGTCATTGAACGGGTGAAGAAGGGGGAGGAGCTCGATGTCGATGAGGTGTTGGGTACGGGCAAGGTCACGGATGAGGGAGAGTGGTTCGATGGTGAGTACCTTTTGCTTAAGTGGCATATGGCAAATGAGCGCAAACACTTCTCGAGAAGACTAAAGGGTGGGGGGTCACGACTTTCTACGCGTTCGGATGCAGAGATCAGCGTGCAAAATCCCTCCGGGCGGATACAAGAGGTCGCTGGGATTTTGCTCGAAGAGCGTTGATAGCATACCAATGAAGATAGACTAATCAATGCCCCAGTTCTCAAAGAAATCGAAGCAGAACAACGAATTCAATCACGCAACGAACGCCGCCGGGAAAGGCTGAAAAAGCTGGCAGAGGAAGAAGACGTGTTATCCAAGAGCACCGAAGAAACAGCACAAACGAATCCACAGGCAAAGGCAAAACCGATGTTCATGTAAACTATTGTTTTTACACAACCGATTGAAGATTCGCTTCCGACTAGCGATGTTTAGCGCAGCAAGCAATGTTCATCCATGCTCAAAGATACAACGGAATCGAGCCAAAATATCCAAACCGAGCCCAAAACCCGGTCACGCATTTATCATCCTCGCATCCTGATCTGAGTCCTTCATCTTCTTGAGCGAGTCCGCGCGCCTTTTCTTTTTTAGCGATTTCGAAGAGACCTTAGCTCATCTCTGTCCTTCTTCTTTCGTTTCTTCGGCACTTGTACAAATCCTCGCTGCTCTGGCGTGGACGCTCCAAAGACGATCAGGACATCGACAATTCTGTTGCGGACCACAGGTCGGTTCTTGTTGTCTACAAGGCTGGTCTTTTGTTGTTTCTGTCTCCGCCTGCTAAACAGTCTCAAATTGTTGCTCCGCACCCAGCTGCCATGATCAGAATGATCGACCACATGCTCCGTCTGAGGACATTGCATTCAGCACGCGACATTGGTAGTGTTCTCATCATCCAGACAACTGGGACAGTAGTTGAAAACAACAAAAACTGGAAGAAGTCACAGAGTCAGAGGGTATATTACATCAAACTCGCCCAAATTTTGTTCCGCTTCCCCGCCAATTACACATTAATCAATCCTGTGGTTTCGAATCCCAAGAAAACATGCCATCCATATCGTACTGCGCCAAATGCTCAAAGTCAATGTTGTACGCCTGGATGTCGAAATCGGCCCATTCAGCAGCGGCCGGTGAGAATTTCGAGTCAGCAGCCGTAGATCCTTCCTCCGTCGCAGGGCTCTCGGAAGTGGCAGCCAGTCGCTGGGCCTCGATAGCCAACTTCCCGAATTGCTGTTCAAGCAACTGGCCGCCCGCGTCCAGATTGCCCACAGCGTACTTCATGAAGTCGGCCCCGTTGCTGCTGATTCGGAGCGTCCATCGGTACTCGGCCAGCCGTGATGTGTACAGCTCACGCTCCTCGTCGTCGTAGCTGGTGGCGATCAGAATGCCGGCAAAGGTGCCGATCAAGGCGAGACTGACGCTGGACGAAAAGTACCAGAAGCTTTGTATGTGTTCGGCTTTGAGGCGTTTCGCAAACTCAAGTGCCGACGTGAAGCGAGCCCCCGCCGCTGTTCGCGTGATCATCCGGATATCGGAGTCAATGCTGAGGGGAGTTGAAGCGCGTAGTATGGCACGATGGAGGGTGATCTCAGCCGTGTAGTATGCGAGATGGAGATAGCCGACGGAGGAGAGTCTCCTAGCCGTAGTCTCTCCCATAGCCAGACATAAAGGCAGTTTGGAGTGCCAAGTCTTCAGTCGCATCTGTATGGGCTTTGCTCGTTGCAGAACCTCTGATATATCGTTTGATCTTCTCAAGGCCTTCAGCGTGTAAAATTCGTCAAGCAGGTCGGCAACGATCTCTGTGAGGAGAACCATGTGAATGAAAGTTTGCTTTCCCTTCTCAACCTCCGCACTTCCCTCCTCGTCATTGTCATCCTTCGCTGTCTCAGGGAAATCCGAGTCGATCAGAGGTTGCACATCCCAGTTGGCCGTCACTATATGCGAAGGTCTTCCGTAGACCAAAGCTCCCCACTTGTCATGCATGAATGTCGCCCAAGCCACACGTTTCCTAACGCCTCGCTCCCAGTCCGGGACATGCCACTCAGAACAATCGATGTGAAGACCAAGATTTTGGGTGATGGAGACAAGACATCCCGTCATCGCCCATGAGTTGACATCGGGCCTTTGCATTAGGACAAGGCCGCCCTGCACGTCAGAAATTTTGGGGCGGTTATGAGCTTCGAAGAGCATCTTCATCACGAGTTTCTCCAGATCGGCCATATTCGGTTTCGATAGAGAAGAAAGTGTCTGGCTGTAGGTCCAATACATGGCTCCCAATATGTAGACAGCACCGAGACCAATCGGAGTGAGCTCTCGATAGGTTCGACCATGCTTTTCGAGGAACACTTTTTTATGAATTATAGGGAAGGAAGGATGGACTATCCTAAAATATAATTCCACCAAAGCAGGTCCGTGCGGAGCGACCATTTTCTCAACAGCGTCAAGGTTGGCTATTTCCTCGTCAATCTCTCCTTCAGAGTCCGGACGCATCATAAAATGGGCGCTCTCATGGGCGCGTCGCAACACTGATGGCGTTTGTATCGAAAGACATTCGCCTTTTTGGTTGAACGGAAGAAATGCTGTCATTGCAGGGTCGAAATCTGTGGAGGCCCCGAGATATGAGCTTGATTGCCGATTTTGGTGGCCAAGAGTCTCTTTGAGAAGCGAGGGACCTGCCAGGTTGGAGTAGTCTCTCAAAACAGGGGTGCTGTCTAGATTCGTAAGTTTTGTCCTCACCCGATATTGCCGACATTGGATTCTGACCAGGCTTGAATCTACCGCGTAATGTCAGCCATGTTTTCGCGAGTCTCACAGAGAGCCAAGACCTACTTCTGCTTCATCCGACCACTGTCCTGGACTTTCTCAGCCTCAGAGGATAATGCTCTCTTCTTCCGAGGCGGGCCCTGAACGTATGTGCACTCGGTCGCACGAGACATGCACAGAACACAGTTGACGGCATCTTCCGAGGGAAACAGGCATCGAATCTTCCGCCTTCTGCAATTGTCGCACGGCCTCCGACCCTTGACCTTGCTGTCCTCCATTGTGGATATGACACAGCAATGCTGAGAGATCCTTAAAAGCGCTCTTTAGGCATTGTGTGAACGTGTGGTGTACTGAGGTTCCGCGAAGATATCCTTATCTCGAGATAAGGGCCGATTGACGATCAGATCCACGAGCACGTGATCTATATTTGCGCAACGAGAAATAGCTAGAAGTTTATGTTAATTCTCTTCCACTGGCATAGAGAATGATGATGGCTGATGACAATGTTGAGTGGCGGAAGACTACGGAAAAGAGGCTTACGCTTTGCTTTCTCCGGTGTTGTGTCCGCCAACGTTCTTGGCCGATCGGCCCTTAAGCTAGGGTACTTGCATACGATTTAACCTGGCGATGTCGAAGTTTGGCGTCGAGGGTCCATATGCCAGCAAGCAACTGGTCAATGACTTTGACCTGGCGTCCCTTTTCAGGGCCCAATGCAGCCTCGCAGGCTTCATGTACCCAACCTTCCATTCCCGAGAGGATCACGCCCCCGATACAGATAACATTGATGGTGCCGTTTTGAACAAGCTTGTATGTTGCTTCCATGACTTTTGCCTTTGCTTCAAACCTTGTGTCGTCCAGACTGACTCCTGATGCTGCGACTCCTCCAAAGTGCCTCCAGTCATCAGCTCTGGTTCCACCTTCGCTCTGAAGCAAATGCTTCACTCCTTCGGTCAAAAGTGTTTCGAAAGGCTGGCCGGTAGTGAGGATGCCAAATTTTGTCTGGGTCGAGACCAAAGTCAGAGCTGCTGAGATGCTAGCATCGAAGATGCCAACAACTGGCTTGTCGGCGACATAGGATTGCAGTAGACGAACAAGTGGGTGGTCAGCATAGCACGCGGCGAGAAAGCCATCGTAGTCGTCGACTATATCGAGAAGTAATGGGATGCAATGACTGGCGCTTTCGTACATATGTGCCAGGGTTTTGATTATGGGGGGGCCCGTCGGGCACGTCCAGTAGGACAAGGAAGTATTGGGAAGGCTGAGTTTCGATAGAAGGGGTTTGAAGGTTTCGGTAATTGCAGTACTTGTATTAGGATTGATCACCAAGATCCTGAACGGCGTGCTTGCGATCATGCTGGGAACGATCTAGAGATGGACAAGGTGATCTGTTGGAGGAGACAGAAAATTATACTTCGAAGGAATATAGAATACTGGAGGGGAGGGCGCCGATTCCCGTTCTTGGTATCTTATGTCGTTGTCCGAACCTGGAAGAGAGAGATGGAATTAAATACATGGGCAACGGTAGAGGCTGCATTGCAGCGACAAGCACGCCGAGCATTCTCTACCGCGAAGTAGACAAGTGAGCGGCCGAATCATGGAATTCATCGGTGTTGCTTGGTGGCAATCCGCGGCGCGACAGCTTCTCTTGAAGCCAATCCGTGTCTTTGCCCGCGGGCCAGGGTCGCGCCTCAAAATGGCCGCGCCTCAGGCCCCCGGGCATGCAAAATCCCATGCACAGCGCCGTCCGATTTGCCCGCCTAGAAACCCGCGATAGGAGCTGGGAGTGGCGGAGACTATCCTTGGACTGTCGAATCCATCGCCTTTCTTGTACAGCGTCGAAGAGGCCAAGCAATATCGCTCCGCCCTTGCTGGGATGGCTAACCACGTCTGGCTCTTGGGGAGGTCGAAATCAAGCTCACGATGCATGAGATAAGAAGATACAACACCAGAAGTATAAGATGGCCGAGTATTCTGCGTTGACCAAGGACAACAGTCAGAGTCTCCAGTTGAGCACAGTACCAGACCTTCAACTCTCTGGAAATCTCATCTCCCCTTCCATATCTACATTGCCAAACTCCAATTGCCGTGCAATGGACAAGATTCCTATCACTGAGGAGAAGACTGCAGCCTCGCTCAGCTCTTTGGACGTTGCAAATGCCGCTGAGGTCAATGGTATCTCGGAGTCTATCCATATCGACCCTGAAAGGGAAAAGGCCGTTCTACGGAAGTTCGACAAGTTCCTCTTACCTCAGGCTTTCGTTTTCATTCTCCTGAACTATCTGGATCGATCGAATCTTGGTATGCCCCAAATGATCCAGCTTGATCGGTCACATGTGCTGATTATCAATAGGAAATGCCCGTGTCTTCGGCTTCGAGAAGGATATTGGGTTAACAGGAAATCAGTTCGGTGATATGGTAACTTTGTTCTTCGTCCCTTACATTCTGTTTGGTGAGCTTGTTCTCCCGTGCATCATGCTCCTCGATCGCTGACCAGCACAGAGGTATTTTGGGTGACCGCGGTGAAGAGATGGGGTCCAAATTACGTTATAACATTCGCCCTCTTCGGCTGGTGCTCCGCAACGATTGGAACAGGCTTCGTCCAAAATTACGGCCAGGCCCTCGCGTGTCGTATGGTACTTGGAGCCTTCGAGGCCGGTGTTGCCCCCTGTTTCGGCTTCATCTTCTCCACAATCTATGCTCGTGAATCCACCGCCAAGCGTATCGCATTGATCAATCTTGCCAACGTTACTTCCGGGGCTTTTGGTGGCCTCTTCGCATGGGGAATCCAGCAGATGGGTAAGCAGCGAGGCCTTGAAGCGTGGCGGTGGCTGTTCATTATCGAAGGGTCCGTCTCTCTGGCAATCTGTGGAGGTTTACTGTGGAGCTTCCCCAACAAGCCAGAAACAGCTTGGTTCCTGAACGAAGACGAAAAGGCTTTGATGCGCTTAAGAAAGCAACGAGACGCCTTCTTCAAGGGCAAGGACGAATTCGAATGGAAATGGGTGAGAGCCGCCCTCACAGACCCATTCATCTACATCGCCAGCATCGCCTTCTTCACCTCTTCCGTTGCCATCTTCGGCTTTGGCACGTTTCTTCCCACAATCCTCAAAGGAATGGGGTACAACTCCCTCCAATCAAACTACCTCACGATCCCCGTCTACGCCATCGGCGCCCTCGCTCTCGCCGCGCAAGCGTATCTTTCCGACCGCCTTAAAAAACGAGCCCTCTTCCTCCTCCTCTCGGCCGTCCCTGTCACAGTTGCTTACCTAATTTGCGTCGCCACACCCAACAAAACAGCTGGCTACATCGCCATGTTCATCCTCGTCTGCGGCGTCTACTCCGTCTCTTGTCTGATGATTACATGGGTTGCTACGAATCTCGTCCCTGACTATAAGCGCTCGGTTGGGTTGCCCATTTTCTGTAGCATCGGAAATTGTAGTGGACTAGTAAGTGGACAGTTGTATCCGTCAAAGCAGGGACCGAGGTACGTGATGGGAAATGGTATCTCGGCTGGGCTAGAGGTCGTGGCCGTTGCTTTCGTCGGGGCGACTTGGTTCCTTCTGCGTCGGCGAAATCAGCAAAAGGAGAAGTTGAGGGCGGAGGGTGCTACGTCGAATGGGCTGGAAGGTGATTTGGCGTTGGAATTCAAGTATATCTTGTAAAGAGGTCTGAACAAATTGTGCGTCATCACGAAGAGAGTACCGTCTCGAGCAATACGACACCGCGCAACTGCGATTTATTAGAATGGTGAAAGCCGCACTCTTGTCCCAAATCCTGCCACTGCATATTCACCCGACAGAATTCATGTGCGTATGTCCATCAAGTCCGTAACAATTATGGGTACCATGCTGATCGATCGTGTCTCGACCGTGCGTAGAATTTTCTGGAGGCTGCGAAGTCGTTTCCATCTCCCTAGGTATCGTCCAAGTCGCCAAACTCTTAACAACCCGATTTTCCACCGTACGTACTGGCATCAAAGTCCGTACACCTACAGGAACAGCTGTTAGGGTCGTGTCTATTAGTGAGCGTGTGAACACTTACATGCATAGTGATTGGCCGGTATACGAAATGGTATTGAACACCCATACCATTTGTTGACGAGGCGTGCTGTAGACACACTGCGAGTTGCAATCCTTGTTTCCCCATGTCACGCAATGGTCCTCGCCGGCATAAGAGACACACCCAACGCGTCCATCACGGTGGGGTTTTTTACCCATGTCGCATATATCGACGCTTGATTTGCAGCATCCTTCTCCCTTGTGCCACTTCTGGGCGTAAGTTACAAAAGGAAGGAGTGCAATAATTGAGGACTTCATGGTGAGTTGGTGGCACGTGTGAGTTTGTTCTTGAGGAGTTGATTCTTGTGGAGTTGATTCTGGTGGAGTTTATTCTTGTAAGTTCTTCCAGAGAAGGGGGACTTTCGGACTATTTATATTCTAGGTATCTATTTATATTCTAGGTGTCTATTTATATTCTAGGTATCACATGTCATGTTTAGCGGAAATAACCCTGTAAGAATCCAATGATATATACGACGAGCTATGAGACATGCACTGGGTATGTTATTATCATGGAGTCAACGCCGTACTGTTGTGGTTCGTTCGCCGACCCGGACCTTTCTCGAGATTCGACATGTTGCGAAACTTGTGCGTACCCTGCTAACCAGTCCTTATCTCAGCTACCCGGAGAATTGCCTAGGAGCTCTAATAGGGTTTCTATCTCCCTATTATCGACAGATGTTCGGATCGTAAATCAATATGCACATAAGATTTGTCTCCGTTAGATCATGCTGATATGAATCTCAAGGATTAAGGAGATGTTGTTTTGTACCTTTAGCCGATCCTATTCTTATCTCAAGCCTTGGGTAGACTACACTAACTTTTCTCAGAATGATTCGCTTGTGGTTCACACCTGGACGAACAAGCACATCCGGTAAGTTGGTGTGGAGGAGCACCGATGGTCTGGTGTGCTGAGGATGGGATGGGATGGGCTTGGACTCGGAGCGCTGTATGTTTACATACGGATTGATTGTTCCTGTAATGTAGTCTCATGAGAGGGTGAGGGTCTACTGGGATCTCAGCTCAGGCCACGTAAGCACGGATATTACTCCACAGCAATACGAGTAACATACCCTTACACATCTCGTTACTTTTCCAACTGTTGGCGGAGATCGTAGGACCGATTAATAACGATGTCTGGATCCTTGGAGATAAATTCTTGGGCCCAGAACACAGAGTAGCATATGGGGAGATCTGAGGGGTAATTTATGCAAACTATTTACTGTCGTGGCTGGTTACCATTGTGCTTGCTTAGGCTTATTCGCGGATTTTCTAGGTTAGAGCGCCGGATCGTTCAAAGATCTACGGGCCGAAATTGGGTCCATACTGTCAGTGGTAGAGACAAGCAATATCCATAATCCTCCCTTCTCTAACCAACTTCAATTCAATTACTGTCATAATGAGTCCTAACAACGACCAAAGTGTAAGAGAACTCCTCCCTCTCTATTTCCTTGTATCTCTAGATTTTATTTCAGTCGCTGCAATATTCAATAATCGGTATTCGTCGTGGAAACCAAGTGGCCATCTTGGCCTGTATATCTCTCACTAAAAGAACGTAAATTCTACCTGCAGTTTCTCCACGACGGATCCAACAGATAACGTTTGTTTTGCCGATAAGCAAACCTAGTATGTAGTATCATCTCGTTCTGTACTCTGTCCATGTTCTTTCACATCATTATTGATCACTGAAATACAGGCAATATTCATCAGCAATTCAAACGCAATTGCCAACCATAACCCTACATACCCTCGCTCGCAGTGACAGGGTTGGCCACGAAACTATACCGAAAATAGAAATGCGAATGGGTGGGTGCACTACAACTACACCTCCGACTGCCATCTCGGCAACGAACACTTCTGCGATAGAAATGCTGACAATACTGGCTACCCACTCCATCCTTCGACGACGATGCAAATGATCGGAACATCGGCTCCTAGACCACAAGTAGAGAGGGGATAGCGGCGAGCAAGACCACTGTTGCAAGGTGAGGGATTGACTGCAATTTTTGCGGAGCGAAGGCTGCTCTTTTGAGTTGGTGAGTGGAGATGAAGCCTAGGAAGGGAGCGGATCGAAATGCGTACTATCTACTGGTTGTGTGTTCCAGGGTTTTGAAAGCCTGCACAGTGTATTCAATCAATACTTGAGTCGAGCAGGTCGGAAGACGCCTGCTTTTTTTCTCAATTGCAGCATAGATGGAACATTCAAGGGAAGAAATGTTGTACATTTGTTGAGGAAAGGACCACTTCCCCGCTCAGGACAGGCGATGAAAACCAATCGTGAGCACAATAATGGAAAGAGAATAAAGGAATCAAACAAGCGTTGGATGATTTGGATCAGAAGGAATTGAAACAAGGTGTTAATCAGTTGTAAGAAAAGAAACAATGAGCAAGGCACGAGAATAAACATTAAACACTCCCATTAATCTTTCTAACATCTATAGAGAGAGCCCCAAACCAGCGTGTATCATTCATAACCAACACTCCACCAAAGACAGGGTCAACGCCTCACTGGACGGACAGTTTCAAGAACCAGAAGGGGCATTGTATACATGAAAAGAGGGACACACCCAAAACCCTCGCGACGCGATGCGAAATGACGAAGAAAGACTGAGATCCAGAGACTGATCGACGTCTACAAGAACATAGCCAAACCAGCCATAGCGGCGGCGCCAACACCAGCGACTTGGTTGGCTACAGCAGCACCGGTGAATTGGATAGGACTCTTGGTGGGAGTGGATTTGTCAGAAGCAGGCTTAGTGGAGGTGGTGACGGGCTTGGTGGACAAAGATGTCGCAGTGGTGACCGGTGCCTTGGGAGTGGTGTACGTGACAGGCGCCGTGCAAACGTCAAGCGTGCACTTAGAGGTAGTCGAGGTCTTGATGGAAGAAGATGGAGTTGAGCTCGCTGGCTTAGTAGATGTGCTGGACGTCTTGATGGAGCTCACTGGCTTGGTAGGTGTGCTAGACGTCTTGATGGAGCTGGAGCTGCTGGACTTCTTTGTCGAGGATGAGGAAGATTTCTTGGAGCTGCTGCTTGAGGAGATCGGGTAGTCGTAATAACCATATAGAGTGGTGGTTGCTGGCTTAGATGTAGTGGAAGATTTCTTGGTAGAGCTGCTGCTGGTCTTCCTGCTGGAAGTTTGTGGGTAGTCATATCCGTAATCGGTGTATTCAGCTGGCTTAGTGGTGGTGGAGATCTTAGTCGAAGAGGTCTTGGTGGAGCTGGTCTTCTTGCTGGAAGTTACTGGGTAGTCGTATCCATAGTCGGTGTACTCGGCCGGCTTGGTGGTGGAGCTAATCTTGGTGGTGGAGCTAATCTTGGTGGTTGAGCTAGTCTTGGTGGACAGGGAGGTAGAAGATGTGGACGAGTTCCTGAAGTTATAGGCGTCGTAGTTACGAGCAAGGACAGTGGCGATTAGGCCAGCAAAAACAATTGAGCACTTCATTATGAAAGAGTGAGATGATGCTTGAAACAGCTAAAAGAATGACTGTAACGACTGTAAGGAGCTGGTGAAAGTGCTGGAGAGTTGATAGAGAAGGAAATATGGAGACCACGATCCTATGTTTATATGCCTTTGAAGTTCCTGATGCTCCTGGCCGTGCCAATGGCATTCATTTCCCGGTAGTAAGACTACGAGGACCTTACCAGCTGGTGTGTTCAGCCTCACCAGTCCGCTTCAGCGCCACAGCCTCTGCTCCAGAGTCTAGGCTGAGCTAGTTGAGCAGGGCTGAAGCTATCCAGGAACGGCCTTATTAGTAATATGCTCTTGTGGACTCTTCCGATGCCTAGCGCGCATGCTTGATCTTTCAATGCATACTCCGTAGAGGACAACCTTGTTAGACGATACTCTAGCGACGATGCAGGAACACACCTTTAGCGCCTTCTAAAGATCTTTCACGACCGGAGCTCGCGAAGGTCTCCTTGAGCCAGCACACCGAGCGATTGAGTCCGGCGGTTAGCTGGAAATGAAATTGCATCTCTCCTTGCTCGCTGCAACAACCGATATACCGAGGTTCTGCGCTTGAAATCATCAGCTTGTCATTGATGTCTCTGATGATTCTGCGATATGGAAGTCATCGAGAACGTTTGGAGAATGAGACGATAAGAAAGGGCGAAAGCAGATCATCTGCGAGTTCTGGCTTTCCCGCCAGATGGAATCTCTTCATGACAAATGCTAGGAGGTGAAGGATGGTGAATGCAGGAGTCGTTATCGCAAAATCATTGTTGTTGTTGCAGGTGCTCCCAAGCTGTCAAGCTCGGCGCCAACAAGAATCTATGTGGGCTTGGCGGTAAGCCACGGTCCATTTAGAGTAAGCGCTCCTTTTCAGCTACGGCACGTGCTTAGATATCGTGAATACTAGTATCCGAGAGCCACTGGGCTCCTGGAGTCTGTACCTACTCTTAAAAGTACCTCATATAGGACACGCGCTTGACCCGCGGAAAGCTAGTAGCTGATAGAGAAGAGGTTAGGGGGGCCGGAGAAGAAGTTCGGCAAAAATATATACTTAGGCCTGATGGGAATAACATCGTATTTATGATGGGTATTTCTGCCACAATCGCCTGCTTCCACTCTTCCAATAGCCTTCGACGCTCTCTCATGATAAATCGATACCGCTTTTCATCTCGTCGTTCATGGATCGTATGTGCGTGCTGAAATGCAATGCCATCGCCAATGTTGGCTGAACGACGCTATCAACAAAATTGCGTGGGATGGTGCTCAAATGAGAGCACGTGGGGCTTAGGGGACGTTTATTCAGTCAGTATTCAGTAACTCTGCGCGGGAAATTCCCTCAGTTGCTAGCATAAAGAAGTCCACACTGGGCAGAACGCATGCGACGTGGCATTGACCAAAAGGAGCTGAACCAGGTTTGGATGGCCGCGTGGATATCTAGTGCCAAAGCTGCACGGCAGCCTGTTGGAGATGGTCGCGAAACTGCAGTCTCGGCCTGAATCTGATCGTCTAATTCCCGAGTCCATTCTGTACGTAGCTCGCAAGATCCTCCATTCTCTCTTCGAGGGCGGGATCGATAGGAATCTCATTCTGCTGACGATCAAGCAGTTGCTCATCCTCTCCGTAATCATCCTCATCCTCATCGTACCAGCCAGCTTCCCTGCCAACCTCGCTGACCCAGAATTGCCCTCCCTCTCGGGCTGCTCTTTCAAGAGATTTTTCCTCAATCTCAACCTCTGCCATTCCATGCTTGTTGGCACAGTGCATGCGCAGGTCGTAGTCGCGAAAGAATAAGTCGGGACATCCTTCTTTGAGACACAGAAGATCGCGGCCCTCGGCTTGATAGGCTCCGCCAGTCAGCAAAGAAGCTGCAGTCGGTTCCTTTTTCTTGTGATTGCCACCACGGCGACCTCGACTTGTAACACCCTTGAGACGCTTGAGATGAGAGTCCCAAGAGCCGAGAGCCAAATGTTTCATGCGGACATGGTTTTCGAGCATGGCCTTGGTACCAAAGCCTTGGTCACACCCTTGATGCTCAGGTGACCATGGTACACTTTCTCCCGCTGCATTGATGAGTCGTTTGGAGGTGGATAGATCAGTCGCGTTGCAAACAAATGGGGTCGACTTCTCGTGCACGCAACGGATATGGACCTTGAGATTACCGCCCTTTGTGAAGACACGAGTACATCCTTCGTAAGTGCACGGGTAGGTCTGGGGCTCGGCACGCTCTTGTATAGCAGAGACTTTTGAGTGATGAACAAATGCTTCGGGATGTTGCAACTCGATATGACTAGCCAAATCGCGCTTAGATACCCTAGGAGAGTGGCAGTGGGGGCAGGCGAGTGGGTGACACGTCTCCATGTGGATTTGAAGTAGTTTGCGAGTGACAAAAGCGTGAGCAGGCATTGAGACGGTGGTTGATGCCGGTGTACCTCCCCGACTATCATAGGACATCGATACACCACTATCGGTGGGAGTAGCATTGTCGCAAATAGAGCAAGTGTGCTTCACTCCTGTATGCTCCTTTGAGATGTGGCCATTGAGCTTGGCCTGCGTGTTATATCCCTTCTTGCATGTCTCTCCTGTGTAGGGGTCCACGAATTCGCATGGGAATGGCTTTGCTCCCAGGTGGACGGTTGCAATGTGTGCTTGAAGTGTGGCCTTCTTCCTGAAGACCTCCTTGCAGGGAGCGTACTCGGTACATGTGAAATCCTTGTACTTCTCGTGACTAGCATAGTGGTTCCTCATCCTCTGGCCAGTAGCATATGCCTTCCCACATCCTTCCCAAGTGCAAGAAAAGTTGCGTATGTTGGTGTGGGCGCTGGTGACATGTCGAGCAAGATGGGAGTCTCGGGTGAAAGTCTTGTCGCAGTCAAGATATTGGCAAACGAATGGTCTGTCTCCAGTATGAGAGCGAAGATGGTCCTCTAATCGGCATGGTCTATTGAAGGCGCGATTGCAACCTTCGAATGTACATTTGTAGATATTGGGCCGTGAAGTAGACCGCTTCTCGTGTGGATCGTGCAAGGGTAACAGACATTGTGCAGTTGAGGTAGAGATTCGTTTTACAGGAGCAGGCTCCTCTTCCTCCTCTTCTTCCGGTTCAAATTCGTCCTGGGAGTGGTGTATGGCCTCGTAATCATCGTCGTCGTCATCTGGAGTCAATGGTCAAAATCGAAGCGTTTGCTTTGCGTGGAAGGAGCATACCACGACGAGTCCTCTTCGACGAGAACTCGAGAGGCGCGACAGACTTTCGCTTTCTCAAGATCTCGGCCATTATTTGTGCGCGTTGTTGTGCTTGACTATCAAAAAAGTTGCTTGACTATCAAAAAAGTCTCGGCCAAGATTTCGCAAGTACTCGGCCCGACCGCGGTACGCAAAGATGTTTCTGTCTCGAAAGCCTTCGCGCATTCATCTTCAACCTCCCGAAATCAAAAATCTCCCCCACCCTTCTCAACATCTGCGAGAAATGTCAGACTACGGCGGCGGCGACGACTACGACGGCGATAAGTGAGTCTCTATCACTTGCGCGCAACGCGCGCCGGACTGATTCTTTGCAGCGCTGAACCTCTCCTTGATGAAGACGACCTCGAGATCGAAGAGCCAACAAACTACGACGAAACCGCTGAGGCTCAGGAAGAAGGGCAAGATGTCGGAAACACTGGCGACGATAATGGTACGAAAGACGACATGATAATAGAAAGCGGCGACACGAGCCAGAAGAAGAAGGTTAGGAACACTGTCGCGGAGCTCAAAAAGAAGAAGATTCCGAATGAAAGGAGAAGCACTACGCCATACATGACCAAATATGAGCGAGCACGAGTGCTGGGTACTAGAGCATTGCAGATCAGGTACGGGGAGGGCATATGGCAGCTCAGCAAGACGGAACGCTCACAGCTCGCAGTATGAACGCACCTGTACTTGTGGATCTGGAGGGAGAGACGGACCCTCTACAGATCGCGCTCAAGGAGCTCCGAGAAAAGAAGATTCCATTGGTGGTCCGACGATATATGCCAGATGGATGGTGAGATAAAGGCATCCCTTGTGCACAGCCTTCTTTTGTTAATACAGACGACAGGTACGAAGACTGGACATGCGAGGAGCTACTGTGATACGTATTGCAGCTTTGTGACTTTTCTACTATGCATTTCACGGCGTCCATGAGCGATGGGAATCCCAGATATACACGGACTTGATATTTAGGCATTTGGCTCAAACAGGCTCCGATACAGCTTCTCGTGCAAGGTTGTGTCTATGAGTCATCGATCGAAAGCATTTCACAGTGTATTTGCTAAGAACTATGGAGATTGTCACTATGGACATCTTTTGGGCCTTCGAAACCGGTGCCCCAGATCTAGTGCGTACATTCAAAAATGTCGAAGACTTTGAAATCCTACTAGAGTCCAACAAGCTTTCAGAATAGTTGTTCATGGCTATTTCCATCACAATCAAAGCGCGGCATGGAAGTCTTTTCGGGCCCGACACAAGAGACAGAGAGAAGCTTCATAGACTACTCCGTAAATGGGTGTTGAGAGGCAGACTAATTGAGACCAGGCCACATCTGCGGAAATTTGTCTACTCGGTACCTGCATCAATGTTTACTCGGCGGTTGATTATACCCTCTTCCGAAGAGATTTACCGCTGACCCTGTCTCCTCAGAGCTCTTCATCACTGCCCCACCTACCTCCGCTAGTACACCCCCACCATTCCGTCACATAAATTCACCCTCCCCTCCAAAAGTTTGGGGCTTTGAAAGCGCATTCTCAAATCTGTCCGATATTCTGTAGTGAATCGCTATAAATCGCAACAATTGCCCTTCCAACGTCTTGTCACGATGAGCTTTGAAACCACAGGCACGATCGCTTCTTTCGGCGGCAAGCTTCTCAAATTAAAGCATGACAGCACCTCTACCGGCACGCCGATGGCGTTGAACTTATACCTGCCCCCTCAAGCATCGCACAAGCCCGTTCCCGTCCTCTTCTATCTCTCAGGTCTTACCTGCACGGGCGACAACTGCGCTGAGAAGGGATTCTTCCAGCACACGGCATCCAAGAGAGGTATTGCGGTCGTTTACCCAGATACATCACCACGAGGCCTCAATATTGAGGGCGAAGATGAGGCCTATGATTTTGGAAGTGGTGCTGGATTCTACGTTGATGCCACCAAGGAGCCTTATTCCAGGGGATACAAGATGTACAGTTATATTACTGAGGAGCTACCAAAGGCATTGTTCAAGAACTTCAGTAAAGAGCTCGATGGGTCGAGGGTTGGTATTACTGGTCACAGTATGGGTGGGCACGGTGCTCTCACACTGTTCCTGAAGAACCCAGGCATGTATAAGAGTGTTAGTGCTTTCGCTCCGATTGCGAATCCATCGAAATGCCCGTGGGGTGAGAAGGCGTTCAAGGGATATTTTGGCGAGGAACACAAGCAGAAATGGGCAGAACATGATGCAACGGAATTGGTTAAGAAGTGGAAAGGTGACTTGGACATTCTCATTGATGTTGTATGTCTCATACACTTTTCCTCGGCTCTCCTTTCCTCGAAGGACATGGAACTAACCTGAATGCATGAAGGGTACTGGAGACAATTTTTACAAACAGAAACAGCTGCTACCGGAAAATCTCGTGGCTGCCGCAAAGGAAGCTGGGCTCGACAAAGGTATTGAATTGAGGATGCAGCCTGATTACGACCACAGCTACTTCTTCATTTCGACCTTTGCGGAAGATCACGTCAACCATGCTGCAAAATACTTGCTATAGTAAGTACGCCGAAGTATGGAAGGGATGCCTGACTGACTGGCACAGAAGTGTGAAGGATGGCGGCATTGAGTCTGACCGAGGGAGATTGTGATTTTCTTTGGAGGGTATCCCGAACCAGTTGAGATGATCAGATTTTACATTGTTCTACATAGAGGATACTACAAAGCTCCGTAGCTAAAACTGCTATGAATTCGGTTCTCGCACCCTTTAAGTACATAGATGTATCTGGCGAATTCTGGAGAGAAATTTTTTGAAGTTGCCAAAGTTCAATTGAGATGGAGCTTACGCTATAGATGAGGAAAGCACTTCAGCTGTATCTGCAGAGACACTGAATTGATGCTGTTCCTTTAGTTTGCGGTGTGTTGGCTTCCAACCTTGAATGTGACACGAGACTACCTTATGGTACAAGCCTTTAGGTTGCTCACCTGCACCCCTCCCCTCCATCCTTGTGGGGCATTCCTCGACTTTCGAGCTCAAAATTAGTTAAGCACGAGACAACAGAGATTCAACTACAGACAGGTACACTAATCAAGCACCTTGGACCCGTTGCACTCCATCTTTCGCGTCGCATTATATCAAAGACTTGAGAGCTTCCGGCTTCATTTAGTTGTGGACAGACACCATTCGCAAACGCTCCACCACTATCACTACATAGGACCACCACAATGGCCTGCTAGCCGTCCCTCCGTCGTACTCTCCAGGACTCCTTGTCCTCTATAAGACCCCACAAATGACTTCCCTACGGTAGCCTCCCTCCTTGAATCAAATATCTCATTACCCAATCATCACCACATTACAAACACGGCTCATTTCCGCTGAGAATGGACGCCGGCCAGGTACAAGTCCTCCTAGGCTTGAAGAAACACATGGACTAATTCCCGCAATTCAGGTCGACCAGCTCGAAAATGCCATCAACATTGCCTGGGACCCTTCCAGCTCAGCGGACCTCAAAGGACAGGCTCTTAATTTCATCCACCAACTGCGTACCGATCCGACCGCATGGCAAGTCTGCCTTCCTCTCTTCACCAAAGATCCTCCTCCACCAGACACCACCCGTCATTTCTGTCTCGACGTTGTCAATTTCGCTATACAAACTCCTCAGGTGGATGCAAACACCAGGAAATACATAAAAGATAGTCTGTGGGCATACGTGCAGCAGAAATTTGGCGCTGGGCAACAAGCAACAGATTCACAGTTGATTCGCAACAAGCTCACTCAAACCCTCACGTACCTGTTCACCGCCTTGTATACAAACGGGTGGGAATCCTTTTTTGACGACCTCCTCGCTCTGGCGGGTAGCGGTTCTCTCGGCCAAAGCAATGTCCCAGCTACAGCGCTCTACCTCCGAATCTTAGGCTCGATTCACGATGAAATCGCCGACGTCGTCATGCCGCGGACAGAACAGGAAGCAAAACGTAATGCAGAATTGAAGGATTTGGTGCGGTTAAAAGATGCACAAAAAGTCTCTTTGTCGTGGCAGGAGATTCTTGCCAAATGGCGACAGATCGATCTCAACATCGTTGAGACGTGTTTGAGAGCTGTCAGTCGCTGGGTCAGCTGGGTCGACATATCACTTGTAGTCAATCAAACCGTGCTGGAGGCACTGCTTGAAATGGCGGGTCAACAGAATTTGCACGATCATGAGAGCACTGAAGTCAAGATCCGAGATGCAGCCATAGACACTTTCACCGAGACTGCGGGCAAGAAGATGAGACCGGCAGAGAAGATCGCGCTGCTGACCTTTCTCAATTTGGGCACTGTGGTTGGGCAGCTAATCAGCAGCCCTCCGCTTGCAGAATTTCAGAACACGCCCCAGTACGACACAGATCTCGCTGAGACCCTGGCCAAGTTGGTCAATAACGTGATGCGTGACCTGGTCATCGTCTTGGACGCAGGCTCAGACGAACAAACTAGGCAGCGAGCAGATGAGCTCGTGCAATCCTTTGTGCCATATGTACTTCGCTTCTTCTCGGACGAGTACGATGAAGTTTGCTCAACAGTAATTGACTCATTGACAGATCTACTAAACCTATTCCGCAAAATTGTCAAGAAGGATACCCTACCAGCTCATTACTCTATCATGCTCTCACCAATTTTGAACGCAATCATTCGGAAAATGAAATACGATGAAACAGCAGACTGGGGTGAAGAGGGCGAGGAGACTGATGAAGCTGAGTTCTTTGAACTGCGTAAGCGGTTGAACATCTTGCAACAATACATCGCTGCGATCGACGAGCAGATGTATATGGACACACTCACTCAGTTCGTTGCCAGCACATTGAACAAGCCGAGCAATGAGTTGGCTAAGGTCGACTGGAGAGAACTTGACCTTGCCTTGTATGAGATGTATCTGTTTGGAGATCTGGCATCCAAGAATCGTGGACTGTACTCGAAAAAGGAGCCCTCCTCGGTCGCATCTGCGCGGCTGATCGAGATGATGACAAGAATGATGGAGTCGAGTAAGTACCTGTTGCCAGTTGCCTGAATAGTCACATTAATATTTTCTAGACATTGAGACATACCCGCATCCTGCTATCCAGCTCCAATTTATGGAACTCTGCGTCCGATACCTCCCCTTTTTCGAGCAGAACCAAGGCTTTATTCCCAGAGCCTTGGAGATCTTCGTCGGATACTCACACAGCTCCAGGCAGAAGGTGCGTGCTAGAGCCTGGTACCTATTCCTTCGCTTTGTGAAAGGACTACGTGGACATCTGGGAGAGGTCTCGCAAACAATTATCCAAGCCATAGGTGATCTCCTAATCATCAAAGCATCTCTACCTGAAGACAGAGACGATGACGACGATGACGATGATGCCAGTGACCCTGGCCGTGATCCCCTTTTCGACAGTCAAATTCACCTTTTCGAAGCAGTTGGCTGTATCTCTTCTGCGGGTTCCATTCCAGTACAAACCAAAATCCTGTACCTCCAGTCAATCATGAATCCTGTTTTCACAGATATGGAGATGAACATCACTGCGGCCAAGAATGGCGAGGACAGGGCGCTTTTGCAGATCCACCACGATATCAAAGCTCTGGGAACTCTCGCCCGTGGCTACACCGACTGGATGCCTGGTGTGAAAACTGTAGCGCCTCCACCCAAC
This sequence comes from Venturia effusa, assembly GCA_007735645.1. Lineage (NCBI taxonomy): Eukaryota > Fungi > Ascomycota > Dothideomycetes > Venturiales > Venturiaceae > Venturia > Venturia effusa. The sequence goes on along the minus strand of CP042191.1, from coordinate 1,148,532 downwards.
GAAGTATCTGGCGAGTTTATGCGTGCTGCGGAGGCGATACTTGTCGCGTTGGAATCCTTGAATACATATAGCATGATCCGGGAGGCTTCGCGGTTCTCTCTTGCGCGCCTCGTCGGTGGATGCGGCACCAGTATTTTCGTGCAATTGCCCCGCTGGATCGAGGGGCTCCTCAACAATGCAATCTCGAACGAAGAGATGACATACTTCTTGGGCCTACTAAGACAAGTCGTTTTCGCTTTCAAGGGCGAGATCTTCGCTGTACTTGATGCCGTGCTGACACCACTACTAAGGAGAGTCTTCGAGAAGCTTTCAGAGAATCCTACTGGGACTGATGATGAAATTCAACTCAATCTGCTGCGAAGAGAGTATCTCAACTTTGTTCTTATTATCTTGATGCACGATCTTGGAGGTGTGTTTGTCAGTGCAAGTAAGTCCAGCCTCCCTGTCCTTGTGATCTCATATTTGACACTGATTGGTTGATAGACAATCAATCTATCTTCGATTCGTTCATCGAAGCCGTCAGCCACTTTGCTCGCTCGCCTGATGATCTCACGACTTCCCGCCTTGCATTCTCCGTCCTGACGAAAATGACGTCTGTCTGGGGTGGTCCAGATATTCCACTTACTGGTGCCAGCACCAGCTCTCCCCCTGCAAGTCCGACAAGTCTACCTCCATCTCCGCTACTGCCAGGCTTCGATCAGTTTGCAATCACGAAATTCTCACCATTGAGTTGGGCCATCCCCTCGACAGCAGGGTTCAGGGTGCAGGATCCATCCAGCAGAGCGCTAGTACACGACATAGCAGCTCTACAACAGGAGATTTTGAAGAAGACCGGAAATTTGTATGTCCAAGCTCTTGGTCAGGAGTTGAGGGGCATGGGGATGGGAGACTCGGACGTGGAGCTGTATCTTACTAAGCTGAGTGGGGATCCCAAGATCTTTAAAGACTTCCTCGTCAGTTTCCTGGGCAGAGGTGGGTCTTGAGCTTAATCATCTAAACGTCGGAATGATGCATGTATCAGTCATGACGGCTTGAAATGACAGTGATGGTGGATATGCGAAGCCTTTTGCATTTCTGGGAGGTTTGGATGCACAATACCACGGAAGAAAAATAGTGCTTTTGATAGATGGCTTGGAGAGTCTGAATGAAAGATCTCAATGCCAGTTGCTGTTCGCCATATAAACATGAATGTTCGTTGTCAACTACCTGTTCCGGGCTCATTCCTGAATAGCCTCGAGTTCGTCCTGATTCATGACCAGAAATTCTGACGAATTGACGAATGACATGAATGCTATGTCTCAGTGTTGGAATAGCAAGCACATAAACTTCCAGCGGGATTTGGCATGGATTGGTCATCTGTAGCCCCCGCCGGTGGTACCTACTTACTAAGCGCATGTTTTACTCGCGGTCAGACTGGTCACGTGCGCGCCGTACAACATTCAATCGTCTCTGCCGTCTCACTGGTCCCGAACTTTTAGTAACTCACTCTCAGCATCCAACATTCTGATCCGACATATACCTCATTGACGCTTTTTGAATAGCTCTCGAGCGCCTGTCGCATGTGAAGAAAGGCTTCGGTCAACAAACCCATTTATCCACTCGCACATCGCTTCCGCCACAATCATCGTCAACGAACTCGATAGACAATGGTGTTTACTCGCCGCAAACGCCGGGCAAGTGAGAGTTCTGAGGATGACAGCCCTTCAACGGTATCAAACTTTGCGTGGGAAGCGTCGACGAATGGTGGCCAGGGAGACGGTCAAAACTCTAACAAGCAATCAATCGTTCCGCCCACAATAATGGCTGAATCTGCAGGTCCTCCATTCAAAAAAGCGAAGAGACACAATAGTGGCGATGGCGAGGAGGATAGCTCAACTTCCAAGAGTCAATCAACAGGCCTGTTGGCGATGAAGGCCAAACCTACAGATCGTCCAGCCCCTAAGTCGTTCATGGATCTGCCGAGGGAATTGAGGGACCAAATCTACCGCGAAATTCTGACGCGCCCCTGCTGCCCAATTGAGATTCAACAGCCCAAGTTTCACCTGGCAGTTCGAGCTGTACCAGCCTTGTCCGTGGCTATACTGAGAACGACAAAAAAGATATATGAGGAAGCTTTGAGTATCATGTTCTCTGAAAACTACTTCGTGCTCGACTTGAACATGATTACGGCAATTGACTGGCTTGGCTCGCTACCTACGGCTCGGCTATCGAACTTCATAACTGAGATTGGGTTGTCAAAAGCTATCATGACAGGCTACCTGCGGCTTGAACTAGGCCTCTTTGACTCCAGCAAACTACGTCAAGACTTCATCAAAAAGCTCGTCTACGAACTGAACATCAAGACTATCAACATCGAGGTACCAGATCAGTACAAACCAGACCCTCGTGCCGCCGCGGCCGCAGCAGCCAATCCCGGCGGCAACCCTCTACTCGCATTCCGCTCGAGATCCGACTATTCTTGGTCGTTCACCAAAGAATTATTAGACGTCCTTCTTGACCGTGGCTTTACGACCTTACGTCTCATGTACGCGTCACCCCATCCGTCCAAGGAACCTCATGATTTGGTCAAACTTTATGCTCTCGCACGGGTGCTCTACAAGGACGACGAATTCGATGTCGAGACATCTGTCAAGCGAACCGAGATGGCGCGAGAGGCGGGAAGACGGCCGGAGTTTGCGGATAGAGCTGCGGTTGAGAAGCATGTTCGCTCGAATCGACGTATGAGAGATGTGGCAGCAAAATACGATACTTTGCAGCGCTCTTGGGAGAAGAATGGGACTGCGGTCATTGTGAGGGCATGGAATGATGTGGTCGGGGGTGAGAAGAATAGTGAGGGCTTGTTCGAGATGAGAAGATTGGTCAAGGAGGCTTCAGAGAATCTGCCGCGTGAAGGATGGTTTGATTGAATAGGGTAGCACGAGGAGTTTGAGATTGGATTCTGTCAAGCGTCCTTTATCTCAACCATTGGATGCAGACTGAGAAGTGGAACTCTGCATGGTTGCATGGTATGGTGAGCTTTCAAAATACGAGTGCTCCGAGAATGGAATCTGGGAGCTTGAATTTTCGATGTCGGCCGTCTCAGCATTTACAGCGAATTCTCAGGAGGAAAATTGCGGTGACGGACTTCGTCCCTCATGCTACGGAGGTACAATCTATCAAGCTCAACCATTCAAGGTATCTCGAAATCGAGTCGCGGTCCGACCAGGTCTGGAACATGATTTGATTCCATTTGACAATCAGCGCATGGAAGCAGAGCAGGCAATGTACTCGTAATTTCCGACGGGAACAAGTGTTGAAATCGGGTACACGCGATGTTACCAGTATGGTTTCTAGGACATCATGGACAATCTATCGACCAATCGATATCTTTCGAGAAAAGCGTCTGACAGAAATTATTTAACACGTCTACCAAGGTTACCTCTCCAAACACTTTCCGCCTGCACCAGAGCCAATAGTTCACACAGTCTCATCCCCCCCAAGTTTCTATTTTCAAGTCCTGTCATTCCCTCGCCTCCACTCGGAATCTCAGATCCATCATCGGGATTCGAGGATAAGATGGCAATCCCCATAGAAGTGGCCCCTCCCCGCGAGGCTGCCGAAGGAATCAGACCACAATTCATCCATCCGTCCCTCAGTTGTGGTTAGACTTCTTGGACCCTGCAGCGTGGGGACGATCCCTATCCTTGACGATTCTGGCAAATGCCGAAACGGCATCGGCACAGCTCGCGCCTGCATATCCCGCTTTCATCTTCATACATATCCCGCCATGTCCCCAATTGACGCTCTTCGACCACCCGGCCAGACAATCGACCTATCCATGTGCCAAGCTCCTGAGGAAAACCCCTCGATTCCAATCTCCTAAGGATCCTCCAGATCTCGGATTGCCCAAGGCGACACAGCCGCGTCATTCCTGTACAGACGCGAAATGCCCACTTCAACCAGGATACTCCAACTTGAACGGTGAAGGTCGTTCGGCGGGGAGTGAGCCATGGGTCCTAAATCCAAAGCCTGCGTCGCATGTCGCGTGGCTAAGAGAACATGCATCCATAACGACCATCCACCGTGCAAGAGGTGTAAAGATCGGGGTGATGAATGTTTCTTTCCGCCGCCAGGGACGAGTAATCTGCACCGGCAACCGAGGGGTCTACGGCCTGGGCGGCAGAGGATAGACAGCAAGGAGATGAGTGCGAGTCCTCATGCTGACGGGCAGAGCTCGTCTATGCTAGGACCGCATCCCTCAGTGCCAGGAGGAAGTTTGGGGGCAAGAGGTGGGGATGCAGAGGAGGGCGGGGACTTGAGTCGGAGAGATCCATTCAAGCTCTTTACCGACGATGTCAAGAACTCTTATCTGAGGTGTTCTTATAAGTGGTGCTTTCATCATATACCCACCCTGCTGGATAGGGTTAGGAAAGGGACATTGGAGTTCAGTCTGATTTGGGCTATTCTTGCGCTGGCGATCAGGTATGTATCTTATTCAAGAACATCGATCCAGCGATCGAGAAGCTAGGAAGTGGCTGCGTGAGGCACTAGCGGCCAAAGGCTCATTGTTTTGCAATAGATTTACGAGCGATCCTCCTTCGCCATTTGGAACGCCGCTGGAAGCGAGCAACGCATTCGCAGCGCATGCGCGATCGATCATTCTTCAGGACATGGAGCAACCCACAGTCAGTCGGATACAAACGCTACTCATGATCACGGGACACTCTTGGGGAGCGGGAGAAGGAAGAAGAGCCTGGATGTTTCTGGGCATGGCAGTCCGTGGAGCACAAGTTATCGGACTCTTTCAAGAGTCGGGACCGGCACTTACACGGGAGGAGTTTATATTGGCAGAGGAGAGAAGGAGAACGGCATGGACGTGTTTTCTCATGGATAGTCTGCTCAGTGGAGGAAAAGGCAGGAGAAGGAGTCTGGCGGCAGAGGATATGCAGATACAGCTCCCGTGCGATACTGGATACTTCTACTTCGGAGAGCCGGTGAGGTGTCGGAGGATCAATCAAACAGAGGAAGAGTTGAGGATGACTTCGCATGACCGACCTGTTGACATTGGACACATCGGGATCGTGGGGTATACTATGCAAGTCGCAGATACTTGGGGAGCCGTCGCAAGATGGGCATGCTCGACCACCGACGACCTGCCTTGGGAGCGAGCTTCCGAGTATCAGACCCTCATGCGAGCTCTGGAGCGATGGCGGACGTCTTTGCCTAGTCGACTGGCCTACAGCGTCTCCTCGTTACATGCTCACAGCGCTTCAGATCAGGGACAGGCATACTGCTACATGCATTCCGTCTACTTCATGTGTCTCATGTTCCTCAACCGCTCCTACCTCCAATCCCTCCCCGAAGTCGAACCACGCAAACGAGCGCCGACCGGCTCGGAATTGGAAAGACTTTGGCATGCGTGGGAGCTCCAATCAAAGAAAGAGTTACTTGCTGTCGCGAATCAAGTCTGCGAAATGCTCTACGAGATGAGACATTTTGGGCTCTTCTTTTTGAGGGGACTGGTGCCTTGGATTGGCTTCACGGCTTACACCGCTACCGGTATCATGCTGTACTATTACCATTTTCCTGATCAGAATGAGAAGAGCAATGCCATGAGTCAGGCGCGGGATCATGTTGTTCAAGGATGTATGTTCTTGAAGGACATGAAGGGCAGCTGGCCGATGGCTGATACATGGGTCAGTGTTACTCCTTTCCCTCTTGTCTAGATATCATGATAGGAACGATTTGCTAACTCGTCGCTACAGCGAGAAACCATCAAGCAAATGCAGATATACTACTCCAACATCAAAACCAAAGGCGAACAATCCATCACGCAAAACGAGCGCCGCGAGATGCGAAACGCCATTGTCGATTATGGTGCTCTACAACCCTCCCCCGTACACTCCTCCTCCGAAAACGAATGCGGACCCGCCGTCGGTCTCTTGGGGAAATTGAAATTGCAGTACATCACGACCACCTCTCCCGCATCTTCAGCACTACCATTGCCGAACGCAGCATCAGCCCAAACACCAGTCACGCTTCCCTCGCTCCAGAACTCTCCACTCTCACACAACCCAAACTCACCGATGCCGCAGCAGCACCAATCACCCTTGCCACAGCCCTCTCAACAACAACAACAACAAACTCCCATGCGGCTGCCTAATAATCAGCAATCCCCACTCCCTTTCAAAAGGAGTCCGAGCCCGAGTGTTGGCCAGCACCAAATGTTGGGTCCGCAGGGCTACCAGACAGTAGAGATGGATTTCTTGAGCCCTGGATTCGATATGTTTGAGATGGATTTTAATATCAATGATGGGGATCTGGAAAGTGCGATCGCGGATGCGGCACAAGGTTTTTGGAATGATTTTCCGGGTGAGGTGGAGGTTCTGTGAGTAGGCAACGACTTGGAAGGGAAGATGATGGGTTTCAGCGGTATTCGGTCAAAGAGGGAAATGGGTGCTAGGTTAAGGTGGGTGTATATATTTATGATATATGGATCATCTTCTCTTCTTGGTATATAGGGATTTGAGATGGTTGAATGGCTAGGGACGGAAGGGTTTCGTCGTGGCTGGAGTGAATTGGAGGGATGGGATCTCTACTTCTTTCTCTCTCCTACCTCCTATACATGACGTAGATCCAACGTTCTGTTATCCACTCACGATGAGTTGATGGTGTGCGATGACCCTTTTTTTTCATCAGTGTTTGTACAGTGGTTTTATGCGTTCTGTGTCCGTCCCACTCTCTCTCTCTAGATTATGACGATACCTTTTACTAAAATGTATCGATATGCCTATCAATTGCGAGTTGTGGAGTTCATATCAGACTGGGTGAGCGAGTGAGAGGAAATTACCTCGAGAGATGCAGGAATGGCGACCGGGCTTGATGTGCTAAGTCACGCTGAGAGTTCTGGACAGCGTTCTTCGTCTGTTAGTTCTTTTCTTCTCTTTTTTGTTTGCGATGATGGAGATGATAGAGATGTTAGAGTTGAGTAGGGCACCGATTCTTTGTGGACTTTGTAAACTAGGATAACCATCAGACGTGAGGATTGCAGGTTTTGGTTGCTTGGATATGTGATAATTGTCTTGTATTTGGAACTAGTATTGGATTCCTCTCTTCTGGTTTAAGGTACTTTTTATCGCCCTTTTCGCCTTTTTGGATATCTTAGGTTGCTGATGCGTCATGTAGCCCAGATTGTGATGTATGTATCTGAGTATATGGAGTCCTGCATGAGTTTTCAACTGCTTTTTCTCTATGAAAAGACTCCCGTAAATTGACGGGCGTAGCAAAGAGCAATACCAACCCGCTTCTTTACCTCAAACCGTGTTCACCGTCAAGCTACCATTTCTCGCCGCTGCATAGTCGGCTACAAGCACCATCACGACCCATGTCGGTCAGCGGATTTGTTGGCAGACAATGGGGATGGTTGATAGGAACATCAGTCGTTTTCTGGCCACCGCCATAAGCCCTCTGGCTTCGTGTGGTGCCAGGATCGGCTGGGCGTGGCCGAATGCTGTAGGCACTCTCTCTGGTCGACACTCGGAGGTTCTTTTGAGCGAGACAAGATTTGCCCGCCGTCATCAAATTGTCTTCAACAAAGGACTGGACGTTTGCTGAGCTAGGCGCCTGCGGTTGTCCCATTGATGTCTCGGACGGCATCCTCGCAACCAGCAAGAAGGGCTTTGATGTTGGCATCGTGCCGGCTCGGTGTATGTACTACAGTATCCACCCTACCGGATTCACCTACAGCGCCATTGATCCTGGCTTTGGATTGCTCCGAGTCCCAGGGGATTTTCAGGGATGGCTTGACCTACGACGACTCTGTTGTGCATCGCAGGCTTCCTTCATTTCCTCCGTAGCCCCACAGTAGAACAAGAGGCCTGAGCAAGGTGTTTGCGGAGCAGAAAATTCCGTCCATCTAGGTAGATGGCTGGGTGATGGTCGTGTTCTATGTATAAAATTGGGAAAGAGTGGTCAGGGAACGGACTAGAGGTAAGAGTTGAAGACTGGGGAGGTCAAAAAAGCGCCGAAGCTTTCTGCAGCTACACACGCTACGCTTGTTTACTAACAATCACCAAGCCAAGCTCACAGAACATCTCCATCCCAACAACACCATGTTTGCTCCCATACACGAATAATGTCTAATCCCTATGCATGAGACTGCCTCAAAAATATCTTACACCGCAACATGGCCTCGAAACCAGCATTGGACCCAAAGACTGTCATCGCAGCCATCGCGTGTCCGTCCACCTGTACCGCGTCAACCATAGCAAATCTTCAGCAACTCTTAAATCCAGCACTCACCAGTAGATCCATCAGCAATGGGAAAGAGAATCCCAAAAGCCGGACAGGTCGAAAACCCGGCACACTGGCCGTTGCCCCGAAGTCGAGCGCGCCGAAAGCAACCACTCAGCGCAAAGTCTTCGACAAGTTGCCCACACCAGATGAAAGCCCGCACCTTAGCCCGCGGGAAACGCTCAACCTCGCCTTCGAGGCTGTAAATGCAGCTCTGAAACACCTCTCACAATCTCTGAAAGACAAACCAGCTGAGACAGCGAAGACAAGACCGCTGTCGGCGCAATCCATTCGGTCATCAGCTACGAGATCCCAGCAGAGCGCAGCAATTCCAAAGAACCGAAGGCCCTTGAAACCTCGATCACCAAACGATCACAAAGCCATCCCCATCTCGGATGAAGTACAAGTCTCGCCTGCTCAGATTGCAGCAGAATGTGCGAGGACAGCACTGGCATATATCCGGGAGCAGAGTGGACCGATCGAGAAACACGAGAAGGACTTCCAGGTAGAGAATGGCATGCTTGCCTTGATCGGAAAATGCATTGCTCATGAAATGGAAGCGCTGGCGGTGAAAGAGCTTCGGATATTGAGAAGGCGGCTGGCAGCATATATTGACGATACTGGCGAGGACCAGGGCAACGGCAGAAAGTCTGCTGCTGAATGCGCAGAACCGGAAAAGGAGACGATTGTGGATCTACTCCACTTTGAGAGAATACCGAATGGTTCTCCGATTACACAGCTAGTCATAGGCCACCAGCTTCATGTCTTGAAGCTTCTCATCAAACTGCGACGACCAAGGAGTACGGAGGCCGCTTTGAAATATCTCGATCTGAATCTCGCCTGTTCCCCAGCGAACTTGCTTTTACATCAGACGTACGACGCGAAAGTACGAGGCAAGTCTGCACGTCAACTCGAACAAGTTGCACAGTCATTGCTTTCAATGTGCCCAAGCGTCGCGACGACAGACGATCCAGTAGCTACCACTTCTCGACTTAGCGTTCTCCCCGAATTCGCATTTCGGATCCAGTCACTTGCCTTTCGAGTGCGCATTTCGTGGTGGTGTCTGGCATCTCACAAGCCTGACGTCGAAAAAGAGCTTTGGAACCCGCTGTGGAAGAGCTTGGCCGCCTTCAGCCGGAGAGCAGCTCTGGTCCCATCTCAGAAGTATGAAATGGCAGCCTCCACCGTACGGGAAATAGAAGCTGGCCTGGAAGTCTGTCTACGCTCGATTAAATCTATGCCGTCTTCCGAGGACGCTAGGCAATCGCTTTCAGCCATATATCGAACTTTGAGCCAGCTCGCTCAAGCGGCAAATATGACTAAGGAAGCTATGGAATTGACAACTGCTCTCTCACTAACGACGGAGAAGTCCCACCCAACTGAAGCTGATGCCGCAGCACAAATGATACGAATGGCTACCATTGGCATTGCAGGTCAGGATGGGGAAAATCTGCTTCGGCAAGCCTTGATAAGACTCTCTGGGAATCCAAGCGGGGATGCAGCAGCGATGGATAATCTCCTTGTGGAAGTGGCTGGACTTCGTCGAGCAACATTGAAAATTTTTCAAGAAGACAGCAACAGAAGGGACAGTGCTATGCCGACTTCGCTTGGTAGACTATGTTGCGAGGCTGTATTTGCTTCTAGTCATTTCCTTGCGCAGTACTTGAAAAACTCGCCGTCCTCAACTTCTGTTGCGAAGGCGAAAGAGCGTGTTCAAGAGAAGCTGAGAATTGCTGAGAAAATCTCTAAAACCTTCATGGACTCTGTATTCTTGTGCTGCAAACGCTGCATTCCCATCTCTGTCTTTGGTTTCGACACGATTGATTCTGCGCTCCAGGATTGTGCTACCATCATCAAACAATTGCAACCGAGTGAACACGCGAACGATGAGCATGCCTATCAATTTCATCAGACGCTGCAGTTTCCGTATGTTCGCATATCGAATCACTACTATAACCTCGCTATGCAGGAGAACAAATCAGATGGTGCGTCGAGCACTCTGGCCGCTGTGGCTTTAAGAAGAAGCATCGATATTTTGCGTGGTCGAACGGCTATCGAAAGAGGGAGTGGGTTGCTTGCCATGAAATTGGAGCGGCTCTCGACTGTGCTGCATGATGGCAGGCAGTACGATGAATCCTACCATTTCATCAAAGAAACTCTGCATGAACATCTCGCAAGCGGACTGGTTCAATCCGCAGTAGAAGAGGCCGCCAAAACATCACCCCACGCACTCTCACACGGTAAAGGTCCGACATCAATGCTTGCCAGAGCTCTGCGGCGATCACATCAAATCCTGCTCAAGATTGAGGATCCTAGCGAAAGCGGCGCAGAGGTTCTGGATGATGAGACTATAGCCCCCGAAGAAAGAGGCCTTCTATTGGAGCTACAGCTATATGTTGCTGGACAGGATGTTTTGGGTCGACACGTTGCAGAGGCCACTCTCTCCAGAGTTGGCTACCTGATCCTTGCGCTCTTCGGGATCTATAGTGTCCAAGACTTCCCTATACGAAGACTACGTGTTGCCGTTTTTACGTCACGGCTCGTCGCCCAGCATTCGAGCCTGTCGAACGATAATATCGCAATCCTACTGGACGAATGTGCGCAACCCCTGAAGTCTTTCGGTAAGGACACAGGCCTCCGTCCTCACTATGAACATCTTTCTGCGCTACTACGGGTGACCCTTGCATTCAGATTTCAACCTGTCGAGGTAGATGTGTTAGACAACGCGCTCGGGACGTGGAGAAACATATTAAGCTCGCCATATGACATTTCGGAATGTATTGATGATGTCCCAGTCTGGATCTCGCATCTAAGCCTGATCTCTGATTTTTTTGAACTGCAAGGGTTCTGGCACCAAGCAATTCTGTCTCTGGACATGCTCTCTGAGGCAACGGAGCTTTCTCCTGTCCCGGATCCAGCGATCCTTGTCCAAAGCTTGATCAGGCGAGCCGTGGACAATCTTGCCTTGGGGCGTTCAGGAAAGGCTGGTCATCTACTCGAAAAGGCAAGGCAGCATCTCGATCGAAATGGAGTTGGTCCTGAAGTGGTGCTCAGGTGGCATATTGCGCACGCCGAGTATCTTCTGGCAATTGGAAATTTGGACTACTGCCGACAGACCCTTGCACAGTGCGAAGTCGTTGCAGCAGCCTCACCTGAAGTTTATCAGACTTTGGGGCCTGGCGGGACAGTGTCGTCGAGAATCAGAGCGAAACGACTCCTTGCGGACGCCGCATACGTATACTCGAAATACAGCTTGGAAACTGGCGATCGCGCCGCAGCTTTCAATTTCTCGCGCATGTGTTGCAGGTTCAATCAAAGTGTCTGGACCACCATGGAGACCCAGCAGTCGACTTCACAAGGCGCATCGTCGCATGCAGGAACAGATACAGAACTAGACAGGCTGACAAAAAGCATGAACGGCTTGTCGACATCGATGCTCGGTCGGCCAGTTGTGGTATCGACAACGCATGCAACGTTATGTGGTCCGACTTTCTGGACTTTGGTTCCCGCGCTTTTGAGAGGTCTCCTTCAGCTGTCTGCGATTTACCTTCACAATGGATGCTTCGTTGAAGCTCTTCACAATGCGCTGCAGGCGAAGAAAATTGCTGATAGCGTCGCGTCCTCGTCTGGCACCATCACTTGTGCAACCCTCCTTGCAGATCTATACGTTCGCAGTGGTCGTATTGACAAGGCGCAAGAACGCTTTGATGACGCTGCTGCTGTCGTTGAGGGTGTACGAGCTACAAAGGAGCTGGTATTATACAATTCTGTGGCGGCCACAATGTGGAGAGCAAGGGAAGAGGTTGAAGATGAGATTGAATGTTGGGACGGCGCTATCCAGGCGGTCGACAAACTCATCAACGAGGTTTCTCGTGGGGGATTAGCTGAGAGCAGTTCTATTGAGGACCAGTTAGCTGATAAGCTCTCTGGTCTCCGGCTTCAAGCGGAAGGAAGACAAAAGACACGAACCAAGCCTCGTGGACCTACCGCTAAACCTGTCCCGAAACCACGAGCGACCAAGGCTACAACAATAGCTGCAGAGCCTTTGCATTCGGCTGAAGCATACGCCCCTTTGCTTGCGCTTCGTGGCAGCATTATTCGTCAAAAGATCGTGACGATGCTCCAGAATGGAGACCATACTGGAGCCAGCGCTCTCGTGGTCGAGGCGGAAGAATATCAATCCTCACAAGGAGCAAGAATCAGTCATGCGACTACTAGATTTCGCCTTCTCCTTGCCAAAGCCACTGTGCAAATCGCCTCAAACCTGACATTTAGCGCGCTTCCAGAGTCAACTATTGCGCTTCCAGCCCTAGTACGATCTGGCCGAAGGTCATCGCATCAACCTGATAGGTCTGCCGTTGCGAATGCGGCTCCGAAGAAAGCAACTATTAGGTCGACAAAAAGGGCGCCTGTCAAGAAGACCGCCGTGGCACAGAGTGACTTTGCTCTCACTCTGGAAACAGCTCGCAACTGTCTCCTCGACTATCACCAATCGAGCCTTCGAACATCACGCATTGACACGTTCCGAGAGCTGAGCGAGCTTCTTGGCACTTCGTCAATCTTACTTTCTGCTACAGAACACATTCAGCCGAAGAACTTTGTCCATCCTCTCTCTACGGCCTACTATCTTGACCTCCCAGGAATTCAGTCTTCTTGTCTTGAGCAATCCGTATTGAGGGTAGAGAATGAGACCATCTCCCAGAAAATTAAGACTTCAAATTGGCCGACCGCGAGCCAGCCTCGATTCGAGGAAAGCTCGCTTCTCTCGACCACTCAATTCAAGGAAGAATTTCTTGATATCCTGCCTGAAAAATGGACCTCCATCTCGATTACATTGGACCAAGCCAAGACCGAGCTTATTCTTACGCGTTACCGATGCGGACAGTCACCATTCATTCTTCGCCTTCCTATGGCCCGCCATCAATCCCGAGACCTCGACGAAGATGTCTTTGATTTTTCTGCTGGCAAACGAGAGATCCAAGAGATCGCAGATCTCGCCAACTTCAGTGCTCACGACGCACGAGATATGAGCAAGAAGGGCGCAAAGACTCAGTGGTGGGCGGAACGAGAAGCTTTAGATCTACGTCTCAAGGAAGTGCTCCTTAACATCGAAAACATTTGGCTTGGCGGCTTTCGTGGAATCTTTGCCAAAGACAGATGCGATCCACAGGCTCTGGCCAATTTCCAGAGCGATCTGCTTAAGATCATGGGACGACATCTGCCATCACGACAAGCCAGATTACAACCAAAGACACTTAAGCTTGACCCTCGGATTTTGGAACTCTTCACTGGGCTCGGCGACCCAAATGAGGAGGACAATGAGATTGATGAGGCGTTGATGGATCTCCTCTACTTTGTCGTTGACATCTTACAATTCAACGGGGAGCGTAACGCTTATGATGAGATTGAATTTGATGCTGTATGTACATTTCAACCGGCCTGCTCACCAGGCTCCAACTGACATTGAACAGATGGTTGTCGAAACGATTGACGCTCTCAAAGCCTACCATCGTGCTGCAGAGATCGAAGATGAGGATACTCATATCATCCTTATATTGGATAAATGTCTCCACAGTATTCCCTGGGAATCGCTTCCTAGCCTTCGCGGACAAAGTGTATCTCGCTTACCGTCTCTCGCGGCATTGCGAGCTCGAATTATGCTGATGAAGAAGTCACGAGACGAAGCGGAAGAAACACATGAGGCTCGCTTCTATGTCTCCCGTTCCTCGGGGGCATCCATGCTCAATCCGTCTGGCGACTTGAGGAACACCCAAGAAACCATGCAACCTCTTCTCCGGTCCCTTCCTGACTCATGGACGCATAATCTCAGTGCCCAAGATGAGCGTGGGTTCGCTAGTATCCTAGCCAACAATGAGATCATGTTGTACTTTGGGCACGGGTGCGGCTCGCAGTATATACGACCTCGTGCCGTCAAAAAGTTGGCACTGACTGCGGCTGAAAAGGTCTCGACGTGCGCAACAACATGGTTGATGGGTTGCTCGTCAGCGGTGGTCAATGAAAACGGTGTCTTTGAACCGGACGGTATGGCTCTTGCTTACATTACTGCTGGCGCACCCGCTGTCGTGGGGACGCTCTGGGATGTCACCGACAAAGACTGTGATCGCGCTTCTGTCAAGGCTGGAGAGCTCTGGGGGCTGTGGGACATTCCAGCGGAATCCGCTTCGAAGGTCTCGAAGGGCAAAGGCAAGGAAGTGGAGAGCGCGAGGAGTGGGAGTGTGGCTGCACACAGAAAATTGTTTGAAAGTAAGGCTCGGGAAGACATCAGGACGAAGAGAGGGGTGAGTCCTGAACCTTGCAAGCGAAGATTGGACCTTTCACGAGCGGTGGCACGTGGAAGAGACAGTTGTTATTTGAAGTACTTGAATGGGGCAGCGATGGTGACTTATGGGATCCCTGTGTATCTGAGGGACTGAGATTGGGATGGAGGAATTCGAGATGCGCAAGAAGGAGATTGCGGGAGCGTATCATTACTGTTATTCTTGCCGGTGCAATTGAGTAATTGCCAGCTGTCGAATCACACAATGTTGTGACGTGGTGAATTCCGATGGGACGTGACATGGCCCAATAGATATGAACTTATGATATTCACTTGATAAGAGGGAGTAGTATATTTGTGCTCCTGGAAATGAACGGGACTGTTGGGTCGTGGGTATTGTGGTGTTTGGGTGAAGGAGTATAGGTAACGACGAGAGGTATCTTACTACACAAGTACTTACATGCGTAAGTTGAAGAACAGCTGCTAAGCTTGCTAGCTCCGAGCCCCCGACGTAAGACCGAGAGCCGTTCTCAATCATTCGCACGCTTAGAATCAAGACTACGCGTGCAGTAGTGTGGCTTACCTTCTCAATCATATAATAGAGTGCTCCACCTCCACCCTACCGTAACAACACGTTACTGTCTCCCGTCGTTCATTTCCGGAAGCACTATATGTTGGAACTGCTACCCTACTACTTTACATCCCTCTGCATTCGTTTGAAACGGTCTCGTTGGGCCCTGCGCTTGAAGTCATCCACGAGCCTGGTTGGTATAATCAGCATCCTTGTGGGTTGCGGCTCATGGACGCGACGTCCCTCCTCTGGACCACGACGTCCACCATCAACTTGCTTTAAACTCTTTCCGGCCTGGTGCCGGCTACGACCTTCAAAGGTCCAAATCATCCGCCTCGAAATAGCATACAATAGCACAATGTGGGACGCTCCGGGATACTACCCTGGAAGTGCTGATGAGATTGGGAATTCTTCCGCCATTCTGGGCTCAAATTCTCAAAAGCTTTGAAGCTCGCATGTCGTTCAACTTCACAAAGCTTGATTGACTCGTTTCCATCTGATCTTTCGGAATAGCTTGAGGCCGACAAGCTGTCAAGACATGCTTCAATTCGCTTCGCGCATGTTCGCGCTCATTGCATGCCTTTTTGCGCTGCTCAATGGTCTTTCCAGTGCTCGGGAGACCATGGATGAGAGGGCTCGAAGCTTTCGACAAAGACGATCTAAATTGATGAGTCCAGGGAAGCACTCACCTCTAGAGCGTCGCGGTAACTCGACATGGCGATTTTTAAACGATAAAAGCCAAGCATATGTTGTCAAATCTTTACCCGGCATCAACTTCGACCTTGGTGAAATGGTTTGTATATCCTTCTCCAAAAGAAGAAATTGGTGGTCTAATGCAGATTCTAGTACGCTGGCCAAATTCCTGTCGGAAACGACTCATCTCGAAAGATGTTCTTTGTCTACCAGCCTACCATCGGCCATCCTGTCGATGAGGTGGTCGTTTGGTTCAATGGAGGCCCAGGATGCTCTTCTCTCGAAGGGTTTCTGCAGGAGAACGGGCGCTTCATCTGGAATTGGGGACAATATTCCGCCACAGAAAATATGTATACTTGGGTCAACCTGACCAATGTGCTGTGGTACGCTTACCGTATTTGTCGCATTACATGGGACATCCCTAACAAAACAACAGGGTCGAGTATCCTGTCGGTGTTGGCTTCTCCACCGGAAAAGTCACTGCCGCTAGCGAAGAGGATATAGCCGACGACTTCATCGCTTTCTTCAAGAACTTCCTCGATATTTTCGCCATCAAGAACTTCAAGATTTATGTGACCGGAGAGTCCTACGCCGGACGGTATGTGTCATTTGTATCTGCTGCCATGTTGGACCAGAATGATACCAAGAGCTTCGATTTACGAGGCGCTTTGATGTATGATCCTGCCATTGGCCAACATGAGTACGTCGAACAGACGATTCCTACTGTTCCTTATGTCCAAGAGTACAGCAAGTTCTTCAACTTCAATAAGACATTTATGGATCAATTAGCGTCCGCTCACAAGTCGTGCGGCTACGCCGATTACCTTGACAAATATATGGTCTTCCCTCCAGCTGGAGTGCAGCCATGGCTAAAAGGTTCATTCAGTAACCCGAGTGACCGCTGCGATGTGTGGGATCTCGCGTGGTCAGCGGCATTTCGGCCCAACCCTTGCTTCAATGTGTACGCAATCAACAACATGTGTCCGATTCAATCTGACCCTATTGGTTTCCCAAGTGATATACAGTATCAATATGCTGGAATGGGAGGGACTTACTTCGATCGAAGCGACGTCAAGACAGCGTTGAATGGTCTGTTTATATGAACCAATATTACCACTGTATGGTTGCTAATCGATCGATAGTGCCACAAGATCTCTCCTGGTCTGAATGCTCAGCACCAGTCTTTGCAAAAAGTGCTCCTCGTGGGCCCTACAGAAATGGAGATAACAGTCTCGACCCCATCCAACATGTTCTCCCCAAGGTCATCGAAGCAACTAACCGTGTTCTGATCGCCAATGGTGAATACGACTTTGTAATCATGACCAACGGAGTTCTGCTCTCCATCCAGAACATGACCTGGGGTGGTGCACTTGGGTTTCAGTCGAAACCGACCACGCCAATCGATATTCAATTACCTGACCTGCAGTGGCAATCTGCGCTTGTGAATTCTGGTCTCGATGGTTTGGATGGCCCAGGGCAAGGCATTATGGGCGTGCAGCATTACGAGCGTGGCTTGATGTGGGCGGAAACGTACCAGTGTGGTAAGTGATCAGTAATCTTGCTCTAGACATCACGAATAATTAAATTGCATGCAGGGCATATGCAACCACAGCTCCAGCCACGGAGTAGTTATCGCCACCTGCAGTGGCTGCTGGGACACATCGATACTCTCTAGCAGTTCTCACGAACATTGCGGGCTGCACAGGCGGGCGCAGATATGCGGATTATCACCGATACAGTCGCAACATTGTATGAATGCAGTAATGAAATAGTTGAATGTTACGACGTCGACGCGATACACTGCGTGCCAGCACTGCAATACCGAGATCGTGCTAACTTGCTAATAAACCAATCGTGATAGGACGACTCGCTAAAACCACGCCAGAAAAGCTTCATACTCAAGCAGGAAATGCTAAACTCCCGAATTGCGCCCTCCAGATGCTGATTGCTACATGGAACAAGCAAAAAGTCCATGCAACTACCCCGCCATCGTGCAGCTGGAGATAATGGCTAACTAATCAAAGATGCCCCAGAGGTGATGACAAAGCTAGAAGCGAGTATGTAAGCTTAACTCAGCAGATGTGCATGAAGAGGCTTGAGGAGATGCTGAGCTTGGACCAATCATGTCGATGCTATTAGATAGGCAGTGACAGGGGGGTTCTTGGAGAGAGGGAGTGGTATAAAGTAATAAGGTTTCGAGATGCGACGGCGATGCTATTGTTGCTCAAGCATTTCAGAAATCTTACTGCGACATTCATCACTTCTATCACCTAACAGTCAATTTTCCAATTCTGAAGACTTCAAGATGCCAATGCCAACAGACGAAGCCCTCGTCGCCAAAGCCGACGAGGTCAAGAATCTCTTCAAAGGGGCCTTTGGAACACCCCCAGGCTACCGTCCAGGTAAAACAAACCCCTCTCCTCCTCTCCCCCCTCCCAGCCTCAGAACAATCACTAACCCCCACCCACCCCCAGCCCACGCAAAAGGCACCGTCCTAACCGGAACATGGCAACCCACGTCCCCACCCTCCCCCCTAAGCAAAGCCTGGCACATATCCAACCCAACCACCGTCCTAGCCCGCTTCTCCTCCAGCACGGGTATCCCCTCCATCCCAGACAACGACCCAAACGCCTCCCCAAAAGGCCTCGCTATCCGCTTCAATTACCCACCCACCACCGACGGAAAACGCAAACACACGGATATCATAGCGCATTCGACACCGCACTTCCCCACGCGCACGGGTGCCGAGTTTGGGGAGTTTCTGCGGGCGTTTGGTGCCTCCCAAGCGCCTGGGGTGGAGCATCCGACGCCTATTGAGTCGTTTTTGGGGAGTCATACATACACGCGTGAGTTTGTAGAGGCGGAGAAACCGCTTCCGGTTAGTTTTGGGACGGAGGGGTATTGGGGACTTAACGCTTTTAAATTCATCGCTGAAGATGGCGAGGAGACATTCGTACGTTATGAATTCGTTCCTGTGGCTGGTTTCTCTCACCTATCCCCCTCCGACGCCGCTGCTAAATCGCCTAATTATCTGGATGAGGAGGTGAGGGAAAGGATTAATCAGGGACCTGTGGGCATGAAACTCCTCGTGCAAATCGCGGCAGAGGGGGATGTGGTGGATGATGTTACGGTGCATTGGCCTGCTGAGAGGGAGAAGGTGGAGTTGGGGACGGTGTGGTTGGATACGGTTGATGAGGATGGGGCCGGGACGCAGAAGAAGACGATTTTCGATCCGATTCCTAGGGTTGAGGGGATTGAGGCTAGTAAGGACCCGCTTTTGGATTTTAGGGCGGCGGTGTATTTGATTAGTGGGAGGGAGAGGAGGGAGGCTTAGTCGGCTGGCCAGTTCTCGGATCTGGATTGTGGGGTTGGGGGTTGTTGGTAGCTGTGTTGAGAAATGGTTTGGTGGGATGATTATGCTTTGAGCCTGTTGTTAGGTGGTTTTGTATCTTTCATGATTTGTGATCGATACTTGGACTGCCTGTGTTGCGTCAATTTCAGATATACCAATATTGACGCTCTTTCTTAATACCGTCCCTCAGCAGATCGCCACTACTCTCTCTCATGTCCATTCTACTATCTTGACCGTGTTAGTGGGCTGGTATAATAACCTTCAATAGCATGAAGAATACTCCACCGTAAATTACATCTTACTGTGTAAATGTTCTTCCCATAACACGGTTTCACATGTCTTGATGATTAATTACGTCTAGACTGGGAATGGTAGCCAAGCAGTTGAAAATCTCGTGGACAGCCCATTGTTTTGTGCGACCTCGGTCCATTTATAGTAAGCCTTTTCGCAACCATGCGCCTACAATCATATTCAACGTGAAATAAATTCGTCTCAGTAGCAGACAAAGCGTATATCCACAGCATTTCGAGGTCTAGTTTGGAGTCTCCACAGCTAGCGTTGTCATGGGAAACATGAGAGAAGACATGAAGAGACTAGCACATACATCTCGTTCGGCACAAATCTTTTCACGACGCTTTCTCCCTCGATTCCGCAGACTGGGTGAGTTGCTGGGTACTGGATGCAGACCCGTGCACTCCCATCTGGCTGGTGTCGTAGCCATGGCTATGAAGGTACTCTCTAAACTTGACGTCCTCCTGCTCAATAGAGTCTTGGTTGATATCGGGAAGGAAAAAGAGGGCAATGAGACCCGCAAACACAGCAATGGCACTTGCAATCCAGAACGGTCGTTGTCCTCGCACAATCTTGAAGGCGTCCGTATCTGGTCCCGCGCTGTCTTGGATCGCAGGTGTGCAGTATGAGCCCACGTACGCTCCGATTTTGCCGACAGCTGCTGCAATGCCGTAGTATTTGCCGCTATATTCAATTAGATGAGGCAAGCTCTGGTTTGAGCTGGGTGTATAGAGTACTTACCGAATAGCAGTCGCGGATGTTTTGCTGGCGAACAATCCAATGTTGTCACCTGGGCCAGCCTCCCCAAATGCCAGAAAAATTCCGTAAGTTATAACAAAAGCACCAACGTTCTTCGGCTCGACCAGCTGTTTATAACACGCCGCCATGATGAAACCGAGAACCCCTTGGGCGATGAAGAAACCACCGAGAATGTGTCTGGGTTTGAGACCCTTCAGATCTGCTAAATATGCGCCCAATACTGCACCTGGCATGTAGAAGAAGTTCATGAGCGTGTTCCAGCCGAAATTGACCCACATGCGCTTGTCAGATCCCTGCAGATTCGTGATGGTGTCGCTG
This sequence comes from Venturia effusa, assembly GCA_007735645.1. Taxonomy (NCBI): domain Eukaryota; kingdom Fungi; phylum Ascomycota; class Dothideomycetes; order Venturiales; family Venturiaceae; genus Venturia; species Venturia effusa. The sequence goes on along the minus strand of CP042191.1, from coordinate 1,128,000 downwards.
AAGTAGATTCCAAAGCTGTACGAGATCCAGTCATAGACGAACCAGATTGAACAGACGGCGAGTAGACGAGGCCAATAGTAACGAGCGGCCAGAAGCCAGGGCGTCTTGAACTGCGCAGCGTTTATTTTGTAGGCCTCCGGTTCCTGCAGCTTGAAGCGAAGAAACAGTAGGATCAAGGGAGGGAATATCCCAAAACCTAGCGAGAGCCTCCATGCCAGTCGGAGATGGTTTTCGCCTGTAGCAAGTACCTATCCAGGTTAGAAGTAAGCAAAGGAGGGGACCAATTGCACCTACTGCCAGCATTGGCACGAAAGCTCCTATCACGAACCCAAAATCAATCATGACGTTGGTAAACATGATAAACCACCAATTTCGCGTTCCAGACTTCAATTCCGCCGTCCCTTCTGCCGCACCCACACTACCAGATGGGTATTCGCCTCCGATGCCCACACCAAGGAAGAATCTCATTCCAGTCAGACAGGCGAAAAGTTGGTGCGGCGAAGGACCCCAAGAGCCTGTCCCAAGTATCGCGAACAATACGATAAGCAAGGTGGACGCCATTAAACTCCATTTGCGCGAGTATTTATCGCTGGTGTAGCCGAACAACAGCATGCCCAAAACGGTCCCAGCGAACGTGATGGAGCCGACATTCGCTTGCGAAGGCTTGTACACAGGCTTGGTGTATATTTTCTGCAGCATAGTCCCTACGGATCCGATGACCTTAAAGCGGATCAGCGGTTTGCGCCTGCGACATCCATGAGCTGCGATTCTCTCACATTGTTGAGGTACCCGTCAGAGAAGAGACCTGCGCCGCAAGCCTAGAAGTCGTCAACGGATGCTGTCGTGTACTTTGCTTGAACACTGACGATCACTGGCCAGAGACGTGACCATTTGTTCTTGCCAGTATGTTCGAGATCCTCCGGCACTCCCAAGTATGGGTCGGTCGCCGGGTGCGCCTCAACACTCTCGCGCTTTTTGTCCATGTGCACTGTCAAAGGTGTTGAAGACGAGAACAGGCAGGGTACGCGACGAGGGGATGTAGAACCTCACGGCCTTTGAGCAAAGGCGCTCATCGCGAACCAAGCACTTGCCCCAATCCAGAGCGATGTTGATTATATCTGCGACTCGTCCGCAAATGATCCGAGGAAGTGGACCAGCACTCCCACCCTTTCCGTGTCTGCTCTGGAAATGCTACGTAGTACACGCTCTGCGCGGAAGGTCAAGTTCGATCTGGGGTCCAATAGTGGTATCCGATTGAAGCGCATTCATTTCTCGGGACACCTTACCTTCCCGGTAAGACTGATGTGCCTTTCGGAGTCGACCCGTTTCGACAGGGGCCGTGCTTGCTCGAATAACGCGTAGATTAATTAGACAGCAAAGATGGTATTATAGTAGGCATCTCTCCACCGGACCGAGCCTCGCGCATCCAAACTCGCGCGTAGTTTGTGGACTTGAGACAACCAAAAGTGAATGTTCAGGATGGCCCGGATGCATGCCAGTGGGGAGGTATGGGGAGAGAATGTCCCGATGCTGGTGAAATTGGAGAAGACAATCCGCTGGCCGATGGTCGAATGTGGAGGTGGAATTCTCTTGGAAGATGTCATTGTTGAAGTCTTGTGTTTTGCGAGGTGTAATATACCTAGAGATCGATATTTTCGATCGACGTACCACATACTACGCAAGGTCTAAATCATCAGCCGATGAAGCTTCTTAGCTTACGGCGATACACGAGGCACAATATTCAGCTTTACTCATCTTGATAAATAAAGCAATAAAGTCCTATCTTACAACGATAACGTTGTAATAGCTAGGTATGATAATGAAGATATTATATAAGCTATAAAAACCTTCTACTTAGGTCATTAATACAAAATAAGTAACAGAGCTTACGCTAAGACTAGTTCTAAAAGTAAAACTTTACAAGAGGACTAGCTTATACGCCACCTCTTTAGATTTCACTACCTCAATCTTTCCCTTTAAAACCTTTGTAGCTAATTCTTCACCTCTTCTTCCTTTTTTCAAACAGTTGATTCCCTATATACTGATACTCTGGTCTCCGGCAAAACAAATGTTCTTGGTTTTTTCTCATTATTGTCGCTCCTCTTCGGATTATCGAAGGTTGAGCCATCTTCAGTATGAATGTTCTTGGTAGATCCGCCATCGTGGCACCGCAAGCACGTGAAGCCATTCACAACCAACCACCCATGAGATGCGGAGTACGGGGTTTGTAATTGCTGTGGAGTAGCCTCCGTACCAATGTGTGTTCAGCCGAATATTACAGTAGCTCAAGGTTAGGCCGGTGGACAAGGCAAGACCTTACAAAGGACAGGGGCATAGATTTCACAACCTTCTAAAACCCAGCTTACCATCGTATCTTTCCCTACAGCGTACTTTCTTCTGATCACGCTATCCTGTCTACCTGAACTTAGATCTCCGCTGCCCCCGCCGCCGAAGAGAGTCCGGTTACACCATATATTGAGCGCTGTAGCGACCTCAAATTTCTCAACGCACCCTCTCTATTCATCCTCAACTTCTCTCTACACGAACCGATCGAATCTTTCTTACAGCCGATAAATATGAAAGCCACGGCCCTCACGGCTCTCATCTTCCTGATAGCGACAGTCAGCGCTTCAGTTGCTCCACGAGCTCCGCCTCCAAGAAAAATTCCATATTGCAGAGCCGATCATTGTGGCTACACTGTACGTTGATTTAATATCCCGAGGATACGTTCAAATCTCCTACTAACGTGCGCAGTGTACGATTGAAGGAAACCCAGGCGGACATTGTGACCCTGAGAAAGGTTGCGTGTGTAACTGAACTGCGACACTAGATGGTCGGAGCGGAGGAAGGGAGGAAGGGAGGAAGCAGTTTTTCCAATCTCGAATGGAGGCAGACACAGCACACTAGGAGAATGGCTTCCAAACCTGAGCTGTCTTTGTGTGGTAAAATCCCATCGCCTATTGCCACTTTCCAAGCATCCACAGATTCATCGTTGTATCTTACGTTTCCCAAAGACCATGTCTCTGTATGCCATGTCATGTTCCAAAACTCAAATAACCATCCTATATGATCGAAGCTCCGGATTGTTACATGGGACAATGAGCCTCTGGATCGGCACAGAACGCAGCGGTTGAAGAACCAATTCTCGGCGCCTTCTCCTAATCCCCGAGCTGCCTCGATCTGATAGGACCGTCGCGGTCGCTGTTGCCAGCCTGGCCGGTCACCGGAGAGGTTAGCCTCGCACTTCGCCTTGTTCATCTCGTCCTTGTCTCGATCCTGTTCCGATGTGATTGGGACGTATCTGTTTCACGAGCTACGAGCTGCTTCAGGCCTGGACCTCGAAGGATGTAGATTGCAGAAGAACGGTTGAACGTTTTCACGTCGCTTTGAGTCCAAGGCGGTGCCCGTGCCCGGCACGTGCGGCACGATAGAATGGATGATGTAAGCGGTACAATGCGCCACACAAGACGCCACAGCACTCCCACCAATGCGTAGAGCGTGGAAGCGACACCACCCAGACACCCAGGACTATCAATTCTGCTACATATTCGGCCTCATTTCAACTTCTCAACAACTCTTTCACCCGAATACTGCGTGAGGTTTTCTTTGATTGGGCAAAACCCGCCGTTGTAAGATTCCGCACGTCGAATCGCGATAGACTGCTGAGCTGACGCAGAGAACACTACGTTCAGAATCTGGGCGGCTTTCGGATGTTGTAATATCAGTCCTTCAAGACTAGACGCATCGATCGACATGTTGAAAACCTTGTGAGAAGCCAAGCTGAATATTGCCTTGCCCAATCCTACAGTCAACAAGTAATCAAACGCGACCCGAACACCAGCATTGTCGTCCGAAAGAGCCTTGGTTTCCAAAGCGTAGACGTGGCGACAAAGCTCAGTCTCAATCCAAACCAATTCGACGACCATCTCGATGTCTAAATCATGACCAGCATTTTTTTGGGGATAAAAAATGACCGAAAGATCGCATGAGATCAATCCAGTCTCTTTGAATGAAGAAGTCGTCAATGTCAAGAATTAGAGTCCAAGGTACGCCTCCTATCGAGTCAGACACTAGGTCCATTTCTTTGCCTCGTCAGCGTTGCGCTTGGCAGCTACATCTCTAAACAATGCCTCAGCCACTGGCTCAGGAAACCAGCCTGGTAGTTGGCCTAAGACACAGTGTCGCCATGAACCTGCAACCAGGCTCTTTCCACAACCAATCTTACCAAGGATGTTTTCTGCCATTTCATCTGGAGTCAAAGTCGAGAAGTCTGGTTCGTTATCAGGATTGCCAGAGGTCTGGACCTGCGCTACAAGTATGCCAATGACCTCGATGTCGTGCTTCGATAGCTTGAATTCAGCCGACAATGACTTGGAGAACATATGGTTGAAGGCTTTAGAACCGCAGTAGGTGCTGAGGTTGGCGAGCCCAAAGACGCCGGCATAAGATCCGATGTTGATTACCAGACTCGGACTGTTGGCCATCAAACTCGGCAGTAATGCGCGAGTTAGCATGGTTGGGAATACAACATTCAAATCGACCTGCTTTCTAATCAAGTCCACCGGCGTGTCGATAAAAGCTGCATGCGGATTTGCATTGAACATCGCCATTCCTCCAATATTGTTGATCAGTATCGTCAACTTCCCACCTGCCTTCTCAACCGATGCAACAGCTTTCGCAATTTGTTCCACGGCTGGCTGGGCATCTGTCGCGTCTGCAGCGACCACGACAGTTTTGACCTTTGGAAACTCTTCGGACATATGTTTCGAGATGTCGGAAAGCTTCTCTGGATTTCTTCCATGAATGACGACATTGAATCCTCTCTTGGCCAGCGCTTTAACAGTTGCTAGACCAATTCCATCGCTTGATCCTGTCACCAGGGCGTAGCTGCGCTTTTCCGCGTGAAGATATCGAGGCAGCGTGCTTTGATGTAGGAAGTAGAGATGGATGAAGTTGAACAGTCTGTACACTAGAGTAAGAGCTGTAATGACACCGAGAGCAAAAACGATGGAAGCAAACATGATGCGTTCAGATCGGTGCACGCGTAGCAGTGTGGTCAACGAAGGTGAAAGAGGGATTCGTCGTCGTTCAAATGCATGGATCAACGGTGAGTCTCTCGAATCCACATCGATTGTCTGCCGGCGATTATATGCTGAGTTTACTGCAGATTCATGTCAGCAAACTCGCTTAGGAATGTCAGCCGTGGGATCGATGACCCGAGTCAATGCAACCGACCTGCATAACGCCCGCAGCTGGTCAAGCGAATTCCTTCTCTTGTTGAGTGAGTTCTCCATGTCTATCACCTCACCGTTACGAGATTCCTGGATAGCCTTGAATTGATTACTACTCCCAATTCTCCAAAAGTTAATTTGGCCATTGTAGTTCTACTAATACGCGCGTTGGTAAGAGTAAATTTTCTAGGTTACTAAGTGCTGACGTTATTCGTCCCGCTGATTCGCTGACAGACCCACCCCCTATCTAGGATGCGAGTCACTTCGTGTGGGAGTGGTCGTGGCGAGAATTGAAATATGTACCGCGAAAAGCACCAAAAGCCCAAAACCCTCGTATCGCCAGATAGATTCCATCCTCGCCGCCATGAAGGAAAACCCCACAGTTTTTAAGCAGTCTCTCGTCAACTGGCTGAGGACAATAAATACCGACACCCACGTACCATTGTTCAAGATGGCAGAAACCCGGCGCCAAACCGACAGTGTCGCTAATACGATACTTCATAGCACAATGGCAATTCATCAGAGATTGTACAAAAATTATCGCCAATCTAAGCTCCTATCTCTGCGAATATGATCGGTTCGTCCATCATGCGCTCCCGCTTCGTCATTCCTGTTGTCTACACGTCGATTAAATTTCGTATCCCTTGCGTGCCTTCATCCATCTTGCTTGATTCTCACACATAGGTCTCTGTCTCTATCTGAAAATTTCGATACACATCCCTCCATCTCATCTATGCCATCTTAGGATCTCATGAGAGAAATTCCCGCGCAATGGCCATTGCTTCAACAGACCTCGAATCTACTGATCCATACAACGATTGGCCCAACGATGTAGGCGTAAGTTCGTTGGAACCCAGCCTGCTCGACGCTGGATGAAGCTCATACGCGAGACTGTACAGTTCCAGACGGACCATGAACAAAGGATACCGATCGAGCTGGAAGTCTTCGGCACGATACCCGCTTACGCTGTCGGCACCTTGTATCGTACTGGACCCGCGAGATACAAGGTCAACGGTCTAAAGGGCACATTCAAGGTGTCTCACTGGTTCGACGGATTCCAAACAGTGCATCGCTTCCAGATTCTGGAGGATGAGAATGGCAACATCAAGGTCATGTATAATTCGCGCAACACGGTCGACCAGCTCATTCTCAACGTGGAGAATACAGGCATGCTGGACAATGTCACGTTTGCCCAGAAGCGCGACCCTTGCCAGAGCTATTTCAGCAAGGTCATGAGTGTCTTTTGGCCGGCAGGCGACCAGTCGGGAAGCAACAAGAGTGTCGGAGTTACCATGTCCATCAACGATCCAGGCGTTACGACGTCCAGCAATACTAATGACTCCTCCGGCATCCGACACTTGACGCTTAAGACCGATGCGATGATGTTCAAGTCTATCGATCCGGAGACTTTAGAACCTGTTGGTTGGGCGAACCAAAGCTCTTTCCATCCGCAACTCAAAGGTCACCTGTCCGGCGCTCATGCTAAGTCTGACCCTGTCACAGGTAATGTGTACAACTACAACTTGGACATTGTGGGCTTCCAGCCCACATATCGGGTCTTCTGCACTTCAGCCACCTCAGCCGAGACCACGATCCTGGCCACGTTCACAGAGAAGGCAGCATACGTGCACTCTCTGTTTCTCACTGCTGATCATGTCGTTCTGTGCATCTGGAACAGCCATCTATCCATGAGGGGCCTCAGCATCGTCCGGAACCTCAATATTCTCGATAGCATATCTCTCATGGATCCCTCACTTCCTGCGCGTTGGTACGTAATTGATCGTAGACACGGCAAAGGAATCCTCGCCACATATGAGAGTCCAGCATTTTTCTCTTTCCACGCTGTCAATGCCTGGACTGAGCCTTCGGCATTAGATCCAACAGCTACCGACATCATCTGCACTCTTCCCGCCTATGAGAACACAGACATCCTCAAAAAATTCTACTATGAGAACCTCATCTCCACTTCTTCCGCGGGTACCTCCCATCTTGGTGGAAAGGGCAACTCGTCCCGTCCTGAAATGCGACAATACAGGCTCCACGCTGTTCCGTCAAGCCCAATGACCGTGGGCCATACGGGTCGAGTAAGTATTGACTTCTCGGCCCCCAAAGAGATGTCGCTCGAACTCCCGACCATGAACCCGGGCTACATCACGAAGCCTCATCGATACACTTACGGTATAACCGACCGGTCCAAATCACGTTTTGTGGATGGTGTGGGCAAATTCGATTCGAAAACAAGGACAACTGTATTCTGGGAGGAACACGGACATACACCTGGCGAGGCCATTTTCGTTGCTGATCCTGCCGGTAGAGGTGAGGATGATGGTGTTTTGCTTAGTGTCGTGCTCGATGGATTCAAGGGGACCAGCTATCTGCTTTGTCTTGATGCTAGGAGTATGAAGGATGTGGGGAGGGCGGAGGTGAAGGGTGCTATTGGGTTTGGATTCCATGGGGCTTTTTGGAATGGGAGGAGTTTTGATGTTTGATGTCCCTCTTCTCGATGTCGGTTGTCAATGCCTCAATCGTTATTCGTCCTACAACTTCCATCAAAACCTCTGTTGTTCGACGTTTTTTCTTTCGATCCGTGCGCTTTGGTTATCGCGAGAAATATTGTATAGCATCTGCAGGAAGTCAATAGTCACCATGGAGCACTTCCTTACCCCCTGCTTCGACTGATAGATCGATTTTTCATTCACCAATGACGCGAATGGCCTTGCTGGACGATCCCCTCTGCCTCTAACCGCGCACTATGCCCACCGTGCAGACGATCGCACGCGTTGACCTTGTTGGAGATGTCCGTTTCGATGGACCGAACTTGTGGAGAAGTAAAAATGTATGTACCAGGGTCCAGCAGGTCTCGCTGTCGAATGCGCCTCTAAGCGCCCGGCGAATTTAAGCAGTTTGGCCGAGTATATCGACAACGACAACGGTCACTGGCTCGCCTCGAAACCGAACTACAACTTCGTGAAGGCTCGAACCAGGCCAACTCTCTCTCAAGCTCTATCATTATATCGTTCAACATAGAGGCAGTCATACAGAGGCCTCACCACCAAGTTCCGTACGGAATCCCGTTGAATCCCACGGCCGGGGACGTCTAGCGAATTGACATGCACGTCTCTCTCGCTTGCTCCCGCACGACTGGAGACGGGTGTGATAGTGCTGCTCCACGCATCTGATTGGCGCAGGGAAAAGACTAGCCCAATACGCACCCACCACTCACCATCGCGTATCCGTGTTCCTCCACCTTCACCGTGGCTGCATTTTGACCATTTGGGTCTCCTGGGCTCAGTGGGCTGGCCCAGCTGGACATGGCGCAAGATAGGCATGAGTCTGGCTCGAATGTCGTTTTGAACCTTTTCTCCGCCTCCTTAAGTACATATCAACACCTACTGGAGATATCCTTATTAGCAATTGGTCGTTTCTAGGCATATACGCATACGCTTATCACATAGACCGAGTCGTGCTGGTTGTTGCGCTCGACCTGTCAATCTTCTAATCAGTCCTTTCGATGACCTCCTAACCCTCCAGTAATCCCCTCGACCGGCAATATAGTATATACTACCCTCCGCGCTCGCGCACTCGAATATCACTACCATGGCCCTCCCTATCCGATTGACCTTCTTGCGCTGGCGCCCAGCCATCTTCTGGACCGTCGTCGGACTCATCATTCTCGAATTCCCGCTCACGGTTGCGGTATTGGCACTATTCGGTATCGCGGATGGAAACACCTATCGTACCAAGCTATGGGAGGATGGCAATCTCAATGGTTTCAATTCGAGTCCGACGGCCGCGTTGTACGCTGCTGCCAATCACCAGTCATACAAGACGCCCTTGATCTGGAGCCATTTGTATGTCCTGGGTCTACCTCTCAACTTTGGAACAGTTGCTAATCGTGGTTGTGGATAGTATGACCCAATTCAACCTAATCATCACCGTTCTGTGCATGTTCATTATGCTTGTCAAAGCTCTCCTCCTTTACCTACATACTCTCTACCCAGTCCTCAGCCTTGCGGTCCATGGTCTGGAACTTGGCCTGTGGGCATACTCGGTGTACGGGCAGCAAACACCAGATATGAGCGATCCAGCAAATCCACAACCAGGTCCCGCTTGGTACATCACGAAGAATTGCAACGTCGCATTCAAGAAGAGCAATGTTGGATTTTGCATGCAAGCCAAAGCGTCTTTCTATGTCGCGTGCGTGATGCTGTAAGTGCTTCCCTATATCATTACCACACCCCTGCCAGTAACTCATACTTCACAGCGCTCTCTTCGCGGTCCAATTCCTCGTGGCCCTCCAAGCTCTCATCTTCGGACCTGAACCAGGCATGACAGACGACGAGATTGATTCCATACACACAATCTCCAAAATGAATACCCCAATCACGCCAGCCCGCGAATGGGAAATGGTGCAAATACCGCCGACGCCTGGCACGATACGCGGCATGAAATCCCCTGTGACACCTAGGACGCGAGCATTCAATGAGCTGGAAGGAGGCGGCGATATGGCGAGAACGGGAGGCTGGAATCTGAAAAGAGATGATCTGCCGTGGTCGGGGAGAAATTCGGGTGGGCGACATTCCGGTGGGAAGAAGGGTAGGGAGTCGGTATGATGTGGGTGGGCTGGTCATGAAAGCGTGAGATGCCGGGATGATGAGGATACCTGGGATGATAATTGCTCAGGCGTTGTGGTAGATTTTGTGAGTTTTGACAATCCCACATCTGCTAGAGAGACGGAAAGCATCGTTGGATGGAAGATGTCCTTCAAGACGCGCAAGTATCTTACTTTCTGTTGTACATATTCCGTTTTGAATTCGCGATGAGATACCCACACTCCTTGTCGCCGCTCAAACCGACTTCAAAGGTAAGACTTACTAATCGAAGACGACTAAAGGCAGCCAGGATCATCCAAGTCATCTGCAACAACCAGTCTTTGGCACATGCAGCAACGAAACAACAATTCTAGCCTCCTTGGAACGCCTGAGGTGTTCTCCACCAAAAAACCACACACTTCCCCTGCTTACATTCGTCTACTGACCCCACTCACCCTAATAACCCCGCCTCTTCAAAGCCCTCATGCGAGACCGCTAAGCTACATCCATTCTCCCTCCCTCCTAATATAGAGAAACTCAGCAAATGGAAAACCACGCGTTGCTTTTGCGCCGGGGTCGGCGATATGGTAATTAACATCCCGTTCCAGTTCATTCACGCGGATTTAGCGGGCGATCTGTGATCTACTGCGCCGGAAAAGTATATGTCGCGGGCGTAAAAGTGGTATGTTGCTTATTCGGTTCTTACGGCTTGTTGCGCTTGCTTTGTTTGAATTCGATGCTTGAGGGTGGTTTGTCGTTTTTGTGGGTGATTCTGCGTTTTTGTGGGTGGTTGGAGGGAGTGGTGGTGGGAGGTGGGGAACCAGGAAGATACCTATAGTGAAGTATTATTTGATAGAGGGGTGGATTAGGAGAGAAGGGTTGGTGGTGATGAAAGGTAGGGCTATTTCTTTCTTATTCCCTTGCATTGCTTCTATCGTCCGCGAGAAACGGCGGTTTTTCTCGATCTGGGGACGGAGAAAGAATGTGGGTGAGAAACCCATTCTGACTTCTCCCGTCGCACAAGAGGAAATGCAAAGATTATATTCTCGAACTAAAAATCCATATCTAAAGAAAAGCCTTCTAACATCGATATCAGGCATCATCCAACAGACATCTTATCAATCGGATCCTCCCCCTCCCCATCAAACGGCGGAATCCCATCGAAGAAAAAGTTTGCACGTCCGCCGTCATCACTTCGACTCAACTCTGCCGCTGGCGCTGGCGCGATGTTGGTAGTCAATACAACCTGAGCTCCTGCGACATTCCCAGTCCCTACAGTAGCATCCTGAACGCCTGAATCGGTTCGAGTGCGTACCGCGCCAGCTCCCCGTTGCCTATTACCATTACCACTACCATTACCGCTACCATCCTCACCATCGAAGGCAGAACCCGATCCCATCTCAGCAACAGCAGAATGATGCCAATAATCCAACGCCTCATCATCCTCCCCCTCCTTCTCCTTCTCCTCATCCTCAGTAGCATCAATTACTCCCGCATCCCCTCCATCCCGTCCTTGAGTTAGCACTGGTCCACTGCTCACACGTGCATTCTGTCGCGAGCGGATGTACCCACGCGCTGCAGCCAGGACATCGAGATCATGGTTGATGAGGTGGGCTCGGGCGATGAGGGGATCTTGTTCGCGTGTCCAGTGTGTGAATTCGGTTATTTTTTCTTGGGGGATTCTGGGGGGTGTGGGTTGGTGGTGGGGTTGCATTTTTGGATGGGCTGTTTCTTTTTGGGGCTTGGGGGTTGGGACTGGTTGGGGGACTGAGTTGGGATGCGATGCTGGGGCGGTTGATGTTTGGAGTGGTTATACGGGTGGAAGTGATATGGGTATTTGACATCTTATATGGCTTCGTTGTTCTGCTCTTGTTTATGGAGTCAATCAGGGAGGTTTGTTTGAGCGGATAGTCGTTTGTGTCTGAGAAATCGTGGAGCTGCTTTGTTATCTTTGACATACAGATATTTGACGCACGGGAGGATATAAGACATCATGGCTGAAGTCTTGAGTCCTCTGTACTTGGTGATCGAGCCTTCTTTGGTGCTATTTCTTTTTTCCTTTCTTGCAAAGTCATCACGACCTTCAATGGGGATCGCTGCATTTCTGATCACCCTACACAAGGGTAGAAGGTGTTCGTCAAGGTCTTGGCTTTGGATATGATGTAGGCTTTGTAGCCTGTTGCAAATTTTCAGAGGAGTTGGCGCTCGTGTCTTCGAACCATATATATGTTATTGATTCGATTTAAAAAGGGGGTTAGATATCGACGAATGCAAGTGTTAGTCTCTTGATAGAGTCGGTCTACAACCTGTCCTAACTGGCTGAGAAGGACTGCAGGTGGCTATCTCCCAAGGTCATGTGGACCACCATGATTGGCGTAGAAAGGAGGAGGAGGCGCAGCAGAGGTTGAACCTCATCGCAGGCAGCATCGAGAGGATCAACCGTACACCACCTTCTCCTCATTGTCACAGCACTATATCTCCAATGTCGCTTTCCAGAAGACACGTATCTGGTTTGTCCCTGAAGTTGAGGTCATTGTCGGGACCACTACTTCGTCTTACAAGCGCAAAAACCCGACACACAACCTCGAAAATGGAACCTGCAAGTTTCTACCGACCTCTTGAACAAGATCTCAGCATTAGAGTACTGCTCCTGGAAGCCGGAAAACCTAAGGAACAAATCAGATGTTCACTTCTATACACGACCCTCGACGCATCTCCTGAATTTGAGGCCATCTCGTACGCCTGGGGAGACGCCACCCTGCGGGAAGACATTGTACTCGATGGTCGCGTATTCTCAATCACGAAAAGCCTTCATGAAGCGCTTTGGCAGTTTCGTAACAGTGATGGCGTTGCTCGACTGCTGTGGGCAGATGCCATATGCATCAATCAGGACGACATGAAGGAGCGCAGTCAGCAGATACAGATCATGTCGAAAATCTACTCCAGCGCTCGGCACACGCTCATTTGGCTGGGCCCGGTTCGACCGAATACCGAACAGCCCGAGCCTCTCAGGATCAACTCAGACGAATTGGCCTTTAGGGTACTCAACCTTAATGACGTCGTAGACACAGAATGGATACAGCGGGACCACATTGATCCAGCCATTCCTGCTTTCGAGGACAATGACGTCAGAAAGGCGCTCAAAAATCTCGAGTCTCGCGAATGGTTCCAGCGAATGTGGGTGATCCAAGAGCTGGCCGTGTCCAAAAGTCCATTCTTATGCTGCGGGCCACTGCGTGCCCCTTGGTCTTCTCTTGATCACTGCTATGCGGTATTCGGGTACGTTGGCTTACCTGGCCGTGCCCTTGATGTGATGCGCGACAGGTACCAGGGGGATGAATTCACCTTTTCTGACGTCATCCCTGTCTGCTTCACTTTCCACGCGACGGATCCCAAGGACAAGGTCTTGGGCGTTGTAAGTATGGTGACAGGAGGACTAGGAAGACTGTCAGTAGACTCTACCATGACGGTAGAAAGTATGTACATATCAGCCGTATGGTCTTGTTTCTCCGACTGTAGGGCCGGGGACGGGGACGCTTTTCTCACTCTAGCCAGGGTGTCCGAACGCAAGAACACAAAGTTCAGTAGGAGCCTTCCCTCATGGACGCCTGACCTGTCAGTCGTCTCCAGTACGGCATCCCCGGAATTCTCATGGCATTCCTCTGCCTACGACGCGGCTGGCTACTCCTACCAATTCCCGGAGCAACAATTTGATGGCAAAACCTTGATACTTCGATGCGCCATCATAGACAGTGTCAAGATCCTTATTATCTTGGAAAATGGGCAAGATGTCAGTAATATTCAGTGCGTCAAAGCCACCCAGAGGTATCCAAGTGGGGAGTCTATGTCGAACGTGCTATGGCGCCTGAGAATATGTGACAGCTCTCCCGAACCCAATACTTATATCTTTGACCATCCACAAAATACATTCGGGAAATACTACCTCGATGATTCAGTCGCTACTCAGTCGAAATCCACAGAACCGCACTCCGCAGAACTCGAGGAGTACCAGAGACTTTACGAGAGCTCAATTTTTCCCAGAGATGTAAGAATATTGTGCCAGACTGAGAACAACTACTTGGGCTGGGTTCATGAGCCAACACGAGTCGGCGACAAGCTCTGTATCTTCGAAGGAAGTGGAACCCCCTTCGTCCTTCGAGAACGACCTGACGGATTTTACGAAGTGATTGGCGATGCCTATATCCATGGCATCATGTACGGAGAAGCGATGCGGGTATCGGAATTTGAGTGGAAAGAGATTGGCCTTCGTTAAGAAGTGTGGCAATATCGAGAGGGAAGCTGCAACTCGTGACAGGCCATGAGAATCGAGGAGAAGGCGTCGCAAAAGGCAGAGCGGGTTGTTGAGCAGGAGACCCAGGACGTGGGGCTGATAGTTGTCAGCGCTGTCGACTTTTCCAAGGGTATACAGTACTTGCCAACACTTCAGTCTCCCAGAATCTCAGCACAGCCGAGGGTCTCAATCCCTTCAACCCATTACGCTCAGTCAGTAAGCTTAAATAGCTTCGAAATCGGTTTCTTAATTCTTGACCCGCCTCTTGCCAAACAACCACAATCGCACAGAAGAAGATTCCCGGGATTGGTCAGCCTACCGAAACCAAAAAGCTTCCAGAGCCAGAAGAAGGCATCAAATCTTCGATAAATCAATCCAAATCAAACCACACACCTTCAAGAGAGTACCTTCACCATGTCGAAGCGTCAGCTTGATAATCAACCGGGAAAACGCGAGTCGTTCGTAGACAAGAAAGTCAGAACGACCACTAAAGAACCCGACTCAGAACTCGCGCCACCCACCATCAACAAGCCTGAGCCCACATTGATCAAGTCCGCGAATCAAGTTCAGCCCGAGTCGAAGTCCAAGTCCAAGTCTAAGCCCAAGCCCGAACGCAAATCGAAACGATCGGCCTTCTTCACTATACCACGCGAGATCCGTCAACAAATCATCCTCGAATACCTCATCCCGGATGGAAACAAATACCATCAAGATGAAGATATCACTGAATACTACGTCGACGACTTCATAGAACGATGTATCGGAGAAACCGTCAATGAACATGGTGACGATGTCTACCACATGGCGCACGAGGAGTATCACAAGCCAATGGAGGACGCTGCAATTAAACTCAAGCACGCCTATGATCCTGCTAACGACCTGTATTCCGAGATCGACTATTGTCTACACGAGGCCAAGAGCATGTATGAATTCGACTACGATGTTGCGGTGGAGGTCATTGAGCGTTGGAAAGATGACACCTTTGAAGAGTGGTACAAGAAGAATTTCCGACCGTACTCGGAGGAAGAAGATGAGGAACCAGAGGACGAGGATGAGGGCGAGGACGACGACGGAGGAAATGAGGAGGAACAGGATTCTCGAAAGCAGACGATGAAGACTCGGCAAGAAACGGGAATTGAGCTATGTCAAGGAGAAGTCTGCTCGAGGAGACAGGATATGCTTCACGTCGTCGGAAATGTCCAGGTCGCATGGCATGAACCTCGACCTGGATTGGTAATTGCTTGTTCTGACTGGCGCGATGGTGCGGGCCGCTCTTGTTGTTTTATGTTCTCCGGCAGAGTGTGGAAAAGCCTGATGCATTGGAATCGAGCATTGAGAATATCGAAATCATCCCTGGGCAAAGTCGTTGCACGGGTAATGTCGGAGCATTCAACCAATTTGTAGGCCAAAGGAGACAGTCCCAATCAAACTCGAGTAAATCAGGTGGACGTATGTGATTCCGTGTCTCAAATTTAACCATGCCGCAGGACCAAAGCCATCTGTCCAGATGGCCGATTTCCAGTCCCGGCAGGTTCTCGGATTGTGTAACAGCGTGGACGAGCATGGCTACAGCAGTGTCACCGCTTCTCAGCGAATTGCATTCCGCGTTCATGTCACGGATCTTCGCGTCTTCTTCGTCTTCTTCCACGGTGTCAATTCGTAGTATGGCGTGATATGGATCTCGATGTTGGTGTGTCACGGAGATCTTCCATACCACTGGAGCGAGTAGGCCATGCTTTAGAATTGCCAGCAAGGTCTTCAGACAATGCCACTTTACCCAAACCTGATGAACAGCATAGTATTTCTCCCTGAACACATGCCATGTTTGGTGCTGTTAACTTCGACACGTAAGTCGTAACAGCAGAGTCTGATCTTCGTATAGACACCATGCAATATGCAATATTCCCATCGATTTCCGTGGGTAAACGGCTGAGGGGAGGAAAGAACTTCTATTCTTGAACATGCTGCTGGGATGGACTCGAGGTCTTGAAAGGTTGGGAAAGACACGTTTGGTATAGGCAAGGTTCTGTTCAGCTGTTAGTGTCCTTCGAACAACGATGAATAGCATAGACTTACCGGGAAACGCATTCCACAATGTTGCGGATGGAACATCTCTTCAGATCCTCATGTTCTTCATCCTTTCGCGATCTTCGAGCTCCCGAATTTCACGAATCATTTCGTAATCCGTGAGGGGGTATGACCGTCGATCAGGTGTGGGGATCCAAGGTCTCTTGTATCTGATCTTCCGGTAAAGTTTTAAAGTGTGGTGATTCCTAAGAAGCCAGTCCCGGTGTGCCTGAAGAGGCTCCAAAGTGACATCGCGTGCGATTTGGATGTCAATATTGTGTCCTCAGAAGAGTGCTCTCAATGATGTCGGTAAGGACACCTTTGCTGCAATTGTGCATAATGCCTGGGTATGGAGGTACAGAGCCATAATCTGGACGCGTAGACGCGAAGATAGGTGAGACGAGACGCGGAGGACACGCAGGGGAAAGCATCACGTGGAGAAAAGGTAATTATAAATCAGTAGTATTTTGGGATAACTGAAAGCTCTCACCTTCTCATCTTTTCCAATCATTGTAATCGCACAATGCTGTTGCTATCGAAATGTGATGCAAACGACAAGGCTCAATGATCTCCTTTGAGTCACTAGTACGCATCTACAACCACTGGCAGCGACAATTAACCGCATTTGAACCTTCCAAATTCTTGATTATCATCATCGAAGAGATGGAGTATTCCAACACCGAAGCACTGTCATGCCAACCTGTAGGGCTCGATATAATTCGACGACAAACTGTCCTCAGAAAGCTTACATTGTGAGATACCATTGCTCAGTCCTGACTCAATGGTCAAGTACTCCAGACGTACTCGGCAGTTGTTCGCAGCCTACTTTGAAAAGAGTTTAAGCAATCCAGACACACGTTAGACCTGCTAAGTTGGGCACTATAGTTATGAACGGGACCTCGCTCCTGCTAACTGCATGGGACCTCGAAGTCTGATCTGATATGGTCTCATGGACGCAGATACCTGTACAAACCCCTCGGAAGGTCCGCTTCAGATCGAGAGTTAAGCATTTACCCTGTTAGAGGCCGCCCAAGTCAGGAATTGTCATTCAATCAGAGTCAGATGTCAAAATTTTGGTTGCCGAAGAGTGGTGAGGGTATTTGACGTCACTATGCATAGAAAGGCCGCTGGGCATCGCTACTGATAGCTGTAGATCTTTCATTATCTCAACGCCTAGGTACTGAACTTCGATTCGCGTTTTTACTCCCGGAATCTCTTGCTCGAGGCATGTAAGTACTTCATGCAATTTGAAGTGTGTCCAAGGAACCGAAAGAGGGAGAATTGTCATACCCTGGTCGACCGCACTCGAATCTTCGGACGATCCCACTCATTCAATCACACCATCGGATGATCTCTGGTACCTCATTTTTCCCAGTCGAATCCATTTGACAAGATCATGAATTACAATACCATGAGCTCCTCAAAAGCTTCCTCCCTCAATGAATCATCGTCCCACCCTGAAGCCGGCTCATCTGAACGACTAACAACAACAAACCCACAACAACTCAGCCATAAAAACAAAGTACAAGAAGTGACTTTCACTCCAAACGACCCATCCAACCCTCGAAACTGGCCTTCCTGGAAGAAATGGTCGCTCTTCCTTGTCCTGATCCCGCTGGATCTATCGGTCTCATGGGGCGCTTCCGGATATAGTCCCGCATCCTCCCTTCTCGCAAAGGAGTTCCACGTTTCTGCCGAGGTAGCGACACTTGGTCTCTCCCTCTATGTTATCGGCTTGGCCCTAGGACCGATGCTGTCAGCGCCTCTTTCCGAGTACTTCGGGCGAAATCCCGTGTACATTGTTTCCTACGGGATCTATCTGTTATTCTTGATGGGAACAGCGTTGGTGCACTCGATTGGTGGATTTTTGCCGTTGAGATTTTTTAGTGGACTGTTTAGTAGCGTCACTATTGCAAATTATGGAGGCACCGTCGCTGACTTGTGGCATCATAATGATACTGGGTATGCTATGTCTTTGTTTCTCTGGGCGGCTACAGCGGGTTCTCCTACTGGCTATTTCTTGATGAGTTTTGTCGCGCAGACGAAAGGGTGGAGAGCTGTCTTTTGGGCATTGATGGGGATCAGTGGTGGATTTTGGTTGCTGATGACTGCCACGCTATTGTGGTTCGGAGAGACGAGACACGGTGTCATTCTGCTGAAGAGAGCGAGGAAAGAAAGAAGACAAACGGGAAATGAGAGTATCGATATTCCGGAAGAATATAGGAGAAGAGGGATGAAGCAGCTTTTCCAGGTGGCACTATCGAGGCCTTTTCGATTTCTGTTCACAGAGTCGATCATCATATTTGGAGCTCTTTACAATGGCTATTTATATGGATTGAGCTTCTTGTTCAATGGAGCATTTTCTTTAGTGTTTGGGCCAAAAGGACATGGTTTCGACACCATCGGAGTGGGCCTTTGCTTCTTAGGAATCACGGTGGGAATCACCTTCGGACCCATCACGAACCTCTGGCAGGAACGATATTTCCAGAAACGAATTGCGCAGAATGGTGGACAGGCAATCCCAGAGGCTCGCGTCCAGATGGCAAAAGTGGCTGCAATTGGTGAGTTCGAACTCCATCTCGCCTTGACCATTTACCCGCTGACTCACAACAAGCCTTCCCAATCTCCCTATTTTGGTTCGCATGGACAACATACAAATCCATCCACTTCATCGTCCCCATCATCGCCTCCGCATTCTGGGGATGGTCTTTCTACACCTTAATCCTCATGACATACACCTACACGGAGGACTCTTACAGGACATACGCAGCATCGGCACTTGCCGGTCTTGGATTTATCCGAAATCTTGCCGGTGGTGGGTTCCCGCTCTTCGGTGCGCAACTCTTTGAGAATGAGGGATATCAGAAAGCAGGGACTATATTGGCGGGTCTAGCGTGTGCTCTTGTACCTATCCCGTTCATTCTTGAGAAATATGGGAAACGGTTGCGATTGAGGAGTCCGTGGGCCAGAGAGCATATGGAGGATGTTAGTGATGATGAGGAAGCAGAGTAGGTGGTCAGTTGGTGGAAAATTCAGACGTCAAACGAATATCTCCTCCTTGCGTCGGTTGGACTAGATATATTTTAAGGCCGTGTTCATTTCGGAAATCGCATATTCAGAATATGAGGTTTTTGACATGCAGGGGCACCGTGGCAAGCCGATTACAGGGGTCTCTATCATATTTATTAGTTTAACGATACTACTATTCTTTTTAGTATATTTAAAATACCCGCTCCGGCTAAATAAACACCCTCGTCGTATATATATAAGCTATAAAACTATACTCGATTACTTACCTTTATAATCCGTCGAGTATCCTACCTATTTTATATATATCTCGTAATATAGAGACCGAGATTACATTCTCGTTAGCCTTTATAAGGCCGATATATCGTCGATAAAGCTACTTATCGTCGATAAAGCCGTTCGTAAGGTTTCGAGTACGCTGGAGATAGATATAGTAATATATAAGGATTACTATATAACGGCGTATAGCTTTTAGTAACTATAAAACTATTAGCTAGTTTTTTTATAGTTTTACGATACTATAGTACGTTAACGAAGATCGCTTATAACTTACGATAGTAGTTATTTACCGCTACCGCTATTACTATATAAAGCTACGATGCTAGAAGCTCCTAAAGAGGAGCCTTAAAGCTAGTAGCTACTTATTACGGTACTTACTACGGGACCCGCCTTACTAACCCGCTTAAGGTAGACTTCCGATATAACTATTACCTTTATGGAGGCTCTCCTCGATACTAAGGCCGTAGGACTATAGACTAACGGTAGCTTTAAGCCTCTCGTCTTCGTTAATACCGTAGAACTAGTAAGGGAGATAACGGACGAGGAATCGAAGCGTCTTATTACTATCTCTCGCCTTCGAAGTAAGTAGGATAGCTTTAAACTTATATAGAAGGTATAGAAAGAGTATCTAAATACTATTAGTAGTTAGGCTATAAATAAAAGCTATCTACTATATAGCAAGAAAGAGGTAATAGATTACTACTTTACTACTAACCTAGATAGGGTACGGTTTCGCCATAAATTACCGCTAATATATAAATATATAGCGGAGATTTTAGGTAATCGCCTAGCTAGTAGTACCTACGCAAGCGGAATCGCCTTACTTATTACCTAGACTTAATATAACGGTACGGAAGGTAAGGGTAAGAGTGAGGACGAGGACGAGGATTCTATTACTAAGTAAAGTAACGGAGGTTACCCGCTAGAGGCTTCTTTAGCTTTAGCTTTAGCTTTAGCTTTAGCTTTACGCCCTACTACTAGTATAATAGCTATCGAGGATATAAAGCTAAAGTAGCTAGAGCTTTAAAAGGCGAGGTAACGGGTTATAGAGGCTAAAAAGAAGGAAGCCGAACGTAAAAAGAGAGAGAGAGATACTAAGATTACGATAAAGCTATTAAAGGCCCGCGAGAACCTAAAGAAGAGGAAGAGGAGTCTCGCCGCTACTAAAACCGCTATAGAGACGAAGAAGTTAAAGGATAACGATAATCCTATCTTATTAGTTACGGAAGGTATTAGAGAGACTATTACTATACTTACTACGATACTTACTACTAAGAGACGGATAGAAGGCCTAGGATCCTTATTTAAGGCTACCGAGACCTTCTTTAAGAGGGCTATAGTAGTACTATATAGGGAGTTTAGTTAGTTAGAGAGCAAGATATATTACGAGATAGTAGTAAGGCTTTAAACCGAGAAGAATACCTAGATCTTCGTATATATTAAGCTAGATAAGCGTTACTACTTTATTAAGTAGCTTCTAGGCGTTGAGAGTATCCTAAGAATAGAGGAGAAGGAGCTTATTAAGGTCGAGAAGGAGGAGGAGGTATTTGGATTTAGCTAGGTTTAATGGTATACAATTATATAGAGGGCTAGATTACTATAGATAGAATACTACCTTAATCTATCTAGATCTAGCTACCTTATCAGATATAGGGGTTATATATATATATATAGTCGATTATAAGTCCGCTTATAATTAAGAATTAAGTATTATATAACTTAATAACTAGACTAGTTCTTTATCTTTCCTTATTTCCTTACTTCTATTTTTCCTTATCTTATTTCATTGGTACTATTAGTTAACTACCTATTATTCCTATAGGATATTGGTTGATACTAATACTAATTAGTAGTTAGACTTAATTTAACTATAGATTCGTAAGGTTTCGCTAGTAAATAAGGAGATTGTAACTATATCTCCTAAGTTTTAGACGGATACTTACCTAAAATAGTCCGATAATCGTATTTCTACTATTATATACTTAAACCCCGACCCTACCGTTTATCGATAATATCGAACGACTACGTTAAGCGAACTTATAGCCCTAGAAATAACGAATTTCTATCGAGAATCCCTATAGATTACTAAGATCTAGAAACTATAATATAGCTAGAGAAGACGAGTAATAGAAATTAACCCCGAGCGTTATAACTACCAAAAGTACGAAAAGCTCCTAAGTATAACTTAAGGGATAACTCTTCTTTACTAATAAGAAGTATCTTAAGTTATCTTTATCCCTTAGTCCGATAATAATAAACGAAGAGCTTAATAGCTATATCGTATACTAAGCGTACCTATACGTATTAGTAAGTTTACTTAACGAACTTTAGGAGTACTTTTACGAAGACTTTCGTAATTAGTAGGGTCCCCAAGGGGTCGGGTCGGGTCGGGTTTTGGGGGTACCCCCCCGACCCGCCGCGGGGGGGGTAGAAATAGGGGGCGGGTTTTCGGGTCGGGGAGCTTTTACCCCCGACCCGCCAATCGGGGGGAAGTCGGGTTTTTTAAGTCACATGTTTTAATACTTAACCTAGGTATTATTAAGATCTAAATAGCTAGAATTATAGAGAAATACCTATTCTATAAGTCTATAAGGTTATATAATATAAAATACCTATAGGTCGTCCGTAATTAATAAAACCGTACGAAAAAGTTACGTTTTTTAGCCAAGAACCCGACCCTATTAATTGGGGCGGGTTCTATCGGGGGAAGGGTCGGGGCGGGGGGTCCTAGGGACCCCTATACCCGACCCGAATACCCCCCCCCGACCCCCCCTGCCCCCGAGGGGTCGGGGGATCCCCCGACCCCTTGGGGACCCTAGTAATTAGAATACTACTACGTAGTAGAAAGTCGATAAGGAACGACTAAGAGCGCTAAAATCGGTTTTAGGAGAGGCTCTTCTAGCTATAACCTAAAAAGGGACCCCTATAGAGCTATAATTAGCTAACGGTATTTAGGTAATTATATCGACTTACTAGTTAAACGAACTTATAGATACTATATCTATAGGTTATCCGATAATCCCGCCTATAACCCTAACTCTAGACCGAAAATAACCTGCTACCTAGGAGATTTAGTATATATAACTAGAGTCTAGTAACTTAAGACGATTTTAACCTAATATTACTTAACGAAAAGGCAAATAACCCATAAATTATTAGCGTTATAGAGTGCTACTATTAATAGTTTAGGAAGAACTAGAGGAAATACTAGCCTAGTAATAATCTTAGTAATCTATATAGTAACTAGAACGACCTAGATCGAGACTCGAAGATATTTTTCGGAACTTTATTAATAACTAAACTAACTTATAAGACCTATAAATAGTAGTTATACGAAGATTAACTAATCTTAATAAGTTATATACCGACGATATAAAATACGGCGGAGAAGAGAACGACGTGCTCGAAACTAAGCTTAGAATCTTCGTAGAAAATATAGGAAAATACGGAATATTCGACGGAAAAGAGGTTATTAATATATTTCTAATAATACTAAAAGAAAAGGCTAGAGACTTTTACTATAACGAGATAATAGTAAACCGACCTACTAGATAGATCTAAGGTTTTAAGTAACTACTACGGCATTTCGAGACTCCCGAAAGACGCTAAAGATAATTAATAGAATAGAGAAATACTACTCTTCTCTCTTATATTTAAAGTTCGCTAGGAAAGTTAATTCTAGAGTATCTAGAACTATTTATTAATTAGTTAAATAAACTACGAAGAAACCTCGAAAAGTCTTAGGCGGAAGTATACGAATACTTACTTCTAGGCTATAAAGGTATTCGAGAATACTAGTATACCTTATTTACTCCTATAAGTACGTATTAAGGCTTATACGATTAATTACGGAATTCTATTATAATAATTACGGTAGAAGGATATATAGTACGCTTCTAGATATTAGAATAGAGCTAACAAGCGTTTATTCTCGACGAGGAGAATAGTTAAACTAACTTATAAATTATAGAATACGAAAATGACGATAATAAAGCGTACTATACTAATAGAACTTATTAGAAGAACTCCCTTTCTAGAGGTAGAGGAAGAGGTATAAGACGTATAATAGGATACCTAAATAGAGGGTAATCTTCTCGAGGAAGAGGAGGAAGATTTTAGCTAAGAAAAATAGATTAGAAATGCTATATATATAGTAAATAGGGCTATTAGTCTATTTACTATACCCTAGAAGAACGAAAGGCTAGTATTAAACGATTTAAAGCCTCCTAACTATTATACTATACTATAGAGGAGATTATTGAGGCCTATATAGTTATAGTTAACTTCTAGGAAGGTACTAATAATATATAGGATGAATTAGCTAGAGAAGAGGTATATTTTCTCTTTTAGGAGGAAGAAAATAACGAAGGCTTCTTTATAGTCGCCTAATAGCTATCCGATAACGCTACTATATATTTCCTTACTTCGAAAAGGCTAGCAAACTAACTTATATATATTATACTAGAGATATTTTAGTTTAATTATCGGTACTCGGACTAGGTATTTTAGGGTATCCTACCTAATATAGAAGTATTAGGGATCTCTATAGTAGGAGAAGGTTAATTCCGAGTATTATAAGTTTACTTACTACTTGATTTAGATCAATCTACCGCGGGATAATATAATATTCTATTTAGTAAAGGCTCTATATTAAGTCTCGGAACTACTACGGTACCGATACCGTTTAGATCTATTAATTTCTACGTAGTACCGGCTAATACACCGTTTCTTATATATATTAGAGATATGGATCGCCTTAGAATCTATCTTAATAATATTCGAAATTAACTAGTCTAGGGTAATAAGTGCTTTCCTATTACTAGGAAGTACGGTTATCTATAGATTAAACTACTAGTTCTTAAGCAAATTATAGATATACCGTATATATAAGATAGTTTAATAACTAATTCGAGTTACTTAGCTACGTTATTAAACGGTTCTAACTAACGGTTAGTCCGTTATAATGCCCCGGAACTATAAAACACCCGATTTTTAACCCCTTACTAGCTGAAATAAGCTACTAATAATATACCGTTATTTACCTTCCTCTAATTATTCTTTTTAGACCTAGATGAACGTTAATTAAGGTAAATTTATCGACGCTTTAGATATCCTTCGGCTTAACGTCTATTAATAATCCTTACTAGAGTAGGATTAAATAATATTAATACTAACGTTATTTAATTAATTACGTTAATTTATAAGTTCTACTAGATAAATGTAAAGGCTCTAACACGGTTTAAATTTAGCTTAAAAGATGATCTTATTTTTAATTTAGAGATTATTATAGATATCTTCTTTTTAGAAGGAAAACTAGTACTATATATTATAGATATAGTAACTATATTTTAAGCTGCTAGATTTCTTAAAGGAATAACTACTAATAAGGTCTGGAAATACGTCCGAATAATCTAGATTAATACCTATTTAGGTCCTCTAGATACAATTATTATTAATACCGGTACGAATTTTACGGCTTATAAATTTAATTAGGAGGCAAGTTCTCTTGATATATACGTTAAAGAGATACTAGTTAAGGCCTATTATAGTATTAGAAAGGCCGAAAGATACTATACTATCCTTAGGAGGTGCTACTCAATTTTTAAGAATAAGTTACCTTTAGAAAATAGTAAAACCCTCCTCTAGTATACTATAAAAGCTATTAACGATATAGTAGGACTAAATAGACTTATTCCTATACTTCTCGTTTTTAGGGTATACCCTAAGATTATAGGTTCTTACCCTCCTAGCCGTATAATTCTTTAAAGGGTAACTGTAGTTGAAAAGGTAATAAAAGAGCTTAGGGAGATATAAGTAAAGGAGTAAGTAGTATCCGCCCTATTATAACGGAATAGTCCTACCCTAATTTCACTATATTCTATACTAATTAGGTTAGAGGTATTGGTATAGAGGGAGCCTAGATAATAGAAAGGACCCTATATACTAAAAAAGATCGAAAACTATAACTATATAGTTAAAATTAATAATAGGGACGTAGTATTTCGGTCTACTAGCGTAAAGCCCTATTAAACTCGACTATTAAACGAACTTATAGCCGAAAACGATATGTTTTTATTAGATTCTAAGAATAGGGAAGTAGTAATTAGGGAGGAGGAGTAACTTCCCTCCTAGGAGCCTAGGATAGGTAATAGTAATAAAAATAATAATCTAATAGCAGCAAGTCCGTTTGACAGCTAATTGAGAGTTTCTAGAATATAAGAAATAGTTATAATTAATACGGTAAGGACGAGATCTCGACGGCGATATCTAGATAAGTATACCTAGTACTTTATTTAGCCCTAGGAAGTATTTCTCTCTGTAAAAGAGAAATTAGACTATATACTATATCTCTAATTACGTACAGAAGGCAAACTCTTCTTAGATAACCTACTATTTTAAATTTTAATAATAACTGAGATTGATGGGTTAATAGGTAAAGAAGTTATAAAGTTTATATAGAAACCTATTATAAATAAGCGTATTTTTAACTCTCGAATAGTCTATAAAATTAAAGGAAAAGGGACGGATAAACCCTATAAAAAGTCACGGCTTATAGTATAAGGATTTAATAATAAAGGAAAGGAGGTTATCTTAACCTAATCGCCTACTATTTAGAGAGTAAGTTAGAGATTAATACTTATAATTATAGTAACTTTACTTAACGCACGTACTCTCGAGTTTCTACGCCTTAAAGTTCCTAAATCTATACCTAAAAGATAACGAAAACGGTTCCTCTTAATATTAAGAGATATTTCGCAGGTATATACCTAATTAAAGACGATATTGAATAGGAGAATACTCGTAAATTTACTAAAAGAGATTATTTACCTCTATCTACCCGGAACTATTATAGAAATTATTAAACCCTTATATAGTATTACTGAAGCAGGTCTATACTAGTTTAATACCTACTATAAATACTATAAAGAGAACCTAGATATAACTACCTTAGTCTATAATCTATACCTCCTAGTTATAAAAGGAGATGTATTTAGTATTGTTGGTATATAAATAGATAATACTTTAATTCTCTATAATAAGGACTTTAAATTTAAAGAGGAAGAAGAAAGATTAAAAGCTAACTTCCTAGTAAAGCCTATTAAAGAGCTTAATAATAATAATTAGCTTATTTTTAATAGCTATATATTATCTAAACGAGGGCTAAACCTACTTATAAAGTAGAAAAACTAGGGAAAGAAGCTATTTCCTATTAATCTTAGCTAGGAAGACTTTAAATAATCCTATATCGAGTAACGTATAAGAGGTATATATATTATATTAATCTACTAACCTAAAGTAGCTTTCGACCTTTCTATAGCTATATAGTATTAAGATCTATTAGTTAAGGATACTAAGGCTCTAAATAAACGCCTTATCTAGTAAAAGGATAATTTAGACTAAGAATTAAGCTTTATTCTCCTAGATCTAGATAAAGCAAAGCTATTTATTTTTGCTGACGGCTCTTTCGCAAATAATAAAGACCTAAGTAGCTAAATTAGCTCCTTAATTATACTTAGAAATAAGTCCCTATAGGATTTTAAGTTTAATCTTAAGGGAAATATTATCTATTAGTCTTTAACTAAAGCTAAAAGAGTTACTAGATTAGTTCTCGCCTCCGAAATCCTCGCTATATCTAATAGAGTAGATAAGGGCTATATACTAGCTACTACTCTATCCTAGATTCTAAAAGAAGTCGATTTTCTAGTAGTTCCTATTATTGTCTATATAGATTTATATAGCCTATATAAATACCTAGTTAAGCTAGGAATAATAAAAGAAAAGAGACTTATAATTAATATTATAGCTCTTAGAGAGGTATATAAAAATAGGGATATTCTAGAAGTCCGTTAGATTAATAGTCTTAATAACCTAGCTAATATACTTACTAAGGCGAAACCCAACGCTTATTTAACTAAGTTAGTATCTATAAATAAATTCGAAATTCGAGTAGAAGGCTAGGTAAAGCGGCTAAACGGAGTTATAGGCTAGAATACCTAGTAATTCTATTAGTTTTTATACCTATAACTTTTAAGGAACTTTTGCTAAGAAGGTAGTTAGTATTTAAAGTTCCTAATATTTTTATATATTTATTTATTGTAAGTTTACTTGCTATACTTACTTCGTAACTTAGACTATTTTTTAGAAGTAGTTCTACTCCGTTTTTATATTTTGGCTTACTTTTAGTATAGAGAAAAGAAAGAATCCCTAGAAATTATTAGAAACTATTAAAAACTTATTTAGTAATGCCTACTATAGTATTAATATATATATAAACTCTATCCTAAATTCAGTAAAAGCTAGGAAAGTATATTAAATAAACTTGTAAGCCTTAGAATACCGAAAAAGATTAACCTCTCTATAAACTATTACGATCTGGATCTAGGATAGGCCCCTTAGGTTTAGGAGTTATATTCCTAACCTTATTAGATCTATTACTATAATACTTCTTACTAGTACTCTTAATCTAAGAGCGAGCTATAAAATAATAATTAGCGTAAGAACTATTCTACTTAATTCGATAAATAGTAGTAATAATTATAGTAATAGTACGGCAACTATTAAAAGGAACTATATAGCTACTACGGTAATAGGTATAGGTACGATTTAGAGGATTAGTAATAGCCCCTCTCGATATCTAGCTAAAGACTACTACTATATAGTACTAGTAATAAGTTCTAGTACTATCTCGATCTACCTTCGGCGAGAAACGAACGTCTTTACCTATATTCTTTCCCGGAACCTAGTTAGCTTCCTAAGTAAGGAAATTAGGACTATCCTAACCGCCTTTATAATTAATAATATCTAAATAAGTATAGGTTAAGAGGTTTCGAGTCCTATTACGAGAACCTATTATAGCGAATAGCGAATAGAGTTCTCGTATATTCTCTAGGTTTTTTAGCGCTAAATTAAACTCTCTAAAGAATTTAAGTAGTCTAGTAGGCTCTCGGATACCTAGGACTTTATCTCTATTTAAATAGACGGTTTTTCCTTCGAAATTCTAGAATCTACTAGGTATAACTTAATTAGGATTACTAATAGAACGAGGAATTATCGACGTAGGATTACGAGGAGGTCTAGAACTATTATTAAGTTAACTTATAGGTTCTAGTTTAGTAGAATTCTAACTTACGGGGTATTTCTAGCGCTAGAGCTACGACCTCTACTACTAGAGTTTCTACTACTAGAACTACGGCTAGAACTACTCCTATATATAGTACTAGGACTCTTAGAAGGAGGAGGAGGAGTCCTAAGCTGCCCTATAAATAGGCCTTATCCAGGAACTACTCCTCTACTATATCTAGAAAGAGGTACACCTGTATCCTAATACCTAGATATAAATTAACGACCTAGGGGCCTATTAGGAGTTCGAGGATTACTACGTATAGTAGGAGGAGTAGTAGGAGGAGAGCTATCGTTAGAAGGCGATTTAGAAGAGACTAGTTAAGGATCTATAGGCGTTAAACCACGACTACGGCCTCCGGGTCCCCGGTTTCTACTACGGTTAATTAGTATAAATACTATCTTTCTACTAATATATTAGTAGTAAATTAGTTTAACGAGTAGATTTAATTATCTTAAAGAAAGAGATTAAGAGTTTTTAAGAATTTAAAGGAGTAAGAGTAATCTCTATTAAGGAAGTTAAAGAAAAGTTAAAGGATTCCTACTAAAAGGCTATTAATTTAAAAGTAAAAGATTTGCTGATATTTAGGGGAATAAAAGAGAGAAAGTAAGGTATAGAATAGCTACTTATTTAACTACTTTAACGGTATTAACCTATATTCAATAAAACGGCTAAAAATAGGCGATTCTAGGTAATTTTAGATAATTTATATATAATTAGGCGACTAGATCTGGTTGTATAATTAATAATTTATACTTATATAAGTTATATAGCTTATAATAACTATATATTAAATTGCTATTATATAAGAATGCCGGTAATAGCCTTAGTAACCCGTTAGGAATAGTATAACCTAACCTTTAGTAATAGATATACTAGCAATACGAATTTCAAGTATCTAAAGTATATAAGTTCGTTTGATAACCTATCCGAACAATTCCTGATGGAGGAAATTTGATTTAATAACCGACGGGGATAGATATAGGATGGTAGATAGACTTAGTTTCTTAGTTTTAGGAGTACTTTCCTATAAGATAGTTCGGCTATCTATATACTTATTTTACGCAGTATATTTTATAAAGAAGAGTTACTAGTGTTTAGATTCAGCTGCGTTTAATAGTATATAATTATATAGAGGGCTAGATTGCTATAGGTAGAATACTACCTTAATCTATCTAGATCTAGCTACC
Source organism: Venturia effusa (assembly GCA_007735645.1). NCBI lineage: Eukaryota > Fungi > Ascomycota > Dothideomycetes > Venturiales > Venturiaceae > Venturia > Venturia effusa. Next base: position 1,098,202 of record CP042191.1, on the reverse strand, counting down.
TTATTAGATATAGGGGTTATATATATATATAGTCGATTATAAGTCCGCTTATAATTAAGAATTAAGTATTATATAACTTAATAACTAGACTAGTCCTTTATCTTCCCTTATTTCCTTACTTCTGTTTTTCCTTATCTTATTTCATTGGTACTATTGGTCAACTACCTATCATTCCTATAGGATATTAGTTGATACCAATAGGAGGGTAAGGATAATAGGTTTGATAGCGGTAATAAAGTTAATAAAGATAGTAAAATTACTAAGTACGACTTAGTTTATAGAGTTAACTAAGGCTGCTTAATATCTCCTCTTTTTTTTTAGGAGGTAATCGTACGAGGCTAGCCCTTAATCTTATATTTAACTTTAAACCTATATTCGTTTACGCTATAACATGCTATTAAGGGGATTTCTAATTCTACGTACTCTCCTTTACTATAGCTTTCTAATAAATTAGAAATCTTCTAAAAAGTATAAGTTTTAGTAGTTGCCCTAAGGTTGAAAGTTAAGGGTATAGTCTACTAGTTAGCCTAACTATTCGTTATTCCCGGGGATCTACTAATCGGATTATACCCTTACGAACCCTACGCGAGAACTACGCGAGATATATACGCTAAAACTACTAATATATATAATCTTTAGCGGGGGATGTTAAACTTTCAACCTCTATACTATAACGAATATACTATATAATTATTTAGTATATATAGTATTATAATACGCTTATTCAGCGCTTCAAAATACATATTTAATTATATTTATTAGATGTGTAGTAATAAAGATATAAAAAAACTACTAAATACCGAGATCTCGATATCTATAGCCTCGTCCGCTATATAAACTATATAAACCACTTTATTTATTTAATACTAAACGACCGGGCTATTCGAGTAACGGTAAGATAGTCCTCCTATATTATCTAAGCGATAATATCTCTCTTCTACGCTATACTAATATCCTTACTAGCTTTATCCTTACCCTCTACCTTAATCGGCTATTATACGTCCTCTAACTCTCCTAACCTTACTATCTCGTCCGCCTCTACTTCCGGGTTATCTCTACAACGATTAAGGAAGTTATAAAGCGCTATATATACGTAGATAATCTTTACCTAAGTATCTATATTAAAGCCGTCCCTCGTAGAGCTAAGGAACTTAAAGCGCTTCTTTAGTATACTAAAGATTCGCTTAATAATATTACGTAGAGAAGTATACCGTAAATTAAAGAGCTCTTTAGCCGTTTAAGGCTTACTAGAAGTAGTAAGACCCTATTCTCGAAGGTAATATCGCACTCTACGATAGGGTATTAAAAATAAGCTACTAAACGATACGTACCTAGTATCGGCGAGATAATATTACCCTAGTAATAGCGCCTTAAAGCTATTATAAATTACCTTTCTAATAACCCTATAGTTATAAGCCGCGCCTTTAAACCCCGGGTAAACTAACGTAAAGTTTATACCGAAATCTATACTAGTAAATATATTTTAAGTAATATTACCGTAGCGGTTACGCTACGGTATCCTCGCCTTAGCTATTACTAGATTTTTAAGCCCGATAGCGATAAGTATACTATCTATAGCTCCTATATAGTCGATAAAGTACGGAAAAAACTTATTATTACCCTTAATCTCGAGAGGGTAACGTGGTGATAGCAGGGCGACGGCCGATTAATATAGGATAAGTAATACGGTAAGGACTTTATAAAAAGATCGCGATATAGTACCGAGTAAGTATCGAAATCGCTTACGAGCTATACGAAAAGACGAGCCTTTACTTATAATAGAAAGGAATAAGGCTAATTTAAAGCGTAGACTCTTCTTTAAGCCTTATAGGTCTATCTCTTTAAGTAGCTACTCGGCGAGCTATTTAAACTAATCCGGATAGAAGCGTAGTACCGTTTTTATCCTCTCCGGATAGCTAGTAATAAGATCGGTTACCTAGCGTTTACCCTTATCTTTATCCGGATATATACTACGGTAAGGACTAGGTCTAATACGCCTAGATCTTTAGCGTCTATTTTCGGCTTAAAGGCGTCGCTTTTACGCTTCTTTAACTACTAAAAGAAGGCCTATTTAAAGCTATAAGAGGACGAGGAGCTAAAGTATAGTAACGATAGCTATCGAGACGGGGGTGGTTAAAATCTAGTATATATAAGTTAAAACTTAATACTAAGCTATAAACTATCGCGAGATTAACGTAAGGGCTATTTAGTATCGTATATCTCGTTTATACGGAATCTAAGGTTAGTTTCTACCCTCGAGCAGTATCTACTAAATATACTATAGAAGCTATTTACAGGATATATTTAGCCGTATATAGCCCTGAAACGGCTTAGCCGTAGGGGGCTAAGGATTATGCCTATATTACAATAAATAGTTTCGTACATATTACGAGATTACTGTATTCGGCGATTGTGTAATAAACAAACCCCCCATAATCACGCATATTTGGTAGTATTTTTGGCTAATGAACAGACCCTAAGATAGACCTGCAAAGTAAAGTGGTAAAAAGAGTGAAGCAAGATTGTGATCAATCTAATAGGCTTTTCAGAAGCAGTCCGCCCCTTGCTTATGAAAGATCTGCGCCGATTGTCACGTCGATAGATCGGACATTGAGACATGTCAAAACATTGCAACTAGCCCATATTCATGCAAATGCACTGTTCCATCCCCTGCAGCATGAGTCTTGCCATTCCTCGCATACTGGTCAAACTGCATAACCTGCAATTCAAAATTCCTCTCCAACTCGGAACAAACACCCTCCTCCTCACTATCTTCGGTTTCGTCGTTGGTCTACAAAGTGATCCTTCCCTTCCAATTCTACCATTCACCTCCATTGGGGCACCATCCCCGGGACCATTTGCACGGACTACATCATCTTCGGTCTCTCCTCTTCATCGGGAGATTGAAAATCCATTCGGCAGTGATGTTAATGATCTTGCCCTCGACCATTTCTGCTAGCAACCAGCTTCTGATATCGATGGAATCTAGAGCCTGAAGAAAGCGAAGGTGGTTGATTCGTGCAGCATTGAGACAATCCAGTGCTTTTCCATCTCGGCAAGTTGGTACGAGGCGTGGGCTGCGCGGAGTGGGGAGAAAATGCGTAGGAATCAAAGTTGAAGACGGAGATTGGACATGCGGCGTGGATTCTCTAGTAAAGGCGAGGGATGAAAAAGTTGAAGGTTCAAGGCCCCTGATTGGAGGGTGTGAGTGGACGGCCACATGGTGAAAATGGACGCGGAAAAAGTCGACTTTCATTTGAGCGTGGGATTGTACTTACATACCGAATGTAGAAGGAAAAGCAGGTGTGTGGCTTACAGGATGAAAATTGGTCGTTAACGTTGTTTACCATTCCTTATTTCAGACTAAGCCTTTCACGCGTCTGTGAAGTCTTTTTAAATACTTCAACCAGTGGTTCCGGCATCTTTTCTCGCTTGAACGGCCTTTTCGTACTCGGCTAGATTGAGTGCTACAGTATCCCAAAGCATGATTGCCTGGACTTTCACTGTGACATTGCCACTTCCAGCCTGAGGAAAAGCATGTTGATTTTGGATATACCCGACGACGTTGACCCAGGCGCCGCTCTGGAGGACTGGACTCTTCACAGTTTCCCGGACAAGGCTGATGTTCACGTCGGCTGTGATTGTTGGTCCTTGGGAAGGATACCTATGTTTCAGGATGAGCTCATCGGTTTTGATGTCGTACTTTTCAACGCTATGGACACGGTCAGTTTGATATGGTATTCATACATTAGCATTCTTGGGCTAAGGGGCAGATGAATTCTAAAACGAATTTTGGAGGCAATCCGGGAAGGGAGTAAGCAAGTGCGATGTATGATGTACAAGATGGACCAGGGACTAGAGTGTACAGCATATCTGACCTTGTAGACCATTCGACGCTGAATCTCCTAGATTCGCTACGAGCCTGGAATTCATGTAACATCTAAAGCTTTGAGATGTCACTTGGTGTTCTCAAATTTCTTGGGAGGACCGGAACTAGGACGATTCCAGAACTTCTTGATCCTTCTCATCGCCGAGATAATATATATTGAAGCCAGCACGAGATCATCACGAGAACTTGGTGCTTACCATCCTAGGAACCGGACTTTTTCGCGATCTTGGAGATCAGGCAAGTCCGAAAGAAAGACTAGCTTGCTTGGGATGCCGCCCGAGTGTGACATGTCTGGCAGTGTCAAGAAATCGGTACTGCTACTGAGCGGGTGTTTTCCATTTCGGGAGTTCGTGATGATTATTGATTTGGTGTTGAGGTTCAGTTTTTAAGTGCTAGTGGTGATACAGATCTTGTCACGTGGAAGGTGTCATCACTGCAGCTTCAAAGCCTCGCTTGAGTCTTGTCCGACTCGCATCGTGAACTGTTTCTACCTTACATATCAAGGCGACAAGCTAGGTACCGTACCACCTTTCAAACCAAGACCACACCTCTATCCCTCTTATCCTCCACCTTGCCGAATCTTCTCCTGCTCCTCCTCCGGTCGAGCCTGCACGAGGCCCATCCACACAGCCACCCCTCCAGGCCTCCTTGACAAGGACGTGTATAGTCAACATCCAACTCGATCTTGGATTTACGAACCTCCCAGCACCACAGAAGAAACAGTCGATATCATAGCAGGAGCACAATAGACCTTTCGAATACACAACCATGTGGGGCTGGTTTGGCGGCGGTGCTGCCGCGAAGAAGGATGCTCCAAAGAAGGCTATCCTGCAGCTACGAGGGCAGCTCGAGATGCTGTCCAAGAGAGAAAAGCATTTGCAGAACCAGATGGACGAGCAAGATAATTTAGCACGGAAGTATGTGAACACTAACAAGAATGGTGAGTTTGCCCCAGCAACTCCAGCCAGTGAGAAAAGTGAACGGGGAAGCTTCGTGTATTATTCTCTTTAGGGATCACTTTCACTGACGTCAATTTCCGAATAGCTGCAAAAGCCGCTTTACGACGGAAGAAGCAGTTTGAACACACCCTCGACCAGACCCGCGGACAGATAATGACCCTGGAGAGCGAAATATACAGCATAGAAGCCGCGAATATTAATAAGGAAACACTTGACGCTATGAAGAACGCTAGCTCGGCGATGAAGCAAATTCACGGAGGCCTCACCATCGACAAAGTGGACCAGACAATGTACGTTGACAACTTGATTAATTTGCCGACAAGCAAGATTGCTAACAGTAACCAACAGGGAAGAGCTTCGCGAGCAACATGCTATAGGAGAGGAGATCGGCGAGGCCATCACACAATCTATCGGCAACTCTGCCTTGGACGAAACTGAGTTGGATGACGAGCTTGAGGCGCTACAGCAAGAGGAGTTGGACAACAAGATGCTAGGAACAGGAGCAGTGCCAGCAGATAAGATCCAGAGGTTACCTACGGCTCCGGAAGGAGGTGAGTTGGACAAAAGGCTAAGGAATGCCCATCCGCTAACAGTTTCACAGTCACGGCAGGCAAGGCACCAGTACATGCGGACGAAGAGGATGAGGAAGAAGAGCTCAGGAAGTTGCAAGCCGAGATGGCCATGTGATTCCACCTCTGACGTCTCTCTTTCTGTTTTCCTACGCGCCCTTCACATACCCGTACATTTGCGCGCCTCGTCTATGAAGGCTTTTGGGTTGGACAGGCGTTGTCATGTCATGTCATGTCATGTCATTTACCGTGCAAGGCTCTGGTTCTGTTTTATTTTATCATTGGCATCACGTATCTGGGTTTGCTGGCTAAATGACCGATAGAATTGTTTACCTATCTTCGACATCCTTCCTGATTTCCCAATCCTCGACCTCACGCACCCTCCTCTTGTCTCCTAGCTTTAAATCCTTATTTCATCTATCCAGCACACATATAGAACATTCGCGCGTCAAGGTGGAGCATTAGGCAAGATTTCCTTTCTGCTCAGTAGACCGCGCGATAGAAGAAACACTTTCCGCCCCTGGTAGACGCCGAAAGGTTGATCCCGTGGGATGTTCGCGGAGTGGGTTGTCACCTGCTGCGCTGAATTCGAGTATTGTCGTGCCCTTCGGGCGAGTCATGCGAGGATGAATTTGGTGCTTGCTCTTAGAGTCCAGTTGATCTTGCGTGAGTGAGACGGCGGCTGTGGACTTCAGGATTGAATGGGCGATACATCAGTTGTGAGCGAGTGAGCTTTTGATGTAATCATGTGCTGACACCCGCAGAGCAAAATGGATGCAACGCCCGCCATGAAGATTGTGCACACCATGGTGGTTGCGAATGGGGTTTTGCCAGTCAATCAAACCAAGGGCGAGTCAACAGCCATCAACGAGAGATTTGTTTAGCCTCTCAAGGATTCGACGACCAGCAGATTCCTGACGAGTGTTGATCATCTTGGTCAACGCCATGGATCTTTGTGCGCACCCACGGACAGGCGTGAGAAAATGAGTAGACTCATCAACACATAGTGTATCTTGCACTAATGACCATCCATCAGCTCAAGAGCCATGCGATTCAAATGTGTCCGAAGGCCGTCTTTGCGGCCGATACTACACAGTCCTTCATCAGCTACTCCATCATCCATCACCCTTTTTCATAGCGTGAGCCATTACGGTATTGCACCCTTCAAATGATCGTGAAGGTCGTGTTCTTGGCTGAGCGAAATATTACCAGCGCCTCTTCTCTCCCGGTATAATCATGATAGAATATGCCCAAACGCGTGTATACATTTGGAGTTTCCTTCACTTCTCGAAGCAGCATGCCCATTTCGAGACCGCGTTCTAATCGAGGATTGAAAGCGAGCCCTAAGCAGGCAGCGAAAAAATGCTCTTGGTTTGGATTTGCCGGGAGAGGCTTCGGTGCCAACACAAGCTCATTCTGGTCATCGGCACTAGACACGATATCTAACTTTGGGTACAGCAATTTCTCGATCCCATCAAAGAGAAGGTTTAGCGTCAAATTTTGAGGTCGAGTAGAGGAAACACGGGATGCCCATCGACAATGAATCAGTGGTACGATAACAGTGATGTAGCCGGACGACACTGCACCCATGGGATCCAGACCAAGGGGTGTGCAGTGGACATGCTTGACTTAAGCTATATACCCGAACTCGACAGGGACTTCGTCAATTGCGATTCGTGGTAGGAAGTGCTTGAACCGGTTTGATGCGAAGTCATGCATTGACGGTTGTAACTTTCCTTCCGAGGACGCCCATGACCAGGAGGGTGCACGGTAGGCTCTGTCCGAGAGAACATCTGTTGTGAGCTGGTGTGCTGAAGTCCACGGGAGCGCTCCAGGCAGGTGCGATTCCCATATGCCGGCCAGGTATCTACCAAGCTCGGGCTGGCGAAAGACGCTGGCCAACCCTGAGAATGCTGGGAGTTTGTCTTCAGAAAAGGAAAGACTCCGTTTTGAGTAACCTCTGACCATTTTGTACCAAGCAGATCGTGCATTCGCTATTTCTTCTGCACTGCCGTCCAACTTTCTCGAGATCTGAGCGTGGAATTTCCGGCTCTGCTCTCGTTGCTTGTCGTATGCATACAGAAATGGATATTGACCACATTCGCAGTCAGACAAAGTCCGGCAGTCCCAAAAGACCTCCTTGTCCATGAAATGCAGAATACGGGTGGATAGCAGACGTTCCTGGAATGCCCATCCACGTCCAAAGAGAGGACTATTTTTCCCCTTCATCGAATCGTGGTCAATCGTTTCGGAAATAAAGACCTTTTGCTTCCCACCTCTAGCTGTTCGGAATCGCACGTAAACACGGTCTTGGCCCTTTTGTCGCCCACTCCAGCGGGCCAGATGCTGCCTATTAGGGAAACATCCGGCAGTAGTGTCGTTCCCGTGTCCTACAGCAATTGTCAAAACTGCCGTGCGATATACGCCCGCCATCCTAGCAGACTCTTTCTGCCATTCCGAAACATCATCTTGCACAATACAGAGAGCGCCAATCCACAAGTATCGGCTTCTCAAGCTCCGAGTGATGATCGCGTCCTGGAAAATTCTTGGCAGATCGGCCCAAGAAATGCTTGCTTCACGCGCGGTCAGGCTATCTTTCGTCGTGGTGAAGGGCCAAGATTTTCCCCAGCAATAGCTCAATGCGACATAAGGCTTAGGCGCATTATGGGTCGCTACGAGCCTCACGGTATCGTCTCCCACATCTAATAAACGTGTTGGCTGATATTCTGCCAACGGACTCCGGCAGTCTGGATGATTGTGCCAACACTGATTAAGCCATGATCTGATCAAGTTACTTGTACTGTCGGAGCGAGAGCTCATTGGTATGTCCCTTCCATACTCGAATATACGTCCTGGAGATCTTATGCGGCGTTGAGTCAGAAATTCGCTACGTGAAGAATGGCACTGACTTTTCTCTTGATACATGCAGATGGGAAGATGCTGCGACTCTTGGGCATCGACGCGAGCCAACAAGATATCGAACACAACATAGTGCACAAGACCTCTCGAGCTTCTCAACCCAGCTTTTTGCCTCGAGGTATAGCTGTATACTACCCGCCAATTCGGGAGATATTTTTCGAGCCAAAGCACTCCCCCTAACCATACCAAAGCACATCGCTCACAATCAATTGTGTCACCCCATTCTGGCGCGTAAGAATTATAATCGTACCCATCGTCGCAATGTTTACAATGCCCCATCTTCAAATTCCTCTTCGCCAGAATTTTTTAAAGGTCGCGGGTGAGCTTCATCGCAAAGATTTATTGAAGAATCAAGGTCCCTCAAGCAGAACTGTCGATAAAAAATTTGATGCTGAAAGCTGACTGTTTTTCGAAACCAGAGAGAGGGAAAGGCGATGAGTTTAGCTGCACGGCCCCACCATGCAGCGATGTCCAATGCTGGATGTAGATGATCGAGACTCTGCATTGGTGGCGTCTCGTGCAAGAGTCAGAGCAGCCAACCATAATGGTTCAAATGATGCAGAATGGTCATCTCCCAGCCACCCTTTTATCGGTCTTGTCCCGCTGCAGGTCTGGCGGAAGAAATGAGTTCCTTATTTGTCTGTCATTTGCGCACTTGTGCATGCTCATTTATAAACAGTTGTATATATTCGAAGGGCGAGGTTGGATACCAGCCGACCAGTGATGAGACTATCAAGGCAGGTTGACGTCGTTAGGGGACTGATCAACCCGAAGTCAATGGTGTCGTTCGGTGAATCGAAGAATGGCACATGGAAAAACGAAGACGAGGATGAGGCTCCCGGTAGGTAACCTGTCTCCACGCACGCAGAAGCAGTAGGAAACCCTCCCACTCAGATTCAAGGTCTTGATGTGGAGAGAAAAGAAAGGGCAGAAAGGACCATTTGAGATTACTGCAATACAAGAAATGGACCAACCCAAGCAAGGCTCTTCCTCTCTCCCACTCGGATCCAAGGTCTTGGTGTGAAGAGAAAAGAAAAGGGTGGAAACGACCATTTAACCTCAGATCTGAGTGGGAGAAAGAGGAGCCTTTTTTGAATTGGCCTATTTCTTGTATTGATCGCGTCACTGATTTCCATCTACTTATTATTGGGGTTGATATGGCTTCATAGTTGAATGAAACGAGTTTGAAATGGTTAAAGGAATATGTCGATACATCTTTCATTGTCTGTTGTACGACGGAGTGATGTATCTACCTGGGTATTCCTCCTTTGTGCGAAGGTAGAGATTCTACATTCCTGCCTGTACGCATGATTCCTCATGAATCCACAGTAAGAACACAACTGTGCACAACGATGGTAGAAGACTCTGGAGACTTCTCTTGGATAGAAGTATTGTTAGCAGTTTGTCAATGTTGTCGGCAAGAGATTGATACTCGATGGATCTTTTGTCTGTAGGACGATAGCTTAAGATCGAGTTACATGGAAATATGCTAGAGTAGATGCACAATTAACTCGAGATGTACGTAGCGAGAAGCCACCAATCATTGCTTCTTTTTCGTTATTATAAATGGCTCGAGCTCTTTCCTCGCCTCTTAAGCACCTGCAGCTTGTAGCGAACCATACGAAAATAGCTCAAGAAGGATTTTTCGATTATTGATCGTCACCGACGCGTCAACTATCCCGATCCGCCATCGTACGATTCCCTTTTTAGCAGCTTCTGAGCGACAGAGCGGCCTAACATAATGTTTTGATTGGTTACTCACACTGATTCATACTCGCCTCTTCGCTGGAATTGGTGAATTCTAAAATTCTGAAATGGTCTAGGGTATAGCCGAAGCTCACAATAAGCGCATACAACAAGTCCATTATCAACATCACCCACCAAAACACTAGACCATTACACCTTCGAGATCTTAAACCCACCCGGCACCATCGTCTGAAACACGTCCAACGGATCATACTTCGCAGCAACTTCCTTCATAAAACCCACACTATCAGCACCATAAGCAGAAAGCGGGTCCTGATCTTTATCAGCGTAATTGAGGTACAAATAATCCACCGCAGTGCCCTTTTCCGCGGTAAATTTCTGGATCCCATCCGTCAACATCAATCCCAAACTCATGAAAAGCTCGTCGTCGCCGGCTTCGGACCAGGACAGGTAGGACTGGTACATGATGAAGTTCTCGGTGAATCGATCCATGCCGAGTACGTTACCGCCTCGGGCTGTGCTGTTGGCTGTGTAGCTTGTGGACCAGACTTGGTGGAGGCATGATACACGCCACTCCCCGGAGGCTTTGGCTTGGAGCTCGGTGATGACGATTTTGTATAGACGTGCGGTTTCTTGGAGTGTGGCAAGGTCTAGCTTGAAGGAGAGCGTGCGGAATTGCACTCTGCAAAGTGTAAGTGTCAGTGATGGGCCACCGGAAAGCAAGAGGTGATGTGACTTGCCTGCTAGTTGTAGTGCTGGCAAACTCAGCCGCGATCGCGCTCATTGGTTGGACCTTCGTGGTATCACTGATATTATTGGTGACGGCGAAGAATTCTTTATAAGCATCTGGATAAGCCACAGGCTTGGTGTAGTCGTAAGCAGCTCGAACGACATCCGTCGGGCTCGCTGTTGAGTATCCTTGGAACACGATGATGGCGGCATGAGGATCTCTGTCTGGGTTGAGACCGAAGTTCACCAGAGCCTGAAAGTGTTGATCGGCGGTCGATGATGGGTACGTAACGATACCTCCCCATAGGTCTTCGGCCTCAAAGGTCTCCATATCGTAACGCGTGGCAATGCCAAAGTTGTTGTTACCGCCTTTGAGGGCAGTGAACAGGTCGGGATACGAAGTCTGGTTGGCGTTGACGATACGACCATCAGCGAGAACAACTTCAAAGTTGACCACATTATCGCAAGACAGTCCAACCAGGTTAGCGTAGTGTGATATCCCTCCGCCCAAAAGGTAGCCGCCAACACCTACAGTAGAGCCACGGCCTCCAGGTACCATGCGTCCAAGGGGTTCAAGCGCTACATAGACAGATCCCCATCTAGCAGCTGGCAAGATGCTGGCCAGCTGGGTATCGGCGTTGTATGTCGTCCCATTCATGTACAACAAGTCAATCGTCACACCATCCTCCACATTATTGGAACCTGGAATCGGTGTATGACCACCCGATCGTACAGCGAACTGACAAGGTTTTGAAACGTTTCCTGCCGTGAGGATTTTTACCAGTGTAGAAACTTCCAAAGCACTTGTTGGTTGCACGATGCAATTGGGCGTCAGTCTGCTCTTCCCATCGAAGTAAGAGGCAAGACTAGCATTGTAGGCAGTATAGCCAGGGTATGAGACGCGCTCGGAGAGAGCACTGAGGGTTAAGATTCGGCACTAGAGAACTCAGAAGAGAAACTCAAGATTGGTAATTACTTACACAGCAACTGGAGTCCAACTCGGTCAAATTTTGAGCGAGTGATCCATTGAGGAGGATTGCAGCGAGCAAGGCAAAGATGAAACCGAACATGGCGGCCTGAGCGGAACCCTGTTAAATGGTCGGTGGCTTTCAATGCAGGAAATGTATTGCGTGTCCGAATCCTCGATAGCCTTTCACGTCCTTTATCACTCCTGTAGGAACAAACTGATTAGGATGACCTCAGGAGATTGCGGGCACCATCATGTCCGGCCCAGCCGTGATAAGCTCAGTGTAAGCCGCTCCCAAAGGCCCGCATAAAGTCAAGGATCAAATCCTAGACTTTCATCATTGCAGCAGAAGTGGTTGCCTTCTTGAAGAACAAGAAATGTTCAGGTGCGCTGTCTCCACAAAATCTTCACTGATTCAATCTACCATCAAACCCAGCGGGTTCTCAGCCGCGATCCGTTCCACGTTGGACCCACTGTTCCACGACCCGGAAGCTCGTACCAAGTAAGATCTCCAGTCTGGTTGGCGTTGATAGAATTACGACCAACGATTTATATCACGCCCGCGGGAGAGAAGTTCGTGGCTGATTTATTCTGAGCTTTTGACTCGGAAATTGCAGCTGCTGGCCATTTACCTACCATCGAGAATAGATGAGCGTGAAATATATCGTGCATATCGTGCCCGACTGAACCATCTGGACAGCCGCCCCTTTGGGATGGGTCCGGGGATGGACCCGGAGACGGGACCTAGAAGGCGGAACGGATCCGTTTACCCTGCTTCCGGCGAGAAAGGGCAGGGGCAGAGGCGAGGAAACACGCGAGATGACGACCAAGCTCTTCTGGTCAGACTGGCTGTAGCCGCGAGTGCAGGCATCAACTGCATCGGCGCTGACTCAAGACGACTAACCTGACCTTACCAGAAATTCCTCAACATTAAGATCTCAATCTCTCAACTCGGGTAGAAGTATCATCTTGCAATGTTCCCGTCACTTCGCTTGAATCTCCTCAATTTTCTACTCCAAAGATATTCCCAGATGCAATTGCCAACGCGAGAATGGTCGACCTTGAGAAACCACCCGTACCTGCAATGGTCGACCTTGGGAAACCAATCGTACCTGCACCAGAGGGCTATGTTGTTGATTTAGATAATCCTCAGAGGCGTGGCGAGGCTGTCATTATTTGGGTAGGCATCATTGGACTCGTTGTTGCTACCCTACTTCTGATGCTCCGAGCGTACACAAAAATTGTTTTGGTCAAGAGATTTGCTGCTGACGACTGTAAGTATTCCGGTAAACAAGAGTGTGGTATCTTTACGGGCCTAACGCAGTCATCAGGGTGTATCTTGCTTGCTTGGGTGAGTGAAGGGAGTGCGGCCTATTCTTGATCAAGCTCGTAATTGACAGAACCTGTTCGGCTTTCTGTAGATCTTCGTTGTACCTGTACAATGTCTTATCATATGTGAGTCATACCTTCTCTTTTGAAGATGCGGGGTGGCACTGAACTGAGTGTAAACTGACAGGCAGTTGCAGACAGAGCTCCTGCTGGTTTGATCGGCATTCATGCTTGGGAACTCACTGGTGATCAGCTAAACACTATTGCCAAGGTTAGTTCTTAAAAATCATCGCACTTCGCTTACTGACCAGAGTGAATCAGATAACATTGACGACAACAGTGCTGTACTCACCAGCTTTAGCATTCGCCAAGCTATCGTTCCTCTGCCTATACCTGAAATTGAATCCCGCGAAGCCCTTCCGCACCAGCGTATATCTGACCATGGCTATCGTGATTGGCTCCTGTGTCGGCATTGTCATCTCTCTGCTTGCAGCCTGCGAACGATTTGCCAAGAATATTGATGTAACAGTAGTAGAAGGCCAATGTTTGAACAAAGCAGCGCTGTACATCGCGACTGGTATACTCAACATCATCACGGACATCATGGTACTGCTTCTGCCAATACCAATGGTCCTGAGTCTCCAGATGGCCAGGTCGAGGAAGGTAGTTTTGGTCTTGCTCTTCAGTGTCGGGTCTCTGTACGTATTGGCGACAGTGGTACACCTATCTACTAATGCTTGGATTAGCACATGCGTCACAAGTGCTGTGCGTGTTGCGTTACTTCCTCCTATGCTCACCACGAAGGACGCCTCTTGGGACACGGTGTATCCTAGTCTGTGGATGTAAGCTGCTGCGTCCCGCGATCAGTTCATCGTTGTCTCTGACCACGCTATCTAGATTGATTGAAGCTAGCCTCATCATCATTACTGCTACTCTGACATCCATGAGGCTCTTTCTACGCCACGTAGCACCTGCTTGGATGGGTGAAATGGAAATCGTGGGCACATCGCCAACACTTCGCGAGACTGGATGGGAACTACAGCATCGAGGAACGCATGATCCCGACGATGTCGAGGACGGGTCATCGGAAGGAGACGTGTACCACACTAAAGACCAGTCATCTTGACAATGCGGCATACTAATCGAGACTGTTAGTGACAATTTTCATGCTAGGGAAAAAGATGCCTGTCACCTGCAGATTCTCTGTAGACTTGATATAACTTGTCGATAGCCAAAAGATGGACGTAGTTGCTCTCACATGGTTTCAATCGACAATCCACCATCGGAACGGAACATATTCTCCTTCCAAGCAACACTCTTCTCCTCTTTCCATGCTCGCATCCTCTAAGCATTCTTCAACGTTATTAACTGAGACCATGCCTCTCCATCTGACTGGAATTGAACCATGTGCGTCGGCCTCATCACCGACTATTTGAGTTATGATGCTCACACCACCAGATGTTGGCCTTGAAAGAAGAATTGCGAAACTGATGTTTGGCGGGATGACGGCGGACCAAGGTATGCCCGAACCGGTATCTCGTGCCTCAACAAGCCATGTGGTTGTCCCTCCATCTGCGTTAGAAGTATGAATGGAGAAGACTTCTGGTATTGCCTGTGTAGCTATACTCGACGCACGGACTTGCAGAGCTGGAAAGAAAACAGAGAGACCTGAAGGTCGTAAGATTGGTGTTGGCATGGGAACGCGCGTCTTCGGATCATCCCTATCAGGTGCATAGCTCAATGGAAGCGATACTTGATCCGCATCGTGTAGACCGAAAGGCGAGAGAAACGTCGTAGGCGCCCACCGAAAGCCCAAATTCTCGAGACGCCGCCCCCAAGTGAAGAGGATGTGCGCAGGAATCGTCCTCAGCAACTTTATAAGGATAGGCATCCTGTGTTGTATGGTGGCATGAAGCAAAGTCGTCGGGTCGAGACCCAGGAAGGTTGCAATGCATATCGCTTCGTCGCCCGGTCGCGTTGTGCGTCTATGGGCTACAGCTTTGAGCAAGACGCGTGTTGCACTCAAGGGGTCTCGGACGATGTCGAATTTGGTCGCAATGTTCCAAATCAGGTAGCTGTACTTCCACCAGAGTGTGCTCATTAGCAGCTGTTCAATGATACCATAGGCGATCGTCCCAGGTCCCAAACTGAGGTCTTCTTCGCCGTTCAAGGTGAAACAGCTTACTTTCCCAGGGATTAATAGCTCATGTGCCAGCATCCCTTCCTGAAAAGTCCAGAGCCTTGATCTCCAGCCTGAAGTCATTACTCTGCTCAGAACTTCGACATTTCGAGCTGTACTTGACAGCCGTTGAAGGTCGGGATCCAGGACCAAGACACCTCCAGCTGCCAAATAGATCTCTTGCATTTTCTGGATCGAAAAGTCGCGCAGGTGTTGGTACTTTGGCTGTACAGGAATGCAAAGGGTGTCAAACCAGAAGGCCACAGTGCCATGCTTGTGTGCAGCAGTGTCATATGCCTTGCTGACAGTATAGACCAGCGCATTTTCTCCTATTGATTTAGCCATACTTTCTATCCTTAATAGTTGACATCGAGGTAGAGAGTTGCCCTGCGGATTTCCCAAACCGTCTGACCAGACGTGGCTGACGGCAAAGTACGGGTATACTTCATGTGGTTCGCGGGGCAGTAACTCGATCCCATCGACCAGGAGCTGAAGACAACTGGAGTCATCTTCGGCTCTCACTATCGTGATTAGTGGAATGAGTCCTTCCATCAACATTGACGCGACCTCCTCGATCGGAGGAGATATCATCTCACAACAACAATTATCTTCAACATGCAATGGCTCAAATTTCTCGCCAACTCGTCCCAGCATGCAGCCTGTAGCCACATCTTTTTTGCACTTGCTATGATCTTGAAGAGCTCTCACGCTTCCCAAAGAGAATGCATAAGCTTGTTCTTGCAGGGGAAGATTGTCCTGCATGTATTCAACTGTCGAGATGCACCATCCGGAAGCGATCATATGATGCCGCAGGAACGTGTCCTGCTGTGGTGTCGGGTTATTGTCTCTCTTTTGAAGCAGCCGCGTACTTGTCCCTTGAAGAGCATCTGTCAGCAGCATGTTTACAAACAGCGTTTGTTTAAGAACGTCAGAGTCTTCGACGTCATTGCCGTAAAACAGTAGATAAGTGAGCATATTATTGACGGTTGTAGCTTCAGCCAAGTACTCATGTATGGTATCGACAATAGTTGCTTGCTCCTCCTCTCCATGCTCGTCATACCTGGTCTTCCAGTCCCCTAAATATTTTGGCAAGGCAGTGGTAGTTATAAATTGTCGATTATTGAAGTCGTGGCGGATAAAATCAGTTCTCGTGATGGGAACATCGAGAACAGACCTCAGTAGCCCAAAGAAGAGCCATGATTGAAGGAAAGAGGACATCTCCTGGATGGTGCGGCCGTTGAGATCGAATCCAACGTCTTCCGTTGACCAGCGCCATGTAGAAACGTCCCAGCCTTTGCGGTCTGGAAATGTCAGGAAACTGCCTGCGTCAAAGTCATCATGGCCAATGTAGGGTATGTGGATAGGAGCGACGCGCCCGTCTAGCATCAGATGTTCCATTTTATCGATGGAATAAGGGATGGAGAGATGGAAGTGCGCTGGGGACGAGGATGAGAAGTGGAATGCAACGCCTTTACAGGCGACACGTGATTTTCATGATCAGTACAGCCGACGAAGATCTCCTCTGATATCGAGGGAGAAACCCATCAAATGCTTTCAATTCAGATCCAGAAGAAACACTTACCTCAAAGACAGATGTGATTGCAGACTTCCTTCACGTGATCACAGCCTAATGACTGTGTGAGGAATATGCACTGAATAACGCAGATACATAAATAATTACATATATTCTAGTCTCGCTGGTTCATTTGACACGGCAAAGTGTTTGCTAGACGACTATTCCTCGCAATGAGATGATCAAAGCGGCCAATCCCAGTTGCGGAAATGATAGTCATGACCGGTGAGACGATTTCAAGTTTCTGGCAATCAAGACAGTAGAAGTGCAATCGGCAGATGTGGAACGCACTCGGAGAGAACGAAAGTGCTTCGCCTGTAGAACTACAAAGATCGTCCTGCTCCTCGCCCAGATCTCTTATCCTACGTCAACCTTTCATGCACAGCCCGACCAAACCTTGAAGCCAACTCCTCGCCAAACTGTCCTTCCCATTTCTCCCTCTCTTCGCCTTACTAACACCAGTCCCAGACTCTCCGCCAAGATCAACGCCAGGCTTATCACTCAATGAAGCAACAGTCTCGGCGTCTTTCTCTAAACTCCCCTTAGCCTCCCCTTGCTTCTCCCTCTCCACAGCTCGATCAACAAACTTGTCCTTTACGAAACCCATAAAAGCGTCAACATCCTTCTTCAAACTCATCGCCCCCAAGGAAACCCTAACAACTCCCGTCGGCCGACCCTGGACAAGCGCAGTAGGCTTATTACACCGATGACCCGCGTCATACGCTCTCCTCAAATTCCTCTGCTTCCATTCAAGATACGTAGCAATACCACCTGGATTGCAGAGACCACCACTCCTCACGTAGATGTTTTCTTTATCTGCTGCTGCTTCGACTTCCGTAAAAGGAACCAATGAGCCATCCGAGCGAAGGATGTTGAAGGCAACGGTGGCGCCTTGAGTTTCTGCGTCACCGTAGATCGCGTCGTCGTCTTTGTAGATCTTGAAGACGGGTGCGTTGTTGGAATGGCGCATCGATGTCATAAAATCGTACGTGTATTTGCCCAGCCAATTCGTATGAGCCGATATCATCGTCATACTCGTGAACAGTCTTCGATGGACGTCCATCGCGTGGCCAAGCGCGATGATGGAATGGAAGGGCAATGTGCCTTCCTCCAACTCATCATGAAGAGCATCTTCGGACTTCTTCGCGTGCCAAGTTGAATCCAGGACGATGACCATTTCGACGGTACCGCCACCAAAGTAACGACGTTTCCGAAGCATGTGTGCGGAGCCTTTACGAATGATAAGAGCGCCGATATCGGGCATGCCAAAGATTTTGTAGAAAGAGACGGCTGTGAAGTCTGGTTCGTCGCGGTCGAGCTCGAGCTGAGTGCAGGTGGACAGAGCAGCAGCGTCGAGGAGGGTATACGCATTGCATTTCGAATTTCGAAGTTGCCTGGCCCAAGTCAGGGGTAAGCGGCGGCCGGTCATGTTGCTTTGGCCTGGGTAGCCGAATAGTGTTGGTCGAGTAAGGTTTGTGTCCGCTTTTATCCATTGCTCTACTTGCTCATGAGAGGTCAAACATGTATGCTTGCCATCACTGAGCTCGCGCAAACCAACAAGGCTTGTATGAGCATCGCGATGATACCCATACCGGAAACTTTTGGTTTCATCTCGACCGAGCAGGGACCTTGTGCTTGACTTTGTTGTTGCGTGGGAATAGTCTCGAAAACATTCTCCGACTAGCCTTATGGCAGCCGTAGCGTTAGCTGTGAATATAAGATCGAATTTGTCTGGATCTGCATGGAAGAATCGAAGAGCTTGTTGGCGAATTTTGTCCACGCGTGCTGTTGATAGACGGGAGGGCGCAGAATTCGAATGTGGATTCCCGTATAGATTTTGAACCAGATCTGCACAAGCGGCTTCGCTGAGAGACTTGGCTGGGATCTATGACACAGTCAATGGAATACAAGAATTGCAATAGTGTGCAACGAACGGTGGCACCTCCGTGGTCTAGATATGTACATCCTGCATAAACTTTAGTCTTGAATTGGGTGAGTATTGTCTTCCTTACCTTTCAGGTTTGGGTACTCAGTATCCCGAATGACCTCGACATCGACATTGTACATCTTCATCTGGTAAACAAAATAAGGGTATCACTACCACTTGGAAGCAGCAAGTCCAATGGAGAGTAGAATTGAGTTGAGCTGATGAATGGCTATTGAAGCTCAACAACAGTATGCTTAAAGCTAATGGACCTAGAATTCCGCACGAAAATGCGGTGGCGAAGTCTTGGCTTAGATGGTTAGAGGATGTCAATTACAAATGAACTTATACAAGAGTCCTGAAGATCAGCAGTCACTCTGTATTGATCTTATACCTAATCTTCGTAGGGCGAGACTTTATGTAAGATGCTCATAAACCGTGCTACTTGGACCATACTGATTGTTGTTGATAAGATAGTCGTTGGTACCTCGTCCGTAGGCTGAACCACTCCACTTCTTTTGTTGGTTCGCTTTAGACGAGGGGCAATATTGGCCCTCGATCTTGAAATTTAGTGATGTGTCGCCGAGGCAAGACTGTTGAGATGGTAGACGACAACGCTCGTTGCAAATATCTTTCCGTGCTGGAAGCGAGATGATTTATCGATCCTGAAGTCGAAAGGATACATCACAATGACTGCAGTGCAGAACACTCTTGACGATTGGGCGAAAGTGCGGAGTTTCTTCAAGATTCTAGGGCTGACTGGCTGGATAGACGTTGATTGGATAAATATCGACGCAAAAGTTCGTTACTGCCCCCAAGAAGAATTAAGCAAGGGAAGCTTCCTTCATCGCCACGACAGAATTTTGGGAGGCATCAGACCACCATGAGTTCGAAAAAGTGAGCGGTTGTGCTCCTTGCTTCGGAACTGCTAACCTGAGTGAGAAATTCAATAATCAGGAAGCTCATAGTCTGCACATTCTATCAGCATCTTAGGCCGTGCGAAATGCAGTGACAGCCTCTTGAAGCTGCAGACACATCATCGTACGAGCAATGGGTGTTGCCCATGAATCTCGACTCTGTTGGATCCCTGCAGAAAATCTATTTCCACCCCTGCGATCTCGCGCAGAGAAGGCGCAGAAGATGACCCATGTTATTGCGTGTCCTGGTGCGGCGCAGCAAACAGCCTGCAGTGAAACAAGTCCGAAAAGTTCTTGTCAGTACCTGCAGGTGGAAACCTCCACGAATTCTGTTCACATACTAGGGACGGTCGAAGATGGCCATGCATTCGATTTTCAGCATGTCATCATAGGTACGCCACAAGATGAGCATCTCGTTGCATTTGTGACTATGCCAATCAGATTCGCGAGTTTGAGACCGAATATTGACAAGGTCTTTTGCGCAACACTCTTCACACAGCTACGTTCCCAGCTATGTGGGGAAAGTTTTGCCTCTTGTAATCTGCAGCTTCCGAATCATCATTAGTCAGCCGCTGCGGCGCGACGGGATGAAGAGTCGTTTAACACATCCAAGGACCAAATGTCAGTGGCCTCCCTGGACCGGCTGCTTGGCAGGCTGATTTGCGATCAACCAAGTCTCGACCTGCGTTCAGCTCTGACCATGGAGGCGGTGAAGGGAGAATCGAGCATCTGACCTGTTCTGTTTGATTAGGACTAGGTAAAGAGAAAGAGTGATGAAGGTAGCTTGTCCAGGCCTGAACAGGCCATGATGATGCTCTGAAGAATGAAGTTACATTGGTAGGGGCTACACGATGCACGAAGCTCTCCTCTCTGATGTTTCCATGATCCTGGCAATTGCATCTTACAGAGTTCAATAGAAGGATGCAATCGTGTGTGTTTCATCCCACAATGAAACTCGTAGATGACCAGCTTTGAACGACCAAGGGTCTGTAGCTGCAGAAGATAGCCACGTCTAATGGTACGCGAATGGTGATGAGGTCCTGATGTGCTGGCGAAGCGCAATGGAAAGACAAGATTCCTCGGATCTTTGTTGTGGTTTGCGCATTGGCCCGTTGACGACTTTTGAGACTGAGGGGGAATGGGCCAAAAGAATCACAGTGCTCGCCCGCAATTTTGATTTATGCGATATGTACCTACCACATTCATGGGACCTTCTTTGGACATCATTTAGAGTCGTATCCTCAGGTGGTTCATAGGTCTTAGTAGGCTTAAAACTGACCGGAAGTTCCTATCCGTGTTAATTTATTTGCCTTAGCTCTCGTATTCTCTTGGACTCACTCACCCAAACTCTCGAGAGACATCCGGGTCAATTATGGACGAACCAAAAGAAGGACTCCATAGTTCCGTAGGTGCAGAATCGGATCTAGGTGCTCGGCTCATTGCACTGCAGGCTCGGGGCTTTCGGGGACGGGGCATGTTGTCGCGTGAGCAAGGCCCGAAAATACAGCAGGTGGCGATATCCTCGAAGGACCTAAGGTACTCGGTGTCCTGGGCGTTGTGGAGTTGTCGAAAGGAATGAGGAAAAGGAGGAGGTTGGAGATGGAGAAGAAGCCTTAGGATTCCCCAGACGGGGACCTGGAGAGACGCCAGCCTTTGTCATCTGCACACTTTCTCACCACACTTTCTCCACCACGTCCGAGGCGCTCCAATGAGCATATCAACGAACCATTGAGGCTCCCAGAGCCTCTCTATGCGCTCCAATTGTCACCTCCTTCATTGCCGCGCCCTCTCTCCACATTCGACCTCTATCACTACAAGAGCTGCCGAAGCTGCCATCCATCAATGCGCCCCAACCATCGAGACTCTACGATTCCTACTGTCTAGCTACAGTAGGGCGAAAGCCCTCTTAACACTAAAGGTACTCTTGTACATGCATTCATTTGCTGATTGGCGGCCCGAGTCGCGTGAGAGCAAGAGACGAGGTTCCCCGCAACGCTGCGATCTCCGCTATTAGCACTACACTACACTGTTCCTGGTAGTGACTCTCACCATGGGACCTCAGTTCCCAGCGTGTTCCCGTGCCTGACCATCATGATGCTGCAGGATTTTCCCGCCCGCTATACGTTGGACACCGACACTTCAACAGAAAGCGGGGATCAACGGTCAGGTATATTGACAGGCATATAAAGCGGCGTCCGTTCATCGGTCTTGCTCCAGAACCCAAACCTTTTCGTCGAGTTCTGGTCTGCAAAGATGTTGTCCAAATTACTGCTTTTTGTTGCTTCTGCGGCGGCGATTGTGAATCCTGATGGCAGTGTGACCATTCCTGGAGCGTCATCTTACAATGGCTTGAACTTGGTGCCACAGATGGGATGGGACAACTGTGGGTGATAGAGAGATGTCACCTGAACATTCCATAATTAATCATCATACAGGGAATGCATTCGGTTGCAATATCAATGAGACCATCCTCCTCGACACAGCCAAGGCGATGATTTCCTATGGTCTTCGTGATCTGGGTTACAATTATGTTGTACTCGATGATTGTTGGTCGCAGGGACGGAATAGCAGTGGCTACATCGAGCATAATCCGATAAAGTTTCCCAACGGGATGAAACATGTGGCCGACGCCGTTCACGATCTAGGCATGAAGTTTGGCATGTATTCGTCGGCAGGGAAATTCACTTGCGGAAAATTCCCAGGCTCTCTTGACAACGAACAAAAGGATGCTGACCTTTTTGCATCATGGGGAGTCGACTACCTCAAATACGACAACTGGTGAGTGGACCATCTCAATTTTGGTATGACATACCACTTATCCGAACAGCTTCAATCTTGGCCGAAGTGGAACTCCAAAGCTTTCGTTCGACAGGTACAACGTGATGAGCCAAGCTCTAAATGCTACGGGTCGACCAATCCTGTATGCCATGTGCAATTGGGGTAATGATGATCCCTACGATTGGGCTTACGATATCGCCAACTCCTACCGCATGTCCGGAGATATTTACGACAGCTTCAACAGACCTGACAGTCGCTGTCCTTGTGACGACGTGATCGGCTGCAAATGGCCTGGATTCCACTGCTCCGTCATGAACATTCTCAACAAGATGGCCTCCATCGTATCACGCACCATGTCAGGAAGTTTCGCAGACAGTAAGTACCTCCCTCTAGCTCTTCTTGTACATCCGCTAAAACACCATTCAGTGGACATGCTAGAAGTCGGCAACGGCGGCCAGACAGACGAAGAATACAAAACCCATTTCAGCATGTGGGCAATGATGAGCTCACCATTACTAATCGGAACGAATGTTCTCACACTCACGCCCGCCAACCTGGCAATCTACTCCAACCCCGCCGTCATCGCTCTGAACCAGGACCCCTCCGCCGGCGCCGGAACGCGCAAATGGAGATACCTAGTCAACGACACAGATATGTACGGCCAGGGCGAAATCTCCCTCTGGACCCGCACGCTGAAGAATGGCGATCGAGTCATCGCTCTCCTCAACGGCGGAAACAGCACCAGGTCTATGAACGCAACACTGAACGATATCTTCCTCGACGAATCCACCGCGGGTACTTACGTCCCAGCCGCCGAGCTGGACGAGACATGGGACGTCTATGATCTCTGGGCGAATCGGATGAGCGATTTCGAAGCCGGTTCTTTGATCAATGGATCGGCGCCTCTTATTACTGCCACCTCGAACAGCACGACTCGATATAACGCTACTGCTTTGAGTTGGGCGGACGGATTGAACCAGACGAATGCTGCGCTGTTTGGTTCGAAGGTTGGGAGTATTCCGCCGCATGGGACATGGACGACGGAAGTCGCGAGACATGGGATCGGATTGTTCCGATTGAGGAAAGCTGCGTCCACAATGATGAGGAAGAGGGATGAGTTGTGAGGCCTCTCTAGTCTAATCTTTAATTGCCATCAATGTTTTTCATGGATAATGATAAATGCAAGTAATGTTAAAATACCGCTTATCGTCCCAAAAAGAAATCGAACCAGAAGCTTTTCCTCCCTCCCTCTTTCTCAAACTTCATCATCACTCCCCAACCCACCAGGTCTCCCATCACTAACCTCCGTATGCGTAACCCACTCCCCATCATAAACCGGCCCACCACCTTCCCCAACCGTAACCTCAGTACTACAAACCGCAACCTTCAACCCCGGCACATCCGCCCTCTGAATCTCCGTCCCATCAAACCCAACAATCCTCCAATGCAAATGCCTAACCAAATACGGCACCACAACCCCCGTCTCCAAGCCCTCCAACGTCCCCGCAACGATATCCTGCAGCAGCGCGGACGTGAGGGGAACGGTACCTGTGACGACGAGGTCTTCGGCGGCGTCGGAGGCGCATTTGGCGCAGGCGGTGTCGGAGGCGCGGCCGAGCAGTGTGAAGCGGCCGACTGTGTTGTATTCGAAGGGCCAGGTTGCGGGGTCTGGGTTGAAGTCGCCGAGGAAGACGTAGACGGTGAAGGTTTGGTTTAGGCCGTGTTTTTGGGCGCGGAGGTTGGTTATGTATTCGGTGTATTTGGGGGCGGTGGCTAGTTTTGTGAGGACGGGGGGGAGGTCGGGTGCTGGGTTGGGGGATGGTTAGTGGGGTTGTTTGTGGGGTCTAAGGTGTGAGGTTTTTCATTGGGTTGGGGTTGGGGTTGGGGTTGAAGTTGATTTTGTTTGTGATACCTAGAGGATGAAAGATTCGCGGATAGTCACTGGCATCATGCGTGATATGAGTCGTGGGTAATGGATTGCGTGCCCTGGATTTTCGATTTCTGAAGGTTACCAAAAGAAAGTGTGAACTCACTGTCTGGACCAATATCATTATCAACTTGGATCATGGGAACCTGAGCCTGCGCGACTGGCGGACCGTCTTGCAGAGCCCTTTCAGTAGGAGCTCCGGCGCGAGCCACAGACTTCTGCACAGCAAACAGTCTGGTCGTGGGAAGAGAATTGATAGCACCACTAGAGATAAAATCTCGGACAACATTACCCGTGCCATAGAGTCGCGCGACGGCACTCCTAACACTTTGTTGATAGTCCGCGGTAGTAGCAAACCTCCATTTCTGTGTTTCAGGATAGGCATAATTGAAAGTGGTGGTCTCTTTCACGCCAGTAGAGTTCCAGAACTTGGTTCCAGAGCCATCCCAGAAAGGCTTGAGTTCGGTATTGACGTCCTCGATAGTCCCACGTTCGGCTATGAAGCTGTCGCTACCGACAGCTCCAGGCTCCACGTAGCTGTTTGGATTCAATGCTCCCCAGATAGCCCAAAGTCGGTCCACATTGCAGTGATGCAGCCAGAAGATCGGATCGAAAGCGCTCACGTCAAGCGCTGACATATGACCACCTCCACCAAATGCGTCATGGAGTGCATCTGTGGTCAGATTAATGCTCTGTATACGAGTTTCACCGGGGTCAGATACTCACCATGAATATTCTCGATACTTCCGTATTCGCCAGCTTGTTGATTTCTCAACCATCTGTTATTAGAGAATGCGTTAAAATTCCGAATAGCAAGAGCAACGACTAAGCTGGTTCGAAGTGATGCAGTCATTGTGGATAAGGCAGACGCGACCTGATTGTTTCTCGAGTTCCCTCTTGAGTCTGGGTATCGTGCCGTAGCTGGAAATCGACTCCAGGATGCATCGAAATCGCCAGCAGATGGGTTCAGAGGGTGAAACCTGAATGAAGCCAACGGATTGGGAATTTGTCTTGTACCATTCCTATCAATGACACTGATTGTCGCTGCAGTCAATGCAGAGGGGAATCCTGCGGGCAGCGCAACCCAATCGTAATAAGGCAGCCGAAAGTCCTTGGCAGCAGCCACGTACTTTGCGTTGTTTGATCCAGTGAACTTGCTAGCAATGTCTTGAATGATGGCATACAGTACTTGCTCGACTAGACCGAGATAGGGGCGGTGCCTACGAGTGTCATTATTGAAAGTCTCAAGCATCCAATACTATCACTGACCAGGTCAAGAAGATTGTGGAGCTGTGAGTGCAGTAGCCACCAGAAGCACCTGGCAGTCCTGCCACTCCATTATAGGGCTTGTACGGCATTCCGTGGATGCCCGCCAATTGATAATAAGAAGTAATATTGTTCTCATTCATGCCTTGAAAGGCTTCGAGTCCAAGCATGTACAGATTCCACTGGTCAGGAAATCGAGATTGAAGCTCCCGCACTTCACGTCGTAAAGGCACCGAGCCTAGGCTTGGTTAACGACATGATGTTGGCCATGTTTGTGGAATCAGAATACCATCAGGCCCAGGACTACCGGTCACGCCGACGGCCTTGATGTTTGCAGACATTCCGAGCTGTTATCAGTAGTTGTTGCAGGATTGGAGACGGTCTGTGAAATGGTCAGACGAGGAGAAGACCAATATTTATACATCCATGTTGGTAAGACGACTCGTGATACACGATTTGTCCCTGAGCGGAGGTGGCAGTGTTCATTGGGCAAGCGAGAAGTATCACTGCCTCTTTCTAAGCGGACACCGTTATTGGAGAGAAGCCCTGTGCAGTGTGCATACCTCAGCTGATGCAGATATTGGACGAGAGACCGGGCTGTGCCGGACGGGCATATGTAGCAGATGCCAAGAAGCTTAAGGCTGCAGCTTTCTTTGTCCAGCCAGCTAAGAGCTGCAACTCATGTCTCAGACAAACATACGATTTCGTTCGATACGACGATCTGGTTCTGGCATGTAACCACGAGGGGACTTGGTCGAGCGTCCACTAATGGAATGATTCTGGGCGTCAATTGGCATGACTGCGCGTGCAGCTCTGCACTCTAGCATGCTGCACTGTGGAACGAGCACACCGGACCTCGAGATGCGAGTTCAGAGTCGCTGACTGCGTCGTAGCCAGTCGTATATACGAGGAGGGCCGGACAGCGAGTGATGTGGTCGTCTCTGGGGGTCCGTCTGCTGTGGTTCAGTCGTCGACAGCGGTGAGCTGCGGAGACACAAAGTCACATCGGCTTCTTTATATCACACAAGCCTGTCATGGCAAGGATGAAGATGGAGACATTGAGATGCAGTGACTGATGATGGACGAAGCGTAGATGGAGCACAGATCGATTCTTGCAGTCGAGATCGAGCTCTTTGTCGGATGCACGTGATTTATCTGGTCCCTTCGTCTCCAACAGTAATTCCTAGGTGATAAATCATCAACTTTCATCGTCTACCGATACTCTAACTTTCATACTTCCTGGCTTCATGAGTAGCGCGCCATGTGAATCACCATCGTCGCTGGAAGTCACACTTCGATCGATTGCGTTCCCCGAGGTCCGATCCATCATGATCCCCGCTACTACGGTACTACCCATATCTATATATGGTGCGGCGATCCTGCCGACGCTGATCCACCTCCTGAAAATTCCACGGCGTCCTCTTGTCCTGCTTCAGGTGTTTGAAACCTCATGATTCCTTTTCATTTCAGATGCGTGGGCCCCTTCAATCAGCGTGGGAACGAGTATCTCAATAGCAGATGGCGCTGTGGTGAATCTGAATCGCTCCACGGCGTTGCATGGATCGACCGTCCTAATGCCACTGTTTTCTAGATGCGGAAAGATGGGAAACAGTTGACATAATATAGAAAACGGATAGGACTGTCACATGTATCTGTCCTGCGAAAAGAACAACACTATCGACGGGCCGAGCCAGGTACTCTAGATGAATAGAGGTAGAGGCATCGAAAAACGAATATCCCCCTAAAGTGGGCCGGTGACGCCTGACTAGAAAACAACACAGCATTCGTAAACAATACGTGAAAGCAAAAGGGCAATATGTGGGGCCTTACTTGCAACAATCCACGACTTCACAGGAGTCCAGTGAACGGGCTTCACTGTTAGCTTGGCGGATCTGTTGGGACTACACCTACTAGTACTCCACGGAAGCGAGCATCAACACCTTTATACGGACACTTTATCTGGGTCGCGTCCTCGAAGTCAGCTATCCTTCCCGTGTGCCTCTAAATAATCCTTGCAACAACGCTATAGAACAGGAACAGTGCCATACCGGCATCATCCAATGTTCTCCAGGAAGAAGAAGACAATCCATCTCATCCGTCACTGTCAGAGCACCTTCAACGTCCCTCCTCACGATGCGCACAAACTCGATCCGGACTTGACTCCCAAGGGAGTCAGTCAAGCAAAGACGCTAGGACGATCATTTCCCTATCTCACACCAGATTCGCTTATCGTGGCCTCACCTCTGAGACGAACGCTCAACACAGCTCTTCACGCATTCGGTAGCCATCTGTCAGCGACCGGCTCACAGATCCTCGCGCTGCCAGAATTTCAAGAATTGAGTAAATGGCCATGCGACACTGGATCCTCTCTGCCAACTTTGCTAACGGAATTCCGCGACCATCCGGTCAACTTTGAGCACGTCACTTTTGATTGGGATAGCAAGGATGGATATTTCTCTCCCAGCGAGCGACGCACTCTCCAACGGATGGTGAACGCACGACAATGGCTTCATGATCAAGAATCCCAAAACATCGTTGTCGTAGGCCACTGTCACTGTTTGCAACTTCTCGCCGGCGAAGGAAGCTACGAGCAGATTCGAGCAGGATTGTGCACCCAAGGTTGGCAGAACGGTGAGTGGAGGAGCTATCACTTCGAAGTGGGACCGAATCGGGAGAAGCACCTGGTAGAGACCCGAGAGAGTCTGAGGCGGAGAGATAAACGCAAGAACGTCGTCTTGTTTGAAAGCGATGAAAACTCGGTTTCTAGACCTGTCACAGCTCCCGCGGCATCAGCAGGCGTCCCACCTATCCAGGAGAAAAGTCACAGACGGAAAAGTTCGGCTTGGTTCAAGCCTGGGAAATTGGTTCGTTCTTTCACTTTGTTTTGAAAATCTTGATCGTCCATCCTGACTTGGTACAGGCGCCCTCGAAATCCTTGGATGAACAGGATGGGTCGAGTCGTCGGGTAACTCAATGATAGCTATGAGCAGGTGTTAGATGGAAATGGGCGGCACTTTGTCAGTGAAAATAACTGTAGATCATGTTCAGCAAGGCGTTGGTTGGAATGTAAGACTACATCA
The DNA here is from genome assembly GCA_007735645.1 of Venturia effusa. Lineage (NCBI taxonomy): Eukaryota > Fungi > Ascomycota > Dothideomycetes > Venturiales > Venturiaceae > Venturia > Venturia effusa. The sequence continues at coordinate 1,069,490 of CP042191.1, read as the reverse complement.
TGAAATTGATAGACATAGACCTCTGCGATTACCAAACATGTCGGTGCGACATATACTGGATCCAGGACAATCATATCAAGCGTTAACGTCATACCCAACACTCATAGCATATCATCACCCTGCTGCTCAAATACCGTGACCAGAATTCCGATGAACAAATCCACGTGACGCTCAACTACCGGCCCGATCGGCAATCACCATCGGCTCCTTCACCAGCTGCCATTTCCATCAACATCACACACAACCAGCAAAACCCCAACCCCGATCCAAAACAAGAAGAAGGAACAGAGGTGGAAGCAAGAACCCCTTCCCCGCAGCCCCTCATCGCGACCCACCCTCAAAACCCCAGGCCCCGGGCCAAAAAAGGTCAAAAACTCTAAAACCCTTACTGGCTATTCTTAGATGGCAATCATCAATTTCGGTCCTTCGGAAGGCCTGGCTGATCCGCAAAGCTGAATCCATGGGGATCCCTATATCATACGTTGTACATACCACTACTACTGACCAAAGTAGTCAAGTAAACCCACCGAGGCGAGAAGGGAAAAAATAGAATTCGTATCCAGGAGTAGGTATACTATGTATAGTTGCATGACAGAGTGGGTGGGTGAGGTGGAAGGTGGGTCTGCATGTTTTACATAGGTACCATGGTGGTCAAGACCTCGGGATGCGGGGAGGATTTATTATAGCAAGTATTGTGGAGTGTCAAGAAAGAGAGGGACAGGGTACACGGCGTGTCGTATGTCTGTATGTGTGAGAGGAGGGGCAGTTTCGAGATCCAGAAAGGAGTTTCTGCAGCTTGGGTGACGATAGAAGATCCATGTCACTTGCATCATTCTTATTGCACCGCAATCGCAACCCAGAATGAGATTCTCATATTCGCCAAGTCCTCATTTCGTGCACACAAAGTCTAGATCTAATAGTTACAAAATGCCCAATTCGGATGAAAGAACGAAGATATCTTACAAAAGACGGCGCAAACTCTGCCTTTCTGTGAGCCTGCAAGCGATCGTTTGGTATAGTGGTTCTACTGGGTATAACAAGGAAATAGAACAAAGAATACAGTGCGCTCAACGTGAAAACAAAGGAGGTAAGATAAGAAAAGAAATTCGAAACTATCCATGAAATCGCTGCAGTTAGAGTGTGCCTGCTTCAAGTCGCAGAAATGGTCAGAACAACGTACACCACGCGCTCGCACGGATCCTAGCCTCGGGGCTCTTCTGTAGCCCCAGATTTAGCAATTCGGTTACATCAAGCCCAGTGGCTCGCCTGATCTCTAGGGTAGTGTTCCGAAGTCGAGCTTCACTTCGGATTTCTTGCATCGCGGCCTCGATGGCTCGGCCAGTCTTGGCCATCTCGATTAGGTGAAAGCGGTTTCCTTGCGCGGCTGCGTAGGGAGATGTTCCAATGATCAGTTCTAGCAGCGTGATCGCCAGCGCGTAGACATCCGAAGCGATCGAGGGTGGTGGGTAAGGCCTGGTGAGCAGCTCAGGAGACATATAATCGTATGTTCCGCCACCCATGACGGAATCGGTCGAGGAGGTCGTGCTCACGTCGGTTCGAAAGGATGACGTAAAGTCAGCCAGCACTGGTGTAAATGGAACATCAAGCAGTGGAGTGCCAAAAGCCATCGATGAGTCCGGCCGTAAAAGAATATTCGCCGGCTTCAAGTCTGCGTGAACTACATTTGCAGCGTGTAGCCAAGCCAAACTCGTCGTCAAGGCTTTGGCGATGCGAGTGAATATCGATACCAATTTGGCTGATCTCGCTGCTTCGTCCAACCGAGACAGCTCGTTGCTGATTAAGTCCTCAAGATTCGCGGGTAAAGCAGAAAAAACAAGGGAGTTTTTTCGAGTATCAAAGCCATGAAACGGCACGACATGTCTTTCAGAACCAGATAATAGAGACAATCGTGATAAGATGGTAGCCTCCTCCTTCAAGACTTTGACGGACGGACGATTTGCAGCAATCTTCACGGCGAAGTATTGGGGACGTGATTCAGGGAAAGAGCTGCTACGCCTTGATCGAGTCGGTGTTGTTGGAGGCGTTATCATGTTGACTGAAGGGGTATTCGAGGCCTTTACTGACGTGGCAAGGTAGACCGTACTCCATCGTCCGGACCCAAGTTTCTGATCGTGCAATAGCTCGTAATCGAACCTGTCTGTGGGAAAGAGATGCAGACTCGACAAGGATACGGCGTTTTGACGTGTGGAATCTCGACGATCTGTAGAGCATCTGTCTACTGGAGCAAATATGTTGGCCATGGTGCGTCGACGAGAAGTCACTGGAGCCCTTGCCACATCGATATGTTGTGCAGCAGTGGTCCAATTACTGTCGTGTAGAGGCAATATCGGTGGCGATGTGTGAACGCGTGACAACGGCTGTGGACGCGCAGGCGCTGAAAGTCTTTTGGACGATGAACTAGGGCGCTGAAGAGCGATTTTGAACGGCCGGTCGCTCGGCGCCACGGGTAGAGGTACATGTGACGAACTACTGATGATAGACATCGTGAAACTCAAGTTTACACTTTTGGATCGAAAGGTTTCCAAATAGATGGTGTTTGTCGTGTCGGAGAGCCGATCTCCACTGTGGGTTTGCCTTGAGACAGGGATCGAAAACGTTTGAGTGTGAATCCCAGAACATAATACAAGGAGATGGGTGTATATGGGATTCTTGAGTAGGAAATGCGGCCTGCGAGGTTGCAAAGATGCTGATGTTGATGATGAGGTCAGTAAGCGGCTTTCGAAGCGCGATGTTGTCGGCTGTCGACACCGATTCTGGACTTTGCCCTTGAGGGCTAGCTGGCTGCCACAGACAGAGCACCGTGGTCCAACGTGCACCACTCACAGGCTCGATGGCATCGTTGGCTCCAACATCGACGACAGAGCCCGATGGTCCAGGTCGATATCACTCTGGCATGCCGAATGTCTCTTTCAGATCCTCATGCTTATCATGTAGCGGCGAAAGCTTGCTTGCGGCGTCTGGATCGAGTCGCGTCGAACAAGATAAGAACCGATGGCATGAATGCGACAATTGGCTGCGCCGTCGTTATCGTGGAATGCTTCATGGTCGCGGCCGCTGGGATGTGCTTGTGGATGAAAGCTTGGAAGCTTGTGAAGAAGCTGGGAACAAAATCGCGGCTGACTATCGTGAAAGTGGCTGGAAGGGTCATGTGATATCCCGTCCGACTATCGATTTTATATTACTCGTCTCCACTCATGATTGAGTCTGATATGATCTATCCTTGCGGATCGTGCTGGCTTTATGTAACCTTGACAATGCAACATCAAACCATAAAAATGGTACGTTATATGAACATGGAGACGGGACCGCCATGGTAGCATTTCATGGAGCTTCCAGGATGTTCAGCGACCAATCATGTAGCTAATCCAGACAAAGTTCGATGAACCGACCGCAACCGCTTTGAGTTACCCAGATCTTCAGAGGCTCTTACTGCTCCATCCGAGGCTTTCACCAGAAAACTGATGGCCGTCCATCTAGCCACTAATCTCACCAGGATCTGTGTCTCGCATTGGATTTCCCTTGAAGAACAGGTTAACGCCTGCTTCTGCCCGATTCTCAGACCCAGCAATTGCCGTCACACCACGCGTTGTGTACCGCTCCCAGCTCCAACCTGGCAAGTCCAATTCGGCTCTTTTTTGACAAGCTTGGCCGCAATGGCTCCATTTAGGTACTCACTGCCTGGAGCCAAAGGCTCCGAAGCAAAACCGTTTTTGGTGGACTTAAAACATACGTCCAATCTTCGCGCTGTAATTGTCTAGGTTGTTGTTGTGAGGAAATCTCAAAGCTAAGGGATTTGAAGGATTGAGATGGTCCACTAGATGGACTCCGAAACTGCAGAAAAATTGTAGCCCCGGAATGCTTTTTAAGTCCGGCAATGAGGTCGGTCTCGAAAAGTCGCTTAGCCTTCCAGTACTCAATAGTATCACAAGCTATACTCTAAGTGGCGTAATCACCGATTCCTCTGAGAGCACAGGGAGCCACAGCAAGCAGTGGGCCGATTGGATAGCTGAAGAACGGGCACGTTCTCTGAATGCCGGTAAAGATTCCCAGGATCGCTCCAGGAAAACACAGTCCGACAGATGTTTCCAGTCTTGCGGCCACACCAAGAGGAGAGCCCGTCTTTTCAGAGACTTCAGCTGTGGGAGTGCTGGCATCGCAAGCAGCATCGTGTGCCTTACTGACGAGTGGACGACCACTGAGCAAATCATTAATGCTAGACATCATACCCTTGGGTCTCGCTCTCGCCTGATCACCGTTGAGACTTGTCTTGTCCATCTCCCATGCGCCTTTTTCTTGATTGTAGATTTGATCTTGACTCTTCGAAGCGCAGTATACACTTCTTGGAAATGTTATCTCGGATCTCTCAAGCAATCAATTTATTCACCTGCACAAAGCAGACCAGAATGGTGATAGCAGTGACATCCTTCACTGTTCTCTGAGGGGATACACATGTCATTTCAAACGTCCACGCGTAAGTATCAATCCTCAGGAGGCCCCAAAACCTATCGCCATCGAAGAATACGTATTCTCAGCACGCTGCTGACCGGATGACTTTTCCAGCAGTATATCAAGTACCAGCTTAGAGAGAAGTCGTGATCAATTTCCAGGTGCTGTGATGCATAAAAAGAAGCGCCCCTGACATCACAAGCATGAAGAGACAGGATCATGTTCGTCTCTTTGCAGGGTTCGATCGAGTGTCGTATGCTTATACCACCGAGGGCTCTCCCTGTGAGTTTGGCCCATACTTATACTGCGATCACGAGCAGCCATGACACTCAATTGACCGATATGCGTGATTTTAGTTGCGAACCAGCCAACTCCCTTGATGAATATGCGCTTGAAGTCTTGAAGCAACACTGCATGAAGTTGAGATGTCAGAGACTCAGAATCGAGGAAAGGGAAATGGGCCATCCGCAGACTTGAAGCGTTCCCGACCCACCTAAATTTTGGCGCCCAGCCTCCGATAGAGGTACCCACCCTGGGTCCCGTCCCCACCTTCTCTCCCAACTCCTCCTCTCCTCACCAACCACTGCTAGATTGTTCTCTTCATCCTAATGTCGCTATCACCATTGTGTTTCGCCTCTGGACATTTCAGGTCTCTACCTCTGCTACATTTTCAATGTGTGGTCTATCAGCGACTCACCAGTATCACGATTACCTGATTCTCACTACAGATTTCATCGACAGCAGAAGAGCCGTCTATTCTCTGTCCTGAGAGCTGGAATCGACCTATGTGGAGCAGTCGACAGGAGGATCCATGTGTTGCTGGAGACTGACATGGCAACAACATTTGCCACCTCAATGAAGCTCGATTGCTGGTACTGACGCCGTGATAGAAATTCCCAGGCGTGATACGACGTTCCATAATTCGCATTTCAAATTCCAAACCTTGAGTTGTTCGCGTGAGGCCGAAGGATCTGTACTCGAAACCACTATCCGCGAAACCCGCCTCTCCTTCGCTCACCACAGAACAGAAATCGCAAATGGGTTTTACCGTCATCCTTTCCCTTTCGGCGGTCATCGGTGACGCGACCGTTAGAACGACCAAGTTGTTTCGTCCGAAGTCACCGAATCTGATGTAACCACTCTTATCTTGAAAAATGCCTCAATTTCACGGCCCGATCGCTCGGGTAACAGGAAACAACGTAAGTAGCCGCAATTTGTGTACAAACAGGAAGTCAATTGGCACAGTCAGTACATCCTACTGTAAAATGTATTCACTAGCCCTCATGGAATGTCCTCAGGCGCAGTCCGACCTCTGCTGTGATTGGCGGAACATATCGTGCCCACCTTTTGGCTTGCCCAAAGAAGACAGACCTGTCCGGATGGAGTAATGACCAGTTTTCATACGCTCTAATCTGACACAGCAGCGTGCCTTACTGCAGAGCCGCGTTGCCGATCTTGTGGCCCGGCCTTTCTACCCTGACGGCGAACGCTGATCATTAGCTTCGAGAATTGAAGCTCGATCGGCACCGCCCTAGCGACAGCTTGCCTCAGTTAAGCTTCAGGGTTCTTCAGGGTTTAAATTAATGCTCGCAAGCCTCCGTGACTGACGGTGCAGGACCTATTTCTTCCGATCACAATCTATAGAAGAATGCCTGAGCCAAGCCACTGCTGTGAGGATCTGAAGCTTGATCGTTTCTATTGTGTTAATATAAGGATGTGCTGTTGTTGAACTGTGCGGACAATCATCTGTTGTAGGGCCAGTTCGTCAACTTCGGGTATCGTAGATCAGGTACGAGCCCCACTTATTCTTCTCATAGACAGAGTCATTCACTTCACCGTCAATGTTATTTCTACTCTCCATTCCCTCTTGCCCAAGCTCATCAATTCCAGTTGCTTAGGCAGCACGACTTGCTGGTTACACCCTTCAAATTCATCTCAAAGACGGTGGGAGAGTCGCCATTGGGCGTAATGGGTTCTAACCAGCGGCAAGTGCCGCCCATGAGAAGACAATGGAGCTGTGGAGTCATGGATAGTATCGAGCCGGTAGAGGTTCCTGGTAAGTGCATGCGTATACATTGTTGGTGTTGGCGTTTGCCAACATGATTTAGGTACTGTCCTTCTTTTTCCACAATACGCTTCCAAGGCCACCACAGCCCTACCAGAGCAGCAAGGCATTGAGCGGGATAATGAAAAGAGGACACCGAGTGGTATCGTGCTCTCTCCTCAACCAGAAGACACGCTCAATGACCCCCTGAACTTTCCGATATGGCGACGCAATGCTGCTCTCATGGCTTTGGGTCTTTATTGTATGCTAGGGGGTGGCATGGCACCTTTGTTGGCGACTGGCTTTCCGTAAGAATCACCGAGCCATGTTCTCACTTATTGCTGACCCAAGTCTAGGAATGTGGCAGACACCTATCACGTAACAATAGCACAGGTGAAGTCTTCAGGTATCAAAAATGGTAGATGTGCTTGCTGACTATTGCCGCAGGTGGCCTTGACGACAGGACTCTACATGCTTGGCCTTGGTATTGGCTCTGTCTTCTTGATGCCAACAGCAATCATCTTTGGGAAAAGACCCGTCTATCTCATCACTGCTGTTTGCTTCATTGGAATCTCGATATGGTGTGCTACATCGCCAAGCTACAACTCACTCCTGATTGCGAGAATTGCCCAGGGCATCGCTGTCAGTCCAGTTGTTAGTGAGGTACAGCTAATTGTGCTGTTCTTCCGCTAAAAATAACCAGGAATGCTTAGCTTCTGCTACCGTGTCAGAGCTATTCTTCCTGCACGAACGCGCATTTCGACTTGGGATATATACACTTCTTCTGCTCAGTGGTAAAAACTTGTTTCCATTGTTGAGCGCTGAAATCATAGAGGCCTTGAACTGGCGAGCAGTGTTTTGGTATGCAGGGATCGATGCCATCGAAGACATAAGCAGAGCTGATGGGCACTTTTTAGGGTCGTTGCGGCCATTGCTGCTGGCTGCCTCGTTTTATTGGCATTCTTTCTACCGGAAACATTTTGGGATCGAACAGCGGTTCCAGTGGCCACGCAAGACGTTAGCAGCCTCGTGCATCATCCTCATACCACGATCATCAAGGAGATAGAACTTCAAGGTCCAAGCGAGACTGCGCAGGTTGCGTCTTATGAGGAGCATAGAATCGATTCTTTCCGACCCAATGTATCGACGAGCGTTACATCAAAGGGAATCGATGGTAGTCATCCTCTACAACAAACCCAAACCTTGGAATTCACTGGCCCGCTCTCTCCACGGCTACACACACAATGGCCAAATCCAGCGACGAACGTCAACAAAACCAAATCGATAATCGAACACCACGAAGTGTCAAGCGCATCATCTCTGCCCACCAAACCAGTCGACAGTTACACGAACTACTGGCGTCAACAGCCACCTAAATCTTTCGCCAAATCGCTGACCATCTTTCCCCGACGTCTAAGTAACACGCCATACCATCTTATCATGCTGCGCCCATTCATCCTTTTCGCCTACCCATCCATCGCCTGGGCATCCTTGACCTACGCCTGCAGCATCGGCTGGCTAATCGTCCTCTCCGAGTCAATCTCAGCTCTATACCGCAACCGCGAAACCTACAATTTCAACGCCTTTGACACGGGGCTCGTCTACCTCTCTGCCTTCATTGGCGGTGTACTCGGCACAGCTCTTGCTGGCAAGGTCTCCGACATCGTGGTAAAATTTATGTGTAAACGTAATGGTGGGTTTTACGAACCGGAATTTCGTCTGGTGATGATGGTGCCGGTTGCCATCTGTAGTGTTGCGGGTCTGATGGGGTTCGGATGGAGTATTGAAGTCAAGGATATGTATATGGTCCCTACTGTCTTCTTTGGGTTGATCAGTTTTGGGTGTAGTCTCGGGTCCACGGTGGCCATCAGTTTCGCGGTTGATTGTTACAGGGAATTTGCTGGGGAGGCGCTTGTCACACTCAATTTTTCGAAGAGTAAGTCCCAGCAACACTGATGAGGTATCGCCATACCCTTGTAAACTTTGTCGACTAACCGCTGGTCGACAGATATCCTACACGGTCTCGTCTGGTCCCTCTTCTTCCCCGAATGGTTAGAACACAAAGGTAGCAAGACCGTCTTCGTAGCTATCGGGATGATCCAGCTGGTCTGTCTCCTCTTCACGATCCCCATGTTTATTTACGGAAAGAGGGCGCGGGTGTGGGTTGTTAAGAAGGATTTGATGAAGAAATATATATGAGCGGTTTTCATGACTTTGACGACTTTTTTTTTTGGGTAGATTTGGGGTTAGATTGTACTAGAGACATGTATAGGGTTTTTTTTTTCTAATGATGGTGTTGTGTTTTCTTTTTCGGTGGTGGGATGGGGAATGATAGACGCAGCATGATGAGTAGACTTAGCCGGCGATAATCTTATCACAACTTCTCGAAACATGATATTTAAGGCTACACTCGCGTCGTCCATGGCTAATGACCGCATTGGAAAAGGTCGCTTCACTGTTGGTCAGAGCATGGTCCCCGATAAGGTAAAAGGTTATGTTTGCCGCACCGGCCGCGCCGACTTTTGTGTGCAAAGCAAGAGTCAAGCGTCCGTCATTCTCTCACAGGGAAATAACGAATCCCCTATTCCCGCGCATTCAAAATCCCTTAGATCAAGGACACCGAACACAACGACGCATTCACGTTTTCGAACGTCACTCATCACCGGAAGCACGTGTTCGAATACTGCGAGTCATAGCAACGTCAGGCAGGGTATCAATACATTAATCACACACCTATCCTACACCCGTGGACCAAGGGCCATCAATTCTACAATCCAGGATCCATTCCCCCCTGCAGAACCATCCATTCAATCACTGAGCATGCCTAAAAGGCCAACCACCACCATTCTTCTTCCACATAACAGCCGCCGCAGCGGTCAACATAATAACACTTCCAGCAGCAATATAATAATGCGTGTAATCAGTCGGTTCGTCGTCGGTGGTGGGTAAAGCACGGGAGGGGAACGTGGCGCACTCAGCGAGATGGACGAAGAGTTCTTGGATACTGTTCCACCTGACGCTGACGTGAAGGGGGGCGCTCATGTTAAGTGCCGCGGTGTATTCATCCGGTTGCACGTTCACGCGCTGCATGGCTTTATCCTGGTCTGCTTTCAGAGCCGCGTAGACGGTCGGCATGTCATCGAGTATGGGGTATCTCTCTCGTAGTTCCATGATGTGTGCGAAGCTGTCGGGATCGCCTGAGTCGTAGGCAAAGCAGAAGAGATCGCACGCGTCGAGTTTTGCCTGGTTCTCTAGTATGGCGGGTTCGAGTTCTCCGAGTTCCTCCAGGATGAGGTAGCATTGTTTTCCGCCTTGTAGTTCGATGTTGTTCACTGCGCTGCGAGGCTTGATGGTAGGGTGCCACGCTGAATTGAAAGGACGGTTCAGAAATGCGTCGAGGAGGGATGATTTACCGCTTCCGCTGGCGCCGATGACATAGCACTTGAACACGCTGCGCTCCACTCTGCCAGGTCTCTTGCGATGCTTACGAGGTTTCGTCACACGAAGCGCAGAGGTGGTGCCGTTGCGGTCTGTGGTTTCGAAGCCAAGGTAGGCTAAGTATTCCAGTGTTGTCTTTGGCTCCTCAAACGTGGTCATGCTCCATTGTGCGAGCCAGCCTTGGAGTGTGATATTGCCGGCCTCGTTACGGACAGTGCAAGATGGGAACGCTGAATCTACCCAAGACGGTGGCAGGCCTGGTGTTGGCGCGAAGAGTGCTGCCAGTTCCGAGTCATCTAGACCACCATCGTTGTCTTTATCGTGGAGACGGAAGAGGTCGAGGAAAAAGCGGTACCCGATGGGACTCAATTCTGCTGAGGCAAATTGTGGGACATCCAATTTGGGATGCAAGAACGTGTCTTTCAGGCTGAGACTGTCTGTATATTGGAACTTTCTCAAGATGACCCATATCGTCTCGTGTCTTCCTTTTTCAGCGAAGGCTTTGTTCAGGATTATGAAGCCATTCTCAGTGATGCCATCTTCACCCGCTGCTCCAGCGTCTATCTTCTTTATTGTCGACTTGATGTTGTCCAAATCCTCTTGCGCCAATGGACGTTCGAAGCACTTGAGCTGGAAGTCATGTAGCTCCTTGTCGTTCAGAAACCCATCCTGGTCCTTGTCGCAAAGGTAGAAGATGCGCTGAAGTGCCGCAACTGCTGCAGGCTTCAAGATAGACTCCTTGGAGTCGTAGAGAGGCGCAATCGGGTGCGTAACAGCTTTCTGACACAAATGGAAGGCCTCGTTGATGTTGTGATGTTCCTTTGCGCTTGTCCGTATGCACGAGTCAATTTCCTTGAACTCGTTCATGATGGGCAGCATCTCGTCTGTCACGACTTGAGACGTGTTGCCATTTGTCTCCGACTTATTGGCGCATAGCACCACGGGTACGTTGACTCCTAGCGACCGGAAGTGAGGGAACCAGAAAAGCGCGATGCGCTCGTAGCTGTAATGATCGGCGTAAACCAGCAGTATGACATTGGCTTTTCTCAGCTCTTTCCGCAGATTATCCCTCTCCTCGGGAATGGCCGACGTGTCGACGATGACTGTGGTTGCATTTTCGGGGGTTCCTATCGAAGGTGGGAGGGTGATTTGAGGGAGGATAGGTTGGATCTTGTTGTGGATGAAGGTGTCTTTGACCAGCGAGGTGATGATGGACGACTTCCCCGTGCCCTCATCTCCGCAAACGCATATTCGAACTGTCGGGGCCATCATGTCAGCATAGGATGCGTATAAGTGTATCGTCAGGAGTGAAATATTGTACCCGTCGCCATTTCTCTCGCATGCTGCTAACATGTGAGGCTTGGATCGTCCCGCTGCAGAAAGTGCCATGCAGGTGGGAAGTTCCTCTCCGCAAACGAAGAGCGCCGTGGTGACGCAGAAGTCCAACCGCCATTCACAAGGCTGAATCTTTGGTACCGACAGCATGTCCATTTCCCGATCTGGGGTTAACGCCTCAGCCTTGTCTCACAAATCTGGAAGACCGGGCTCAGGACTGTCGCAGCTAGAAGGTACATAAGTATTGAGCGGCTCTGCTGATCTGCGCCGCTGGAAATGTGGGGTTCAAACCACCCATCCATCTTCCTGGGGACTATATGGATCACCGCGACCAACACCCTCCCTCCCATGAGCTCGCATTCTTGCCGCGGCATGACTTCTCCAACTGCTCCTCTTGAGCTGCCATGCGAACCATAGATCACGCCTCCGCCAGCCGCACGGCACTCTCCATCCTCAACTGCCATCATGTTGTGAGTTGCGCCCCGCGAATGACATCCCTCAACCGCCCTGAGACGGCCGAAGCAGCATTGCGCACTCCTACCGAGTACAGATCGCCATGAAATATCTGTCACTGAATAACCCGCGGGATCCCATCGCCAAAGCAGTCTTACATAAACCACGCTGATCGATATATTCTAGCGTTCTCCCTCCTCCGCCCAAATATCCTACTGTCGCCTCGACTGGTCCTCCCATTGAGACCAACAACTTGCTGGATTATCCATCAGGGCCCGACTATCAGTTTGTGGCGGGAGAAGGTACACCCTCCCCTTGATGGCGGCACGAAGGCAAATGGTCGGATCTTATAACCATGGTGTTAGGAACCTACGTCCTACGAGATGACCTCCTGCTCGCGACACCTCCTCCGCACCCCTCAGAAGCACCTATAACCAATCCGAATCCTCTCGCGACCACGATCGCCCCACCTTCAGCCGGAACCAGACTGTCGATTGCTATCATAACGCCCAAGCACTCTTCGCAGCAGAAGTTGATCAGGTCGGAAACACCAGTCAGCGAAGCCTCGGCACCAGCTTCGAGTCAACATGAACATCAGAGCAGCAGGGATAGTCACAATGGCTCCATGGTTCGAGCGAATGGGATGGGCGACACGGATCGATCCCACGCGCCTGTGTTTGGACAATCGAACATGGCATTGACATCGGTAAATGGGAAAGAGCCAAAGGAATCGTCCAAGAGAAAGAAACCCAAGAACAATATTGTCAAGAGCAATTCCTCGTTTGTGTCGAGAGTGATGCCCCACGAAGGACTCACGAAGAGACTACAAGAGCATACACCAGATGGAGCATTCGTCTTCGTGAACGTCAATCGCGCCTTTCAATGGCTTGATCTTTCGTCCCCGACAAAGGTAAGCTGTGGTCGACTCATTCATGTGCCTGTGTTGGGCGAATCCCTGGGGTTTTTGCGCGCATTCAAGCTTGCTACCACCTGAAAAAAAAGCATCCAGACCATTCTGGTAATTTGCTATCACTTCCGAATCTCGGCGCACACTCGATCCTAACCTCAACTACGAGGATGAATCGAGCGTATTTGGATATGCCATTGAGGTGCACGCCCTCACGAGCAAGGCAAGCAGGTCTGCTCAATGGCTTGATTCGAGAATCTCGACCTGTCGTGTCCCATATCACAAGATGAATCGTCCGCGCTGACCACTGACAATGAACTAGGCGGAGAGTTTAAACAAGATCCTGTTCACCAAAGCCCATGCACTATGCCACGAAGTAAACTCTGTCACTAAAAGTGCGGCACATCTGGATGTGATCATCGGCTTTTCGACAGGCGACATCATCTGGTACGAGCCCATGTCGCAAAAGTATTCGCGCATCAACAAAAATGTGGGTGTCACTGCCAGCAAGTCTCATATTCTCCTACCTAGCCCGCTGATCCACTGCTAGGGTGCTGTGAACGGGAGCCCAGTCGCAGACATCAAGTGGATACCGCATTCCGACAACCTCTTCATGGCCGCGCACATGGACGGGACCATGGTGGTCTATGACAAAGAGAAAGACGACGGACCACAAGTTGTGCCCGATGAAAACGCAACAGTGATGGACGAAAAGAATGGCATTCCGAAACTGCACATCCGAAAGTCAGTGCAATCAAAGAACCAGAAAACGAATCCGGTCGCGTGTTGGAAAGTCTGCAATCAGAAGATAAACGCGTTCGCCTTTTCGCCAGATGGTCGTCATCTTGCCGTCGCGTCTGAAGATGGCTGCCTACGCATCATCGATTATCACGAGGAACAGCTTCTGGACCAGTTTATAAGTTACTATGGTGGCATTATATGTGTCTGTTGGTCGCCAGATGGGCGCTACATCCTGACGGGAGGCCAGGATGACCTTGTTTCGATTTGGTCCCTTACAGACAGCGCTCTCGTAGCAAGATGCCAAGGCCACAATTCTTGGGTCACGGCGGTCGCATTTGATCCATGGAGATGCGACGAGCGGAACTACCGTTTCGGAAGCGTGGGCGAAGACTGCCGTCTGTTGCTTTGGGATTTCAGTGTTGGAATGCTTCACCGACCTCGTGCGGCTTCTGTTCGCCAGCGAGGCAGCATTGCCTCTGCGCTGCCAAACGGGCGGCACCGAGCAGAGAGCTCAGTGACAAGACTAAGATCTGAGTCTAACTTGACGACACACAGTCTTGATGTGGAAGATGTTGTCCATCCCGTGGAGCCCCGAGCACGAACAGCGGTGTTGCCTCCAGTCATGGCCAAAGCTATGGACGAGCATCCACTTTGCTGGTTGGGCTTCGGTGAAGATGCCATTATCACGTCTTGTAAAGAGGGTATGTTCCAAATTTTCCTGTGTCCCCAGATATGTGGTAATGGCTCGTTGGGAATTTCAGGTTCCACTCCGGCGGGTGCACTGCATGAAGCCGCAGTTGTGCCGAAAGGGAACGATTCTCACAAGCTGAGATTTCCAACGTTCGCCACCACGACGCGTGCAACGGTTCTTTGCCTTGTGTTCCTGGGATGAGGTCGCCTTGCTAACCGTTATGTTTTACGTTGCAGGACATGTTCGCACGTGGGACAGGCCGAAGGAGGGAGCTGGAGGGAACAAAGTCACGGTGCCGTCGACGTCGGGAAGCACATGAGCGATCTGGACGTGTTCGTTGAGAGACCAAGGAGGACCTACTATGGTACAGGTAATCGATGGACAAGGCTGGCTGGGCGTGACATGTGCACGAATAATGCAACTGAAGATGCTTATCGTGAAGCGTGATGGCGAAGTACAGTAGATACTAGATAGTAGGAAATCCACGTCTCGGCTTTCCCGCCTTGTCTGCCATGTGCTCACAGCACCACAAGCTTTTTGTGTAAAGGTTCTCCCGGTTCTATGCAGGAGTCGGCGCCAGTCTACCCACTTTACATCCCGGCTTCTCTCTGACTATCCATGGTGATGTTGCCTGGTTCGATGGCGCAGGCCGCTCTCGACGCAAAATTGGACGCAGCGAAATCGGGGCCATGATCTCATCTATGTAGATGCCTGTGTGAGTCGGATCGATATCGTAAGACGCCAGCAGAGGATCCTCTTCTCATGTAGCAACGCAATCTCGCGAGGAGTACCGCAAGGGACCACCGAGATATCCCCATCCAGCTATTCCTCTCAAACATCTATAGGGACGAGGCTCCGTACCAAGTCATTCCTCTCCTCTCCTTCGCCCTCTGCAAGTAATTGTCTTCGAGATCCCTCGCTTCCTGCTTTTGCACTCGACGATTCTGACACAGCTGCGAGTTCGAGATAACCTCCTGCAGCCATTGTATTTCACACCTGACCAAGACATCCCACGCCGTCCCCCACGCCCAGACCTTTTCTGCAGCGAGCTGTGAGAGAACTGGTGCATCGACATTCGCGCCATCCTTGCTTTGCATCCGCGCATCGTCAGAGCCGCGGGAAGCTCAAAGTGGAAGTTGTTCCCTCTCCAGCCTCGTGCACACCCGCAGCCACAACCTCTTATCGAACGACTGCGATATCGATACTTGCGATAATCAGTCCATCGCTTACCCCTTCACTCGCTATATCACCAAGACCATCGTTCTGGAGTGGAGAGAAACATTGTATTGCTGCTGAGCCATGACGGGGTTCAGTGTAGCTCCCAGGGCGAAGGCTGCGAGATGTTTTGACATTCGGTACGTATCTTCTGCCCCTCGAAATCATGGTCTGGTCACAACATCGGGGTCGCAATCAATTATCCTTTGCCCACAACTTCAACGCCAACAAAATAGCTTTTGGCTGGGCGCTTCCAGAATCGTGAGAGCGACACGCTGACTTCAAACATAGCCTCGACAACCCATTCGTTGTTTTCCAAGGAGACCCCCACGAAGCAGAGCCCGTCGAACTCTCAGGAACCCTCCACCTCAACAACCCAGAATCGATAAACATTCGCAGCATAAAGATCAAGCTTGAAGGGAGATGGAAGGTCTCGTGGTTCGTCGAGCCAGCCGTGAGCTCGCTCCAAGTGAGGGACAAGGGAATCATCATGGATGAGGAGTTGAACTTATACCCAGCCGATGGAGCGAGTACGGCCACCTCACACAAGATTGCACCCGGGACTCATGACTGGCGGTTCTCGTTCAGGATGGATCCTTCGATACCAGAGAGCGTGGAGGGGTTGCCAGGAAGTTTTGTCGTCTATGATCTGAAGGCAGAGATCGACAGAGGCTGGGGGAGCAAAAACTTGCTGGCGGAGAAGCATGTGAGGGTCATCAGGACATTGGGAAGAGATATGTCAGAAACCGTGCCTTTACCTTACAGCAACGAGGATACTTGGAAGGACAAGCTCTGGTATCACATCTATATTCCTACACGCTACTACATCTTTGGGACCTCGGTTACTGCGGAATTCATACTATGTCCACTGCACAAGGGCGTAACAATTGGCAAGATCAAAATGGAGATATTGGAACGGATACAATTGACGACAGAAGGTGGCAAGAACAGGCAACATTCCAAGGATACGGTGGTTGCGAGCCACGAGCAAGAGATGCCCACGAATCAACTGCAACCACGCGTAGAGGAGGTCACTGGGCTGCCTGATGAATCTTATCACTTCAAGGTCACCCTGCCTTTGGAGAGATCGCTGAACAAGGCGAGACAGTCGGTGGATTCGGAGCATATCAAGATCTTCCATAATCTGAAGATCTACGTCAATTTGCACAACGCAGACGGTCACGTCAGCCAGGTTGGTTCTGCCCAGGTTTATTCTTTACTGATACTTCAAGCTAATGACCGCGATTATAGCTCCTGGTTCGAAATTTACTCCATCTTTTCATTTCTCCCAATCTCCCGGTTGGCGACGATCAGATGATTCAAGCAAATCCCACACAGCTAGCCGAAGTCTCGGAAACCAACGAAAATGGCCAAGTCGAGGTTCCACCCAGCTATGAACGACACCAACTTGACCAACTCTACGACGATATTGACCCTCGAAACTTCATGAGTGGACAAAATACGCCCTTTGTCGCCATGTCTCGAAGCACATCCCGCGAAGCTCTGAATGGCATGTTCAATTCTGCGACTGCAGCCAATACAGCGGCAAATCAGAGAGGAGGCGGCGCTCACGACATAGGAGACCTACAATCTCGTCTGGCGCAGCTGCAGGATCGCGAGAATCATAATATTGACGAGGACTTCGCTCATCCGAGTCCAAGGGTCAATGCACAACATCCGCCACAGACGACTCTCCCGAGTCGCCACAGTGCTCTAAGTTTCCGAGGTTTACTACGCCAAAACAGCGTTCGGAGTCCAACCGACAGTGGATACTTCCCGGCGCCCGGCCAATACCACCCACATGCTCCTCTTGCAGAATCATCCGCCGGCAACGGCACCCCTTCGTACGACATGGAAGCTCTGGCGAGGATTCCTTCGTACAACACCGCTGTCCGAACTCCTGTTGTGACACCGCCTGCGACCAGAGACGGATTACCGACATATGATATCGCGATGAGCACGCCGAACTCTCCCGAGCATAGTCCGAGGCATTTGGCCGTGATGCAACCACCTCCGCGAGCGCATGTGAGGAATGGGAGTGGGAGCGATGGGAGTGATAGCTCCAGTATCCGGACGTTGAGCTTGCAGAGCACGATTACGGCGAGGCCGGAGAATGCGCATCGGGTTGCGCGGTAGGTTGGACTGAATTGCTCTGGTTCCACCTTTTTTTTGGCAACTTGCTACTTGCGGAAACGAGGGCACAGGCAACGTGGTTGAGGTTTTATTCTTATGGGATTCATGATGCATAGCGGAGATACTTTAGAAGGCGTGGACCTAGAATATTGTAATCGGCGGGCGTTTTGGATATGGTCGTGTTTGGTATACCCTGGTACATAAGGTAGTCTTCACTCTCGGATTTGTGGTTCCTCAGTAGGTAATATTTACACTGTTTTGCACAAGAACATTATGTCGATTGAACTTTGACGGTTGAGGTCTATATGGGTACGAAAACTCGGCGGCTTGTAACACATGTGGTCGCTTTTATTATGATCTCGCTCTGCACGATTTCGGTAAGATGTCTTTATATCCGAACATTACTCATCGTTGCCATCAACGTAATGGAACTGACAATGGCATGCCATCGTTTAAACCGAGTGGAAATGGATTTGACGTGCTGGATTTGTAGAAGGGGATGGGAGTAAATTCCTTTTTTGTGTTTGTTGTCTCTCTATAGTCTACATATACTTAGTATAGTTTACTATTCTTAAATCTTAAGTAATAGAAAATAGTTCTATATATAATTCTAGAAAGATTTTAAATATATCTAGACTTATAGTAAGTTTGAGTGTGGGAGGGCAATTGTACTTGGGTTGTTTGGATGGGTTTCTGGGTGTGTTTGTTTGGATGGGTTTTTGGATGTATTTTCTGGATGTGTTTTGTGGATGTATTCTCTTGGTTTTCGAGGAGGAGAGAGGGTTTGGAGGTACCTTCTCGGGAAGAGGGATTAAGAGGGTTTTGAGAGTAGATTAAGATGGAACAAGTGGAATAAGGTGTCTAATTCCGCGTCATGTAACACACATGGCAATTTTCCATCCTAATCTCGCTTTTCACAATCTCGTCACCTTTACATTTTTACATTACTTATTATTGCCATCAATGAAACCTGACGATAGCATACTGTCGTTCAGACCAAGTGGGGATGGATTCGACGTGTTGAATTTGTAGAATGGGATGGGAGTAAATCCCTTTTTCTCGTGTTTGAGCGTAGGGGAGATATATGGACTCGATTTCTTGAATGTATTTTTCGGTTTTTTAGGAGGTTGAGAGGAGTTTGAGACTTCGTAAGCGGATTAAGGTATCTAAGTCGGCTGATGATTGGAGTATCGGCTTAGGAGTTAGGATGATACTTACCAGTAGCAGTAGTATTGTATACGTTAAGATTTCTAGTGGTCTATAGACGACGAATATACTAGAAAAGGGAAGCTATTCGCACCTTGAATGCTACAAATCGTTGTGATTGAAAGCTTTCTAGATCCGTGAAAGGAGGTCTATATGTACAAGCATGGATGACCCCACAAACCCTAAATAATCCCTCTTGTTGCGTCATTCTCTCAAATAGTGGTGGTGAATAATGGACGCTACAAGGTCTCGAACTTTATGCCAGACGACTATGACCATATTAGGGAATATCATCGTTGCACAGCCGCAATTTGATCTCCGCGATGCACTTCATCATGGTGTTGTGTGGAGATCGACCTGTTCCCTGGAATGGTCCCTTCTATAAATGGTTTAGAGGGGCACGGCATGACGACTATGGCTTTGTCTAGAACGCCATGAAGATCCAACCTGGGTTCAGGATATAACCACCCACATCTCAATGTTCGCGAACAAAACACCAATCCTTACCTCTCACAAACGATTGAAACCTAGACATCCTCAGAATGACCAGCACACTGCCAACTCGAAGCGCGACCTCTGCTACTCGAAGCTCTACCCTGAGCGACGATGATGCAATCCCGGACGAGAACACCAGCGAGACAACAAAGCTCTTTTCCGAGCGTCTCAGGGCATGGAAGCATGCCTGTGGATATCTGGAGGAGTACATCAAGGCGACAGAGAAGATGCAGCATACACATGGAAAGGAATATGAGAAGGTCTTGAAAACGGTGTCTCATCCTCTCAAGGAGGGTGACCACTTCGATCAACAGTCTGGTGGGGTCGCTGGCATGTTTGAGAATATTCGGAGCAATACCCAGGTGAGGTTGCTCGCTATTGGTACAAGCATTGTATTGAGGTACTAACTGTCTTAGGGAATTGCCAATTCCCACACGGAAACCGCAAAGATCCTCAAAGGCACAATCCTTCCCATCTTCGAGCGGCTACACACTGAAGTCAAAGCCAAGGACAAGGAGCTGATCAAAGGAGCTGGAAAGGGCGGTAAAGCAGTCGATAAGGCTCGCTCCACCACGCAGAAGCATATTGAGTTGCTAGCACAGCACACCGCAGCTTTCGACTCGACTGGCGGCAAAGTGACTGCCCACGATGATCCGTACATTATACAGAGAGGAGTGAATCACCGCTTGAACAAACAGATTCAAGAGGAGAACGCCAATCGGCAGGATATGATTCAAGTACAGAATAGCTTCGCCCAATTCGAGGCGCACGTGCTCCAGACGATACAGCATGGTATGGATCAATTCAATCAGGTCGTTGGCAAGCAAGCGGATCAGACGAAGCTAATGGTGAGTAAACTTCTGCGACTTCCGTCCCGCCTACTGCTTCCAATGTTAGAATTGTGATCGCTCGATACATAACTTCTTCTAACCAAAGGCCTCCATCCACCATTCCTGACAAACCAGCTCTGGTACTGGCTTGTCAGGAACCCGTGGGTGGCGACCTTTAGTTGAGTGGGATGGGCTATCTCATGTCCTCAAGTTATAATCACTAATAAATCCAAGTACGGCGACATGACTGCCACAGCGCAGCGCGTTCCTGCGAACTTCGAATGGGATGGATTTGTGAAACGCAACAGCGCAATTTTGATCGACCCGTCAGCCCCCTTGCGCTCGCTCTCCACCACAACCTTCCCCAACCAAAACCACAAGGCAACTCAGCCCATGATTGCTGGATCGCTAGAGCGAAAGGGAAAGGTCATGGGCAAGTACAAACCGGGTTACTATGTCGTCACACCAAGCAAGTTTCTCCATGAGTACGAAACCGACGACGATCTTGCAAAAGACCCATCACCAGAGAACTCCTTATATCTTCCCGACTGTATTGTTGGTGCCCTGGACGGACAAAAGTTCGCAGTCAAAGGCAAAGACGCCAGCAAAGGTAAACTTGGGATCAGTATGACGCATGAGTATCAATTCAAGGCCCACACCGCAAAGGAAGCAGAACAATGGTACTCGGTCGTGAACAGTCTGGCTGGATCGACCTCTACTGAGAAGCCTGATGTCAGTGCACCTTCCAGCCCTGTTGTGGGCCAAGGCAGTCATGATAATTCTCTTGATGCGCGAACAACTGCACCTTTGCAGACTTCAGGCATCACTGGTGCGGAGACTGTGGTTAGTCCCGCCACGGCAACCCCAACAGCTGGTGGAAAGGAGGGTCTTGGTCTCGCCCAGGCCATGGAGGCGGAACATTCTGCCCCAGCGTATTCAGCTGCGCCGGCTGTGGGAAGTGCTTCTGCTGCTCCCGCTGCCCCTGCTGCGCCGGCTGGAGGAAGTGCTTCTGCTGCTCCCGCTGCCCCTGCTGCACATGGAAAGATATGAGCGAGAACACATTGGGGCTTTGTCATGCCTTTTAAAGTTGTTCATGTGCAGGTTGAGGTCGTCGTCAATGATCTTCGGGCAAGTCGACGGCAATGAGAAAATGGGTTTCGAGCTGCAGCCAGGATGCCATGACGTGCGTGGGTGATTGTAAATATGGAGGCATGAGGGAGAAACATGGATGGCGGTCTGAGCGTGTTTGTTTTTAACCGGCCTTGCCCAAGGACATTTTCCCGACGATAAGCTTTGATACCTCTGGTTGCTCATAATATACCTCATCGATCGCACAATTTGCCTACTATTCAACACAGTTTACCATTCACGCAAACATCTCGCGCACAGTCGTTTCTTCAGCCCTAATCGGCGTGTATCAACGAAGAAATCATCAGGTTACGTCATTCCGTTCCCGACGCTTAATCCAACACCAACCGAGTGAAATTGTCCCTGCAGTAATTCCAACAACACAAGCCGCAGGGCAAAGATGGAGGTATATATACCTTCATCGCGACATTTGGAGCCAAGCAAATCGACTATGACAAGCTCAGCTTGCCCGTCTTCCATAGTCTAGTGGTCATGATATCCGCTTGTCAATCCGGTTCAACTACCTCGTCTAAGGGTAGCGGACCAATGACAGGTCGCGGATGGCCCGGGTTCGATTCCCGGTGGGAGAGATCATACGGTATTTTTTGTGCCGGGTGTGGTGACGAAGGTGGTTGTGGTGAATTGTTTGGGAGGTGGTGGTGATGGTTGGGTGGTGGTTGTGGTGGTGATGGTGGTGGTGATGGTGGTGGTGATGATGGTGGTGATTTTTTGGAGTGGGGGTGGTGGTCAGGGTCAGGTGAATTTTTTGGGTTGTGGTGGATTTTTTGAGTGGGGGTGGTGGTCAGGGTCGGGTGTAGCGGTAGAATTAGATTAAGGGGTGTTCAGGATTCTGGTAAAGAGAGGGTAGGCCGGGGAATTTGGAATGTAATCTTTTACTTTGGAGGGTTCTTAGAAAGGTTCGGAATCAAACGTAGAAGAAGGGATTATGATCGATACAAAGTCCAGCTCTATTTACCACATTGAAGAGTCACTTTTCCCAGCAAAATAACCGAAAAGATTAGATATAACTTAAGGAAGAGTTGAAGATCCAGTAAAGCCATGCTTGTTCACGGTATGATCAAAGTAGATCTCCGTTCTTACGCCAGATTCGTCACATTGCGCTGAACCATCCAATCATCAAGATACCTAGCCAAGGTCTCGAATATCGCACCATCCTCCAACAGACTCACCACCCCCTTCAACCCGTAGAACCACCTTCGCGCATCCCCCATCTAAGCGATAGTAGTAGTACTCCCCGGGTACCTCTGAAGACAATACGAAGCCGTATAATTCGAAAGCTTGGACTTCAGATTGAAAGGCTGGTTATTGACACACCCGGGCCCCGTCTTGAACGTATACTGCCCCGTCTCGCAACGCGGTTGGCCGTACTGCATACTCCGCAGGTCCGCTTGCGAGTAAGGCACGACAGCCAGAACCGCCGGACCGTGGCAGTCGTACGCGTCTTTGAATTTGTCGAGGACGAGGCCGATGGCGGTTGTTATTACTGCGACGGCTAGGTTGCCACCGAGGACGCTGAGGACGAGTTCCGCGATTGCTGTGGAAGCGGGTGTGAGTTATGTATGTACTTTTGTGTAGGAGTTATTGGGGGCAATGCTGACTTATTCCTATTTTCTGAAGTTCTTTGTCACCTTTGTTCCAGGCTGTGTAAGTGACGAGCAGATCCGTGTCGCCATCGTCGAGATTCATTTTTTGCAACAGCAAACCGTTCCCGCTGGTGAAGCCTCTGGGGAACTCGAGCGAGCCGCCTGGGAGTGTGTCCGTCGTCTGGTTCTGCTTGACCTTTCCGTCTCGCCCTCTCGTGACCATGTTTATCCGGAGGTAGAGATGGTCCGTCTTCCACTCGCGGGGCTCGATGCACTGGATTTTGTCGATGGTGAATTTCCAGTAGTCCGCGTGCACGATGCTTGTCATGCACAGGACGATTGCCATGTACTTGGAAAGCGTTGGTAGCATGTTGAGTTCGAAGATCCAAAGAGATTTCGAAGTACGAGAAAAAATCAAAAGATAGAGCTGGGAATGATTGCGAAATCGAGGACAAAGTCTATCGTTGCCGAAGGAAAAGTCAGCTTAAGTAGCCCACATAATTGTTGCGAGTCTGGTCTGACAGGCATGGCTTCATTCGTATTACGAGGCCGGGTTTCAAAAGGACTGGATAGTGGATACTCCGCTTAGATTTAAGGAGGGAACTCCGTTTTTCAAGCTTCTCTCCACAAAACCTGGAGCAATTAGGGTAAAAATAGTATAGATCGAAGCGCAGAATTCTTCTCCATCTTTCTACATGGATAAGAATCATCATCTTGCTACCAGAAAGGATAAGGGATAGAGTGAACAGTGGATAAAGTACGGAAATTTTCTTAATTTCGGAGGCCTTGGCTTACAGCATTGTCCGGTCCTTTTTGAATCCGACCTTGTAGAAGGTTACATTTTTTCCAGGCAGATTTTAGGCTTGTCTGATCGCGGTCTCCGGCCTCAAAGTGCGGCTCCAGAGAAATTTCGACTTCGAATAGAACACGGTTGACCCTTCGTTGGCCCGATGCTGAAGGTTTATCTCACAGCCACCTTCATGTGCGTGCCTGTTCGCTGATTGTGCAATGGGTTTGCAGCGATGCAAGTTCGTCCCGAGACCCAGAAGACGATTGGAGAGGCGTGGCTGAGCCGCTACATCAGGGCGTAATGAGGCGTTCGATCCCGCCATTTCCTCTATATTCACCTCAATCTTGATTCTGCAGTTTGGCGATCTTCGCCAACAAGAGCATCTGCCGCTTGAAGCGCAGAAGCGTGAGACTAATCCCAGAGCGTCGAAACTTGTTCTCCATGATGATCGCACAAGAGTTGTTTGTAAATATCGAACATTTACAGCCGATCGCCCACTCTCCGGCCAAAGATACGCCCGAATTCAGCGTACAAGATTCCCTCATTCTTCGCCGAGAAGATACGGGTATTGTCATGACACGCAAATGTGTTGCCCTCCAACAAGGCTGAACAACAAATGACGAAAGTTTGTTACCTGCTATTAGGTTGCAAAGGTTCTTATGTATGCGCGCGATGATCCTTTGCCGCATCTGGTAAGAGCGCAAGGCGCAAGCGCGACTCACAAGCCAAGGAACCAATTAAAAATCCGCTTGCAATGCAAAAGATGAGCTGGACTGTATGGTGACGCCCTACACGCATTGTTAGCATGAGGCTGAGAGCTTGCGGGATATAGCAAGGAAATTTCGACCCTCGAGCTCGAAGGACTCTTCAACCACCTTCAAGCATATCACATCTTGTTGATAGCCCCGATAATCACAGAGATGCTTCGTCATGTAACCGCGATATGTTGTTTCATGTTCACCGGCAAGGGCTTAGCAGCAATGATGACAGAGCCAATGGGTACTCCTACTCCTATGATTTACCAACGACAAGCTAGCGATTCTGTTTCTGGCACGGCAAACCCGCAGTTCATAGGTTATAGTGTTACCCCCGTTAGCGGTGGTCGCGGTAAGTAAAGCAACTCCCATTGAGTGCCTGGACAATTTTTTGATAAAAAGAAGTGGTAGGGACACCAGTCATGTGCGAGACAGACTCCGCGTACCTTCAGTCTGGATCGTTTGCGGATTGCTGCCCGACTGCTGTCGAGAAGAAATGCGCTGTTGCAAATTCATGCGTGGGTACGCAGGCGGTAGTCGGAGGTGGTTTTACTGACACCTTGATTTGGTCAGTATTCCCTTTTATGAATCGTAGCATGACTACTGACATCGTAGTCTAAGTCAACCATTCTGCGCAACACAAACCATTTACTCTGCCCTCTCCCGCCCGGAGGCAGGCTTCGATCTCAAAATCATCTGCGCTAATCATACCGACGGGCAAACTGTGTACCGCGATATCGCGACGTCAACAAGCACTTCTTCCTCTACAACTCTGTCACCGTCATCTGCAAACTCCAGCCCTACCAGCAGCGCGAATCATATAGCTTCCTCACCTTCGAGCAAGGCATGGGTAGCCGGTCCGGTCATTGGTGGGTTACTCGCACTCGCCGCTGGTCTCTATTTGCTCGTTCGCCGCTTTCGACGTAGGGAGGCTGATGGCACTCCCATCAAGATCGGACTGACTGCAGCGACACAACTCAAAGGGGAATACCAGACGGTCCCTATGGATGAAGACGCGAGGATGAACGACTTGCCCGAAGTTCATATATATCGGAGCTTGCAGACGAGCGAGCTGGAGGCTAATAGCCAATGGAGAAGATGAGTCTAGGTTAACTTGAGAGATGATGACTTTATCTCGTGATGTCGTTCGTCAAGAAGTCAGAGCTCATCGCGGATGGCGTGGGTAATCCATTTCGTGTAGCATATCGAACTCTTATTGATTGACTGGTGATATTGACGGCGTAGCAGCGGCGTCGGGTGATGATAAATAGTCGTTAGAATCTAGACCTTGTTGTAAACAGGACGGCGGTTCTGTAGGTAATTTGATGTAGTGTGATTCGTCATCGGTGTCTCACGTGACTGTCATGACTCGCACGGTATCCGGCTCCGGCCACCCACTTCAAGCTCAACACCATCATTGTGGTCGTCTCGATATCATTACAAGGAGACTCATTGACCTCAGTCATTGAATAAATGAATTCATTCATCGAGCTTCGATTATCAAGCTTCATTCAGGGCTGGTTTATCTCATCCTTCTAAAACAGCTGGACGAGACCTTGAGCACACCCATGCAGATTAGGAAAGATATGCATGATTCCTCCCAAGTTCTGTAAAAAGATATGCAAGATGCCCTCGGCAAGACTGAAGAACCTTTGTACGCTAATACCGGGCGTGTCTTTGATGCTATTTGCTGCTGTTGCGCCACGCTGGACTCGGCATGCAGCGACTTCTGATTTGTTTTGCAGGACCACCACTTGACCGTAACATCAGTTTGCTCCGTCGTAACAAACAGCAAGCCGTTCAGCACAGATCATTTGTCAACCCCTCTCCGAACAGAACAGTATCGAAGCTGTTCATATCGGCTGACTGTCTAACACGACTTTTGAGTGCAAGGACATAGCCGACTCCAAGATCAGCCCGAAAACGTGATGAACAGTAATCAGGCCATGTCTCAACTAGAAAGAGTTGAACGTTCAAGACGAAAGCCGATATCTGCATCGAGCTGGTCTAAGATCAGGCCAATCGTGAAACATTATTACATCGATCTGGATATGACTCTCCAGGACTCCATGCGAAAAATAGAGCAGGAGCATGGATTCCATGCCACGTAAGTATCCTCGGATGTGACTAGCTGCCTCTCGTCATTCTAAACATACCTCGTAGAGAACAGATGTACAAGAAACGTCTCAAGATCTGGTCATTATCAAAGCAGATAAAGTCCAGTGACAAGGAAAAGGCGCTAGAAAAGCTCCTGATTGATGGTTCGATCGCTGAGGAAGGCTTGATAGCACGACCTGACAAACTCGTACGATACGCAAAGTCCCTCTTAAAGCGCGGCCGAGAAGTCGGTGATCATCCGAACTCTGTTGTGATTGCGCAGCCAACATCCCTGCCATCCTCACCAAGGCTTCCCGCCGAAGCTGCTAGCCTAGAACTATTTCTCCGAGCCATGCAAATGCTCATAATCAAAGAACACCAAGAATGGCGCCTGCACCCAGACCAGGCTCCCGATACTATCCATACCGCCCTGCTCGAAGGCATAGAATTGTGGCACAATAACGCCTTTACAGCCGCTCGCCAGCGATTAACGCAAGCAGCGCGCCAAACGACAGCCGATCTGCGAAGCCAAACTGGTACCACAGTCTTCCGGATAACCTTCTGCATCAGCTCCATATTCTGGGGCGGGTCGCGTGGACCAATGCTCCAAGGATTTGCAAAATTCATGGCCAAGGCCGCGCGCGAAGCCTCGGGCGAAGACTCTGCCTTGACTATTGTCCTACGATTCCTTTGCAGAGAACAGAGTCTAGATGTACAGTTGAGGATGTGGGAACTAGCCATGGCCAGTCACCAGCTCTCGGAGCATAATTTCCGGCTTTGGTGGGACATGGCAAGGCGGCAATGGCGATGGTGTCTTGGGAATGGGCTGCAGGATTTGGCTGTCCAATATCGAGATCGAGCAATCGAGCAAGTTTTGCAGATGGGTTGTTTGACGGCCGAGACGGATTTGCTTGAATGGTAGGAAATAGTTCATCATGGAGCTGAAGACTCTGTGATTGATACTGCTGAGGTATAAACTTAAGAAAGCATGGATGAAAAAAGTGTGAGGACAGGAGTGCTTTGAAAGTAAAGTCAGTGTCACGTTGTTAGCTGGGTCGGCTCGGCCGGTACTCTATCCGACCACCGGCTCTATGGGGCCTCCATCGGCAGATTTACATCAAAAGGCGTTATCTCATACAACGTAGGGGTCAACATCCGTATAAGCCTTTTCTGTCTATCTTATTTTACCGGATCCTCAACCTCGGAGAAAGATCGAAGATTCGAGTTACCCCAATCTCGAGTATCCAAATCTTGCGAAAATAAGTAGGTCGTCTAATCCTATTTAGAATATAAAACTATAGGAGTTCAGGCAATTATTTTTCAGTATATCCAATCTAAGATATTCTAGATTCTGAAAATCGAGTATATTTTCCTACCCTAGCGTCTACGTATTACGAAGGACCGACCAAGTACAATAAGACGGAAAACTTACGTATATTTAATCTCGAGGATTAGAGTCTGGCAGGACTCGGTAAGTTATCGGATTCCGATCGCGGCTTAGAATGCTCTAACTCATATTGATAAAAGTCTTATTGCTTATAGTATATTATTTATTTAGATTAATCCTGGCTCGAGGTCGGGATTGCCAAATAGAGGCGATCTACGAAGAGAAGATTATAGGAATTTATAGAGGTTGGTCTCGATTCGAGCTTCTTACCTTAAAGATAAATCATTATAATCGACGGACTACTAGTAGGTTTGAATTCTTTACCCTAATAAGTATCCGAATATTCCAGTCTACCAAATTCTGAGGAGCTCAGGATCCTGTGCAGGGACTATCTTCCCGACCCCGTCAGTATGAGACGTGCTACTCTAAAGAGACGGAGGATTATCTACTACTCTATTTCAAGAATCTAGCGACTTCGAGAATGAAGGACTGATATAATTTCGTCCACAGTCGTGACAAGAAATCGACAAGATTGGAATTGGTAGACCGGGATCATTGTCCCTTTCATAAGATCTTGTGATTCTGAAAATCCTGTCTAGTTTTTCCTTCCCACGTCGATCGACGTCGAAAATCATCGTAGAGATGTCCAGTCCATATTCAACACACAGCTAGCCTCAAACATCAAGCGTCGAATGGAACCACTAAACAAAATAAAACTTTCCATCATTCATCCACTAAATTCTCCACGAACACGAACAGCCGAAAGAGCCATTCTCCATTTCCGATCACCTCGGCCTTGGAAATGTATACCTCAACCGGAGAACCAAAGCCATACGCGGTGTTGGTAACAGGACAGCGCAGTAAAGGTGCCTAGATTGAGACAAGGCATTTAAGCCCGATTTGGCAACGCATCGAGCGTGTGGTTGTTGGTGAGCCGAAATAGTGCATCCATGCTTGTCAGGATGGAATTGGTGGATGTATATTGCTGACGGATGGATGGTAATGATACTGTGGCAATGTGGCCTGCACTATTGCGGTGACGTTAGGGAGACGAAGTGGTGGTGTCAGCTCCGGGACACTCTCCCGGTGACGGGATAGAAATGTTTGAATTGATCAGTATTATCATTCGAGTCTTGTGGGATGCCGCATACCTAGTGTTTAGAATTGGGAGGAATGAGATCTATTTAGCATACCACGATTCCCAAGGCCAAAATGAATCACGTTTCCAATTCTATAGTCATAGTATTCCACAATCTTCTTCTACATTTTACCTCAAACCATCTACGGAAAAAAGAATCCCCGATCAAGATTTGGATCATTGTTCATTTGATATTTTAGTCCGATCCATTTTGCATTGCAACTTGAAAGGATGGCGCTTAACTTGGAAGTGAAGCGGTCCGCGCTCCTACTCCAACGACAGACATATTGATATACATGAGAGACGTCTGCGTCCATGATGGCTTGCACCGACTCCTTCCCCGCGCTCCTGCTCTAACGATAGACATGGTTATATACACAAGAGACGCCCGCGTCCATAGTGCCTTGCACCGACTCCTTCCCGCGCTCTTGCTCCAACGATAGACATAGTGATATACATAAGAGACGCCCGCGTCCATAATACCTTGTACCGACTCCCTCCAATATACACACATCTCCTGCTGGTCCTCTAGTATCTTAGGACTCCTATCCACGTTTGTTTTTCTCCCCAGACTCCCTCCCCCATCATTGACACCAAGCGCCACTGGATCACATACACCTAAAATGCCACACTCCCTCCAAGCACCCCCTTCCTATTCTTCTTGATCAAAGCATTCAACTTCTTCTCACTGATCTCCGTCTCCCTCTTACTCTCTCTCAACTTCTCTCTCGCTCCACTCCCATCAATGCCCACAGCATTCATCCTTGCCCTCATATGCTGATGCCCAATACAAACCTCCCTCTCCCACTCCTTCAACATCTTTTGGCCCTCCTCGCCCGGTAAATTGATTCTTGCTCCGGCCAACACATCCGTGCCAATGACATCAATGTCGAAGTTCAAAGTATTGGTAGATGCTTCATTCTTGCTGTTGGTTGTGCTGCTTGGACGGGAATATTCAAAGATTGTGTCGGTGTTGGTGTTGGTGTTGGTGCTGATGGATTGAGACATGCTAATACCCATTGTTCTGGGTGCCTCGCGACCCATCTCTCGAGCAACTTTGACAGCCTCGGCGACACCCATCGGAGGTTCGCGCCAGGCCTGTGTGGCATTTCCATCGCGGTCCTTCTGTGGCATTGTGACCTTTAATTGCTCTTTCCATGGAACGCCCTCGCGTGGTGGGGCGCGACTTATCACACTTCCAGTGCTGGTCGTCTGAACTTCCATAAGACCCGCTAGCTCTGGTGGTGGAGGAGTTGGCAAAGGTGCGCTGGTGATCTTAGTGGAATCGTAGGCTAGTGGAGGCACGAAGGAGTTGTTGAAGGCCGCAGCCGGGGACTTCCAATCATTAAAAGGCGCACGTCGATTTTGACCAGGCAGATAAGGCAGATCCTCCAAGGATCCACCTTCGTGCAATTTTTGAGCACCGTCTTCGCCAACTTCAGGCTTGGCTCTTTGGGCCACACCAGAAATCGATTGTGAGCCTTCGGCCGTCGTTGGCTTTCCACCGCCCCATTTCCTCTGGCCCTTGGTCGCGAAGATCTTTGCTTCTAGATCCAAGAACTTGTCTTCTTCTTCCTCGGTAAGACACGAAACACGCAGGCCCAGTGGAGAGATCATTGTTCGTCCACTGATTCTGGGAAGATCTGACCTTCCCAAGTCCTTTCGAACAGCCTTTCCCTGAATCAGCAACTGCTCGTCCGCACGCGACAGCTCATATCTTAATTGTTCAATATGATTTTGCAGGTCGAGAGCAGAGAAGGGATCAATGCCAAGCTTCTTAAGCTCTGACTTCTGAGACACTGGCTTCAGCAAAGACAAGGTAGACAGCGTAATTTGATGGGTCGAATCCAGGGCTTGTAAAATCGCAGCTGCTGTTAATTGTTGTGGCGAAGACTTCGCACTCGAGGTAGGCTCTTTGACGGGCGTCGACTCCTTCATCGGAGTGGTGGGAGGGGGCGGAGTAGCTGTCGATTGAGACATGGCTATCCCTTTGACTGGAGTCTTAGACTCCGGTGGGCTCTTCACATCCTCCGATGGCGCAGAAGAATCTTCTTTCGGCAGCGATGTCTCTTCACCCTTTTTGGCCTGCGCAGCGGCAGATGAGGACTCCGGCTTGTAGGCTGGGGTCGGATCAGGCTTCAGTGGTTTGCTCTTGTTCTTCTTAGTTTTACGAGCAAGAATAGGTGCAACTTCCTCGGCAGGCTCTTTAGGAGTGATAATGGCTGCAATCTCGGCATCCTTCAATTCTTTCTCTTTCCTTCTTTTCTTGCTAGCCGTCTCCTTTCTCACTTGCCGGCCTGTTATGCTAGGTGGTGGCGAGTTGGCACGGGATGCTGAAGTCGAAGTAACGGAGAAAGCGTCCACACGCTCGCTGATTGGCGTTCCAGGCGGCATAGTTGAGGTGATGCTTGGTCGTCTAGACACTTGCTTGCTTGCACCTGCAGTGGCTGCTGCTATCAAAGGAGCAGTTGGAGCAGGTGTTGGCAAAGCTGGGGGCGTCTCCGCCCGTGGTGTATCCGTGATGCGTAGAGTCCTTGGCTGAGTTGCCCGTCTCATTGGCGAGCCGGTTGAGATGGTCGCAGCAGCAGGTGTACCTGGTCGCGAACTGATTGACGACGCAGTTATAGATCCTGCTCGAGATGGCCTCGTACTAAGATCGAGCTTTGCCGAAGACGCAGACGTGTTTACATTCGGGGACTCGAGCTTCGTCGATAACAGTGGGTTGGTCTCAATCTTGAGTTTGCCGGGGTGCGGCCGCTGTTTTTCACTTGTCGTGGCTACAGATTTATGTGGAGACACGGTCTTTGGTGCAGTTAGCTGCGCTGATTCCTGTACAATCTTGGTGGGACTTTTCTGAGACGAAGATGGCGACGTGGAAGGCTTAAGAGTGATTACTTGCTTCTCCTGTGCCTTTTCAGCTTTCTTAGGCGCCGAAGCTGCAGGCTTTCTAAGCGATAAGGAAATTGATGGTTCATCAACGTGCTCATCCTCTTCTTTTTGCTCAACCTTTGAATCGAGCTTGTGCTCAGGCGTCTTAGGGTCAGTTGGCTTCGCCTCGTGTGAAAGAGCCTGTGGAGCTGGAAGGGGCTTCTGCGCTCCACTTTGCTCGTTGCGCTCTGGCAACGGGGTACCATACGGGAACAAACCGGGCGGCATCGACGGTGTCGAACGGCGAGATGTGTCAAGTATTTGACCTAACGCCGGAAGGTCATCTGCACATAGAATAATTAGCGATATGTTCGGTCATACAACTACTTATGAATCTGTGCAGACGCGGCGGTGAGGAAGGTCGAATACTTTGGGCAGCATCACAGTCACGCATCTCATCTCAATCGTCTTCGTCACATCCGACGAAATGAAAAGGAAGTCTTTGAAGAAGCCAAGCTTGATGCCACCTTTAAGAGGTAAGGCTGAAGGTGGAAACCTACATACAAGGCGGATGTGACGAAGACGACGGAGATGAGGCAGCCTCTGGCCCATAAGGCGATGGTCGTGACCAGTCGCAGCAGCAAGCCATCTGGTAAGACGCATAAAGAAAATGGATATGATAGGCAGTCTCCCCCAAGCGCCCATGAGCTCTCATGGTTGCAATAGCAAACTCTCCACGAGGCTGCCATTGGCAGCCTTGCTCCATGATTTTGATGTTACAAGATGTTCGCTTCTCCATAATGAAAACGCCAGATGCAAAAATCGTGAAACAGAAGAGGAAGGTTATATCTCCGCCGTCGCTCGTCAAAATCCGTAGGAGAAATGAGAAAGGAAGGAATATTGTTCTACCACGCGCCGCGTCCGCCAAATGTGTTGTTGTTGGTGTTGGTGTACATAGGTAACCCACCTTGGGCTTGTCCAGCGTAGAGGCCCTGTCCGTTCATGCCAGCACCACCGGTTTGGTGTAGTCGAGCCTGCAAAGTACTAGGGTCTGCAACAGTATCAGCTAGTCCACCACCTCCAGAAGAGGAAGTGTTAGCATGTCTGTGCTTTTTTCCCTTCTTCTTCTGCTTTTGCTGACTGCTGGGCTCCTGAAATGCTGATGCACCAGGCTGGGACCCATAAGTGTAGCCCAGATGACCAAGAGCAGAGGCTTGCGCGGAGGCCGAGGGGTAATTGACATGGGACGAGAACATTAACTCACGCTTTCCAGTCTCCTGATTGACACGCTGCCCACGATGCAAGTCCCAAGACTTGTCTGTTTGGCTACCTGCGGTATTTGCTCCATAACCCGCAGTGAAGCCGTAACCTTGACCGAACATACCGCCGCCACTGACTGGTGGCGTACCAGTGGGCTTGAGACCTGGCGGAGGTCCCTGAACACCGCTGCTGAAAACATGACCGCTTCCAACAGAGGACTGCGCTCCGTAAGTGGATGCATTCTGCCCCAAAATGGAACCTTGCTGCTTAAGTATGTTACCAGGCTTTAAGTTGCCATTATCAGAGAAGGCAAACCGCGAGTTGTGTCTACCATGAGTTCCACCAATCTGAGGATGAACACTAGTGTTTTTCAATTGCTGAAGAAGCAGCTGCTGCTGTTGTTGTGCTTGCGACGGAGTTGGGCCTCGACCGGTGCTGCCGCTTGCTGTTGACATATCATCGCCAAGCATGTAGTTGAAGCTAGGATGCAAGCCAAATGCTTGAGATGGGGGTTGTATGGCTGAGTGAGGACCTAGTCCAAAGTTGCGCTCCTGCCGTTCCTCTGGTTCTCCGCCGAGTTGCAAGCTACCACCAGCGCCACCTTGCTGCTCCGCATGTTCGTGCTGATCTGGTTGTTCTTCAACGTCGGGCTTCGCAGACACACTCAATACAGACTCAGCAGCAGCTTGCTGTTCTCGTAGTTCCTTGGCTTTGCGTTCTTTCATCTGTCTCCGTTTGAGCCCGCCCCTAGGATCCCACAACGGAGGATAAAGATTTATGATTTTGATGTCCTCTTCACTTAGACCATTCGGTGAGAAGTTGAACACTATGTCAGGGTCGAAGGCCGCCTTCAGAAGGTTCCTAAATTCAACGTCCTTGTCCTGTCGCAAGGGTTTCTTATGCGAGGATCTCGGTGTCGTTGATTGGGAATTGGAGTCCCTTGCGGGGCGCGCAGCAGACTCGGGAATGGCACGATGGTTTTCCGGACTGGGGGCTGTACGTGAGTCTGGGCTTGAATTCGAAATGGTCGTAGCGCGGCTCGGACGTTGGGCAGCGCTGTTTGCCCAATTAGCAGCAGCAGGAAGTCCTGAGCCATCAGCACTACTACTCGTTGGACTCGAGGGAGCGATTTCAGGTTGCATGGCAGCGGCAACGGGCTGCGTGTGCTGCGGTGGAGGTTGCGGCGGTAAGTTATCCATGTTGCCTGAGTCGTCTATCGACTGTTGAGTCCCGGCAGCATTCATCGAAGAGAGATCCTGTCGGGTAAAACTCTCGTTTTGTTCTCCTGGTTCATGCAGAAACATACAGCTCTTGTTATTGCAGGTGTCGCCTCGAAGGTAGGCTGAGCAGTATTTTGTCGTGCCATGTTGAGCTCTATTTCTCATTAGCTTCACCTGAAGCAAGCCGGTGTTATAAAAACATACCGCATCTTGCCGTCCCCTGACTGCGCGTTGATGGCTTCGATACAAGCTGCCGCATCCTCCTTTCGAGCGAAAGTGACGTAGACGCCCACCGGTGGGTTTAACGTGTAGCTCGTGTCTTTCGACTTGCTGACGACGACTTTGATGATGTCCCCATATTGTCCAAAATAGTCTTTTCCTCGTAGCAACTCTGCCAGTCTGTCGCCTGAAATCTTAGGTTTCATGCCAGTTACGTAGACCAGATTTTTCTGCCGTACGCGTAAACCAGCCAGGTGCTTCCTGCTCAAATTGTCGGCCTCGCGTTTTTGCACCTCTTTCTGTTTAGCTGCGGCTTTCTTTTTCTGCTGTGCAGCTTTGAGCTGGCTGTGCTGAAGCAGTTCTTCCTGCGTTATGTTTTTGAACTGGAAGGGTTTGTCATCATAGGGCCGCCGACAGGCCGGACACAGGCCATTCATGGTCGTCTTGATGTTGTTGTAGCAGAACTGACATATCTACGGCCTGTTAGTGAATGCTAATTGGTGGAGGCCGTACAGATGGTGGACATGTCATTGGCCACGACACGACAGGAATCGCGGTCGCAGTGGCGGTAGTGAAAGTGATGGGTGACGCCGCCTTGGAGTGACCCAAGCACGGATGAGAGATGGGGATAGATGGATAGCATACCTGATAGCCACATGGACACGGTCGGAAGTGCTTGTCGCCCAAGTCGAATTCTTCCACGCAGAGCGGACAGACTTCCTCCTCTTCGTCCTCATCGATGAACTGATCTTGCTGTATCCGAGCCATGGTGTGTGAGTATCTGTACAGCCGTGTGGTGGCGAGAGTGGTCGTATCGAGGTATGCTGATGTGCGAAGGGGGGTCCTCTGTTGCGCCGGGCTCCAGTGAATGTGAGCGGTCTAGTAGACAAACGGAAGTATGCAAGCTGGCAAAATGCAGAAGTCCAGAGCAAGTATGTATAGCGGAGGGGAGGAAGAGGTGTTGTCGTGGATGGTGGTGTTGAGTCGTTGACTATGTTGTAGTTAAGTCGGGATGCTCCTTTGGTTGTAACCGTGACCGTTGTATCTTACTATCCAATCGACTTTCCGACTGGAAGTACTGAATCTTGGCAAGTGATTACATAAGCCACCTGGTCTTCCCGTCCCGTCACATCATCACTATCACTCCAATGCAATGCGAGCCATCACTGCCATTGCCGCATAACGAAGCTCGAGGACAACACCAGCAATGGCCCTCCGCTTGTCAGTCACCAGGACCGCTGGCTCGGCTTTGCGCGCAAACAGTGTGCGCATTGCCCGCCCATTTTCCACCACCACAGCAAATTACCTCTTTGGCTCCAAGAAAGAGCCCGCCGTGGACCCGTTTCCCAATTTGAGAGTACGAGATACATCAGTTGGGGCAAGGCGGTCGAACATAAGATAACAGTTTCCGCAGCAATCGGAGCGAGAGCCGCAGCCTACACAGACCGTACCAATCGTGAATCCGGCCGACAAATACGCAGAGAAGGCGGAAGCGTTGCACAAATACGGCCAATACCTGCTGTCATGTATGCCAAAATATATCCAGCAGTATGTTTTGTCAGTCCTTTGTAACCCTTTTCTAATCGCGAAATAGGTTCACCATCTGGAAAGATGAGCTTACTATCCACATTCCCCCCTCCGGTGTCATCCCGGTCTTTACTTTCCTCAAGTACCACACAGCTGCTGAGTACACCCAAGTCTCAGATATCACTGCTGTAGATTATCCTACCAAAGACCAACGCTTCGAGGTCGTCTACAATCTTCTTTCCGTCCGACACAATTCGCGCATACGGGTGAAGACGTACGCGGATGAGGCCACGCCGGTACCTTCTCTTTGCGGCCTTTACGATGGCGCCAATTGGTACGAGCGAGAAGTCTATGATCTATTCGGTGTCTTCTTCACCGGCCATCCCGATCTGAGGAGAATAATGACAGATTACGGCTTTGATGGTCACCCGTTGAGGAAGGACTTCCCCATGACCGGATACACCGAGATCAGATACGACGAAGAGAAGAAGCGGATTGTCGTGGAACCTTTGGAGATGACCCAGGCATACAGAAATTTCAGAGGTGGGTCTGCAGCATGGGAGCAAGTTGGTCCTGGAACAGACAGGCAACCTGATCAAGTAGGTCTTCCATATTTCATTTATCTCTCACTATGATCTAATACATCGCAGTTCAAACTTCCTACGCCAAAGCCGGAGCCACCCAAGGAAGCCGAGCAAAAGAAATAGAAAGTGTGCTCCATATCGCTTGTAAAATCTGTACATATTAGGCTATATATCATCATTCGACTGTTGAACCACGATGCGGCGTCGATTGCAGATGTCTTCACCTAATCAAGCTCTTCTTGTCGTATAGACATGACACGCCGCGCATCCCAAGTCCTTCTCACCATCTCACAAAATGCTCATTAGTCTGACACGCCGGATCTTCCCAAACTGCCGGCGGATGAATGTCAAAGATGTGCCAGATCTGGCGGAATTGAATCAGATCCGTTATGTTTTGTTTCGAGATAGGACTTCCACATGTACTGACCAAGCAGGAAAAAAGTTTCAATCGGTGGGAGTGGTGACTCGGAACTACCATAGCATCCGCTGTGATGTTCTTGATCGTGACAGTCAGTCAGAAATGTGTTCCTTGCTTATTGAAAAAGCATGGAGTGACACAGATTTTTTGGCGTATGGAAGATGACTGAGCGTTGGAGACTGTCCTACTTTAACCACGTGACAAATATTGAGATCTTTTTTATCTTCCTTTAAGCAATGGCTCCAAGGTTGACTCCTGAAGTCAGCAAATATCGTCTTTGACTCGTTGGTGCAAAGAGAGTCTCTTTCGTGGAATGAGTAAAGTCGTGCCTGAAGCGATGAACAATTGCTTATTGATCAGTATTTCCCTTCAGTCGACAAGCTCATTTCGCAGCCGTTCGCTCATAGACCAAAAGAGCAGCAGAGCAAGGCAGGTCCCGTCTTACTCTTCAAAAGCCCCACAAAGAAGAAGCCCAAGAGTACTCCACCCAATCACACCATCCCATGCCTCTCCAAATAAAGGCCCCAGCACTTCCTCATCCCCGTCCCAAAACTCTCCCTCTCAATCTCCTCCCTCGTAACCCACTTCCTGCTCTGATACTCGCTCTCCAACCCACCGGCCATACCCAGCGTAAAATCCGTCCCACCGCCACCAAACATGAACGTATGCACATGCATCACCAACCTGATATGCGAGAACAGATGCGTCAGACTCGCAAGCTCGGATATATGCCTCGCTGTCCCCAATCCCTTGTCGTCTGTATGCGGCTCGTACTTTCTGGAAAGCACGGAATTGACGAAAGTGATGGCGGTATGTTTTCTCCTCTTGGCGTCGGGGGGACTTTGCGGTATAATCGTTGTTTTGCCTTTATGCACGACTTTGGTCTTCTTCTTGATCTTCTTTTTACGCAGTTTTACTGGTAGACCATCCGAGTCTTCGATATCGGAGGCGCTGTCTTCTTCAGAGGCGTTGGCGGTTTTGCCTTCGTCGTTGAAGATTGTCGAGGAGGGGAATTGCCAGAGGCTTGCTAGGAGACCTTTGTCTGGTCGTTGTTCTATCAGGTATTCGGTTTCTCCGGAGCCGTTTGCGCGGAGGATTATGCAGACGTTGTGTTCTTCGTTTCGGACTGCTTTCTTGATTACTTTGAGGGGGAAGAGGGAGACGTGTCTTTCGATTGTTTCCGCTGCTTTGGGTTTGAGATCTGCTTTCGTTCCCGAGGTCGATTTCGATTTTTGGCCGAAAGCAAGAGTCTTTTGCTTCAGTCCTGGTTTTTGCGGTGTTTTGGCTTTGCCTTTGGTCGTGGATTTCGATTTTGGTCCTGGCTCGTCCAATACCTCTGCCTCTTCCATTGGTTCGCAATAGCTGCACAGGTCTTCGATATCTGGAATCTCGATTTCCGTGGATGTATCAAAGACCACACTCGATGATTGCGCATCTAGTAGTTCTTTTTTGACCGCCAATGTCTCACCCTCAGCATACGCGAGACAAGTCTCTTTTACAGGACATTTCGCACAGTCTGGCTTGACAGGTTTACAGAGCGTGCTCCCTAGCTCCATCAATGCCTGATTCCAGAAGCTCGGAATCTCGCTCTTGGGAACTTCTTCTTCCGCCATCTCCACACCCTTCTCTATCAAAGCTTCTCTGGCAGCTCTTCTGACCAACCTCTCCGCCACTTCCCACAGTAAGTCCGTCGTAACCTTGCTTTTCATATTCGCATACAAACCCATCTGCCTGCACAAGACTCTCATAACATTCCCATCCAAAATCGGCACCGCATGTCCAAACACGATGGAAGAAACAGCACCAGCGGTGTACCTCCCCACGCCGGGCACTTTGGCCTCAAGTTCACTTGGCAACTCAGGCAACATTCCCTTCATGTCAGCATCGTCAACAATCAATTTTGCAGCTTTGTGGATCCTCGTAGCTCGAGAGTAATACCCCAGCCCCTTCCACGCATTCAACACTTCCGCTTCCTCGGCCTTGGCGAGGTCTTCGATCGTGGGCCAGCGCGTATGCCACGAAGTGTAGTAGGCACGCACAGTCTCGACGCGGGTTTGTTGAAGCATGATTTCCGAGATCCATACTTGGTATGCTCTTCTTTTGAGCGTTTCTCTTAGGTCAATATCTGAATTGGTCGATTTGGAGAAGGTTGAGGGATTGATCCATTTTTGGCGCCAGGGCATGTCGCGGTCTTTGCTGACGGTGTCAAACCAGGCGAGGAGAGATGTTTGAGTTGGGACATGGTCGAGCAGAGCTGGACGGTGGTAGCATGATCTGTGTTTGCGTAGTGGTGGGAGTGCTGGCCGAAGCGGTGATTTTGATTCTGATGAGAGGAACGAATAGGTATCTTGTTGCTTTTTGACGCGTTTCGGTGGTGCTTGATTGAGAGTCAGACTCTTTGTTCGTGGTCGCTTTTTGGTGGTCATCGGGAGGTTTGTGTGTATGCGCTTTTCAATGGTGGCTTTCCAATGTACGACGCGTTCTGCTCCAAGCTCTTGTATGTTTCCCTTTCCAAGTTGATGATCTCAACCGTGTTCGAGGGCAAAGACGCGTCTCGATTGGAAATTGACCCCTTTCGACTGGAATGGCCAAGCGCGACCGCGACAGAAAATAGTGGGGCATCTTCAACGTCGCGTGACATGGAGATTCTCTCTCTTTACTACTTAGTATCTCCTTCCAAGTTTCTCTAGTTCCTCACGGCCTACAGCTTCACCATCGTCTCTGGCCGGCGGTCAATCGCTTCACCTGCTGTGCCAGCAAAAATGGCACTGCGGATTCTGCATATTTCTTTTGTCGTCCCGACATCTGGGTGAAGGACTCCAGAAATTGCGAGCATAGCGTCTCATTCAGCATCTGCTCGTATACATCCGATGCAAGAGCCTAAACAATATCACGAGAAGGGACCATAGGCATGCTTGACCGTTGGCTCTCTCCCTCTCAATGCTTCGATTATCTCCTTGTCACCATCTCCCAGCCATTGTTCTTGCCCTTCCACGAGCATCTCCCACATTATCTCCTCGCTCCAGCTTCTTTTGCTTCTCCAACACCACCAAAGTCAAGATTGCACCTTGCATGATCGTATTACCTCGAAACTTTACCCTTATCCACGTCCGTCAAGTCTTGATTATTCTTAAGTAGCATACTTACCACCACCCTGAATTGGCCGCATTGTCTCAACATGTCTCACCTTCCTCACGCAAACACTGTACATTTCGACGACCGCCCATCACCAGCAGCAGCCCACGTAAAGCGAGGCATCTCGGTACCCTGGAACTTCGATCCAAAACATTTCGCCCTCTACAAACAAGCCATCGACGCCGGCAAGATCTCTTGGCTCTTCAATTGGGAACTCTGGAAGCCAGATGGACTCCCACTCACCATAATTTACGTCCCTCAATGCCGCACCGGGAAGGAAATCGAACAAGTCCTCCCTCGCCTCACGAAATACTTGAAGGACGATCAAGTTCAACACTTCATGTAATTATAACCAATCTTCAATAGGGGAGCATTCAACTAACCACAAACAGAGGTTTCAACGAACCCTGCATAAACGCCCAAGCCAACCTCTCCGTCGACGAAGCAATAGAACTGTGGAAAAAATACGTCCTCCCCATGAAAGACCAATGTCCCGGCGTCCTGATCGGCTCCCCATCCATCGCGAACGGAAAACACGGTCTCCCCTGGCTCGTCTCCTTCATCTCCAATCTGGGAGGCATCCAAGCCAGCGGCATCGATCACATAGTCCTTCACGTGTACGACCGTACCAGCGACGGATTCAAAAACCACGTCGAGGAGATCTACAACGCGTTTGGCCTGCCGATCTGGGTCACCGAGTTTGCGTGTACGAGCTGGGATCGCGAGAATCCGATTTCGGAGGAGGATGTCTTGGAATTCATGAGGGAGACGGTGAGGTTTTTGGAGGAGACTGACTATGTGGAGAGGTATGCTTGGTTCGGGGCTATGGAGGATGTGGGCGAGGACATGGGAAGGGCCAACGGGTTGCAGAGGGGCAATTCGTTGACGGAGGCTGGGAAATTGTATTTGTCACTTTGATGAGGTGGTGAGTGGAAAACAACAGAAAAAAGTACATGGTAAGATATGATCTTATAAACCTATGACACCCTAAGTACAAATGCTACTTCTACACAACTTGTTGCGCACCTACTTCAACGCCTCGCCTCGCCTCGCCTCGCTGGGCTCTATGGGTATCCCAACTCAACATAAGCCCAAGCTATCCAATCTTGTACGCCTTCTATCCTGCCCATTATCCTATGAAATACAAAAATTGAAATGGCAGATGAAAAACGGAATGGACAAAGGAAATGAAAAAAGGAAATGCCCGAAATTCGCAACTTGATCATTACTTGTGTGACTGGGTACGCCGACCATGAAACCTTTTTTTATGCTGTGGTATTTGTCTTTGTTACTTTTTTTGTGAGATCTTTATTACCTGTGAACCTGTTATCCTGTGATGTTTTTCATCCCCCAAACCTTCCATCCCAACAGCCTGCACGCGGATCAACCACGACAGGCGCAAACTTCCGCTTCGGCCACGAGGCAAGCGGACGATCAGGTCCTAGTCGCGCGAGAGTGGCAGCAAGGCCCCTGCCGGATGAATAGGAACCTACCAACGTGACGATGGCAGGGTCCTGCTCAACGTCCATGACCTCCTCGGTCAAAG
Source organism: Venturia effusa (assembly GCA_007735645.1). Lineage (NCBI taxonomy): Eukaryota > Fungi > Ascomycota > Dothideomycetes > Venturiales > Venturiaceae > Venturia > Venturia effusa. The sequence goes on along the minus strand of CP042191.1, from coordinate 1,027,859 downwards.
GCGTGAATGGCTTGTAATTTGGATTGAAAAAATAGGTGCCGTCCTTCTCCACCGATTGCACCCCGATGGCGAACAATGCGTTTATTTGTTCGTCCGCCTTGGTTTGGGGCGCTTTGGGTGGTGTGGCTTCCTGCGTGGCGTGTTCAGCTGGGCTTTGAGAGTGCTTTGATGTTGACAAGTCGAGGGCTGCATGTTCCTTGACTTGTTCGGTGGATAGGACCACGATCGGTTTGACCGTCTTGATGGTTTGCACATATGTGCTTGATGATTTGTTAAGACCCATGGCGATTTTGGCAGGTGGAGGGTATTGATGGAGTAGATATTTATTGAGGCTCTTGAGGGCTGTGTTGATACTGAGGTCATGCTTTAGCTTCATACGCAAGTCGCGATCTCATCCGAGGGCGAGCCTCTTGGGGATGAAAGTGTTGTGTATGCTTACCTGATCTTGGTTTGCCAGGGGACAAGGAGTTTATCAGTGGGTTTGAAGTTTGTCAACAGTCTGATGGTATGGTCAGTCTCATGGTTTGATGAATGGTGGCAGGCGAGCGGGCAAAAAATGATTGCTCTCATTGAGGTCATCCATCTTGCGTTCGGGATGATAACTTACTCGTGTAGATGGGGCAATAACCTGGTTTCTGTGGTTGGTCGATGGGTTGAGTTCTAATCCTATTATTCCTAGTGGCTTGAGGATCGAAGTTGAAAATCTGTTGAAGAAGGAAGACTTGGACGAGACGATCTGAGGGTGGAGTTGAATGAGATGCTAGCAGGAGGCTGCAGCTTTTATATACCATGAAGTTGCAGCGTTGGACGTTGAGCGTTGCTGCGTTATGCACAATTGCCTCTCATCTCGCTTTGACATGGTGCTCCAATTTGTTTTGGTCCCGTTATGGCTATTCAGCCACGACATTACTAGTAGCACCCGCCGTCCTAGGGAAGTTCCTATTGAAATATGAGATTGCCATAGAACAACACGGCCAAGTCTCTCAAGAAAGCTGGAAATTGTGTAGGCAAGAATGCGTTGTCACTCAACAGAGACCGCGATGGTATGGTATCGTGAACGAGAAGGGATATTTCTGCGCAGGCTCTGGAGATCGATGAGTATCTTGGTTTGAAGGAAGAGAATTTCACTTTTTGGTACTAGTAGCTCCAATGAATGGTGCAAGTCTTCCTGAATGCTTCGTTATTGGATCCTCCACTACCTTGACATCAGCAGCAGGCCATCCACAATTCGAAAATACAACAGGGAACGACTTGGAGTCTCTCACCCGAGATAGATACTTATCACTCGATGCCTGGAAGTCATAGCAGATTCGGCCTACCTGTCCCTCAGCGTGATCCTTGAGGACAGTCCCACTCTGTTATGGTTTTCAGTCTTCAAGCAGGCGGGTGGTACAGGTATTCACCTAGAAAATTGCAGTCATAGTCAGGGACATCTCGGTTGCGCAGGTATATCTGGCCGCACTTCTTGACTGATGGTCGATCGCGTGGTCTTCGTGTACTATGCTTCAGAGTCAAGTCGCGACCCACTGGTGAAGACTGGGAAGAAGGCTGCAATTGCATATGGATACAAATATCAATGGAGCCATTGCTCCCACAGGCGTTGGAAATTATCGATCAAGTCAGCAGTGTATTTATGTGTCTTACTGAGATCCGGTCCGCGACTCCACATTGACGTTGATAGGTCTCTCCAAAGCTCCCAAGCCGTCTCTCCAATCCGCATCCAGGTCTTCCGATGGATCAATGGATTGTCATTCTGAGCTCCAGGATTCCTGGCACTGCAGTTTTAGCTTTACGCCGTTAGGAACTGGGCATGGCGTGTCGCTAAATTCATATAACGAGCATGAATCTGCCCAGGTCGACCAGATGACAAATCGTTCTCGAACATTGGAGATTTCGATGATAGGAAAGGTGATGATGTCTCCCAACGATGTACAGACACAATCTCGGCATCATCCAGCTTGGAAAGGATGAAGATGAGATGGACAAACTGAAGCGACCTCGAGAGTGAAACTGAAGGGGGTAAGAAGCTCTCGGCGCACCATGTGACCGATCCGCGTTGGGTGACGTGGACGTGTCCATCTGCCGCCATAGCTCTTCCCTACTATCAATACAACTCCCTCTTCTATTTAACAAGCTATCGGTACTTATGTCCGACAATATAGCCCCAAAGATTGCTACCAAGTTGGTGAGGTTCCTGGTCGTTTCTGATACCCATAACCTGCGATTGAGAAACGATCGAAGCCTTCCCTTTCGATCACCTCCTCCTGATGTTGACGTGGTCTTACACTGTGGAGATCTCACCGATTATGGCACGGCAGAAGACCTCAGATATGCCGTGGAGATGATTGGCTCTATCAAAGCAGAACTTCGGCTGGTGATTGCTGGTAATCACGATCTGGGCCTGGACAGGGACACTTGGCTGCGGTTAGGTGGAGGTGAGGACGCTCAAAAAGAAGCCGTGCAAGTCATGCGCGGCGACTTTGCACAAACTCACGGTGTCACATATCTGCCCGAAGGGACTTACCAATTCGACTTGACGAATGGGGCCAGATTCTCTATATACGCATCACCTCGGACTCCCCTCTGGGCGAGAAATGCCTTCCAGTTCCCTGCCGGCGAAGATCCTTGGAATCCGCCTGAAGCTGGAGTCGCTCCTGAATGCGTCACGAACACATCTACAGAGCAGTCGAGGATTCCTGCCGGTGTCGACATCGTGATGACCCACGGTCCGCCCCATCAAGTTCTCGATCTCACCCCCACAAAGAAAGGACCTGATGCTAATGCAGGATGCCAATGCCTCCGTCGGGCAATCACTCGCGTGAGGCCGCGCCTTCATTGTTTCGGCCATATTCACCAGTCATATGGCGCTCAGCGAGTCGATTGGGAGGACCAGGAAAACGAGCATGATTTCACTTTACTTCCGCGGGAGCCTGATGGGCCGATAGAAACCTGGCGGAGACGTTACTCGAAGCTGTCGCCGGCAAGCGTGGAGGCGTTCGCTCTCAGAAAGCAAACTCTTTTCATCAACGCTGCCATCGGTAACTACCACAACAAACCCCGCCGGATGCCATGGATTGTAGAGCTGGACCTCCCTACGAGCACGTTCGGGTCCTCTTCAATGCAACAAGAAAAAGTACAGCAGACGGAGGTCAATGATTCTGTGTTCCTGCACAGCAGCCTATCATCTGAACAATCGCCATCGGCGAAAGATAGCGATCACTCGTCGGCCAAGGAATGATCGAAGTCTGCAAGAAATTCAATCACCCTTGTGATCAAGTCAAGAATTTCCCACCTCAACGATACTGTTGAAATTGACAAAGCAGGAAGAGTAAAGATTCAACAAATCAATTCCATCATTGTTGATTTATGGAACAAAGTAACGAATGAATGGTAATTACTTTCGAAACACTTCCCCTCCTCTCGATGGTGGTCTTGTCATCGTCTCTCAGGTGAAAGCTGTGTAGCCTGGGGCGCCACTACACATCTTGTTGGCCATGTCATAAACAGCCTTGACATCTTCTTTCTTTGTGCATTTCTCTGGCACACAAGATTTCAAAGCTTCCTGGATAGGAGCCTTTGCGCAGTAGCATTTCTGGTCTTGAAAATCTTAGCACTTGGGCCCATCGTTCGGAGAAAAAATTCTCACCTGTAACTTGGCAATCCTTGATGCTAATGGCAGACGAGAAGCATGAGACAGCGCTAAATAATGTCAGAGCCAGACGATCTAGCAGGCTTTTTGGATGTATTCACCAAGTGGACAGACCAGCTGGGAACGACTGGGCCGAAACTGCTGCAATGATTGCAGAGATAGCAACGAAGGACTTCATCGCGATGGTAAACAGTGATTGATTTGCCTGAATGTATGAAGAAATCAATGAATGGATGTTGCTTTTCCTGGTCTGGAGCACAACGAGGTCAGTCACTGACTTATACAATACTAACCACTGTCGAAATTCACAAGCTGCCTTCTCTAGGCACGGTTCCTGTGTCGCTAAATGAAAAATTCTTGTCGCATTCGCGAACTGAGATGATCATGGATTCAAGTCGCCGTGTTCACCACGAGTCAGGGCTTACGAGGGTCTCCGACCGCTAAGTTTAACCTTTCACGTTCACTTACTCAAGCTTTGCATACAGCTAACAAAAGCCCTGCAATAACAACAAGTTGAGATGAATTGGATGCTTCCGATACCCAGTTGAATAATGACCACGGCTATTTGGCGAACGGATAATGCTGTCCCCCGGATCTTCGCCTGGAACATCCTCTGCAAGATGAACGAACGCAACGAACTCAATTATCTCTCCATGCTCATTGCCTTTGAGTGCTACCAGATGTCAGCCATCTCTCCTCCTATGAATTTCGCAATGATTGGTCTACCATGCAACGATTAAGCGCCCTATGGAGGAGTTCCTTTTGGAGGAGTCGCCCCTGGAGAAGCTCCCATACCGGGAGCTGCGAATGGTGTAAAGCCCTGGACGCCAGCACAGTTTTTGTTGGCCATGTCATAAGTTGCTTGCACGTCCGCAGCTGCGGTACATGACTTTGGGATGCATGTCTTCAATGCTTCGATGATTGCGGGATCTTTGCAGAAGCATTTTTGGTCTGTATGGTATGTTAGCACTGTCCTCTCTGCCGCCATCGCTCCAAGCTGAACGACACTCACCACTTATGCTGCAGCCTTTTGCGCTCGTCGCAGCTGTCATAATGCAAGTCATTCCACTTGGCGATCAGATTAGTTTGCGGTATCGATAATCGTCGAAGAGGTACTGCTCACCAAGTTGGAACACCTGGAATCCCCTGCGCAGAGACGCTAGCCACGACTGTGGCAATAAGGAGTGTAAACTTCATGATGGTCGATGAGGATTATCAAGAATTCGTCGTCTAGAAGGCGTACAGAAGTCTTCTGAGACCGGTAGCTGACGGTCATCTTATACAAAATTGATCATTGCACGGAATACTCACAACTGCCACTGCCTGATTCCACGGCACACAAATCCACAGTACGTCTCTACCATCAAACCCAACAATTATCTCTATGACTATCATCGCTACCTGGAAAATGGGGACTTGATTGCGCAGGACCATTCGCAAGTGTGTTTTCAAAACGTTTTTCCACGAGAGACACAACAGCACGTCCAGAATAGACCGTCTTGGGTTGATTGCTGACGACGAAATAAGCTATTTGTGCAAGGAGAACAATGTCCCGAGGCCAGACTAATGTATGGCCCAGAGCCTTGCTCCCCGGGTCAGACTCGGAACTGCGAATTCCGTGTCCACGAACACAATTTCTTGGTCAAGTAGACTTTTTTCATCTTCGTTCTTACCTGTCTGGATTGCGCGTCTCTCGTATGCTAATTCTGGCGTCACAACAACCGGAGTTGTTCGATACGATATTCCTTGCCTCTGGCCTTTGTGAGGTTCCTCCGTAGTCTCCAACTATCAAATCACCAGAAGCTGGCGCCGACACTGCAATCTCCTGAAAGGCGTGGAATGATGAAAGGTCCACGCCTTTCACCATCTCATCATCGAAGAGCGACTGCCCGGGCTTCATCGATAACCCCATCCCGCGGGTTTCAGCCGCGTGTCATCTGTACAATGCACTCTCACAGAAAGAATTAGTCCGCCGTAACATTACGCTTGAACACTCATTCATCCGATGCCAGACCCGATCTGCATAACTGATGACGGAGACTCTTGCCATTTGGGTCTTTGCTGGCTAATACCCACTCTGCCGAACACAAGGAAACATAATTCTTGAAGAGGGAGAGGGACAGAGAGGGAGAAAATAGAGGAAGAGAACAAAGTAAAGATACTTACCACACGCTCCAGGCAGCAACACAAACCGACACCCGATATCCCAGAATATTCCAACCCACATCACCAAAATCCATCGAGCAACCGAATTCTGCGCGGGCACGATCACAGTTTACCTCTTCACCACCACCTTTCTTCCCCGATGTTGACCATGAATGATACATCGAAGCATCTACTCTCGTGTCTTTTTCGTATATATATTTTGGTAGTTTAAACGTTGTACTTTCGACTTCATGGCTGTCGTTCGTAGCTGGTAGTGTACAGTCTGTAAAAGAATAGGTATAACAAATACTTCAGAATTATCCATAATCAAACATCAACCATCAACCATCAACCATTAAATATCATCTCAATCCCAATCTCAACCTCAATCCCAATCCCAATCCCAATCCCAATCCCAATCCCAATCCCAATCCCAATCCCAATCCCAATCCCAATCCCAATCCCAATCCCAATCCCAATCCCAATCCCAATCCCAATCCCAATCCCAATCCCAATCCCAATCCCAATCTCAATCCCAATCTCAATCCCTAGACCCGCACCACGCACCACACATACGTAACACGAAGTAATACGAAATAATACACTGAACCCAAACAAATCCATGACAACGACAGAAAAGAACGATGGATTTTATCTAAGATAGAGCAGAGCATAGCAGCGTAGCGTAGCGTAGCACATCCATATCCATATCCGTATCCGTCTTGAAAAACAAAACCGGCTTTTTGTTTACAGCGTCGGTTTTTTTTTTTTTCGTGATATCACTACAGGAATGAAGGAATAAAGTCATAGTATAGTACCCACAAACCCGAGATCAATAGTGATAGGGATAGAGGGATGAAAGTTATAGTACCCATGGGCCATAAACCCGAGATCAATAATCTCTTTTTCTCATTCTTCCCCGTATATCCATCCTATCGTATCTTAAAATACTTAGATGCTAGACGAGAGCCGTCAGGACCCCCATCTACCGACTGCATCTTACGGCATTGTAACATGCAGGTGAATATATGCTTCAAAAGAAGCGATGTACCAATCTGGGGACAAGTAAGAGAAAATACGTCGAGAAGGTTGATCAATTACGTAAACAGTAATTTCATTCAAACAGCTAGAGCGCATAATCAAGTGACCTCATGACCTCAATATCAACACCAAATCATGAATCAACCATCGGTCCTCACCCTTCCCAACCTATCTCCTCAATTCTCATACCACACCATGCCAAACACTCCCCATCCCAGTCATCAATCTCGTGTCATTTATCCAACCCCATCTCACACACCCTCCCCTGCCTAACAACCCTCCCAGCATCAAGTTGAACAAAAAACTCCGCATCCCTGACCGCCTCAACCCTATGCGCTATAACCACCACCGTCGCCCCCTTCAACTCCTCCCTCAGCACAGCCTGCACCTCGGCCGCCGTTTCCGCATCGATACTCGCCGTCGCCTCGTCTAAGATGACAACGCTACTTCTCCTCAACACCGCTCTTGCAATCCCAATCAATTGTCTCTGTCCCTGGGAAATGTTCGAGCCGCCCGATTCGACGAGTGTGGAGAGGTCCCAGTGGGGTTGGTTTTTGCAGACTTGGCGGAGGGTGGTTAGACATTCGGTGTCTGTGAATTGGGATGTAGGGTCGAGGTTGTGGCGGATTGTGCCGCTGAAGAGTATTGGATCTTGGGGTACGAAAGTCAGGCGGTTGCGAAGAGTGGATATATCAATGTCTTTTAGGGACTGGTTGTCGATGTGGATGGAGCCTGTTTCAGGCCGGGTTATGGAGAGGAGGGTGGATGCCAGAGTTGATTTGCCGGAGCCCTGTACAAGGTTCAGTGGTGAGTCATCTGATTGTCCACCTGATCAAGGAAGTCAGGAAGGGAAGCCAACTTACTGTTCTACCCACGATGGCCGTCGTAGAACCACCAGGGATCGAGATAGTCACATCGCTCAGACTCGGTGGAAGATGCGGCGCATATCGCACAGTCACATGGTCGAACTCAATATCCGCGCCAAACTTCGGCCAGCTGGCTGGAGGCATAATACTTCCTGGATCTTCTTGTTCGATCTCGGTCAACTCAATGACTCGTTCCACAGACACGAATTCCATCTGTAGCGTGCCATATCTCTGGCACAGCGTATGCGTCGATGTTACAAATAAGCTGGCGTTGATGAGCATGAAGGCGGTAAGGCCTGGCGACAAATCAATCGAGAGCGCGATGGCCGTGAGAGCGAAAGTTGAGATGGCAGAGATATTTTCATACCTCCACGAAAGCCAATTCTGGACGCTCCAGTAGAAGTGGTCGTACCCCTGGAATAAGTCGAGAACGGCGATGACGCGATCTTGGAAGAGTGATTGTGCGTGAAATGATCGAACAGTGGTAAGGCCACCTGGCTGGAGAAGCTCACCGAAATTGGCAAACAGTGGGCTCAAAGACGTCTTCTCCAATCTCCTCAAGCTTTGCGAAGTTGGCAGGAACTGGAAGAAGATCCAGATGAAGACCGCCATCAGGACCAGAGAGAACAGGAGGAACAGTGGGGTCACTGAAGCTATGATGATGAATGACGATATCCAGAAGCTTCCGCTGAAGATGATGTGACCAAAGTAGTGCAGAGCTGAATCCACGACCTGGATATCGGAGGTAAGGCGGTTCATTAGACGTCCTGTGGGAGTGACATCGTAGAATCGGAAGGTAGCGTGAGTGACTCGGATCATAGCTCGGTTAAAGAGAGTTACAGATGCACAGTAGGCTGCCGCAAGCTGCGCAATACCGTACAGAAACAGAGCAACAGACGTAGCCACACCTATCAGAAATAGAAGCGACAGCCATGGCTTGACGTTCTCATCGGGTGACGGGAAATTCTCAATAGGATTGAGAAAAGATGTCGAGTTCATCATCGTCCCATGGGAGGAAGACATACTCCACTCATCTTGCAACTTGCTGCCGCCGTGCTGAATGAGTGTCCACAGAGCCGTCTGCTTGTTGTTGTACGCTTCTCCCAAAGCCTTGTAGAACCATTGTTGCGCCACTCCAAAGAACCTCATGGTAGCGATCATAATGATCAGTAGAGTCCACCACGATAACCTGCCAGCTTTGAAATAGGACCACCACACCTTTCGTTGGATACCTCCATAGTTCCGATGCTCGTCTTCCATCCATTTGTCAGGGGCCGCGTCATTGTTTTTCACCTTCGGCGACTGAAGACCTTCGGAAACATTCGTCGACTCCGAGTCAGACTGCTGTTCTGATGTTGTGCCAGATTGGTTCTGCTGGTTCATGAGTGTATCATCGACAGAAACCATGCCGTCGGCAATTTCCACGAACTTCGCATTGAGATGGCTGACCAGATTTGTGCGATGGGTGACCAGTACAACGATTCTATCTTGCACAAGGGGACCTGAGAAGAGCTTTCGAACAATACTCTCTGCTGTGTTGTGATCTAATGCGGAAAGAGGGTCATCCAAAAGGAGAACTCTGGCCTTGCTGTAGATCGCCCTGGCGAGGGCAAGCCTTGCCTTCTGTCCGCCGGAGAGTCCGATCCCGTTTTCTCCGATCAAAGATTGGTCTCCGCTTTTGAAGTTGGCAAGATCCGTTGTAAGTTCGCAAGCATCGAGCACATTCTGGTATCTCTCTTCTTCGTATTGACCAAAGAAAAGGATATTCTCTCTGATACTCATGCTCTGAAGCCAAGGCGTTTGCGCGCAGTAGCTTATTTTTTCATTTGGGATGTCCGCCGTACCTGTCTCGCCGAGCTTGTCCAGCTCGCCCAACAATGCCAGAAGAAGCGCTGTCTTGCCTACCCCAACTTTGCCGTAGATTACTGTCAGACCAGTCTCACAGGTCAGGGTGACATCTCGCAAGACCGGGGTCTGCAGTCCAGGCCACGCGAAACTGATGTTTTCTAGCTTGATATCGCGTCCCAACTGTTGCTCCTCCGGCACAACATCCAAGGCCTCCTCTTTCTCTGTCTCTCCCATGAACTCTTCAATACGCTTCATGGCAACGTAAGCATTCACCAAAGTTGTGATCAGGCTGGGGATCTCTCGTAGTCGCGATTGGAGAGCATTAAAAAGCTGCAACGCGGGAAAGATGATATCAATGCGAAGCGGTTTACCGGCAAGAACGGTATAGGCTGCAAAAGCAACCACTGGGAACAATGTACTGGCTAGAACATTGAAAAAATAGATGGTGATGTTCAGCGCCATCAAGACGATCTTGATATCCAACTCATGCCTTCTTGCAGCCATGACATCCTTGAGCCAGCTGTCCTGCCAACTGTACCATCTCAAGTGCCGCAAGACCTCAATGTACTGAGAGTTGGCGTTGAGTCGAGCATCCGTGGCCTTCTTTTTTCGCTGTCTCCAACTGGCTTGGAGCTTGGAGAGACCAGCAGTAATGATATTGGCAGAAAATACCACAAGGATAGCCAGAAAAGATGAAGGGCCCATCAGACGCCAGATGATGATAACCGCAAAAATCAATCCGAGAGGGGCCTTGAGCAGCGTTTCCCAGTCGTAAAATCTCGCAGACACCTCATAAACGTCGCCTCGGACAATATTGAGCACTTTCCCTGTCGACGCAGGACCTTCTAACTTCTTCTCGGTGGACGAACGGCCAGTCAGTAGCTCTTTGAAAAGGTTGAAGATTGCAGAACGCTTTTTCTTGGGGTTGTCAAGTGTCCCGTTAGTGGCATCATTGCTTATGTTTGATTCGGAAGGCTCGGTGGTCTCTTTCTTGTCTAAGCCAATGACAGCCTTTCGAGATAATGCTTTGTCGTAAACCATCATGATCATCTCTCCTCTACTTCTTTCGTAGCAGCGTCTGCCATACCACATCGCAAGCATGGAGGTTTGTGCAGAGACTACCCGAATGGCCCAAAGTAACAATGCATATATCATAGCAACTTGCTTGCGCCGGGATTCAGTCTCCATGACTTTTAGCAACTGTTGCAAAAGCAAAGGCGATGCGAACTCTATGTGAATGTTAGCATCTCGAGTTGCAGGTCACAGGTGATGCCGCTAGGACTCACCACAGAATAACTGTATGAAGGCAGTCAAAGTCAGGATTGACACATCGATTCCATTGGCCTGGAACAGCCTTCGGGTGACGGATCCTCTAAGAACACGGAAAGCTTCATGGAGTCGTCGATGCTGGAATTGGTAGCCAAGGAGCCAGACGTTATCTTCTTCAATCTGCTGCTTATTTCCAATCGTGATGAGCGGGGCGATCCAAGAAACGGAAAGAAATTGCCAGAACCGTAGATTGTCCTCGGGGCTTCTTTCGTTGTGACTCGGAATGCTGCCTGCTTTGCTGATGGAATCCGACGAAAGTGAGGATGGTCGCATTGGCATCACGAAGATCACTAACATCGAGGCGAAGGCTGCGATGATGGATGCGTGGTGGGTAGCGTTCTCGAATGTGGGAGGCATTGCCCAATCATCGATGCTGGAGCCTTCGATGATGAGTACGCAGATGTAGTACGCCATCAAGGAGGTCGGACATGAGCTTGGGCGATTGATCAATATAAACAGTAATAGACCAGTCCACGATAGCAAAAGAAGAACAGAATGGAGGCGTATATCTGGGAATCTGAGCTTAACAGCCTGGGACACCACTCCAAGCACGGAGAGAACGAATAAGGCTCCGGCCCAGACAAGCGACGCATTTCGGCGTGACTGAGGCTCGAGTTCTGAGGTCGAATACTCTTCAACGAACGGCTTCGTCCAATTCGGACGCAGTTTCCTGAACAGAGGAGTGAGGCGAAGCAGGTGTGAAAAGGCGATTATGATAATAATGATTCCCGGAATGGCTGACAAGTACGGGAGCGCGCACGGAGAAAAGCGACCATTCTGTAATTCCTAATCGCGACAACAATGGTGTTAGCACAACCACGAAGATGATTTAGTAGCATCATGTTTGCTCGAGCAAACTTACCCAGATCTCATGGCATTGACGCGTCGTGGCGAGGACCAGGTCATTATCCGCGCTGCCTACGGACAAAACATGCTGTAGATTCTTGAATGGCATGTTCAGGGCATATTGAGTTGAACTAGAGATGATTCTCGACGTGCAGATTTCAGTGGGAGAAGAGTGTAGGTTCGTAGAATCAGGCTCCATGCAAAGCAGGTGCATTTCTAGCCCAGCCCCGAGCTTATTCTGGCCCCACCTTACTAACCCTATTCAGGTAAGTTTATACGCCAAGATTCCGTTCCCAAGACTCTGTTCTCAACAGCATCGCAGTCGTATTTCACCATCACCAAACGCATAAAAGTCGCCCTCAGTGATGAGTATTGGTTAGACCATCACAGCCTTGTGGACTTCTAGCATATAAATTTTCCTCAGCGCGTGACCAAGTCCTCAGTAGGGGTTGCGTGATACACGCCTCCTGAGGATCGACCACAAATCCCGAATCCAGCTTCATACCTCGCCAGACAAAATGACAATTCATATGCCTAATTCTCAATGCAAACAATCGCTCTACAGTTGCGCCGCACTCCAGACTGCAGTTCAAACCTCATTTAATCGTCTATGACTCTATGACTCTATATGTATCGCTGATATCTTCCGAAGTTGTCTTCATCTACCCATGCTTCCCATGTTATACATTCTCCATTGAGCGGTTCTCGAATCTGCTCAGACGTGGAAGCGTTGGCGCCGAGCTCTTGCGTTGTCCAGTTGACGGTAATCTTCCCTGCCTTGTTACGTCTGCGCGCTGCTCGCCTGCATCATTCGCACCCGCGTCGTCCTCGCTTTCATGAAGATTCCTAGCCGCATAATTCGCCCCGGCGTGGCTGTCAGCCTCGATATCCTCAGAAATTGCGTCCTCCTCATGCTCATCCTCGTTGGTTTCTTTCACCTCCTTCCTCCAATGCTGATATGGACTATCTCCTCTCCTCGTCAGCGAAAGCCCGACGAAATATCGCGTCCACACCATAACCATGGCCACGAGCACATTGAAACCTGCAGCAATAGCCAAAGCTTGGAATTGGTAACCGAAAACATGGCCGTACGCTTCTCTGGCTCGTCTTTGATTGTCGCGGCTCAACTCTGTTATTGATCCGAAATTCGATGCCAATAGACTCTGAACGTCATTTGCTGGCAGAACTTTAGTGAATTCGTTTCTGATAGATCTATGGGAGATAGCCGAACAGATTGCCACGCCAATCGTTCCTCCCATTGCCCGAATCATGTCGTAAATGCTGGTTGCAGAAGTAAGTTCGTTGTAGCCGACGTTGTCTTTCTGTACAAATAAGGCTATGGCACCGAGAATTCCGAATCCAATGCCCAAATGACATTGAGCAACCCAGGCACTCAGAGGTATTTCGAGACCACCAGGAAGAAAAACGAGCAGGATGGTGCCAATCAGAACCATGGTGGTTCCGGCAAGCGCACTCCACTGGGCGCCGTGGACAAATCTTTGGCTAAACTCAGCTCCAGTAAAAGCGCCTAGAGGCAGAGTCATCGTCATGACCAGAAGATGTAGTCCAGCACTACCCGCTGACAAGTCGTTGACAATCTGAAGACGTGAGGGTAGAAGTGTGAGACCGCCGTAGAAAGTAAGTCCTATGAACAGTGCGTTGACCAAGAGCCAGAAGATAGGAGCAACCCGGAACATAGAGCTTGGAAGGACCGGATCTATCAAACTCTTCCTCTTGGGAAGGCAGAAAATTTCGTACCAGATAAACATCAGCATGCAAAGCCCACCGAAGACAAGCAAGCCTTGGCTGACAGCACTATCCCAGGCCCATTCTGCACCTCCCTCTTGCAGTGCTAGCACCATTGGTGCGATACATATTATCGATAACAACCCTCCAATCCAGTCCATGCTTCGCCACTTGGCACGGTCGATAATGGGACCAGGTTTCTCAGGCCCTGCGACCAAGAGCAAGACGAAGGCTAGCGTGGCAATTGGAACGTTCATAGTGAACATCAGCCTCCATTTGCCGGCACTGGCAAGGACACCGCCTAGAGCAGGGCCGAGTACATTTGCCACCACAAAGACCCCGCCAATGAGGGTTGTGTACAGCGAAACCTCTTTCGGTGGGACGACTTTCATGACAACGACGAATGGAAGATTGTATAGGCCCGAAGCTGATGCGCCCTGCAAGGCTCGAAAGATCACCAGCTTCGTCATAGTATTGGCAAGACTACATGCCAGGCTTGTCGCGACGAAACCAAGGTTGCAGCATACGAGAACCATCTTTGTGCTGAGGACTTCGCAGATGCTGGAGACGACTAGGAGAAAGGAAGTGTAGGTCAAGAGGTACGATATTAGGAGCCATGTCGGACTGATCTTGTCGGGAAGGTCCGCGCTGATGGGAAGCAGCGCCGTGGTGACGATGGTTGTGTCGACGGTTGATAGGAAGAGGGAGATCCATAGACTACGGAGAGAGTAAGAAGACAATCTCCATGGTGGGTGCGCTGGCACGAGGGCATGGGGACATTACCTTAGAAAGACGACCCAGAAGCGTGGGCGTGATATGTTTGGCCAGAGTCGTTGCGGTGGAGGCTGTACGTGAGGCGCATCAGATGGAGGTACAGGTGATGGCTGTGCAGAAGCAGGAATGTTTGGCATCGAGGACGTTGTTGCTAAGCTTCTGCGAGAGCGTTGCGCGGATTTTCGGCGGTGTAAGAACCAGCTATCAGTCTTGGCTATCAAGTGGTCAAAAACGTCACGACTTTGGAGCGACGGAAACTAGGTTTTGCCCACCATCCATAAGGACCAAGATATCTTGGGAGCAGTGAATGTGCAGTCCACGGGTTGATCCAATCTTCCGCTATGAGATGTTGCTCTTCAAAAGATTACTACCACATCACACCGTGACGAGCGCGCGTGAGAAGAGGGTGAAGTTCAAGTCAACGTATTCGGCGAGGTACTTAGTAGCCAATCGGATAGGACTGGATAGACGGTTTTAGCATTGCTCGACTCCCTGATCTGGTGGCGAAAGATCTTGAGGATGTTAGAGAAGACTACTACCTAGTACCTATGATTGTCAACAGCTTTTTGCTATTTTTTGTGGGTCTCGGTGTCGTAATGGCGGTGAGCTGAGCTATTACGCTTTGAGATTCTACCTACTCTGGGACATCTTATAAGATGATAGGCTGTCGAAACAACATCTTATTCCACCCCTTCTTCTTTGTTCTCACTGTTCTCCCACTTCTTCGACTCATCTAAGGTGAGGCCATCACCAGCTCATTCAAGTTCTGATTAACAATAAAATTAGCTGAATAAAACTACCGTCAGGGATAGCTGAGGCTCCACCGGGCCGAGAGATGTGACTGAATAGTGGGAAGCGAAGGTTGGAAAATCTGTCCGGTACGTCAACATCGTATGGGTAAATGCATATGGTCAGCATTCTTGGGAGATGAAGGAGGAAGGAACGTGACGTGACGTGCCGCAAACCCGACGAGATAAAGAAGTCACGCCCGGCAATGTACCTACGTTAAAGCCGTGAAACACGTGGCCATGGATCCGCACAAACCCAAAGCTGCCTTCTCTTTTCAGAATTGGAAGGAACATGGTATAACATGTACCCGCACAGGTTGAGCTGTGGATGTTGAATGTGGAGCTGCAGATTCCTTCAGATTGATTTCTTATTCCCCAACACCCTTTCCGCCATCTGCTGTAGTAGACCAGCTTCACGTCCAATAATTTCCATGTGAGTAGTGTCCATTCCCATGACTATAACCTCTTTCACACCGTATCTGATAAGGCCCTCAAGGGTAGACATCTCTTCTTCCCAAGCTTCTCCGATGATGTTCTTCCATGACATTCCTGCATCGAGTCATGTGGAAAGCCGACCAATGTGCTTTCGGTTAGGAGTGGGCACCTACGGTTCTGCCATAGAGTGACTGTGCAAGCAGCCTATATCAGTTCAAAACCCTGTACAGGGATTTCGCAAGACCCTTACGCAGCAAGAATCCCAACTGTTGTCGAAATCATATGATCCAAGGTTGGGTCAGAAATGTGCCACCAGATACCCTCACCTCGAAACCCTGACGGAGTCAGATAACAGGGCGAACACTGTCGTGTGATTTCCAAATCCACCAGGGAATGGCAAGATTCTCAGGTCCCCTCTGTCGCTCACGAACGAGCGTCGCAGGATTCCATCAGATTGAAGGCGCAGGTTCTTCTTGACTTTGACCGCCTTCTTGTGTAAGGACTCTTCCAAAATGACTCTATCACGCGATCGATCCCTGGCTCTCAGAGTTTGATCGCTGATTGCTCGCTAAGAGTATTCTGGATACAAGCATCGTCAGCAAGTTTCTCAACAAAGACGGTTTGAAAAGAAATCAAAAATTCATGATTTGGCTGCCTGCGTCGCCGGCCTTTCGGGCCTGAGCCCACCGTGAAGTCTACGCCAGAAAAGCATTCATGCAACCCTGGTCGTTCATGTAGAAGTCAAGAGAACAACGCCGTCCCATCCATGCCATGCCATGCCATGCTTCAAAATCGTGACCCAGCCTCATCTGTTCCGCCCATACCACGTCTGCTGCGTGACACCGCCCGTAAACCACTTGAGCATATGACCCAATTCATCATCCGGCGATAGGATGAAAACACCCAGAAAACCCGCCACCGCCATCAATAGCAACGTCAATATCCAGCCACCGATCTTGTCGCCTATTGTATAATGTCGATTCGCGATCCTCTCCAGTGCTGTGAGTGTGCGTTCTCCCGCTCCTCCCGCGCCGGCGTTCCCGGCACTTGTACCTGTTTTATGGTCCGCAGGTGGAGGACGTTTGGGAGCAAGGTTGGCTTGAATGACGCTCATCGCTGTCATTTGGTTGCCGATGTCGCGAGTCCCGTCGTCTTGTGCTTCGTACCATCGTCTTCCGCAAACCACTCCGCCTGGAGCACCTCCAGTACAGACCTTGAAGGCGGCGCCTGCGGATTCTTGCAGCCATGGCATGATCCTGTCGCTTGTGAATGAGGCTAATTGGGTGGTAACAGCGAGCCAGCGGGCGAGGTAGGCTTTGAATGAGCGCTGGTCTTTGTTGCAATTGCCCGAGGGTTCGCAGGCGTATTCCACCATGATTTTACCGCCGTGTTGAGATGGGAAGAAAACTTTTTGCGCATTGTCTAAGAGTCCATTCAGCCGTGTCTTCCAAACATCTGCTCCATTCGTCTGCACTGTTGTTAGCATCATCCAGGGATTGCACAGTTTCGAGAGCCACAAACATAGTTGTACATCTGCTTATCATTAGTACTTGTTCAAAGCGTGTAAGTGTGGACAGCACCTACGAAAGCAGAACCAGCAACGAGTGTGCCCATATTATATGACCACTGTATCGGACCGGGTTCACTGTTGCACCCCGTTTCATTGAAACCAATACTATCGAACACTTGATACTGCTTATCAATGAGAGGAGATTGGGCCATCCACT
This sequence comes from Venturia effusa, assembly GCA_007735645.1. Taxonomy (NCBI): domain Eukaryota; kingdom Fungi; phylum Ascomycota; class Dothideomycetes; order Venturiales; family Venturiaceae; genus Venturia; species Venturia effusa. Next base: position 1,010,665 of record CP042191.1, on the reverse strand, counting down.
CATACGACTTGACCGCCCATTGCGCGTACGTATCATTTCCCGTATAACGTGCAAGACGAGCAGCTAGCTGGAAGAAACATCCATTTGAGATGGTATTCTTTTCTGTGTATCCATTGTTGAGAGGATTGAACTGCCACCGGAGGCCTCCATTGCAGTGCTTGTCGTCCCATCGTGCTGCTTGCCGGTTAAAAACTGCTTGTGCAAGTGCCAGCCACTGCGGTTGCTTGGGGTCGGGGTCAGGAAATTTGAATTCCGCAGCAGACATCGCTGCGAATGCCCAGAACGCTTGATCGTCGTTACCCTGTGACGAGGTTCAGTTCTCGCCAGGCCCACACAACTCATCACCGTACCTCTGTTCTTGTCTGGTTTTCCGGCTCGTAATTATTATTAGGCCCAACTTGGAAGAGCAGGGCTTGTTTCGTCACTTCATTATATGTCGTATCCCCTGTGTAGTACCTTGAGGACTGTTAGGTAACATTGTAGGAAAAGGTGTTCCTTTCTCACCAGTACTCAACCATCTAAAGATCTGCATTAGCATTCTTTTTGCCTACTCCAACCGGGTTACCAGAGTCATCTTACCTGACCGAAGAGCGCTCCTGCCTCCCACCAATTAAAGTCTCCCATCGAGCTTATCAAGCCAGGTGTTCCTCCAGGTTTGTTCCCGTCATAGTACTTCATCGCAGATGCTGCAAGCTCGCGACTCACGGTCTTCACGCTGTCTACTCCTGTCAGCTAACATACATCAGCCGTCTCCGCAACGCCGTACCTATGTTGTCTAAGTTCAGCGTGAGGCCGTCTGGTGCGGCATAACAAGTACATAGCTGCAGTACTATGAGTGCTCGAATGGCTCGCCAGAGCCCATCCATAACCTGTCGCGACCAGTATAGGACAAAACAACGTATGCAGTCGACCTCATCAGCAGCGAGAGATTGTCGACGGAGAGGCTATGGTGACTGGGTGATCGAGAATGAAGGAGACCGACGACAGTTGGTTCCGGGCGAGCCGATATCATAGGTGTGGTAGGGCGTGTGGTCAGGTTCAGTGTGACAGCGACGAACGGTAAGCCGTTGGTAGAAATCAATCCATCGCGGACAAGGTGTCTGTATGGCAAGCACGTGGGGCAGCCCGCTTTTCAGGCACTTCAATCTAAACCGTCCTTTGGTCGCTCACGTATATTGCTTGGTTCCCATTTAGAGAAGAGTGGCCGAGGATGCCCTGACCGACCACGACTCGCAATCTCACGTGTGTCCAGAGCGCTGGACCCTCAGTAAGACTGGGACATCAGATATCAGATCTGGAAGAACTGTCTTGGGTCGCAGATTGCGGAAATCCGGTACGTGCATAATGGAGTAGACCATGAGATCTAGTCCCAAGCATCCTCTTCGATGCTAGCGAGCAAATGACGGAAAAATCTGCGTGCCTCAACAACTGGGAACATCCATCGACGTGGTAGCTAGAAGGATCGCAAAGCCCGCCCACCGCTTCTCGCCTTGTCCGCCAAATGATGGCCATTACAAAGTGCCGTGTTTTTGCAGATGCGAAAGCGTCCGCGCTCTTCCGATAAATTAATTAGGAGCAAGAGACCTGGGAAATGCGGAGATCCTTGACCAAAGGGCTGCAACACCGAAGCGTAGCGTGACCGGGCATGCCTCTCATCGAACACTGCGCGGAAGCGAGGAGTGATCCCTGGCCAGGAAGGGACAAATCTTTGGGTAGGGGTAGATTGTTGTTTCTTAATGCATAGGTACAGGTGGTGGGTGTGCAGGGGAAATTGTGGTGGCCTCAGGCCTGTCTTTGTCATCCCGGTGCTTGGCATTCCAGGTTCCAATCTATCTGTTCTGAAAACCACAACTCTGGAGCTCTTCCTGCATTGCACCAAACACATCACGTACGCCATCTGTCAACTATAGCTATATGACAGTATCGAGAACTTACCACTGGGTAATCGATTCGGCCGCATCACTGGCATGGTACCGACGATCGGATACTCTACACCTCCCGGCAACGATGACTCGAAACGATCAAAACGGCGAACACAACAATGGGAGGATGATATGGTACCTTTGAGCACTCCCAAAGTGCAGCAAGAATAATCGACTGGGAAGTGCGTCAGATGTAATCACGGCAACCAACAATCGCCCCACCTTCACCATTTGATACCTCATGATGGCCCTTTCAGCTGAGCGTTCACCGGCACAACCGCGGCCTCTTTCACGGCGTCGTCTCTGTGTTCATTGTTGTGCCCACCGGTATACCCGTTGCCATTTCCGTTGACTTGCGATCCAGCTTCAGGGCTTCCTACCGCTTCCAGCCACTTCGGGTCAATGAACTTCTCGGCGAGATAGGGCGAGAAGTTGCCATTATGATTGTTCATCGAATAGCCCATTCCAAGATGCGCCCAAGGATTCTTGTCGTGGTATGACAATTCGAAGTCTTCGTAGCGCGGGGACTCGATGACATCCACTAGGCAAGTCAGCTCCAATTCATTGGGCTTCTTTAAAATGCTTACTGTAATGTAGAGACGATCCAGGCCACACAGCATTAACACGACCAGTCTCGTTGTTTTTGTACCACGAGCGACAGTCGTCCTTCCACACCTAGAGGATGTTTCAGTGTCACAATCACAAACACGCCCACACTTGGATTCGACTTACCGTGTGCTTAATCCATTCTTGGGCATGCTCATTGAATGCATCAGTGATGTCTTGCTTGGGCGTCCAACTCTTAATATTCTCCTTCTGCATCTTCTTGATGAGCTGGATCGTGTAGGTTGAGACATTCAATAACGGTCCGACCACGGCACCATTCTCGACTGGCCAAGTTGGGCCTATAAACATCACGAAGTTCGGTATCTCTGGCACCCCTAAACCAAGGTAACTTTCTGGACAGACTTCCCATTTCTTGCGAAGATCTACGCCATTCTTTCCGATCACTGGGAACCGAGGTCTGTAGCTGACATCGAAGCCGGTGGCGCATACGATTGTGTCAACCTTGCGCTCCTGTCCATCTCCACCAATCACTCCATTTTCTGTGATCTCTTCAACGGCCGTGAAATGAACATCGACATTTGGTTCCTGGATCGCCAACATGTACGGATCTCCGGGAGTAATACGTCGGCAACCAATAGCGAAGTTGGGAGTGAACCCTTTCAAGAGGCGCTCGTCTTTGATCCATTCCGCCATCCGAGCTCGGAATATCTTTTGGCCTTCAGCTTGTCCTTCCGATCCGGCGTAAAATGTCCCCCTTTAGACCGGAAAGTTAGTCGAGAAAAGATCCGTAAATCATGTCATGACACTTACCACAAGCCATTCACTTGATCTTCGATGCTTTTAGCATGTTCCACCAGTTTCTCGGGATGCTCGCGAAAATCGTCTCTCTCCTCTTGTGAATATTCCTTATTCGCCCCGAAGTTGTTCGCGATCTCAACGAACCAGACTCCTGTCCGAACAAAGACGTCGATATGCTTCGCATAAGGTTGCATCTTTGGGACCGTTTGGATGCTAGATGCGCCGGACCCGATGACTGCTACGCTGTCATTCTTCCACTGCTCGTCTTGGTAGTCCTCGGGCCAACGCGCGGTATGGCAAACTCTTCCTTGGAACTTATCGATGCCCTTGATATCTGGCATTTTGAAGTCATTCAAGATGCCCGTGCAGTATAGCAAAAGATCACCCTCGTCTTCGAACTCCTCAAAATCCGATGCTGCATCCCCTGGCTTTGATCTCCGCATTTTCACCACCCACTTTCCCCTGGCATCTTCCCATTTGGTTTCCACCACCTGAACGTCGAAGTTCATGTACTTCCGCAGATCAAATGTCTCGCATACTTTGTCCAGGTATTTCCAGATGTCTGGGGCATATGAGAAGAACCGAGGCCAGTCTGGGTTGAGGGCGAAATTGAGGGTATATGCGTGGCTAGGTATATCGCATGCACAACTGATAAGCGTGTAAGCATTATTCGCAATAGACCGGTCGACCTGCTGTTGGAAGAGCAGCGTGACTCTGCATACCCAGGATACCTATTTTCCAACCACGTTCCGCCAATGTCGTGGTTCTTCTCATAGATGACATGCTCGACGTTCTACGCTTTCAATCAGCATTCTGGGGGAGGCATTCCCAAAAACCATCTCACCTCGGTAAGCTTTTGGATCTGGTATGCCATCAAAATTCCTGAGAGTCCAGCTCCAATAGTGATGACTTTTAGCTTCCTGTTTTTCGGGTCCTGGGTTTGTTAGGCGCGTTTCGCTAGATTTGGTCTCCCTGCCTCACATTGTATGTGATGTCGGGAATGTTGTACCCCGAACTCCCAGGCTGGCTATAATCCATCTTGCCATCAGGCCCGAGGAAATTCAAGTCTGGCGCCATGAAAGCGGCAAGAAGACAGTTTGTACGTGATGAAGCTTGTGACGAGGTGAAGTCCTACACTGATTTTGTAGGATTCAAGTGAAAGAGTATCTCAACAAGCACCGAGCAAAACAATGTGAGGTCTCGAGAAGTAAAATACTGTGCAATCCCGCACATTGGCAACTTCCTCAAAACACCATCGTCATAGGTATAGCACATCTCCCCCGACCCTAACACGAATCCGCGACTCTGTTTCTACCCGCAAGACTGGCAATCACGCTGAGCCCCGCAATCACGCATCACCTAGTCTCGGCAACCACTTCCATTAGCCTCCTCTCCGACGACAGGCAAACAAGTACCGCACCGTTTGACCGTATGACCACGTGGAATTAATGCCGTTCGATCCTCAATAGTCCGAAGTTGTAGTCGCAACTGGACTGGTCATAGTGATCTAATGCGGGCCAATGCATACCTACGGGCGCTAGTCTGACGAGTCCTCTACTCGACCTTTGGGTATGCGTACGATGTTTCTTGGGGGACAGTCATGCCCCGCACGCGATGGGACGGATATGCGGCGGCTATTGAGAAGGTGCCTAGATGTGGGGTTTGGTGGTTGTGGGGTAAGACCTTCGGGATTCCATTCAAGATTTTGGGATGGTGCCGAGGGAGGCCGTTAGCATAGGTCTGCTACCTTCGTAGCCCGACTCATTGACCCTGTGGTACATTCCGACCTCGGTATTTAGGTAGTCATAGCCTAACCTTTTTTCACAGGAACATCCTCGTTGCATTCCTCCCCATTACGCCTTTGTCTAGTACGAATTACGAAGGTATATTCTAGGAGCCGAGGACACCTATGTACCCCGATTTAGAAAAGTTTCTAGATAATACGAGCGATACTGCTAAGAAAATATAGGCTATTATTAGCCGAAAGAGAAAAGGCCGCAAAGAAATTGTGTACTAGATACGAGATATAAAGTCTTCGAGCGGCTCTGGCTGGGATCTCGGTGGGTAAATTAATCTGGCAATGCAATCATGATTGTTCTTAGTGTAAGGTGACTTATCTTTCTAAGAATGACTCCTCCGTCGTGATATTCCTTGGCCACACGCCACACCTCCGCGGATCTTTCAGTTATGACTGGACGGGGAATTAACGGTACACAATATGATTTGATGATTGAAGAAAGGTTCACAAATTATAATTCGAAATTAGCAGCGATCGATGAGTTTCCCCCGGAGCGACGGGCTGTGAGATTACAACCGTCGGTAAACCGGAAGTTAGCTTCCAACTAGCTGTTAACAGGTAGTTAGAGAAATCCTAACTGCCCATGGGCCATTAACTGTTGCCCAACTGCCTGTTAACTGTTACCCAACTGCTAGTTGGAAACTCAACTGTCGGTTAACCGCAAGTTGTAATAATTCTACAGGATCCCGCTAAGGGGCCCGGGAGGATATTCCTGAGAGAAAAGGTGAGGCTATGACTACCTAGGTACCGAGGTCAAAAAGTCTGTTTTGACACTGATTTTTTGAGGTCACTAGACACTTGTCCAATTTTATTGGTAATCTTAATCTTCAGCTGCGGACTTTATTTCTACAGGGATCATCGTAATGTCTCGGGTTGTGGAGGGATTGCAAGCATGAAGCCATGATGGTAGAAGGTATGGTTTTCTATACCCAATGTGGTAGATTTTTACGACTATCTACATTCTACAGAGATGAAGGGTAGAGGTGACCGACAAAGAGACAGAGAGTTCAACAAGGACTAGTAAAATACTGGCACTATCTTTCCATTGCCTCTTTCCACGAGTCTGACAGGCAACAAAGAATCATAGACATGCTTTAGCCACGATGCGATTATCGATCTCGTATCAGCCGGATCAATAATCTCCTCGATGCCGAAAGCGTTTGCTGTGCGAACGGGATTCATGAGCCGTCTGTATACGTCGTGTTAGCAGATACTGCAGTGCCTTGAAGATCCTGTTAAGCTCACCTGTATTCTTCATCCAACTCTCTGTACCGCGCTTTACGTGCTTCCATTCCCTCTTTCCTTTCGATTTCTTTCAGTTCGAAGGAGTGACCGACTTCAATGCCGCCAGCCAAGGGTAGAGATCCCCATTCCCCAGACGGCCACGCGACAGCAACTCTCGGCTCACGGCACGCAAGCATGAGCTGCCCAGCCACTCCATAGCATCGTCTCGTCACAACGTTAAAAACGGGCATTGTCGTTGAATGATATGTGGCGGCAAGAGCAACACCATGCCTCATGGTTGCAGTCCGCTCTGCCACGGTCCCAATTGCGAAGCCGGGTATGTCCACGAATTGTACGAGCGGGATATTGAAGACATCCAAGAACTTGAGATGGCGATTCATCTTTTGAGAGGCGAGAGCATCGATGGCTCCGGCGTTCACTTCTGGATCGATGCTGATAATGCCGACTGGTAGGCCGCCAATGCGAGCCAGACCACATATCGCTATCCTTCCCCATAAAGCTCCGATTTCGAACCATGATCCTTTGTCAACGACTGTCGTAATGATCTTCCGAGCATCAAACATGCGTTCTCGTTTTCGAGGTATGAGTGATCTCAAAGCCGGTGATTTGCGTTCCACTGAGTCTTCGAATGGTAATCGTGGTGGCATCTCAAGCCCATGGTTTGGTAGATACGAAAGGACAGTGCGAAGTTGTTCGAAGCATTCTTCCTCGTTGGCAGCCATATTGTCGATCGTGCCGTTTGTGCAATGCATTGAAGGACCACCGAGATCTTGAAAACTGAGCCCCTCTTCGAAAGTCGCGTTGGCGACTACAGAAGGACCTGCTGCGAACAATGCGCCAATATCGCCAGCCATGACTGAGAAATGGCAGGCAACCACGCGGGCAGCGCCGAGACCTATGGCTGGACCTAATACAGCTCCCAGATTGGGTATGCCAGCGTTGAGTTGTTTTGAGACCACTGTGAATGTCCGTATAGCGGGTAAATATGACCACCCAGCAGTCTTGATTGTGGTTACTGATCCTCCTCCCGAGCTGCCGTCCACCAGCTTGACAATGGGTAGCCTGAGAGACAGTGCAAGATCCTCCACGTATAGGGTTTTTGCGCCAATCGCACCATCAGCATGTCCAGCTCGTATTGAAAAATCATCAGCTGTGAAAAGTATCGTCCTGCCTTTCAGCTTGCCAAATCCTTGAACACTATTTGACGGGATATAGTCAATTGGCTCTTCTCTCGCTTCTCCAACCTTCTTCCACTCCACGGTCCCAGTCACACTGCCAACTTCCCTGAGACTGCCAGCGTCTAACAAAGCGTCTACTCTTTCTCGTACCCATAGCTTGCCGGCTTGTTTCTGGCGAATGTATCCCCGGCTCTTGAGATCTGGCGTTGATGCGATCTTTTGCAACGTCTTGATTTGTCCCATTATATCCGAATGATCTGCAGGCAATTCATCGTCCACGCTTTTCCTTCGTGTTCGACGTGGAGGTTTGGAAACTACATGGTCTTTGACTTGCGCCAGGCGGTGTTGAGCTTTCGCTGTGGCCAAGGATGTCTTTGAAGAATTGTCTGCGTCGCTCATTGTGTACCGATTTGGAAATGATCAGTGTAGGGACAGGACAGTCGCCCAAAGCGACGATGGGGTAGGTAGACTACATGATAGTTGTTGATGCAGTCATGGTTCTATGGCGGGCGTATTGAAAGACGGAGGCCGAGGTTCTCGTCTTACCACCCCTCGTGCGAGCTCTCTTCAAACACCACTTCACCGACAAACTCCGACCATGGCGGCCACTCCGTCCCTGGACTTGGTCGCGTCTCGATTCTCAGAGCCTGATTGAAACATTGACCCAGCAAGCAGTCCTGCTTGATAGTCTTAACCTTTAAGCCAGGCCTCGACGGTTTGCTCTACGCGTCTGCTAATCGCCTGTATACGTCTAAGCTGTACCGAAGAGCTTCTGAAAAGGAGCCGCAACGTGTCAATATGGATCGTCCAATTCCTAGACCTATACAGCGATTGCTTGTAGCCAACAGGTAGTTTTGACATCTTCGGTTGCATTCGAAAGCTAATGATAGCCGAGAGGAGAGATAGCAACGAGAATCCTCTCCTCCGCCAGAGAATTGGAGATAGAAACATTCGCTGTATACACTTCCGACGATGTAGCTCACACACGAGGAGCTGCACATGCAATCCAACTTAGATCTCCTTCCTCCTATCTCGATATCCAGGAGCTCATTCAAATAACCACGAAACACAGAATAGATGCTGTCCACCCAGGATACGGATTCCTTTCGGAATCTGCCGATTTCTCTGAGAAGATGTGGGAAGTCGGGGTTGCGGTGGTTGGTCCTGGATGGGGCATATTGGACAAGACAGGAGACAAATTGAAGGCGAAGTTGCTGGCAGACGAATGTCAGGTTCCAACTTTGCCAGCCCTGACGAGCCCGACGGACAGAATCGAAGACTTAAAGACCTTCGCATCAGCCACAGGATACCCGATCATGATAAAGGCGGTAGATGGAGGTGGAGGCCGTGGCATCCGTCTGATCTGGTCAGAGGAAGCCATAGAAGCAGCCGCGATGCGAGCTATTAAAGAGAGTCCTTCAAAGCTCGTCTTCGCAGAGAAGGCTGCGATTAATGGATATTTACACGTCGAGGTCCAAATTATAGGTGACGGGAACGGAGAGGTCAGACATTTGTGGGAGCGTCAATGCAGCATCCAAAGACGGTATCAAAAAGTTGTTGAGATTGCACCTTGCATATCTAAAAACAGACGTTTTATCGCTCAGATCATTGAAGCCGCGGTGAGGATGGCGAAGAAGGTTAGTTGACCTGCCCGGAACCAGGACCTTTCTAACCTTATCTAGGTCAATTACTTCTCCCTTGGAACATTTGAATTCCTGGCAGACCCCGTGACGGAAGAGTTCTTCTTTCTAGAAGTTAACCCGCGGTTACAAGTCGAGCACACCGTCACTGAATCGATAGCATCTGTGGATCTTGTCCGAGCTCAGCTTCTACTATCACAAGGAGTGTCCTTGTCTGCTGCGGGCTTGTCAGAAACAATTCGTGATCCCACTTTGCCTCCACCACTCTACTCATGTCAATTGCGAATCACATCAGAGGATGTGCAGAACAACTCGTCTTTAAGTATTGGGAAGATTCAAAACTTTCAGTTTCCAAGTGGAAATGGAATCCGGCTAGACACTAGTCTTGTCAATGGCCATCAGGCTGTTGTCGGGTCTGATTTCGATAGCTTGCTGGCCAAGCTCATAATCACTGCTCCAGCATGGGAAGACGTCGTGCGGAAGGCTAAGAGAGCCCTTGAGGACACCAAAATCACAGGAATCAAGACAAACCTTGATCTTCTGCGTGGCATTGTTGCACATCCTGACTTTGCAGAAGGCGATTGCGACACAACCTGGCTTGAGGCGAATCAGGAGTATCTCCTCGAGAACGGTCAAAGACTCAGCGGCTCGACTTCAAAGTCCACATTTCTGGATACTCAATCGTCAACTTCTTCTGTTGCCGGTGGTGCGAGTTCCGCGCCCACATTCCGCAAAGGCGATGCCTGGACCATCAATCTTGCTCCAACAGGTGACAAGACTGCTACAGCTGTGGATCATCACTTACAAGTAGCTCGTATATTGAGGAATGAATTCCCCACGTCAATATCTGCCGATATCCTGTATGCTACACCATCAAATCCAATACCATCGCAATACACAATCACCATTAATAGCACATCATCTTCAGCCTCGGCTGCCACGTCTCAACACCGAAAAGGCAATCCTCGAGATCCTCGACATGTTATCATCCCATTTCCTGGCACGCTCGTAGAAGTGTTGGTAGACGAGGGTGATACAGTGGAAGCGAATGATGTCATCTGCATCGTGAGACAGATGAAGATGGAACTGGAAGTAAGAGCACCCAAGGCTGGAAGAGTGGCATGGATCTTGGAGGTCGAAGATGGAGAGGAGGTTGCAGAAGGGACCCTGGCCGCAGAGATTGAGGACGAAAGAGGAACCAAGGCTGTCGAAGCTAAGTTGTGAAAGTCCATCTTTGTTCACACCTTTCTCAAAGGAGTTAGTGAGTTCTTAATGGTCACATCCGCCGAAAAGTTTATTTTCGCCTAGGCGGGCTGCGACAGATTACACTGGCCACTTTTGCAGGAATTGACCAAGCCTTACGACGAGGCTTGCACAACCTCGCTTATTGCGCAAGGTGCGGCTGAAAGGTGTGTCATTTCTTTTAGTCACGTATGAAGAGCGCGCTGTTCGTACCCATTATTGGACCTTTCGGCCTTCTCCCATCAATATCACATATACGTCGTTGCAGTGTCCAGGCTGGGCTTTTCTATGCAAGCCAGATGTAGGCAGGTTCACCGATTTGTTCAGCCCCCAAACGCGCTGAAATCGATACGGCTGAAAATCTCGGGCAACTGCTGAGGGTGTGGAGTGTGGAGCAACGTGTTTTTGCCCAAGCCCATATAGAAGTCCATCCGCACCATCAGCCTTTTCATCCTTGACGAGCTCGCTGACCTGAGTCGTCATGGAATTTGAAGCTGTGTGATGAGCTTCTTTCACTGTACTACTGCCTGTCCTTTCTTCTAGCCACACCCAAGCATCTTCCATATGTCACTTAATGCGAGGACATGGACATCTCATTGCAGCCACAATATCAAGATTTGGGAAAGGCCCAAGCTGGGTCCATCTTTGCGAATGAAAAAGAATCCCGCTCCAGAATACCCACGGACCTGGCATTGGCTGTTCGACACGAAGGTTTTGCGTTGTCAGATGACGGTGAAATATCTTGGACCGATTATGATAGCATACACCACCCAAGTAAATGGTCTACACGCCGGAAGCTTTTCGATACGACGGTGATCCTCTTTTTCGAGTTTTTTACGTGAGTCTCCAAATATCTACATAAGTATCTGGGGATTTGCTAATCAATGAGACCAGAACTGTCATCAGTAATTCAGGAGTACGTCATGAGCATTGTTGGACAGCACGCTGCTGATCACAAGGCAGTCTCTTTCTGCGGTGCAGTCTCATGATGAGTTGAAGATTGATCTGGTTCCTGCCGTCTGCATTTTCACTACAACGTAAGTGCAACGTCCATACAAGAACTTGCAATCTCTTACCAGTATAGATATCTCGGCGGACAAGTCATCGGCTGCATATTCTTACCGCCGTACACAGAAACCTTTGGACGAAAACCTACGTACATTGTATCGAGTCTAGTCTACGGGCTCGCGAACATCATCGTTGGAACACCTGGCAATCTGGCAAGCATCATTTGTGGGCGGTTGATATGTGGAATCATATCTGCGATACCAACGGCCGTTACTGCAGGCAGTTTAGAGGAAATATGGTCTCCTCACGAGAGGATCTGGGCAATACAAGCCTGGGTGGCTGCTTTCCTGGTCGGACTGGCTATCGCGCCTGCTATCACTACGGCAATCGGGGCATCTACGCTGGGATGGTGAGTGAGCTTCATCTTAACCTACCTACGATCGCGACTGATAGAGTGGCTACTAGGAGATGGGTCTACCATATCTCAGCAATCGTACTCGTCATAAACAGTATCGTCTTCATCTTCATCCGCGAAAGCCGTCCCATCCGCATCCTACGTAAAGAAATCCGACGCTTGACCCTCAAGCACAATTTCGATCATCAACAACTGTCAATCAGACATGCAGACCATGTACCGGATCTTCGGACATTCCTCCGTCTCCATCTCCTGAGACCTATCAATCTCTTCTGCACCGAGCCCATCGTCTTCGCCGTTGCTGTCATGGGCGCGACGGTCGAGGCATCAGCATACCTAATGACTGAAGTCCTTCCAAAACTCTACGAAGGATTCGGCTACGATATCCGGAAAAGCGGACTCGTATTTCTTGCTCTGGGTCTAGGTGCTATAACCCTCCCTCTCCTGACGCGATTATACGATGCCCGCATCAGCAAGAACAAGGGAGCCGGTCTTCTCCCAGAAGACAAACTACTGGGTTTCTACATCGCAGCGCCCATCCAAGCAATCGCCCTATGGTGGTTCGCATGGTCAACACCTCCCCACGCCACTTCTCAATCCCCATTCATCTCCATATCATCACTCATCCTCATCGGTTTCGCCATCAACGAATTCGACTACGTTCTAATCGGTTACCTATGCGATACTTACACCACCGTAGCCGGTTCCGCCAATGCGCCCCTGTCCATCTTACGCGCGCTGCTTATCGCTGTTTATCCACTCTTCGCACCGGCGCTGTACGATGATTTGGGAAATAATGTTGCGGGGAGTGTTCTTGCGGGGATTGCGTCGTTGTATTGTTTTGTTGCTGTGGCGTTTTGGAAGTTTGGGGCGAGGTTGAGACGGAGGAGTCCGTGGGTGCTGGCGAGGAAGGATTCGATGGTTCGGAAGCAGAGTCTGGAAAGGGATGTGGTGGGTGCTGGTGGTGGGGTACAGATTGCTGTTAGTCCGGAATAGACGCGACACCTCACATTTTGATCCTCGAGTTATTTTCGTGGATGCGTGCCTCTCTTCGCAGCAGTACTACTACTACTTAGAGTCTTGTCGCTATGCCTCTCGAATAAAGTCCAGCGAGTCGCTGCTCGAACTACGCATGATCCTGTCACAGCCGATGAACATGCCGCACACACTCAAATCCAGAAGCAGATCCACAATTCATCACAAATACGACAAGAGAATAACACGTCATTATCTTCCAAAACATGCTACCTAGTCGCACGTACGAAGAATACTACCCACGATAGCCAACCTCCATCCAGCCGTGCAAATACTCATCAAAGCATCAATGAAACGCTGTCTGCAATTACAGTCTAGGCTCTTCCATTTCACCGCCTACGAGCTAGCCGTATCTATACCGCCATGACCACTCGTTAAGGTCACTCTGATACACAAACCTTGGGTTTGGCGGGTGCTTGTCTCGAGAAGGGAGAGGGCGGGATTCGAATCCCGAGGTTTCTGGCTTGGAGTGTGCGAAAAGATGGGGGATTGGCAGTTGACGGAGAGGAGTGAGATAGGTCGGTATGGAGTGAAGTAGGTGGACGGGATGGGAGAGGATTGGTGGATGTTGAGTGCAGTTGTGAGTGGTGTGTGGTGTGGTAACTCCAAGCACCTAAAGACCCTCAAGCAACCCACAAAGACCATGAATCCCTCGCTTCTACTCAAAATCAAATCATGGTTGCATCATTTCATCTTCCACTGCGGCCTCAAGTCATCCCGACGGTAATGCCCATCATACTCCTCTTCTCTATCAAGCCTCCAACCTCCATGTCACAGCCGCCCCCAGCCATCGACGAAGAGTTCATCTTCGTAAAATCATTAGCCTCATTCGTCAAATACCGAGTTACGATCCTCTTTTTCGTGTCCACGCCCTGTACGTCCACGCAAATCGCCACGTCTGAATTATTGATGACATGGATGACGATCGACGAGTCTGGATTCATGAAGGCGGATGCGTAGAGCTCAGCTTGGGGGGGTTGTGCATATCGCGGGACTAGTGTTGTCGGAGATTTATTTGAGCTCCTGAGTGATGAAGCTGATATGCCGACCACGGTGGCATCGATCCTTCTAGCACCGGGTCGGATGAGGCGACTGTACTGCGCAAAAGCCCAGAGGCGTTTACTGACAATCACCTCATCTTTGTGGAGGAGGATGAGGGCGCTGTTTGTGGTTGTGCCTCCCGCTCCGATCCAGTACAGGAAAGCGGACACGTTGGAATTGACGAAGGCATTGTGGATGTTCACGGCCCACGTGAAGCCTTCGCCTGGGGAGCCGCTGTTGTACCATGCTTGGGTTGTGGGACTCATGAGGTCGGCCCATTCGGTTTGCCCTGGGTATGTCGGGTATTAGGTGCGCGTGCTTTGCAAAGGAGGGATGGGTGGATCGGACGAAGAAGATCGTGGACTTACACACGCGTTTAGTTGTGTTAAAAGGGGCTCCAGGCGATGAGGTATAGCCGTGTGTGGTTACGATACCGAGCGTATCTTCAGCGCCTTCCTTTTGCAGGCCTGCTAGCTGTTCCCTAGTTCCTTCCCATCCTTCACCATCGCAGCAGCCAATTGTCGTACTCAGACCTGACGCCTGTAAAATAGGATAAAGTATTTTCAGAAAATCTGCCGCCTCTTCACCTGTGGACAACATCGAGGCATACGTCGTGCTGCATCCATCAGCTTTCATGATTGTACATAACTCGACGTTCCCATCAAGAGGACCTACTTTTGTTCCGGCTCGTTCAAGAATCCCACGTGGTCAATGGTAATGCCCTCCTGCTTGTAGTACTTCAAATACTGCACCAGATATTCCGCAAAAGGTTTCCTCCAATCTCCACTTGCACAAGTGACGTTTCTAACCCCACAGAGACTTCCACCACCTGAGTCATTGTTGTTGTTCTTCATGTAACCGGGCGCACTCCACGCATCTGCATATATCATCTTGGCACCTCTTGCAAGAGCATCCTTCGTCATCTTAACCTGTCCGTTGTCGTCCCCGTCCCATTGATATGTCATCTCAGCTCCAGAAGCCCCGGGACTTGTCGGCGCAATCGACACCATCCAATCGTACATAAATTTGGACGCCGACCCAATCCCGTTCCGGAGAATCGTAAGGCCAGCACCCGTGGTATTGCTGAACAATAGATCCAAGACTTTCTCCGTATTCGCGGGTGAAAGGCCATCCGAGCCATAAATAATCTTGCATCTCCGGAATGCCTCAGCAAATCCCATTCCATCAAAGATCTGGAATGTTTTTGACGGATCAACGCGAACAAGCGCTATCTTATTGGGAGGCTGCTCGTAATCATCTTGTTGACCGTTCGCAGTCGTACCGTTCACAGTCGGTATCGCGTGGACAAATCTCGGATCCGGATGCAGAGATGACAAAATCGCAAGACTTGATAGGAGAAGTTGAATAAACATGTTTGAGCTTTTAAGATAGGAGAGTCGTTTGCATCCTGCCAGTGATTGAAGGATGTTTGCGAAAGTGCAGGCTTATAGAAGTTGCATTCTACGTTTATCAAAGGACAATTGCGAAATTGCAGGATTATAGAAGTCAAACCGCGACCTGAACCCATCTCCTCAAGCATTGCGCGGACCAGTGCCCGCCGAAGGGTGGAGGTCTACCGCCTACCCCAACGGCATCTAGAGGAGGTGAAGAGGAATTGCTCGTCTAGGGCGGTAAAACCACCAACGTGGCTACAAGCAGGTGCAGAGAGCAGCTAGTCATATTGTCATAGCCGTGAGGTATCAAGTGCCGTTGTATCATTGGCAGATGAAAGGAGAATTTGGCAGGAGAGGTTTGTGTTGGATTGATCGCAAGTTCGCTACCTTAGCGAGCCGAGATCGCATCACCTAAAGTCGGGAGATCTGCAGTGCACGTGATTTTCCATGAGATCATGCCCTATTGTTATTAGCAAGATAGACATTTTTGACAGAGACAAAGGTCAGAGCATCTCGGTTGGGTTTTCGCGTGAGAAGCAAAGCCGAGATCAATGAAGGGGGTGATATTTTTCCCGCGCAAATGCAGAGGCATCAACCGCTTCAAGTACAACTCTAAAAACCTTCTCGAGGCATGCGAACTGTAAATATGAAATCTGCCGCTCCGCCGGTCGATGACCACACCTGTATCAGTGTCGGGTTTGGTCACTCACCCCTGACATGCACAACTAAAAAAGTCGCCCAGACCTCAAGCCACGTTCCCATCCTTGGAGTTGAGTTTCCATGAGACGCGTACTCGTTCTGTTACACAGTAGATCAGAGTCAATATGCCTTGCACGAGCGTAGCCTTGCTCCTTGAATCAGTGGCATGAACATCAGGGCTGCTGGCCAGCATCAAGGTCTCAACTCTTGCTTTTGAAAACCCGACTCTGGCTTTGTTCAGTCGGATCATGCCGATGGCTCCGGGAACAAGCGAGATCCTCCTGTTTGACTGACAAAGTCTGGCATTTGCTGGAGTGTGAGACAGGCGGTCGATCCTTGGATCTTTGGGCATGTAGTGATCCAAGAACATGGACTGAGTGATCAGGTCTCTCAAGTCCTCGGTACTGTTTGGTATAGATGGATCTCATCCTGCTGGGAGCTCAGAGCTGATAGCGAATTGACAAGCTGTTATCGCCCTCTGAACCTAGAATAAGAGGGCAGCCCCGAGTTCCCGATCCATAGTACTGGACTCGTGATCCATAATGGTGGACTCGCGATCCGAAGTGGTGGACTCGGGATGGAGGTGAGTGATCCCAGCGACCTGGAATTCCTTGCGGCGCTGGTCCTCGTGCGCATCGAAAGCTGTGAGACCACAGTATGGCTCAATATAACGGATATTAGCTACTGGCCAATCCTTGCTTTACTAGTCGACTCTCAAGAAGCCGACGTCTTGGCAACAATGGCCAAGATAGATTGCGGTCAACAAGTACAGGGCTGACGAACCCTGATGGCGGGTTCGGCAGCGATGTCAAATTATCGTACGACTGACGGAGGCTCAAGAGATGAACTACTAAGATCGGAGTATCTCGAATTGGATTCTAGATAGTCGTTGATCCAAAAGATTTCATAAGATCTTGGTTCCGGTGTAGATATGGCTGACACGGAGCTGTCTTAGAGGCTCCTATGATGAACTTGGTACCGATCTCGGGAGATGCGCAGGAGTGTTTTTCTGGAACAATTAAGGTTCTGTCAGACAAGAAGAAGACAAATCTAAGGGCGAAATATTGTTCCGTCCCAAGCTAGGATGTCGGCAAGCGCGGAAGGGAGAGGTTGTGTGCCACAGATCTGGGCACGATCGGCTCAGGTAGCGATGCTCCCGTCGTGATTGCAGATGGAAGACGGCAATGTAGCCACGGAATCGGATAGCTCTGCACCTTGTAGGAGTGTCCTCTTTTGGGCATTGTGGTGAGGATGCAGCATTGGTATATCGCGCTGGATTAATTATGTCCGGTGCTCGAGCTGTGTGAAGGTATGAAGATATCAATTGCCATCGGGTGTTTTGTGTCGGGAATTGCGTGTGAACTTCGACGTAGAGGATAGATGAAGCGTGAAGCTCGGTCTCATTTGGACTTCGACGACAGGCACACTGACAGGCTGGTCGAATCCAACAATCGACTCAGAAATATCCAGATGAGACCTCAGCCGACTTGAAGCGCTCTTTGCGATTTCATTTTCGTCTTTTCGATTGTCGCTGTCACTATGAGCATAGCACAACCGTCCCGCCTCGGCCAATATCCAACTTCTCTAGTCGAAATGCAATTGCTCAAAGTCAATCGTTTGCCGAAGCCTGCATGGAGGGATTTATCTTGATGACAGCGCAGAACCATCAACTTATTGCCGTTCTAACTGCCTAGAAGCAGAAGCGGCGTCGGCATTCACGTAACCTTACTTCGACGAGAGATGGAATCAACACATGGCTAGCAATACGATGTGGTTCTAATTGTCTCCAGACAGGTGCTATCATCACCAATATGTGATGCTGTATATTCGATGAGAAACGGAGGCAGAATTCACTCTCTGCTGATTGACTGGTGGCACGGTAAGGGTCTGTTCATCAGCCGTCCTTAAGGGATATACTTCACATCGCTCATCGTGATCATTCAGGTACGAGAACTTTCCCAGCCAACACTTCACCAACCTAGTACACCCTCAAGATGCGCTTTGCACCATCAATCCTCACCATGCTTATGGTCCTCGCTTCCGCAGTTCAAGCATACGGAAATTCAAGGTGGGATACTCAAGACTCAATAGAAAATATTGAGAATTAATCTTAACCACACATGGCAGTATCTCGAAACTGCTCGTGGTAGTGGAGGCTTTGTGGTTGTGGAAGGCGTGGGAACCACCGCTGTGTTACCAATCCGGACGACGCGAGCAAGGCGAAGCTTACTGATCACGTTCTACTATTGCGAGCCATGATGATAGCGTTGAGAATCAGGAGAGTAGATAAAATAATAGGATGTGGCGACGAAGGAAGAATTGATTTCTCTCCAAGATTGCTCAAAGGCTTCGTTCGATGTAGCGAGTACAAGCACATCCCAACCGAGAAGCTGAGAAATTCCGATATACAAAGAAAAGGACTATACCTTCTAGGTGAATGCATCTCAGATCGATTTGCGGCTCCGACAGCCTCGGATGTTATTATACGTTGCTCGCCTCAAAGTGATTCGGGCTGAGAAAAGATGTCTTAGCCGCTGAGCAAGCAGAATGTGTAAGCCCATCCGGAAGCCGACTCTTGAGTGGGAAAGTGCTAGCGTGAAGTGTGGCCCTGGGTGAAGAAGCATGATGCGATCGAGGGCACCACACAGACCGGATTCTTGCGGCAGTAGGGTATTCTCCGTCGTACAAGAGTGAATCTCGATGCAGCTCGCCGAGGACTTGGGGCCTGATGAGGAGGTATTGGCAGGGAATCGGGGCGATTTCAGGAGCTTCTCCGATGAAGACTAAGGCCGTGTGCCGTGGTGCGTTCTTCTTTTCAACGGCTGGGCCCACGGGGGGCAGCGTGAATGTCGAATCAGCTCTCGTGCAGGCCATGGAAGGCCGATGGAACAGTTGAATGGAAGCGTCTCTTCCCTGCTCCCACCCGTCTCGAGAAACCTTGCCGTGCTTGCGTCTGGGTCAGAGAGGCGTAGCGCAGAGTTAGGACCACGCTCTCTGTGTACGGAGTACCACCTTGTCGCCGGGCGGGAGCGCTGTCCTGTCTTCTTCTCCTTGCCAGTGCTCTCCTCAGGCCGACCCAGAGGGCCATTTCGCAGCAGCCTCAACTTCCGTTCCCTCATCACCGCCGACTCGGAGCACACGACTATCGCGCCCTGTACCATTCCCTCCTCCGCCGTTGCTCCCTCCAAGCTTGCGACACCTGAACTCCCTCCCTCGCCCTCGCCCTCCCCGTACACGCCCCATCTCACGAAGAAACCCCTGCGCCATTCTGAGACGTCGACTTCTTCTCCAGCCCTCGCACGCCGCAAAGCGCAAAGCGCAATCGCTGCGGCGGCTCGCAACACTGTCGTTGCTGTTGTTGCTTGTTACTGCGTGCGTGGTAGAAGCTTGCAACGACCTTCTGGAAGACCGTGGAGCGCCGATCGCATCACATCTCATACTGCGGGAGGAGCTTTCTTCTCGTGTTGGCAAGGAGGAGAGAGGTTATCGTGGTGTTCCTTCTGCCTTCCCAGCTCCTCCAAGCGTCGCTGCAGGTGGAGAGAGTCGAGTAGTTCCTTCGATACCAACTGGACGACTTCGCTACTGGGACGAGCCATCACCAGCTTCGGCTCCTGCTAGCACAGAACTGAATTATCATCTACGGACAAATCCTGCAGACAGACGTATTCTCGTCGTTTTTTGGCGGCACCGCCAGCTCGGCACATCGTTCGATCCTATTGTCGCTCCAAGTTGAGCGAGCGTGGAGGCATTGCCTCGCGACCTTGGACAGGTCAAGGCCATTCTGTTTCGCACATCACCAGAGCTTGTGTATCCTCCGGGTCGTGGTTTCTGTGCGGCTACAGTTCGCAGCCAGCCACTGCAGGAAGCCTGCCCACAGGCGCGCAGTAACCTCCCGTGGCAGCACATGGACAGCTTCGCTACCGAGTAAATCACAACTTTCCAACCTATACCTAGGCGAACTTTGTCGTCTCGCACTACGTGGCAATTGCACAACCTCTTGATCGCCGTGGTTTCGACATTGTTTCGCGGTTCGCGCCTAGCTCAAGCACGCCGCTCAGTTCCTTCAAAGGACTAACCACCATTCGGCAGTGCGTACTCGACACTCCGCCTCTTGCGGAGGAAATTGGAGCGGAGGACCACGCGCCGTCATGATGGATCATGGCGCCTGCAATGTCATCTATTTGGACCGACGAGCACGAGAAGAATTGGTACGCAGAGATGCACTGCTAGCAACCCGCGGCAGCAACGTTAGCAATGATCCCAACCAAGCCGACTATTTCAGAGTTGGAGAGGACCAGCTGCCGGTGGAAGTGCGGTCGAATCTCGAATCCATACTGTCAATATTCAACGAAGGTATGTGTTATAGTCCAGGCTCTAATGATATGCCCAATATTGATCCTCATATAGTTCATGTTTGCCGATCCGGTGGATCATGTCTGTCCAAGCTTTCTGACCTTCAAAATTTCGAAGTCAAGGACAACGTCCCGACCATCGTGCTCATCGACATTCCATACGATGAAGAGCAACGTTTGAAGCGCAAGTCACGAGAGCAAAGAGCACCGTCCCCAACCTCAACGCGATCGCGACTTACAACCAATGAACATATGGACGTGGACGGAGCGATTGAAACGGATGGCACTGTTGTCTATGGCATGAACCTGCTGACACGCATCGCGGCTGAGATACAGGCACACACCATGTCGAAACTAGTGATACCTGTTGTGGTGCTCAGTGGATTTGAGCGTGATTGGGCTTCTTCGAACCTTCCCTCACCAAGCGTCCATGGGTCTCAAGTGCTATCGGATACTGTACGCTTGACACGATATCTAGATGCTGGCGCCGTGGACGTTCTGACGAGTCCGCTGTCCCGAGATCACGCACAAAGTCTCGCGGTGCATGCATACCGAACGTTCAAAGAAGTTGGAGCGTCGGAAGCCGTCTTCCATGCCCAGAGGCGTAATCGCAAGCTGTCGTGGGTGGGCGTTGATGATAACAAACCCTACGCGTATCTTCGAGAAGCAATGGTATCCAAGTTGATGGGTCACATTTGCAATCCAGAAACCGTGGGCGAGTCGCATGATCCTAGGTTTGTTTTCTTGTCTCGTTGTCATCGTGTCTATGCTAAGCAAAATCTAGCGACGTCGTGATTGCAGAGGATCGACATGAAGTGATTGCCGAAGCTATTGGAACGTGGGCTTTCTCTGCGCATGAATTCACCGACGATGAGCTCCTCCACGCTTCCTTGTTGATGCTGGAGCATGCATTACTGATGCCAGAGGTCGAGAAATGGCGGATACCCACAGGTTCGTTACCCATGGCGCTATCTGCAAGAGGAAAGATTTTCTAATTCTGCTTAGCCGATCTAAAAATCTTCTTACTTGCCAGCCGACACGCTTACAACGAGTTTGTTCTCTATCACAATTTTCGCCATGTCGTCGATGTTCTTCAGGCCTCTTTCTATTTCCTCCTTCAATTAGGCATCCTACCCGCTTACCCACGGAGCGACATACTGTACACCGTGGGACCCAAGTCTGCTATCGCAAGTCTCCTTCGACCCTTCGATGCCCTCACTCTTTTAATTTCTGCTATTGGTCACGATGTAGGTCATCCTGGTGTCAATAATGCATTTCTCGTTGCTCTCAACGCGCCACTGGCACAACTCTACAATGACCGTTCTGTCTTGGAATCATTCCACTGCGCAGCATATTCTCAGATACTTCGCCGTTTTTGGCCAGCTTCATTTGATGATGCTGGCATGCGCAAGCTCATGATCAACTCTATCCTGGCCACAGATATGGGACTTCATTTCAAATACATGCAAGATCTTGGTAACCTGCAAGCGAAGCTCGCTCATAATAACAATTCATTGGACGGCTGGAATTTGAAGGTCCAGGAAGAATACCGGGACCTTGCCTGCGGATTGCTGATCAAGTGTGCTGACATCAGCAACGTGGTCAGTCTTTTCTTGCCTGGCGCGCACTTATGAGCTTATGCTAACACTGGTTGACAGGCACGCAAATTCGATGTAGCGTCACAATGGGCGACAATCCTAACAGACGAGTTCTCCAATCAGGGACTCATGGAGCTTGAGCTCGAAATTCCCACACAGCTTTTTGGTGGTCCCCCAATTCGAGACAACATTGTCAAAATGGGCGAGTCCCAGATTGGCTTCATGAACATATTCGCACGTCCGCTTTTCGAGTCTGTCTCCGCTATACTTCCCGCCATGCAATTCAGTGTGGACGAGATCCTTACCAACAAGGCCGTCTGGCAGCAAAAGATGGACGAAGCGAAGGAGGGCAAGCATCTGAAACAGGTGGACGGAGAACAAGGCATACAGGACAGCTTATACCCTCTCCAAACACCAGGCACGATGGATGGCATGATGAGCCCCATGTCAGGGAGCCATGTTGATCTCCCAGCGACCAACGTGGAAGCTTCACAAGACTCCTCGCGAAACTCCACAGAAGGGACTGACCAAGTCAGAAGCAGTGGCGATGGTAACGCAGCAGCCTTTTTGCGCGGTCCACCTGCCTCTGAATCTCCAAAAAAGAAAAAGGGGGGATTTTCGCGTCGGTTGCGCTCAAAGTCACCAGCAACACCGAAGTCCAAGGTTCGTGATCGCTCTTCGTCAAATCATGATCCATCGCGACCACACACATCACCTCGGAACAACGATCAAGGCTACGATGGCACCGGAAATGGAGCGCCACATCTTCCGCACAAACTTTCACAGCCAGATATACGGTATCCTCATATGAACGGCCATGCCGTGCCTCCAGTGCCCACAGTGGGCAGTGCTGGAAGTGACGACATGGCCAACAAAGTATGCAGCTCAGGAAATGATTTGTCTGCAGGCACGCCGGGCAAAAATCGCATGAGCCGCTTCGGATTCGGCAAGCTCTTCAAGAAGAGATTTCGAACACCGAGCGCCTCCCCTACATCGAAACCAAGCAGCGAGCCCATGGTCGATAACCCTGCTGAGGGGACTTGAACAAGATCGCACACGAATTTTACTCCACTTTATGACGAATTGCATCCGCAGAGCTATGTATACTCTGTTACAACAGCGATACGCCGACGCCATAGCTATAACATTCACCGACGTGAAACAAGCTGTACGCATTGCCCTAGGCTCTCACGAGACTCCTCAAATGCCAGCTACTCGACGTTTGTCCCCACACTATGTCATTGGATAATACCAATAGACCAGCGCTCCGCGTCAATTTCGGAGCCGGTAAAGTATGTACAGTACATCACTATTTGCACAGTTTTTCCTCGCCACCTCGCTTCGATACGCTCGGCCATCCGGGTAGCAGTTCTTCCATCATCGGCGTCGATACCAAAAATGGGGCTTTTGGCGGCGAAGAGTCTTTCATGAAGCGAAGTATCTTTCATGGAGAAGGGAAATGTGGACGCGGCGGCAAGCGTGCTCTCAACGGCCTGAACGAAAATCATTCACTCTTCGGTGGATATTACGAATATAATGTAAATAGTCTCATGGAAAAGGAAGGGGTGGATAGCGGGCAAGTCGATGGTGGTGGGTGCGTGGATGGATGGGATTTTTGATGAGGATGGGTGCGTGGATGGGTGGATGGCATGGGCCCACCAACCCAACCAACCAAGCCCCCTTTTTGTACGATTGAGCATATTAATGGATTGACACGTATTGTACATTGTCCGTACCAGCGCCTTTGATGTTTGTACTGCTGCCTTTTTCTCCACTCGATCTTTTGATCTTGATCTGAGGTGGAAGTAAATGTATTTGGCATTGCCTCTTGAGATGAGCTGGGATCACGAAGTGTTTGACTGAATGTTGACGGCTGACGATTGACGAGTGGAGGTGGAAGGAATGTTGAAGGGAAGGGAGAACTTGGAATGGAGGGTGAGGAGGGTGAGGAGGGTGAGGAGGGTGAGGAGGGTGAGGTGGGTGAGGTGGGTGAGGAGGGTGAGGAGGGTGAGGAGGGTGAGGAGGGTGAGGAGGGTGAGGAGGGTAAGGCGGGTGAGGGGGGCGAGGCGTCAAGGTTGGGGCAGGGTCCGTCTCTGTTTTGAATGTAGAGATGGCGGGTTTTGGTGTCGCCTTTATTTCGTAAGGGACGAGACTTAATTGTTTATTTTGGGATTCGTGTTCGAATTCGAAAGGATCGGGATCTAAGATCAGCAGGTGGGCTAGAAGCTATCATGATTTTCGTGCTAATGTGATATTGTGCCTTTTTGATATTTGGCGTGCTGGAGAGAAAATCATATTACTTGGTGGCTAGACAGTACAACATGACACAAAACACTACTCCGAAGCAAAAAATCAAAATTAAGAATTACGAATGTAGATAATACGTACCCACACTATTTAACTAAACCACTCTACGAGAAGATGACAAGGACGCTCGATATTCCATTCCCACCACCAAGGCCACGGATCCCTTATATCGAATGATTCCTCCTTCCATAAAAGCGTCCTCTCGCAGAACATGAGCAGATCTTCGAAAAATGACAAGATGGATCCGTCGCCTGTGAAGATCTGTATGAGGGGTGATATGAATAGTGTCAGCAGAGCTGGGAAGAAGGAGTATACGCCTCGTAGTGTTGGGGAAGGGCGTGGGGAGGATGAGGAGAGAATGACGTCTTTGTGTCTCCAGGATGTGTCTGTTTCTTCTGGGTGTTGTGCGCCCCGGTCGTTCGGGAAGATGAGGCTTGCGACGGAATTGGCGATGTTGGCCGAGGAGGCGGTTGATATGGTTAGTAATGCCGTGCTGTTTGGTTGCAGACCGATCAGACATGAAGTCGCGAATATGGTATTGCAAGTACCGACATCCGTGACACTGCCGGAGACGACGAAATTGATGCTAAGGAAAGAGGAAGTGTCTTCGGGCAGACCATTCGTGAAAGCCTCTGCGAAGGAGAATAAAGGACGGTAGAGCGAGGATGTCGAAGGGATTATCTCTGCCTCCTCGTTGCCGATGACGGTGCTGTTTGGCAATGTTGCGACGAAGGCTCGCAATTCGTTGTTGACGACGAGCAGATGCGCCGTGATCTTCTGACCGGAGATGATCTCGCGCATGATCCACGGTCGGTAGTGCGAGATGGCCATGCTGGCGACGCACTGGTATGTCGCATTCGATGACGAGAGCGGGAGAATGACTTTTCCATGAGTGTTCGCATGAACGTGGACGGTCAGGATCGGAGAATTCTTACTGGACTCGGGAGGCGTCATTGCGTCTTGTGGCGGACCGAAGGGCCAGGTGTAGCGTTTTCTGGCAGAGTCCTCGAGGCTTGATTTCTTGGTTGGCGTCGCGACTGTTGCTTCCCAGTCTTCTTCCAATTCCCATCTGGCGATTTTGTGGTTCGTGGAGAGAAGCTTGTGGATCTCGTCTCGTGAGATTACACTGTGGTATGCTGGAGCTCGGATGTCGGTTTCTAGTTGCTCTACATATTCGGTGAAAGCAGATTCGTCCGTGAGCATTTCGGCCGTATCAAAGTCTGTTTGAAGTACGCCAGTCGACGATTGTGCCTGCACAGTCTCGACAGCTTGCTGCAAGGCCAATCCATTGTCCATGAGAGCTGAGGACGGGCATGGAATCCATATGTCCGGCTTCTCGCGGTGAACGACAGAGAGTATGTCCTGTGCAAGGTCTGTACTCCTGGCCGGTCTCGGCCTTGGAAGCAGGGGCAGACTAATATCGAATTCGATCTTTATGCCAAGCAGCGTCAATGTTATCCGTCTTCTTCTCCATTGTAAGTTCGTGTATGTTGTGCGTACTGCCGTGTATGAGGACGGTAGGTGTGCCAAAGACAGCGTGAGGTCCGCTCCTACTACATGGTGGCCGGATGTTTTCAACGAGCGAGCCAGAGAAACGGCTGAAGGTGAGTAGCCGGATATGAGGATGGTTCGGTGGTTTGGGATCGACCTCTGGGCTCTACCAAGTCGATGGTGAATTCGTCCGTATACCGAGCAAAGAACTGCAAGACTTGTAGTCAGAGGTAGGCATAGCCATGTAAGTAAGACGAGATAAAAGCGTGAGTCCATGGCCTTGTGAACCACAGCAGCCATGACAGTATGGCGGATCAATCTGTAAGGGATGAGGAGAAGGAGACGATGCGTACGACATGGCAGCGCTCTTAACAGGAGAAATGAAGCGGCAAGAGAATTGCTAATATTGGCGGCTTAAGTTTACACACATAAGAGTATGGGTGTCTGGCAGCCAGCCGTGGGCCCTTACAAGTTGGTAAATATGATATCTGGAGTGATAAAGTCGCGTCTTGGCGCGAAGAGCAGCGAGTAGTGGTTATAACGGGAGTGCTATTGGTCTTTTGTGAAGTTTAGCGCTCTTAAGGGAGGATGATATGGACATGGTGTGGTATAGCCAGTTGATCATAGAATAATATGTGCGCGAGAGGCGTTGCGCTGGAAACGCGCAGGAAACACGCACGATTTCCGTGATAGCACTGATACGAGGTGCTATGCCCTGGCCCTGGCCCTTCGAGTCATGGTCATATACTCGTCACATCTTCTGGTGTTGGGACTTGGGAGAGCCGTTGCACTTAATTACCTACTCATTCATGGACTGCTCGCCGAATAACGTCGACCCATCCTTGGTCAGCTCCTCGCTCGCATTTGACCACCTCCTTGACCTCCTTGGACCCCAGGGCATTCCCGAGATCAGCATCATACAGATGGGGGAAGCTTCCATGAGAGTTGTCCTCCCACTTGATTCTGCTTTCCACCCGTTCCAGCGGAATTCTGAGGAGGTAGAGCGTCTGCGCGGCTGAGAAAAAGCGATCGCATGTTCCTGGCACCTGCAATGCTCTCGTCAACAGCTACTCACCGGTCCGGTGCGGTGCAGCAGGGAGATTCCTCAGCCTACCTGATCTGCCGTGCTCAAGTGAATAAAACCATCACTGCGGTCGAGGTCGGAGAGCGGCAATCCCTCTGGCAGTGGATTCGGATCTGAGTCGAGTATTTTCCAGATATATATCGGCAAAGGGCTTGGAGGCGGCATTCTGATGCTGAGTGAGATGGGAGACGTATCTGAGCAAGCGAACTTGGAAAAGATTGATTGAACGGCTGCAACAAGAGCAAGTTGAAGTACTGAATCACCACTGCAGGGAACAGCCCCAAGGCACGTGACATCGTGTATGCATCAAGATGAACTTCATGGAAGAAAAGTGCCAGTGCTGATATCATCAATTCATTGGGTATCTTGTAACGCCCTAATTCAACTCCCAAGCCTGAAACGCCTGTTCTTGCTTCGCTCCGAACTTGCGCAATTTTCCATCAGAATCGAACAAGCAATCGCACATGCTGCCACTCAGCAGGGCCTTCACTCGTCGACCCAGAAACTTCAAAGAACGCCTTTGGTGTTCCTGCCGCCCTTGTCATGCCTGCCCTATGTTCTGCCACTCGAAGCAGAATCAACTCATCGCAAGCCTGTTCATTCAAGAAGTTCCAGTGATGTCTGTCTGGACCATCCCATCCGTCTCCATGCTTCAGGGCATAAAATTGGCGATCCGGTCCTTTTTCGTTCATCTGTCTGACTGGAATGAGATCTTCGTCGATGCTTGATGCGTGTCGTGGCGATGAGTCTACGAATGCAAGGCTCGATCGTGGAGAGTGACGCACGGGTCTCCAGGCGTCGACCAATAGATAGCCATCAGAGATGATATTGCTTCCCTTGTCTGGGAACATGTCGACAATTGTGTCCTTGGCTCCATTTACGGTGTTGTCAATATGCACAATCGGTGAGGTTGTCCTTGACATTCCCATGGCATCTTCTTTGACTGTTCGGTCCTGGTACGTGATCACACTGCGGCCACCAGTTCTGATCCAAGATTAGCTGTGATGGTCTGGCAGGTATTAATTGCAGAGAGCACTTACACTTCACGTACTTGATCCTCAAGTTCGGAGATTGCTGGTGAAGAGCTCGTCTTGATTATTTGGACACCATTGTCAAGTAACTTCCATTCTTCCTCTTGGCCCCTGATATCGGTCATAACACTTCGTCGAGAAGTAAACTCGGCATGGTGCAGGTACACTTCTTGTGGTAGCCGGGCATCTTCCTGTCCAAATGGGATCTGATAATAATGAAGCACTGCTGTCGTGTGCTGACCAGGGATCTTTGGTGCGAAGGTCATGATTGTCGATGAAGATTGGCTGAGGCTGAAGGCAGGACTCAAGAGAGGATCGCAACGGATTATATATCAGTTGGACGTAAACAGTGATCATATGGCCGTCTACGCAATCCTGCATCGAGGCCTCGTAACCCAGCGCTAGAGTATCGCTTACTCGCTGACTCGAGCCTCCTTCTACATGCCCAGCCGCACGGAAGTTTCCTCAGCCTTTCTATTCTTGGCTGCTGTTCTGCCTGCGCCTGAGATGGCGATAGGGGGCGCATGGAGACACTTGGCGATTCGGTCAGACTCAGACATTCGAGGTCGTAAACTCCGGGCCGGATTGGTGTTGTTCTAGGACTGAGGCTGTTCTCCTGACCTCCCGCAGCGCGCTTGGGGATGACAGCTATCGTTACTCGCTACCAAAGACTTTCCACCCTTCACTCTTTCGGACAATCCGCAACTAGAAGCAGCCTCTCTTTTGATAAGACTTCGGACCGTAAGCTTGTTGCTAACGCCAAAAGTTGGGAGAGGCTGAATGGCGGCGGGTTCGAAGAGTCGAGGCCTCCGCCGCTCTCGGGAAGGCCGAACGAGCCCGGGCACGTGTTGGTGGTTGGACTTCTGAACACTGCAGGCACTACAACCTCTCGTTCTGTTTCTCCGTCCTTCCCCCCTATGGTCGCCAATCTGCTTTCTTCGTCATCTGACCAAGCCATCCAGAACTCACAGCAGCTAGATTAAAGGAGTCTGTTTTTGATGCCTTGATTCCTTCGGACGTGCACAGAATCCAACTAGCCAGACACTTGAGTGCCTCACGTTCTATACAAGAGAAACAATATACGCTGTCTGACAGCACTGCAGCCACAGCGACGTTCGTTACGTCTCGCTTATAACAGCGCATCAGAACGTACCAAGGGCCACGCGGCGTTCGTTTGCTTCCCTCCAGGCCAATATTTGGATATTTACAAGGTCAAGAGAATGGTCGAACCTCGATAGCACGCTGGTGTGAGAGCGCTCTTTGAGTTTGTCTTGCTGGCCCATAGACAGTACCTGAAACCGAAGTAGGTATCTCAGCTGAGGCCTCGAAGGCGGCGAAATCCTAGCGAGCCTTCCACGTCTTTCCCCCGGAAACCTAGCGACATCGAAATGGAGTTGAGCAACTGGAAAGCTCAAGGCGGCTTTGTTTCCTGACCCTTGAATGAAGGCCATTGCATTGAAGTGCTCGTCGCTATCCCACCATGTGCAATGCTCAGCATGGAGCTGACGCGTGTCAAGATGGTGCGGCGTTTCAAATGCTCGGATGACCTTCTGATCGCACAAACGCACAAGAAGTTCAGGAACTCAGAACCTGAAGTCCTCAAAACTCATCGTAAACTCGCTCTCACATTTGGATCGGCGCAAAAGGTGCAACAATTTGAAAAAGCTCACGTCCGAATCAAATGTGGATCTCTCTGAAGGCAGCAATGGAGGTGGACAATTATAAAGCTGCATACAGGAGCTCGGGTGCCAGCGGGGCTCGAAGGCGAAATTAAAATTGCACCACGTCTCTTTGCTGTCAGGATGAACGTAGAAGCGCAATGCAGTTCCTACCAAGAAGCCAGCGACCAAATTTCTGTTCAATCGCCCAAGCCACAGGTTGAAACGCATTTCGAGGCAGATAATTCAGCCAGGGCAGATCTTCTGTTTCCAGCGATACCCGAATACGGACCACCCAAAAGATTCGACTCGTTGAGATACTTTGCCCATCGGGTATTGTCCGGGGTTTGCTGTACCATCGGGTTTTCCGTTCTTGTGGTATGCGCAGTCGGCAGTCAGTTCCGACATACGTCGCGGTCGAAAAACGCGAGACCACTTGACGAACTCGAAAATACACGAAAAGCAGAGCGAAAAGAAGCACTAGAGAGATGGGAAATTCGTCAAAAGCACGGAAAACGAAAAGGTCGAAAGAAGTTGAGCGATGAGGAAAAGGCGGCTGCTGCCACCACAGGCGAAGACATCACGCAACCACAGAGCTCATCATTTGTACCAAGCGAAGGTGGTAAGGATCCTCACAAGCCAGATGTAGGAGTTTACGCTCGCCGTGTTGGTCTAGAAAGTGAGACCTTCCTGGTGCAAACCGACGATGGCTTCATCATTGAGCTCTGGCATCTGTACAATCCACTCACGTTCAAGGGCTACAGCGAGCGAGACCGCGCCATTCGAGTCTCGACCCCTCTGGCCAACTTACCAAAGGCAAGAAGTCTTCCAAACGCCCAATTCCCAGTCATGCTCCTGCATGGTCTTCTACAGTCTTCAGGTGCCTTCTGCTGCACAGACGACAATTCTCTAGCCTTCTTTCTGGCCAAGCAGGGCCTTGATGTCTGGCTTGGGAACAACAGATGCGGTATGACACCTCAACACGCCCATCTCAAAGCCTCGGACCCCAACATGTGGGCATGGGATATTCGACATATGGCTACCCGCGATCTACCTGCTCTCGTATCGAGAGTGTGCGCAGTGACAGGGTTCGAGAAAGTTGCCTTGGTCGCGCACTCCCAGGGCACGACGCAGACTTTGATCTCGCTGTCTAAATATTTCACGCCTGAGCTGGGCCGGAGAATGTCGGTCGCTTGCCTCCTTGCACCCGCGATCTACGCAGGCCCACTTCTCCAGAGCTGGGTTTTCCGCGCGTTCGGACTGCTGTCGCACAAATGGTGGCATCGCGTATTTGGCATCCATGCTTTCATACAGAGCATGATTGCCTTGATGGCCATCCTCCCCGTCAAAGTCTTCGGCCTGATGGGTTACATTGTATTCAGCTACATGTTCAAATGGTCCGACACGCGTTGGGACCGCGACCTGCGAAACCGGGGGTTCCTGTTTGCACCGACCTACATCAGCGCGGAGGCTATGTGGTGGTGGCTCGGACAAGAGAAACACTGCTTCGCCAAACAGGGTTGCATCTTGAACACGAAAGAGGAACTCGAGGCTGAGGATGAAGAAGACAGATCTGACAAGGTCAAGGAAAAAAGCTCGGCTGAGATTGATAGAGTGGCTTGGTTCGATGCACGTGTTCCGCCGTTGGCTTTGTGGATTGCTGGACGTGATCAATTGGTTGATGGGAAGAGGTTGTTGAGGAGATTTGACAAAGGGAGGGAGCCCCATGTCGAGGTCGTCCATGTTAATGTTTTGGAAGAGTATGAGCACCTCGATGTTCTCTGGGCAATGGACTCGATTGACCTGGTCGGGCGGGAAGTGCTGGAAACCATCTGGAAGACTGCTGGTGAAGCACGGCGTCTTTGTAGGGTACCAATTGGCTGTGAAAGAATCGAGCCTTGGACTGGACGGCCAGCCTAGTTCTAATGGGAGAAGGTAATTACGTTGAATAAAGTGAGAGAAAGAGTATCAACTACGCTCACTTTTAATTACAACTTCGCGCCTACCACCCAGCTACCGCAGAACATCAATCCGCCGGACTCAATCCCCCTTTCTACCACTCTTTCCCGCCCACTCAATCCTTGATTTTCTTCGACCCAGAACTTTCGCCTTAGCCTTCTCTTGCCCCTCTATATTAGAGTCGCTGCTCATCATAATATCCCTTCTCATCATACCACCCCTCCTCATCTCAAAACCACCCCTCCCCCACCACCTACACCGCCCTCCCAGCCTCATTCTTCCCACTCACACCACATCCAACCACGTCCAACCACCAATGGGTCAATAAAATCGCCCCGCACAAGACATATAGAGACTATGAATGCGATGAAAACGGTTTCGATATATTTTGCCCGTCCCTCCTTGTGGGGGGAGATCGTTTTGGTAGTTTGTTCTATTCAGTTTTATTTGAAGTGGGTTTTGCAGGGTCGTTGGCTGTTCCTTTACTCGCCCTTTTTTGCGTGTCGTGGGTTATCGTTTTCGTTGCTTCAGTTCTTCTTGTATGGTCTCCCACTGGTTTTATCGTCGCATTGCCTAGAAACAGAGTACTCGTCTCATTGATCCTTGTTTCCGCTAGAACGTGAGTGGACGTGACATCTCTGGGTTTCGGAAGCACATTGCTGTTTCGCCTCTTTTTGTACCTTATTTCAAGCCTTTGGGGCTAGTATCTCTACGCGTAGTTTATTGAGAGATTCTCGTGCTGTGATTTCATTGGCGATGGAGTCGGTTTTGAGGCTTTGTGGCCCGTTTCTGAGTTCGTTTATGATATCGCGAAATGTTTTTTAGAAGATCTGCCCTTTCGTTGTTATTTATCTGCGCTTGTAAAGCCTCTGTAGTGTAACTCCATTTTTTGAGCGTGCGGGTGTCTTTCGTAATTGGCGCGTCATTCTCGACTTGGCCCATACTCGCATTTAGTTCCTTCTCCTGCCAGACGCTTGAACCACCGAGAGCGTGCTATATATATTGCGCGTGGCTTCGTAGATTGTCGAGATCGACCTGCTGCGAAGCAATATTCTCGTTTTCGTAGCCGTGGCCTTGTCTATGTGACATCTCGCGGATACTCTCAATGATGGAGCGTTGACCAGCCTCTAAT
The DNA here is from genome assembly GCA_007735645.1 of Venturia effusa. Lineage (NCBI taxonomy): Eukaryota > Fungi > Ascomycota > Dothideomycetes > Venturiales > Venturiaceae > Venturia > Venturia effusa. Next base: position 978,071 of record CP042191.1, on the reverse strand, counting down.
CTTTTGAGGTTTTGCGAGATGTAATTGCATGGAGTGTTGTCGAGTGGCGTTGGTGTCGAGTTTGCTTTCGTTGCGTTTTCTTCTCTGTTCTTGGGGTTAGTAGTTGGAGGTAATGGAACTATGGATGGCTTCATTGCAAGTGGTTGAAGATAGTTGTTGATACGCATTCGGAGACCACTGATCTATAAGTCTTTGCCAGAAATTCACCGAGATCGATCTCGGATTGCGAGGCTGGTCTATGAGAATCAAGTTCGATATTTATGAGCGTGAATATAGACAATCATCAACAATGCCACTGTTGAGATCCAACCGGGAGAATTCATGCATATTTACTTACATCTTGCGCCTGTGCAGCTGCCAGTCCCTCACCCTCCTTCTCCAAGCAGTATTGAGCACGCTCAAGACTTCAATCGGCGACAAAATGGTAGATCGGATATCACGATCGCCCATCATAGTATCAACCCTTTCCCTCACCTCATTAATTTGTCTCAACATCTCCTGTCATGAACCAATCCCCTCCAGCCATACCATGTAACGCGTGTGCACGCCGCTCGTCATGAACGAGTGAGCAACACGATCCTGCGGTTGCTTCTCAATGTCATCCATGAAAATTTTCCACGCCAGAGGAAGCTCCTCGATGGGCGTAGTTTCTAATTTAGCAACTCCTGTTTCCAGATCCTCATACTCAGCATTTTCATCGTAGCAGTCCTTTCGAGCGTGGATATGTTGCGAGTCCGCGGCATGTTGTGCTCTGGATGTGCAATTTGGTTGTGTGGTGAAGTCTTCGAGAAAACGACGTGTCGAGGTATAGAAGCATTAGAGAATTTTTTCTTGAAGATGATTGGTGTGAATCGCGTCGTAGGGAGGAGGCGGGGCGATGAAAGAAGAAATGAGTACAGTGGATGCACTTGCGAGACTGGCTGGACGAGTCGTGAACTCATCGTTGATGGCTGTTGTCCTGTGAGCGCGATGAGACAGTCTTCCCGTCATGAAGACGACTTTGTCACGAGGTGGAGGTTCGTGTGCTGAGAGAAGTTGAAAGTCTGATGGCCAGACATTTGTTGTTGTTTACTACCTAGTATGGTTCTGTATACCTTTATTGTCTGGAGGCCTTTGCATTCTTCACTCTCTTACTTGGTTTCCGTCAATACTTCTTGTGAGCCGCGACTTTATCACAGAGAACGCTCGATCGATATCGCCTGAATGGCAACGAAGTCTCGGCAGAACGTTCCGGTGGACTGCAGATAAGGCTCTACAAAACAGTTTGGGAGTTGGCAACTCTGGTCGTTGGAACTGCCTCTGTGGGAACTGTGGCGAGCATAATCTCGATCATGAAACCCGAACCTGGCGCGGCGGATCATCGAATTGTCGAGTGTTGCAGATGAGATCCCATGGAGAAACTCATGGGCTTGTCTTTTCATGGCCAAAAACAAGCTGATAGTGTAGGTAGCATCGAAAGCTCATCGGTTACATTGCACTCCAAAGTTATCCTTCGTTGCTAGCTGCTTTCTTATGCTCTGCAAAGCCTGTTGTCTCTTCAACGATTTTAACGACCTCAGGTAGCACTTTGTCAGCATACTCGCTAATCCGAACAGCCTCTCCATCACTATTGTCATCATCCAGGTCCTTGAAGAAAGCCTCTTCACCTCTCACACCTCCAATATTCAGTATTCCAATTGGCATACCGCGCTCTTTCGCTCTCTTCACCAATCGCCAAGCAGAGTAAGTGGCCAAACTACTTCCAACGACCAGAATACGATCAGCGCTGTCAACAGCCACTTCAGCTGCTTCCTTGACCGCAGTCGGTATACTCTCGCCGAACATTATGACAGCAGGTTTTAGCATGCCAGCATTACTTGGTAATATCCAGGCTCCATCTTTGTCAACCTGGACACGTCCCTTCTCTTCCTTGTTCAACGCCTTCTCAGGAGGGGAAGCAAGACACTTTGGACATGGCGGATATCGGAAAGTCTGGTAATCTGCATTGGGTACATCCACGTCTCCATCGGGATTTGTGCGAAGTCCTTTCATGCGGCGTTCTTGGGGGTCTTCCGTTGTGAGGGCGCCTGATTCGAGCATTTCCATCAGGAATTCATGCCATGCTGGGTTGAGTCTCGACAGCTCTTTCTGAAACTCCGAACGTGGATATGAATGTCCACATGAGATGCAGGTCAAAGCACGGAGGTAGCCGTGCAGTTCTAATGTGGGGAGTTCGGGATGGGCTATGGGATGGAAGGAATCGACATCTGGAACATGGAATTAATGTCAGAATTCGGTTGCACTGAAGGAGGTAGTTGAAAGGAAGATTTAAGTGCACTCAGGATAGTTCTTCTTGAAGACTAAATTGGGAATACTGGAAGCTCCGACGTTTGTTCGGATGATATGACTACGAAGTGGAAGCACACATCACTGACATTCACACCAACAACATATACAGAAAGATAGGGGAAGGGGCACTAACTTTGCGTAATACAACTCTTCACCACTCCCAACTCGCCTAATCGTCCACAAGCAAAATGGGCCTTATTCGGCCTCGCCTTCTCCAGATTCGTCCAACCCAGAAAGCTCCTAGCCCAATACCTCTTCCTCGCCTGGTGCGAATGGCAAAATTCGTGGTAGTAAATGGGTCTGTAAGTTTTATTCAACGTATATGTCCCATTGGTCCCACGATAATCTGCCAGCCCGCTCGCAACGGAGATGCCTGCGCCAGTCAGAAGAAGTGTGTTTCCAAGCCCATCATTACTCCTTCCGTCGGTTCCAGTGGCGCGGTCTCTCAGCAGGAATTGTGAGAGTGCATTGATGGCTCCGGACAGGGTGTTTGCGTAGGCGGGAATGATCCGGGGCGCGGGTAACGGGTCTGTGTATGGGATACGGATTACGCCCATCTCTCCGGGCTGGTATCTGTCTTTCTTCGTACTCGCTCAGAATGTATGGTCCAGTCGATATCCAAGTCTCGGCCGGATGTATCACCTAGCAATGAAATGGGTGCTCATGTGTGACAGCGACATGTCGACCGCAGCTACGGCGGCCCTTCTCGAAAGCGACGTGCGGGTTGTGCGTGCATCCGTCTGGTGTGGAGGGAAAAATTGGTTGGTGTTGAGCTGATGAAGTCACCATGCAAGGCCGATTGCTAGTGCGGCCGCGAGGCGCCGACCACAAGTCCCCGCGCGGAAGTGATTTGTTACTACTTCCACCACCACAGCCACCACGAAAGAGAGTGTGTAGTACATGTTTCCTGGCAAATCTGCCTAATGCGGCTCGGGCCTGGAAGCCGAACTCCTCCTTGTCCCATCCATTCATTCACCAAGAAACACCAGGTTCGATGCATGAACAAGGCTTGGAGACGGCACCATCTCATTCGCGGTCCATTTCCACCTGGACAGCGCCTCCCGAGTTCCTCCTTCAGTAGATGATGATTGGTCAAACGAGCTATTTGCCATCATTCTTGATCGCAAACTCCTCGGAACCTTTGCTCAAACCAATGAAAGAAGTTCATCTTCGAACTGCCAACATCCAGCGGAGTTTGCACCTTGCAAGCAAAAACAGACAAATCATATCCCACTATACTACATTTCCCGCGTCTGCATACTAACCCCAAGCCTCTCTAGCGAGACAACTCCCCAGCCGTGTCCCAACTCCAAGCCCTTCCCATCCAACCATCACCAACGAATAAAAATCCCCCCGGAGAATTCGAAATGCTGTGATAACTCTAGTTGCATAACCACCTCTCTGCATTAACCCCAATGGAGCGCGTGATGCGTCAATAAATGATGCAAATTAGTGACAAAATGCCGCATGCAGCCACGCGAAGCTGAGATCCGGGCGCTTCGAGATTCCCCGTTTTTTCTCTTTTGGTAATTGCGGTTCCAGCTTGTGTGTTGACATTTTTGCAATAGCCGCCCTCGATTTGGGAGGAAAGAGAGCAAATTTGTCTCCCTTCTTGAAACTGTCGCGGTGCTTTGGATGGATATGTAAATTCGACGACATCTCATAGTGTTAAGAGGATGTCGCTGTGGCGAGATTGTGGTGTCGAAGAATGAATTCAATGTCGGTAGCCTTGCGCGCCCTCCATGCCAACCGCGAATACTCAACCGGACTGTTGCTCTGTGGAAAACAAGGCCAGGTACTTGTTTTCCTCTCATGATATCAGTCGGGTCACTTAGAGACGTGCAGTAATCATGATCTGAGCAATCAATATGGAAGTTCAATGTGAAGCTTATCATTATCATTCATATATAGCAGCAAGCATACGTCTCCACGACAGTCTCTCCAAGAAGAGTTCCTGCTGGTACAACGTTCGTAAATATGTGTCTTCGCGAATGCAGAATCGAATTGCACAAAGAGCCTCCAGCGCCATCATTAGTAACGAAACCAAGTGCCCCAGTAAATCAAGCCGCCCTTGTCCCGATGCCCTCGAAACCAAAACCCATCTTCTACAATGTCTTCTAGTCTTAGGCATTCCATAGGAGCCGTCCTGTCATTTCTTCCATCATCGAGTTCGTGCTCGTGAGCTGGACGTGTCAATATTGTAGATGATAGAGCTCATCAGGCGGATCGTGGGCGACTCCTCTAAGGTCTGTATTCCTCTGCTGGTGGCGATGGGGATAGCATTGACTGGATGCTCATATTTCGGCTCCGGCCTGCACCAGCTGAGGCGGCGGGCGCAGTTTGCTCTTGCTGAATGGCTTCGGCAGGCGAGTCCATGCCTACATCGGACTCAGCGTCTGAGCAATCGCTAAAGCCGCTATCGTGCTCTCCCATACCTCGCTCCTTCCGGCGCAAAGCCTTCTCAGACGCTTGCAAGTTTTTGAGGCCTTTCTCCATGCACTAAGCACTTATATTAGTGCTCGTACAATGATGGAAAGGAACAAAGTAAGGTATGGGGAATACAACAAGGATACATACCTTTGCTTCGATGACTTGCCACTTCTCGCCGAGACTATCAGCGAGCGGTTTCCAGATCTCAGCCCGAAAGAGCATGTATTGTCTAGCCAATGTCTCGGCCTTGATACCTCCCCAATTCTCAGCATTGCGCCGTTCAATCAGTCGTTCGTGTCGTTTACGGCACGCATTTGGAGTCTTCGTCGGAAAGTGTGTCTGGGCGATCGGTTTCCAGTTCATGCCAGAGGCTCTAGCATCTAGGAGTGTTTGATCCTCGTCGGCCGACCATGTTGAGGTGACACGAGTACCGCTGGTCACTGATTTTGCCATCGCGACTGGAAGCGGATCCGACCCATGTGAATGGCTGGCCGCGCGATAAATTTTGGGCATGATGCTGGAAAGGCAGCAAAGCACAAAACACCATGAAAAGACAAGGAACTTTGATTCTTGAAAGGGTGCGTGCTATCCACGATTGGAGACTATCGGCTGATGAAAGTGGGGCGTGGACGGCTGTCGAGGTTAGCGTCTTTGGGGATGGCGATTGTCGGTTGTCGAAGTATAGGAAATTGATGGATCGAGGTGCGGTGAGGCGTTGAAGAATACGAGACAGGAAATCTGAGGAGAGGGAAGGCTTGACAGGACAAAGGCGAATTGTTAGGGGAGGGTGACACGAAACAGCTTGAGTAACCAAGAGGAACAGGAAATAGAGGAATGAAATACTCCGACGAATGTGATTGAAGGGAGTCTTTGGGAAACAAGAGAGTAGATGAACGGGTAGAAAAATGACGAACTATGACTCGATATCAACTCAACATCGTGCTGTGCCGTGAGGAGGGTTGAATGGAATATTATACATGTCGCGCTCGTCTAGCATCATTCATGGAAGGATTCGAGTTCGAGAATAGTCAAGAGATGGGTCCAATTAGCAAGACAGAAAATAGTCTCTGTAAACGCTGAAGGCTCCATCTTGCATGCGGTTTCGCTACGCCGCAAAGGGACATCAATGGTGGGATCTGGCGACGGCAGCGGGAGGAATTCAGCCTTCCCTAACTAGGCGATCAAGGCGCGTGTGCTCAGAAGGACCATAGTGCCTGGTGTTTTGGCCACAAGGCTGTTTTGTCAAGTCCAGCTGCAAGGGCCACTCGTTCGGCGGTTAGACCAAGTATTGGGAGCGGGATGTGTACACGCACTCGTGACAAGTGCAGGAGTACAAACAACGACACCAGGAATCCTTGCCTCCCATGTTGGATTCGGAAAGGCTGAATTTGATCGCTGGGGGGTTGGCCTTTATCTCTGCTCAACGAGTGATGAGGTTTATCCTCTGCATCGCGCCAAAGCCCACGGCTTTACCGTACCGAGGCGATCTTGTTGGATCGACTGGCGGACGGACATTGATTTGAAATTCGGCTCAGCAAGGCGGAAGCATTGAGGTCGCTGGGAATGCCGTGCCGTTGCTGAAGAATTAAGTCCCGATAGACTGGAAAGATGGCTGCGGAGGATGGAATTGGCCAGGTGGTCATCTGCCTTAGAGTAATGAGAATCTCTGGCTGAATTGGAATTCTAAATGCCCCGGTGCCTCTGCCCATTCGATCGTCAGATGCCTGCGGGTATTAATAAGGGGATGGGTTTGCTGTGCGCCTCCAAAATGAAGATTAATGTCTTCGCATCGCTTCTAGGTTTTTGAGTGAAGCGGGAAGAAGGCCTCACCTCGGCTTTGGCCTTGCATTGTGTACCGTACCGTACGGCCCGTACCAGCAGCAGGTTTTTGGTGCTGACTTTGCAATTGAAACAACGACACTGGCTGGCCGCCAAACACTGGGGTTCCCGTCCTGCGAGACTCGAGATTTTATATTGTCCCCGGCGCGCCCAATTCCTAGAATATGCCACAGTACTCTATCTGGCAGTCGAAGAGCCCTTGATGTCCATCCTCCGCACCAGCGCAGGCTGTTCATCGAGCAGGTCTTCGCTCCTGGGCCGAGCCCAAGGCCAAAGATCTCCCTCCTCCTACATGTTGCCATTTATTCTTACGCGTTCGAACCCACCCTCTGCGTCAGCAACCACGAATCCTCTTCTATTTCATGTACGGACCACTCGCCGTGTGTTTGTGTCATTTAGTACAACTACTTCTCTGAGTCCGCCCATTGCGCCTACTTTCATTCAATCTCTCAGGCCTCAGCTATCGCCCACCATGGCAGTTGCTAAGCTCACACAAACCCAGGCACGGGGGCACGCTGGTCATTCCCACAATCATGATAACACCTATCTCACTTCGACGAACAAAGCCGACGCGGGTGTTCGTATAACCCGGATTGGCCTGTTCGTCAATCTAGGGATGGCGATTGGCAAGGGATTGGGAGGGTACTACTTTCATTCCCAGGGTACATTTGGCAACGGCAACATACGGGCAACGAGTCCTGTACACCCAAGGCGAAGACTAACGATTTTTAGCACTTTCTGCAGACGCTGTGCACAGCCTGACAGACCTGGTCAGCGACTTCATGACACTCGCGACGGTTGCATGGGCACTTAAGCCACCGACAGGTACTTGAAACGTTGCTCACATGGCAGTCCAAGAGCCACTGCTTATCAGATCTAGACCAATTTCCGCTTGGCTTTGGCAAGATCGAATCTCTCGGATCCTTGGGAGTCTCCTCATTGCTGCTAGTAGGGGGCATTTTGATGGCATATTCGTCTATCGCCGACCTGGCCCATTTGTATGCTCCAGCTGTGGCCGACTCTTTGGAATACGTTGGACTTGTAGGACACTCGCACGGACACAATCACCAGATACCAAACATAGGAGCTGCTTGGTTAGCTGGAGGCTCGGTCTTGATCAAGGAATGGCTTTATCGTGCTAGTAAGTCATTCTAATCCACGGTCGGAGACTCGATAGAAGTCGGCATGGCCAATCGTAGTATTGAAACAAGCAGTGCCGTGAACAGACTCGACAACCCTAGCCCGTTCAAGCAACCGAATTGTTCGGTCATTGCTACTCCCTGCTGCGAGCAGAACACTCCTGTGCATAATTTACTGATGTTCACACAGCGATGAAGGTTGCCAAAGAGCGCAAGTCTTCCGTCCTCGAGAGCAACGCCGTTCACCACAGAGTCGACTCTCTCACTGGCATCGCTGCCTTATTCTCCATAGCCGTATCGAACATCTTCCCTGCCTTTGTTGGAATGGACAGTGTTGGTGGTCTACTGATTTCATGGCTAGTCATCAAAGCCGGATGGGGCAATACGAGGACAGCTCTAGTTGAATTGGCAGATCAAGGCATTGACCAGGAAGTCAAGGACAAGGTGAACTTAGCGGCAACTAAAGCTCTAGAAGCCACACAGCAGTCCCACATCGAAGTTCGCAAGATTCAGGGCATCAAGGCTGGCCAAAGCTATCTTCTCGAATTAGAATTGGCCGTCCCATCAGACTACACGATTGTTGAGACCCGCGCTATTGAAGGTGCCGTGAGAACGAGGGTCGGCGAGAAGGTACGCGGCGTTCGTCGTGTTAAAGTGCGATTCGTGCCCAACGCTTCCGGCGAGGATTTCGTCCAGGAATTTGTTTCACCAAGCGTCAGCGCGAGGTCGAGTCCTGAACCTGAGGATGAGCATGAACACAGCCACTCGACGGCCCATACACACGACCATCATCGTCCAAATGGTAATGGAGCGACGAAGCGGAAATGAGCTCAACACCCTGCATTGAATATTCGGGCAACAGAGAGCATTTCCGCCTGGCGGTTTGGGCGTCCTCCCACGATCTCCGAGTCCGAGGTCAGCAATATAGGAGGGCTTTCGACTCGGACTCGGCACAGCCCTGATTTATTGTTTCCGTGCATATTGCCGTTCTCGGTTGATGTATACGATTTATAGATACCATAGAACGACCATCATCCAAGACACCATGAGCGACTGTATTCGAGCGCTATTGCAGAAGTCAATCAAGAGTAAAACTGCAGCCCTTGCTTCCCGGCTGTTACGTCTCCGAATTCTGCATGAACCAAAACAATAAAGGACGCTGAACCCCTGAAATATAAGAAGACGAAAGAACTGCATTCGCACTTTAATACTCACACTGGCCGTTGTCACGTCTACCGCTTTTTTACTAATTATAGCCAGATGTTCGGTGACAGTTCGACCGACAGGGGTGCCTCGGTCACCCCCACCTTGACTCCAAAGCTCGTACTTACGGACTTCATCCAGTCTCGAAAGTCAACATCTTCCAGAACCATTGAATGCATCCTTCGTTTGGTCCGTAACTCAAAATGTCGGACGATTTGTACATGGGCTTTGATTTGTCCACGCAACAGCTCAAAGGTAAAAAGGCTGCCCGGCGTCTCTTACCTAAGATCAGATTGGAGCACGTGAATTCCACGACTTGAAAGCGCTAACAAAGACTAGGAATTGTGGTCACATCGAACTTGAAGCTGATTGCTGAAGCCAAAGTCGATTTTGATGCCGACCTGTCTAGATATGGCATCGAAAAAGGCGTCCTCACCAACCCTTCTGAAGGCGAGATATTCGCTCCGGTTGCAATGTGGCTTGAAGCGCTTGATCTAGTCTTGCAGCGTCTTCGCGAAAATGGTCTCGACTTCTCCAAGGTCAAAGGAGTCTCGGGAGCAGGTATGCAGCACGGGACTGTTTTTTGGAGTCAAGATGCGGAACATATTCTGAGCGCGCTTGATGCTGGAAAGAGCTTGGCGGAGCAAATGGAACCGGGAAGTAAGGGCGAGCGAAAGGGAGCTTTCAGCCATCCGTTCAGTCCCAACTGGCAGGATGCGAGTACGCAGAGTCAGTGTGAGGAGTTTGATGAAAGGCTAGGAGGACCGGATAAACTGGCGCAAATCACGGGGAGCAAGGCACATCATGTAAGTTGGCATTGCCCTCTTTGGTATTTTGCCTGGGAAGCGAAGTTGTACTGATGACTTGTGCCTAGAGATTCAGTGGACCTCAAATCATGAGGTTTCGACAGAAGTATCCGGATGCTTACGCAAAGACGGCAAGAATCTCATTGGTCTCCTCGTTTCTCGCATCGGTCCTGCTGGGCAAAGTTGCTCCAATCGACATTGGCGATGTCTGCGGCATGGATCTTTGGGATATCAACGCAGGAGCATGGAATGACGAACTTGTCACTCTGGCAGCTGGAGGTGAACAGAAACTAGAAGAGCTGAAGTCGAAGCTTGGACCAGTGCCTGAGGATGGTGGAGGTAGTTTCGGTAAAGTTTCGCAGTATTTCGTCAAGCGGTATGGATTCTCTTCAGAGGCCGCGATCATTCCTTTCACAGGCGACAATCCCGCCACGATCCTAGCTCTGCCATTGCGAGAGTCGGATGCAATGGTTAGTTTAGGAACAAGCACGACTTTCTTGATGTCGACACCGCATTACAAGCCAGACCTGGCGTACCATTTCATGAACCACCCGACGACATCCGGCCTTTACATGTTCATGCTCTGTTACAAAAATGGTGGTCTAGCACGAGAACACATCCGCGATGCTTTGAACAACGACAAGTCGAACTCATGGGACAAATTCGATGACGTTTCCGTGAAATCGCCTCCACTCAACCAGAAAGACTCGGGAGACTCGATGAGACTGGGTCTTTTCTTTCCACGTCCTGAAATCGTACCAAATGTACACGCGGGAACGTGGCGGTACACTTACAAGACCTCATCTCAAACTCTCTCCGAGATCCGAGCAGGATCAGAAGAGTGGCCGCTTCCACAAACGGATGCAAGAGCGATTCTTGAATCGCAATTTCTCTCTCTCCGCTTACGCTCACAGAGACTTGTGTCTGCTCAGAGCTCACCGAAAGACAAGTCTACCAAATTACCACCACAACCACGCAGAATTTACCTCGTAGGTGGTGGTTCTCAAAACCCCGCCATAGCGGAACTCTGCTCCCAGGTCCTCGGTGGGGCAGAAGGTGTCTACAAACTAGATATCGGAGGAAATGCTTGCGCCCTAGGAGCGGCTTACAAAGCTGTCTGGGGATGTGAGAGAAAAGAGGGAGAGACGTTTGAAGAGTTGATCGGCGCAAGGTGGGATGAAGACAGCTTCGTGAAGAAGATAAATGAAGGGTATCAGGAGGGTGTGTTTGAGAAGTATGGTGAGGCGTTGAAAGGGTTTGAGGCTATGGAGATGGAGGTCTTGGAGAAGGCTGCTGAGGGGAGAGCAGAGAAGGGCAAGGATGACGATCAGTTGGGTACGGCGATCACGGCGAATAGGGATGAGAAGAAGTAGCACAGTGAGGCTGAACTTGAGACCCCTCTGCCGTAACCTAATCGTGTCCAGTGGTGTCGAATTCGAGTCGGTGATCAATCGTCGGTCTCCTGGAATAGAGACAGCTGGAAAATTATCGAAGTTGCTTTCGATAAGCGAATAATGGGAACGACCTGCTTATCGAGCTCTAGATTGTATAGTGAGTCTACTCATGGGGGCTGTGTGAGAGCACGTCCAATGAAAAGGCGAACTAGGAGAAGCGGGAGCGGGGCTGGTGGTTGCAGGTGTCCAGCTTCCACCTCCCATCCCACTTCCATTGCCACTAACCAACAACACAGAACACAGCCTGACAACAATTTTCACACCGACGTTCTTCTCACTTGCCACCCGCAGCGGACTAGACAGTCTCACTGCCCATCATCCTCGACATGTCCATCTCCTACGAACCGCTCAGCCGATTGGAAAGCGAGATCCGACTTCTCACCATCCTGCCGACCTCAGGCACCGACCGAGATGAACACATCCGCTGCACCTTGGAGATTGTCTCGCTTGTCTTTCCGCCTTCTTATACGGCTTTGTCGTATTGCTGGGGCGACCCTAACGACAAAGGAGACATTGTCGTCAATGAGCAACGCGTTCAAGCTGGATCGAACTTGATTGCAGCACTCCAGCAGCTCAGAGAAGATAACATCTCGAAAGTGTGGGTTGACGCTCTTTGCATCAATCAAGATGATGTCGAAGAACGCAATAGTCAGCTCCTGCGGATGGGCGCCATTTATCGACGGGCGGAGGTGACTGTTGCTTGGTTGGGGCTGGCTTCAGATCGGACAAATGATGTCTTCCAAAGTTTCACGAAGATCCTGGAGGATAAGGAACGATGGCCTCAACCTGATGACTTCGGATCTGTACCACAACAGGCTGAAGCTGAAATGTTTGCTTTGCTTGGACGAGAATACTGGTACCGCGTGTGGATCATTCAGGAACTTGCTTTGAGTAAACAAGTGATCGTCATGTGTGGTAGCTTTCAAACCACTTGGGCAACCATCGAAGCGGCTTTGCAGATGACCACATTCAGGGGCCATGAATCACTTGATCATCTTCGAAACATCGCCAGACTACGGAAAAATATCGTCGAAGACAAGCCTGTCCACATATACGAGGCTTTGTACCACAGTTGCCATTCTTTGGCATCGGAACCAAGAGATAAAGTTTTTGCTTTGCTGGGATTGGCCTATAATGCTGCTGCGATCATGCCAATTCCTAATTACGCGCAGAGCGTCCCGGATTTGTGCTTAGAGATGACTTTATCCGCCATGGCCATGACAAGGTCATTGGATGTTATCTTGCTGGGCAGAGTTGCTGGCGTGGAATCTGGACCAAGCTGGCAAGCAAACTGGTTGTCTTTGCGACTGGATAGCTGTTCAGCTAAGCGGATATTCATGTATCTATGGGATAAATTGCGTCCTCGATTCAGTCGATGGTTTAATCCTCTTTCCCCAAACGGAAATCGTTGGTCTGCGAGTCTGGATCATTTGCCGAATTTTCAACTTCGGTCTCACAATATTCTACGAGCCAAAGGTTGTTTGATCGACGAGATAACCTCTTTGAGTTCTCGTTGGGTTGAAGAGCCAGCTGACGATCCTGTTCAAGATGGAGTATCAATAGATGACGCCAGTCCTACCGTCAGAGTTGATAGTAAGGAACTTGAGCGGCTCGAGGGACTCTTGGGACGGGCAGACTCTTCCCTTCCAAAAATCGACAGAGAGACCCGCACCTGGTTCAGAAGAAACGGAATATTCCTTAGTGAGGCCGGATATTTGGAAGGATGGGAAGACTTCCTCGGTTTCTGCCGTTACTTTTTTGAGTCCGTCGAGCATTTTAATAGTGACTCTTGGAGAAACTGTGCACTCCGAGATCTTGACATGAGGTTCATGCTTGCCCAAGGCAAATACAAGGGTTGGGTTGATAGCGATGCTCGAGTGGGCGACAAGGTTGCTTTGCTACTGGGCTGTACAGTACCTGTCATTCTTCGACCCCGAGTTGGCGGGGGATACCGATTGGTAGGAGACTCGGTCATTAAAGGTCTCATGTATGGTGAAGGTCTGGAAGGGGTCAACATTGCCGAGTTAGATTACATCGAATCTTTACTAATGACATAGAACTAGATTCAATTTCAAAGCATCAACAATCCTTCTTTTGACGGCGATGCGAAAGCATGCAAGACTTGTTGCTGCTGCAGAGAAGACAGAGCTTTCTGCCATGACACTAAAATTCAGTACATCGATCACCTCGCGGACGAGTCACCTCCCATGCAAATCCGCATTATTCAGATAAGTGAGACCTCTTCTATACCCAGGTTTCAACAACAATTTCACAAATCCAATATCACAAATAATCCACAATCCCGAACTGCGCCTCTCACGAAATGGATCACGTACCGCATAATCCCTCCTATTATTGCTCAGGAACCACACTCTTCGGTTCCAAGAGGTGAATTCCACTTCCAAGTTCTCCGATGCACGCCATAATTTCCCGCCCGTCCAACACCACTACATCACAAACCCAACCCCTCTTTACTCGCCCCATCAATATAGCGATTCATGCCCTCAATATTCACTCCAGATTCCGCTCCCTATCTACGATTCTCCCATCTTATAACGCCCCCAAAAAAAAAAAAAAAAGAAAAAGAAAAATCTAGAATACAGATCAGATACCACAAAGAATTCGTCCCTGTGTTTTGATATTCTTTTAAATTCATTTTCTTTTCTCTGTAGAGGGTATTTGATAACTCGATATCCGACTTCCAATTAAGTGTCTGATGGATGGATGGTAGTAAGTAATATATTAATAGCGTACCCTTTTCGCGATGGTATTTCTGAGTCTCTATTCTAGGTAGGGTATTCTTTCATAGGATTAAGTAATATATTATATGCAATAAAATAAGATAATATAGTAGACGTTACTCCCCCCCCCCCTCTCTCTCACACACACACTCTTTCTTGTATATATACAAACCAACGCGCCGTCTTATTAGTAATTCCTGTTCTTTCCATCCTCTACGCTAGTCAAGATATTATATCTAACGTAGACCTATATTCTACGGCGGCGCTATTTAAAGAATTCCGAGGTCAATCAATTCGATTCACGACCTAGACTTATTATTATACGGTATTTATTATGGTAGAAGTCTATTCTTTACGTACTAGTTTAAGAGTCGAGATGTTATAATTAACGTAGACCTATTGTTATACGGCGGCCTTACCAAAGAACTTTCGAGAAATAACCGGTTCCGCGCCCAGGTGTATCTCTATACGGTATTATGTTTAGAGAAGCGGATTAATACTTTTTTTCAATTCCTCTATATCGATGTTTGTTCCTCGCGGTAGTCGAGATATAATATCTAACGTAGACTTTTTATTTGCGCCGACCTTATTGAAGAACTTTTAAGGTTACTATTCGCTTCCCGACCTAAATATAGCAGTATATTACTGTATAGTATTATCTACGTAAAACCGCCTCTCCTCTTTTTTATTTCCTCCTCGTAATAAATATCTTACAAGAACGTAACCACTCAACTCGTCTATTCAACATCCCACATAACAAACAACGTTATGAGACGAATGGATTGCTTATTCTCGCCGTAAAGAGCTATATATCGCTCATTCTTTATTATTCAGTTCGTGGATTTTTCTACATACTACTTCACGGGATTATCTCGAGATCGCGAAATGCAGAGTCTTTTTTATCCGAGTATTGCTCAATCTCCACATGTCTAGCTTTCGTCTTGGCCAGTCGTATCTATCTTTCTTGTTATTTATCTTGGATGGGGATGATGGAGTTTTGGATTAAGCCGGTCATGTGATTGTTTCTTTGTTGAAATACTGCGTACTAGTACTGATATCTGAATTTTGGTTGGAACAATTGATGGTTCGAACGTCGTTCGTGTTTGATGATGGTACTTAGAAAGCTCGGATCACGAAGGACCGTGAAACGTAATACGCAAAGTTCGATAGTATTTAGGATCGCCATCTGGTAGTAGAACTCTCAAGCGAAGCGGGCTGGAATGCGGAGACGAATAGCAGAGTTCGGGGTTTCTTTTTTGTTGGAGATGGACGGTTTTGACAACGAGGGTTTGTTATGATTCCCATTCTGATGGATTTGAAGTGGAGATATGTACTACTCCTTTAGTGGGTGGATACACAATTCGACTGTTTTTCTAGTAAATCTGCTTCATGCTGACTTGCTCCCTTCGATATGATGCTTTGGCGGGTGCCTACTATAGTTGTCCTTCTGATGAATTTGAAATGGAGATCTGTACTGCTCTTTCGGTGAAGATACACAATTCGACTGTTTTCTGGAAAGTCTGTTTCATGCGGATTTGTTCCCTTCGATGTGATGCTTTGGCGGGTTGTTGTTGGAGTATTGGCGAGATATGTAGTGTGGTACACTGCTAATACTTCCATGGCTTTTATAGTACGATGGTAATCTTACACACGAGGTGTGCTAGAAATCGTAATACTTGGTCTTTGGGGAGGAACTCGGGCTAACAAGGACGGACCGGAATAAGGGTAATGTTACGAAGAAAGAATAAGTGCTAACAGTATGGCCGGCCTAATGACGTGTTCACGAATAGGAATTCGAGAAGGCTAAGCCTGTAGAATCGTCCAAAAGGGAGTCGCAGGCAGGACCGAACAGGGAAAGTTGTATCGATAGATTCCGCTTTTTGAGGATGCTTTTTGGTCCCGCTCTCTCGGACGTTTCAAGGACAAAAATAGAAAGGTTTCGCATGGCGTTTTTGCTTGTTGTCGCACCGGAGACGTCCCCGGATGCGCTTAGTGCTGGCGGTCGAGGCAGCCTGACGACATGCGGTTACTGGGGGACCAACGCGGTTTTGTCACGGCTATAAGACTTGAGCAGATGTGGTGGGAGATACGCTTGATTTCTTGATAGTGGATGTGTTCGCGGAGTTTCGCGTGTACCGACTTTTGGA
Source organism: Venturia effusa (assembly GCA_007735645.1). NCBI lineage: Eukaryota > Fungi > Ascomycota > Dothideomycetes > Venturiales > Venturiaceae > Venturia > Venturia effusa. The sequence continues at coordinate 961,984 of CP042191.1, read as the reverse complement.
TGGAACCTGAGAAAAGGGTCAGGGTGAGCTATGACGGACAAGACGAGGCTGTGTTTCCCAAGGATATCAAGCGAAGTATCCGGTTCCGAGAGGGACAGAAAAGCGATGGTGGTGCGGATCCGAAGTTGAGTGGTGCACAAGACGACCAAGCATGAGGCTCTTGCCTTGGCATTGATACAGACATGGAAACCGACTACTCGCCACGACAAGAGACTCGGTATGCGGTGTCGCCATGCCACGAGAAAATAGAAACAATGTCGCAATTGATGGCTGCAGAGGCGTGCTTGGATTCCGAAGCTAGGAGGGACGGAAAGCGAAGAACATGTCCCTCAGTGGTACAACGGCGAACGAGTGCAGGAGCCCGAGAGTCTCCTGGAGCGGCCGACGAAAAAGAGAGAAGACGGGCTCCGGGAGAGTTGTAGGGGCCCGTGGATGAGAGAGCGCTGAGGTTCATCTAAGCCGCAGGACCATGGTTCACCGTCCTGAGGGGAAGAAATATGGGAAAGTCTGGGGGTGTTTCGGCGGTGCATCTGGGGTTGTTTGTCGAAGCTGGCGAATTCTAGAAACATTCCATGCATGCATGCATCCGTCGGAGTTTGGGATTGGAGAGAGAGTGGCAGCATGTTTCTCGTCGTCATCCCAAAGTAGTAATTTTGAGTCCGCCCGCGGGCTTGTAGGCCAAGGTCAAGGGGCCCATTGATGGCGGCTATTCTGGAATAGGAGCGCCCTGGGACCGGGGACCGGGACAGTGATTGCAGGCGCTGTCAGCGGCCTTTGCAAATGGTTAGGCGGCATGAGATCAGTTCAAGACTCGGTTAGGGGCATCTCGACTGTCCTGGACACTGCAAGGAGCCACGACAGACGACAGACGACAACCAGCACCACCAGCACCACCACCACCACCACTGTTAGGTATCCAACTCTGTGATGCCACTGTAGCAAACCCGCCAGACACACACAAACACACACACACACCCACACCGAGAGAGAGCGCGACGACAGCCAGCGAGTGCCCCGACCAGACCTCGATGCCCGCTCTCCCGGGGAGGACGACCTTCTTCATTCTGGTCGACTCCTCTCGATGCAGGTTAGTGATGCATCCCATACGGCCCTCGAGGCTCAAACACATCACCTACACCCATCACCCATCCTCGCTGCAACACGCCTGCTGCTCCCTCCTTGTCCTCGTGCACAACCCCGTCCCATCATCATAATCCCAGCGCCCGCCTGACAGTCACCACAAGAGACGAATGCTAACCCCCAGCCTTCGCCCCGATCAGGCCCCACGGAGACCACGCGAGCCTGAGCTCGACCCTGACCTCTACGCTGCCCGCCGCCGACACGCCCCCCAGATCTCCATTAGCGACGACAACCATCACGTAACTGAGGCCATTGGAGGCATGTACGGCGATGACGACTTCGAGACCCAACCTAGAACCCGCTCTTCAGCCCGCCCACTAAGCTTCATACCCTCGCCTCTGGGCGACACCCTGGAATCAGGCCGCCAATACTTCGACGACGGCCTCTTGCCTAACAACAGTGCTCCTCTTGCACCCTTTCTCTTCGACGAACACATATCACCCGTTCTGGGTGTCAGCACGTCGCCAGGGAGCTATGCCGGCTCGTCCGTAGCCAACACCTCACGCTCGGGCTCCATTGCCAGCATGACCGCCGAACGGGAAGCCAGCAATGGCCAGATGTCGCCGTCCAGTCTACACCGAACCTCCTCACAACCTGCCGAGCAACAATTCGAGATCACAGACCTGGACTCGACGGCAGCCGTGGCCCAAGAATTGAGCAATCTGCAAGCAATACGGCGCATGTCTATGGATGTGAACATTGTTGACCCAGATCTTCCACAATTCAATTCTGGCTGGGACCGTGTGCCGGCCGTGGCACCTTCTGCACATGGAGACGACGAGGATCCTTCACGGCTGTTCTGGGTGCCGGCCAGTGTGCATCCCGAGCTGGCGCCTACTGCTTTCAAGACCTTCATTCAGGATCGCGTCAAGACGATCAAACGTTCCTCTCTATCGGTCTCGGGCATGGAGTCTTCATCTGAAGTTGATTCACCGCAAGGAGGTCTGCGAAGGAGAAAGTCAATGCTATCGCGGCAGGTCAACGACCCAAACACATATCGAGACGGAGCTGAGAGGTTGGAACACAAAAGGTCGTCAAGTGGCGTGCCCATGCCAATCGACAAGGGATTGGTCAGTTTGCAGGAGCTCGAGGACCTGGCTCACGACCCTTCGAGTCTCGTGAGGCGGATGAGTGTGGCCTCTTCGGAACGCAATTCTCAGGACTCTCTCAATGACGCCCTATCTGGCGAAGACAAGCCAATCTTGGCTCCAAAGCCACCCGGCCAAAACCTGAAGAGATCTACAAGGACGACATATAGGCGGGGAAGTCAGAGGAAAGGTGGCACCTTTAGCAAACGACGAGGCCTTCCTGGTGACATGGAGCACGATGAAATGCCTTCACAGCCTTCCCCGACCAAGGATGACAGCATTCCACTATTGCCCAGCCTACCTGATCTGGGTCTGGGTCAATTCGACTATGTCCAATTTGGTCTCACTAGGGTCCAGACAGAACCAAGCCAGCCAAAACCTGACGTAAACTTTTCAAGACCAGGTCGACCCGCAGGCCGATCGCCTCCCGTGCAGCAAGGTGAATTTGACTACACTGCCAATGGGCGATCAAGTGAAGTGCGGCCGCCCGAACCGGAAGACAGACGAAAGACAGTTTCACCAGAACCTCGCGCTTTCCATTCCCGCATTGCCTCTAATGGACGGTCAACAGTCGTCATCCCTCCAAGTAACATGCCAGTGCCAACTATTATCGAGACACCGCCTCCCGGCAACGACTTGGGCAGAGTCCAGTCATTACCCGTCAGACCCGAGCGATCCTCTTCGATGGACAAACCTACGACATCTCCCCCGAAAGCACCCTTACCTGGTCGTCCTGCACAGCAACGCCCACCTCTCACGAAACCTGCCACTCTACAGAAGGCGCAACAGGTTCAGCAGAAGAAACCACAGAATGAGACGGAGCACGACATGGCACAACATCCTGCGCCACTGCCTGGCGGTAACACCAGTACTGGCGATCTCGCGTTCATACCTTTCCAAGACGAGAAGAAACACGACAAGAAGGGCAAAGACAAGAAAGAGGAAGGGCCTCGGAAGACGAGTTGGAACTGGTTTCTCAGCAACGACGAGAAAGAGAAGGAGAAAGAGCCGGCAAAGAAGGGCAAATCAAGGATCACAAAGGCTCCGGACCGTTCACATGACAACACTCGACTGGACGTACTGCAGAGCTCGATTGAAGGCAAGGGCGGCCGAGAAAGCGTGGTCTTGGATCGGTCAATGATTCACGTGGAGCCAGAGAAGAAGCCGGCAAGGAAAGTTTCCAACGAGGGCAAGAAAGAGAAAGAGTCTGGCATATTTTCTTCACTATTTGGAGGTGGAAAAAAGAAGAGCGACAAGGAGTCTCATGGGAAACGGAATGGAAGCTCGTTGCGAGGTCTATCCCCTGACCCACCACAGAAGGTGCTCCAGCCGGACATCGACTACAACTGGTCCCGCTTTTCAATACTGGAAGAGCGCGCAATATACCGCATGGCTCATATGAAGCTCGCCAATCCTCGACGAGAGCTATATTCACAGGTCCTACTTAGCAATTTCATGTACTCTTACCTCGCCAAAGTGCAACAAATGCACCCACAGATACAGATCCCGCAATCTGCCGCTCAAAAGCAACAGCAACGAGCTGCACAAGCACAAAAGAAGGCCGAGCAGCAAAGACAACAGGAACAGCAGGCAGCATCATCTGCTGGCGATGAGTTCTCTCAATACCAACGCTATCAGGAAGTTAGTGCATCCTCTTCCAAAGATTCGTAATGCATTCTGGATTAGGGCTAACCAGACTTGTTCGGGCACAGCAACAAGCACAGCTCGACAGTTCATTTGAGAGAGCCGCGAAGACATCACCGGGTGAAGGCAACGCACGGGATGGCACTCCCGGCTTCGATCTGGGCCTTGAAGAATCACAACAGCAGGCGAGACCGGACTCTCGTACAGCGCAGTACATGCAAGGCCAGCATTCTTCACCTGCAGCCTTCGATCCCTCATCGACATTGACGACCAATGGCAACTACAGGGTCTCAGATGCAACGAAATACCTCGGTTTGGTTACGACAGGTCATGAATCATCTTCATCAAAGTCTTCGTCGTCGTCATTTCTCTGACGGGGACGCGGGCCCGTTTTCTTGGACTAGGATAAGACGATATAAGTCTGATTGCGCATCAGTCTGGTATTCTAATTTGGTCACTTTGTATTTAAACCCATTTGGCTGAGCGGGCGTCCTTCGGTTAGCTGAGCTGGAGCGGTTCGACAGAGGCTAGGAAAGCCTTGTTGCTGCGTTTTTTATGACGTGTCGGAATGATGCATAGCGACGGTTTTCACTCTTACACACACCTTCTGTTATTTTCGCCGCCGCCTACCCTTTTCACGCTTTATGTGTTTTGGTTCCGGTTTCGGTACAGACGTGCGGATTTTTCCTTCACCTCACCGGTAATGTATGATAGAGGCCCCATTTTCAAGGTGAGGAATTGGTTCGCATAAGGAGAGGAGGGGAGGAGAAGGGAAGGGGATATCAATCAGTGTTATCATGGCTGCACTGCGCTAAGAGGAGCGGGCAGCGACATATGGATGGATGGCTGGATGGAGCAGAGGCACACACACACACGTTAGATACGTTACAATTTGAGCTACGCTGGATAGTAGAAAGAAAGAGAGGTACCTATGCATTTCCAATGAACAGAGGAGAATGGGACGAGATTTTTTCCTCTCCGTCTCTCTCTGTCTCTCTCTCCCTCTCTCTCTCTCTTCATCTCTCTCTCTCTCTTCTCTTCATCTCTCTCTCTCTCTCTCTCTCTCTCTCCCTCTCGCGTTGTCTTGTCTTGTCGTGTCTTCGCTATATACAGTTCTTGTCTACCCGTTGCTTTGGTTTGGTCAAGCCTTTTCGTCTTCCGCGTTTTTTCAGCTGGGTTTGTTTGTGGGTAGGTACACGTCTCTCTCTCTTTGTGCGTTTTCGAGAGGTAGGTTCGATGTTCATGGTGGTGTTTTTTGGGGTGGGTGTTGGGTTTTTGCGGGATTGTGCTGTTTGGTGTTTGGTTTTTGGCCTTGACCTTGCCTTGACCTTGCTTTTGCTTTCGTCCTCGCTACTCGCTGTTCTTCGTACTCATTTTCTGTTCTTCGTACTCGCCTTTGCCTCGCTGTTGAGATCTGTTTTGGATGTCTGTTTTTTGGACTGAACTGATGCCTGTTTCCTGATTTTCTTCTTGTCCACCCCAAAGCTTTTTTGTTTTTCTTACCCTTCCTGAACCGTTTTTCATGATGCCGGTCCTGGAGCATTGCTAGTGCATCTTTTTGAGAGAGGCCTCCACCTATCTGTTTTCAGATAAGAATTGGGATTGGTGAGGTTGATGCTTCCCGCCGCGTTGTTGGAGAGGGGGGGGGTTTAGGGAGTGGCGGAGTGGAGTTGGGATGGGGGTTTTGGGGGACGGGGGAGTAGGGCGGTGGAGTTTGGCGGGTGGAGTGGAGTTGGGTAAGCTACAACACGAACTGGGCAAACGGGTGATGGGTACGGTATGGTTGCGGTGATTTTTCGTTGATAGTAATTTATGAATGTACGGAGCTGGTGTGCTGGGATAGTGTTTGATCGCGCCTTTTTTGGTTTGGGGGATTGGCTTTTTGGGTTTCTTTTTTCTTTCTTGGGTGGTGGAGCGGTGGTGATGGGAGCTCAGAAGGTGGGGGTTTTTCTTTGGGCTTTGTTCAGATGGGGGATATGGGATTGATGGGGAGCTTGGTTTTGGGTCTTTGGTTTGGGTTTGGATTTGGGTCTTTGTTGAGATGGTTGAGAGCAGAGACGTGATGCCTTATGGCGTGGAGAATGTTGGAGGTCCAGCTGGCATGTGGGGTTGGTTGGTTGGTTGGTTTGAGTCAAGGTGCGTATTTGGTCATAGTCTTCTTCTTCCTTGACGAGATTGGAGTCTACTTCGTGAGGTGGTCGGGAAGAGCTTTGGAACATGATGTTCTAGGCTGGAAATTCCTGGGTACAGTAGTTTCTCCTCATCCAGATTTCCTCGCTACCTACTCCTTCCTAACCAACCACTCAAGCTCCTTCGCTTCCTCGGACGAAACCAATTCCTCCAACCTCGCCATCTCAAGAAAATCATGGTCTCGATAATCGAAACCAGGGACCACAGTCTAGACACATCAACATCCAACATCCAAACATCCAAACGTGCCGTCCCAAAGAAGAAGAGCGAGGAAGAAGAAAATTACTTACTTCAGAAATCAAAAGCCCACCACACTCAGCACAATCCGTCGACCCTAATCCCCCTCCCTCCCCAACATCCAACAAAAAACTAGCCTTATACTTCCCACCCTCAACGATCCACTGCAGTTTCTCCCCCTTGGCTACGTCTCTCCCGACGACGAAGGATTCGATCCTGACCTTCTCCCGACCGCCATCCCCTCCCTCCCTCTCGTCGTCGTCGTTATTTTGGAGTACCACATCGTCATTAACATGCAGGACAACATAAACCCCACGTCCGGAATGCAGCGTATGCACCGTCCTGGCTTTGTTCCTGTGGAATCTACCCAACGGTCTCTGGGGTGTTAGGAGATAGAATATTGTTGTTGATGCGTTGCGCCATGATTCCGATCCGGCGTCTGGGGGGACTTGTTCGCCTGCTCCTCGTTGCTGCTGTTGTTGTTGCCGTTGTTGTTCTTGCGGCGTCAAGAACGGATTCGGTATCAACAATGCGTTGCGGTCTGTTTCGACAAAGTAACCGCCCTCGATGTGTGGTTGTAGGTTCAGGGTTTGGATTAGGGTTTGGAGATGTGGGGATTCGGTGATGTGGGTTGGGGTTGTGGTTGTTGTGGTGGTTGTGGCGGTGGCGGTGGCGCCGGGTTTGAAGGGGAAGTTTGAGTATTGGAGGGAGAGGGGGAGGGAGGGCATTTTGAGTTTGGTTCTTTTTTTCTTTTTCTTTCTTGATTTGGGAGTGGAATTGGAGGGGATGTGTGGGTTGTGTGTTTGTTGATAAGTACCTAGAGAAGGTATGTTTGGATCAGTAAGCGTGATGTAAGCGTGAGGCTGTGACACAGACGGGTGGGGCTAACTTTGATAGAGCTAGACCTCATCGGGTGGCGTTTTGCCAGCCTGCTCTGGATTCGCCTGTGGACGACGTTGCGTAAATTGCTGCGTGATTTTACTGAGGAAAAGGTGAGGTGTGATGATTGTAGAGGGCGCTCCTCGAGAGTCTCCCGAGCTAAGTACCTCCTAGTAATTACTACTTTCTGCTCCCAATTAGCTAACACTCTACCTTATAGTATAAATTCGAAGCAATAGGATTAAATAACGAGAGACGTACCTATATAAGTACAATTTATCGTTATGTAGCTGAGAAAGATTCTAATTAGATACTAAGTATCAATACCTAGGACATGACTACTAGGTTAGAATTTAGTAGGTCCTTGCCTTACCTCCTCGCAGACTACACACTTTCATTATGAACGGCACCTCTCGATGCTACCAACGCGGCGAATGTTTGTCGAGGTCGTGTTGTTGTTTTCTTGGGACGATACTATCGCGATCTCTCTCGCGGGTGGACTCGAGAGAATTTGTCCTCGTAATCGTGACGACTATGAAAAGAGGATCAAAGTTGTTGGCTTACCTGATTCAAGATGAATTACTCTATAAAGCAGTGGAAAGTTGACAGAATCAGTCTCGAAGACTTCAGACAGAGTGGAGGAATTGTGGGAGGGAAGTGCGAGGATGGAATTCTGTCACGTGGCTGTCCTCACTAGTCAGACTAGTATATTTGAACATTCGGTGCTACGAGTAATGTTCAATCTTTTTGATTGACAAGAGCAGGCAAGGAAATTGATGATTATACAGGGTATATGTGGTTTCCTCCTCTAATTGTCACCATCCCAAACGCAGATCTGACAAAAGCTTGTTGAATATCCATCTCTTAACCTCGCATCTTTTTTATACACCTCGTGTAGCTCCCCATCTTCCTGCCTCATCTCTGGAGCCATTGTTTGCAAGGTGGACGGCATCTCGAGCCTTGCTTTCGAGATCCCGTCTTCGGCAATGTATGAAAGCCGATAGACATAGCCGATACATTGTGGCGTCGCTTCGAAAGACGCACAGCTTTCTTCTGGCTGTCGAGCCATTTGCTTCTCTCCTCCCATCATCGTGGCAAAACATCCTCGTTCAGGGTCGGACTGCTGGATTGGCTGCTTCCTGATGACGAACTCCTCTCTGCAAACTCTTTCAAAGTCATCTGGTACGTCGGAATCTCTGGACTGCTTCCACATACGGTATCCTCGAGCCATTTCGTGAGTCTCCCGCACTGAGGCTCAATCTTCGCCGTCCACAGCTGGGCCAGCCACAGTAAAAGTGCGAAGAAGATGGGAAAAGCAATAACGAACCTAATCGCTGGTGGGATAGGATATCGTGCTTTCAAGATGGACATGTTATCTCCTTGTTTCTCATGGGACCACTCTGGTGGTATGAACATGTAGAGCATCCAGTTGAGGGTTGAACGAAGGAGCGGGCCGTGGATGAGGTAGATTGGAAAACTGTGGGCGCCGAGGTAGAGGAATGCTGGGTGTGATAAAAACTTCTGCAGTGGCTCTGATAGCACAATTCCGGTGAGAAGCAATATCGAGCCTGCTGAGGCCCAAGCACTCCAAATCTCACTTCCCTTGGGAAAAATTGCTCGGCCGATATATTCAAGGGTGTTCGACCAGCCTGCCCACGTTGGCTTGTGGGAAGGGAAACTGGACAAGTAAAGGCCCAAGGTTACCAGCACGAAAGGCAAGATGCGGTTGGTAATGTTGCTTGAGGAAGCGAATCTGCCGATTGTTGGAACCATGGAAAGTTCGGCGAGAATGGCACCTGCGAAGATCGCTACTCCCGCTAGTGCTGTATGAAAGTGAGACCCTACAACTTACCAGAACATCAAGACTTCAGCTTACCTTCGTTGTTGTACCACGAGTATACAAAGAGAGCGCCCAAACAGAGCATCCGGTAACCCGGTGTTGCTCGGACCAAGGCCAGAAGTGCGACATACAGCGTCAAAGAGCCTTGTAAGATAACAGGCACCACCCACAGGTTCCTATCCAACGCATTCTTTCCTTTCCAAGTTTCGAAAATGTTCTTGATCAAACTGCGTACAGCGGCAGAGACCGATTCAGAAGGCAATGGACTTGTGTTGTTCAGCCATGGAGACTCCACCATTGATCCGATTCGAAAGCCTCCGAGCTCGCACATAATCCAAGCAAAAAAGGTAGCAATAGCACACGGAAGCACCAATCGACTCGTTCGGCGAAAACAGGAACTGGCCAAGCTTTCAAGCGCGGCGTCCACACTGCCTGCGCGGGCCAATTTGATGGGCTTGAGAGCGTTGACGAAGCCGGTGAGAAGCAAAAATATGCACACCCAAGGACGACCTTCGGCGAACACTCTGATGATTGGGAAATTGTAGATAGCGGGTGATTCGTATTGCCTGCGGACAGGTTGGTTGAGCCATTCCGCGTATGCTAAAACCAGGTGTGAAGTCACGACGAATATGGATGCAATTCCTCGCAGCCCCTGAAATGTTGTGTAAGTATTCTGAGTTCCAAGTTGCAGCAGACACAACATATCGACGTACATCAGCCCATCGCGTGTCTCGTGACGATGATGTGGTAGGATTCGGTCGGCTCATGACGGACCTGAAGAATCAGAAGGATTGTCGCGCACAACGTGCAAGCATGAGAAACATAAGAAACAAAAATAGAGCAATGGGAAGTAATAATATGATGGAAAAGAAGAAGAAGCCTCTCGTCCATTCAGCCTCCAAAGATGCGCCCACTGCAGCCAGCTGTCTTATTGAGCAGTTGGCACGCGAAACACACGCCCAGGCTGCCAGGGGCTAAAACCCAATCGCGCACGCATTCTAAATGCATGCTGAAAAGTCGGCAAGGGTGTCAGGGGGCAAGCCTTTTGTTGGTCGGTTTGAGCCTGGGACGAAGTCTCGGGCCTCTCGGCGCGCAGCCTGTGCCTGAAGAAAGATGGAGAATAATGCAAGCTATGCCCAGTCACAGCCACCAGACACCACAGGCCCCCAGATTGCCCTAGCAGAAAATAGGTCAGTGGTAGTGCGTGGCGCCGAGGTAGCCCTTCACATGGTTGACGTCTTGACGAGGGTTGTACTGTGGTATAAAAAGTCTGAGGTGGGTGCCCACGACCTTCCCCATTCGACCTTTCATGAAGCTTTGTGTATGATATCCAGAGTCTGGTCGAGGTAAAGAGGCCAGTGGCAACAAAGCGATCGGCGTCGTTCTTGGGGATGCCACAAACTCAGCTCAGGGGCTCATCGCAAGCCGCTGCGCATGTCACGGTGACCCCCTACAAGAATCTCGGTCGTCGGCCAGGACTCGGGAGGCAAGAAGATCTCCTTCAGACGCGTCACTGAAGCCTGAAGTTGAGTGTATTATTGAACCTCAATTCGAGTCCAATAATGGCAATTCACGTGACGTACACCTCCGCATCGTAATACACCGTACTTCACCCCAGTCCACACTTAAGATTACGAAGGATCCACAGTGATAACGACGAGGTCAGGGCAGGATGTCGGCTCAGAAGATCTGAAGATTTCCTCCAAGACGGGAGCATTTCTACTGGAGGGAACGAAACTCAACATCCATGTGCTGAAGCCAGCATTCGATCCTGCTAGCTCACCCAAACAAAGAAATTGAAAAACACCAAACATCATCGTCATCAGTGATTGAGAGAAGAAATAAAGGCAAATGATGGAGACATGGCTCCAACTGAACTCTGGTCGTTCCTGACAATTTTTCTGCGACATCGGGTCCTGCATGCCGTGGCTGGTGTTTGTTCCAAGGCAACCCAATTTCCATCAACAGACACTCTCCAAGATCATTGTCATAACAAATCAAAACCGCAATCACTCACGCGGTAGCTTCTCGCTCCAAAGACGTTCCCTCCCCCACTTCCACCATCATGACCAAATTCCGCCCATGCATCGACCTCCATCAAGGCCAGGTCAAACAAATCGTCGGAGGTACACTTACCACATCGGCTAGCGATCTGAAGGAGAATCATGTTTCAAAACACTCGGCCAGCTATTTCGCCAAGCTCTATCAAGATAACGGACTTACGGGAGCACACATGATCATGCTTGGACCTGGATGCGTTGAAACGGCCAAAGCTGCCCTTGCCGACTATCCTGGTGTTTTGCAGCTTGGAGGAGGTATCAACGATCGCAATGCTGGCGAGTGGATGGAGTGGGGAGCAAGCAAGGTGAGTAATCATGTCTATTGCTGTGTGAGGTCGTCACTCCACCTTCTTGCAGCTGAGCATCCTCTGCCTTTTCAGCATCACTTTTATCGCTTTTGCGATGGGGACGACCTTTTTGGTTTTGCACTAAACGCGGAGTTTAGCTTCTTCGAGGAAGAGCTAAACTCGATATGGACTAGTAGCTACTCAGAGCAGCTAGATCCCGCGTCTGTCAAGGTACCTATCAGAAAAGTCGTCCACAAGGCAAAAGCGATGTCAGGATCGATGACTTTTGGATACTGGCGATTATTCTTTTCACATCCCCAGGCGACTTGAGCTGTGAAAACAGTTCATCATTAATCAAGTGTCAAGGTCATCGTCACATCTCACATATTCCCGGACGGTACATTCTCGCGGCCACACTTGGACCTACTCCTCAAGGCTCTCAGGCATGGGAAAGAGGACCTTGTCATCGATCTCAGTTGTCGAAAGAAAGATAACACATGGTTTGTAGCGATGAACAAGTGGCAGACAATCACTGACTTCGAGATCACGGAGAGTAAGTTGATACTAGCCACACCACATAGCTTTGGCACTAAAAGCATACAGAAAACATCCAGCTCCTTGAGGAGTATTGCAGCGAGTTTCTCGTCCATGCGGCTGACAACGAAGGTCTTCAAAAGGGCATTGACGAGGAACTGGTTGAAAGACTCGGCGAGTGGTGCTCAATCCCTGTGACTTACGCCGGAGGCGCCAAAGACATTGACGATCTGGACAGAGTCGCCAAGCTCAGCCACGGGAAGGTCGATCTGACGATCGGAAGTGCATTAGACATTTTTGGAGGGTCTCTCCAATTTTCCAAGTGCGTCGAGTGGAATGAGAACCACAAGACTCCGAGTCCCACTGCTTCCGAGCAAATTAGAAAGATTTTCAAGAAATAGGATGCAAACACTTGCCCGCTCCTGCAAAGAAGCATTGAGATTCTACAATCGGCTACAGCGAGTGGGGAGATCAAGCTGTCGTCATGCCAAATCGCAAGGATCTCGATGAAAGCTTTATCACTTCTTCAAGGGTTCGATAGAACCACGGAAAGGAGCAAATGATGGATTTTGCTGATTGGCTTTCTCCGCCTCTCACATAATTAACTGTGCATATTTTAGCGCTGCTTGTTCAGAGTTGTGAGTGGCTATGAGCTGCTGTATTTCTTCTTCGTGTAACATAATGAGCTGACAGCTCTTGGACGATGAAGTTTTTGTGATCAGACCTGAACATCATCATGAACCAGCATGATTCCAGCCTGTAAAGTTCAGTCAGAATGGCACGACTGCAAGTCTGCTTGCCCAATATCGATCTGACGCCAAACCTGATCAATCGGGAAAAATGAAGTTCGCTAGAATCGCGGCGGGATCCTCTGGTTGCGAACAAGCCAGTTTGATTGGTGGACTTTCGCTTGGTATGAATCCGTTCACGCCTGGGCTCGTGATGCAAGGTAATGCAACAGCCTGAGGTCCGATGGGACCGATGCTGAGGGCGAGCATAACAAGTTTGCTGTTATTATTATTGAAAGACACAACCTGGGTCGCTATTAATAGTGAGAGCCTAAGGCAGCTCATGGACGCGCAGCCCCAATTTTGCGGCAGCACCCACCAAGTCCTGTCTCAAGCGTTTGGAACGGGCCGTTGAATCTTCCTCCACCAGTCCACCACAGCTGTGCAATTAGCTTCTGTTACTACTTACTACGTACCACTTTCGCACAGACTCCATCATCTGAACAACCGCATCAAGAAACAAAGAGCCAGCGTTTCTGACCGTGGACCGTCCGAAGGCAGCAGCATGGCGGCCTCCGGTGTAAGCCTCTCGTTTGGGTCGCCACCTCGCGTCCCGAGACGGCAGACGTTCGCTCCATGGTGATATGGCGTGCAGCGCATGCTTATTGTCCTTGTTAGGCGCTTTGCAAGTCCGATGATTGACGCCTCGCAGCTGTCACCTGTTCTGGTCGTACTTATATCACAGCTAGGCACTTGGTTACAGCACGTATGCTCCTTTGACGCCTTCCATGAATCCTACCCCGAACCCTACGCTTGATCATCGGCTGCACTGGCGAAGCACCGCGAACAAGAGTCGGCTTTTCACGAGTCTTACTGTCTAGAACATCCTAGCAGTATCGCGAGAAACATTGCTGGGGACGCCGCAGAAGAGACCGCGTCGTTGACCCAGCATATCACCTTGAAATCAGTGCCGAGGACGACAAGCTCCTGGGACAACTACGTGATGCGATACGTTTCATCGATTCCATGACGAACTTCACCGAATGCGCTGCGAAGCTCCTTGCAGATCCGTCCGCATATACGCAATGGCGTTGGAATGGCTCAGTCAAACTCATCGAGAAGAATGCAACGACTCAGATTTCGTACGAGGGCTGCAAGGCCATCTGTGGCACGGGCAATGCGTGGTACCCTTGGAGCGAATCGAGCGCTACAATCACGACGTGGTTACTGCCTATCGTTGGCATGTTCTTACAAGCTCCTTTCGAAAGCAACGCGTTCTGGTCCACGGTACTTGCCATCGCGAGATGGATTGGAAACCCGATGACAAGCTTAAGTTACATCTTCTGGAATATTTCTATCAGTGGAAAATGTGCTTTGATGGTGGATATGGCGGTCGGGTACGACGACAAATTTCTGTCGGACAATTTCACCCATATCCGCGATTCATTCTACATTCTCATGACAATGAACCAGTTTGCCATGAAACCGGAAGTATCGTCGCACAAACAGGAGGCTGAAGGTCTTTTACGGATCGTGCTCTTCAGCAAAGATCTTCAACTACACGGGACGCAAGAGAGCTTGAAGGATTATCGACACAACCTTGCAAAGGCTCTACGGAGACGGAGGAAACGCGGCGTTGTACCAGTCTTTGTTTCAACAGCCTGGTTCCTCTTCTCCTTGGCCATCTCCATACAGTCCGCCTTTGGCCTTTTAGGCAACAATGCTGAAGCTCATGAACTCGCCTTGGGACTGCTCCTTGGATGGATGCCCATCATGATCATGGCGGGAATCGTTGATCGGAACCCCTTTTCAATCGACGACGTCCGGAAACCCCTCAATAAGCTCATCAGCGTTGTTTGCGACTCACTGCAGGATGATGCTCTCGTCTCTATATTCTTGACCACTCTGGAGGCCTCAGACGAAGAGACAGAGCAGATGCGAGAACGAGTATACGAGATCAAGGCCGTGGCTGGCTATCTACAGAACGATTTCTTCGCAAAATTCGCTGGACAAGGTCGTGCACGATGGCATTATGGGTGCGCACATAGCATTCTCTCAGACATCGAAAACGTTTGGATCGCTGATCGGGGTAGAGACTGGCTTCGAGATGAGTCTGAGGCTAGAACGAAGTTGGTTCTAGGATCCAACGATCGCGGTCTATTCTGGTTCGACTTCCGCGAACTGTGGCAGGTCTCAGCAGCCTTCATCGCTGTGCTTGCAAGCTGCCTTGGAGCGTTCGTCCTTTCGTACTTCACACCTACTGTGGGTCTGGGCTGTAGAAGCTTGGGCTATCTCATATTTTTGTGCATCTCGACTTGCCTTCTCATCCTGGAGTTTGTGTTCTGGTGGTTGACGTCGGACGAACGCGCTGAGAAACTTTCGAGTATGGAGCGGAGGCCAACTTGGATTGAGCAGGTTGGCATGGTGGAACAGGCTGAACATGCGGTCGGCATGTTCAGACGTGCTCAAAGTTGGGGTGCAGTACAACGGAATAGGATGGAGCATTTCTTGTCGGATTATATCTCTACCGTCTACTCAATGCGCTATCACAGTGAGTGCTCATGTTCCACAATTTCCCATAACTTCTGGCCATCGTTGTTTCCACTCTCATAAAGCTATGTCATTGTTGAAGTCGCTGTTGGCTCGACGACCGCAAGAATTGTCGCTGACGTTACCAGGATCGATACGACATGACAAAAAAGAGAAGATCAGAACCAGACTCCTCAAATACTTCGAACGCACCCACTCCTACAGCACCCGCCAATGGCTCCACCGTCTCTTCTTCGTGCCCGCAGAAGTCTTCAACACAACCTGGCTCATCTACATTGTCCTCGCCCAAACATTCGGCGCATACACAAACTGCAATTGCGTCACATCCCGCTACGGATTCGACGGCGGCTACATCGACCTGTCCCAAGCCGGCACCACAACCAACAAGTACGTCCTGTATTACTGGAGCGCCGGTACTGCGCTCAGTTGCGCTATCCTGGGACTCGGACTCATTTATGTGGTTACGGAGTGGTGTCTGCAGTCACATATTTCGACTGAGACGGTGAAGAATGCGCGACGGGGTCTGAGGAAGACCAGGTGGTTCAGGAGGTGTATGTATTGGCCTAGACGGATCAGTCGGAAAGTCATCGTGTCGGTAAATAATCTATTCGCGGCGCTTTATAGTATCCCGAAGCAGAGCAGGCAGAAGACACTCTTTTGGAGTAAGGATGTCACTTTTGAGTATCCTACTCATCACTTTTTGAGCTCAATGGCTCAGCGGCAGGCTTCTTCTCCAGTAAGTTTTCCCAGACCCATCCCTTCCTTCATTACAGTCCCAATTAAATCGAACAGGTCCACCGTCCCTCTGACGAGGAACTCCCGAACTGGACAACGCCACCCACACAACCAACACTAACGGTTCACTCACGCCCTCATTATCGGACGAGAAGCGACGCCGAGTCAAGCACGACGCAGCACCTGCTTCAAACGGATAGTCTGCTATCGCCTCGTGATCGCAGTCCCAGAAATCGTAGTCCGAGTTTCGTTTCTGGCGTCTCGTCGATGGAGAATTTGGATGGGCGGGGGAGTGAGGATGAGACGGTGAGAGAGTTTGGAAGGAGGCCGGTGGGGAGTAATGACAGGTAAAATCTTGTGACGAATAACATCTATCAAGAAGCATATCTTACACAAGGTAACCTCCAGGCAGTTCCTTCATGTAGCCCACATTGCGATGGCGGACATGAGGAAAAGTGCAGCCTTCCGCACGAAGGAGCCGAAAGAAATGTCTTGGCTCTACAATCCCGTGGTCTAAGCGGACTGAAGAAGGTGGAAAAGCGCGTCTGCTTGATCTGCTTGATGGGCAGTACCAGAAGGGCAGGAGCCTCTTAGAAGCTGTTTCGCCCCAATGAACAAGAAACGGATTCTAGGATAAAGAACATTCCACAAACAGCCAGATTCTACCGGTAGTAGATTGAATTCAGTGGGGAACTTATCTCTCAGTAAGTAAGTGGCTAGGTACGTTTCATTAGCACTATATAGACCTAGTCTTTGTATGCCTGTAGCGGGTCCTCGGTCCTTCTCTTCAAGGTTAAACTAGAATCTGTGGCCTCTAAAGTGAGATCGAGGATATGTACTAGGTATTTTATTGCGACGGAGTACTGTGGTATCCGGCGGAAAAAATGTTACGTAGTAGGACGTCGATCCGCCGTAATAAGGCCGGACCCAAGTGAAGCTGACAACAGACTACGAGAGCCAATCGGAGTCTACGTAGGAGCTATATATTAATATTATATTGCTGTGGAGGGATAACCGTACTAACATTTTTTCCGCAGACTTTCATAGTAAGCCGGAGGAATGGGCGTAGAGCAGGTTAATTGCATTACAACGTACTATGTACGGTAGCCTACACTGCTAGGATAGTGAATCGAGATGATACGAACCCCTCACCCCAAATTTCTATAACTTCTGTATGAATCTCCTTCACTTTGTTGAGTTTCATCACTCAACAGTCTCAATCCTCTCTTCGCACCCGGAATCTCCTTGACCCTCTTACCATATACAAAGTCTCAATCATGTACTACACCGCACCGCTTACCCTCCTACTTGCCCTGACCACGCAAACTCTTGCCAAGTGCATGGAAGGTATTCTTCAGAACGGCGTCAACTACAAAACTGTCAACAACTGTAAACGCACGGCTGGGACTTCTGTATGGAACTGTCCTGGGGGTACTAGTGTTTGTATGTCTGACAGATTCCCTTCAGCCCTTTCCCTCCTGTTTTTTTTTTCGCTCTCAACTACACATCTGACCAATCACAAAAGCAATCATGAAGTCCCAAATCACCTTCAAGGCAGGAGATGATGACTCTACCATTTACATCAAATGCGGCCACCCGGTCACGGATAAATCGCTTTATTCTTGTCCGTCGGGCCAGACGGCGCAGTGGGACGTGGAATCTTGCGAGCAAGCAATCGTCTCCGTACAGACTGTTCAGGCGTCCTGAGTCGCTGTGGGTTTTCTCTTTTTCCTTTTACCAAATGTGCTCTTCAAGCTGAGGCGTTTCCAGTTTTCCGCATCGCTGTGCAATTTGTTTGCTTTTACCAAAATTCTCCGAGGAAAATGTTAAAATCGCGCGGAGGAAGCTGTAATTTGTTTTGTGTATGCTGGCACTGGTTACGAACGGGGCGTGAAGGAAATTGGTAGCTCAGCCATTAGGTAGGACAGGATGAACGTTTCCGGGATGCGGCGAAGCGAACCGAAATTTGAGCTGCCGATTTCTGGACATAGCCTTGCCGTGACTTATGATACCAAGAACGGCTGAATGTTCCAGCTCACGACTCATACAAGAGGGATCGTCAAGACTAAAGTCTGTTTGCGTGTGGAAATTAGGTCGTCGATCGTCAAAGAAGCAGATAGGACACGTAACTCACACTTCAGAAAGGACTTCTTGTCTGAATGCTATGTTTTCCCCAAGCCTGCTCTCTCGACTACTCTACGTCCTCAACATGTCTTCAATGATGAGTGATGACAGCTCGGAAAGCCCCTCGATCGGACCAAGAAGCTCTCTTCGCATTACTTTCTTCGTCACGCGCAACCCGAATATTTCGGAGGTAGAGTTTCATCATCATTGGAGTACTCATCATGCACCTTTGGTGACGCCATGGCTCATGAGAAGTGGCGTACTGGAGTACAACCAAGTACGTTTTCCTCTCCCTCTCATGCGAGATCTATTCTCAACCTCCACGAAGTGGATCCCTCAAATTTCTTGCGAGGGGTTGTGACTGAAGTCACGCAGTTCCATGCTCCCGAAGCCTCGAAAGCAGCAATTGCACCACTCTCTGGAGCTGGAAGTCCTATTGCGGTGTACGATGGGTATGCTGAGTTCTTGGTACCGAGTGTGGAAGTGTTCCAGGCAGCTTTTGAGGATCCGTTTTATGTGGAGGAAGTGGCGCCGGATGAGGAGTATTTGTTTGACAGAGGAGGATTTGCGTTGTCAGCTGGGTATCGACAGATGTTTTGGAAAGACGATGGGGGAGGTTTTGGTGTGTAATAGGCAAATGGGGCCAAGTGTGAGCGATGAGCACTGTCACCTGGACGGCGGTACCGTTGCCGGTCTTGACGGAATTATTGCGATTAAGCGTATCAAAATTCAATAGATATGCCCACTCCTCCTGCCCTCGTGTTGCGAGAAGTGGGTTGCGACGTGAATGTGATGCACCCTCGAGTCCGTCTAAGACATTAGAAAACCATGAGTTGGGAGCGTGTGATTCCTGAGCCAATTCCGTCTTCCTCAATTACTCATCGAGACTCCATATTTTCTCAATCCCTTTTCTACACTGCCATTGGCGAAATTCGTACTCCAAACCGGCTGTACAGGCATAGACAAATCCCTCTCCCCCACAGATGGTGCGGATGGTGGCGTTTGCCGACTTCGGAGCTTTTAGGTAGATGAGTACCTGTCCAGGTTCTCGTTCTCGGGCCACCGTTGCGTATGCTATACGAGAGGCATTATTAGAGATCAACTGTAAGTGGTGAAACAGAGGTATAGGGATATAGTACAATCGGGAGGTCCACAATGCCATTCGTCTTTGACAAAGGGTTTACAATCGTCCACGAGCGTTGGGTCATTTCTACCATTGAGTGTATCCCTCCCACAGGCAGCTTCGACTAATGCGTGTTTTCCTGCTGTGACGAGGAGAGGGATAGATTCGTTAAGGTAAGAAGCATGATTTATTGTATGAATAGGAGGACTGAGAAAGGGTACTAGGAGAAAGGTGTTGTTGCTATCTTCCGGGGCTGCGACCAATCAATATATACTAATTCACCCTCGAGGTTTAGCTAGGTTCTTTGAATTCCTCCTGCTTAATATAATACTTGGTTCACTGCGGTACCTAGGTCATGCAGCACAACCATCCAAGTACTATACTAAGTAGGAAGACTCCCAGAATCCTGTTTAAACCTCGAGGATTAAATTAAGAATTCGCGGTTGATGGCAGGAAGAACGTTGGTATCTCACTACGTATTACGTCGATCGCCGTAATGAAGCCGCACCCAAATGAAAAGAACAACTGGCTATGAGAGCAAATCGGATTTTATGCGCCAGCTGTAAATAAATATTTTAATGCTGTGGAGTTGTTAAAGCACTAGTATTCAATGAAGACAATGAAGGGGAGAAGGTGAAGAGCTTTTGCCACGATTCTGTATTTGGATAGTCATCACGTGAAAAAACAACGACAGATATCACCAAGTTTTTTACTGCCTCGTCTTTATACTTCTCAAAGCAACATCAACCCCTAGAATCTGGGCTTGCTTGGAGTCCAGAGATGACATAAATTGTATAGCAAGCTTATACAGATATGGATTTGGCATGTATCAGCCTCTTCTGAATCCTCATGAAGAGTTTTCTACCTCGAGCCGCGAAAGTACGACTTGGTGGTCCAGCCTTGACAGTCGCCTCCGGATCCCGACCCTCTTGCGCCTCCTAATCCTGATTGGCACATCAATTGGAGATCGATGTTGGTAAAGTTCTGGCAGACTCGATCCTGAAAATTTCCAGAAATCTACTGCAATCGATCTCAGAGTGCGAGGCTTTCACTCCGGCGGTATCTTTGTTGATAGAGTACTCGTAGGGCACTGAATTGATCAAACTAACATGTCACTAATCAACCAATATCTTACAGCACGAAAACGTTGTTCTTTGAATTTGTGGTGGTTGGTGTTGATGACCTTGAAGAAAGAGCTTGGAATCGATCTACTGAGGGCAGACACGCTGCGACTAGTCATGATTAATGGAAACAATAGCTGCCGTAGGAAATCTCTCCAATGGAAGACAATAGAATTTCCAACGTTCATCAATGGCTATTGTTCCCAGGTATTCAACAGCCGACACTCACGTGACTCAGCCGTCTTTCTCATAGCGCGAAATCAATTGCAAAGTCCACCCTTCAGACTTTCCTCGTCTTTCCGCATACACTCGACAAACACAAACTTCCAGGCCTCAAATTAATTACCGCTTTCTCCGAATCTTCTAAGCGCGCTTCGGTTTTGTTCACGAACATTTAAACCAAACGAGGTATGTGAGCATTCTAGCTTGAAGATGGCTATGCTGACTGGTCACCAGCCTTCAAAATGCCTTCAAAGCGCAAGCTATCTGCTATGGTCGAGCCGCAACTCTCTGAAGAGCCGCCTGCCATGAGCACTCGGTCGAAACGCGCGAGGACGATTCCGCCACCTCAACCACAGCAGCATCAAAGCCAGAGCATTGCAAGCTCAATCGAAATTGAAGAGCTTCACGACATTGTGACAGCAACGGTAACCAGCGCAACGAAGCGTTCCAGGCACTCGAAGAGAACAAATGCCATGGCCGCAGAACAATTCATGCCATCACCAACACTCACTCCATCTCTGACACCAGCACCTGAGGTTTCGCCTTCACTGAAGACGAGAACTCTCCGAGAGCGCAACACTACGAAGAAAAGCTCGCCACTCTCTGCGATTCCAGACTCTAATGACACACCGCCTCAGGGTGAGCAGCAGCAGCAGCACACATTGAAGCAGAAGATGGCGCGAAAGCGCACAGCTGCCAAAGCATTCTCCGACAGTGACTTGGCTCCATCTCTTACCTTACCTCAGGTAGAGCAGCATGAGCCATACACCAAAAAGCGGAAGACAACACTCAAACGCACAACTGCCAAGTCGCAATCTCCCCTCTCCGTTGTTCAAGACGTCAACACTCATCCAGCTCCATCTCTTCCCCCAGTTCAGTCTGCGCGACAGAAACCTCGCGTCACGAAGCAAACTATGACTCAAAAGCGCTCTGCCAAGGTGACCACCGCTTCTTCACCCCATGCTACTTTGGAACCTGAAGATGCTGCTCTACTGTCACCAGCTGGACATGTAGTGAAATTCTGGATGGACCAATGTCGCAAAGTCTTCCCAGAGCATGATGGCTACGAAGTCACCATCCATTCCATAGGTGACACAGGCGATCAATCAAAGCAACAAGTGATCGTCTGGGAAAAGGAATTCTATGATGAAGCAATGCTCCTCAGACCAAGTCCAAAAATTCCGGAGTCAAAGTTCGATCCTACTGAGGAGTATAAGCTACCCGCCCCATCCTTAAAGTCTGCGGACGGAACCCGATGGTGGGCGGAGGATGACTGCGATTTTTTGCAACTCGGTGTCATCCAGCCACCAGCCACCATGAAAGAATACACGCGGGCCGCAAAAAAGCTCGGGACTAAGTTTGAGTTACGCGATGTTCCCATCCTCGTCATCGAGTGTCGCGGCGCCGACGCTGATCACGATGGCGAGTGGCACAATCCCGGTGCGCCTAGCATCAGCCGCTCATACTCGGCGCGTCCACAATCGCAAATTCAGAAAGCCCTCATAGACAATATCTACACATTCGACGACGTCAAAGTCAAGTACGAACCCGCCAAGGGATGGCTGACCCAGGAACAGTGTTTCTGTGCTACGGCGATTGGCGACAAAATCAAGTTCTGGAAGCATGTCAGTCCCTACCCTCATTTGAAGCCGTGGAGTGGGATATTGAGCAAGGGCAACGATGGAGAGAAATTCAGCGAGATCGTGAGCAGGAAACTTGCTGAGGTGAAGGAAGACGGGTTCGAATTTGCCATGGAGTGGGACGGACGGAAGACTTTCGCCAATGCGTGATTTGATCTGCGATCGTCGTTGACGCGTTGATGACAGGCCATTCTCGCAAGTCACTGGTGATTCATCAGTCTTGCTATACATGTGAGAAAGAACGGAGAGATTTCATGAGGTTGGCCATGATGAGGATTAGGAAGAGATGAGGACAACAATGATACCCAGCTCAGCATATTCTTTGCTGCAGCATTTGACATGAAGTTTGGCTAGCCGCCAATCAGGAACGGCACCTCAGGACGATTGGGAGGTAGAAGGCACAGACACGCGGCGGCAGCAGCCACACAGCAATACATGTTTTGTCTTTTTCGCGATACAGTTCGATTTCCTACAACAGACGAGAACCAATAGCTCCCGGGAATAAGTATTTTTTACTTTGCCGGCAGGTTGTCGATATCGATCTGTAATGCAAGCTTTGCTGTCACGACACCGCTCTCGTGGGTCTTGACAGGAAGACAGAGCAGTTTGTGGGTGCAGAGCAATACTGCACGAACGCCCTCACTGTTGATGGCATGGGAGACGCCCTTTACGGTCCTGAGCCACCTGCAAGTTATCACTCAAAGAAGAATTGTCTTTAAATAGTAGCGCGGTTTGTCGCCCACAATCAACTACTTTGGACACTCCAAAAGCCCCACCATTCAAGATCGATGATGATTACGATCGATGATGAATTTCTAGCACGTCTTAAGTGTCAGGCAACGATTTCTATGGCTATTATTCTTTCAGGTAGCTGGTGTCGCGCCGGGATGGTACTGGAATTGACTAAGCTAATATCGCAGGATTTACAGGTTCAGTAAGTCTCCATCCCTTGCGTTGACCTCTCACACACTACTGCGCCGCGTGACCGCCACCCGCCGGAAACATGAGAGGTGCAAAGCTCTAATCTCTTCGACAAATTTCCTCGGTCTTGGTAGATAGGGGGACTGCCAGGTCTGTGTATAATCCTCAAATCGAAGATCGCTAAAGACTTTCTCGCTTTTGCTTTATTTCAATTCGAGAATCACAACCAAAACCAGATGCGTTTTCATGCGTCCTATAACATGCAGAATCAAGCGCTGCAGTCTTCGTAGTACCGGCAAGCATGGTTACCGCCGCGATAAGGAGCTGAGCTGGCGGATTTGACTGATCCCACATTGCGAGGCGGATCGGCGATCCGATCACATCTTCTCAGTGACCCTCGCTCTTCCGATGTTGTTTTGTTTTAGGTATATTTGCACCCTTGGAATACTGATTTGCAGTTGACACCTGTCGAGGAAACTCATCTCGCCTTCTCGACATGCCATACGGACGCTGCCTTACGGACGCTGCCTTGGGACGCCAGCGCGATCGAAATTGACCATTACAACGAGACGACTCTAATGCCTGGCACCGTTGATGTCGGATGCCTACAAGTCTATGACATTCTGTATGTCACACTTGACGAAACTCGTCTCCGCACCACTTGAGGTTATGTAGCTGAGCCATTGGTTGAGAGCTTCGCGTGTTGTAACGTAGAGGGCGTCAGGGCGAGGATAGAGCCGTAAATGAAAGTCGCCTTTTTGGCGAAGAGAATAGCTGTAACGCAACTGGAATCTATAGCGAAGAAAAGTTAACGACTATCTCGGCTTAATTTGAGATTGCTTGCTAAGCGCATACGTACCACTCGACGCTTCTGTCATGGTTGTCAGTGAGATCTGGCGTAATGCTATGAAGTACAAATCAAACCTTGGAAGAAGTATATACTTTTGTCCCTCCTTTGGAGTGTTCCCCGGAACCCTGTTGATATCGCTGTTTACGATATATCCGTAAAAGATCTTTCGGAGAGAAGCAACGCATGTGATGCTCATGGAACGTCCTACTACCCTGGGTCGGTAGGAGGTAAGGTCCTACAGCTGCAGTTGTCTTGATTCACCGCACAATGTGATGCAGACTTTCCACAGACAAGCCGATGAGTGAGGCCCCTGTACGGAACGGACATGCCACCGAATGAGAGCAACTTGAGTCGTCCATCCTCAGCCGACTGGATAGCAGATGGTTCGAGTAGGTATCATGCAGATGAAATTGTGTGGTGGAAGGTCGCCATCGCCCAATTAGAGTGCCTGAGGCTGGCAACAGACCAGTCTCAATGAGGTCTAGGTCGATAAAAATCGCGTGATAACCCACCTTACCTTACACAAGTAGTACAATACTCCAACTCCCCCTATTCGCCTTCGCATCTCACAACCTCGAGTCCACCGCACATCGTGCCGAAAAGAGCGCGGACAAGTCTCCCGGACGGTTGACTTGCATCGAAGCCAATCGAGAGGCTGGTCGTAGCTGGTCGGCTATCGAGAAATGACACGCGCAGCAACTGCGCCCTAGCTCAATTGCATCCTCTACGACCAGGCACTTACGGCAATATCATCTTTTCTGTATAATATTAGTCGCGTCCAGAAGCTTAATACCGACTGACAGGACGTCCCGCAACGCATTGTGCTCAAGCACTCGCAGTCATCATCGTTCCTGCTGGCAAACTCTAAATAATGTTGAAATTAACGACATGGTTGATGTAGACGACTCAAGTACGACCCAAATCCTATGGACCAAGATGGAAGCTCGGATGACTTCAGCCCTGGTGGCAGTTTCCCATTTCTTATGCCGAATTATCCCTTCGTCATCACTTCAACACGTCGGTTATGCTAGACTTTCTTTCTTTCTTTCAAAACCTCAAGAGAACGTCGATCCAGGCAATAGTGCTCTACCTCAAGACTGGCTGCTATCAAGAGACGCAGGAAGATGACCACGACAACGAGATCTGAGGAATTCGACAGTTACTACAGAGCGGGAAAGCCTCTATTTACTCACGCTGCTCTATTGAATATCGCGACACAAATTTCGAACTGTGAGCCCGTCATTCACTTCGACGACTTCCATGGCCTCTCGAAACCACGGCGGAGAAACCGAGAACCGAGTTGGCTGACTCCCAAGTATGTACACAATGCAATTGCACCATTGCAATGGATGCCAATGGTTTGCCTACAGTGCACTGACGAGTCTACAAGAGAACTCGCGGCCTACGAATGGTCGATTCACATAGACTACAAAAGCTATGAGAAGCTCACCTGTCCCGATCCATTTGACGATGATCAAAGCGACGAGGAACCCCATTACAATCCAATCGACATCAGCTACATCAGATTCCACCGCGAGATCTCCACCCTCAACGATCTGGATCAGATCCGAGCCAATTTCAAAACCCATGGCGATACATGGCTAGCTAGTCAAGATTGTGAAGACGTCGTTCAGACTTTGCTCTCTCGATCCACGCCCAGGATTCGGAAAATCGTCGCCTTTGCCCTCGGTAGTATGGCTCGTGCTGACGGCGAACTCATTCCAAGATGGACAATACAACATGCCCTTATCCTAGGCATAGCTGACGCGCTTCGAAAAGAATACGCCCATGAGATTCGATGTTTCTCGCAAGAGCCACATTATACCGATGCTGATAAGAACTTCCTTCGCGAAAAAGGAGTCGCTGTTCTGGAAGATCCCATGGCGTTCCTAGAAGTTGACGCAGAGACATTGGTGATTTCTATCGCTCCGAATGTCTGCGTCAAACAGATTCTTGCAGATCTGACCCGCCCAGCGGTCATGATGTGGGATGAAGTGACTGTAGAAGATCCGACCCAAAATGTCTGGCGAACCGAAATCGTCGACGGAGTGGAGGAGATAGTGGCGTAAGTCGAACCGCCCTTTCCACTCCACCACTTAGCTTGTGAAGACTGTGAAAGGTATGCTAATTCATTTCACTAGGCCCTACAGGACAGACCCCAATTCCCCTAGGGTCTGCGAGATGGTCGAAGGCTACCATAAGATTCCATTTGTCGGCAACGAGAAGCACTTTGGAGGTATAGCGACTTACATCAGGAAGGACAACTCACAATCAGCCTTCAATAAGGACGACTCTGCGCCAGAGATGTGAACAACTCAAAGCGCCTATGGAGGGAAGTATGTTTTTCCTTTTCAATCATGGCCGTGTGACAGTAGTCTCTATTCTTCAGAGTTATGTCGCTACACTTCTGGCTACATGTAACAGAGACGGGTTGCGAGCAGTCCGGCGATATCAAGCTAACACTTTTCCTTTTTCAATGTCCCAATACTCAAGGTCTCGCCAGTCGGGATCCTGACTTGTACAATCATACCTTTATCCAATGCAATCACGATGAGCTCGCGCAAAGTCTCGAAGTAACTTGAAATGTTCCGACGTCCATATTTCCTGCCGAAATCGGGCCGAACACAAATTGCCCGTCAAACACGATAATTTCGCCCATCCGCTTTATCCGTGAATGACTCGCCTGTTCGCGAGCTCAGCTTCTTTCGTAAATGGTGGCAAGTTTGGATGCATCTGCAGGCCGATTCGTTCCATATCCTCCCTTCTCTTTACCATGTCTCGATAACGTGCTGTGTTCAGGATGATCCACGGAAATCATCTAGGAGGTAGCCCTTCCATACACCCTGCCGAGGGACTACTGCCCAGATCATTCCAGCTTTCGTGGCTGTGGGAGCAGTGTGCATATGACGTTTTGTTCTGGAATGGTGGTTGGGGAGTGGATGGGAAGAGAGTGTGGAGAAGTGTGGTCACCTTATGCAAGACGCGTAATTGGAAACTGTAGGATATGATGCGCGCAGTCACTCACAAGAGGGCAATTCTTTTTTGGGTGTCTTCAAAGCCTCATCCTCTTGTTCTGTACGCATAAAACAGATAGACTCAACACACTGGGCTAAGCCTTCTCAATCACTCAAAGCGCTTTATATAGATTTGCTTTCATCATGGGACTTGACCGATAATGGCCATATCTGTTTACTCAAGCACCCGAGCTTCATCGGATCTGGATTGTCCAGCCTCCGGCCTCCAGGATTGCGATACTGTCTTTATTCTTGTCCTGAACTGAATCAGGATCGGCAGCGATTGGTATTCCGCGAGTGAGTTCCATTAATTAGGTCGCTAGAAGGTTCTCTGGACGCGCGCATTTCTTTGCCTCGGACCGAGTATATCGCGAAGGAAAGATTTAGAAGGCGAGCTCTCATCTCCTCACCAAGTCCATGATTATAACGTGGTTGTATACAGTAAATCCAGCGTACTTTTCGAAGACGCGGTCTATCAACGCGATTTGGGCACTCACGGCACTGACAGATGTCTTCTGACGCTGTTCAGCAAGTTTGATCCACTGCGCCGCTCTGATCAAGTCGTTTCCACACAAAGAAGAGAGGCTGCATAAAGCAGGTGATGGTTGTTACTATGGCAGTTGTTGTATGCAGGATGACAGAAGCAGTATAGTGGATTGTGGTGGGGAGAGATGTGCCCGGCGCGCGCTCGAATCGGAGAGCGAGCCTTTGGCACAGGTTGGTCTCCTTCTCTCACAACCACTTGCACACAAAGACGATGGGGGTTCTTATGAGCTGGAGAAAGTAATATAGTGGGAGTATGTCCACGACGTTGCCATCTTCTACGCAATTGGTTGTCTCAACACGTTCTTCTCGGCATCCTCCATGGGATTCAAGGTTGATCTCAGATGCTAGAAGATAGTCTCGTATATCGATACGGTATATCAAATAGACTACGCGCTGCTCACTGAGCATACACCTCAACCACACCCGTTCTCATCCTACATACTCCTTCGCTACTTTGTGAACATCCGTCCTCGCTTACTGTAAGCTTCACATCTCTCTTATCGCTGTGGTTCAGTTATCAGCTCAGCCGGCGCAAAGTCGTAGGCCTCCCGTACTAATTCACGTCATTGACTCACGCCCACAAATGGCCACTTCTCGAAATATCCCTCTATATCTTATTGTTTCACGCAAAGACAACTACTGACGCGAGAGTATCAGACATTTTTATACCACTAACCTGTTTGCGAGCCGTCTCACTGAGGAAGTGTGCTTATCGAACCTGATTTGCCCCTCTCCATCTACCCACCTCTCCCAATTGCTCCACCAACAACCAACTCGACACATTGCAGACTACCCTACGAGCTTCGCGGTCTCCTTCATCTCCGGAGTCTTTCCAGCGCTTCTGCACTCCGCGCCTTTAAACAAGCTTTGATCCCCCGTGGTCATAGCGAGGCGCACTTTGCCGAAGCTACCGAAAGCTCCTCCTCTCTTCTCGTTCCATGAGTGGCTATCTTTGGAAATACTATCTCGAAAATGATGTCGAGAATTTCCGGCGTGTGCTGGAAACAGCAAATTATACCACCCGCGCTGGCACTCATAAGTCCAATCTAGGACTCGGCTTTGGTAGTCCTGGAAGCTTTGGAACTTCTCCTACGCTCACTGTCAAAGGCAGAAAAGACTATGAGCCCTCACCAACCGCCAGCGGACTGGTCCTGACCAGAGCGGATTTAAATCATCGCGATTCTGCTGGACGAACCCTCCTCCACCTTGCCGCGTCTTCGGCTTCCGAGAACGCGTTCGATTTTGCCTCGGCATTGCTGGAACATCCTTTGACAGATGTGTATATTCAGGACAATGAGAACGGCTGGACGGCTCTTCACAGAGCCTTCTACGCAGGAAATGTGGCAATCGCACAGGCTGTTTTGACAAGAGACACGCAAGATGTGATGGGACGTGGGTCTAGCACCGTCCACCATCATGCCGGAGGGCTGATTAAGATCAAGGACAAAGAGGGAAATGGGCCGTTCGACGTCTACGAAATGACTCTTGAAACGGACTTGACTGTTGGCAACAACCAGCGGCTGCGAGCTGGAGATCAGTCAGACAGTGACGATGAATCAATGCCAGATACCGCCGATGATGGGTCAAAGGATAAACACGGTGTAGTTCCGCATGTGAACTTGAAAGGGGATGAGATCTACACCTTTGGCAGTAATCAGAATGTCACGTTGGGCTTTGGTGATGAGGATGACCGCCAGCATCCTGAGCGAGTCACTTTGAGGCGGCCAGACCATCTTTACTTCCGGTTCTATCGCGAGCATATGGAGGCCACCTCTTCTCTGGGTCATCCAGCAGAGCCAAGGATCAAGTCCGAATGGGTCTCTGATCTCCCCTCCATCATTAGGGACAGACCACTTAGCATCTTGAATGCACACATGTCAAAACTTCACACAGTCATCCTCACCGACGATCCAGAATCAAACATGTACGTCTGCGGCCATGGGCCTGGCGGCCGACTTGGTGTTGGTGATGAGACCACTCGTTACCAATATGTATGTGTTGAGGGTGGAGCGCTGGCTCGCAAGAAGATTGTGACAGTCGCCCTTGGGCAGAACCACACGCTGGCATTGTCCGACCAAGGTGAGATATTCTCCTGGGGTAGTAACGGCTTCGGTCAACTGGGATATGACCTTCCCAAAACTCCATCTCGCAACGAAGAGCCTGTGCAGACCTCACCGAGGCAAATCTTTGGCCCGCTCAAGCGCGAGACTATCATCGGGGTCGCTGCATCTCGAATCCACTCGGTCGCATTTACGGCCACAGCATTGTACACATTTGGAAAGAACGAAGGCCAACTGGGGATTGTTCATTCTGAGTCGCGGTCCCTAGAAATTCAAGACACTCCACGGAACGTCGCAGCATCTCGATTCTCCTCCCCAATCGTCGCTGTTTCAGCTATTGATCGCGCAACAACTGTCCTGCTTGAGAGTCACGAAGTCCAGGTTTTCTCCAATTACGGGTACACGAAACTGACTTTTCCATTGGATGGCTTCACCAATTATTTTTTGAAGTCCAGCTTTCTGACCACCAAATATGAAAGCTCTCCGAATTGCATATCAAAAGTCGTTTCAAGCGGCGACACTATATGTGCCATGTCCACGTCTGGTGAGGTTTTCACAGTCACTGTCAGCTCCCCCACTGTGTCTGCACAGAGCAAGACAACATCTACAACCAATCCGAATCGAATCAAGAACGCGCTCTCACAGCCAGTACGCATTTGGTCCAACAAGAAAACTCACATGGCTGCTCGCGATGTCGATATTGATCAGAACGGGGCCATCATCATCGTAACTCAAGCTGGTAGTGTTTGGCGAAGAGTAAAACGCGCAAAAATCAAAGATGCAAGTGCAGCTGGCGTCGGGGGTGTGAAATCCAAGGACCACAAGTACTCGCGAATATCTGGCTTGACCAGAGTTATCGCGGTGCGAGCATCTGGTTTTGGTGCATTCGCTGCAGTTCGGGAGGATTCGAAGAAGATGAAAACTGACATGGAAATCTCGCCATCGTCTTTGTGGTCAGATCTCTGGTCGTTGGTGCCATTCCAGACCCTCTACCCTTCGGATGATGATGCACCATCCTTTCCGAGGCGAGACCTCATCGACTTCGTTCTAAGATCCGAGGACCCAGATGAAGACATTGCAACTGTGATTGAGCCTCGAGACACCCCACTACTACCGTATGATCTGTACATCTGCTCTACTACGTCGGAGATCGAAATACCTGTGCATCAGTTCATTATAGCAGGACGAAGTCGAGTGATAAGAAACGCCTTGGAAGATTTTAACAAATTCGGCAGTTTCTCGATACCTGAGCTGCTCAGCATTCAAAACAGTAGCAATCGCAAACTGCGTCTGGTCTTCCAAGGGTTGGACATACTTTCCACGTTCAATCTAGCCTTGTATCTCTACACAGATATGCTGGCACCTGTGTGGCAGTCGAGGTCAAAGAAACCACAGATGGCCTTTCGTTATCGGCAAACTCGTATGGAAATTCTGAAAGTCGCCAACCGTCTCGAGCTCTCACATCTTGAATCATCGCTCAAGCGCATCGTGCCAACAACTCCCAAACTCCACAAAGATATGGAACTCGCGAATAAAGATGCCGCATTCTTCAAGACAGCAGACGTACTAGTTCAGCTGGCTGATGATGAGGAAGAATGGGTTCATGGTGCGATGATATGCCAGCGATGTCCTTTCTTTGAGGGTCTTTTCAAAGGTCGTGCTGCTGGCGGCTGGCTGGCTCAACGCCGAGAAGAATTGATTGATGAAGATGATGCCATCAAGGTCGACCTCAGCCATATACAAGCGTCAGTTTTCCAGAAAGTCTTGAGACATATCTACGCCGATACAGGCGTTGAACTTTTCGATGACCTAGTCTCCGATGATCTGGATGCATTCTTGGATACTGTTATCGAAGTCATGGGTGTAGCCAACGAGTTAATGCTCGATCGGCTATCGGAAATCTGTCAGAAAGTGGTCGGCGAACATGGTATGCTCCGTGAAAAATATTCAAAATGCCCCCTCACTAAAAGCAATAGTCACCTTTCGCAACGTCTGCCAACTATTGAATGCAATCGCGCCATGCTCAGTTACCACGTTTAAGGATAAAGCTCTAGAATACATATGCTACAATCTAGAGGCTGTGCTGCGCCATGGGTATGATCGTGCACTTGAGTATTGCCCGCATGGATATACTAACATACCACAGACATCTTGAAGAGCTTGACGAAGATATCCTTGTTGAGCTTGACGCTACTTCTCAACGGCTCCAACAGAACTGCTCCATCTTTGCACGAAGTGGCAGAGCCGAAGAGCTTTTGGCCGAGCGCTATCCCGATCTTGAGAAACGTATTGCCTTAGAAAGACAGTCTAAGATAGACTCAATACTACTTCTCAACAAGTATGGCGATACTGGACCTCGAGCCTCTGCTTCCTTCAGGGCTGGCAGCTTCCATGAAATGTCTTCCGAAACGCCTTTGCAGCATAAGACCAAGCGGAGGTCATCCAAAGATGTTACTGCTGGTTTGTCAAGTCCGACAATGAGTCCCACTCTTAACAGCAAACGATCTGTGCACGATCTAATCTTTGACATGGATGAGGAAGACGAAGAAGATCTACCGCCTTTGTCTTCGCTGACAGACCGCTTGCGAGAAGCTGCATCACCTCACACTAGGTCATCGCCCACCTCTTTTCCATCTCAACCTGGGGACAGCCCGTTCTCAAAGGCAGCGCTCTCGAATGCTGCCCCTCTATCCTTCCAAAGGGCATCTGCTGATGCGATACCTTCACCGAAAGAGCCAGGCAGACCTTGGGGCGCGACACCCTTGCCATCTTCGAAGCTCAATATTAAGGAAGTCATAGAACAAGCTTCGTCGTCGCGGACGTCCACGCTTTCTATTGGCTTGTCAGCCAGAGGTTCTACAGAACCGAAATCCTCTGGGTCGTTCACTGGCAAATTGTCTCAAAAAGAGCGCAAGAAAATGTTACAGGCACAACTGCAAGGTAACAGCAGTCCAGTATTGGCGCCTGAGCCAGCACAAGCATCTCCAAGCCCGGCGTCTCCATGGCAACTCTCTGCTGCAAAGCAAAAAACTGCGTCTCGAACGAACTCAGAGTCTCTGCTCGCTCCAGGATTGGCCTCTGAGCCTCGGACTCCACACCTCACGATGAGGCAAACAATTGCCAATCCAGCTACCAGCTCAAAGCAGGACACTGCAAAGATGATAATACCTCAAGCTAGTCAATCACGAAGTGCATCGACTCCACAGGTTAGCTATTCTCCACAATCTGCACCGAAGGCAAAACAGCGGCAGGGCTCGTCGAGCTCCAAAATCCCGGCAACCAAGCCAGCTACCGACGTCCCGGGCTTTGCTATCTCGGACAAACCAGTGCCCATTCAATCTGTCCGTCACGCGCCACAACGGACCAAAGAATTGACTCTGGACCAGCGAAGCATCCTCGACATTCTCTCTGAACAAGCCATCGAAAAGACAGCCATCCAAGACTACGCAGCCAAACGCAGTTTACAAGAGATACAGCAAGAGCAGGAGTTTCAGGAGTGGTGGGAGAAGGAAAGCGCTAGGGTCATTGAGGAAGAACAAGCTGCTGCTGCGAAAGGCAAACGGGAACCTGGTGCAAGTCGCGGCCGGGGCAAAAAGAGGGGGAGGGGCGGCAAAGCAGAGGGCAAGAAGAAGGAAAGGGGCGAGCCTGCAGACTCACAGCTGAGGAAGTCCAAGGTTAAGTCTGAGCCAACCAAGGCACAGGCTTCGTGATGGATACGCTGGTGCTGTGGATGTGACATGAGTATACTATAGATGTGTTAGAGAATGTTTGAATAGAGACAACACTTAATGATTGTAAGCAGCTTCGCTCAGTCGCGATAATTCTGCCATGACAGGGTGAGTCCCGTGGATGATGCTTGGCTCTAAGTGACGTTGTTCATGATGTGGGAATGCATTGGGACTCGCCAAAAACTGTAGCTGATTATATCAATCCTGCCGTAAGTCATGGATTCGATGTCAACTCTGCAATTCTCAAATTTCGAGATTCGGAGGGAAAGTCTTCGTTGATGACACTGTTTCGATCTTCATTTTAGTCATGCGTTCACAGGGGATACTCCGTCATCGCTAGTCGATGCGAGACAGGTGACGACACAGAACAGACATGGGAGATTACATGAGAATTTGAATGCACCATGCGGGAATTGTGAAGAAATGTGGATTGCTTATTTACAGAGAGTACTCTATAGAATCACGGTCTCGGGCACGGGCTGAGAACAAGCTTTTGGACTTCGAGTTGGCTGGTTTTCGTGTTTTATATTCATTTCGGCTTTGGAGGGCGATTATGTTGTTGAGAGTCGGATACTGGGTTTGGCTTTGAGATGGTTCCTTGGCCTTTTTGGGGAAGGAGGAGGGGAGTGGGTTGGGTGAGGGATGGGATCTTGATGTTATCGATGACTTCGCGTGTTTCTAGGGGTTTCTGGTTTGGAGGAGGGTTTATGTTCTTTTCAACATAGCTACTGTATATGCTTGAATCATCAGCGCGCTGTGATGATGCATCGAAGCGTAGAGCGGTGCTTGCTACCTCAGCAACAGTATTGACGGTATTTGCGCCTGGCACCTAACTCTCCTCACGCGCCTCGATCTCAGCATCGATGATACTTCCATGTTTCCATCCACATCTTTACCTTTGTGGGTATCTCCAGGGACGAATCGGTGTACCCATACAAACCACAATCAATCCTCACAAAACCAAGAATCCCGAAGTATCTCCTCAGCCGACGCCCTCTTCGACGGCTCCAATCGTAGCATCCTCCGCACAAGCCTGCCTACATGGCTTATATCCCCCCGCGTCAAATCGCTGTTCCTCTCCCCATCAAAATACATTTCCTCCAGCCACTCTTGGAGCGTAGACCCCGATTCTTCTCCAGGTGATGCGCTGTCCATCGTGCGCCATGTTTGTTGCCAACGGTCCGGCAGTTCGTCATCGACCGTTTCCAGCATTTGGCGGACTAGGATCGTGGGTGTTATCATGGAGCTGTCGAATGGTGGTTGGCCGACTATCAGCTCGAACAGCTTTGCCGAAATGTTAGCTTTTTATTCTTGGTTTTCTAGAGATGGGATCGCACCATGCAGCCCATACTCCACAAATCCACGCGATGATCTGGCTTCTCTCCGAAAATGATTTCGGGTGCTCGTAAAGGAAGTGGTGTGTGGAGGATATCGGGAACATCATCGTCCAAAAAAGATTCGCCAACGTCGATTATTTTGATGGATTGAGATGGCTTCGAGAGATCGACCGGATAGGAAGTGGGTCTGACGAGATATCTAGGCATACTGGGCTCCAGCGGCTTCCCATCGTTCCGTCTGACCAACCCGATCTCCGGTTCTCCCAGCTTTTGCATAAATTCTTCTCCACTTAGGGAATGTACGGGAGGGATAGCGAAAGCTAAGTTGCGAGTGTGCAAATCTACCACACGTGAGAAAAACCAAATGAATGACTGAAAAACGCTAGCCTACCTCCATGTCCGATACCTTGTTGATGCAAGTAATCCAGGCCAAGAAGGGCCTGTTTCGCGATTGCCTTTGCAAGCTTTCCGGGAAGTCTCTCGCCACCGAAGCGCGCATCAAGTAAATCAGGGACACTTGAACCAAGCAATTCAAGCACAGCGCAATTGTGAGTCCCATTAGGACCTGTAACTTGAAAGTGGTCCAACAATTGTATCAGATGTCGACTGCCCGGGTGCCCAGAGTCAATGGTTTCCAAGGCGCGCAGAACTTTGATTTCTCTGCTCCGTTCTCCTCTTTCCGAGACCGATATTTTCACGGCAACATATCGATTCTCTCGACCACCTCGTAAGCCTCTCATTCCTTTCGAGGGCATTGGGAAGCGAAACCTCTGATCTCTTGCAGCCCATACTGTGGAATAGCCACCCCAACCTAGTTTGTGCATAATCCTGTATCGCCCATCTTTCAAGGTGTCTCCTAGATGAATGGGGTGGTAGCCACCCGTTCTATAACGATGCAAAGGTTCAGCATCGATATTGCAACTGTGCGGGAAATGACGGAGGTGAGATGTTCTGGCATATTTGAGCGAGAGGGGATGGAAAGAGATGGAGGCGGTCCAGCGACTCCTCTGGATACTAGCGGTTTTCGCGTTGAACCACCTGCACGGATTAAGGTGAGCGCTTATTCTATGTATGCTCATATCAGATATGAGCGACACATGGAGACTAATGATGTGGCCTGCTACTAGTACTAAGCGCTGCGAATGTCAGAACTTGAAATTCAACGAGAATACCGTGTCACCTGAGCCTGAAAAAAAGTAGAGCACGACTCGGAGTGACTCTTAATTTCTAGGCGATTCTCAATACTACATACTCCCAACAGCGAAGTCTACAGCGCAATTGCAGACAGTCACGTGTAATTGACGATGACTGGAAAAGTTTGTCCACGACCTTCGTCACATATTCACCACAGTTCTAAATTCACTATTTACATCTTCTTCTAAAAGAATGTCTGCTAATATCTTGCACTTGCAGTTAAAATTCGAAACCAGCGCAAGCATTGCTAGAATTGAGTAAAGGTAGGCATGATGCGAGGCATGGATTTCCCTTGCTGACCATTTTCCAAGGTGGTCAGATACATACTCGACCATCGAGGATCGGATCTGACTGAAGGCTTGTTCCTAAAAAATGTTAAGCTTGATAGGTTCTTACGATCTGAATGACAAGAATTGTCATCGAGCGTGGAGTATGCAATATAGATCTACTTGAGGATATCGACCGTCATCTTTTTGGCTGGCAAAATAAGATGCGGCTGTGCTTGCTGTTCACTGTCGCCATGTAAGGCTGGATCTTGTCAATGCTATTGTTACACTGAACAATGAAATCTTGTAATGTAAACGAACAAAAGAAATGACTTACCTCTTCACCGCGTCAGGACGCCGATGATCGAAGTCAAGACTCTTCAGCTATTCCGGAGCCCTTCCGAACGCAGTGGGTGGCAATGAAAATTACGCAGTACTGCAGGAACATACGATTGGTGCGTGGTCCTGCAGCACACATGCACGAGGCATATGTCGGCATGGACCTCGAGGCTCGCAGGCGAGTTTTTGTGGCAACATCCCAATTTCCGAGAACGAGTTAGGTCGCACACAAGACGCGTGGAACGAAGGCTGATAAGGCCTTAGCATGCATTATCACTGGGTCATCGAGACGAATGACAGGCTTTGAAGATCTGGGGAGACGGAAAACGCGTAATGTGGAGGTCAGCTTTCAGAGGTGACTTTGAGAAGTACTGGGGACGTAAATAGATATTGAGTCGGGACGAGGCGCTAGGAGATGGTAGAGTGACAAATGTGTACATGTTTCTATCAAGCTGCGGCGTGCCGCATGCGGAAAGGTCGAGCGCCATGGCTTCCGGCACGCTCAAGGAGACAAAGCTTGTCTGCGGGAGGTAGTATATATTGGGGAAATGGTCGAGGATCAGGTCTCCAGTAGTGTCCGCCTATCGAAGGAAGCTGGGAGCCTAGGATGAGAATATGAGATTGAAGATCGTCAGCGCTTTTTCTCCGAGAGAAATGAGATTTTGGAGATCAGCTGGAGCAAGTAGGCATAGAGGACGCTGGCCAGACTCTGCACATACAAGGTCCAGAACGAGTTACTCATAATCGAGCTGGCAAAGCAAAGAGCAGGAGCATGATTGTGTCCAGCCCCTGAGCGTTGGTGTTTAGGGGCTTGTTGTTGCTTGTCACTTGCAGCACAATGAGGCTGGTGCTGAGCGGGTGTGCGGCTGTGCTGACTAAACTTCACAACTCCGCACGCCGAGTCCCGAGGTCCAGTCTCCATCGCGTCAATTTTGTCAACGATCACCACAACGCGTCCTTCTCCACGAGATTCAAAGGCCTTCGTGAGAGTCCTTGACGAGTACCGCCAGACAGTTTGTATGGAGTCCCAGCTCGGTCATGCATTTGGCCTTCTTTTTCGTCCCTCCTAGGCGCTTGAAACTCTTCGACCTCGGGGCCCCGACCCTCTTCAGTCGGCACTGCTTTGGCCGATTGCCGCCACGGTGAGGTGTGATGACAGAACAGGCAGAGTGCATCTCTTGCATGGCCCAATGCACCGCTTTGGCTAGCAACTAGTCCGGCCCTAGGCGAGGAGCTAAGTCTATTCATCGTCAGCCACTGTGCAGCTATGCGGACCGCGAGGATACAGGCTTGGAGGCCGTCGACGTTGGGAGGATGGGTAACGGTATGTCAAGTCTAGCCAACGAAGAAGAGAGCAGCTCGAGAAGACCAGCTGTAATGGCCAAGCAGGTAAGCGTCAAACATCCTCTCTCCTAGAGCAGTTAGCCGTCGTGGCTCACATCTTATGCAATCTGTACCTGATTCAAACCCTTCCAAGCTAGTGGCTCTCCTGTGCTAGCCCATTTTGGTTAAGCCATATCAGCTGAGGCAAGAGTACAGTGTTTAGGCTTGAGCCGCCAATGAGCTGAACAGAGTCCTTCGAAAATATCCATCTTTAAGGGGCGCGAGAGAAGTAACGAGTTCTCCCCGTAATTGTGTGGAAACCGGGCGCTCGAATTGGGAAGGAATGTCCACAACTACAAAGGAAAAGGCTGACTGCTCAGCGACGCTGGCGCAAAGTATTCTACTCTGTGGCTTGAGCATGGAATTCTTGGTGTATAAGCGCGATGCGAATCAATCTGAAGTTCTGAACGCCGAGAAAAACATGTTGTCTGTACTGCTCGCTGCAGAATTTCTGTGCATCTCCGAGTCGCAAGGCTGGAAATTGCGACTGGCCAAATCTCGTGGCGGTCATGGCATTACGGTATAACGATGGATCTAACTTCTCAGCGACAGGATGCACTACGGATATCTGGAACTCGCTTGACCCAACGGCAAGTCCTTGCTAGCTTCGAAAAGGAGACAAGACCCATCCTTTGCTGCCTTCATCAGAGGTACCTAGGACAATTTTAGAAGCAGACACTATCGTAGGGGAGCCGTGCAGAATGGCGGGACTGTCACGCCAATGCTCAAAGCGCGCCTCGCCACGACTTACCAAGACTTCCCTCCCCGCAAGACATCAGACCCCTTTGAGATTACTGTACGCGTCTGGACTTACCACGCGTTGCAACGTCCCTCTCTCCACCCAGATCTACATGCTGTGACTATGAATTCCTGCATCTTCGAATGTCGTACGAGGGCCTGAGATAATTATCCAGAGTTGATCGCTAATGTCATAGTTGCAGGATGTGTTCTTCACGCCATGTTTACACACACTTCAAGAACCTCGTCAATTTTCTTGTCCTTGATAGTAAGGAGAATAGTTCCCTGACTAGCCGAAGGCCATGCCGTTGAACCAATGCACCGAGCCTCCCTAATAATGGAGAATATTCTAAGCTTAGACGCATTTCCTATTCCAGCCGAAGCTGCCCATGAAGTATATAGGCCAGGGCCTTCGTCTCCCTCTCTTGCGTCCGAACGATCGTCCATCACATTCATTTTTCTTTACGGCACGCACTCGTTATCGTGTCTTTGCTCTTCGTACTGTCGCTCTTTTATCAGTAGTACGAATATTTATTCTACATTAATTCTTGGCTCGGAAGGAATTCAGGAACCATGAGGAACGCTTTCGTAGCCTCCGTGCTACTTGCGGGCGCCGCTCCGGCACTCGCAAAAGACCTCTACACATCTCCAGATGGTAGTTGTGGTCCAGACACTGCATTCACTTGCAAACAGTCTTTCTATGGTCAGTCTACTCCGTCAACATTGTGCGTGAGACTATATTGATCCTTCGCAATAGGTGGATGCTGTGGACCGGACAACAAGTGTGGTTCCACCGCAGATGTATGTGGGACTGGATGCCAGAAGGACTACGGATACTGTCAACCTGCTACAACACATGACAAGAGATGGAATCTGGGAATGCCCAAGTTTGTCTTGCCTGTCAAGCCCGCAAGATCGTCCAGCAGCTCCTACAAGGCTTCAGCCTCGATCTACCCATCCAAGTCTATGAATGGCACAAAAGGTTTCAGCCACGGAAAACCAACTGCACCCGCTGGTTACGACTACGCTTCAACGGTAACTATCACATCCGTGGCTTCTGCGACAAAGGCTCCCTCCTCTCCATGGTGGTGGCCATTTGGTGGCAGCGGCTTCAAATCAAATCATCCCGCGTCCTCTTCCCCGACTCGGGGCAAGGGCGGTGCAAATGGTGGTGCTCAGGGTGGTTCACAAGCGAAGCCTGTCGTCTACAGCAAGTTCACAACGTTGACGGTCACTTCCACAAAGACGCATACGTACAACTACAAGGGTTCCAAGTCCCTTTCCTATGAGACTTACGCCGCACCAACCGTCTGCCCTATTGAGACCTACACAACTTTGTCGATAGTGACCAAGACCAAGACCCACACTGTCAGGACCCAGGGAACTACTTCCTTGTCTTACGAACCATATGCGACCAGATCACTCTGCACTTTGGAGCGACCTGTCACCACCACCGCCGCCACCAGCTCCCGCTCCTCATCGCTAGTGCCAAGTAACCCATGGTGGGGACCAGCTCCAACATCGTCCAAGCCGTCTTCGTACTCCTCGGGACACGGCAGTGCATCGAAATCCAGCCATGGCCCATCTGCCTCCTCTGGATCCCCATCAACACCAGTAGGCCCAACACTTGGAAGCTCGAGCGTACCGTCCTCATCCCTGAGCTCCAGCCACTCTGTTCCAAGCGGTTCTATCAGTATCCCCGTCGGTCCTTCCTTCAGCAGTGGACTTAGCTCCAGCATCCCATCGCTTTCCCCCAGTAGCTCTGTCCCAAGTGGATCAATCAGCTTGAGCATTTCCTCTGGCTCGATCAGTATCCCAGTCGGACCATCGGTTACGAGCAGTGGGTTCGTCAATTCCAGCATTGCGTCGCCATCGTCCAGCCTCAGCATTTCCTCTGGCTCGATCAGCATCCCAGTCGGACCATCGCTTACGAGCAGCTTGAATGTCAGCTCTAGCACTGGTTCGTCAACGCTCAGCTTGAGTGCTTCTAGCGAGTCCATCAGCAGCCTACCAGTGGGGCCGACAGTGACAAGCAGCGACACTATCAGCTCTAGCGCTTCATCACCATCGCTCACTTCGAGCGCCCCGAGCGACTCCATCAGCATCCCAGTCGGTCCAAGCCTGACCTCATCTGTAGAGATCCCTTCAAGTCTCTCATCCTCAACCATTAGTGAGAGCAACAGCGTGCCAGAGTCAGTCGGAACAAGCTCTTCATCATCGAGTGGAACCCTTTCGTCTTCTTCGGAGTCTGTCCCAGTAAGCCCCACCGTGACATCCTCAGCCGAGCTTTCGTCCTCGGAATCCTCGCCAGTGGGACCATCCGTGACGTCCTCGGTTGAGTCATCTTCCTCAGAAAGTGTGTCATCTTCTGCTGAGATCTCCACCACGTCATCCGCCAGCATTGAGAGCAGTTCCTCTGTTGATGCCAGCTCCGCTAGCTCAACGATCACCTCATCTGCTGAAATTTCGTCGAGCTCATCTTCTGCTGTTCCAGAGAGCAGCTCCTCTGTAGAGTCTAGCTCTGGTAGCCCAAGTATCACCTCGTCTGCTGAAATTTCGTCGAGCTCATCTTCTGCTGTCTCTGAGAGCAGTTCGTCTGCTGAGTCAAGCTCTGTGGAGATTTCGTCGAGCTCGTCATCAGTTGTATCCGAGAGCAGTTCTTCTGTTCCATCTACCGAGTCATCCTCGGCTTCTAGCAGCATTGAGGTGTCGTCTACAAGCAGCGCCGAGGTGTCGTCCACAAGCAGTGCTGAGATCTCTTCTACTAGCAGCGCTGAGGTCTCGTCCACAAGTAGCGCAGAAGTGTCATCGTTTACAAGCAGTGCTGAGGTCTCGTCTACAAGCAGCGAAGAAATATCATCTGTCACGAGCAGTGCGGAGATCTCTACGAGCAGTGCGGAGATTTCCTCTTCTACTAGCAGTGCGGACATTTCCTCCACTAGCAGTGCAGAAGTACCATCTTCTACGAGCAGTGCGGAGATCTCTTCATCCACGAGCAGTGTAGAGATCTCGTCTTCTACCAGTAGTGCGGAGATTTCATCCTCTACCAGCAGCGCCGAGGTTTCATCCTCAACCAGCAGTGCGGAGATTTCATCTTCTACCAGCAGCGCGGAAGTATCATCTTCCACGAGCAGTGCAGAGATCTCGTCTTCTTCCAGCAGTGCGGAGATTTCATCCTCCACCAGCAGCGCGGAGATTTCATCCTCCACCAGCAGCGAGGAGATTTCATCTTCTACCAGCAGCGCGGAAGTATCATCTTCCACGAGCAGTGCAGAGATCTCGTCTTCTTCCAGCAGTGCGGACATTTCATCCTCCACCAGCAGCGCCGAGGTTTCATCTTCAAGTAGCGCTGAGGTCTCGTCGTCCAGTAGCAGTGCTGAAATTTCATCTACGAGCAGTGCTGAGATATCGTCAACTAGCAGCGTGGATATATCCTCGTCAAGCACTGCCTCCAGCGACAGCGCTACGATTACATCAAGCTCTGTTTCAAGCGACTCATCCTCTTCGTTCGATAGCGCAACGATAACTTCATCTGCAAGCACGTCGGACTCGACATCCAGCTCCATGTCCATCACGTCAAGCGAATCAAGCTCAAGTGTCGATTCATCTTCAAGCTCAAGCATCGATTCATCCTCAAGCTCGAGCGCGAGTGATTCGACGTCGTCTTCCAGCTCAGATTCGTCCACGTTCTCTACTAGCACAACCTCGTCTGCCTCCTCTGCATCAAGTAGTAGCTCGACCATCAGCAGCAGTTCCTCCTCAACCCAGAGCTCCTGCCTCACGGCACCTACACTTACTGCCAATACTTTGCCCAACTGTACTCCTTGTGCTGGCCAGCCGGGCACTGACAAGTTCTGCGGTTACACGGCCCGCGACAACAGTTATGAGGTCACTCCAATTACCTGTAACGTGGTGTACTACAACCTTGACATTACATACACAACGTCTGCCCCTGATGGTGTTTCACGCCCGGTCATGGTGGTGAACGGTCAGATGCCAGGGCCAGCAATCAAAGCCAGCTGGGGTGATACTGTCGTTGTGACAGTGAACAACTTACTCGACAACAAGAACGGCACTTCAATCCATTTCCATGGTATTCGACAACTGGACAACAACATGAATGATGGTGTCCCCGCCATCACCCAATGCCCGATCGCCCCAGGCTCATCCATGACGTACACTTTTATCGCAGAAAATTATGGAACTTCATGGTACCACTCTCATTTTGCCATCCAAGCTTGGGAGGGCGTCATGGGTCCTATGCTCATTGATGGTCCACACAGTGCTGATTATGATGAGGATATGGGTAAGAAATTGACTGCGCCTCCACTACAATTCACTGATTCTTCCCAGGCCCGTTCCAGATCCAAGATTGGTCGCATTTCACCGTCGACTCCCGCTACGATCTCGCTCAGAACGCCACACCAATTCCGGGCGCGCCACCAGGACCTAATGGTGCCCCTGCTACCTACGGAGGTCCCGTCTTGCTTGACACCGGTCTCATCAACGGCAAGAACATCTGGAAAGGTGATGACCAGGCAGCTATTGTCAGTGGCAGCCGATTCGTCGCTCCTAAGACTCTCACGCCAGGAAAGAAATATCTGTTCCGTATCATCAACAGTGCCATTCAATCCACCTACAAGGTCTACCTCGACAACCATAAATTTACTGTCATTGCCATGGACTTCGTCCCCATTGTCCCATACACTACCAATATCTTGAACATGAACATCGGTCAAAGATACGATGTGATTGTCGAGGCCACCAACACAACTGGAAGTTTCTTCTTCCGTGCTGACAACCAAAATGCTTGTGCTGGTACTGTCCAGGCTCTGGACATCAGGGCTATCGTGAATTATGATGGTTCGGCAGTCACCGACGGATCCAGTGGTAACGCGTACTCCTACACCGGCGAGTGTGTCGATGAACCTTCGGCCTCTCTTGTCCCAATGGCTCCCATGACAGTCGGTGGTTCCAATGTTCAGGTTGGCACGCTCGATGTCGTTGTCCGAGGCAATGAAGCCCAGCTTTTCAAGTGGTACATGAGCGGAACAACCTTTTTTGCCGAGTGGAACGACCCTACTCTTCTCTCCGTATGGAAAAACCAATCTCTTCCAACCGACAGTGGCGCTCTTCTCATTGAGCTCCCAAGGGAAAAGCAATGGGTTTACATCATCGTCGAATCAGCCATCCCACTGCCACATCCTCTCCATCTGCACGGCCACGATTTCTTCGTCTTGGCACAGGGAAGAGGAACTTACAGCGGAAGCGTTCCACTTCAATTGATCAATCCTCCTCGTCGTGACACCGTCCTTATGCCTGCCGCCGGTTTCGTCGTCATGGCTTTCGAGACCGATAACCCAGGTGTCTGGCTCATGCATTGCCACATCGGTTGGCACACATCGTAAGTCCATCCTCCCCTCATCCTTGTCTCCACACGTTTGCTAACTCTGTTCTCAGCATGGGTTTCGCCCTCCAATTCGTGGAAATGCAGGACAAGATCCAATCTTCCGGTGCGCTCAACAACTCCTGCGCACTCGACGGCACTTGCAATTCTTGGAAGGACTTTGCCACCCGCAACGGGATCATTCAACCCGACTCTGGTGTTTAGATGATCCATGTATTAAAACAGGGGTGGTCGGCTTTTCTTTTGTAAGCGTTTGTCTAAATGTTGGACTTGCGAGATTTTTTCTCCTTTGTGTATGTGTACATATATACACGTAATGTTAACTTCTTGTGTTGTTGCTCCCTGATTTGATATAGATGATTGAGCAAGGTGTT
Organism: Venturia effusa; assembly: GCA_007735645.1. NCBI lineage: Eukaryota > Fungi > Ascomycota > Dothideomycetes > Venturiales > Venturiaceae > Venturia > Venturia effusa. The sequence continues at coordinate 917,685 of CP042191.1, read as the reverse complement.
TAAGTGTTTGTCAGAGAAAGTTGCTTGTATACACGTCTGTATTCTTGGGAATTTTTTTCTTCTCTTGGTTGGCTGGAGACAGTGAATGCAGTCCACGTTGTATACATTTCTGGCACGGTAATGATGAATAGGATTTCTTATGTTCTGTAAGCATTCTCGATTCATGTGTTTGTCCCCATTCCCTTTTGCTTGTGTTCCTCTTTATCCGCTATCGCATCAGTAGTTCTGCAACCAACATTTTCATCGTCAAGACAATTGCGCCAGTCATGTAGTAATTTTGTGGACGTACCAAGCCACATGTGGTCCTATGGTGTAATGGTTAGCACTTCGGATTCTGAGCTCAGTACCTTCCGGCGATCCCTGTTCGATCCAGGGTAGGACCTCTCCTTTTGGTCGCTTTTTTGGCCTCTTGGAATCACAGAACAGATGTCGAACCGAGCTCCTTAATTGCACGCGTCATGCCTCATTTATTGTAGCCAAGGCATCAACAGTTTTCATTGTCGATATCAAATTTTTTGCTTCTTTCAATAAACAGCCCTGGCCCACTCCATTCCAGCCTTGCTCCTCCTCGATGGGCAGATCCCAACCCCATTTTCCCCCCCGGTCCTCTCGTTGCGAATGCTGCTGTACTATGTCCTGCTCCGTCTTAGCTCTATCTCTCTTAATCCTGCGCGCCATGATATAGGCCTGCTTCTGAGATAGAGGACTGAGATCGGACGATCAAGCGGCATGGGTTAAGACAAACCTCAACGAAGTTGCCAGCTTGACACGAGTATTCTGGAGTCTTACACCGGATTGAGCGTATTGGATTTTCATACCAGTCATGGGGAAATATGCAGAATGGATTAGTATATTCGATGCTCCCTACTCCTAAATCTCACTTTATCGAGTGGTGGATTGAAATGATGGTGAATGGGATATCGAGACGAATATGAGTTATGCCTTGGTTGGGTTTGGAGGTTGGCAATCAAATCGAACAGTCCATGGATGACTGCCCCCGTTGTGGGCTGAGCCGAATTTCAAGCTCGGTCTAGGACTCCTGAGTGGGCGACAGTTCAGGCCATGAAGATGGCACTCATATCATCTTGATCTCTATAGAGTTCGGCAGAAGCACAGGTCATGAACTTTGTGAAGGACGAAAAATTGCTGAACCATGCTTCTACAGTCAGCCGAAGCCGGTCTATCCTACAAAAGAGCGCTTCGGCCTGTAGCCGACATAAAAGTCACCATGCGCTTCCTATCTATAGTCGTAGCGATGACTGAATTGCAGAACATGCTCGTTCAAAGGCAGGGAAACGTGCTACCTTTCGATCCACAGAGAACCGATGTTATTGGCTCCTTCTGTTTCACCCTCGATTTCCCGTCCTCGCGATCGAGTACTCCACGGGTGCCCTTTCCATTGACTACTCTCGACTTTGTCAATAAGGTACCTGCCGGGAAGTGATACATTGACCTATCATGGCGACGATGTTGTCACGCCTGAGAAACGGGTCGATCTTCAAATGCTTATGATCCAGGTTTCTCTTGCCGTTGATGCGGTCAGCTCGATTTTGCGCGTGGCTGCACTTATTGTCCTACCAAACCTCATCTTCAGAGGGCACGTGCTATCTGGAGAAAAGGTGGCTGCATGGAGAGCGCTAGGTTCTGTTAGTCCTACATGATTCGGATCTTTGACCCTAAGTGTCATTCTCACCTGCATTCCGGTCTCTCCTGTGATGGTATAGGAGAGTCAGGTGGAGATCATGGTGGGCTGACAGTAGATGGAAAGTGCCAACGATTGGGTGGCTCTTCTAATATAATCTCGGAGCAGAGGAGACTGCGGAGCAGCGCCCGATATCGAGAAATACCTGGCATAGGTATCAGTCGATCGCCACGAATTGCCCTGCTAGTCCCGTCAAACTTCAGTGTTCACCACTCGCCGCAGATGGCTCGAGCGATGTCGCTAGAGACCGGTCGCTCAACTTGATCGGCTCTCGTACTCAGTTGTGTGTCCAGTGTGTCGTGACCGTGCTTGCCGTCTCGCAGATTCAAGTCCAAGGAAAGAACATATGACAGAGCGACATCACGTCTGGTCCAGGTCCCCGTTTCTCCCTAACAGTTAGATCAATTGGATTCTTTTCCATTTGAGATTAATTGTGCTGATTTTCGCACAGCGTGATCTCCAAGAACACCAGAGATCCATCGATGTCGATATCGAAGTGAGGAAACTCCCATGGCTAGTCACATTGGTTGCCCGCCAATCTCTAGGAAAGTGCGAAGGAGTATGCTATAAACATGCGTCTCCCTCACCTTCAGACCTGCTTTCTACACCAACAAACAGAAATTTTCACGTCAACATCGATAACGAAGCAGAGCATCCTCACTCACCAATTATCAAAGACTGAATTCGAGCTACGCCAGTATGGCCCACGCAGAAAAGATCTCCCCTCAACCGGAGACCGCAGACTCGAACGCCATCTATCTCACCGCCCATCGGTTCCTACTATGGGCAATGCTATCAAACCTCAATCTCGGTCTTGCTATACAGATCGAATTCCTCAAGTTCTCCCCGCCCACTACCCCCATCGAATTTCTCCTCTACCGTGGGCCGTTCTATATCGGCATGATAGGCGCCCATCTTTTCTATGCCTTTATGTTGAGAGATGGAAATCGTAACCTGTTCCTCAAGAGTTTGCGTTTCTTCACAGTCCACCTGCCAGTACTTGCGTGCACCTTGATGCTGGTACCATGGTTCAGTAAAAGTTGGTATTCATGGGAGATGTACAAGGCTTTCGAATTATGCCTCGATACACTCTTCATTCTCTTGGTCGGCCTCGATTTCGCTCTGATACTGGAATACTTCACAAGATCCTTCGAAATCAATTGGGCGAGAGCGGAGAGATTTTTCGTCCCGTCAGGAGAAAGCAAAGGAAAACGTGGCCAAATCATTTCAGAAGCAATCCGAAGTTGGCTACGTCTGACCAGTGTGATCGGCATTTTCATTTTCTTTACAATCATCGTACTACCTCCATTGGTGTTTGCGTGGCCGACACTGGAGGAGATCAAGGACCAGATGACGATTCCATCAGGATTGTCGTTGTTTGGCCGACTCTTGCTGAAGTGTGGTATCTACCCGGGATTCGCTGCTTTTGCACATCTGGTTTGCAGGAGTCAGGCTGCACCACAGGTCGGAGACCATGTCAAAGGCGACAAACTCTTGCTGAAATTCCGTATCTGGCCGGGAGTAGCTGCTTTTGTACTCCTAGTTTGGACGCGTCAGGCTGAACCACAGGTCGGAGACCATGTCAAAGGCCAAGTCGATGGTCGGGAACAACCATGCGATGTCGAGCTGGGCGAGGTTTGCATTGATCGTTCTGCTGCAACCTCAGTTTGAGGGAACCACGCACTAGATTGCTATAGCGGAGAATGGTAGAATTGTTGGTCGGTGTTGTCTCAGGGACAGGATATGCTCGGGTCAAGATGACTTATCACGGGTTTTGGGCATTGTAGGCATAATGAGACCAGCAAAGTACATTTTCAAGTTCTGAAGTTCCAAGTCGTGATGATATGTCCTTGTGGATGGTGAGATCGATGAATGCGAATTTTGCCATTGCATCTCTTACCAACTACTCGCCATGGGTCTGTCCTAGAAGAAAGTTTGGTCTAGAAATTGATTTCTCTTCAGGGGTTTGTTCTCAGTGGTTTGGCCGCTAACTGAACATGATAGGTATAGGTGTTGGGGCAGAAAGTGTCATCGATGCACCAGCACCGGTCTTCTGGAGAGAATGATGTGCTGGAGTTGAAAGTCCGAGATGAAGAGGGAAAACTTGGCCAGAAATTGTCCAGGATGTTTCGGAGACCGGAAGTCCCGAGCCATGCACGTGATCTCTATGCATCAACCACACAAAAAAGATACCGCTTTCTAGTAATTGCTTGGGTGGTAGATAAGTTCCTACTAGATGATGGGATGATGTTCATGACAGTCCCTGGCGACAAGCCTGAAAGTAGAACTCGAATAGCAAATCACGTTGCGTGAGCCACGGTAAAATTCGTCAGATTACAAGGTCAATATCTTTCCTCCAAAACCTAGAACATATCTTCTTCAAAACGCTAGAAGTTGTCGCTCTGATCAGGACTGATGGCGAATTGATAGGTAGCTAATGCCATGCCCTCAGCCCCCTCTCCCGCACCCCCTCCCATACCCATCGCGTGCGCGTCGGGTCTTAGCTTATGCTTCGTCAGGTCGTATGTACTGTCCATGGTCAATTTGTCACCTTTCTTGATCTTGACAGGCTGGCTGCAGGGAGTGTAACTCTGTATCGTTTCCCATTTCTCCTGTGTCGATGGCGCTGCTGCGGCATCGCCTTTCACAATTGGTCGGTCACCGCCGTAGATGGCTTGGGAGTTGCAGACTTTGTTTCCGTTGAGGAAGACGTTGATTTCTACGGCTCCGTCGTGTCTGGGAAGGATTAGTAGAGTGGAATCGCAAGGGAGAAGAGGCCATACAGGTGAGGTGTGATGTTCACGAGGTAGCCGTTATGGGTGACGTCCCATTCTGGGGACTTGTAACTGATCGCCTTGTCCTTAGGTGGTTCTACGACGTATTAGCGATTTCATGAGAAGGCTTGTGGAGTGAGCGGGCGCGTACCAAGAGCGGTGACCATACATCCATCGACAGCGATGGCGCCCATGCCAACGTCCATATAATCCGCCGGTCTCTTTCCGTCCACACTGGGTATATATTCATAGTCCAGTAAGACATAGATGTCGCGGTCCGCGGGTTCGTAATTAACAAACTCGGCCGTCATGTAAATCTTATCCTTGCCTGACATATAAAACCCGCTCTTCACCGTACTGTTTGCCGCTGCGAAAACAGAGCGAGCGACCTCATTCCCCTTACCAACAAAGACGGAGACCCCGGACCCGAATAAAAAGCTACCAGCGGCACCAAACTGTCGACGTGCTATTTGTCGACGACCATGAGAGTGGCCAGCAGACGATTTGGATGGTGAACCCGCCATTCCATCCATCATTCCACCATGTCCTCCCATGGCTCCAGCTCCAGGCTTTGGAGGACATGTTGATTTGGCAGGATTGGGAACTTGATTGCGGCCCATGTCGACGGTCACGAAATGATGTGTATAGAGTCCTTCCGTAATGCCGATCCCCTTGCCAGTTTTATCTGAAGGCTCCATGTTAACTGAGAGCACCATACACTCTGTGCAAAGTCCCCCCAGCACAGCTGACTGGGTATCGCTGTTTGGATCCAGCTTGATACCGCCGGCTATTCCTTTCGACGGATGGCTCGGTGCTTTTGACGACAGCATTTTGTACGGACCGAATACTAGCATTTCACGATTGGCCTTGGGGTCGAGAAGCGGCTCCAGCTTCTGTCTCGATATTGGATCCATTGGTTTCCCTAATACGAGACCCATGATGCTACCTGGGTTTATTTGTCTCTTCTCTGAGGTTTAGGTCAGCCTCTCATCACGGCACTGGGCTATTAAGGTTTGAAGATTTACCAGGTCCGGCTGGTAACGAGTAGACTGCCGTAGCCTGAAGAAGGACAAAGGAAATGCTCGTGAAAGACCTCATTCTGGAAGTGGAGGCTTTGGAGAAATGGAAGGCAAAATCGAGCACCTTTTACAGATGAGTCCATCCGGGGAGCTCAATTTATACTCCTTCTGTGTTAGCTTTCACAGAGAAGAGCATTCAGAGATCGGTATCTCCATCCGAATTAGGGCGTCTGATCTTGGTGTGCAAGGGTCGTGCGAGTGCCTGGGAGATAGAACCCACATTTCCGAAAACCTGGAAAAATTGTAGTAGGGCTACCAACAGTCCAGCCGAATCAGTCCGGCTGGGGTTGCCGGATGCCAAGCCGTCTGCAGACCTGGGTTTAGTAGGTGTCGAGACCTGTCCATCTTAGGGTCTGTTCATTAGCCAAAAAGATAACCGAATATGCTTAAATATGGAGGTTTTGTTCATTATACATTCGCCGAATACAGTAATCTCGTAATATGTATAAAACTATTTATTATAATATAGCTATATTACTTATATTTTTAAGGTACCCTATAGCTAAGCCGTTTTAGGGCTATATACGGCTAAATATATCCTATAAATAGCTTCTATAGTATATTTAGAAGATACTACTTAAGACCTAAAACTAACTATAGATTCGAGAATCTATAATAGCCTTTATACGTTAATCTCGCGATAGTTTATAGCTTAGTATTAAGTTTTAACTTATATATACTAGATTTTAACTACTACCGTAATTACGCCTTAGATATAGCTTCCGTTACTTTACTTTAACTCGTCGTTCTCTTATAGCTATAAATAGGCCTTCTTTTAGTAGCTAGAGAAGCTTAAAAGCGACGGCTTTAAGCCGAAGATAGACCTTAAGAGTTATCTAGGCGCGTTAGCCCTAGGCCTTATCGCTCTATATATCTAGATAAAGATAAAGGCGAACGCTAGGTAACCGATCTTATAAGTAGCTATCCGGAGAGGATAAAAAGTATACTTTACTTCTATCTAGATTAGGTTAAAGAGCTTATTTAATAGCTACTCGATAAGACGGACTTATAGGGCTTAAAGAAAAGTCTATACTATAAATTAGCTCTATTCCTTTCTATCGTTAGTAAGGGTTCGTTCTTCCGTATAGCCCGTAAGCGATTTCGATACTTACTTAGTACGGTATCTCGATACTTCTATAAAGTCCTCGATATATTACTTATTCTATACTAAACCGCTATAGCTTTACCCTTATCGCGTTACCCTCTCGAGATAGAGGGTAATAATAAGTTCTTTCTATACTTCTCCGACTATATTAGTACTATAGATAGTATACTAATCTTTATTAGACTTAAAAATCTAGTAATACCTAAGGCGAGGATTCCGTAGCAAGATTACTACGGTAATATTACCTAAAATATATTTACTAGTATAGATTTTGGTATAAACTTTACGTTAGTTTACCTAGGGTTTAAAGAAGTAGCTTATAACTATAGGGTTATAAGAAAGGTAATTTATAATAACTTTAAGGCGCTATTACTAGGGTAATATTACCTTACCAATACTAGCTACATTAGGGTCCCTAAGGGGTCGGGGGATCCCCCGACCCCTCGGGGACAGGGGGGTTAGGGGGGGTATTCGGGTCGGGTATAGGGGTCCCTAGGACCCCCCGCCCCAACCCTAAACCCGCTAGAACCCGACCCGATTAATTGGGGCGGGTTCTTAGCTAAAAAACGTGACTTTTTCGTATAGTTTTATTAATTACGGACGACCTATAGGTATTTTATATTATATAACCTTATAGACTTATAGAATAGGTATTTCTCTATAATTCTAGCTATTTAGATCTTAATAATACCTAGGTTAAGTATTAAAATATATAACTTAAAAAACCCGACTTCCCCCCAATTGGCGGGTCGGGGAAAAGCTCCCCGACCCAAAACCCGCCCCCTATTTCTACCCCCGCGGCGGGTCGGGGGGGTACCTCCAAAACCCGACCCGACCCGACCCCTTAGGGACCCTAAGCTACGTATCGTTTAGTAGGCTATTTTTAACGCCGTATTGTAGAGTACGTTATTATCTTCGAGAATAGGGTCTCGCTACTAGTACTTCTAGTAAGCCTTAAATAGCGAAAGAGCTTTTTAATCTAAGATATACGTCTCTACGTAATATAGTAGAGCAAATCTTTAGTATTTTAAAGAAGCGCTTTAAGTTTTTTAGCTCTAGGAGGGACGGCTTTAACGTAGAGACTTAGGTAAAGATTATCTACGTCTATATAGCGCTTTATAACTTCCTTAATAGGTATAGAGATAACCCTGATAAGGAAGCGGACGAGATAGTAAGATTAGGAGAGTTAGAGGACGATAAATAGTAGCCGATTAAGGTAGAGAATAAGAATAAAGCTAAGGGTAAGAGTAAGGCTATTAGTATAGCGTAGAAGAGAGATATTATCGCTTAGATAATATAGAAGGACTATATTACCGTTACTCGGATAGCTCGATCGTTTAGTATTAAATAAATAAAGTAGTTTAAGTAGTTTAAGTAGTTTAAGTAGCGGACGAGGCTATAGATATCGAAATCTTAGTAGTTAATAGTTTTTTTCTATCTTTATTACTATATATCTAATAAATATAATTAAATATGTATTTTAAAGCGCTAAATAAGTATATTATAATACTATATATATTATGTAGTTATGTTGAATATCCGTTATAGTATAGAAGTTAGAAGTTTAACGTCCCCCGCTAAAGATTATATATATTAGTAGTTTTAGCGTATATATCTCGCGTAATTCTTACGTAGGGTTCGTAAGGGTATAATCTAATTAGTAGATCCTAGGGAATAACGAATAGTTAGGCTAACCTATAGACTATACTCTTAACTTTTAACCTTAGGGTAACTACTAAAACTTATACTTTTTAGAAGATTTCTAATTTATTAGAAAGCTATAGTAAAGAAGAGTACGTAAAATTAGAAATTACTTTAATAGTATATTATAGCGTAAACGAATATAGATTTAAAGTTAAATATAAGATTAAGGGCTAGCCTCGTATAATTATATTCTAAAGAAAATAAGGAGATCTTAAGTACCCTTGGTTAACTCTATAAACTAAATCGTACTTAGTAATTTCGCTATCTTTATTAACTTTATTAACTTTATCGCCGCTATTAAACCTATCCTCCTCCTTCTAAACCTTACTCTTATCTATCCTTAGAATACTCTTAATACCTAGAAGCTACTTAATAAAGTAGTATCGCTTATCTAGCTTAATATATATAAAGATCTAGGTATTCTTATCGGTTTAAAGCCTTACTACTATCTTATAATATATTTTACTCTCTAATTAACTAAACTTCCTATATAGTACGACTATAGCCCTCTTAAAGAAGGTCTCTATAGCCTCGAACGAGGATTCTAGGCCTCCTATCCTCCTCTTAGTAGTAAGTATCGCGGTAAGTACCCTAATTATCTCTCTAATATCCTTAGTAACTAATACTATAAGCTTATTACTATTCTTCGCCTTCTTCGTCTCTACTACCTTAGTAGCGATAGTAGTAGCGGCGAGGCTTCTCTTCCTCTTTTTAAGGTTATCTTAAGCCTTAAGGATCTTTATCGTAATCTTAGTATCTCTCTCTCTCTTTTTACGCTCGGCTTTATTCTTTTTAGCCTCTATAACCCGTTACCTCGCCCTCTAAAGCTCTATATACTTTAGCTTTATATCCTCGATAGTAGTTATACTAGTAGGAGGGTATAAAGCTAAAGCTAGGTAACCTCCGTTACTCTATTTAGTAGTAGACTCCTTATCTTTATCTTTATCTTTATCTTTATCTTTACCTTAAACTCCTCGAGACTACGTAATAACTATAGCGATACTATTTACGTAGGTACTACTAGTAAGGCGATTACCTAGGATCTCCGCTATATATTTATATATTAGCGGTAGGTAATAACGAAACCGTACCCGGTCCGGGTAAGTAGTAAAGTAGTAATCTATAACCTCCTTCTTATTATATAGTAAGCTATTAGTATTAATAGCCTAGCTACTAATAGTACCTAGATACTCTTTCTACGCCTTCTAGACGAGTTTAAAGCTATCCTACTTACTACAAAGCCGAGTAATAGTAACAAGATACTTTAAATCCTCTTCTATTACCTCCCTTACTACTAGTATAGTATTAACGAAGACGATAGGCTTAAAGCTACCGTTAGTCTATAGTTCCGCGGCTTTAGTATTAAGTAGCGTCTCCGTAAAAGCAATAGTTATATTAGTATTCTATCTTAGACGGCTTAGTAAGGCGGGCACCGTAGTAAGTACTATAGTAAGTAGTACCTAGCTTTAAGGCTCCTCTTTAGGAGCTTCCGGCATCGTAGCTTCTTCTAGTAATAGCGGTAGCGGTAGTTAGCTACTATCGTAAGTAATAAGCGATCTTCGTTAACGTACTATAGTATTATAAAACGACGATAAGTAGGTTACTAATAGTTCTATAGATTCTAAGAACTTTACGCCGTTATATAGTAATCCTTATATATTACCGTATCTATCTCTAGCGTACTTAAAACCTTAAAAACCCTTAAAAACCCCTAAAAATAGTATCTTTATAGCTTTATCGACGATATATTAGCCTTATAAAGGCTAATAAGAATATAATCTCGGTCTCGAAGTCGTAGGGTATATATAAAATAGGTAAGTAACTCGACGGATTATAAAGGCGAGTAATCTAGTATAGTTTTATAAGATTAATCGCTTATATATATACGACGAGGCTATTTATTTAGCTATAGCCGGCGCGGGTATTTTAAATATACTAAAATAAATAGTAGGATTATTACTCTAATAAATATAATAGAAACCCCTATAATCGGCTTATAACGGTACCCCTACTACTAAAAACTATATATTCCGAAGATACTAGTTTCGAAATAAATATAGCCTTAAGCTATATTCGGTTTAAAGAACCTCGAATATATAAGCCCTAGTTTCTCGAGGTTTTTAGTATAGGGATTATCTATATAGCTTAAAACAGCCCGGGGGTTAGGGCAGAATTAGTAATCGCTTTATTTAGTTTCTATTATTATTTAACCTTCTCTCGTACTATTTCCTTCGTACTTAATCGTACTACTATCGTCCTCGCCGTCGCCGTCGCTCTTACTATTACTATTACTCTCGTACTCTAGATCTTCTAGTAAGTATAATTATACTAAAAAAGGGCTATAGAGTACGATAGCGAGAGCGATAGCGAGAGCGACGGCGAGAGGATAGTACGAGTAGTAGATCCAGATTCTATATAGATTTTTAAATAGTAGGGGGGGGTCGCCTATTTAAAAACGTATAGTAGAAGTAATTTTTAGTATATATTCGGCCGTACGAACCTACGAAACGGCTATATATTAGTTATAGATTAGCCCTAGCTAGGGTCCCTAAGGGGTCGGGTTATCCCCTAACCCCTTAGGGTTAGGGGGGGTTAGAGGGGGGGTTTATATTAGGGGGGTACCCTCTAAGAGAACCCCGCCCCGACCCTTACCCCGATAAACCCCGACCTAACTAAATAGATTAGGGGTACGTAATACTAGTCTTATAATATATCGTATAATATATATATAATAGAGGGTAGAGATACTAAGCTTTAAATATTAATCTATCTAGAGTTAAAATACTAAGTTTTAACTTATAATTATTTATAACTATATATATACGAAGTATAAATATATAATCCTAGAATACTAATAGTCTCCTAATAGTTAAAGTTAGTTATTACTACTAACTACGATCGTAGGTCTATCTTTAAGCGAGTTCGTTTAGATATAGAGCCTGTATTATTACTATCGCTTTCCGGATTAACTATTACGTAAAGGCTTAAGCTACTAGCCCTTCGTAACCCCGGAACCGTTAACTTACGAGCCTTATACTTCCCTCTATTATTTTTATTTTAAGCGCGTCTTTTCGTACGACCCTTTACGCGATCTACTATACAAGGAACTATCTCGAGGTTATCGCCTAATAAACCCTCCTTATCTCGCTTAAAGCTACTAAGTATTATCTCTATCTCTATTCTAATCTCCTCTCCCTTAAATAGTAAGTTATTAGGATCGGGTATATCCTCCGTCTTACTTATATTATCGAGATTAAGTAAGTCGCGAATAAAATAATAAATAGCCTCCTCCAATATCTAACGCTCTACCTTAATCTCGTTAGATATAACTATATCCTTACGCGTATAAATTAAGTAGTAATCCTAGAGATTCTACTTCTACCGTACTCTCTATTTATAGTTATTTATTATTAGGGCTACGAGAATATTGAGACTATACGTCTTATTATCCGTATTAAAAGCGCTTATAATACTAAACTCTCGTTTAATACTAATACCAGCCGCCTAAATTACGAAAATATCCTTAACTATTATAGTAATACGAGGGAAGCGAGGCTCGATAAGCTTCTATTACTAGAAGAGTCTCTTTAGGTAAGTTTACGCCTCGTCTAGTTACGCGTTAGAGACTATTAGGGAACTATTAGGTAAAAGGAGACTTACTCTACGACCGATAGTTATTAAACTCTTTCTATCTATCGTTAATTATCCGGTTAGTTAGCCTACCTATAACTAATAAAGGTATTAGGGCCTTAGCTATCGCTATTTATACCTTAATAGAATCTAGGGAGATCTCTATATTCTTAAGGCTATCGGGTATAGCTCTTCGTCGTTTAGTTAGAGTTCGCGTTACGTATTTACTATCGTATAGCTATTTTAACTCCTCCTAATAATACGCCTACTAATCAAACTCGTTATTCTTAGTTAGTACCTACTTAGGGTTTAGCTAAGTACTAAGTTTTACGCGTAGATTAAGAAGGATCGCTATTCTATAGAGCTTACCTACCTAGCTATACGACGTAGTAGAGTAGTAGATCTTAATCTTCTCCCTTACTCTACTATATATCTTTCTAATCTCGACCTTCTATTAACGCGTCTTACTCTTTAGTATCTCCTTCGTATTCTTAAGGTATATAAAGAGACGATTATAGATTTTAAAGACCTAATAGATAGTCGGTTCTTTAGACGTACTAATAAGGGCGGTATATATAGTAAAAGGACGAAGGATATTAACGAGGTATTTAACTTAGCCCTATTTATTATTATTAAGAGAGAGATACGCGTATTCTTTCTTTATATACGTTATAATAGGCTCGCCTAACTTAAGGAGACGTACTAATATATAGAAAGTAGAATCCTACCTAGTCTTAATATTCTATATCGGGCGAAGATATTAGGCTATCGAATAAGTATCGTACTCCTTAAGCTATACGGCTTAAATCCTCTAGAACGAAAGCTAGCGTCCTTCGCTCGAATTAATAAAGATAGTAATCTAACGCGCTTTAGCTATAGTATATAGAAGCTTTAGACGAAGAATAGTATTAGTAGGCTATAGGACTCTAGGACTATTAGGAGACTATTAGGAGTTAACTTACTTCTCTTTAAGTATTTATAGGAATTTCGCCCCTTATAAGTACTCTAGTAGTTTTCTCCTCCTCCTCTAACTAGTTCCTTATAAGCTTATCCTTTATTAGTCGTATTTTAATATCGGAGAGAAGGCTATTATAGCTAAGCTATATTACGTACGCGATATAGGGATAGAGCGTAATCTCGTTTTAAATATTCGTATATTTATATAGCTTAATAATTAACGCGTTAATAGACTATACTATAGTCTTATTATTCGACGCGTTATCTATAGTAAACGTAATAACCCTCTGTACTAGGTCGAAATACTATAGCCGCCCTATTATAAGTTTAGCGAGATAAGTACCGCTATAGGTACTAGTATAGGGCTCGAAACTAATTAGTATATCTTCGAGTACCTAATTATTACGAACCTAATATACCTTAATTACAACGTAGCTATCCCGGCGAGGCGTAGACTATCTATCTAAGACGTATACGACTTTCTAAGGCGATAGAGGGAGACGTTTACGGATTATATTTTTAGTAGCCTCTCGTAGCTTAAGAATATAGTTAGTAATAGTCGACGAAGATATTATAGTAATTTCGGGATTTACGCATCGTATAAGACGAAAGAATTCGATATTATCGACTGCTATTATTACCTATTTATATAAGACAATAGTCCTAATAAGTTGCTAGTTAAAGCTACTAGTATATATCTTAATGTCGCCGGCCTCTATAATCTCTACTTTAGTACGGTACTTCTAGTAGATATTAGTATTTCGAAGACCTAATAGTTTGCTAATAGTCTTACTAATACCCTAAAGCCCTCTTTAATAGTTAGCTACTTTAAACCTCGTCTCTTAGAAATTACTTTATAGGTATTAGAATCGATATATTCCGTAAGACTCTTTATACCGTAGTAATTCCCGTAGACTATAACCTTATCGTATCGTAAGTATACGATCTTTAGGGCGCTAGTTATTTGATAAGCCCCCTTCTAGAAGTATATCTAGTATATAGCCTACTTAGTACCGCTAAATTTACGGAACTTTATTTTAGATTTACGTACTTTACTAGTTTCGTCGAACTTAGTCTTATACTATACTTATTCGATAAACTAGTCCTAGAACTCGTCCGTATATTCGGGTACCTAAAGGTAGACTTCTTTATTAAGGCTAATTCGTAGGAATAGATTATAAGGCGTAGGTATAGACGTAGACGACGATAACGATAAGGCTATAGTAGTATTAGAATATTAATAGATAAGGACGTAGACTAATATAGTATAATAGATAAAGGCTAGAGCCTATTTTCTCGTTCGAAATAAGACGAAAATCTAGTACGATACTAAGAGGCTATAATCTTAAAGAACGTAACGAAAGGTATTAATTTATTCGAATTTTAATAAAATATCTCCTTAGGGTTCGAGTTAATAGGAAGAATATTATATTATATTATAGTATAATCTTAGGTATTAGGATATATATTCAGTTGAATTCACTATTTAATATTTAGTTTATATGAAGAAAGATAATAGGAGAGATCCTAATAGTCTCCTAATAGTCGAGAGAGGCTGTATTCACGATATTAGATTTAGTTTAGATAAAGAAAGATAATAGGAGAGATTCTAATAGTCTCCTAATAGTTGAGAGAGGCTATATTCACGATATTATATTTAGTTTAGATAAAGAAAGACGATAGGAGATATTCTAATAGTCTCGTAATAGTCGAGAGAGGCTGTATTTACGATATTATATTTAGTTTAGATAAAGAAAGACGATAGGAGATATCCTAATAGTCTCGTAATAGTCGAGAGAGGCTATATTTACGATATTATATTTAGTTTAGATAAAGAAAGACGATAGGAGATATTCTAATAGTCTCGTAATAGTCGATAGAGGCTATATTCACGATATTATATTTAGTTTATATGAAGAAAGACGAAGAGAGAGATTCTAATAGTTTCCTAATAGTTAAGAAAGGTTAAATTCACCGTTTCTTATTTAGCTTAGATAAAGAAAGATAGAGAGGGAGATTCTAATAGTCTACTAATAGTCGAGAAAGGCTATATTTACGATATTATATTTAGTTTAGATAAAGAAAGACGATAAAGAGATCCTAATAGTCTTCTAATAGTTAAGAGAGGTAAAGACTAATAGTATTTATATTTAATAACTAAGGTATACTAGTTTTACTAAACGCCTCTATTCTATAGTATAAAACTCTAAAAATATATTATTTAATTATATTACCTACTATCTATTACTATCTCCCCGAATCGGCCTTACTAATTAAATATCTTTCGTCTAGATAGTAATACGTTTAGCGTAGATAGCGTATAAGTTAGTATCTATTACTTATTAGTATATTAGATAGATAAAAAATATACTAAAGTTTACCTTCGAAAAGGCTAACGATAATAGCTTCTATAGCCTCTTATAGGGCCTCGAGGGCCGATCTCTAGAAACGTAGGTCTAATTTATAGTTCTAGGTAATCTCGTAAACTAGTCTAGTAAACGGCCCGAACTTAGTAAGTATTTTAGTCCCCTTCTAGTAGCGACGAATCTTACGTAACGCGACGGCTAGAATTTACGTTAGTAAAGATTAAAGGACTATTAGTAAACTATTAGGTATTTTACTTACTTTCTAGCTTAAAGCGGTAGGGTACCCTCTTCTAAGGATTTATAGTTTTCTTTCTACCTTATTTACGAGGCGCCTTTTAAGTATAAGACGCAGCCGTACTTACGCGATTAGCGCTATTTAGTACTTTAGTACTACGGGATAGACGGATATCTATACGCTTTACTATAGATCCTAAGTTATAACTAGACTTATTACCGCCTATTGTAATATCTCTAGTTATTAGATCGGTCTTTCTTTTAGGAGGTTATTTATAAGAAGGTTAATTTTAAGGCGGTAGAGGTATTATATCTATCCTAGCTTTAATACTAGGGTCTATACTCTCCGAAGAATACGAATTACTTAAAGATTTTAATAGTACTAGTAAAGGTTATAGACGTTATAGAGGCGGTAAAGGCGGTTTAGGTAAGAAAATCGAACGGTCTTCGAAGTTAAGAGGCGGAGACGGAGGTATAAACGAACTAGGCGATTTATCTTCGAAGATACGAGGCCGAGGCGAAGGTACGAGCGAGCTAGAATTAGGTTAAGGTATATTAGGGTCTTAGCCGCCGTCTTAATTAGTATCTTTATTACTAGTATCTATATTAACGCTATTTATAGGCTCGTCTTTCTATTCCCCAAGTTATTTCTATAATTATCTTCTCTCTTTAGCTCTTTATATAAGGTCGCGTTTATATAGTTTATCTTAACGAGCGCGTATCTCTACGTAAAGCTAGTCTTCTAAAAGCTATTACTTAGTTTTCTTTCGCGGTTCTAGCTCTAAGACTTTTATAATAAGTTTTTAGAAAGATACTTATTTAGGGTTATCCGCCTAAAGTAAAGGTTAATATTACTAAATATATATACGATCGAATTCCTTGTAAATATATACTATAATAAAGATTAATAAAAAGAATAGAATAAGTAGGGTAGAATTAATACGATTAGCGGAATTAAAGCAGGCGTAATAGTAATATTCTAAATAGAAAATAGTTACGGAGGCGCGTCTTAGAATACGACCGACTAGCGTAAAAAGTCTATACGCTAAGCTAAATTAGGCGCCGAATATCGGCCTATATATAATATTTTACGCTTAGGACTAAGAATCTCTACTAGTTATTTATATTATCCTAGTATATACTATTCTATCGTCTTTTAGCCTCTATTTATATTCTTAACTATTAGTAGACTATTAGCTCTTATCTATAGCGCCGTCTAAGCTAATTACGTAGTAATCGTCGAATCCCTATATACTAAAAAAGACTACGCGCCGTAAGGGTATTAAAGACTTTAAGAAGACGAGAGATAAGGTAGTTCGAAGTCTAAACTTATAGATAATCGGCTCGTTAAGCCGGCTTATAAAGGACGGGAAGAAGCGGTATTATAGTAGCGAGAGGTTAATTTAGGTTACTATCGAGATAAGAATTTAAACCTAGAAAGTTTAGGTATAAAGTAATACCTACGCTTACTAAATCTCTTTCTTTAATAATACTATTACGGATCTAGCCGGTCCTAGGGGGTGGTCCTATTACTCTAGTTTTAGAGTAGTAAGATATATAGTATTCTAGAAGATTTCAAACCTACGAAGTATAAATATTCCGATTAAAGACGTAGATATAAGGTTAAGAGCGTAAAGATAAGAATAATAACGCTGGTACTAAAGAATAAACCTATTAATATTATATTAAAAGGCGAGTCTAGGGACGGGCTACGGCGTCTAATATTATACCCGTTCTCTCTCTATATACTAGTACTAAATAAATGACTCTCTCTCTATATTAACTATTAGAAGACTATTAGTAATACTCGCTATATAAATATTATATCTTAAGACCTAGATTCTACTAAATTATCCCTCTTACTTCCTCTAAGAATTTATACGACTATATAACGCTAAGTAAATATTAATTCTAATATAATACCGAGGGTTATACGAAATCATTTAAGCGTATATAGATATACCTAAGGTAGATAAATAATATATATCTAAATACGTAGATCGATGGTATACTTATTATTCTTCTTTATAACTAAGTATTATTTTATTTAAACGTGTTGTAGTATATATATATTAATTCTTACGGGAATTAAATATATTTATTAAAATCTTAATAAAATATATCCTCGGGGTTCGAGTTAATAAGAAGAATATCGAATTATTATATAGTATAACCTAAGGTACTAGAATATATACTTAGACGAATTTATAACCTATTATTAAGCTTATATAAAGAAAAACGACGGGAGAGATTCTAATAGTCTCCTAATAGTCGAGAGAGGCTATATTTACGATATTAGGGTTAGTTTAGATAGAGAAAGACGATAGGAGATATCCTAATAGTCTTCTAATAGTCGAGGGAGCCTATATTCACGATAATATATTTAGTTTATATGAAGAGAGACGAAGAGAGAGATTCTAATAGTCTCCTAATAGTCGAGAGAGGCTGTATTCACGATATTAGATTTAGTTTAGATAAAGAAAGATAATAGGAGAGATCCTAATAGTCTCCTAATAGTCGAGAGAGGCTATATTTACGATATTATATTTAGTTTAGATAAAGAAAGACGATAGGAGATATTCTAATAGTCTTCTAATAGTCGAGGGAGCCTATATTTACGATAATATATTCAGTTTATATAAAGAGAGACGAAGAGAGAGATCCTAATAGTCTCCTAATTATTAAGAGAGGTTAAATTTACCGTTTCTTATTTAGCTTAGATAAAGAAAGATAGAGAGGGAGATTCTAATAGTCTACTAATAGTTAAGAGAGGCAAATACTAGTATTATTAATATTCTACGCCTAATATATACTTTACTTTATCCTATAGTATATAACTCTAAAAATATATTATCTAGTTATATTTTTAGCCTAGAATTTACTCGCTACTACCCCTACCCTAACGAAGCTATCTTACTAACTATATATCCTTCGACTAAATAGTTACTCGCTTAGTATAGATAGCGTATAGATTAGTATCTATTCTAGATTAGTAGACTAGAGATAATTAAGTATATATTAAATATTACCTTTAAATAAGCTAAGTAGGAAGGCCTCGGCCGCTTCTTAAATTATATTAATAGCCGTCTTCTAAAAGCGCGTATCCTTAATAATAAGTAAATCCTAGGTAATCTCTTTTACTAATCTCGTAAATAGTAACTTACGTAGAAGGAGTTTAGTCCCCTTCTAGTAGCGACGAATCTTACGTAATACGACGGCTAGAATTTACGTTAGTAAGGATTAATAGACTATTAGTAAACTAATAGGTATTTTACTTACTTTCTAGCTTATAACGGTAGAGTTTCTTTATAGGAGCCTTTTAAGTACTTGTTTTTCTTAAATATAACTTAGGCGTACTAGTTAAACCTTTTAAAGACTTTCGAGTAATCTAGGAGCTACCGGTAGTAATTACGCTAGTTATCTTAGTACGCGCCTAAGGTTATAATTAGTATTACTAAATACGCGTACGCGTGAATTTAAAATAAAGATATACTATAGTAATAAATAATGATAAGAATGATTTAATAGGCCTAATAAGATATAATTAGCTAAGTTAATACGAGGATAATAGTTATAGAGGTAACTAGTAAAGGCGCGTTCTAATATATAATAGACTAGCGTTAAAATCTCTATACGCTAAGCTACTTTAGGCGCCGATTATCGGCCCGTACTTACTATTTCGCGCTTAGGACGAACTCCTTCTACTAATTAATATTATCCTATCTATAAAAGTAATTTCAGCGTATTTTACTTTCTAATCGCACCCTTAACTATTAGTAGACTATTAGCCGTTCCCTACTTTAGCCGCTCTCTACTATAGCGCCCGCTAAACTAGTTATATAGCGATCTATAAATAAGTATATATAGAAAGAGACTACGCGCTATAAGGGTCTTAAAGGCTTTAAGAAGATAAAAGATTACGCTAGGCGGTATCTATATACTATAACATTAGTAGCGTATAAGAAAGTAAAGAACTTATTAGGCTTTAATAAATTACTAGAGGCGCGTTAAAAGAAGCTTTTATAGGCGGCTACTTAAGAAGTTATAGATAAGAGGTATATCTATACTAACGTTCCTTACTCTTTTACTAGTCCTCTAACTAATTAATACCTCTAGAATTACTACTAGTAGCTATCCTAATATCCTTAAACGCCCTCTTAATAAAATTATCGCCTTCGAACCTAATAATAATAAAGATAATAAAGACGACGAAGACGACGACGAAGACAATAACGAAGAGAACAACGAAGATAATAATAAATCCCTTAATTAAGATCTAGACGTACTCCTCGATACTAAAATCTAGTCCCCTATAGTAGATAAGTAAATTAAAAAGTTTTAGGAAGCTACTATCGCTCGCTACTTAAACTACTAGTAAACTATATTTAGACTTATAAGGAGATTATAGTAGTATATAGCGTAATTATTAAATACTAAGGTAAATAGTCTAGTACTTATTACTTAAAATAAGAAGATCTATAAATATCTTTATAAAGAAGAACTATCGGTTAGTATTCCGCTTACCTAATAGTCTACTAATAGTCTCTAACGCTTATATAGGCCCTTATTACTATAGGGACCTATACTATCGATTCCCTTCCCTTTATCTCTTCTTACTAATTTTTTAATATAGACGAAATTACGATCCTACGTAATTGACTTATAACTAGCCGTTCCTTACTAGGTCCTACTAGTTAGTAGATAGTATATTCTATTAATAAAGCTAGATTAAGAGCTAATCTACCTAAAGCCTCGCTAGTAAATAAGGTATAAGAGCTTATATATAGTTCGAAGAGAGATACTACTTAGAGATATAGTAGAGTTTGTAATATAGATCTTAAACGTTTAGTAATATTACTATTAGCTAAATAGAAGACTAATATTAATAGTAATTATCTTAATAAAATAGATATAGTAGATAATAAGGGTACTCTAGCCTCTATATTTCGAGGTTGGCTTTAAGATAAGGATAAGGAGGATAACGAGGAGATAGAAGAAGAAGATAATAATAATAATAGAAATCTAAATAGTTTTATAACTAATAATAGTATTATTAATAAGCGAGATATATTAGATAATAAGTCTAAGAACGGTATCTAATATTATACCCGTTCTCTCTCTATATACTAGTACTAAATAAATAGCTCTCTCTCTATATTAACTATTAGGAGACTATTAGTAATACTCGATATATAAATATTATAACTTAAGACCTAGATTCTACTAAATTATTACTCTTACTTCCTATAAGAATACCTTATCTCTTAATAATATTATATAATACTTTATATAGGTATTATATCTTAATAAGCATTACGTGCGCCCCCGATTCTACCCCGATTATCGGGTCGGGGGGTAAATTGTCCCCGCCCTAAAACCCCGACCCTCCGTTTACCCCCGCGGCGGGTTGGGGGGGTACCCCCAAAACCCGACCCGACCCGACCCCTTGGGGACCCTAGCCCTAGCTAGTACGTCGACTAGATTCTACCAGATTACATATTCGAAAACGAACAAAGCGATAAAAACACCATATTTAGCTTTAAAACTGCCAAATAACCGAACACCACGGCTTTTTGGACGCATATTGAGCCCTGTTTGCAGTTTCGCTGCATAAACCGAACACAGCCTTATTTCTGAGAATATAGTGTGGAGAAGTGACCGCGCCATCGAAATTTACACAGCTCTACGAATCATGCGACCAGAACGTAAGAATCTTTGAATCGATGGCGGCTGAAGAGCGTGTCGTCCTACTCGACTTTGGGCTTGTAGGTCGTCGAATGGACTATCAAAGGCCCTGGTCTGTATGACGCCAAACGCCGTTCAGACAACATTCCAGTACGGATATGGTCGCACGAAGCAATCGCTTCAATACGTGAATGCGACGCCAATATGGATCGTGCCGTAAAGCTATGATGGTGATTAACGTTCTGATGGCGCATCGAATGCATCTGGAAGCAGTGACGCACTCACGCTAGCAATGGACGTTCCTACTTAGGTAAAATCATTGAACTGAAGCAACCATTCTGCAAGAAGTTACGGATGTTTGAAACTGTGGAACAAATGGGCGCGGCCGCGCTTTTGGCTCCGTAGTAGATTGGGAGCGGCTACTTTGAGTACGGGGCTAAGAACGGAGATCGAAAACATGTAAGTTGTAAGAGCTCGGCGGATCTACCAAGGCGGAGTGAGTGATGGATTAGGACTGCCCTATGGCGATACTCGCGAACGCTTGATGCAGCATGAATAACCGAGCCCAAGATTGATGGAAGGAAGAGGAGGACTGCAGGCGGAGCCGTGAAACGATTTCTGCACCTTGACAGGTGATCCTTAATTATGTAAGCGGACATGACTCGAGCCCCGTAGACAATCAACCTCCCTCCATAGGCTGGGCCCCGCAGTAATCTCCCCAGAGTCCCAGATTCCTTTTCCAGGCGGCTTTGTGCCCGAGCTTGAATATTAGATACAAGTATCTTCATTCTTCACCGAAAATCATAGATGTAGGTTGCTGTATATGATCACCTCTCTTCAATTTTCCCGTTCGTGTCTCGCAAGCTCGGAGGTCCCCACGGCATTTCCCGCCGTCTGTTGATATCTCTGTACGAGGTGCCGAAACATAGCCTCGTCTGAATCTGTTCGAATGTCTCCTACCAGACGATACGGGCCCATCAAACCAGTTCCATAGGCCACACATCCCCAACCTGGTCTACGTATTGCATGATACCTTCCAATCCAGCGCCTTGCTATGTCGCCGCTCCGTAGCAAATATATGTGTTTGATGACTTGCTAAATTATCTTTGATTTTGAGGGTAGAAACATCAAAGTGTTGAAGTTGCGTTAGTCATTGTCAGCTCGGTAAATCTAGCAAGGGCAAAGTTAGGAACGAATAGGGCTTGCGATATAGCCAAACCTACGAAGGCTCAATGCAGCATAGGCCGTATCCGTCAGCGCCTCCCAATTTGTCTCTTTGCCCGTGGTATTGTGACGAGCCCTTAGCGGAGAGAAATCGTAGGTATAAGGCAATCGGTCCGTGCGCGAGGATGAAAAGGAGTTCAGGTTGGTTGTGGAGTCGACGTAAAAAATATTGAGGCTTGCCGGTGCGTTCAAGACTTCAGGTCCGAATTAGCGTCCTAGACCTAAACTCTGGACAGTAGTTTTGCTCGTACGACAGTGGCTCTGCTACATACTTTGGCACCTCAGCTATCTATACTATGTTAGTATAGTAGGGAGTTACTCGAGATTAACCTTCAGTTTGCCACTTACTCTGAACACGATCCACCATTGCCGTACTTTGCATCGGCCTTGCTGCACATACACTTGTACTTGCCTTGGAATTCGTGCGCAGTTTTGTACGGGAACGGTATACGACCGAATGATTTTCCTGCATGGTCCTAACAGTCTTTGGTACAAGCTAGATCCTTATTCCGAACTACACAATAACAACCGCCTTTACTTCTAACTCTAACACACCCATAGAATCCGATTTTCTGGCATTCCGCGGTTGTTGGTTGGCAGCATTCTTCTGCTATTTGTGCTATCTGCGAAGCGTGCGCTGAACGTAGCTGGAGGAATATGATAGCTGATATGAGAATTGAGGACTTCTTGGTCTAGAGGGGGTAGAGCGAAGCACGTGAACTTTTTGAACATGTGACTCTGGTAAAATAATAGTCGAGTCTGTCGTCACAGAATCCCAGTGAATAGAGAAGTAAACTGAAGATGGCTCGACCTTCAAAAATCCGAAGAAGAACAAGAATGAAAAAACAAAATAATAAAAATAGCAGGTGTGTGCTTGTGGGCCTGGAGGCTGTGAGCTGTGAAACGATCTGTTCTACAGTACCCGACCTCGACCCGACGGGTAATCCTCTATCATGTCAGCGGACATGACTCGCGCCTTCTTGCTTAATAGCTTTCATTTAAAAGCCTTGCTCAGTTGCCGCCCTGCGTAAGATGTGTCTGCTTAATCACCTGCTGGATCATTCTGATTATAAAGCTAGGAACGTCAAGGTTGTCTAAGTACTATTTACTCACTCAAAAACACACGACCAAGACACGACCTAGCGTCCTTCCGCTGAGTTTCCTTCTCAAAGTCCAGATGCCTCTCTACATCGTTCCAGAACTCCTTCTGCTCAACCCATATTCAGACAAGGATTGCGATCAAAGCCTATCGCCATTGTGCTAGAGCAGCTGGACCCTTGTAAACACTGGGCAAGTGCGCAGCCTCCTCATCAAGATGTAGAATTGGTGCTCCACCACTGATCCGTAGATCATTGCGTTGCTTCGCAGTCTGAAATCGGTGCCGGGCTGCGTCCATGTCTGCACCTTCTTTCTTGGCGGTCAAGTATGTGTAGGGCCCGGCGATGGCTACGAATTGTGAGCTACTGAACTTGCTTGCAGATGATGATTAGACATACCACAGAAGACCAGGAGAGCTACGAGACCAGATTTCGGTGCAGCCTTTGAGATGGTTTGGGACATATGCGGTGATACAGCAGGGCCCATTTTGACTTTGATTTGGTGTCGAGGTTTGTTGTTAGAGGAGTTGTATCTCTAGGTGATTCTTGTAGCAGATGAATCAGAATGATAGACGAAGAGGCTTAAACTAAGGTCGTTTTTGAAATTGGTGTTGCGTAACTTGTAAATATACTGGATTGCTGAACATGTAGATGACTGGAAGTACAAGATGTGAGAAGGACGACATTTATATTGGCATGAAGAGGAACGAAGCGGAAAATCGGCAGAGGCCGACAAGAGAATTAAGATCGTATGACCATGGCATGGTTTTGGAATAGCGATATGCTGCGATGTGTGCCAGCACGACTTGTACCTTGAAACGCACGATGAGCGATGAGCGAGCCTGAGAATCTGATCATTGTGGTGTGATAGAAGGAGCACTTCGGAGGGAGTGGGTTGAAAGTGGAGTGATGCTGGCGAGCGCCGACGATGTGTTTCCGCAACCAGGGCACCCCGGCCCCCGCCCTACTCTAAGTCTTCCTTTGACGCTTGGGAGTCGTTGATCTGAGCATGGCTTGATCGGTTTCTACCTCAACGGCAATCCTGGAAATGGAGTGAAATGTCGTCGGTGAGTGAAACAAGATGGTTCACGCCAGAGTAGGAGCAGCGGTTCCGCTCGGAATGTTCGGGCTAGACGGAAACGGGAGTACCGTATTTCGGCAAGCGGGGCGACCAAGACTGCTTCCTCTCGAATCTCAACCTCTCACCTTTCTTCACTCAACCTAACAGCGCGTGTTGTATCTTAAAGCTTCGTCGTCGGATCTGGTTTTCAGGTCTCGATATCTTGGTTGGGGACCCCTGGATGCTTTTCAGGCACTGGATAGGCGCGATGCTGTACACCGACCGACCGCACAATGAGATGCACCAAGCTCTTGCCATTTTCACAAACCAAGTCCATGGACCACATATAAGAATCTATACAATGAAGGAAAGAGTCCTCGTGGGAAGATGTAGATACGGGCAGCGGCGGCATTCGCGGTTGGACAGAACGATGCTCTCTGAGGAATAGAGCTTTGATAGAACGCGATGCGAGCAGCAACGAGCAAGCACAAATAGGGCAATGGTAGTGCTGTTTGCGGACAGAGCTTGTCGCTATGAAATACCATCTGCCATGACGATGAGTACATGCATGTAGGCGGCATGTCCAAGCAAAATAGCATTGGCAACGAATGGACCATTCCATCCAACGAGCGTCCAAGTCTATGACCTGGTCTTCTTGCTGGATATCCATCTTTATCAAAGCCTACTGAATTCGTCCGCAGGTCGCCTTTTCAAAATTATCGCGCCTCTACGAACGCAGAACGCCGCACAAATTGGCACAAGATTTGCTTGCCGTGAGATTCTGGCACTTGCAGTTGCAGTGATCATAACGATTACCAACAACGTGTTGGACTTGCCAACAACAAATCGATCTGCGACTGCCCGGACAGTCAAGAGCGAACAGCGATGAGGTGCCGTGGTACTCCGTCGTTCAGTGATATCGGTCTCTCTTCATACACATTCACCCTGCCGCTCTCTTCAAAAAGCTAATCTAAGCTTCAGGACTCCAGCCGCACTACTTGTATATCCTGAAATACGCTGACCGCAACCTGCATCGATTCCAATCATGAAACTACAAGTCTTATTGCTGGCCCTGGCAGCCTTCTGTAGTGCTGACGCTCCACTCCCAAGTGGTGCCAGTGGTCTTAGAGATCCCATGGCCGTCGGAGATGATGACGCAGGATGTAGGATCACCACCACTTCAGGATCGCGTTCTATGCTCACCGTTGTACAGCAAAAATCCTGGGCACAGACGATGCCCCAGTCTTCACCCAAGAGCAGTTGTATCGCTTGACGTAGGCCCCTTGTCACCTCTCAGAACTGCTCACTAAGTTCTCGCTCACTATTTTGCAGAACTCGATTCCACGACACTTTTGTGTATCCTCACAACCTAGCCGAAGCCAAAAAGGTCAACTCGACTATCTTCTCCGAGGACTGTCAAGGGAATATTGACATCACTCGCACCTTCGTCGGCCGTGAGTTGAATACCGAGTATGTCTTTGGTAGCTTTGCACAGGTTGGCAAGACCAATCGCCTCAATCTTCTTGGAGTCCCGGAAACGTGGAATATGACGCACTGGACTGCATTTCAGAACAACGCCAACTTCGCTGTCACATTCCAGATGTTCTTGCCGGTTTTGAACGTTACTCTCCCTCTCGAAATCTGGACCTGGGTGAGCTTCAACGTAAGTCATATTCATCAGGTACTTTGGACCAGAATTTTGAGACGAGTCGCAGAGCAACGGAGAAATCAGTCAATATGACGCCACCTTTCGATATGTCGAGTACTACTTGGAGACCATTCTCACGCTTGGGGCACGGGTCTTGAAAGCCACTTCTCCTCAGATGGCGATGATGAATCTTCAAAAGATCCTGGCCAACAACATCTGCGAAACAGCTCAGAATTGTTGTACCGGAGCGAATACACAGTATGCCAGTTACAACGCTTGCTACGAGTTCTTGACCTCGGGTATCGTTCCCCTGGGCAGACCATATCAAGGTGGCCGGAATACAGTTTTTTGTCGGATGATCCATGAGCCAATGGTTAGCTACCGACCATCAGAGCACTGTCCTCACATAGGACCACAGGTACGCTCTGCCTTTCCTGTCTGCTGCCTTTCCCACATCTTACCAAGTTGCTTAGGGCGGCGGGATGTGTAACGACGACTTCAACTACACGGACAAGGTCCAGGGACCGTGGACGTTCTTCAGCAACGCGCCTTGGCTACCACGGTTTCCGAGCGAGGACAAGCTCATCACTACTGGTGGCCCGTTTCCGGCTTCGAGTAACGCGACATTGTAACAAGCGATGCTTCGAACTACACTACACTTTGTTCTCATCTATGCCTTCTCTCATTGATCTTGGGTCTGCTTTTATCGCCACTCGGCGAAAACCTGCTCTCTATTCCTTTCCAAGACCCTCAACGGTGATGAATCTGTCGGGCTACGTCATTGGTGAGCGCATTCAACAAGAGCCAACTCAAATGTTTGCTATTTGTTGGCAATGGATTAGTCTTTCATGATCTCAGGCGAGATTAAAGTTGTAAAGATGTATACACCTAGAACGTTTGTCTTCCTTAGATTCCTCACGAGTTTTGACTCCAATGCAAGGTCTGCAATCATCGTCCGATGAAGTTTTATAGAGTACAATGAATCACGATGTTCAGCTTCCTTCATCCGATGCATGAAGCGAATCAATCTCATTATAACGATATTGTAATAACTATAATGATGGTCATGTTATTTCAGCTCTTGATGCCTTCCTAATGGCTTCCTGACGCCAAGATTACGATCAGTGAATGAATTGGAATCTTTGCTGCACACTAGGACTGTTACAACAATTAGTACCTAAGTAGACGGAATATGTGGTATTCCGGTGGACGGCGGTGCAAACTTAGTAAGCACGTAATTAGCGTGGCGCAGTGCCTTAGCCACTCGAGTACGGGCCACTCCAGCCCCGCTATTAACGATGTAGCGATTGCATCAGATGAATAAGCGTTAATAACGTTCTTTTGTGTCGCCCGCGTAATTCTCTCCCTACCCCACCACGCGTCTAAGCACCGACACGCACGTCAAAGCGACGACCAACACGTCAAAGCGACTGGCAACACACGCGATTTAAGAACATCTTCCGTCGCAACTATGTATTTCCATTGTTGGCCTGTAAGCGTGAAAGATCTCGAACCTGTTCACGAACATACAACCACAACCGCACCCAATCACCATTGCACCCTGTCGCACCCCCCATCTCATCTTCTTCGATTCATCGCACATATATCGCAGACTCTCTAATCCAATCCTCGACAATGGCACGAATCTGGAATGCTGGCCCGCGAAGAGCCGCACAACAAGTCCAGCGCTCTACCTCGAGCGATCAGGATACCGAGCCCATCAGCTCAACTGATAGTTCAACAAATTCAAGTGAAGAGGTTTCTTCTTCTACTTCACTTTCGACGACACTCGGCGCATCATACAAAGACGCATCGGCTCACAAATCCATTGATCAGGATCCGTGTTCAAAGCAATCAACAAAGAAAGATTTCGCAAGCTCTCCTCATCCAATCTCCTCCGTCGACCGACAACGCCCGGTGTGGGGTCGCGTACGCAAGCCCACGGATCTTGCCAATCAAGCCGACTGGAGCTGTCCACTCCACCGGAAAGAGAAGATGGCATACATGTTTTGGAAATTTGCAAGTCAAGACAGCATTGATGAGCTGCTAAGTCACTCCGCGAAGGAAAACTTAACCCGGCCACGGCGAGAGGTGAAATTGGTCATGAACAGGCTATTAGGCTATGACTTTATGTATGATTCTAGTGAAGAGAGTGAAGACGAGGACGAGGATGAGGATGAGGTCAGTCTGGAGGAAATTGAAGGCGATGAAACGGATTTCGATTGTACTGAAGGCGCTCAAGATGGGACTTCAAGTCATGGTAAGCCCTGCCCTCTATTGGCAGAGGCGCCCAGCGTCAGGAAGAGAACGGCGGACCATGTTCAGAAGACGAAGATTGTCGATACCAAACATTCATCCAAACGAACCTCTCGCGAGTCCGAGCCACGGAAACCAAGCAAAGGCTCTCAGAAAGAGGTCAGCTCCAAGTCGAAGGTCGGCAAACCCCAACACGACAAACGCACATCACCAGCCAAGTGGAAGACCCAAACAGACAAACGCACGTCACCAGACAAGCGGAAGACCCAAACAGACGTGCCTCGGTGCTCCAGACCCCCAAAGCGAGCGCGAACTTCCCTCGATCCTGCCAAGCTAGCTAAAGAGCTTGCAGAGACCTGGCGCGCCGAGCAAGCTCCTATTGCTTCCGAAGTCAAAGAGACACGAGTTGCGGTTTGTATAGTGGGACAGCGAGGATCAAAGTCAGTCAAGTACAAGGTTCAATGGGCGGAGACTGAGGATGAGACTGAGGATTACTCGTTCCCGGATTCTTGGGTCGACCAGGGGGATGCAGTCATCACGGCTGCGATGGTGAGGCAATGGGAAACCTAACAAGAGACTGGCGAAAAGGAATTGAATCGATAGCGGAGATATTCTGCAAGTTTAAAGCACGGTCTGGTCAGCGTTTGGGCATTTCTTGACGGCGCATTGCAGCTGATAAATCTGGCATTGCAATTTTTGCTCTTCAGCTGGAAAATGGGTTAAGTTTAAGGAGTAAGACGGCGTTCACTGGGATAACGCATTGAAGGAGCTATGGAAACGCTATGATTATATACTAGCCTTACTCGAAGATGGCTCAATCTTCGATAATTCGAGGAAGAGCGACAATAATGAAAAAAATGAAGAAACACGACAATAGTAAAAAAACGAACCAATGTATATAGTAGCCTTATTCTTGGCAGCGATGGATTTTCTGAACATCTGCCGTACATACAATCAAACTCGCTTTCGTGCTCTATAGAATCTTACTAAGAGTAATTGTCCAATTCTTACTCGAAACACCAATCATTGGTTTTAGTTCCATGGATATGACCTGAGAAGATGTGATAGATTTTTTCTTATGTGGTGTAACGATGCGAGGAAAGGCGGCGGAGAGTGCAGATCATGCTACAATGCTGTAACTCAGCCTTGTCGGTACGGCTCCCCTTGAACTTTGAAGGTTTTGTGACCATACCTTAGTTCTTTTAGTTGCTCGAGCGATTCTATCGCTGAAAATCGTTCAAGGGATATCTCCAATTCAAAGTCAATACTCATCCCTAGGTAGAATCTCGTGATGTGCTTATGTAATCATTCTCCTCATTTTTCCTTATTTGTTTGAGCACTTTCCCTTTCGGATCCTCCCTTACACAATCCAACAACCTTGTCTGCATCCACGACTTGCAGCCATGAGGACATTCTCGTCCACCCCTTGATTCACGACAGTTGTTGCAAACGGAGGATCCAATGGTATCGCGTTGGCGCGCGTCCGAGGTCGCGCCATAGAGACCGCTTCTTCGTTGCGACGCCTTCAGCATTCTTATGCAGTAATATTGCGGGCGGACTTCCGCCTTGGGGTTAATAACACCTCATCACTGATGGAAATGGCAAGTATTGATGAGCCCCTTGCCGTAGGAGGATGCAGTTCGAGAGTCAAGGTCTTCGATGACCTTATAGGAATTTTGATAAGACTCTGGCTTCTGTTTACTGTTATTGCTGTTGAATTCCTTGCCTGTAGATCATCCTTTATACTACAGACCCCTACTTCTCATCTAATCCCATGAGCACGTCATTTCTCATTCCATCAGTTCAAATCATGTCCAGTCTGCCATCTTATTTTGATCATAACCACGATTCGTTAAGCGTCTGCCCAATGGCCTGCCGCGCTCTCTCTTCGTCGGTCTACGATTCCTTGGCGACTACAGATCTGCAGAGCTACGACAGCGGCCCAAAAGAATCTACTTGTGATGGGAAGAGCTTTATGACAACAAAGGAGATGAGCGTTGGGCATAGTGAATACGATCAGATTTTCGATGATTTCGTGCATTCCGAGAATGCAAACGATAGCCGACAATCCATGGAAAGTCACCAAGTCTTGGAGCCGAGAATCGATGAGGATGTGCACAGGCTCACATGTGTCTTCATGACGGAGCTTACTGCGGCTACGCCCGTGAGCGCAAGTGGCCGATTGAGCTTACCCCCACGGCCGTTCGGAGCGCTTGGGATTCGAGGAGCAGGATGTGATCGAGAAGACCTCGACCATTTCTCATGCGTAACCACAAATTGTGGATGCGACAACTGCAATCCACCTACGCCTGGCGAATACGTCTTCACCCCGATTTCCGAGGATCCAATGTCAGCAGCCTCAAATCACGCATCACCCTCGCTAATGTCGACGTCGACACATTCCGAATCATCAATTTCTATTCTAGACTTGGATTCGCCAACACTGGGTTGGACGTCCGGCTTATTCGACCTTGAGACGAGCTCGAGTCATTTGACTTTGGACCCGATATTCACCCATTTCAATACTGGAGGGCTTCCTTCCCCAGACGAGACGCCAACAGAAGAAGACGGTTGCTTGACTTCGATGTTTCCGCTGTTCGAGGCACGACACGAGTCTTTGACGCCCATGCCCACGACTCCATCTGCGAAAAGGTCACAGACGGATTCTTGCATTACTGGTGCTCCTAAAAAGAGATCGCGGTGGAGCGATGACAGTGAGGTGCTGGCGACGAAGAGAAGGAAAGGCTGAGAAATATAGACAGTCTAGAAGAAAAGTACCCATATCACTCAAACCCTGGTTCCCTAATCGATTCGTGATAGTTTTAACATGCATACTACCAAGAAGCCCTCCAACATCGTATTGACTATCATCACCATGTTTCCAGCTCGTTATCATCAGCCTGCTATCTCCCATCTCATGTTCATCAAACCTGCCTGCATGTGTCTCCACGCTGCCCACCAGCCCTTGACATGAATCATCCCTCCTCACCTCTATCGCTTCCACACCCCACCACGCTTTGATAACACGTCATCCTTCCGTTGATTTCCGCAATTAAGCCGCTATGACCTGATCAGCCTGTAATACGAAGGGTTACAAACGGTCTAACAAAGAAGAACGAAAAGACCATGCTGATGACGTGGTGGTGGCTGGATATCTTGCTCCATCAGGCTCCAGCGATCATTTTCACATCGCATCATTGTCTCTAAAAGCTTCAAAACTATCTTTTTCACATCCCATCATCTCATCGACTTTGAAAATGTGCTTCGCAAACAGATTCATGATGGTGCGCATACCAAGCTGAGTATGCAGTGAAGAAAACAGAGCATGAACATTCCACAATGAGAACGCTTATCACTACCCAAGAACCCGTGCCTATATATCCCTGCATTCCACCCTTTGACGCAGGACCACCAACCCACGTCAAGATAAGATAGGTCTATAGTAAAACCCCATCTCCAGTTTCTCCTCGCCAAATCCCTTCGCCATTCAACCCTCTCAACACTCTCTCATCTCAACTCAACTCTCAAATCTCAACCCATACATCCCATACAAAACCCCCCCTCCCCTTCCCTTCCCCCCAGAACTACCAAAGTCACATCAGAAAAGACAATCTACAATCCGCAGACCAAATACCCGTATAAAACCAACGCTCACCCCAGCCACAGCCACACGGCATTTCGTAATTTTCAAATCGAATAACCAAAGATCACGAGGCTCACATTGAGAGTAGGGGAAGTCTATAACTTTGTCGATTGTAAGATTACCACGGGCTCACGGGTGAAGCATGAGGTGGTAGACTTCGCCAGTTGGAAGAGTCCTGTCTTTTCCTCGCTGTCTTAGATATACATTGCGCGGCCTCCAGAGGAAGTATTGATGACGGGTTGGCAAGGGGGGATCGATCCAGTCGGGTTGGGTCTGGGAAAGGTGAAAACGATGTGTTTGGCATTATTACTTGTGTCTGTGTCCCGCGCTCGTCCCCATCCTCATGATTCATCAGCTTCTTCTTCCCGGTTGCCTCACTGTGCTTTCCGCGTCTTTCACGCGTTGAATCAAACACGCCTTATTAAATATCGCATTGGTCTTGTAGGGTCCTTCAGCCGTGAAGATTGTGATGAGCGCCTGGGAATTCATGGAATCTACCATCAAAGAAAGTGAGAACCTTCTACCATCAATCGGCACATGAGATTCTCAGCAGTGCCAATACTCGATTCTCATCAAGGCTTCCGGTCGCTTATCTCGACCTATTGAACAACTAAATGCAGGACGGACCACGATCAACCATAAGTTAAGATTATGCCAATTGGTGCTGCCAGCGACAAGACAAATAAGGCCAATCGCAAACAAGCAGCAGACTCGCTAACAAAACATTAATGCTCCCCCTCATCAGACAAGGTAGCACCTGCGAGCGCTGCAGGCCCGCCCGCGTCAGTACCTTGACTATCAGGTCTGTCACTACTAGTAGCAGCTTGGTTTTTCTTCGCCTCGGCTGCTCTCGTCTCTTCTTCGACCAAAGTGGCAGCATCGTCCTCAGCGTCCATACGCATGAGATATGTTTCCCAAATTTCAATCAACTATCGAAAAGGTTAGCTTCACATCTTCTTGATAAGGATATGTAAAAACTCGCCTCTTTCTGTGCCTCAACAGCACTCTCCAAATAGGTCTCGACACCACTCTTGAACTCCTCAACTTTCTCCCTCTCAAATCGATCAAGTTCTTGCCTCAAGATTCGGCCCATGTCATCAAACAGCAATCGAGTTTGATGGGCTTTTTTCCCGGCATCTGCGACTTCGGCGCTTAGCTGATTCAACCGATCAGTCTGACTCCGTCCTTGTCTCAGGAGCTTGTCTTGCATGTTCTTCCTCTTTGCAAGGTCAGCTTCCGCTGCGTGCCAGGAATGGTAAGACTTTTGCCGCATTTCGAAAGCCTTTTTACATGAGCCGATCAGGCGGATGTACTCGTCTATGACTATCCCGAGTGTGAGAACGTCTTGTTGCGCCTGGCGTTCATAAAGTTCGCGTATGCGAATTTGAAGATTTGATAATTCGTCCAAGGGACCAGAAAGTAATGGCGACAGCTCAACAGCTGCCAGGGAATGCAAGGAGGCTGAAAAGTCACCGCACGCTTCCGCCAACGACTTCCGCTGGGCGATCACAGTATCTGTTGCCTTCTGTAATGTCTTGAGCTGATTCTCAAGCCCATCAAGATACACCCTGCGGTCATGGAACCAATCGTCGTGTTCAACGAATTTGCCAGTCGAAGCACCAATTCCGAAGAGACCTTTGCTTTCTCCGACCAGCGGCTCTTTGCGCTCCTTGTGCTTGATGTCGACATTGAACGCCTCACTTTCCAGAAATAGCTTTAAATCGCCATCGTGTTGTAATGTGGGATGCAGCGCAATTTTGTTGAGCATTCTCTCAAGAGCTTGTCTTCGCGATTCCACAAAGTCGGCATTGAATCTTCCTACAGCCTGCTTTTCTGGGGGAGGTGGAACAATTATGCCGGGGTTGTTTTGGTGCAGCTGACTGTATAACCATAAGAAATCGCGGAATCGACGGGAGACGGAGAACTCTGGGGATCGGTAGGCTTTCGAGGTGGTCTGGCGCCATGCGAATTAGTATCGCCATCCAACAATTCTGAAACTATTTGCATACCTTTGTATCAACACTGTATTCCGTATGCGCACTTGTGAGATCTCCAACCTTATGAGGATCGCCAACAATGATATGGAAGGTCGGTTTCGCAGCTTCCACAACATTCATAGACGGCGCTACCTGTCGCTGTAACCCGTCTGTCTGCGGAGGCTGCACTGGCGGAGGCTGCCTTGGTCTTCGTGGTCCATCACCATCTTCATCCTCGCGATCATCTAGATTGACAGACTCCATCATACCCCGAAGTGATGATTGCGCACTCGGTCCAGTCGCGCGCTGTTGGTTGAGCGGCCCATTTTCGTGCTGCGAGTCGACGAGGGTTTCTTGTGACTGCGCTGGTGCTCCCAGTGGTCCTAGAGGTCCAAGTGTGTCGTCTACAGCTTCGAGCTTTGTGGGCTGAGCTCCAAATCGTGCCGGTACCTTCTTCCCCCGACCTCGAGGGCGGGACGATGGAGCTGGAGCACTGGATATAGAGGCGTGTAGACTTTCGGAGAAATCTGCCTTCGAGTTAGAAACCGTGTCAATTGTCCATATAGCTTCATTCGCGCACCTAGACTTTGTGTATTATCGTCAGGACTGGATTTGGGCAGGTTTTGGCTGGGGCTGGCGCTTTGAGAGGGGACATCTAGGCATTGATATTAGCATCAAGGACACCAAAATGCAAGTGAATCTGTTACCATCCCAGGGTGAAGCTTCGTGGTCGTCCATGCTCATTGGGGAAACGTGCATAGCAGACCGGATTGATTGAACAGAAGATGGAGACGTTATTGGGACCTCCGGGGACTGCTTGGCGCTGACATCAATTGGGCGAGGATGCGACATATTGGACGGTTATATCAACGACAAAGTAGAGCCAATCGAATTTCACGATGGCCATATTTCAAAGAGAAAAAAGAAGGGCGCAATGAAATAACCATCCTTCCTTCTACGTGTATAGTCTTGGAAAGCGTCACGGAGGAGAGTTAGAGGAAAGACCGGTACGGCGAATATTACTAACAACATATTCATCTAAGTCATGTCTCCAACCAGATTTCAGATATTGCACAAAGTAAACAGTGTCTTGAACTGCTTCTAATCTATTCTGTGTCAAGGCCGCAATGAAAAAAGATACCGTACACGAGGATACATCCTTCAGCTGCTCCAGCTGTCTATCGATTCCATGCCCACTCCAACTCCTCAAACGATTCCTGAGTTCGTGACCGCCATGTAAACGCCAATAATACGCTGCTAGGCCAGTATGAACAAGATTGTGCTGCCCCGAGAAAGCTCATAGCTTAGGCTTGGCCTCGAAACTAACCTGAGCCTTGCCATGCTCACAAGTATAACACACCTTCCCATCATCCTTCCTCCTCATAACGCCAGTCATCTGTCCCATAGTCTTTCCCAGATGCACAATCGTGCTCTCAACCAGTAGCACCGTCCCCTCAGGCGCCGGTCTGAGATACGTGCAATTAAGCGTCCTCGAGACATGCGCGCCATCCCAAAATCCCTCCCTGGAAACGGCACTAACAGTCATGGATGTGCAGAGATCGAATATGAGAGCGACGGCGCCGCCGTGGAGATTACCACCGCCATTGCAGAGCGAAAGAGGGACTTTGAGCTCGAAGGTCGAGTAACCAATATTTGGGTCTTTGACATCGCGATCGCAGGAGATGAGACGGAGGTGATCTTTCACTACGGAGTCGAAGGACTACTCACAGTTACCATTAGCAGGTTAACATCGGTCAAGTAGACTTGGACATACCTCGAATCTCCTTTGCATCACATATTCCCAGAAGAACTTGAGACGGTCGAAAGGTGTGTCCAGCTTAACATCTCCATCCTCGTCTGACATTATGGCGGCCGCAGGACGATATGCCGGGCGGGACTTTGACATTTTATGTGTCCGGAAGTCTTGGGAGACTTGTACTGAAACATGGTTACGGTGGTTGTGCCTACTCATGGCAATGAAAGATGATACGCTCAGAGCCTCGGCTGGATGTCTGGCCAATCACATGCGGACCGCCTCAACTACATTCTTAGTGCGCATGTTGACCTCGGAGTTTCGGAGTCGTCATGTATGGAATGCCTAGCATATTGAGTTTGGATCATGCTTGGAGGCAAAAGATGGAGGATCGTACCTCCGTAAGTCGTGGCAAGCAGAAGAAAGTGGGGACGGGATCAACTGATGCCAAGGCCTATGCCTCGGGCGGCGGGAGGATTCTCGCATACCAATATGGACGTTCCTCGATCCCCATTGGAGGCCTCTAGACTGGTCGCAACATCACCCAGGACGACACTCCAAGAATCACCAAAGCTAAAAATCAAACCATCGAGCTCATCAAGCATAGTAGTGACTAGGACACGCTTCATCTACTCCAACAAACACCGCTTTTCATCCAGACTACCGGCATGCCTCAACCAAGTATAAGGGACAAATGTATCAAATCTAGAGAAGGTTATTCATCTGCTGCATCAATCGTGCCCCTTCTTGCCAAAGAAAGAGTTCAGCAACGCGTTTGAAGTGGAAGTGAGTCTGAGGATTTGGGAATTATTCGATCAACTCAGATTTGAGAGTGAAGTTGGACGACTCAAACGTGAGCCTATTGACGATTTAGCGTGGTACCGTAACAATATGATAATACTGGAGCGTAGCGTCATGGTCAAAACCCGTTGAGGAAAAGGAGCAGCTTATGCCGTAACTATCAATATGCTGAAGACACCTGCCAATACTCTCATCAAGGATCCTTTTGAAGAAAGGTTGGAAGGGCTTGACAGAAGGTAAATCGAATCAGTTCCTAGTCCTGAAATTTACGACACGAAGGGGGCATGCTTACAAGTCTTTGGAAGCCTTGGTATTTGAAGAAATACATCAAGTGAAAACGTAGACACGAAAATCCAGCACAGTAGCAAGAGCAGATATCTCCAATGCATGTTATGAAGCATTTTTCTTCACAATAAGTGCCTGGCGGACATACCCAAACCATTTTTCCCACGTCATGCCTGATTGGCTGTCTAAAGTAGATGCGACGCGATACATGATTTCCGGACCGTTGATGATGCCACTGCTGACGAACTCAGCCTTTCGAGTCGTGGAGGTCATCTATCATACATGTACTGGTCGTTCATGACACCCTTGTCAGTGCATCCTTGGCAAGGCTGTCGAAGCTCAAGGCTAGGACATCTTATTGCCATGTTCATATCAAATCTTCTATCAACAAGTTTGGGTAGATACAATATGGGAAAGTCTAGCTAAAATCGGGCTTTCGGATTCGTCTTTCTAAATCTGAACTAAATTCCTAGACTAGAGTTGAATTTGATCCATTCATCTTCGTTTTTCCGTGCAGTATGCGAATCGATACCCGCCGCATCAACATTCTATGTTGATGTGACAGAACACGCCATGAGTTCCCTCAATTCTGCCTGATGGACATCGATTTTAGCCTTGGTCTCATCCATGATCGCAGTCGTGAACCTCATTGCCCTCTGGGTCGATTTGATATATATCTCGAGGTTATCATAGAGTTCGCCGTTCCTGATCTCGTCGTTGCTCCTCTGAAAAGCCCTGCAGTAAGCCTGCAGGACGTCATTTCGCCTGGCCCGAAGCTGGTGCAATTGTGCTAAATATGCACGTCCATGTTCAATGTCTCGTTCCACCGAAGCATACCGCGATTCTGGATAAATTTCTTCTCTAGATTGAGATTGGCGAGATTGGCGGCATGGATGTTTGATCGGGCTTGAAGCAGAATTCGCAAGATCATGTTCGCTATTCTGCAATTAGAAGGCTTTCGAACCATTATCCGTAATGACACATACCGAGACGAAAGGTATTGAAGTCGCTCAAAATATTCGTCCTGTACGCGAAAGTAACACTCAGCCCATGAAGACGTCGTCGTCTCTTTCCAGTTGAAATCACTCATCCATGCTTCCTTGAAATGTGTAGCTACATGATCGACTCTATCCGGCCAATTGAGGGAGCACAGGAGGCAGAAAGGGCAGATTAATTTTGGATCTGAAGGGTTGATTCGCGGAGCCTGACGTTCCCATTCTTGAACCTTGTTTTCCATGCAAGACATATCATATACTCTGTGGGCGGTGCGAAGGTGTTGCACAAGACCATCTCGCCGAAAAAAGGTTCTTTCCGTCTCTTTGCGATATGTGCACTGGGCATGTTTGTGATCCTCTAGGTGGTTGTCCAGCTGCGATGCGTGATAATGCTTGTCGCAGTACATGCACTTCGTCCCACATTTGTCCCCACTTTTCCTGCCGTTGCACACCCAAACTGTCTGCGGAACATGAACAGCTTCCTCGTGGCGTCTCCAAGTATACTTAGTGTCGAAGGAATTTTCAATGCCACAAAAAGTGCACACATAGGGTCGAACAAGATGATTTCCTGCTGGACCGTCGTGCTGTGTGCTCTTCTTTACCCTGTGCGTCTTCCGCCATTGCCGTCGACCTTTTCTTGATGCGCGGCTGGTGTTGGACAGATTACTGGCCGTGGATGTCGTACTGTGAATTGAGATTGAGCTGGTACCAGAATGTGACGAGTTTCCGCAAGATATGTCTGAATGAGCGTAGCCAAAGTCAAGTGATCCGGTTTGAGAAGTATTCTGGAAACACAATGGAGTAGCAAATGATTCTGTTATTTCAGAACCACTAGGTGTGACTACCGGACTAAAGGATGTCGTGGCCGGGAACGTACTAGACGTGACTTCCCCCGATTCGGATTGCAGTGCCTCCAAGCTTCTTCGGGTGAGCTTTGTCCTAGTCAATGATCCTGTGGAGACCGTGATATCGGCTCCCTGATCCTCTGTGTTTATTTGTTAGCGGAAGAATCGCACAAATCAAACCACGCACCTGGAGGCTGGCTTCGGTTCCTTTTGTTAGAGAACCATGTTTTCACTTGCTTTGTAGACATCTTTCCACGTTTAGCAATAGATGCTATCTCCGCAGCGTCAGGGTACGGTTCGATCCGAAAGGAATTTTCCAGTGCCGCCTTTGCCTCGCTTGAGAAGGCCGATCTTCTCTTTCCAGCTTTACTTTCTGCTGGTACAGCTTTGCGTGTCAAGAATTCATGAGGAGTTTCACCCGGAGCTTCAGCAAGCGGTGGACAAAGTGGTTCTGAAGCTAGCTGTCCTGACCCAAGGACCGAGTCTGCTAACCAATCGTTGATTTGCGAGCCTTGATGTGTTGAATCCTGGTCGAGCGTACTGGAACCCATGATGATGTCGCCACAAAATTCTCCAGTCCAATCATTTGCGAGGAGTTCGAAATCGCTGTCTACGTAAGTACTGAAGGGAGTCGTGAGTATGTCTTGAGTACGATCGTGATCGAGGCCGACTTGGTTGTAACCCTTGACAGAACTCATTTCATCGTTCCAAGAGCGCTCGACGGGGTTCCACGAGCTGTTGTCGGTCACAGGGCGGATGTTCTCGAAAGGAAGGTCATTGCTGATATCTAGGGAAACATCGTCGCATGCCGTGAGCTCCGACAAGGAAAATGCGGATGGAGGTAGACCGCCAGTCATGGTCAAGATGTCGTTGTTCGGCATGCTGCTTGTACGGGTGAACAATGTCGAGAGAAATATCGAGCGGCAGTGTCGAATGGGCAGGATTTTAAGGACAAAAGTGAGTTGTAGGGTGCGCGAGGCTGAGAGTGTTCTTGATTTCTATGGTGCTCTTGGCGTCTGCAATCCCTCAAGCCACTCACGTGAAACCGCATGCATGCCAATCACTACTAGTAGTAGCCTCGATTGTGACCACCAGCTCCCAACGAATCATAAGCGTATGTGATCGCAAGACCATCAGACACTTATTTTGGGTACTGGACTGCTGCGTGTTCATCTGGACTAAATCAATCGCGATTTGTCTCGTACATGCGTGTCAACGAATCTGAGCACTTGGCTATGGTCCAAATTTCTGAAACGCAAGATACTATTAAATTGTTGTGATCTTATTCAGCGTTATTGTAAGA
Source organism: Venturia effusa (assembly GCA_007735645.1). Lineage (NCBI taxonomy): Eukaryota > Fungi > Ascomycota > Dothideomycetes > Venturiales > Venturiaceae > Venturia > Venturia effusa. Next base: position 877,563 of record CP042191.1, on the reverse strand, counting down.
TCAACTTCACTAATTAGCTTCGACATCGTGTCTGTTGGATGGATCTTAATATTCTATTGCCTTCTTTATGGCATCGTAGACCCCTATACTGATTAACAGATGACATGTTCGAGACTTGGCGAATTACTCACGAACGACATCTGGCATCAAGAACTTCTCGTAAACAAGGCCAACATGCGTAGACCAGCCCGCTACACGCTGTACCGGCGCCTCCAGTCTCAAGAAGCACTGTTCTTGTATCGTTGCGGCAACCTCAGCTCCAACGCCTGCGTTGACCATGCTCTCGTGAACGACCACAGCTCGACCAGTCTTTTTGACACTTTCCAAGATGGTCGGTCGATCCCATGGGTATATTGTCCTCAGATCTATCAACTCGACACTACAATCAAAATCTTTCTCGGCGTGTGTTATCGCATCGCTACATGTGTATAAAGGTGCTCCGTAGCTGATTACTGTGACGTCCTTGCCAGGCTTGAGGATCTCGGCTTTGGAGAGAGGTAGTGTGTATGGGTCTACTGGGACTTCTTCGCGTGATGCTCGATATAAGTTCTTAGGTTCCATAAATATGACCGGGTCGTTCGATGCAATAGACGCAGCTAGGAGTCCTTTTGCTTGGGACGGAGAACGAGGCATGACCACTCGTAGGCCTGGGATGTGCGTGAATAGTGATTCGGGAGATTGAGAATGGTATCTGGACATGATGTTAGCGACTCTTCAACTCAGGGCTCGCTCGACTTACAATGCTCCATGGCCAACACCTCCACAAGGCATTCTGACGACCAGTCCACCACAATCTACCCCTGTCGTTCCAGTCCGATACCTGAATTTTGCTGCTTCATTGACCAATTGGTCGAATGCCGGATAGACATAGTCCGCAAACTGTATTTCTGCCACCGGTCTCATTCCTTGCGCTGCACATCCTATTGCGAACCCAACAATTCCCTGCTCGCTCAATGGCGTGTTGAAGACGCGCGAGTCTCCGAAATCCGATTGCAGATTTGCACTGCATCTAAAAACGCCCCCAAACGCGAGATCTTCGCCGAATATGAGCACATTGTCGTCCTCAGTCAGGGCATGGCGAAGGGCAGAATTGATGGATTCGTGTAGTTGCTGCCGCACGGTTTTGGAGTGTTTTCGTACACTATCTGGCAGTTCAGGATTGGCCAAAGCCGAGGATGCAGTGTGATGCAGTAACGGGGTGGTGGAGAAGTCTATTGGGACGTTTAGACGCGCATGGGGTGGATGTGCGGAGTAAAAGCGCGGATGTGCTGCAATCAGGGCTCGCAGCTCAGCTGGAGCACGAAAGAGGGCGCGCGGTATGAGGTTGGGAGGCATGGTACTGTGCTACACGATAATTGGGCTTGTGGAGTGCTACGAGGAGACAAAGTGACCTTTATGAGGGAGAGATGGAGGATCAACTGAGGCGGCTACCTTCGGCTTAAGGAGTATTGGCACAAGTCAGATGGGATTTGACATATAGGTTAGTAGTAGACCAAACTCGATCCGAGAGAAGACGTCTGTTGGATCTGTCGATTGTTCTTCGTGATAGATGAGATATAATTCCACTTGGTTGTCGTAAAATGCTACTACCTAGCACAATCCATTTTCTCACAACTTGGGGTGGAATGCTGCCAATATGGTTTGCTTACCTAAAGGTTAGCACTCGGAATCGTCGCCGCAATCATCTCGTCAAAGAATACCATGCGGCCATCGAGTCTTGGATGCTGATTGGCAGATCCTCCGTATCTCTGGCTGACGAGAAGCCCGTAATTATTATTTGCGGCCTGTAACGACTTGGGTAAAGCATGCTCATGGCTGCTTACGGCTAGGGCATGCTTATGTTTACCAGATCCGGGTCGACCTCGGAGCCGATTAAAGAAATGTTAACGAAGACAAAGAGACACAGAAGGAACAATCAGATGGGTTGCTTACCTTCTTCTCTCTCGTACAGACAAACCAACCATCGATTTCTCTTCTGTTGCTCAATTATTATACTGGTATTCAAGCTGCACGCACAAGACGAAGTACTCAGACCACAGACCTTGTTGTCCACCCCTAGCCCCAGGTGATCGTCGTACAGACGGCCCAGGCCCGAAGCGAAAGCGACATCGAAAGGCGACATCCCAGAGACTACCCAGAACAACAAACAACTTGTCCTCCTGCAATTGGTGCCGACGCCGACGCCGACGTCCTCCTTGCTGCATGGCGGCCTCAACCTCTCCCACCAACCCCATCAGGCGGAGACAACCGTCCTCTGGCTGCCCGTCCTGCCTTCGAATCCCCGCCATCTCCGTCGCGTCGAGCCTCCTCATTGTAGCTATTGCTTCGTTGCCGGGAGCAACTGCAGTGCCTATATCTGAAGCCGCAGGAGATGTCTATCCCTACGCAGGAGCAGAACCCAAACCCGCTGAGGATGCTTCGTTATGGCTGTACCTCACAACTGCCGCCTTGCTGGTCATTCTTGGAGGCGTCTTCGCCGGGCTTACCATTGCGTATGTCGAAACTCCCTTCTACTGTCGGCAGTCCATCACTGTATCTGCACCACGTCTTCGATGGCCAATACGCGTCTTCTCAAGAACGGGTTTGCGTTTGTTAATGCGGATCTACAACATCAACGATTTCGCACTGGAGATGCAATGTGCTCACGTTTTATAACAGGTTGATGGGCCAAGATGAGATCTACCTCCAAGTCATTGCCACGTCTGGCGAAGGTGCCGAACGCAAGAACGCGACCAAGGTTCTCAGGCTCTTGAAGAGAGGGAAGCATTGGGTCCTGGTCACTCTTCTACTTGGCAATGTCATCACGAACGAGACTCTGCCTATTGTCCTTGATCGATCCCTTGGGGGAGGATGGCCAGCCGTACTTGGTTCAACCGTCTTAATTGGTAAGGCTCCTCAGCTTCTTAACGTTTCCATCATCATTGGACTTCGGCCCGTCCAAAACCTCCATTTGCGCCGTACTAACAAGAGACAGTCATTTTTGGTGAAGTCGCTCCCCAATCCATCTGCGTCCGCTATGGCCTACCTATCGGTGCATTTATGGCGCCTTTCGTCCTCGTCCTGATGTGGCTGCTTGCTCCAGTTGCCTGGCCCACCGCGAAACTCCTCGACTACCTACTTGGTGAGGATCACGGAACCACATACAAGAAGGCTGGCTTGAAAACCTTGGTCACACTACACAGGACCCTGGGACAAACTCCTGGTGAACGCTTGAACCAGGATGAGGTCACCATTATCAGCGCGGTTCTGGACCTCAAGGAGAAGTCGGTTGGCAGCATCATGACTCCAATGGCGGATACCTTTACTCTGTCCTTGGATACCGTCCTTGATGAAGATATGATGGACAGCATTTTGTCCGAAGGCTACTCTCGTATCCCCATCTATGCTGTCAACAACCCTCGTGACTTTGTTGGTATGCTTCTTGTGAAGATGCTCATTACCTACGATCCCGATGATGCCCTACGAGTTCGAGACTTCCAGCTGGCAACTCTGCCAGAAACTAGACCTGAAACCAGTTGCCTCGACATCGTCAACTTCTTCCAAGAAGGCAAATCTCACATGGTGCTGGTGTCAGATTATCCTGGTGAACCCAATGGAGCCCTAGGCGTTGTGACCCTGGAGGATGTCATCGAGGAACTAATTGGAGAGGAAATCATTGACGAAAGCGATGTCTTCATTGACGTTCACAAGGCAGTCAGACGACTCCACCCTGCACCGTTCAACCGTGTTCGTAGAGCTGACAAGGGAGAAATTCTCACGACTCCCGACGTCCTTGTGCCAGACTCCGAGCAAGAGGGATTGCTTGAGGCTTCCGACAAGGACCAGGGAACTGGCGGACGCCCTTCAAGGGCCGCGTCTGTGACGGAAACTCCCAAGAAGCATGTGAGAAGACAATCTACTTCCGAAATGTCCAAGAGCCCACCCGGTACAACATTCATGATGCGCCGTCGCAGCAGTGGTGGCGAGCCTCAGGCAATGCGTTCAAGCAACGCCGACATTCGCCAACACCTGAAACATCTTGGACCTTCCAACGCGGCATCCAGACCAAAAGCAACGCGTATTGGTACCGTTCACATCAAACCTGGACACGTTGATACACTTGCAACTCTTCCAGAGACTGCGCAGCTTAGGACTTCTCCCAGCCCTGCGCGCCTAACTCCACCTTCACCGCGATCTATTCCTCGATCCTCCGATGTCAACGAGAGCACGGGTCTACTTTCAGCAGGGCATAGTGCCAAGGACGGCGTGCACGCACTGAGTTACGGTGCTTTCACGAACAGCCAGACTGCAAAGCATCAAGATCTGGAAGGCCATCAAGACGATGCGGAAGACAGCACAACAGCTGTTAACGAGGAAGAAGCCCCAAGCAGCAGGACCGAAATACCTTCACCAAAACCAGAGCAAGATCTTCTAACTGGGAGCCCTTCTGCCAGCCCGAAGCCAAAGTCTTCAAGCTCCCCCAAGGCTGGCTCTTCCACTTCTCCAGTCCTATCCAAACAGCCATCTCGGTCTTCAAGTACGGCTGTTGAGCCACCACCCAAATACGTGCTTGACATGGCCAAGTCCAAGGATAATGTTGCCGATGTAGATGGCTCACTGGAAGCGGATTCCAGAGCGGTATCGCCACCTCCAAAAATGATCCTGGACCTTGCTCCATCGAAGGAAGACCTTGCTAGACTCGAAGCTACCGAATCCGCGAGCGCGACTGGTAGATCAGACCGGGACAAAAGGCCCGTCAGTCGAAAGACATCGAGCTCCACGATTGGCTCGCTACGTTCGATAGACAACTCGGACAGTCACAAGAAACGCCGAGTCAACACGCGAAGTGGGAGTATCTCGGAGACAATCGTCGAAGTCGGAGGAGTCAAGAAGATGATCATTGAGACGACTAGCTCGTCGGATGGAGATGAAGACAGCAATGGAGGTGTCTCGGTATCTGCCAACAATGGCAAGGAGAACGCGAATGGGTCAGGGAGCAACAATGCCACTGAGAATGATGCTGATAAGGAAGGCGATGGCGGGAAGTCGGCGGCTGCTAAGAAAAAGCGGAAGAAGAACAAACATAAAAAGAAGGGCAAAGGTACCGGCATGGGAGACAGCCAGACCTTGACGAATTGAGGACAGTGTTCTCAGTCATATCCTGACTGACATAATTGTAGAGAAGGAGCAGAATTGTTCGGTCATGTGACGAAGAAGAGGTGGGCATGCGGACTTGTAAGGAATATGAAAATGTGGTTTGTATGCCTGAGAGGGATCGGGCGTACATCTACTCTGGGAACGGTAATGCTTCGGGGAAGAACGCGAGAATGGATGGCTGGCTGGCTAGCTGGAGGTAAGCTGGCTGTGTAAAATCAGAAGCACCTTCTCTTGCGCGCAACAGTCTTTCACTGTACTGAACATTCTTCTGAATAGAATATCGGTCTTTCACTGTACTGGACATTCTTCGGAATAGAATATCGGATACATGATCAGTGTCTTAATCCTAGCTCGTGACAATTATTCGGATGTGGTTGGAACTCATCATGTTTGCAGCGTGCATCCATTACTATCTGGGGTATATCCAAATCACCTCTTCCCCTTTCATCTCTTCCTCCTCATCCATTTCGATGATTCCGTTCAATCACCAAATAGCAATGCCGCCGCCGCGTCTACATTCCCTTCCATGGCCTCGAGAGCCGCGATCGCTTCTGCCCGTTCTGCACCCATTTCTAAAAGACGCTGTAGAGAGGTTCCGTCGTCGGCTGATGATATTTGTGGTGTTTGTGGCGGTGCGGATGGGAGGGATGCTATGAGTTGTGCCAAGGGGGGGTTTTGGGCTTGGATTGTTGCGTTTGTGGGGTCTGGGATGAGGGGTTGTGGTTGGCTTTGTATGGTGTTAGTTTAGTTGACTTTGTAAGATAGGTAGGTAGGAGAGGTTGATGTCGATTTTAGGTAGGGACGAGGTGGGCATGAACTTACGAGTTTGAGACGTTACTAGTTTCCGCACTTGGATGTGGTGAGCCTAGGACATACGCCTTTCTTTCGGCATCCTCGTAATCCGCGCTATCCAGTTTCCCCATCGCATGCGCAACATCGAACGCCCACATCCACGGCAGCTCGATCGATCTCTGCATAAACGCCGCCCGTGCGACATCCTTCTCCCTCACCGCATTGAAGTATTCCCAACCCATCACGCCGCCGAACTGGGTTCCGTACTTTGCAGACAGCGTCTTGACCACGTCCTTTAGCTTTTCCAGCGCGACGTGGCCGGCGCCGTTACCCGGGTTCGTGACCACGCCCAAGACGAGTTTTCGCGGGTTCCAACCCGCCGCCACGAGGGCTTCGTAGAAACGCGTGTTGGAGGCGTCGCCCCAGCCGCAGTAGAATTGGACGTTGTACCATTCGACGAGTTTTCCGGCGTCGCTGGTTTCGAGTTCGAAGTGGTTGAAGCCGCTCAGGTGTTTGTGTGATTTTAGGAACCTCGCGTGGCACAGGGCGCGCACGATTGGTGATTCTGAGGGCGGGAGTTCGGGGTGTAAGAGGCGGTATGTCAAGCTCGTTAGACGTTGGCTTCTGGGTAGCAAGGCCGGCATTACAGGTGCGAGGGTGATTATGAAGGTGGAGCCAAAGTCGGATTTGAGACGCGTGATGAGCTTTTGAACTGTCGATAATCGGGTGGGTTCCTCGACGTCGAGATCCAGGCCTTGGAGGGAGCGTTTGCGTATCAGTGTAGCTAGGACAGCGTAGTATGGCTCGAACTGTTTTTGACGTGATTAGCATCCGATTGACGCCTTCTTCGAACGCGAATTTGAGTATTCACATTTCTCTCCAATCTCTGGTAACTCCCCTTCGCAGCTCCGCCGAGCATACCCATGACCGTGATAGGCTTCGGAAGGCTTTGAACATATTGCACTTCTTGCCATAGCTCGTTGTATCGCGCATCATCGGGGTGGTGGTCGTTCAGCGTAATGTTTTCCGGTGGGTCATTGAGGTGAATCGCGGCGACGTAGATGTGGGTGACGCCAGTCTCGGCGAGAGGCTTGATAGAAACGAATTTGCCATTGTGGTGTATTGTCTGGTGGTAAAGGACGAGACGCGGCATGCCGGTAGAAGGAGTAGATGTCATGGTTGTTGTTGTTGCGAGGGACATGGCCACCGAAATCGGTTAGATGCATCGTGTGGGACAGAATCTGAATGGTCACGATATTACGGTTGTGAAAGCAACTATGCGGATGGAAATCCCTCATGATGTTTAGTATATCGAAATTATCTCGTCTTTGAGATCGAGACATCGGAAAAGTGATCAAGGTATGCATGCTTTCAAAGCCGACATGTACACGCATGGTGGCGATAAGGCTTCAGCCTTGTCTAGCCTAGAGAACGGCGATGAGCGACGTAAATTCTTCCACCATCGCGCCTCTCGGTCTGCTGTTCGAACAATTCTCTACTATAACATTTCAATCCCCAAATTGATATCCTCATCGTGTTACAAACCAATATGGTCTAGAGGTTTACGACGCCGACCTTACTACGACCCTTATGATCAGATGTAGTATTGAATGCCCACGAAGAGAATCGTGACCTTAATTAAAAGGACTAGATTGAACTGGACTCGTGTAAGCTTGATTAGCTTGAGCGGACGTGCACATCTGGGGCCCAGTCATTTGGATGTCAAAAAGTTCGGTCTGGAGACCCAGGTTCGAATCCTGGTATGTGGGGAGGTTTGATGAAACACATATACAACTTGCGGGAAATAAGTGGGTGTTGGCATTCGGTTGTATGACTTTTTTTGTCTTATCTCTTTGTAGCAGAGACTAGTTCCGTTGTTTTTACGGCGCTCGATCACGACTTGATATGAGCACACCTTGCTCTTGCTACCTTCAGAGAATGGATCGAAAGAAGGAACTTGATCTGCAGACCAGATTCCAGCTCGAGTTTCAAGCTTCAGCGCTCGGAAAACGTCCGCATCAGATCGAATAGAAGATGAAATTTGTGAATAACAAGTCAAAGTATGAATTTTATCGAATGGTAAAGGACTAAGAACACAAAAGAATAGCCGATGAAGCAACAGGCTAAATTAATCCAGGAGGATGCAGTTGAGAACCGATCATTTCTTGTTTTCGGGACCACTCACCTTGAAGTTTCTTGATTGTACTGAGCTTGCTAACATGCTGATAAGAACACGGATCCCAAAAGTATCGCGGAGAATAAGGATCTTCGAATGAAAATTCTCGTTCCTCCTGCAGTGGATGCACTGCTCCGTCTCGCAGCAGCGGACGAGCTGGCGGTCCTAATTATCTTACTTGTTGTTCTAGAATTTTGTTATCTAGTTGCAAGCATTGACATCGAAGCAATCAATGTCGTGATCTCCAACGCAGCAACGGTGATATTCGTGATAGCCATTCCGCCTGTAGTTCGTGTTCAGATTTTAAGCTATCACAGTATGTTATTAGTTCAATGACACATGCAAATAGGTTGGGAACGAGGTCACCATACCTAATGTATTCCCTGAGGGTCTGAAGACATGCAGCTGAAGTCGAGATCCTGGGACGTTGAGATCTTACATCTGATTGATTACTTATTATCCTGCTCCCTCCTTTAAGACAAGCGTCTGGAAATTGGAATACCGTCCGCATTCTTCACATTGCCGGAAAGCAAAAAGAAAGAGAGAAGGAATTGTAATCGCGTATGATTGCAACGTTTCGCCAGGATGCGACGCGGTGGAAAATGATGTATAGAATACTTGAACAACTGATCTCGATTCCAGAAAGCCGCGCTCCCTCGGCATCTTTGACTCGTGCGTCGGACATTGACCACGAGCTACAATGCCTCGATACTCTGCTCAACGTAGATATACGGAAAGACTGCTTGGTGTGTGTTCCGGCCTTTTTCGTGCAATCCAAGTCCTGGTCGTAAACTCGACGTCAACCTGGAGATATCCCTTACTTATACCTCGGCTGGAATCTGCCGACTGTCCAAGACGGGAGCAAAGACCCCGTGTTCACGAGCCTGAAGACGACTACCCCAACGTCTGCAACTTCGTTCATTTTGACCTCCAGACTAATCATTAGATTGATCACAATAATCGCATCCTCACGATGGTCGCAGACGCTCTGATATATCACCCAACGGTGACCCATTACCTCAAGTTTGTCGCCTTGACAGGTGCGTTTATCTTGCTCCCCGCTCGTGAGAAGAGGAGAACTTGTCAAGAGCAAACGCCAAAAGCTACGCTCGAAGGGCTTTGAATTCTCGAGGCCTATCTATAAGCTAACATATCGCAACAGCTGGTCGGGACAAGGTCCTGCGAACCCTCCAATACTTCTCCCGTTTCTACGCATGGTACCTCTACCGAACAAATAACCCGGCCGCGACCATCGCTCCTTTCGAGTCTATGAAAAAGAACTTTGGTCTGGCTCGTAAGATCTTGCGCTTTGGCAAGTTTGTGGAGCATTTCAAGGCTGCCGCGATAGCTATGGATGCGAAGGGAATGGACCCAGTGCTCAGATATGCCGCTATTGGTCGACAATTGGGATACGCCGGGTACTTGTCTTTGGACAACGTTGCAGCTGTGAGTCCACCAACAAGACACTATTGGATGAGGGTTGCGAAAACCAATATGCGTGCGGAACAACGCGGGATTTACAAACCCTGGCAAGAGCATGTCGCTGACTCTTACCAGCTCGATGTCGTCGGCATCAAGAAGTTTCAGAACGTTAAGCAAATCTCCCGGCAAGCGACCAAATTCTGGATGGTCGGTCTCCTCTGCAACGCTCTCGCAGGCTTCTACAAACTATACCAGCTCCAGCAGCAATCACAAATGGTGAATAAGAAGGAGGGAGAAGGAGCCGTAGAAGGGAAACGAATGGAGAAGTATGACGGCTCCGTCGAGAAGAATATACGATGGAAAGTGGCTAACGGCTGATTTCACAGGGAATGGAATGCTACCTCCTTACAGTTGTTCTCAGATCTATGTGATCTTGTTATGCCGACAACGGCTCTCGGATTCTGGGACCTGGATGATGGCCTCGTTGGCTTGGCCGGCACTACGTCTTCGCTGCTGGGTGTCTATTCAGTGTGGAAGAAGACAGCATGAGGGACTGGATGTGGATAAGAATGTCGATATGAGGTTTATACTGAGTTGTCTGGACGACGATTTCTGGGAAGATATCATTTCGCGATTTGTACAGTTTGAGATTTATGTTGAGCGACTGCGAGCTTATTGGGTTTGTATGCGAGTTGAATATACTTGGATTCTATGCACCGCCATGAAAGAATTTGCTCGCTTTGATAAGATGGGGTGCTCAATCGTGCTCCACTCCATCAACACGTGCTTGGGCGAGGCTGAGACCTCCTCAGAGCCTTCACGAGGATCTTTCTGCTCCAATCAGTGGACGGGAAATCCGATAAGAATCTCCAAGATTCTGAAGCCCATTCCCCAAATGTGCATAACGAACGCCAGACACGTGAAGCTACAGCATATCTCCCCAGGGGTACAGCAACTATCAAGAGAAACTCGTTCTCACCTCCCAATCCGCAGAATATATTTCTTATCAATCCAAAGCCTCTCCGCATCAGTGTTGCCAATCTTCAAAGCGCGCTAGTAGGGGTCCGTCGCACAACACCCCAACCCGCACATACCGTATATAATATAATGAGGTAATTATATGAAAATTTATAGGTAGGCTAGGCTATACTATATAACTAAAATAAAGAAGAAAAAAATAAAAAATATTAAAAGTTAATAGAGATTTACTTAGGCGTCTACTAACTCTAAATAATTTATTTTTATATTCTTCTAATATCTTACCTATTTTATAAGATATTTCTTTTTTTTTAAATAGAGTCTTACTATAGCTTATATTTACTACCTAGTTATTAACTAATATTAATAGATTACTATAATATATACTACCAGATTGATGGTAAAGCGCTTAAATTTGATGGATGTTCCACGAGTCAGTCGAGACCCACTTGATCGATCACTCAAGATTGGCAACACTGCTCCGCATGGACTCCGCGTAGAGGATTTCGTTTAAGCGAGATATCAACCTCAACGATAGCTACTAGCACAGCATACATATCTTGCAATCTCCTCCAACAAGGTCTCTCCACTACGATACGGTCGAGTACCCGCGTGTTGGCCCTGCAGCAGTCAGCATCCCCACCGAGCTTACTCTACTATGTACTAGCGGCTAAGACCCGCAGCGGGCGCGCGTCGACGGATAAAGCTTGTTTCCCGGCCCCGGCGATCATGACTTCAAACCCAATTTGTTTTTCTCATGTTTTGGAATTGGAAACAATTTTTCGCCAGTCCGAGGTAGACCACGCGCTTCGCGAGTAGGACGATTATGCGTATAAGCTAGCTAGTTCCCGCGACTTCCGTCTCTTTCACGGTGATGCGGAAAACACCTCTTATCAGGAGATGGACAAATTCGGGAAAGAGACGAAAAGAAGAGTGGGTTACAGGCCACAAAACTTCGGACACGGACACGCGAGCAGATCTCCGGCCCTTGGTTGCATCGCGCTCCCGGTAATACGGCAAGGCTTGAGATGCTGATCACGAGGACTAGCACTGCTGTTTATCTATCGTGGCTCTTGCATTGGCCGTTGAGTTGGAGGGTGCCACAGACGAGAATCGAACAGGGAACGGCACAACCTGGATTCCTGATTCTTGATATAAAACGAGCAATCGCTGGATCTTGAGCTTGGTGGACACTTGGAGTCGCAAGTCGCGTTGTGTGTCTCTATTAGTAGCCCTACTGCTCGTCCCTCACGACACGGACAAGGTATTCTGCCCTTATAGGAAACGCCGTCACAGGGCATTGGGTCACGGCCGTAGTCCCCCCAACTAACCTGGACGACACTCGATTCTACAATCATCACCTCGCCGTGTTTCGTTTCACACAGTCTCAAAGAACAATTGAGCGCGACATGTCGAAAGATGCTCACCACCAGGAGACCGCGCCCAAGACGTCTACCACCGAGTCGCGAGAAGGACGTGAGAATATAGCTTCGCAGCATGTTGCCATTGAGCTCTCGGACAAGTCAAGATGGGATCGCATGTGGCCCGTCATCGCTTGTAAGTGATTCCCCATTCATTGCCAGAAGACGAAGTAAAGCTAACCAATTCCCACCAAAGGCGGCGCAGGACTCTTCTCCGACGGTTACTTGAACGCGGTTCGTACTCATCTTTCGAGAAAGTCTCGATGACGGAACTTTCCTCTGACAACCTGTACGATTCTTAGATAATCGGCTCCGCAAGCACCATGCTAGGTAAAATCTACGGCAACGACTTCAAAAAATCTCCCGCCGTCGCCAATATAAATTCAATCACTTTCGCCGGCACGGTGTTGGGAATGCTCTTCTTCGGCTACACCAGCGACAAATTCTCACGGAAATGGTCTCTGCTCGTTTCAACAATTATTCTCATTCTCTTTGCTATCCTAGCCACGGCTTCCTACGGCGCCGGCGGAAGTAGCCATGGCATGTTCGCCGCCCTGACCGCTTACAGATTCTTCCTCGGTATCGGTATCGGGGGAGAATACCCGGCGGGGAGTGTAGGCTGCGCCGAGGGGACGGGGGAATTGAAATCCGGAACGAGGAATAAATGGTTCATCATGTTCACCAACGTCCAGATCGATCTCGGATTCGTCGTTGCCGCATTGGTGGCCTTGATAGTCGTGCGTTTTCCCCTTTCCATCCACCATATACAAGTACCTAGGCTCTCTGACCCCATATATCCCCTCTGACAAACCCCCCACAGGTCGTAGCAACGGGTGAAAACCACCTCCGAGCAGCCTGGAGAATCTGTCTAGGCATCGGTATCCTCCCACCCCTCTCCCTCCTCTACCTCCGCATAAAACTCCAAGAACCCGAAGCCTTCAAACGCGAATCCATGGCCCACACCCGCACCCCCTGGCTCCTCGTCCTAAAATTCTACTGGTACCGTCTCACAATCGTCTCCCTGATCTGGTTCATCTACGACTTCTCAGCCTACAGCTTCGGCATCTACTCATCCTCCATCACGGAGACGGTACTGGGCGACACAGCGCCCCTCTGGAAATCCCTCGGTTGGAACGTCCTGATAAATTTCTTCTACCTCCCCGGCTGCATCCTCGGCGCCCTGCTGAGCGACAAACCCTCCCTCGGCCCCAAGAAATTAATCACCTACGCCCTCGTCGCCCAGGCCGTCATCGGCTATCTAATGGCCGGCTGTTACAAATACCTAAACACACCCTCCAACATCGCCGGCTTCGTCGTCGTCTACGGCGTCTTCCTCTCCCTCGGTGAACTGGGTCCGGGGAACAACATCGGTCTCCTCGCCTCCAAGACCTCATCCACCGCCATCCGCGGCCAGTACTACGGTCTCGCCGCCGCCTTTGGCAAGGTCGGCGCCTTCAGCGGCTCCTACGCTCTCGCCGCCATACAGAAGAATGCGGGAAAGAATAAATTGAAGGCCGGTCAGGATCCGTTCTGGGTTGCTTCGTCGCTGGCGCTGTTCGCGGCGGCGTTGGCGTGGTTTTGTTTGCCGGCGGTTGGGCAGGATACCATCGATGAGGAGGATGTCAAGTTCCGGGTTTATTTGGAGGAGAATGAGTATGATACGAGTAAGATGGGGTTGGGAGAACTGGGTCGGCCTGCGCAGGGAATTGTTGTTGAGGATGGGAAGAGTGGGCGTGTTGGTTCTTGAAGTCGAGATTGGGATATGCTGATTATGGATGGCGAGCGTGCTAGTGCTTTTTTCCTTCGAGATACCCCAATTGGTGCGAGAGGTGCCAGCCTATATCACAATGGTGATGATGGTGAAGGTAGTGCATTAGCTTGGACGTATGTATTTGGTTTGTTACCTGGACGAGCCTTGGACACCATCACAACCCTTGATATTCCACTATATCCATTTCCAACCTGAACTCCTCGCTAAAATATGCAACTGGCCGAACTCCTCTGAAATGCCAAGTATGAAGATAGACAATGTGGTTCGCGATTCCAAAATCGTCTCATGTGCGCCCAGTAGTGAGAGCTAAATGTGCCTCCTTCTCTCATGCAACGAAGAGCGCAACCAAGGACTAGACCTTGTAAAAGCAGAAAGCATGATAAAAGCTGCACGCCTCCATCTCCTCATCACTAACAAGTAAATTCCCGTTCCTCGACTTGACATTCATACGCTCACTCAGCGGTCCAAAGTCTCGATGATCCTTCTCTTCCGCCCACACCTCGCGAAAGTCCTTGCGATATTCGAGTTCGAGGTTGTAATCCTCGGCCAGTGCGCGGAAGGCTTCCCATGGAACGACGTATTCGGGTGCCTCGACTGCCTCGGCGAGCTTGTAGAAGTATCGCCATCCGAACGGTGGGCGGAAGACTCCGTCGGCGGGAGTGTCTGTGAGGAAGTCGACCTTGTATATCGAATTGCCAAAGGATAGTCTGACCTTTTCCTCCTCTTTGGCAGATGGAGGGAGCGTGGTTTTGGGAGTTGAAGAACCATTGGGCTCTGTGGCTGCTGCTGCGATGGGTGCTGGTTGCTCAGCTGGCTTTGGGTCATCTAGAGTCTTCTCCGGGTCCCAGTCTTCTTCGTTATCGCTCGCGAACGTGGGCATATCTCCGTCGTCGTCATCAACTGGCTTTTCGTTTGCTGCCGTCTCAGGGTTTGACGGTGCATTTCTCTTGTGAAACTCTTCGACCTTTCTAGATAAGACGTGCGAATTCGGGATTGTCCCGATAAACATGCCTCCCTTTTTCAAAGACGCTGCCACATTCTTGAGCATTTGCCGAGCTCTCTCCTCGTTCTCGAATGCGTAATGTAGGCAGAACATCATGGAGACAATATCGAATCCGCCACCACCCCATCTTGGATCATTGTTTCGGTCATAGCCAACTTCCTTGATGATGGGGATGTCATCCAGAGCGCTTCCGAAGCAGTCCTTGACCGCAAACTCGGCATCAAATATGGGGGGACCACGCCGATTCTTCCTCTTCATATCATGGTACCGATCTCTGGCGTTGCCTATTGATATCTCGGCCGGGTCAAGACCAACATAGAGCGCAGGTCTCTGATGTTGCCATTTGATCAGATCTCCTCCCTTTCCACATCCAATGTCAAGAACCTTGAAACCCCGTTCCTTTGGCGCGTGCTTGATGATGAGAACACTCTTCACCCAATTGTTGTATGATCTTAAGCCTTTTATTTCCGAATCCGTTTTCCTCCAATCTCTGCCGCGCTCAGGTACGCTGTTATACCACTGCTTGACATAACCAGCGGTTGAGTCCCCGTTTGCAGCCTGTGTGGCCTGTGTGGCCTGAATCCTCTCCTCTTCTTTCTGCTGTACTTTTTGGATCTGAGCCTGAGGAATGCCCTTTGCCATTGGGCGTTTACGCTTTCTCGGAGGTGAAGCTGGTGGAGGAGTCGGCTCTTTCATGGGCTCTTTGCGTTTCGTTCCTTGCGATGAGTTGGCCATTTTGATGGCGATTGTAGCGTCGAATGTTGTACGCGAATGCTAAAAATTCTGCTGTGGTACGGTGATTGCAATGTAGTTGTGGTTGTGAGTGAGGTTCCCAGCCTGGAGGTGAGATCAGAGCAAGAAGCTCCGAGGTACCGTAACCCGGCACATACCCCTGTCCGCATCCGGCGTAGTATTTATATTGATGGAGATATCATTCCCCCTGCTTTTTCTTTTCTATCTCAGCATCACTACCGCAAAAAGCGCGACAGAGCTTGTTGCTCCAAGTGTCCAATTCGCTATGAAGACGCTGACAGCCTTATGTCGTGTTGCTCTTCCCTGACACTATACACAGCATCGTCTCGCCATGGAACCTATACACGACTCAAATAGACATCAATCCTGTCTCGCCTGCACCCTCCTGTGTTCAACCTCTCTCTCCAATACGAGGCTGATCGCTGAGCATCATTCACCGGGTACGGTTAATCGTGGCACATCATCAATCTATCTTAAAGTGCTTAATTCAGCCACGTCAAAACATAATGTGATGAATCGCCGTGGTAGACTTATTGATGCTCGCATCATGTAACCATGACTAAGGACGGAATTGTCTAGGTATCGTTCTGCATAGAGAATACTGTAGCCGCTAGATCCCCCTCTTTGCTTCGGACTTGGTGTTTTCCCCCTTCGTCCTTCGTAAACAAAGGCAGTGCTGATTTCCCTTCTCACATTACATTTCTGGTCTTGTTGACAAGCCATTCACCTTGCCCAATTCGATTCAATCTCTTTGTCCTGGTTCGATTGGCCATATTCGGCACGCTACGTACACGTACCTTATCTTTTATCTCTATCCTCAATTTATCATGCATTGTGACACTGTTCGGATTGCGTTTAGCTGCACACTTCCTATCAAGCAGATAAGGTGATCTCTTCAGCTTCCTTCTAGCTTCAGTGGAGTCAGCCGGAGCTAGGTTAATGGTTCCAGAATACGAGCTGACCCCTTTTCTCGCCGAACCAGCAAGCCACACCCTTCCACATCCGCGTCCACCAAGGATGTCTAGCCTGATCTTTTGAACTTTCTCCTCTCGCCTCTTCACTTCCAAGAACGCTTTTAGTGCTACTTCCTTCCTCTTCTCGCGGCGTAGTCAGTGGAATCAATCCCACGGACGTTCCATCAAATGAACCCCGTGCTGCACCTGTGCATAAATGATCTCCATGGCTTCTATGGATTGTGCTTGGGGTCCCTCGATGGTGAGCTTGCTCACATGAAGGGGAATTCGTGAAGTCGCGACTATTGCACCAGCTCCAGCTTCGCTTTGTACATAATTCTTGTCCTTGAACCGCCTCGTCCGGGATAGTGGCAATCTGACCAGCTCTTTCGAGCAGAGTTCGCGCAATTGAAGATGTATTTTCCTCGCGCGAGTGGCTTACTGAACGCTGACTGCCGGTTTTCTGTCCACGTCTTGGTGGAGACGGAGCTTGGAGTCTATCTAGATTCGTTCCTGTGAAGCGGAGGGACATTGTATTTCGAATATGACGTGTTATAACAGAATCTTAGAAATGGATGAAGTGGCTAGTCCAGTGTGTCACCTTTTAGATCTTCTTGTACAAGACTCAGTCACTGGTTTGCCACGTCACAATTTGATACACATGGTCTTTGGCCATATTCGTGATCCTTTGCAGTTGGCAAGCGTGCAGTACCGATCATAAAAAGTGTCGGTTGGCATTTTGTCGGTTATAAAATTCTGTAAAAGCGACACCGATATATGAGCGTTGAAGGAAGTGGCTCTGGACAAAGACATGTGAAAATAAAGCAAAAAAAAGATTGTACTATTCCTGCACTGAGGTTTGAAATTCGCATTCTGATATTTCTCGTTCAAAAAGTGAAGGACCTGAATTTTACATGGACTATCTTACAAAATTCTCAAGACCAATACCGATAATCGCGATCAAATCCCAACGCTCGCATTTATTACCCCTTCCATTCATTGGGTTTGGTATATCATACAATTGTTCTGCATCCCTCGGCCACGAAAATCTTGATGTACATCCCTGCCTACGTCGGCTCTTGCTTGATATATATAGCTGGCGGGAATGGTAAAGGTCAGCTAGCCATGAGCGACAAGGTTGATTTCATTGCGCTAAGTGATTCTATTCATGTTTTGGAGAGAAAACAAGACTGGATCTCGGAATTGAAGTGTTGGAATTCAAAGGGAGCCGCGGAATGTTTTCGACATCTCGATCCGCTCCAGCTAAGTTTCCCGGACTGTGCTTTCTACATCCAAGCTCTCTTCGTCTTCGACAACTTAGACTGCGATCTTTTCGTCGATCTGATCCCCATCGGCTCCGGCATTATCCGCCTCTTTCCCACCAATCTCATCCGGAAGACCATCTCCTCCCTCTTCCTCTTCGCAAATGGTGCCAAGGCCACCACCGGAAACCGTTCCAGATCCCGTTCCCACGACTTTAGCAGATCCGACCGGCACATACTCCTCCGCCTGAGCCCTCAACACGAAAGGTCGAGGCTCGTACCAGTACCGCACAAACCCATCGGGCATATTCATTTCCCAGACGCCTTCGTGGATCTGTCTGACACGTGGCTGCATTTGCTGGTATGCCAACGCGTCCAGGTAAGCCTGCTGATGATAGGCGTTCAGATTGATTCGCGCGTTAGTGATGGAATTGACTTGGTACTGGAATGGGTCATCGTTGGTGGAGACGTGGAATTCGGGGGCGTATGGGTATGCTTCGTGAGATGGAGGGCTGGCGTAGCCATAGGGATTGGTTTCTTGGGTGTTGAAGACAAGATGGGATTGTTCTGGATGGTATTTGTGCACTTCGAGAGCTTGCTGTTCGGCTGGGGAAAGACCGAGATGGCGTGGTCGATTGCGGCCGTGGCTATATTTGCCTTCTTCAAATCCATTTTGTTCTGTTGTCTCGGCGGAAAGGTTGCGATCGTAGCCTCCTAGGTAATATGTATTGACGGGCTGGGATTGCTGTAGGTAGCCCTGTTGGTAATGGTCCTGTGGATAATAGGCATTTGCTGCCTGGTAGTATTGCTCGCCATTCTGGAGATCAGTACCGTGACCATGACCTTGCTTATGCTGTTTGTGTCGTCCCTTGTTCCAGCAGGGTTTGCCATGATTCTTGCCGCGTTTCTTCCCTTTTCCGTGTCCTCGCTGGCGTATCTGGTCTTCGAGCCCGTCGTAATTGTGATTGCGATTGCCATTGCTGTCGAACATAGTGGACGTGGTGTTGGTCTGCTGAGTAGCATCGGAAACGTGGTTGGGATGTTGTTCTGTGAAAATAGAAGCCATTGGCATTCCGTTTTGAGTGGACATGTTGGTGTACCAAGGGTTGTAGTTCTAATTACGTGCTTGCGTTTGTTTTGGGCCTTGAGTAGAGATCAAGGTATTATGATCAGTTGAGGGAATGGAGTCTTATATCTCTGAAGCCCACGCGAAAGTGCGGGATAGAGCAGTGTGTTCAACAAGCCCGCGGTATCAGTGTTATCCACTGGTGGCGCGACTACCAACACTGTCGACTGGCCATATCGCTATGGCAGCCAGAAAGATCATTTCGTCCTTTGAGGCAGCGACTGCAAGACAAATGGCACGCAGTCCTCAACACAAAGATACCCCAAATCGTCTCTTTTCAAACCCGTGACTGTATGCCTGGTTGGACTGTCTCTAACACTTCTAGCAAATTTGACCAGATTTTCTTTCCAACCTGCAAGCCGTGCTCGGTATTGATCCAAGCAGCAGGACTTGCAACAATACAATTACTCATGTATTTGCCGTTCGTCTCTTCTCCGCCCACAGCACCAGCAAAAAGAGTTCGACTTCCAACCTCTGTCGATCTTGCGATGAAGAAGCCGCCTACTTTGACGAGAAAATATCGGAGAGGCGTTGCGTAGCGTTGAAGCTGCGACTTACAGTAGCCAGGGTTAACGCTGTTGATTACGACACCGCATAACGAGGAGGCAATTTCGCGCACGATGAGAATTTCCAGAAGTTTGGAGGTCGGGTATCGATCATCTTGACCTCTCGAGTCCTGATTCCTGAATGCATCGAATACGTTTGCTGCACTCCTTTCGGGAAATTTGGCCCTGAATCCCTGTGAGAGCGTTCAGATCGTCGAAGAAGGGTCTACAAACATATGATGCGCGTCGCTGGTCACAACAACCACTATGGGTGTCTTGCCAAATTGTTCACCCGACTCTTTCATCTTCGGGATCAACAAGCTGATCATCAGGAAAGTCGATATCACGTTAATGGTAATTGTGCTTTCGAATCCCTCAATCAGGTCAAATTTTGGCGTCGCAATGCCAGCATTAGCAATCAAGACATCGATTCGTTCTATGCGTTCGAGTCTCTTGCAAAATTCCTTGACGCTGTCGAAAGACGCGAGGTCCAGAGGCCAGACTTCTACCACTCCGGTTCGCTCTGCAGATTTCTCTATGCATGTCTTTGCTAACATGCCCATGACCTCATTGCGACAGGCAAGGATCACGAGCTTTGCTTGCAAGCGGACGAAATGTCTCGCGGCTTCGAGACCGAGACCACAATTTGAGCCTTAGCATGGTCAGTTGCATATGTCGACGCGTACGCGTGCGAACGATGTCGTTATCGAGTCACGGACTTTCCGTAAACAACAAGCAGCTGAGCAGAGAATTCTGCAACTTACCAGTCACGACAATGGTCTGCCCGGTAAAGTCGCCATCAGGATGAGGCAATCTTTTGAATTGCCCCTTGAGAAACTCGCTGCCAGGTGTCATTTCGAGGGCACAGCGAAAAGTGCGAAACTCACATTATGAACATGCTGTCCTCAGAATGGAAATGTCAAGCAGCTATAGAAAATGAGGCTGCGACATTGTTGATGGAAGGTGGAGAAAGCGAGATGAGACGCGACGCGACTAAAGCCAACGCTCACACGTGATAATTGGCAGAAGGGCCGAAGACCCGATCCAAATTGTCTGAGAGATGATATCGTTGACTTAAATGTGATCGCATTCTCTTTCCTCGGACTGCTGTGGTTGATTACGATGACTTCCTTGATGTTGCGTTTTCACCTTGATTCCCACTCTCAGGATTCTCGGGCTTCGGATCTTGAAGTTCCGGCTCTGCTGCCCCAGCCCAGTCGGTGCAGTTCAGGACTTTGAGAGCATCGTTTGTGGCTAGAATCTTGTTGGGGAATCGAGCGTGAAAATCGACGCCGTTGGCCCGGGATCCTACAATCACAGATCACCATATCCAGTGACGTGGTCCTCAAGCTGATTTGCTAAAAATTGTGCCTCCGGAATGGGTGACTCTCTTTTTAATAGTGAACTGCGTCGGCATTTGTAGTCGTGTTAGCCGCTATGGCTTTTTTCCACCCTTTGAGGAGCTGCAAGATGACTGTACCTGCCTTTGTGCCAGGGTTGTTCTCAGATCGCGTCGAGTCGCCGGGTAGCATATCTCCAAAGTGAATATTAAGGACGCACTCATAATCCCAAGACTGGAAAAGTGAGGGCGCACTAGACAAGCGCTGTAGTGGGCAAGCCCGAGTACTCATTAACCAGTCGAGGAAGAGCAAAATTTACGCATGGTGATTGGCTGTCATTCGATAGTTCGCAAAGCTACAGGTCAAGATTCTCCACTGTACCTCTAATCATTTTCGCCATCTCCCGCCGGCCTCGCCACAGTTCGTCTCTTCTCCTCTCGTTCAAGACTCTCGTCATATTAGCTCTTGCTGCTTTGTCACTCATAACAAGATCTTGTGTGCGCTCTGCAACTTCAAGTTGTCGCTTCACATCTTCGAGCTGCTTCTGAAGATCATTTGTTCGTTGCGAAACCAGAGTAACAAGTTGCGGTTCTGAGATCTCTTGTTCGTATACTTTCAGAGATGCAGAAATGGAAAATCGTCGAGAAGAAGTTCCATGAAGCGAATCATTCGGCAAGAAAGACATGTCAAATGAATCGGCTCGTTCCGACCGATAAGGTGATTTGGGATCATAATCCGCAAGGTTGATTGTGATCGGATTTCCTGAAGCGTCAGGAAGGGCTATGACAGTAGCAGGAGTCTCGAATTGCTCATCATTCGTAGTAGGAAGCGGAAACCCCTCGACTTCCACATTGGAGGTGTGATGGCTTTCATAAACCTCTTCAGACCGTGGTGGTGCGTGAGCTGTGAGCATGCCGAGCGGCGGGTTGATGAAAAGTGGTTCTTTTGGCCAGGTGAATACAAGTAATCGGACCTCAATGCTTGCACGAGGTGGCGATCCAGGCGGTGGATTCGGAATATCGAAAGCAGAGTGGATGGTGACTATAGCGCATTAGTAGACACCTTGACGACAAAGGAAAGTACTTGCATCCAGGGCCGTCTCGATTCTTTCTTGCACAATCGCTGTCATATCCCATGAAGAGAACGACATCATCAGGTTCCATGAGACTTTTGTAGTACCATTGCCTGCCTTCTCTATATTTGACCACGCCCATAGTGTCTAGAAAGCCACCATCGGTCTCTCTGATACGCTTCGCTTCTATACAATCTTCTTCTGTTAGGGACTCTGCATCTGCCACGCATAAACCGCAATCATAGACTGGATGGTATAGCGGGCGCCACGCGTTGACCTGCAGATGGGAGGGTTAGTCTTGGACGAAGGGTGTCAGCGGGTGTGACGGTTGCTCACCTGCCGCACTCGACCTTTCCATAGCCACTCGGCTTTGATATCGGTCTTGTCTTGCACAATCTGACGAATTGTACGTTGCGTCTGATCTGCCTTTCGATCAGTGCTGGCCCTATTTTTGTGTAGAGATGACTTACCAACATGAACCTGACGAGCAAATGGATTCGTCCTTTGCCCGTCAGCTGATTGTCGCCATTCCTTGTTGCTCCCCCGCTTCTAGCATAATCGTTAGCGAGGTGATTCCATCTATCTTCGCTGCAGCAATCTGCAGTCGTCTAACTTACTCCTT
The DNA here is from genome assembly GCA_007735645.1 of Venturia effusa. NCBI lineage: Eukaryota > Fungi > Ascomycota > Dothideomycetes > Venturiales > Venturiaceae > Venturia > Venturia effusa. Next base: position 855,191 of record CP042191.1, on the reverse strand, counting down.
CATGGAACGCGATCACCTCATCCACACCCCCCTCAAGCCCGCCAAACACATTTGCCACTAGCTCTTTGCACTCCTTCTCTACGTATTCCGTCCAGATCTTGTCCCGACACTCCCAATCGCCTACGCAACTGGAATGCTTGACGAATGCGAACCCATTCCTTTCTAGGTTGAACTGGTCTTCTCGACCGCGTACATCATTGATTTTCTCCGGCGGGCCTTGCGACAACTTGACCGTTGTTCTGGGATCACTGTGTGTTGCGGCTCTTGTGACAACCTGTATCGGCGGTCTACTTTCCGTATATTCGACCGACGAGGTGAGATAATGAAGTTGTGCTTCAACATGTTGACTTCCTTCGCTTGATGATCTCTCTCCGAAAGCCGAGGGGATAAGCAGTGGTGTTTCTGAAGCGTCCAGCGGTCTCTCCTCGAAGGCTGTTGCGTGAGGCATCGTGGTGGATATCTCCAGTGCGGACGGTTACTCTAGCAGGATGGAGAAGCGTGCAGGTGAGGATGACTTTGCCCTGTTGTGAGATTACGACGCGATGAAGTAAGACCAACTACTGGGAGCGGTCAATTGGTCCAGCAGAACCACAATCATTGGACCAGAATTGTCTTTGCAGATCTAGTGGCAGCAAATCAAACGCCCCTGGCTGGGTTCTTCCCGTGACGATCTTCCCACAATCGCGTCTTCAGCTCCGATGGACATCAGGATCAGGTTCGTGCCCACGGCAGCTTTCCCTTCGCGAATCTAGCAAAAGGGGTGCATGTCTCCGCCATTTGGGAGACGACACGCTTCTTGCAGTCTGTCATGGAGCATGTTGGGTATGTGTAGATGCATTGCAAACCCCGAATTGAGGTGCAATCGGGACGGATCAAACTTGAGAAGAGATAATCAGCTGAACATGTACAAAGCTTACGGAGGTTTCAAGATTGAATTCATGGAATATTCGCGTCACTGGCACTGCACTGGCAAAATTGTGCACGTGTTACTTATGATGCTCTACTACTAGTACTAGTACCTTCTAGTGCCTTGGAACCTGAGTTGTGCTTTTTGACGTCGGATATATTGAGGCCTCTTCCAGCTTAAATAACTACCCTTCGATCTTCGACAATTCGTAGATTTCCATAAGAATGCATCCCGGTCACGAGTTCTGGTGAATTCCACGGCGGGATTCTTTCGGTCCAGATTGAAGCCAATTCGCTTTACCCACCATTTCACCGCGGACTTCGGCCACGTCTCAGGAATCTTGTCGAAGGAAGCTTCCGTGGAAGAGAGAGGTATCTCGACTGACCTGCTCTTCAGATTTCCAGCATGGTTTCCGTCTACCCCCACAGCTTCAAGTGAGTTCCAGAGCAAGCCTCCGAACCTCTTTGAAGGACAAGACTTACGCCTCTTTGTTTGACGATGGTATCCGTCCAATGCCTTGAAATCTTTGTACTAGACGTTGTCTATACATGATGCTGTTCCTGGTCCACGACTCGACGCCACCAAATTCCTGATGAATCGATGAACACGTGAACGGCGTTAAGCACGAAGAGCATTTGTCGCTAGCAGTAGTTTACTGGAAGTGCATTCGATATAGTATGTGCCTTGGCAGGTGGGGAACGCATTGATACAGGTAAAACTCATCCAGAACATTCAAACCCTCGAAAGCTGAACGTGCTTCGCAGCTCGCGATGTCGAAAAGTAAACGCTCAAACTTCATCATTGGGCAGTCTGATTGTTTATCTCCTTCTCCCGGTCCCGATCCGGGATCCTCCTTGGTCCTTGCGAATCCTCGAAGATCTATGGAGGGGACTGAGAGATTTTGTTTCGTCGCTAGGCTGAATCCGTCTGGAAAAGAAGTTGCAGATTGTGGTGGCTGAAAATTTCTCTTGTGAAACCGAAAGATACAAGCATAGCAAAGCAAGATAGCCCCATATTCCAAATAGCCCAGAACTCATGGTCGAGAACCTAGATATGCAGGTCCTACATTTCTCTAATTCTTTCGTACCACTGGCATGACAAAGAGCGTTTTTGGTTGATTGTCCTGATCATAAACCAGTATGGCGCCTAAAGTTGATGCATTTCACCCTCCGCCGTCCGTCATCGCAACATGGCCGTTCAACTTCACGAACCCATCGGAGACTCGAGGCTGGGGTCTAATCATCTTGTTCGTCCTCTTGTTAGTGTCATCATACGTCATTGTCTCTCTTCGAATATGGGCTCGTCTAAGAATTTCGAAGAATCCAGGCATTGACGATGCTCTCATAGTTTTCAATATGGTATGTTCATTCAACTACGCATACTGATCAAGATCCTGACCCTTTCAGATACCTTTGACAGGCCTAACGGTCGCTCTGTGCCTGGGCTTCAAAGATTATGGTTTCGATCGTCACATCTGGAACTCACCACTCCCTAAGCTCGAAAAAGCTAGGCAGATTCTCATGGCCATCGAACTCCTCTATCTGGTATCCACATCGGCGACCAAGGTATCCATACTCCTCTTCTACAGACGTCTAGCAAAGGGAACGATATCAACCCCCTTCAGGTACGCAGTGAAGGCGGCTATTGCTTCCGTGGTCATATATCTCCTGTACTTCTTCATCAATTTGATATTCACCTGCAATCCCGTGGAAGCTTTCTGGAAACAAGTCGATCCTGTCTGGGCTACTCAGCACAAAGGGGAATTTCGATGTCATGGAGAGGCGTCAAATCTGATTGCCTCAGCTGTCGTCAGCGTCTTGCACGACTTTATCGCCTGTGGCTTGCCAGTGTTGCTCCTATGGAAGCTCCAAATTTCCAAGAACCAAAAGCTTGCTCTTGGAAGTCTTTTCAGCCTTGGCTTGTTGTAAGCTCTTGTCCAGAACCTTTGAATTTTACCAAGCTAATTCAAATTGTAGTGTATGTCTCGCTGGTATTCTTCGACTTGCAGCAATCCCACACCTGTATTTCAACACTTATGATACCACGTGGGATGCTCTTCCAGCTCTACTTTGGCTCGCCGTCGAAGCTCATATTGCAGTAATTTGCGCTTCCGCACCAGCACTGAAAGCCTACTTCAAGGGGTCTCCAGCACCTTCGCGCTATTCACCGTGGCCATCAGATTACTCATTAAGCCGCTCGGGATCGTCCACTTCTTCAACCAAGAAGTATCGATTCGAGAAGAAGTCCGTGCCAGTAGTGACCGACGAGGAGATCCTTGGAAGTTATTTCAACACCACAGGAGGTGATCAGGGTGACCGGGTGTGGTTCCAAGGCACTGGAACGAAGATCTTTCAGGCTCGCAATCCTAAAAAGAGCAGGCCACGACTTGACCTGGACAAGGCTTTACCTAGGCCGCCGAGCTACGCCAGTTTCGATTATGATATTTGGCAAGGTCTTGAACCTGGCTTCGGCTACAAAGTAACCATTGAGGGTGGTCGAGCGTTCTGAATATGCGCTCGATCTGTTGATTGCGTGTTCTTTGCGTCTGTGGACTTTGGCAAAGGCTACATTCCCTTCTTGTGAGGCCAGATAGTTTGTCTGCGCTACTTTTTTCATTTGGAATGGATATACCCCGGCTGGGAGAGCATTTAATTATTTTAAGTTACCACCATACTTAATTTTTTGACTACTTTGTTTGCATGCCTAGAAGTCCTATAATCATTCGCTCAGTGAAGTTACCACAAAGAACCAAGGGATCACAAACAGCACAGCAAGGCTGAAAGCATTTGTAATCAACACGGCCCTAGCGTCGGTTCCTCCCGCTTGACCTGCCTGTCACCTTCATCCTTTCACTTTAGAGCATCACTTATACCGCCATCTGCGGTCTCGCATTGCCCATCTCACTTGTCGAGATGTCGAAGCAAGCTGCAGGTGCTGGCGGAAGGTTGCCAGATGACGGTGGTGAGCTCCTCCGGAACATGGCAAACCTTCACATGCGCAACCCAGAGAATACTAACCATAATCCAGACAAAGTTCCTGATGAAGAATGTCCGGTCTGTCACTCTCGCCGATACCTCAACAAGTCTATGATATTCAAGATCAACCCGGAGTGCTATCACAGACTTTGTAACTCATGCGTCGACCGTCTCTTCTCCTCTGGACCCGCGACATGCCCCATAGCCGGATGCGGAAAAACATTACGTGGGAACAAGTTTAGAGTGCCTACTTTCACAGATTTGGCACTTGAGCGGGAGGTTGACATACGGGCAAGAGTCGCCGCAGTGTATGCTTACTGGTCTGTCGTAACACGACCTTAGACCTGACTGATCTTGACCTCTTAGTTACAACCGAGAGGAATCCGATTTCGAGACGTTAAGAGACTACAACGATTACCTACAACAGGTCGAAGACGTCACATTCAATCTCATAAATCGCATCAATGTCGAAGCTACGGAACGCGAAATCAAAGCCTATCAAGCAGCCAATCTCGACCTAATCGAAAAGAACCTTAAACGTGCAAAAGCAGGAACCGAAGACTTCGCGAAGCGTCAAGAGCTGGAGAGACGAGCCGAGCGAGAAAGGAGGAAGAAGCAGAGACTGGAGGAAGAAGAGGAGCGCAGGATAAAAGACGAACAGCGGCGTGAACTCATCCGACAACTCGAAGCAGGCGGCGATGCTAATGAGCTAGCAAAACAGAATAAATTGGCGAGCCTTAGACGCGCTAAACAGGTCAAAGAGCGAAGGGACATTGAGGAGAACGCTTCTCCGGCTCCGATCATTAAGGGACTGAAGATACACGTCGAGCCAGAAAAGAAGAAAGAGAAGCCTTACGATCCATTCGATGGCATGGACTACAAGAGGGAATTCTACCAGATCTATGATCAGTACGCATGGCAAGCATTCGACGTCCTTGCAAGGGATGATAGGGCTCTCGCTGGAGGCATCAGTTTCTACGAACACAAGCAACGAGCGCTCTGCGATGCATTTTCAGGTCTGGGGGTCATCATTGGGGAAGAGCCACCAATCATGGACAAAATGGCGGGCGCTGCCCTCACCACGGTGGATTCGACCATGGACGATGTGTTCTGAATCAGCAATGACAAGCGAATGCACGGCAGGACATCGGATCACTACAGCATCCATTTCTCTCTCCGCGAACGAGCAGTTCGGAAGAACTCTTGTAAACGAATCCTTTGCACGCTCCGCCTATACACCGGCAAATCAGTCGATAAGCATTTTTGCTTCAACAGGATGCATATGGACATTTCGCAACAAAAGAAATTCAAGGAGCAGATACGCAGCTTATAACTTGCCTGTATGGTCAATCACGATTAGGTGGAAGAGACCTGGCGTCTGCGAAAACCCCAGGCGTCGCGTGCTGCGACGGACGGCTTGTGCAATGCTATCAGAGTACGATTGGTGCTTCAGCAGTCGTGCCAGAAGGGTCGACGTAGAAAAGGTGGTCACTGGATACAGAGATGAAAAATGTTCCATCGGGAAAATGTGGAAGTCTTGGAATGAATCTACGGTGTCCCATCTGAAGACTTGGACAAATCTAGCAGACATTCCTTCATAAACGCGATGGATCTGAGGACGAGAGTCAAGAGTCTCTCGTACTGCCATTGCTCTACAATCGCTTGCTGCAAGCCCAAGCTTGACTACCAATGGTCGCACTATTTGGATCAACAGCTGGCCCGGTTCTCCACAGCCCGATCATGTCGTTTGACCTCCCTTTAGATGTTAGCAAATGGGGTCATGGTGAGCGAGGCAGTGGTGCTGGCATTCTTGCCCATGGATGTGTTAGAGGCCAGGAAGGAAAGAAGCACGTAAGATCACGTCTCACGAGAATGGTGGTTGTGGTTGCTGGGGCCAGCTGGAGATCATTTTGTAGGGTGGGGACTATGTTCCGTTGGCTGATGTGGGTTGTTTGACGTGACGCTTGCAACAACGATCGCAAGAGGGAATTATCGCAAGCTGGGTTCGCCGTCTTCACAAATGCGAGAGCGAACCAGCGAGAATTGACAATGTCTGTACGACATGAAGTAATGATTCTGCGTGCAGACTTGAGACTGGTGTATATTGAAGACCGAAGCTTCTGCTATCTGATCTTCATCTCAATCTACCCTACCTTCTGTGGCTCTCCAACTCCCATTCTCAACACCAGAATGTCCAAACTCGTCGTCGTCATCGGCGTGACCGGGAACCAAGGCGGCTCTGTGGCCCGACGTTTCCTCCAAGATCCTATCTACAGGGTGCGCGGATTGACACGCAATCCCTCATCGGCTGCGGCTCTAGAGCTCTCCAAACTAGGCGTTGAGATTGTGCAGGCGGATCTTGATGATGTCGCCTCTCTCGCCACAGCTTTTCGTGGCGCAAATCTGATCTTCTCGGTGACCAACTATTGGGAGCCGTTCTTTCGGCGTGATGCTCGCGCCGCGGCTGAGGAGCGGGGTGTTAGTTATAGGCGGTTCGCTTATCATGCTGAGTTGAGGCAGGGAAGGAATATTGCTGATGCTGCGGGATCTTCTGGTATGGTTATTACCGATTGAGGTCTTTTCTATGTGGGTGTGCATAGGATTAAAGAGATGTTGTTTGTCTAGTTTGAAATTCTCCGTCTGGTCAGTGTTGCTGAGGTGTGATTGACAAGCTGACTTCTGAACAGAAATCGTCGAGGGTTTGGACGAGATGGGTCTCATCGCTAGTACGCTCAGCTACGCGAAGAAACGCAGCCATGGGAAATTCCAAGAGTTGTATCATTTCGACGCGAAGGCGGAAGTGTTCCCGGGCTACGTGGAGCAGGAATATCCAGAGCTGGCCAAGAAAATGAGCTGTGTGCAGACTGGATATTTTATGAAGAGTTATCAACTGGCGCCTGGTGCGTATTTTACTAAGGTAGACCTGAATATCAAGTTCTCCAGCAGATCATGGCCGCTGGAATAACATACTCCAGCTCCCTTCTGGCACCTTTCAGATGTCCTTCACGACCGTTCCTAATCAACCCGTCCCACACCTCGCGGTCAACGAGGATCTTGGATCTTTTATTCACGGTGTCGCCAGCATGGGACCCGGGAAACACTACATGGCGGAAGGTACTACATGTTCTTGGACAGATTTCCTCGCTACGTGGTCGAACGTCACGGGAAAGCAAGCGGAGTATGTGCAGATCAGTAGCGAAGAGATGGCGAAGAATAATCCGGACAGAATGTTTGGAGAGGAGCTTACAGATATGTTCTCATATTCGAGTGAACCTGGGTATGATGGTGGCGATGAGACTCTGCTGAAGGCGGAGGATATTCGAAAGGTATATATGGAGACATGATTGTGACCTGCTCTAACATCTTCTGACCATCAAGATCAGGCTGGATTCGATTGTCCAATGACGACCTTGGAGGATTTTATGATAGCAGAAGATTGGTCGGTTGTTTTTGACCAATAGGATAATTCTCAAAGTCGCCTTAGCTTGGGATTGAGGTGCTTGACATGGTCGGAATGTCATTGGCAGCCGTATCATAAGATCAATTGATGATGTGTCTTTCGGAAAAGATGTTGTGGTTGCGTGGAGCAGTTGTCGTAAAGCAGCACGAGGGGCCACGATGCATATAAAACGCCTGCCACCTTCTAAAAAGCGAGGATGGCACAGAACGGGTTTTCATCATCTGGGTATCGAGCCGAGCCATTGTCAGCAGGGGAGAAACTCAGTTTCCGCTGGGCCGTCTTCGGTCGAGAGATCTGAATTGTTAGATCAGATCTCAACGGCCTACCGAGAAGGTTTTCTCCATGTTCTTCGCCATGGACCAAGCGTAAATGATTTCTAGCGGCGGTCCGAAGACTTTCTTGATTCAAGCAATGGCGAGGCTGAGGTCTAAAGCTCAGTAGGTGCCGAGTAGTACTTGCCGGCCCATGGTGAAAAGCGCCACGATATTTCCACCCAAATGAGCATCTGCAAGTCTGTAAAGCAAAGATGTAGCAAGCAATGGTATAATAGATCATGAAACCGATCCTGCTTGGGTTCCCGTGCATACATCCTGTACCTAAGAGATTAGATACAGGCGCGGGCGCCTCAGGCGTCTTCTGAATCAGGCAAGGCGCTACTAGTAGAATGAATCGTGGGGAAGCGCCAGCGCCCCCACGACGATATCAACACCTTTCCCACTCTCCACCCCAAACAACTACATAAACTTCCCGCGTCTCAGATCCCTCGCTGCCTCATTGTACGAGTAGCTAGATCCTCTGAGTCGCATCAACCCGAGTCTGCAGAATTGGTACAGCTACTATTGCGGCAGCCAAATCATGATCCCTCATTCACGCTACCACAAAGCCCGATTAATGCAGTAACAACACTAACCAGCGTCTGGTAACCATCCTTCTTGTAAGGTGCCGTTTGTCGCGTTCGATAATCAATCTTGCAGCATGGCATTGGTCCCTAGATCTCGCGTCTCCCTCACGCGATGAGAACAGCAGGCCCGTGTTCCCGGACCGCCATCGAATCGTTAGCGCACTGAGAATGATGTGCTTCTCTCACGATTCCATACAGCTTCCATACAATCTTGGGTTTCCAGAGTCATGTCCGGCATAGTCCTCCATACCTTCTTATACAGCCAGCCTCCGTCACGAGAACAGCCTTTTTCTCGTCTCACCGCAAGCACAGTCTTGTCACTACGTTTCACTACAGCTTCCTTGCCATCGCCTCATCCGATAATGACCATGCGGTTCCCTCTGAGCTGCATATTCTGGTCACTCATTCTTTCCTTGCGTATTGCCTACCCAATCACTCTCCTTTCTCCATTCACGTATTCTCAATCAGCATGAGGGACATACCAGCTGAGGTCATAGCCAAATGGCCGCCTGCAAACTACATCAATCCGGAGACACGTGGCAATACTGTCGTTATTGTTAACATTGTTCTCATGTCCCTCGTTGCGTTTGTAGTGTCTTTGCGTCTCTATGTCCGGATATATCTTCTTCGCTGGTTTGGCCTTGATGATGTTTTCATAATAATAGCCCTGGTTAGTCTGGACAAGGTGCTCGGCTGAATGTCTTCATGCTGAACAGTTTAGATAGCGACGGCTGGCTTCACGACATGTATGATACTGGCCAATGTGCAATTCGGCTGGTCCCGTCACATCTGGGACATCCCTTTGGAGAGAATTTCAGGTATGCTATCGCGCGCAGTTCTCAATTGATTCATACTCATCTAGAACAGCGGCTCTCCAGGTTGAATGGGCAATAAAAATGCTTTACGCGACAGCAGCGTGCTTTACCCGCCAAAGCCTTCTTCTCTCCTACTATCGCCTCGTCCAAGATGCAAGTATGAAGTCGTTCCGCCGTGTCATCCATGTCGCATCTATCTATTCGGTACTCACTATGCTCATTCTCCTGCTTCTGAACCTGGTACAATGCGAGTAAGTACGATCAATACCCTCTTCGCAGCGGGTTTGCCACATGAATGCTCCCTGGTTGTCGAAACTTCAGCATCAGCTAAGTTCTTGACCCTTGCTAGTTCAGTATCGACATCAATGGATCTCTGGCGATTCGACTACCTGAATGCGTCAAAGACTTATTGATACCAATCTTCAGCTGCATGTGGTGCTTTAACTGGCAAAATCATCGCGCTTTATGTACAGATCTGATTAAACTGCACTAGTCCAATACGAGCATTCTGGATCTGGCCTCAAATGCCCAATTCACGTTGTTGGGACGACGGTATTCTGACTGTAGGCTGCGGAATTGCCAATACTGTTGCGGACCTTATGGTCACCATAATTCCGATACCCTTGATAGCCCGGCTTGACCTTCCGGGACGCCGACGAGTAGGAGCGTTCATCTTCGTTGGAACCGGCTTCCTCATTTGTGCAGCTGGAGCAGCAAGAGCCTTTTATACCTGGCGAAGCCTGGTTAGCAGCTATGACTCGACCTGGGAGTCATACGGTATGTTCATAAGTGCTGCAATCGAAATCAATCTGGGCGTGGTACGTCATCTTTTCGAGTGCCTTCAGTCGGATACTAATGTAGCGGTTACCAGATTTGCGCGTGCGTTCCTACCCTTCGGATCCTTTTCGTCAAATTTGCCAATTCCGCGATTTCTGCAATCTCTAGTCACCTCTCGCAAACCACACCATTCGACACAAAAATGACAATACAATCAGAATATACGAGCTCATTCTCGGACCGTACACTCTGCAGCCCTGTCGAGGCAAGGGTTTTGAAGATGGTCGCAAAAGGACCTGGAATAATGATAAGCTCGAGCTCAATTTTGGGAACAGCAGTGGCCAGCACTAGCATGAAGGAAGACAGGATCATCAATGCACGGAGTACATCGGCATTGAGTACTTCGAGAACTCTGACGCCAAGCAATGGACGGAGTACATCGGCATTGAGCACTTCGAGGACTGTGACGCCAATGCAGTACATGTGGGACGAACCTTGGAGCGGCGACAACGCGCCGAGGACGATGCTTGATTCGAAGATTGAAGAGGAGGGCCCCAAGCTCGATCTCGGCGATGCAGTAACCACGACCATTTCTGCCAAAAAAGCCCACAGGATGTCGCTGGCTTCACACCGTGCCAATGAGATCCGGGTGAGCACGTCAACATCGATAATCAGAACGCCTAGCAGGACTCTCAAAGCGTTAGCTGTGGCAGAACAAGCGGGCATTGGTATCCTGCCTGGGGCCGCGTCTCCTGGGGAAAGCCTCCGACATGAAAGTTCGGACGATGACGATGATCTGGATTTGCCAATTCAGGGCGGATCGGGCAGTCAACTTACAGTCACGTCATCCGACTCATTCATCGCGAGTCGACTTTCCTGGCTCCATTTCGTTTTCGACACTTTTGCAGAGCTGGACGGACCAAGAATGAGTAAAAGGGCATCTAATTTAATGAAGTTGAGCTGGTTGGATGACAAGTCATGCGAAGACCTGCATGAATAGCGAGGGAAGAGTCCAGAAACGAAGAAGTATACTAGATGTGGTAATGAGGGTCAAAGAGCTTGGATCGGACCCGGAGAGTAATGGGAGGCAGATGAGAGACAAGTGGTAATTAATGACGGACAGGCTCGACGACGGATGTAAGATAGATTTTTTTTCGCTCGATACCCCATTGTGTTTTGCTTGAACAAAGATAATAGGACAAGTATGAAAAGCTCTGCTGGTCGGGCAGCAGAGCCTTTTCATACTCGTCCATCCTTGGACCATATCCAGATACACACAAACGATTACTTTTCACATCACCACTATTCTTACGTGTCCAGGTTCCTCTGTGATTCTCCGTTGCTTGGATTTTGGAAATGTGCGTTGTATTGGCGTTGGAAAGGTGTACGGATGACAAATTCGACCAAACAAGCGATTCCAGGTATCAAGGCACGAGAAAGGCACAGTTCCAATATGGCCACAGGGCCTCGCTTACATCATCATTCTATCCTCCCGCCGCGGCCACCACACACCTGCACGCACACCAACGCAATGAGTACGACCAAACACTCAACACGGTCTTTGCACGCGATCCCATAACCACACCATACCAATCAACAGCAGCACAGTGCTCTAAACAAGACAAAATCCCGCAAGTCGCAAACCCGACATTGATTCGCTCGCTCGCTCGATAAGATTGACTTTCTAGGTAGGTTCACAGACATGATTCCCGTCCCCCTCGGCCCCCCTCGGCCCGCCATGAATCACTTCAATCAACCCAAAACGGAGACTAGCGATCGCTATAGATATTCAGATTGCTAGATGTGCTGATGCTGGTTTTCAGTGTGGCGGAGATCTGTTGACCCGGTCGTTGCGATGCGTACTGTGGTAGTTTCTATGGGAGCCTGCGCGGATTCATCACATTTGGAGTCCGGCTAAGTAACCGACTCTATCGCCCTCGCCCTCAGTCCGCAGTTCATTCAATCAATCTATATCGTAGTTCCGAACTTCCGACGTTATCAAAGACAGAACCAAGTATTCTCCTTTTCATTTTCCTGGAAACTGTAAACACCAAGTCTGTCAAACCTTGAGAACCCTCAGGCTCGTCAAGAATTTTTTTTGCATGAGATCCTTCCTAACGAGATGCCCCTTAAAATCAAGGATGGGGATGGAAAAGGAAATTTGTGGGGGGGCGAGATCTCCCGATCGACCTTAAGCGACGTGTTTCAGACGGAACGATATCGTGCTTGGCCGGCTTGGCCTTGAGAATTTCCAGAAGAAGATGACTTGCATCGGGCTGTCGTCGATAACGTCGGAACCAGTTATACCATGGAGGATAATGTGACAGGCCAGGCCATTCGACTTCCCTGACCGCGCTTCAAATACATGGCTCTTGCTCAGAGTTCTGCTTGTAGCTTATTTCTTGCGTGACCAACGACCATTCTCGTACTCTTGGACGTTCGTCTAGAGGTAAATCAGCTTCGCGGAGGGCTTGCTGATCATTCCTCCGCACTCCCGTCTTTTTATGTCCATCATCAGTCATTCTCTTAAACACTCTTTTTTCTCCTTTTGGCTTCAGCATGAAGCACTTCCTCTCTTTCCTATCGTTGGTTGTGTTTGTGGCGTGTCGTTCCCATGGAAATCTGCAGCAGGTGAAGAAGCGGGACGAACCGTGTGCATGCGAGACGGCAAATTCGCAGTGTCCAATTGGCAGGTTGGACGAAAACTCGGTATGACAATGATCTTGAAAAGAGAGATGGAGGAAGTCGAACCAAGAGGAATATTAGAGACTCAAAACGCAAGGAAAACACAGTCTCTGCTCCCACGTCTCACAACCTCGAGATCACGCACCTTTTACCTCTCACCCCTCAGACTCCCAACAAGCAAGAACTGACCTCCCACACAGCTCTGCGCCTGTCTAAACAATGCCCAAGTGTTCTGCTGGTACCGCAACAACCGCCAATGCGCGTCCCCAATCCCAAAACCCTGCCCAAAGGCCGGCCCCGGATATCCCCAACCGGCCCCTACCGCCCCCGCCGTCCCACCGGGTCCCACAGCGGGTCCCCCGAACCCAAAATTCACACCCCCCTACGGCCAAGGCCAGGGCGGCCTCAACTGCGTCGAAATAGGCTACTGTTCCCGCCCGCCGCGCCCCAAAACGGTGGCGACGATTATGGTGAATGGCACGGCGACGATGGTTAGCGTGCCTGCGGGACTGCCGACTGGGGATACTGCGCCGGTGCCGGATCCTTTTGCACCGCCTGCGGATGGCATTGTGTTTACACAGTTGCCGGGCGCGGGACAGGTGGATTCGACGCCGATTATGACGCCGCCGCCGAGTGTGGTGAGGAGGGAGAGAGTGGTTAGGGATGTGAGGGCGGGGGAGAGGATATGGGCTGGGGGCGGATTGTAGAGGTGGAGGAGGAGTGTTGTTAGGAAGGTGGTGTTTAGAGAGGGTGTGTAATGGCAGTATTTTTCATCCTTGCCTTTGATCATCTTGATCTAGACCTCAAGACTTGGTTCCTGATGGAAAGCGCTCAGCAAGGGGATGCGAACATCGCTCCATCCTTGCCGGCTGTGAACCTCGCACGCGCGCTGTATGTCGCACTTGTCGGTGATCAGTGAAGATTCCGAAAGAGCTCGATGGTATCCGTGAAATCAGCAAGACATGTGGGTCGTCATCAGACAATTGAATTTGAACAGGCGAAGTCCTAATAGCGTCAGAACGGGCAGTCCAATCATCATAAGAATCAATGAATACCTGTTAGCGAAATCGTCCCCCTGCTTGAATATGCGCGAGAACATGGACTTGAAGACCTTTGATGCGGATGACAGGATCTTCAATGAGACTTTGATGTAGCGGCGCGCGTCGTCCTCACCCACGTCGAGGATGACGTCCCGTCCAGTCGACAGTTCTGGTTCGGTTATGACGAGACGGTGCTCGGCGGCTTTGTCTCGAAATGATCAGTATCAACAGTATGTCACTACACCATGCACAACGAAAAGCGTTGCATCTTCGTCGAGATGGCGTCCATCTCTGAGAGAGGACGAGAAAAGTTCACGTCGACAGCGAAGGAAGATGAGGTTTTCTGGTGCGCGCGCCCTCATTCATCGAAGTTTTGAATTTGGGATCTTTGGAAGCTTGCAACAGAATGACGCAACGGAATCATGTCGGTAAACTCAAGATCCCATCGGACGTTGTGAGAGCCCCTTTTGGAACAGCAATTGATAAATCGTATTGCGTCGTTCTTGGTGTTGAAGATTACGCACAATCCTTGGGCGGTACTGCTGGATCCAGTGGTATGACCATGTTACAGCGTATATCGAGAGGAGAGTGTTGCTGAGATCCGTGGTGCCTTGAAGATGGTGGTTACTCCACTACGAGATCAGTAGTACTTCGTGCTTGATAACTCAAGTGGCATCTGAAACTGGTTCAAAGTTCTTCCAAAAACTTAGCTGAATCCCAGTCCCCTGAAACCTTCATCAAGACTCCTAATTCTGAGTAAACAACCATTTCTTCGGATCGTCTCTCGCCTTCGCGACCTTATTTAGCACACCACTCTTCTTTCCCTTGTTGACATAAGCCGCCCAATCAGTCTTTCTCGTCTTCTCACCTAGGCCACGTATACCGTCTCCCTCTTTCCAGCCTCTCCACTGATCCATACCATAAAGATGTCGCATCGTTGGCCTTCCATGGGGACAATTCCAAGGCTTGTCAATCTCGCCCATATGCCTTACGACCTTCTGCATTTGCTGCTGCGTCAATGCCTTGCCTACCATGATGCTAATCCTACAAGCTCTCATAGCAAACATTTTACGAACTTTACTAGGTCTAGCATGAACACCCGCTCCCTCATTGAGTAAAGCAATGAGTTCCTCGAGGTCCTGGGCACCAAAAACAACCTCCCGACTCATGGGAAGGCTGACTAATCGACAGCGCTGTCCGACCATCGTGTCTCCCGATAGATCTATTTCGATTCTAAACCCATTCTTCTGAAGCACGTCCTTGAAGTTCTGGATGGTTTCTTCTTCGATTGCAGTGAGCTCCAGAATACGCGGATGGACAAGAGGCTGGTTCTGTAAGATGGTCTCCGTTTGGAATCGTTCGAAGTTGTACTTCTCATCCGAAGCATGTTGATCAATGATGAATAGTTCATCGTTGCATCGCGAATTCGTAAGCAGGCCCTTTGACTTCTTACCACCAGCAGGAGCAGCAGGTCGCATCGCAAGAATGAACCCGAGGTTGAATTGACCAATGATGCGCATTTCTTTGAAATCTGATTTGGACACCGTGAGTGACAGTCTCTCCTCGGCATCACTTGCTTGTGTTTCTTTGAAGCGGGCCTTCTCGAGGGCGAGAGCGGTGGCGGCATGTGCTTGCATTGCTTTAGTCAGACTACTGAGAGTTCTTTCAATCCTCGCGACTGAGACGCTGATCTTTTGTAGTAACTTCAGCGTAGAGTCTTTCTTGATCCTCCGATTTGTCAAAACAGATTTTGCGCGTTTTAGATTATCGCTGCTTGGTCTCGCTGCTGCTTCCTCAGCAAGAGCAATCATTCTCGCCACTCTCGCCTCCTCTCTGGCTTTCTTCTCTGCTTCATCCATGTACTCGCCATCAGAGACGTCGTCGGAGGCAAGGAACGGTGCCGGATTCGCCGGCGGAACCTCCGGCTCATCACCCAGATCGAACATTTCTGAATCCTCAGTAATGGCAGTCATCGGGGAAATAGGAATCATTCTTTCTTTGTTGCTAGCGACAGCCTCTGGGGCTTCCCTATCTTCTTCTTCTTCCTCATCTATCTGGTCTTGACTTGAATTGGCTGCCAACTGTGTGCCCGGAGCTGCAAATGACCGCATACTTTTGACGAACAGAGGGCTTGGTTGGGTGAGTTTGCGGCCATCGAGGTCAAACTTTGGTGTATGAATACGACGTCGCTTTGCCTCTGGCGTTCCTAGAATTGTTATTGTTGTTTGGTCTCCTATGGTGACCGTCGCAGTTTCCTGAGGAGATCGCGTCGGTCTCATGCGTTGAAAGGCATCTGGAACGACACCAGGCGTGAGTTTCTTAGACGTATTGACAATAGAAGGAATGCTGTCTTCTGGTTCAACTTCTTGGTCAGACCTTTCTTCGCGACGAGGAGTCTTCGGAAACAATGGCACTGCCGCTTCTGTATTGTCAAGGATCTCGCTCGCACGCACAAAAGACGTGGGAAGTTTTCGCGGCTCCTGCACAGGATGTCCCAGACGCGCATTGAAATCTTGAACTGGTCTTGGGACTGTGTGACTAGCAACCATGGAGAGCTTATCAGGCGGCGCCATGGCATCCTTCCTTCTTGACTTTTGCAGCTCTTCTGCTTGACCATCACCCTTTGCATGCTCACGACTTTTTCTTGCAGCTGCCGCAGCGATGTTGGCACGATCTACCGAGTCTCTATCTTCAGTGTCGCGAGTTAGGAATGGTCGAAGTACGCCACCGGCAGACATTGCGGGCTCAGAGCTAGATGTCGTGCTACTGCTAGCTGGTTCCACTTGAGTAGCTACACCGGAAGCTTTCTGATTTACCGACACCGAAGGGGCTTCGGTTCGAGCTGATACTTCAACCTCGACCGATTCATCTCGTATCACAGAGGGTGGCTTGAAAGCAGGCAGCTTGAGATTGCCGATTGGTGCTGCTTGTGGTACGCTCTGATCGTGAGACTCAAAGAGGTCTATCAATGAGGCCTTCAGTGCGTCTAGCAATGCTGTCTGGTCGTGTAAGAGAATAGTTCGTTTGTCCGGAGAGACGTTGACATCGTAAGCGTTAGTATCCATTTTCAAATTAGCGAAGATGAAAGGAGATTGTGTGATATTGTAGCCCTTGTAAACCTCATTGATCGCCTTCGCTACTTGTGGTAGCGCGCATGGCCGCGAGTTCACGAAGAACATTTGACGATCTGGGGTCTGACGACCTTCTCCTACAACGGGCCGACTAATATGGCCTTGGAGTCGCACATCCCTCTCTGATGCCTCATCTTGCGTAGCCCAAGTCTTTGCGCTTTGTGTAGAAGCTGCTGTAGGGTTCATCACGAGCTTCAGATCGAGGGGCAAAAGTGCAAGCATTGTCTTTGCACCGTAGACATTCGAGATATTCTCACGGGTAGTGGGATTCGACTTTGTCTGGAACGCGATGACTTTCTTGCCCTTAGCTGGATGGTTGCTTACTGTGAACCTCACGCCAGTGCTGATGCAGGTGTAAGCATGCAGAAGTCCCAGGACCTTGCCATATTCTCTTTTGATATTCTTTTCAAGCTCTCTCCGTCTCACAGGCAGGTTCTTGAATATGTCTCCTACGGTGACGATGGTACCTTTCTGACTGGCCACGACCGACTTGCTCTTGATTTTCCCGGAGACCTCAAAGTCGAGACGCGTGCCTTTTGGTCCATCTTTGCCTGTCGCCGTCACAATATGAAAGTCGGAGAGGGCGCAGAGTGAGGATAGTGCTTCGCCACGAAAGCCGAAGGTCTGAAGGGAGGTGAGGTCATCGTAGGTGGACAATTTGGATGTATAGTGTTTGAGAGCTATACACGAATTTGATTAGCCGTGACATCGAAGAGAAGTTTGTCCACGCCCTACCAATGGTCTCAAAATCTTCGGGGGCAATGCCACTGCCATTATCCTGTACCTCAATCGACTCAAGCCCATAATTTTTGAAACGAATATCCAGTGATGTTGTGCCAGCGTCCAGACTATTCTCGACGAGCTCCTTGACGACAGAGCAGAGGTCTACGATAACTTGTCCGGACTGGATCTGATGCACGGAGCGAGCCTCAATGGGCTTGATGGTGGCCATCTCAGTCCATGTTGAAAAGGTGGTATTGCTTTGGTGGACAAGGACCTCTCGCGCGAGATATGCAGGTCAAACCCAGCGTTCTAGATACTACGCGTTAGGGACCGCGTCGGTCTCAGATGTACAGTCACGAAGTCTGCTGATCTTTGTTAACAACGACAATTTCTAAGTTTGAGATTTCATCCAGTAACACGCTATCAATTCCATTAAGATAATACTTTTTACATTGACACTGGAGTTTCACCCCATCATTCTGCTGATCTGATACCAACAAGCGACTGACTCTCTTTCGACACCAAAGACGGATCTGTTGACTTGCTGGCCTGGAAACCGATTACCAGCTTTGAATCCTTTGGTCATTGGCCTCTGACCTCGATCGTCAAGAGTATTTGCGCTTCTACAGCTCTTGGTAATGGTTTGCGAAGTGTCGCCAAGAAGCTAGGCACAGGAAGAAGCCTGGGCACTGGTTTCAACCGTAATCAACCTTCGTGCCACCAGCCACGCCTTATGACATTTGACATTGCTTGCTCCGTCTCAATCGCTGAATATTCGTCTCTGAAACCTGTTTGTACCAAAGAAAATGCCTAAAGAGTTGACCTCTTTTTTCACGACCAAAGTTATCAAAAGACCCTCACCTGAATCAGTCACTTACGACCTAACGACCTCCCATGAAACGAGAATCACTCTTCCAACAGGCTCAAAATGGTCCTCTGGTCTTCATTGGCACGAGACCCACACCGAATATCTTCGAATCCTCAAAGGCCGCGTGAAGGTAATACTTGAGGGCGAAGAACTCATCATCGACGCCAAATCTTCATCCGAAGCCATCACGGTGACCGTCCCGAGGGGTGCAAGACATGAATGGTCGCGTGCTGATGCCGCTTTCGGAGATGATGTAGTTGTTGTGGAATCGACAGATCCATCCGACGGCGAGAAACAAGTCTTCTTTTGGTGCGTGAACGGGACTGTTCTGGAAGGCATGCGAAACATCGAAAGCAGTAGCTCAAGATTGGCGAGGCTATTCTACGGTTGGTTGCTATGGTGGAGGTTATGTCTGATCTTCCGCGAACTGGATAATTGGCCAGTGTTACTGGATACTGGCATCTGGTCAAAAGCTGTACCTGGTGTACGAGAGATCGAGACATGGTTTACTTGGGCGACTCTCTTTTTGACGACAATCGTGGGATGCTTTTGTGGGATGCGAGGAGTGAGGAAGGAGTTTCTGCCAGGTGAAGTATGGGACCGGTGGTATGTGATCAAGACGATGGGGACGGCACTATACGTGCAAGATGAATGAAGGTAAATAAGTCTTCATATGAGAGAATAACTTTCTCCGATCATTGTTGACTGGACTTTACAACCTGATCCGAGCAGATCAGAGATCTATTTTCTCAATTCTGCGCCGGGTCACCCACAACTTCACTTCGCTCTAGTGCCAACAACACTTCACTTAATTATGAGCTAGTGCCAGGCAGCAGCAATCAATTACCGTTTTACGCCAACAGCTCGTCCTTTGTTCTTCTACTCAATTGTCTACGCACAACTACAACAACCACCGTCAAACGCATTTAGCTCCATCACAACGCACTAGAATACTCAGGATGTCATCGCAATCTCATGCGACCCGGAAGTCACCAGAATTCAAAGCATCACCCAGCAGGGAACCAAGTCAGCGGAGGGACACGGAAATGGAGGGCCCCCGACCAGGCCTGACTCCAGAGTCGACGGCGGATAATAGATCGGAGACTGTTTCTGCACCGGCTTCCATCGGCCATGATTCTCTCGGTATGCCTTCCTTTCATGCTCACGAAGGACATTTGTTTCCCAGCTCAAGTGAAGCCGCTGACATTTTCAGAAAACCCAGTCCGCCCAACACCTCAACCAGAAGAAGCCGACAAGAGAGACTCTCTGCACGTGCTTGGACAGCGCCCCAGAATCCTCCTCGCTGCGATCAACGAGCTTTCGGCATATGGCATCGATAACACTGTGCCATTGCCAAAGATTGTCGTGGTCGGCGATCAATCCGCAGGCAAATCCTCCCTCATTGAAGCCATTAGTGGAATTAATGTCCCCCGCGATGCGGGTTGCTGCACACGCTGTCCTCTGCAAATCCATTTGAAAGAGGACCGCAGTGCGAATGCTCGCTGGGTCTGCAATGTAACACTTGTGAGGAAATTCACATATTCCCCAGCCTCAAAAAATTCAAATAACCCCCTTTACCCTTGGGTAGAGGACGCTACGCCAAGCTCCACGTCGTTCGGTACAGTCTATTCGAAAGACGTGCTGGAGGCTACGATTCGCCGAGCACAAGTAGCAACCCTCAATCCTGACAAGTCACCCCACCTTTATATGAGCTCAGGTTGTGCCGAAAACAGTATCCACGTGCAATTTTCGCCCAACATTGTTTCCCTGGAGATCTCAGCGCCGGAAATTCCGAATTTGTCTTTTTATGACTTACCTGGCGTCATATCCCAGTCGCGCGATGTAAGTACGATTTTCATAATCACTGGAATCAATAATAATCTCTGGTATAGGGCAGAAAAGATACGATTAATCTGGTTCGCGAATTGGTCCGCTATTACGTGGCACAGGCCCATACTCTCATTCTCTTGGCCGTCCCTTTCGAGAGCGATATTGACAATAGTAAAGCCTCTGGCCTCCTGAGTGAAGAAAATGCCAACGATCGTACGATTGGTGTGCTGACGAAGCCTGACCGCTTGCAGAGCGACGATCGCGCGGAGGGCTGGCTTGAAGTGCTCCGTGGAGAGGCGTTTGCAAAAGGCCACGGCTATTTTGTTGTGAAGCAACCGTCTCAGCATGAATTGAAGAAAGGTGTGACCCACGCAGAGGCCCGTGAACAGGAAGCCATGTTCTTCAAGTCGCTAGATTGGACCAGCCGCTTTGCTGGGTTTGAAGACCGGTTGGGAACCGAGCGTTTACAGGAAGTGTTGTCGGAGAAATTGTATACGTTGAACTTACAGACGCTCCCGACTATTTCAGAGCGTGTTGACGTCCGATTGAGAGAGATCAATGAGGAGCTCAAGACCCTGCCTGACCCACCTGCAAATGCCTTGCATGTCGTCAATAAGGCTCTGGGCGACTTCGTTCATCAACTTCGAATTCAAATTGATGGAGATCGGCCAAATGAGCTGACAAAAGATTGGAAGGAGGCACGAAAGGCCTTTTTGGACGAAATACTTGTTTCTCAGCGACCAACACTGCTCGTAAATGAGTCGTTGTACAGTGTGTCGACCTCGTCTCCCAACTCACCGGCGCTGACCCCGAAATCTGTCAAGAAGCAGCCGGGTCCGAGCACTCCACTCAAACGAAATCGGACCACCGAATATATCACGCTGGACAGCGATGAAGAGATGACTCCTTCCCCATCGAAACGACATAGGTCAACAAATCCCGCTCCCCGTCGTCCTCCACCTCGTTCCGATCGTGGGGCTGCAATGGCTTGCAAGCTTCGTTTCCGTTTAGACGAGATTCGTGATGTCCTTGACGAGCATGATGCCTCTGGCCTTCCTGGCTCCGTTGAGCCCAAGGCTGTGGATAGGTTGATCCTTTCGGCGCTTAAGAACTGGGATGTTCCTCTGCAGGCGGTTCTATTAGCACTACGCGGAGCCTTGGGCAATTTTTTGGGCACGACACTCAACGAGACACTCAAGGAATGGACAACTACCCAGCTGTACAAGGAAATGAGTCGCACCATCGGCATTTTCATAGAATTGCACGTCGGAGAAGTTCAGTCGAACATTGCTGCAAGAGCCCTGCGAGTAGAAAGGACAAAGCCAATCACCAACGATGTTGAGAACCTGGGGCGAAATGAGGAATTAGAACTCGCGGTATTTCAGACGGCGCGTTTCAAGGCGCGATCGGACGCATACTTCGATAAATTCGATGGCGATCGTGGGCAGAAGCGTCTCAGCGATGATGTTATTCACAAAACGATTGGACCGGATCCTTTTGCCCGTGAGGTGAAAGTGATGGCCAAAATACGTGCTTACTACAAGATCGCTGCCACTCGCTTTGTAGATACGATTTGCCAGGCTGTGGAAGCTGACCTGTTCCTGCGCTTGAGGAATGGTCTCCAAGATGATCTAGAGGAGGCCTTGCGGGTGACGGAGCCTGACTGTAAGTCTATTTCCAGCCGGAAAAGGATAATGCTGATACCTAAATAGGTCACGAACACGCCATAAAGTTATTGGACGATGATCCTGTTCGAGCCGAACGACGAGTTCGACTCAAGGAAGAGAAGAAGGGCCTGGAGAAAGCCGCACAGCGCATTACGCAGCTGATGAAGGAGCTATGAGTTCTGCATCTCCGATAAATGATGGACGGATCCTCAGCTTTCTCTCCTCTGACATGAATGGATAAGCGCGACGGAAATATGGTCAGCCTCAGTCCCACTAATTCATGACAGCGTACTCTTTGAACTTGTGTCACCAGAAGGGTTAGCATCGAATGTCTAGTCCTTTTGCCGATTGAATTTTTGTCCTGATTTCTGGTCATAGTTGTGTTGATTACGCTTGATGGGAAATGGACAAAAGAACGCGGCGATGATTGTCAGCCTTGCGGCGCTGGATGTACGCGAGCATTACGAAGTCAACATGGGAGATCCTGATAAGTACACGGCAGATCTGTCTCTCAATTCATTTATTCTAGGGTTCGCATGACCAGGTAATATAGTAATGGTACTATGAAGATGGTGCTAGATCACGTGGACAGATCTGCATACCTGCTCCGCTGTCTCTGTCTTCTCTCCGTCTCACCCGAACGTTCTCTCCACCTTTGCGACCTCCTCTGCCTGACTACACTAATGCCGAAACATTTACCCGTGATAGCGACTAATGAATGCCGTGCCGCACGAAAGTCCTCCCGAGATGATTCAGCCATTGACGCGGGTTAAGCATTGCGCCGTGCGTTGTAGGGAGTTGAAAGGAAACCTCGGCTTCTGGCCCTCAACTTCAGAACCAAGACCGTTTCGTTAAGAAGCTCCTTCCTGCCAACTGAAAGCATGTGATTCTTCTTCTCATGACTGAGTATTAACTTGAGCTACAGACTACCTTGTGTGCCCGACAGCATTGGGACTCCTCATACCTCACTTCATCCCTTCCACTTCTCATCACTTCGTGTTCAGTTCCGCGTAATATCCTCCCTCCAGCACGGTCGAAGAATACGATACCAACAAGATCATGGGTGGCCTCTTCACTCTCCAGCCTTTCAAGGCGTTGTACGCGCTTGTCGCCGTGCTGTTCGAAGCAATGAAATTTCCACTATGGATAATAATGTATGTCCCAGCTGCTGGTCGACCACACAAATCGTGGACTCATCAACAAGCGATTCGCATGAAAATCGTCAAAGCCTTCCTCAAGCACTCCTCAGCCGTGGAAGTCAAGACAACCCTCTCTCTCGCTCCGGGCTCAGAAAAGACTCGATTCGTTGCAATTGAGCCCGCCCACGCGAAGTACTATAAAGGTCCTCTGGACGACAAGGAGATTAGGCCAGAGAAGATTGGCTGCACATGGACACCCAAGCCAGTGGGAAAGGGCGATGTTTACAACCCTGATTTGGACGTTGTGCTACACTTCCACGGAGGAGCATATGTCATCGGCGACGGGCGCGATCACGATACCGGGTTTCTGGCAAAGACATTCTTGAAACATGGCAAAGTCACGCACGTCGTTGCACCGCAATACCGTCTCTCGAGCAACCCAGGCGGTCGTTTCCCAGCTGCATTCCAGGACGCAGTCACAGCCTACGCCTACCTCATCCACACTCTCAAGGTCCCAGCAGACAGCATTACTCTCTCAGGAGATTCCGCTGGCGGAAACCTAGCCCTCGCCCTCCTTCGCTACATTGCCGATTACGGCAAAGAAGTCGACCTTCCATGGCCTGGCTGCATCTGGTTGTGGTCCCCGTGGGTCGACGTGGAGGCTGGCAGAGACCCTATCAACATCAACAATTCACGTAACGAAAGTACGGATTATCTGGGTGGTGGATTCGGAACATGGGGCGCCGAGTCTTTTGCGCCGAAAGGCAAAGTGGACTCCGCGAATCCATACTTAACACCGCTGGGCAACGCGTTCAAGAGTAAGACGCCGATCTGGGTGCAGACCGGTGATGCCGAAGTGCTCTATGACGATAACGTAGAGATTGCGAGTCAGTTCAAGAAGATCGCAGGAAACAAGGTTGAGCTTGAGATCAAGGAAGGCATGCCGCATGATATCATCCTTGTTGGTCATATTTTGGGTTTCAACAAGGAGGCAGGCCAGGCAGCTGAAAGAGCTGGTGAATTCCTGAGGAGGGAGAGGGCGAAAATGTAGATTGCACAAAATACGATGTATTATTCGGCTGGCTAGGGTGGACTGCGCTGTGTTGGAGTTTCTGGCATCAGATGTACGGTATGCTCTTTGTGGAAATATTGAGATTAAGGCGTTGTCACACTTGTGGTAGGAGGTAGGTAAGTCTTTCAACCTCAACTTGCATGAATCATGGTCCACGTGTCCGCTCTGTTCGTATCTAGATCGAGTTGAAGAAACCATTGCAGGTGGTAAATTATCACGCCTGGGCCGATGAATCACATTTTCTCGTCTCCAACAAAAATCACGATTTCTTTAGGGTTCCTGGAATCCAAGATCAAATCGCTGAATCTTCGCCTATATGAAGAGAGGGCATAAAATACCACGAGGTCAGGAATATCGATCCCAAATCACAGCTGCTGAGGCTTTGTAACTTGTTGCTGTAGGCAAAGATGTCCATGAAAGGTGTAGGTAGCGTGATGGCTGAGTTCGTGGAAGTAAGCCTTGTCGCCTTGTCTACGCGACCTAATGCAGCTCAGACCGATAGTAAACTGCAGGTGGTCGGCTTCGTGTCTTGTCGCCTTGGATATCAAGGCGGGGTTCGGGTTTGAGGCGATGCTCGCCTTGTTTTTGTCCTGCTTTATTTAAGAAATACTTGCGTTGGTTTTTTGCGTTTGTCTGCTTGTGTTGTCATTTCGCGTCGTCATTTCCCGCTGTCTTTTCGCGCTGTCTTGTCGCGTCATCTTTCAAATCAACCTCATTTCGCAATGATGGAAAGAATTTCTCAGATTATAGAGGATTCTCTGGGACGGCCAGTGTTGTTGAATGAGATCTTGGGCTTGTACGAAAAGGAGGACGAGGAATATCGCTGTATTGAAGAGCTTCGGGAGCATTGGCTTCGCGGGTATGCGCTGTGGACTTGGAAGAAGATCGGACCAGAAGTGCACGAATTCAGCAACCCCTATGGTCGCAGCATTTACATTTTTCTTTCGGGCGACCCGCGGTCTCTTCCAATTGTCGACGAGGAATATCAAAAACATCGGGGGTACAGAGAGATCCAAGGGCGTCTAAAAGAGGAGGATCAGAGATATCATGTACGTCGTTATCAGGACTCGAAGAAAATACCGTGTCAAACTGAGCCAAAAAGACGAGAATATAAGGAACTGCTTATAACTCGGCAGTTTTCGTTTCCTGAAGAGGATCGGGAGCGTCAGCGGTTGAGGAAGCTCTATGCTTGCACGCTTTACGTTCCCCTTTCGAACCGCCCGCCGCCTCCTCCAACTGTTGAAGAGCTTCTAGAAAAGATCAGGACAGAGAGACTCATAGCATATGCACGGCAGCTTCTCCGATCATTATGCATATTCTCACTTGTGATCTTTTTCGAGTAGCCGGACGGGCATCGGCCCCCGTGCACAACAATGCCGTGGAATATCTGGCCATCGTTAGTCGTCATGTGGGGGGTGTGCTGGATGTTCTATAACCCTTTCTCTCCTCTGGACTGGAAATCCTGGCAAGAAGACCTCGGTGCTGGCGGTTGGAAATTCGATATCGATTATGATGATGGTGGTAAGCACACTCCTGGTCAGTGGAAGAAGAGGTCGTGCTAATGTTGTCGAGTAGGCTCATTGGCAGATCCTTTTCCTGATATCACATTCCAGGACCCATGTCCCATTGGAGAAGGCCTAAACTCTAAGGTTTTGACACCTACCATAAACCCTGCTCTACTGTCATCTTCAAGATCTCCAGTTGTGGAACATCCGCTAGACTTTGGGACTGACCAGGGATTGACATTGGCTGGACAGCCTCCATTTGAATTTGAGATTCCAGAGGCAATCGGAATCCCCGTTGCGACTGAAATTTCAGAAGCGGTCGGAATTCCAGAAGCGATTGGAATTCCAGAAGCGATCAGAACTCCAGAAACGATCGCTATTCCAGAATCTGGCGGCCGCAAGAAGATTGCAACATTTGCGTGTCCTCATGATGGACAGACCTTCTCACGGAAGTGTGATTTAAAGTAAGTTGCTGCGCTCTCGTCACTCCCCCTGCCAATGCCAACGAATTGATCATTTCAATCAACAGAAAGCATGTTGACAGCCAGCACGATCGTCCCTACAAATGCCCGATACATGGGTGCAAGTCAAAAGGTTTCGGCACAAAGGTTGATCTCGAGAGACATGTGGACTCAGCCCATCAACAACACAGCATTTTCTGCCCGATTAAGACATGTTCTCGGGCTACCAAGACTTTCAACCGTCCAGATAACCTCAACGAGCATATGCGCCGCAAACATCCTGGCTTCGACCTCAACGCGGACAAGCCTGTTTCCGTGGACCAGAATGGTTCTGACGATGCTGCCGTGAAGAACAAAATGGAAAGACCATATTCTCCACCTCCTGGAAAACGACGCAGAATATCCGAGGTTGAAGATGATGAGGAGAACCCCAGAGGAAAGAGGATCAAGGAGCTTGAGACAACAGTGCAAGAGTTGAGGAGAGATAAAGAAGAGTTGAGATCAGACAAGGTTGACTTGAGGCATGAACTGAAAGCAGCAAAGGACCGGATTTTGGAGCTTCACGAACAGTTGACAATAAGGCAGGGAATTGATGAGCCTGTGTGAAGATTGTAGAGCTGGTCTTGTTTATCATGCATTCTATTGGCTTTCCTCAACTTGTTAAACGAAGTTTGCGATTCTCTCGCGGTCTCTACGTTCCTGCCATCTGGACGTCTAGCTTGAAAGACTCGGAGCGTACTCACATCAATCTCGATATCGATAACCAAAATCAAGGTTCGCCTGCCGGAGATCAAGTCGGGTAGATCATATCTTCTCAGGTCTCACGCCAGCAGCGAATATCTTCCAGGTTCAATGGCAAAAAAATAGCAGAATTTGGCGTGAACCTTTTGGCGCTAACACACGAGGACGCAATCAAACATTGCGATTCGAGAAGAAGAGGGAGAGAATTTCATTTTCGCCAGATCATCAAAGTCTACCCCAGCTGAATGCAGACTTCAGGCCGTAATTGCTGCGACAAGGGCATCATCCGATACTCTTCCGGCGCGCCGGGAGAAGATATAATAAGATACATTTCTTTACAAAGCTCAAAATCTCAACCGGAAGATCCGCGTTTCCTCTTTAAGCTACCTCTTGAAGTACTACTAGGCTGAAAGAAGCTAGTCACGGGTTGTGATAATCGTATTGACCCCGCGTGCTTTTGACGGGCCGCAATATAGGTGTATACTTATATAGAATTCATGCAGGCTTTGTATGAGTAGCTAGGAAGTTCTGCACAGACGAAGTTCGTATTCTCTTGAGAAAAGATATCGTATCAAGGGAGCAAGAGGTTGTAAATGCTGGAACAAGAACAAGAATAGGAATTGATTGTTATTATTAGGGGCTAGAGGGAAAGAGCTTGGGGATATTAGGTACGGGCTAGAGGCTGTCGACAAAGTCGTTGATGCAGGACGAAAAGATCATGACCAACAGCTGGTTGCCGGGTTTCGATTTACGCCTATTTTGCTCCCCGGTCGATCTCGAAATACAGCTCCTGGCAGGACCTTCTCTATCATCAACCGGAGCTAGCTTTGTACTGTGGATTTTTGATATCCTTTCATCACGCGGAGGTGGAATAATGAGCTCGCCTCCAGCTTGTCGGATCCATGGTTACAGAGCCAGTGACATGTTCGTGTACTAGATTGTGTAAGGCCCAGAACAAATATTTCTTTAGTTGATTCTACACAACGAAGCACCTCTGCTCCCTCTTGCATTATGAAGCTCGCTACTTCCATCCTCGCCCTCGCATCTATCCCAGCTGTCCTCGCGTCGTGCGATCCAGCCGTTAGGCCGGATCCCTCCTTTTTCAAAAACAAAAAAGGGTGCGAAAACATAAGTATTTAATTTTGTTACAAGGATGAATTCCCAGTCTCTGATATCGCGCTTTATTAAGAAAACCATTTGGATTGTATGCGATTACGATAATCCGCCGCCTCAGACTGGCGGGGACGTAGCTTGCTTTACATACTATGATTGGGATCCGAGCGGGCGTCGTGGGAAAGCCCACATTGTAAGCCAAGGCCCTTGACACTGTTGTATATGTTCTACCGTGCTGATTTAAGATTCTAGGCTCAATATTGCGTACGTACTTCAGACCTGGTCTTATCGAGTATTGCTCATTCCACCCCAGTGCTGAATGTATATGAAGCTGCGAAGAGCTCCATTCTTGGTCGCAACTTTGAGAAGCTTGAAGTTGTGGTTGGGAAACTCAAGATGGCATTACTGATCTGAAAGATGAGAGAAATGTGCAGGATCAAGATGGATTGAGGCGTCGAGGGACCGTGATGGGATGATGTAGACCTGGTACTCATTGAGAGTATATGGGTTATGAGATAACATAAATAAAGATGAGGCTCAACTGGATGCTGCAATTAAATGTCCCGAGGTCAAAGAGAGATGGCGTTTGCAAATGCACAGTATGAGCTTCCTGTGTTAAGGTTCGCTGACACAGTTTGGTCAAATTCGTCTATATCAGGGCCACCAATAACCCTTTCGTTAGTAATTTGCTGAAAATTGCCCATATGTCAGAATAGCGTAGGTCGTGCCAGTTAGAAGGACCGCGTATGTACAGCTCCAGGGCATAATCAAGCTGGCAACCCCTTCTCAACACCCTCAAGTCCCAATGCGATATGTGGCGCTAGCGTGACGTGTTAGAGGATGGCGCGTTGACAGGCTATTGGAGGTATGTACCTAGAGTGAGACTGAGCGGTGACAATGCCTTTCTCGGGCCCGTTGCGAGAACCCGAGCCCGAGATCTGGGTTTCTCTCGAGGCTCTCCGGGACCAAGCAGTCCTCCGGCCTGCTGAGAACGAGCCACAGGAGGAATAGAGAAGCCTATTGCCAACGAAGTTCTTCATGATAGGTCCAAGACGTGAAGTGAAAGAAAGGGGTCCAGGTCCGGGGCATGATATGTGAGCTCTGGCCGGCCAGTGAGCCCAGCCAGATCGTCACAAGATTGAAGCCACTTTCCAGATTCCGAAGAACATTCGACTGAGGAGCACCAATTGATTCTTTTAATACTCCGAAATAGAAACAGCTCAATTCCTCACTTCGAATTACACTTGCAGCACTATTTCCCTGGTTTCCTTCTCCCACACTCACAAACATGGCAACCCTCAATCTCCCACAGCGCGCTCGAAAAGGCGGACCAAAGTCTACCAAAGCAGTCATATTGGCATGACATCTTCATTGAATGTCCCTTAATCAAGAGCTAACAATGTCCAGGTTGGCGGACCATCTCGTGGAACTCGATTCAGACCTCTATCCCTCGATTTGCCGAAGGTATGCTAGAATATAGCTCCTTTACCCCTCCAGGAGACATATACACCTCCTGACCGCACATAGCCTCTCTTCGAAGTCGCCGGCCACCCTATAATCGAGCACTGCTTCCGAGCCGTCGCAAAGGTCGAGGAGATCAAGGAAGTATTCATCGTTGGCTACTACGATGAGTCGGTCTTCCGAGACTTCATCAGGGACATCTCCAAGAGCTTCCACCACATCAGTGTCAAATACCTTCGAGAATATGAGGCATTGGGGACTGCTGGAGGTCTATACCACTTCCGCGATGCCATCATGAAGGGCCACCCGGACAGGCTCTTCGTGCTGAATGCGGACGTGTGCTGTTCATTCCCATTGAACCAGATGCTACAATTGTTCGAGGAGAAGAACGCGGAGGCTGTTCTCATGGGCACAAGAGTCTCACAAGAGGCCGCCACGAATTTCGGTTGCATTGTGAGCGACTCGCATACCAAACGAGTTCTACACTACGTCGAGAAACCCGAGACCCACATCTCAAACTTGATCAACTGCGGTGTCTACCTCTTCGACACCGAGTGCATCTTCCCAGCTATTCGATCTGCTATCAAGCGACGTACCGAGCGACCTCGACTTGTGTCATACCCTTCCTCCGAAAACCTCGACCAATCCTTCTACGACCACGAAGAAGATGGAGAGAAATCGGAGGTCATCCGGTTGGAGCAGGACATCTTGGGAGATCTGGCAGACAGTCGGCAATTCTTCGTCCTAGAGACCAAGGATTTCTGGCGTCAGATCAAGACTGCCGGTTCCGCTGTGCCAGCAAACGCTCTCTACCTCACCAAGGCATTCCAGAACCAAGCTGCCGAACTTGCCAAACCATCGGCGGTCATTCTGCCTCCAGTATTTATCCACCCAACTGCTACTGTCGACCCGACCGCAAAACTTGGGCCCAATGTTTCCGTCGGGGCGCGTGCCGTAATCGGTCCAGGTGTCCGTATCAAGGAGGCCATCGTGCTGGAGGATGCGGAGATCAAGCACGACGCTTGCATCTTGTACTCGATTGTCGGATGGGGCAGTAAAGTTGGGGCATGGGCTCGCGTCGAGGGTACGCCAACTCCGGTCAACAGCCACACCACGACCATCATGAAGGCCGGTGTCAAAGTACAAAGTGTCACCATTCTGGGCAAGGAGTGTGCCGTAGCCGACGAGGTCAGAGTGCAGAACTGTGTCTGCCTGCCATACAAGGAGCTCAAGAGGGTACGATCTCGCCGCATCCCTATGAACATGAACGCGAACTAACCAAACGACTAGGATGTTACCAACGAGGTCATCATGTAGTAAACATTTACAGATTTTCTCTTTTGAGATCGCTGGACGTCTTAATTTGTCGCTACGTGCAATGATATCGGATAGATAAATGGTGAACTGCATCAGCTGGGCGTATCTTGCAGCAGCCGGGGCGCGGCGTTTTTGAGGGTTTCCATCACAAAAGCATCGATACCATTACCCACAACAAACTATATCAATAGATTTACCTTAAGAACTTTGCCCGTTGTTGAAGCCTCACACTTGATCGCATTAAGACGAATCGTTACTTGTGCTATAGCCGACTACAGAGAAAAGAGGCAGTCGGCAAGTTGATGAATCAAGAAATGCCAATCCGTGAACAGCATATGTGACAAGAAGCATAGATGGATGTGGAAGATGGATATTGGGAAATGCATCGAAGGTTCTAGCTGATTGCAGTACCTAGAGACGATGTACGAGTAGACGAGGTGTTGAGGACCATGCAGCACCTACTCTAAGCTTACAAGGAACCTCGTTTACCTTTTTCAAGTTGCATCTCGAGGTCCTCATCCGCGATCGCATTCGCTGCCGCTTGCAGTTTAAACGAAGCTCGACGGCAAACCCTAGGTATTTTCATAGTTTTCTGTTTCTGTTTCTGTTGGAAAGTGCAGTGCGGGGATTTGACAATGCAATGGCACGCTCTGTATCCCTCTTTTTGTTCCATTTCCCCAAGTTGGAAAGTAATTGAATCACCAACCCGATTCGGAAAGTGCGGACGGGGATTTGACAATGCGTGCACGTTCTGTATCTCTTTTTTTTTTTCTTCATGATGGAAGGCACTAATTGATTCACTGGTAACTACTAATTCTTGCATGAACTCAAGATTTTGCAAATGATCGTATACACGAAGACGTGAATCGATACTAGTACCTATCAAAGACCGAGGTGGCCATCCATGAGCACATACTGTGAGTGGCTTTGGCAGGGCCTAGAAATAAGAACCTTAATTACCTATAACAATAATCCCTCCAGCCTCTGGACTTGACTAACTACGAACCCGCTGCGAAACGCTCAGTGACCGCCCTAAACTCCTCGCGTTATATAAATCCACTACTACTAATGATTATCTCCAAAGAAATCCTAGCTCGTGTTGGGTATTCCAAGTCTTGTTCCTCGTATATATCCAAGGAGGGGAAGTCGTTCCGTATTCACATATGCACATGAGGACTTCTCATGATGCCGATTCCGATGTATAAATGTCTGCGATGAACCTTTGTTTCACGCTGCTCGATTCCCTTCCTAGTGACTGTATCGAGCTTGTGGTGGGTGCGCACCGTGGTAGGTAGTATCATCGTATCCGAACTGCTCTTCGGGTACGCCATAGCCCGACGCAGGGTTAACGGCTGGTCGCGAGCGGTGGAATGCCGGCATCTCAACATCGTTGTACGGCACGACTCCGGCTTTATCATTCGGCACTTTAAGAAAATTTCCGCGTTCGTTGGCTTTTCTATAGATTCCGCTTTTGTTGGCTTCTCTATAGACCCAGATGTCGAGGATGAGTGCGCATACGGTTGAAAGGCTGGAAAATCGTTAGCGCGTGTTTTCAGCGAGAATTTGTCTCGTTTGTGGCTAGATGGGTTGTTTTTTGGACTTACAAACCACAGCAACCGAAGGCGTAAAGGGCCTTGTATATTCTGCACACCATGACGCCAGTCTCGTCATTCCAGTCTTCGATTTTGCAGCGGTGTGTCAAGGTCTTGCTGGCCCACCATGAAAGCATGCCGAAGGCGGCTCCCCAGAGCATGAACAGACCTCCATTGATGAACAGGTTGGTGCGAGGATTGAGACCGAAGCAGCAATGGAGGACAATCGTTGTACACAGAGCGGCGATGGTCGTGCCCGCAGCTGCAGTAAACTAGATGCCTTATGTCAGTGCTGGCGGCGACCACGGTAGGGTCAGGACAAAGCAGTGCAGCTCCGCCGCCGAAAAGAGGAGAACGTACGAAGATGAATGTCCAGGGGATATTCCAATGGTCGTGCGATAGGTAGTAGATGAAGTAGACCATGATGGACCCCACGACGAGGGACGACAACAGCTGCAGCGCGCGCAGTCCATGGAAGTAGAGTTTGGGGTATGCATCAGGCGCGACTTTCGTCTTACGGTTGCCGAAGCAGACCATTGTGATTTGGATAACGAGGTGGTACTGGGAGAGAGGTAGGTAAGAATAGGTGATTAGATGTGTATAAGGCACAGCTCCCAGCGCGGGTGTTGTGCGGCGTATTTAAGGCGTTTGTTACCGCGAGGAAAGTTGTTTGATGCTGGGGATGGACGATGTTGCCCAGGAGGAGGGTGAGGAGAAAGTGCGGCTGATATCCTGTGCCCACATCACTTAGGGGATCATGATGTGCAGTGGGGCGAAGCGCTGTCTCGCGATATGAGACCAGCACCCAATGGGGATTAGGCGATAGGCCGGAAGTATTAATAGCCAAGGCCAAGTTCTTCACGGAAGATTCTTTGACAATGGCACTGACCTCTTCGGACTTCCATCCTCTCTTTGCCACATCTTGGGACGCCTTGAAGCGGACACCTCTATACTGTCGTTCCCGTGCATCTTCTGGTCGTGTTCGTGGGTCTTGAGTCCGCAGTCTATATTTTCCACCATTAAGTCCTGCTCAACAGGCATTCCATCTCCTTCACGGCGTGACGAGGTCTGGCCAGCCGAATATGCCCGTTGCCCTGCACAATACGACAGTAGTCATTTATCTCTCTCCGTACGGCTCTAACCATGGCTTCGTCGATATCTACTCCAAGGATGGAGCCGAACACACGAAGCTGCGAAGTCAGGAAAACCAGTCCTGACCACGAAGCAGGACTCTCAAACTCTCGTCCTCGCTGATCGTCGTGATCGACCTCTGGCAGCTATTCCGGACAAGACTGCGGTGAATGTTTTGAGGTGGACCGGAAGCTCGCCGAGTCAGGGCTTTTCATCTCTACCTTACTGTGTACCGAGGAATCGACCAAGCCAGTGCCCGCCGGGTGAGCCGATGACTAGGTACCGCGGTCCGCGAGAGGACCAAGCATCGTGGGCACAAATCACATGGTCGCCTTACCTTATAGAGACAGGAGGCCTCGAAATCACATCCATAAACCGCTGCAGATCCGCTATACACATGTTCAACAGGGCAGGCCCGACACGGCCTCCAGCTCGAACCGAGCCTTCGTCCAATATAAGTCATCTCAACCCTATCCCCGACATCAACAATCGCCAATTCGATGATGCTGGCTCCGGTATCTGTGGTTGACGAGGTACTACCTCCAGGGTCGCCAATGTGGCAAGCCTGGAGATCTGCACAATGGCCTTCTCCCAGCCATTCACACCCAGCAATTGCTCTGCTTCGTTGATATCCAGCCCTGTCGTTCCTGGCGCAACGGTGCGACTCGTCGAGGCCGCCCCGGTTTCCAAAGGCTGGCAAGTTGCTATCCCTTTTGGGTACCCAAACAATCCGACAGTCACTTCAAGCGGCGTCGACTTCTGTAACATCACTGTGACCTACACAATTGCCGATAGCCAGAGAAATACGACTGTACAAGTCTGGCTTCCGACAGGAGAATGGAACCAACGGATTCAAGCAATCGGTAGGTTAGTCTCTCAAGCGCTCAATAACTCGGGCTAAATCGGTCAGGCGGAGGTGGATGGGCCGCCGGGCTGCATGAATCCGGCTTGTCAGGAATGTCGGCTGCCGTTACTCAAGGTTACACTGCAATTGGGACCAATGGAGGCTATCCGCCAGATCTAGGTGTAGAAGCCTGGGACATTCTTCGGGATGGCAAAATCGACCTGTTGAACTTCCAGCATTATGCCACAACATCGCTACGCGACCTGTCTATCATTGGTAAAAGCGTGGTCGAAAGCTTTTACGGGCAACCGGCAAAGTACTCGTACTGGAATGGCTGTTCGCAGGGTGGCAGACAGGGTTTCGCCCTAGCGCAAAACTACCCTGATGCTTTTGATGGCATTGTTGCCAGTGCGCCAGTCGTGGATTGGGGACAACTGATGCCTGCCGGGTCCTGGGCTCAGGCGATCATGAACGAGATGGGAGAGTATCCTCGGCCTTGCGAGCTGAAGACACTATCTGCTGCAGCCTTGAAAGCGTGTGACGGCAATGATGGACTGGTAGATGGCTTGATCTCGGACCCAGATTCCTGCAAATTCGATCCTACGACGCTTCTCAACACCACGGCCAATTGTGGTTTATTCTCGAATGTCAAAATTTCCCCTGCTGCTGTTCAGGTCGCCAAAATCGGATGGTATGGCCTACAATCTTCAGTCCATCGATGTATGTGGGATGGGGCACATCACGAAGCTTCCTTTGTGACAGAAGGTTCCATCCCCTCACTGAGCCGCTTACTTCCCTATTTCAACATTACCACTGGTCTGGCTGATACCCAGTGTTCCAGCAATGGGACTTGCACTGTAAAGCCGTTCGACATCCCGATGGACTGGATCAGGTACTTCGTTGTCAAGGATGCGCGTTATGATCCTTCCAAGATCAACTTGAAAGACTTTGATGAAATTCTTGGCAGGTCTTTCAAGGAGTATTCACCCATCATTGGGACCGACAGTCCTGATATGACAGCTTTCGCAAAAGCAGGCGGAAAGATTCTGTCATACCATGGTTTGGTAAGTCAAGCTTGTGATCAACGACGGGTGTAAGATACTGATATCGAGAAGGCTGATGGCATCATTTCTTCAAAGAATTCAAGGAGATACCACGATACGGTGTTGGCCTTTGATCCCAATGCTCACGATTACTACCGGTTTTTTGAAGCGCCTGGAGTGGGTCATTGTTGGACCGGAACGGGGCTATATCCATCCGGGATCTTCGAGAGCCTGTAAGCGCGACTTATGCAACATTCGAATATTGGGCTCACCATCATTTCTAGTATCAAGTGGGTCGAAGAGGGACAGGTACCTGACCTTTTAGAGGTGGATATGTCGAGCCGCTTGGGTTTTACGAAAACACGCATCTTGTGCCCGTATCCTCAGCGATCGAAGTATAAAGGAAGCGGGAATGCTTACGATGCGAATAGTTTCGAATGCGGCATATAGAATAATTCATGAGACTTTACTACATCCTCGCCATCGGCCTCGATCGGGCGTCCAGCCTTTTTAATGGAATTGACAAGATACGTCTCATTATTCCCGATCAAAGTTCTGAGAGAGCACTGTCAGAATCAGATTTCTATCATGATTAATCAGTTCCTTTAATCGATCCTGTCAAATATCTCTAGATCTATCTTTACTATCTTTAAATCTATCTTCCCTTATCTCATCCAGTACACACAAATGCACCATTCAGCCTCGCAGACAAGCTGCTGGATCTGGATAGCAGCTTGATGATGCCTCACATCTCCTTATATGGATGGACGCAGTCTAGATACCCCGCCGTTAAGCTCGGTTGTGTGAAGAGTGCGATGGACTCGCCGAGTGAAAAAAGGTCGGCGGGGAGGAAGTTATGGGAAAGTGCTACGACCTTGGTCCGCTGAGGGACTGGAATCGGTGTGGGATGGCATACATTTCTCTTCGATGAAATTTCGTGACCTCTTCGATTTTTTGGACTTGGTTCGAAGAGTTCCAAGTAGTAAGGTATTGTAGATGGAAACCATGGGATCTCGTGGCAGGCCGTGCGTCTTTTTGATAGCAGTAGGCGGTTTGTACTCGCTACGTTGAAGCTAAAACAGATGGCGCAACAAGGATGGGCGATGGAATTTATTTGTTCTTACATGTTTGGTCGCAACTTTCTGGGGACTGCGTGGATCGTCTATTCTGCCGGTTAGAAGCCGGTATGACTGGTAGTCGGCAAGATTTGTGAGTACGTGTTGTAGCAGATATCAATCAATCATTATGCCAACCACCATGATGATTGATTTTCAGCTCCGACAAATGCTTGATCTCCATCTATACCCGGACGACGAGTTATCATTTCAACAACTTCCGCACGCTCGTCTCCATCCACAATTTAGCGTATTCCCGATGCAGAAACTCAAACCATCCAGGAAGCGGTCTAACCCTCCTCCCCTCCTCCGTCGAATCAAAAAACACACTCTTCAACCGAAAAGTCGCCATTTCATCATCCTTGCTAACCTCAATGGTAAACAGCCCATCGGAAGATCTCAACTGCTGATTCAACGGCGAATCGCCGCATCGCACCGTAACCTATCCACCATCAATTTCAATCATCCATATAAGTAGCTATCATAAAAGGAGAATAGGTACCTTTTCATCCGTCCTCTCAACAACCTCGAAATGATCCGCAATCTTCGTCCCGACATCATACCTCGACGATCTCAGATCCGCCTTCTCCCACAAATGATCCCACCGTCCATCCAAGTGCCGATACTTCCTCGCGAGAAACCGGCGCTGGATTTCGAAACCGGGACCGGACCAGATCCCCTGACAGAAGCGGCGCGTTAGGGTTTCTTGGTCTGTTGTTTGTAGGTCATCTAGTGGGACGGTGCGGATCGCCATGTCGTGGCATTTTGGGGGGTTGTTCCCTGGATTGAATTTTTGTGTGGTTGCGGAGGAGAAGTCGGGTGAGGTGGTTGGGTAGGGGATGATTGTTGTTGCGCGTGTGTACCATAGCCAACCGAGTGTTGGGGGTGCGGTTGTTGCGATGGCGGTGCCGGTTAGTTTTGCTAGGAGACCCATTTTGGGTGTTGGGGAGGTTGTCTTGAGAGTAGGCGCGGTTTTTGTAGTGCTTGATATCTGATTATCCGTAGATTGTTCATCGGAAGTTGTTTTGCGATTTACCGACCTATGGAGGTGGAAGTGGGTCAGAAAATCGCTGCCTTGTCAGGCCTCGAGACGAGGTATCTGCGGAGTCTATATCAAGAAAGTCGCGTCTCTCCAACAACAACTTCCACAACATGATTCTCGACATTACAGAAGTCGAGACGACCATGCGGCATAACGAGCCGCTAGAGCTCGCCTAGGGCGGACCATATGGCCACGTACCGACAAAAGTCGGTTTTTTCGGTTTTTCGGTTCCGCGGTTTCGCATTTTTGACCATCGTAACTACGCATATTAGCCACGTCTTAATTACAGTCGATTATAGCTATAAAAGCTATTAATATATTATCTAAAAGTAGTTAGTATACTTAATATTAATAAAAAAAGAGCTTAGAGGTTAGTAATTAATAAATTTAAGCTCGAGCCTTTATAGGTATTAACTTTTTCCTTAGCGCGCGAATTATCCTTTCCTTACGCGCTAACTTCTTACGTAAAGCCTTTACCGCCTTAATACGCCGGCGACGCTTAATAGCTAAAGCCTTCTCTAAAGCCTTAATACGAGTAGCTAACTTCTACTTTAGTATAGGTAGTTTTACTACTATACCTCTAGTAGCCCCTAGCTCTTTCTATATACGAATATACTTATTAGTAATAGTTTCGTAATAACGTAAATTTAGCCGGTAACGAGAATAGCGAGTACCTAACCTCTTACTACCTATAAGATTATAAGCCTATTTAGAAAAAACCTTATAGGTAAACTCTATAATCTCTATCTTCCCGTTAATCTCTATCTCTTTACCCTTCTTATACCTAGTATATCTATTAGAACCAGACTACTTTACGCCTAGATAGGTCTCCTTAATCTAGGTAGTATAGAAGATTTAACGCCGGTAAGCCGCGCTTATACCTTACTAGGTAGTTTCTCGGATATTATAAAATACCGGATTACTATAAGTATCTTACGACTCCGGAAATAGAGCTACGCGGAAGTAGATATCGAAATCTAGGTTACCGTTAGGAAGACGAGGTATCCGACGGATAGTAATATTACTAGAGCTACTATATATTTTAGGTAGTTAGCCCGGGGTATCTACTCCTTAAGCTACTATATCTACTCCTTAAGCTACTTAAGGAGGAGGAGGAAGAGGAGGAGGAGGTAGTAGTTATAGTTATAGTAGTAGTTAGCGGCGGCGAGGTATCTTACAAGGGCGAGT
The DNA here is from genome assembly GCA_007735645.1 of Venturia effusa. Classification (NCBI taxonomy): domain Eukaryota; kingdom Fungi; phylum Ascomycota; class Dothideomycetes; order Venturiales; family Venturiaceae; genus Venturia; species Venturia effusa. The sequence goes on along the minus strand of CP042191.1, from coordinate 816,648 downwards.
AGCTTCCTTATCGTTACTTTCGAGGGAGTAGATATTACGACGCGCGGGTCTTTTTAGAGGTCTATTATATAGTTAGTATAGCTTATTAATACTTACTTAAGGTAAGGGAAGGTAAGGTTAAGGTAAGAAGTTAAAGTTAAAGTTAAAGTTATAATACTAAAAATATCGTAACTTTATCTTAATATAGCTTTATAGGGCTCTCCCTTACTCTACATACTAGCAGGGTAAGGAAGAACACCTAGAAGCTATTCTAGGACATAATATAAGGCTATAGATAGGAGGAATAAGCTACTTACGCTATAGTACTAGTATTATAGCCTAGAGTTATAAGGTTAACGGCCGATAATATAAATATATCTCGAAAAGCACGGCGGCCTAATAAGGACTAGCGTTAAATTAATTTAGTACTAGGTATTAGTAACTTATCGAAGGATAGGTAAGTTATTTAGTTACCTATATAATCTATATTACTAGCCTCGCGCGTAGTTAGGATTCCTAACTACGCGCGAGGCTGGTAACGGTTTCTCTATATCTTAATTATATATATAAAAATCTCGTACGTAATATAGTTATTACACTTACGCGCGAGAGGATAGCTATAGTATATTCTCCTTTATCCTACTTAGCCTTAGCCCTAGCTTTACTATTCCTTTCCGTAACTTCTTAACAATATATATTGCTAATAACGACCTAAGACTTAGGATCTTATTAGGTATCTATACGATAGAATAGATACGAGAATATTAAGAGCTTAGAGTATAGTTATAGCTATTAATTCGATAGGTAATATAGTAAGAGATTAGTACTTTCGTAATAATATATTATTTTAAAGTTTAACTAATTATAGTAATTCAAATATATAATTACTCGTTATTATCCCTTGGTTTCTTACCCTTATTTATACGGCTACTTTTCCTAGCTCCCTCTCTAGGCTTCTTTATAGTTAACTTACTCTTCCGTTTCGTAGGTTCCTATTTAATCTCGTCCTACTATATAAAGAGAGAAGCCTTATTCGGAGGGAGGCTACGACGTACTAGAGATATAGTAATATTTATATCTCTTATACTACGGAGAAAGTCGCCCTAATCTCTACTAAAATCCCTACCTACTATTAAAGATTCCTATAAGATTACTTGGTTTCGCTAATAGTTCTTAACCTCCTCTACCGGCGTAAGCTTTTAAGAGGACGTATTCTCTATTTTATCCGTAAGAGAGGGAGATTATATAATAATTACTACTATAGTACGCCTAAGAAGATTATAAACCTCTAGTAGAGGCTCTAGATTTAAAGCCTTCTTTAGTAATAATATCCTCTTCTTTTTAGCTAGCCTTTTAGAAGACGGAGAAGCTAAACGAGAAGTAAGAGTAACCGATATCCCCTCTACTAATTACTTCTCTCACTACTTAGTCTCGTCCTCTTTAAATATAACCTATACCTTATACTTTAGGGTTCCCTTATTAGTATCGCCTTTAGTCTAGAAAGATATCTAAGCGAATAAGGTATCTATAGAGTAATTATCTATATCGGTAACCTACTTAAATATTAGGGATTTCGGAAGAACGAGGCTATAGATTAATAGTTACTAACGTCGGATCTTAGGATAAATTCGAGGTACCTAGGTAACGAGATCGTCTATAAAGCGCTATAGGTTCCTAAAGGTAGAGTCTTTACGAATGCGATATTACTATCGACTAACTAATTCGTAGGAAAGCGGGACGTTAATAAACTTTCGTATAAAGAAGTTTATCTTATTATTACGGGAAGACCCCGTGTATATAGAGGTTAAAGGTAGAATGGTAAACTAAGTTAACTACCGATCTATAAGAGGGGAGAGGGGGGGACTCTTATAGTCCTTTCTGCGGCAACCGCCGTATCTTATACGGGAGCTATACCGAGATATAGGATATCCTATCTCTAGATCTAAGGGCTATAGCCTATAATATTACCCTAGGACTCCGCCCTTCCTTTGGTGGACTCCCTTAGCTAGTAGAAAAAAATTCCGCTCCGACCGATATCTCGTCCCTCGACCTCCTCCCTCCTCTCCGCCCTAAATTCGGCGTTCTCTATACCTAACCTCGCGGCTATTATCCTTATTATTCTTCTCGGTATCTACCTTATTATAAACGGTGACTATTGGCGATAATAGCCGTAAATAATAGTAATACTACCCTATTATATCTATATCTTTCCTATTTACTCCGCTATAACCCTTAAGGATACCGACAATACCTAAATTTCTATTATCCTTATTTACTATAATAGCAGCCTATTATAACCGATCTTTTCCTATTGATCCCGCTATAGCTATTATAGAGGCCGATAATTACTAGATCTAGCTATTGTTCGTAAACAGCCTTAAGGCTATATAATAAGGTCCTCCCTCCGCCTTAATCCTCTTCTTTAAATTACTTAACTTCTCTATAAGTTGAATAGTCCCTACTCTTTCCTATAGGCTCCGCCTAGAATTGACTAATATCCGCTAGTAACTACCAGCTACTACTACTACTACTATATCTAATATATGTTTTCCTCTTTCTAGTAGTCTCCGCTAGAAACTAATCGGTCTCCTAGCGTCTATATTACTGCATCCGCTACGCCCTCTTAGGCTAGAATTATATCGACTAAGTAGTATTTTACCTCCGCCTGTTTATTCGCGGCAGCCGCTAATATCTATTTTAGACTACCTACTAGACTAGAGCCTACTCGGAGTGTAAACGCCTCTATAAAAACTACGAAGATATATATATCTTCTACTCTTTCCGCCGCTTTTCCCGCGCTAACCGCCCTTTTAGCCTATTATATACCTAGCTCGCCTACGCCGCCTAGACTAATACTAATACCGCTAATACGTAAGTATCTTCCTAAAAAAAAACTCGAAATTTTCCTAATTTACGCTAACCGCTAAAAAGGTACTAGGACCTACTAGATTCTTATCTATACCCTTAGGACTATTGCCCGAATAAAGGTAAACTATAATAATAGAGTTCTACCCGCGTAAGTCTTAGCTCCTCCCGCCCCTTTTTCCGCGCTAACCGCTTTTTAGCCCTATTCTAAATTTTATCTTAATTACTATAGAGGCCGCTATTTTGACGGCGCTCTAGGGAGGCCCTTTAGGTCCCCCCTAGTCGATAGGACTTCGTCGCGCCAATCCTTAAAAAAAAAAAAAAAATTTTGAATATTAGAGGAATTCGCGGTGCCCGCCGGCTTCCTCGCGGCCCCCGCCCAGTATATAGAGAAATGCTATAAAATAATTTCTCTACTAACTTATACCTTCCTTCCCTCTTTTTTTTTTATTATTCTTTATCTATACTTTTTCTAATACCTACCGCCCCTAGTCTAGCGGTATCTCTCTCGTATATTCTAGCTACCTCTACTAGATATACTTAGCTACTTACCTTTCGCCTCCTAACTCTCCCCGTATATATTCCTACGCGGGTCGCCTACGCGACCGCGCGTAACGCCGTCTTTTAAAATTATTCTATATCCGACAATATAGCGGCGTTTCGAACTAATATCCCCGTAGGGTCCGCCTCCCTAGTAGTAGATCCCGTTTTAGAATCCGTATCTATCCGCCCTTATCTACCGGGTAACCCTTCTAGTCCGTTACTAACTAAGATATCTTTTCGTTTTCTCTTAGTCGTCGCGTTACTTTTTTCTTCTCTAGCGCTCCTATTCTATCGCTTTCCTATCTCCTATCCTACGGGTTCTACCTTCTTTCTTACGGGCTACGCCTTCCGTTTATTATCCCTAGCCCCTACTCGAACCCGGATATCCTCTTATTTTCCTATCTTCTATCCCGCGGGTCCTACCTCTTTTTCCGCGGACGGCGCCTTACGTCTATTATCCCTAGTTCTTACGCGAACCGAGACGACTCTCGTTTTCTCTTATTCGTCGCTTAACTTTTATCTTCTCCGGCGACTAGGGGTCCCGACTTTAATCCTCCCGCTTCCCGCTTAGTACGTTACGGGTTCCGCCTCCTCTACGGTAGCCTCTATATCGTCTTCCGCCGCCTTACGATAGTACGGGAAAGGTCGTCGGCGTTCCCTCGTCCTCGTCTTTACCGATCTCGTTATCTCTATCGTAGGTTCCGTACCCTCTACGGTAGCCTCTATATCGTCTTCCGCCGCCTCGCGATAGTACGGGAAAGGTTATCGGCGTTCCCTCGTCCTCGTCTTTACCGATCTCGTTATCTCTATCGTAGGTTCCGTACCCTCTATAGTAGCCTCTATATCGTCTTCCGCCGCCTCGCGATAGTACGGGAAAGGTTATCGGCGTTTCTTAGTCCTTATCTTTACTAACCTCGTCGTCTTTATCGTAGGGCCCGTACCCCCTACCGTAGCCTCTATATCGTTATCCGCCGCCGCGCGATAGTACGGGAAAGGTTGTTAGCTCTTTCTTTATCTTCTTAGTCTACCGCTATATTCCTCGCGGGGCCTATCGTTCGTCCTAGGGTCCCTAAATTTTCTCTCGAAATCGTCTAGGGCCGCTACGTCCTCTATACTTTCTAGTAGCTCTTACGTAAGCTTATAGTATCCGCTCTATTTTACGAGGACCTTACGCTTCTTCCCGCGGCCCCCGTTCCTTATATAGAGGATTTCTTCGACCGCCTACTCGTCGTACCCCTCCCTTAGTACCGAGTCCGGCTAGGAGTCGTCGGTCTCCTAGCCTAGTAACGGGTTATCCGCCGCGATTCGTAGAAGATCCGGGTAGAATACTAGGTAAATACTCTTAGGAATTCCCTTAAGCTAGATAGAGAGCGGCGATATTACCGCGGAGACCGTATATTTTGCGTGTTTATAGTCTAACTTCTTCTTTAGACGGTTACTTATATAGTTTCTTAAGTCGAGCTATACCTTATCGCCTACCCGAAACTACGGTATAGACGACCGGCGTACGTTAGCGGACTCCTCCTATCGCTGTACGGACGCCCCTATAGAAGCCTAGTATAGCTTAGTAATATTCCTAATCTTCTTTACGAATACCTCCGCTCGAACCTCTACGGACACCGCCGAAGGTAGCGTAGGCTCCTCCTTCGGGGCGACCGGGGTTAGTACGTAGTATCCGTATATCGCGAAAAACGGGCTTATACCGATCCCCGCGTAGTATCGGCTGTTTACCGCTAGCTACGCGGTAGGGAGCTACGTTTTCTAGTCTATCTATATATAGTTAATAAACGCGCGTAGATACGCCTAGATTTCCTAGTTTATTCGTTCTAGGCCTCTATCGGTTTGCGGGTAGTACGCGCTACTAATACCTTAGGTTATATCGTTAAGTTTATAAAACCTCCTCTAGAACGACCCTACCTAGTTGCCCCCCCGGTCGCTTATAATATTTCTTAGGAAACTATAGTAACGTACCTAGTACTCTATAAACCTTTATACGTAGTCCTCCGAGTTTTAGGTAGGTATCGCCTCGAAGACGACGGTCTTACTTAACCGATCTTTAATAACCTATAGGTTTATATACCCCCCGGACTTAGGTAAGTCTACGATAAAGTCTATAGAGATATCCGAGAAGAAACGATCGGGGACCGCTAAAGACTATAGGAGACTATACTTTTTATCTCGCTATAACTTATTTCGGCTGTATAAGTTATAATTACGTACGAACCGCCTAACTTAGTAGGATATTAACGGCTAGTAGTAGTCTCTCTATATAATAGTAATCGTCTCTTCGCGTCCGGGGTATCTAGATAACGGCGAGTTATAGTACTTCTAAATTATCTTCGTTCTTAAGGTATCCTATTCCGCCGTTAAGGGGTCCGTAGCTTTTCGCTCGGCCTTAGACGTAAATAGAGAGCCTAGAACCTATAGCTTCCCTCTATACCTTACGTACCCTTACGCGTCTAGACGGTAGTCGGATAGTTAGAGTTTTAGGCGTACCCCGCTAGGGAGCTAGCGCGAACTATCCGTTAAAGTAGTCTTTACCGCTATATACGTAGTATCCGTCCTAGAAGCCTCTTCCTATAACTTATTTAGCTCGCTATCTTCTAGGGGTCCCGCTACGTCCTCTACGGTAGGTACGCTAACCGGCGCGGCTCGCGTCTATTTATATAGCGCCTCGTTCGGGATAACTTATCGGATCCTAGATTTGTAGTTCTCTTACCCTAGTATATCCTACGATCTTCTTAATAGGGTATCCGGGACTATACCGTCAGAGCCCGGCCTATATATAAGAGAGAATCTATATCGTATTAACTTTTCTACCTACCGTACTTACCGCTTAGAAAGCTTCTACTTCCGTATAAAATACTCTAGATTCCGATAGTCCGTTAGGATTATAAAGGGGCTATAGCTTCTTAGCTCCGCGTCCTACTAGTCGAGGTACTTAATAACGGCTAGTAGCTCCTTATTGTAGATATTATAGTTTATTTCAGCTTTATTTAATTTTTCGGAGTAATACGCTACTAGGTAGTAGACCCTGTTAACTTCCTAGCTTAACGCGCCTCTAAGCGCGAACCCGCTATAATCGATCTCTACGAACGTTAAAAGCTACGGATCCTACTACCGAAGGATCGGGGCCTAGTAGAATAGATCTTTTAACGCCTAGAACGACGCCTCCGCGTCCTCGCTCTATACGAAGCTTATATTTTTTCCGGTTAGCGCCGTAAGCGGGGCGGCGACTGCGGAGTATTATAGGATAAATACGCGATAATAGTTAGTAAACCCGAGGAAACGACGTAGCTTCTTTTGAGTTCTTAGGGCCTACTAGTTACGGATAGCTTCTACCTTCTCCGGATCGGTTTCTAACCCTTTTCCGTCGGTATATACGATAAACCCTAAGTATTTGATCGTCTTCTTCGCGAATTTATACTTCTTTACGTCTAGATATAGGCCCGCGCCTAAAAGCCTACGGAGGACTAACTTTATCTTACGGAAATAGTCCGCCCGGGAGCCTAATATATATATTAGGACGTTATCTATATACGCCGATATAAAGTTATTAAGGTATTCCCGTAGTACCGAATTAATATACCGCTAGAAACTGGACGGGGCCCCCGCGAGACCGAACGGGGTAACTAGCTATTTAAAAAGGCCGTATCTCGTCTGAAACGCGGTCTTATACTCGTATCCCTTAGCTATACGTAGCTTCTAGAAGGCTAACGCGACGTCTACCTTCGTTAACTACTTAGCCCCTATAAGGTTCCGTAGGGTCTCCGATATTAAAGGTAGCGGGTACCGATCCTCCGTAGTTACGGCGTTTAGTACCCGATAATTATAATAGAAGCGTAAACCGCTAGTCGCTTTCCGTACGAAAAGTACGGGGGCCCCTACTAGAGATATCGATAGTCGTATAAACCCTTTACTTAATAAGTCGTTTAATATCTTCCTTAGTACTAGGAGCTCCTCCTTCGATATACCGTAGATCGGGCTCTATAGTAACGACTCGAGGGTACTATCGGGTTTCGTACGGAGCTCGATCTTATAGTCTAGCCTAGGTCTATATAGCGCTAGTTTCTCGGCCTCCTACGTTAGAAATAGCGGGATAAGATTATAAACCTCGGGAGGTAGCTATTTTCTAAGCTCCTCCTCTATATTAGGTAGCTTATCTTCTAACGCCTTCTCGATATCCGCTATATTTATCGCGGCTATCCGTACTCTATACGCGGACCCCTACTTAATAAGCTCGATATTTACGAACGCGACCGCGAAGTTATCTATCTTCCTTCGTCTCTTCTATATCGTCTTTCGCCTACTTTCCCTAGTGGCGCGGGCAGCCGTAGTAGGTCCCGCGGGGTCTATACGGTTTAGGGCGTCCCCCTCCTTCTCGACCTATATATTTACTCTCCTATAGAATACCCGCCGTTTATTAGGCGCGGTCCGTACGTAATTATAAGTTTTCTACGGGTTCCCTAGGATTATATCGTACGCTAAATTAGGTACGCTATATACGTATACGGTTTACGGGAAGCCGCCTATATCTATACGGAAGCCTACTACCTTTCGAATAGTAGAATCCTTTATATTTTCTATCGCGCCTAATATTCGGCGCGAGACATAGTTGACTATATAGAGTCTAAGCCTATCGGCGAGGTTTTCGTTAACTATAGTATAGTACTTATAGCCTTCGTTAATTAGAGTAGAGATTTCTTTATTATTATTAAGGATTACGCTTATAAATATACTCCTTCCGTTTATTCTCTATCGGTATAATCGCTAGCCGTTCTTAAGTACCGTCCGGGCTCCTATCTCCTACCTTCGAGAGGGACCTACTCTTTTCCCGACGTTTTAGACTCGGATTTCTTAAGAAGAGGTATAGTATCCTTAGTTAGCGGAAGGGTTTAGGTTAAATTTATTAACGTCTTTCCTAGCTTATTCGGGTTCGTCGCGGAGCGATAGACGTACTTATCTACGCGATACCCGCTTCCTCCGTAGCGGAAGTATAGGCCCTTCTTCTTTCGAGCGGCTAATACTTCTTTAGAGACCTATTTAGCCCGTAGTACGGTTTTCCCGCCGCCCTTACTATTAGACCCGTCTTTAGCTTAGTAGCTAACGCCGGTTCTCGTCGCGGTTATAACCGTATCCCCTATTAAGTCTACGGTATATCCCGACGATAGGCCCCCGGAGAAATTTACCGCCCTCTTCGCCGCGGAGTCCGCTCTAAGACCCCTAGACGCCTATTATTTATTCTTAGCTAAGAATTAGGACGTCGTCTTATATTTAGCTATAATTCTAGCGACCTCCGCCGAAAACTCGTTATATCCTATAGGATCTACTATAGTAACCGTGCATAACGTTACCTAGTTAGAGAAGGTTTTCTTTAGTTACTTAATCTTAATAGGGTCGTCCTAGAGGTCCCCGTACGAAGCGTAGAGGAGGCCGTCGAAAACTAGCTAGTAGTCGTACTACGGCTAGCCGTCCTAGTATTTTAACTAGACTAGGGCTTCGAGGGCCTTCGTTTTTTCTATAGAGTCCGAGAACGTTCTCTCGAGCTCCGCGAAGAAGTCCTCGGGGTCCCTACTCCTATTTATACCTCCCTTTATCTAGAAGCCTCGTATACGTATACGCTTATCCGTTAGTAGCGTGTCGTTAATATAGTCCTAGTAGTATTCCGCGGAGAGCTTAGGTTTTAAGGCGGACCGCGCCTTATAAGAGCTTATTATCCGTAGAAGATAGTCTCGAAATATACCGGCGGTACCGTCCTATAATGGAGGCTTCTAGTCGCGAGGTCTAGTAAGGGAGGTAGAGTCCCTATCCGTCTGCGTAGCGGCCGCCAATTATTAGACGGCCGTAATAAGGCCTACGACTTGGTTATTCTACGTATTTTAGGCGCGGATAATATTTACCGCCTCTTCTAATCGGGCCTCCGTCATATTTTACGCGGCTATTAGGTTTATAATAAAGGTTCCGTATTCCTCTAGCCTAATAGGCCGCTAGGACTATAAAGTATCTAAGTTACTCGTAGTAGCTAAGTCCCCTTAGTTTACTATAGTATCCGTATAAATAGTAGCTTAGGCCGACGCTTCGTGAGCGGGCGTAAGAAAAAATACGAGTTGACTTAATGTTACGGGAAGACCCCGTGTATATAGAGGTTAAAGGTAGAATAGTAAACTAAGTTAACTACTAATCTATAAGAGGGGAGAGGGGGGGACTCTTATAGTCCTTTCTGCGGCAACCGCCGTATCTTATACGGGAGCTATACCGAGATATAGGATATCCTATCTCTAGATCTAAGGGCTACAGCCCACAACACTTATAACCTTTAGTAATAATATAGTAATACTTATCTCTACCTAGTAGCCCTCTACTAGGGGGAATAATACTAGTAGTAAGACTTAGCCCGATATTACTACCGCTACTAGTACCTCGCTACTATATTTTTAAGCTTACGCTAATCCCGTTCTTACTAGGGCTACGATTCTAGAGAGTAAGATCTCGTATTAAGAGTATCCTCTTTTAAGATAGCCTAGCTTTTCCCTTATTAAATACTCGTTAACGAAGATCCTTAGCTTTATAGCTTCCTCCTTTACGTATATACCTAAGAAGTATACTATTAAACCTACTCGATTAAATAGTCTCTCTAATATATATAGCCCTAGGTAAGTTAGTATAAGTAGTAAGTTAGCGAGAGTTTTTAGGAGTATTTAGCTTAGTCGGGAGGCTCTTAGAATCCTTAATTTCCTCTATAACTAGTACCTAATTCTCGCTATTCTCCTCCGTAATAAGAGCTTAGAAAACTACTATCGAGAAGGTAGGCCTATTATAGTAAATATAGTTAGGTATATCTTAAGGTAGGCGAGAGTAAGGATTCCCTTAATAAATATACTAAAGAATAGGTCTACCGTCTACAGTTTAAGAGGTATTAGGATTAGGATTAGGATATAGAGGAGGTAGTAGCTACTCGCCTTCTTTAATAATAGGATTATAAGGCTTCTTACCGGGATTAGATATACTAAATAATGAATTAAAATAGAATAGAATAGAGTGAAATAAAGAGGAAGAGAGAGGGAGAGAGGGAGAGAGGGAGAGAGGCTATATAGGCTAGAGGTAGGCCTAATATTATAGCTACTATAACCTCCTACGGAGTAATAATAAACGTTATAATCTATTAGATTTAAGGCGATTAAAGCGATAAAAGTAGTTAGTATATTATCTTAAAGTAGTAAGGCGTTAGTTAGCGAGGTTATTACCGCCTTAGTATATACTTACTACCGAGTAAGAAATCTTAGGATTTATCCCCCTAAGATCTCTACTAATACCTAACTAAATTAAGTCAAACTAAAAGCGAATCGATTTAGATATACTATATAATATATTTACGCTTCGATTTAAAGTAATTCTGACTTAAGATAGCCGAGATCTAGGAGGTAAAATTATAGGATTTTAGTACGCTAACCCTATATACTATATATCGAGCTGTGATTTAGTACTATAGTTTAAGTTATAATAAAGCTATATAGCTATATATATACCTCGTTAGTCCTTCTCCTCCTCCTCTTCGCTACTAGTCCTTATAATACTAATCTAATAGTTCCCTCGTTAGCCCTGCTACTCGCCGCCGCTACCTCCTCTACTATAACGGCAAAGACGATATTATTATTATTACTAATAGAGGAGAGGAGGGCTGGGGTAGTTATTATATACCCCTAGCCTCGCCGCCGCTACTACTAACTCCTAGTATCTTAGCGTCTTACCGTTTTCCTATAAACCCGGTAAGACGCTAAGATACTAGGAGTTAGTAGTAGTAGCGGCGAGGCTAGGGGTATATATAACGACTACCCTAGCCCTCCTCTCCTCTATTAATAGGCTATATATATAGTATCTCTATAGGTAGTAGTAGTAGTAGAGGCGGCGGCGAGGCTAGGGCTAAGGCTACTATCGGAGAATAGGAGAAACTATAGCCTATCTCGCGCGTAGTATAAGAACTATACTACGCGCGAGAGGCTACTATATATAGTAATATAGTAATAGTAGCTCGGATCAAGGCCTCTCGCGCGTAGTATAAAAACTATACTACGCGCGAGAGGCTTCTATATATAGTAATATAGTAATAGTAGCAGTTCTTAAGATCTCGCGCATAGTATAAGAACTATACTACGCGTAAGAGGCTTCTATATATAGTAATATAGTAATAGTAGTAGTTCTTAAGATCTCGCGCGTAGTATAAGAACTATACTACGCGCGAGAGGCTTCTATATATAGTAATATAGTAATAGTAGTATTCTTAAGATCTCGCGCGTAGTATAAGAACTATACTACGCGCGAGAGGCTTCTATATATAGTAATATAGTAATAGTAGTAGTTCTTAAGATCTCGCGCGTAGTATAAGAACTATACTACGCGCGAGAGGCTTCCATGTATAGTAATATAGTAATAGTAGTAGTTCTTAAGATCTCGCGCGTAGTAGAAGAACTATACTACGCGCGAGAGGCTTCTATATATAGTAATATAGTAATAGTAGCATTCTTAAGATCTCGCGCGTAGTATAAGAACTATACTACGCGCGAGAGGCTACTATATAGTAGGATAGAATAATAATAGCTTAGTTTAAGATCTCGCGCGTAGTATAGTTCCTATACTACGCGCGAGAGGCTACTATATAGTAAAATAGGATAATAATAATAGTATAGTCTAAGATCTCGCGCGTAGTATAGTTCCTATACTACGCGCGAGAGGCTACTATATAGTAAAATAGGATAATAATAGTATAGTTCAAGGTCTCGCGCGTAGTATAGTTCCTATACTACGCGCGAGAGGCTACTATATAGTAAAATAGGATAATAATAGTATAGTTTAAGGTCTCGCGCGTAGTAAGGTTCTTATACTACGCGCGGGATTAGTTATAGATAATTAACGAGGCTAAGGCTAAGGATAGCTAAGTAGAGTTAAGGAGAGTACTATAACTATCCTCGCGCGTAGTACTATAACTATACTACGCCCGAGAGGATAAGGGTATCTATATAGATATCTATAGCCTCGCGCGTAGTATAGTTATTATACTACGCGTAGAGTCGATAAGTTATAGATAATTAACGAGGCTATATATTTCATAAATATCCCTCGAATTTAGGGTCTAAGGGCGGCCTTAAGTTGGTTTTACGGAGTAGACTTAATACCTCCGTATTATAATATAACTACTAAGGATATTAGATATAACCCTATAATAATTAGGGTAGCTTCGTATATATTCGATTAACTTAATAGTAAATTATTAGGATACTACGAGTTATTGTAGTTAAGGTAACCTATATAAAAGAGAACTTATTTATTAATAAGCTAAAATAAACGAAAAAAAAGTCGAAACCGATTATAAACCTAGCTACTCAACCAACTTTACGAGATCTATTTAAAAACGATAAGTTTAAGTTTATATATTATTTAAAACGGGCCTAGCGTACTTTTCTCCTAAATTAAACGTACTACCTAAGTCTTCTACCTCTATAAAGATATAGGTAGTTAAGGTCTAGTTTATAAGCCTTAATCTCTTAATCTTACTAACGTATAGCTTCTACCCTTATTATAAACCCCTCGGGATCTACTCTTAGGTTTGCCTAGTCTAGTAGTAGGAGTAGCGATAGTTTAGGTTAAAATCTATAGTTAATATAATCCTAAAGAAAGTCTCGAAGCCTTCGGTAGACTTTAAAGTAGGGACTATCTCGTTTAATCTAGGTATTAAGTAGTGGCCTAATATAGTATTAGTATCTAATTAAGTAGAGGAATCGCTAGTATATAAGCTACGTCTCCTTAGGAAGGAAGCTATTAAGATTATAATCTTGTATTACCCTTTAGAGGGTAGCTAGGCAATCGATATTAATAGGAATAGCGTAATCTTAAGCCCTATCCGGAATATTATATAGTATAAATAGCTGCCTAGGTATAGCATTTAGGCGATTCTTCTACTTCCGGATATAGTAATTATTCTAGTTCTCTTGAAAGTCGTACATCTCTTTACGGATAATTAGTAGGTAGATTATAAGAAGTATAATATGGCTTACTAGGTTATCCTTAGTATACTACTTTAGTATAATATTAGTAAGCTATCGGAAGTAGATTCTCTATTTATAACTAAGGCTAGTAGTAAATTAATTCTACTATACTTTAATTCGCTAATTTGTAGGGCTTATCCTATATATTACGTATTATAAAACTCGAAGTCCTAGCGCTAAAGCCGCACCGATCTCCTACTATACTTAAGCTATATATATAGTTTCCGTACCCCGATCGATCCGAATCTAGTATAGTTAAATTCGTTTATCTCCTAAAGTACTTAGAAACTAGCTTAATACGGAGATTATTATTTTATAGAATACGCTAACGTAGATCTAGATAATAAAACGAGAGTAGGTATTAATATATACGTAGATCCCGATCCCGTAGGGAAGTAGCTTCTCGTAGCTATCTATTAACTATATAAAATTAGGCCTAGGGACGATATATTCGCCTTTATAGCGTTGAAAATTAATACGTCTCTATTCGACTTATTCTAGATTAAGGTTTTTATAGATTTTAAATAGTATATATTTCGAGATATTATAACCTCCTCGGCGGAAGTACGAATATAGTAATATCTTACCTAGGCCTTAAATTTTACCTCCTTCTATCTCTTAAATAATCTAATCTCGTATAATTACCTCGGCTTTAATAATATCCTATATAGACCCTCTAAGACGGCGGCGGAGACTAAGCCTAAGACGGAGACGGATAAGTATATAGATTAATACTTCCTAGCCGTATAGAGCTAATAGCCTTAGAATCTAGCTATTAGAGGTACGCTTAGCGAAGTAGAAGTATAGTAATAATACCTTTAATTAAGGCTTATTATATAGCTGAATATATAGCTATTTTTAAGCCCCCTATTTTTTTAGACGTCTCTTAATTATACGTTACCCTAGAACTAGCTTAATACCTAGATCTATAAGATACTAAGTAATAGCTAGAACCGCGATATCTATAGTAATATAGAGTTAAGTAATATATTTACGAAGATATTCGAGTTAGTAACTAGGACGGCTATTACCTATAATATTATAAGGGTTTAAGGGTTAAGGTTTAAGGATAAGTTAACTTACGAGGTATAGTAATATTATTAAAATTATTAAAATAGCTAGGAACTAATCGAGTGCGATACGGGGTTGCGAGATTAATTACGCCGGGATCTAAAAATGCGAACCTCGGAAAGTGAAAAACCGACTTTTGACGGTAGACCGTCTTATGGTCCGCCCTACTCGCCGCAGTCTAGATCTTGATCACTATGCCGCAGTTTCCATACCGCATCGATGGCGATGGCTTACGTGATTTCACCCCTCACGAACTCGATTTGCAATGGACCTATTGCTAGTCCTTACGCGCTTGCTAATCACAGGGAATAGTCTTGGGACTTGAGGTGTTATATGGACGCGGTCCCTCCAGAGAGGCGATGCCAGATTGCAAACAGATAACTCGAAAGGCTTGAAGCCTCCATACGACTAAACCACGAATGATAGCTTTCGAAGCGCCTAATACCTAGATACTGTCATGGCTTCTATATCCTTTGCTCAGCCATGGCATCCAGGCGAGCAGTTAATGCACAAAATGACAAATGTGCCCGAATATGACAACCCCACTTCGTATGCTTTGACTCCGCAAGCAGCTTATATGCTACAAAGCGCCCCTTTGCTCGCTATAGGAACATTGGATTCAGATTTGAGACCTTGGGTTGCTCTTTGGGGAGGAGAGTCGGGCTTCGCGAAACCGCTCGGAGGCGGCCTTGTGGGTGTGCGAGCTGATATCGATGCAAGATATGACCCTGTGGTGGAAGCCTTCATTCCTAAGACTAAGAGAAAGGATGGCGAGGTTGTGCGAAGTGAGGGCGAAGGCAATATATTTGCGGGTCTGACTATCAATCTCATGACAAGAAAACGGGTCAAGATTGCTGGTAGGATGATTGCTGGTGCTGTCGGCGAAGAGGATGAAATGGGAAACGGAGAGATTCAGGCAGCAGTCAGGATTGAGCAGAGTCTGGGTATGTGTACATCTGGTGCTTTTCCATAAAGGTCGACTGCTGACGGTTACAGGAAACTGTCCCAAATACCTAAATCATAAAGACATTCGGCCAGCTCCCATGCACTCAGAGCTTGTGTCTACTTCTTTGAAGCTCACGTCTGAGGGAATAGCACTCTTGGCGAAAGCCGACCTTTTCTTCATCTCGAGTTCGCAAGAGAACAAAGACATGGATACCAATCACCGCGGCGGACCGCCAGGCTTCGTCAGGGTCGTGTCAAACAACGAGGATGGCGCTGAAATCATCTATCCTGAATACAGCGGCAACAGACTGTATCAGACTCTCGGAAATCTGGTCGTCACGCCGCGAGCGGGTCTGGTTATCCCTGATTTTGAAACAGGAGATGTACTCTACCTCACTGGCGATACCGAAGTCCTGGTAGGAAAGGACGCAGAAGCAATGCTTCCGCGCTCGAATCTCGCAGTAAAGATCAAGATTACAGGTGCCAGATTTGTTAAGCAAGGACTATCATTCCGCGGTATCCCCGGCGAATACTCACCGTACAACCCAGCAGTCAGAACACTTCCAAGTGAAGGAAGCATCGCGGCTCAGATCAAGAAGACAAATAATACCGCGAAACTCCTCGAGCGCACCGACATCACGCCGACGATTTCAAGATACAGATTCGCGCTTACGAATCCAGTGTCCTACAAGGCCGGACAGTGGGTTGCACTAGACTTCTCTGAAGAATTGGACATCGGATATAGCCACATGCGAGACGACGACCCAAAAAGCCTAAACGATGATTTCATTCGTACATTCACTGTCTCCTCGCCACCACTGGGAACAGCCTCGACGCCACACGACGAATTTGAAATGACGATAAGACGAGCCGGTTCCGTGACGACGTTCCTAGCGAAGCAAAATCCACGCAACGCCCTGGAAGTACCTCTCCGCGGTTTCGGGGGAGAATTCGTCATCGAGACGTCTGTACCTGCTGGAATCGTACCGTTCATTGCAGGTGGCGTTGGGATCACACCTCTCCTCGGCCAACTCTCACATATCGATAGCGGTAAATTGAGGTTATTTTGGACTATTGGGATTACTGATATTGATCTTGTTCTCGACGTTTTTAAGAAGCAAGAACCTCTCGCTGCGAAGTCTACGATATTTTTGACCGGTCATTCAGTGCCAGTCAAACAGCAGCAGCAGCAACAGCAGAAAATTCAGACTGTTGCAGATCACGGTGCTACAGTGCATCTTAGAAGGCCCGAGGAAAGCGATTTCGCGAATGTGGAAGCTGAGAAATGGTATCTATGCGCGGGTCTGTCGTTGCGAGGACAGCTTCTGAAGTGGTTGCAAGGTCGAACTGTTGTTTATGAGAGTTTTGATTATTAAAACTAATCCTGGCATCGCGATGATCCTACAGATTCATGAAACGTACTTTCCCGTCTTCTGGAGCTACGCGTGAGGAATCCTGCATTCTTGGAGTAGACGAATACAGTGTTAAGAAACTCACGGTCATCATATTGGTATATCAATTCACTAAGGAAATAAAATCAAAACGCCTTTTCTATTCATGGTCTGTTGGGTATCTCAAAAGAAGCAAAATCCGTGAAGGATCTCAAATGCCGTGTCATACCATAGCCTCAAAAGGATGTTCAAAAGCCCCCGGAAACGCCTCGCTAGTACCATCTCAGTAAAAGGAACTCCGAATTTATCGAGTGAGTGAGCAGTTTGTGCCGGATTTTGTCGCGTGTGTCGATTCCTCCCATCGTTCGGCTCTAATAAACTGCATTGGAAAGGGAATAGAATGGTCGCAATTGTGTAAACGTGAATTCGTTCTCGTTCGAAGTGTCAAGGAATTCCATGGAACTGCACCGTACAATCAGAGAAGCAGGGGAAAAGCAATGCCGGCTTGTAAAAGAAGAGTGTAAAAAAATCGCCAAGACATGTGTTCCATCTCAGGTCCGGAAATGAAGTCATCAGGATCTGAAGAGGTGCCCGATCGAGAACGTGAGTACAGCGAATAGAGCATTATCGATCAATGTCTGCCGATCTCAAGAAGCGAACCCTTCAAGAAAAATGATGATGCCGATACTCGATCAAGAATGACTATGGATAGTCATGACCGAGTTGTGCTCGGATGCGGTCTCTGTGATAAGTATCGGCGTAGATGTGTTGGATAAGAAGCAAGTCTTCGAGCTGTGCGCGATTGAGGTGATCACGATCAGTGCCCTCAGCAGCGTTTGGCAGTAGTAGCGCCTCTGCTTCCTCTCCTTGCTCAACAATGTGATCGTAGTCCTCGTGGTCTTCATCGACGCCATCGGGGTACTTCTCGTTGAAGCGGTCCATGTGGCGGATTGCGATGTCCAGATCTCCTGTCATGATCTCTGCAATTTCGGCATTGCGAGAGAGGCCTTCGTTGCGGTTGAGTACAATGCACCAAAGGAGGCGTCGAGCGAGTTCGCGATTGCCTGGTGTGCGTTTGGAAAGACGGGCGAGTCGGAGTGCCACTTTATTGGCGAACTCGTTGAAGGCCAGATAATCGACGTGGCCGCATTCGATGCTTCTGTGCTGGGTGTTGGGTGGGTCTACGTCATTCGTTCCGGGACGAATGAATGCTTGCACGCAATAGTCAGAGTTCACGTCTTGCCAATTGTATTGGACGGTGCCTTCATAGTCTGAATCAGCGGGCTATAGTGCAGTCAGTATGAGCATGGGAGTTGTGATATTTCATATGGATACTCGATCACTTACGACTGGGATGGCTGGAAGAACTCCTTCGACCACGAGACATCGCATAGGCTGCATGGTTTCGACATTTGGGTCAGGAGAGTGTGGGAAAGCACTCCAGGTTGGATCTATTGGATTGTGGTGTCGATCTTGAAATTGGATCGTCTTGCTCTCGTGAAGATTCAGTTGTTTGTGAATAGCATGCTGTATCGCTAGGATCGAGTCGTGGGCGCTGATCTCAACATGGAGCTGGTAGCCATGATCATTGTGATTACGGTTGTGTTTGATTCTGAAGTTGACTATCTTGGGCAAAAGATGCACAACGAGGAAGTTGCCAGTTGTTGCATTGATATCGCTATACCGTAAAGGTCTATCGAGCGGAAGTGGAGAGAAATTGTCGCATACGCGGATCAAGTTCTCGAGACCTGGAGTGATGACGATGTCGAAAGCGGTTGATATGGCGTTGATGAGTCTATCCTGGACGTTTGAATCAGGGGACAAGTGGAGGACGTGGTCTTGGGTTGGATGCCAGTTTCCATTTGAGTACAGCAATTGGATCCCGATACACTTGTGGGGTTTGGAGTGGGATGTGGTGCAGTTGCCTGGATAAGGGCAAAGATATGGCTCAGGGTCAGCCCAGGTGATGCGAGGCAATGTGGCGCCGGCGTCGGGATGGTGGTATGTCTCATGGACCTGAACGGTGGTTAAAGAAGCCATACCTTGGGTGCTGGTGTGATTTGGCGAAATTGGATTTTGGAATTGAGTGATGGTGCTCGATGCTCGAGAAGTGGTTGAAGAGAAGATGGACTTTGGAATGATTTTAGAAGGACGACGAGGACCTGAGGGACATGAGAGTGTTATGCAATTTATGGTTTGGCAACAGGCGGCTATTGTCTTTAGCTAACAGCATCAGAGATCTGAGAGTGTTATGTCACCTACAATGTTATGCTATTGAGCCAATGGGCCTCCTGACTTACATCAATAGAGATCTGACAGTGTTATGAATATTCGCTCTGTTATGCCGGTAAGCCATTGGGCCTATTGGCCAATGCTGTCATGTTATGATGACACAGAGTATACAATACCATCCTTTGATAGATTGCGACATGACGAGACTTCATTTTTCAATGAGAATAATGACACAAAACAATACACTGCCAACACAGACAATAATGTCCCGATTGTGGTTTGAGTCTCAGTCAAGATGGAATGATTCCATTTTGCGATGTGATGTGAGTTAAGGATTCACGCCTAAAGTGATCAGATCTGGATCTTGAAATAAGCTCCAAGACCTAAATGATGATATCGAACAGAATCTCGCGATTTCCCTGCATCAAGTTGCCAGAAATCCATGGACGTGGATCTGAATTTGAGATTGTTGAAAGCTTCCGAGGGTGAGATAGACGAACATATACCAGGGGCGCCAAGTGAGAACGGCCTAGAAGGCATTTCTTTGCAGAGCAGGTGTGGTAAAGCTTCGGCCCTTTGTATGGGGTTTACGCCTCGAGAAAGGAAAACCTCATTTTTCCTGGCAGTTCCGGCATCTGCTTGAAGACTCTGTATGTGTCCAGATTCTTTAAGATTGCGCAGGTTGGAGACCAAGTCAACGCGAATCTCCTAGCGTCTATAATGAGTCCAGCACGGCAGAGCGGGATGCTTTCTCCATTGTTCGGTCACCTCGTGAACGGACTTGAATATCTCGCCTTATTCGTTGGACCTGGGTCTTTGCATCATGATCACCCTGCCTTCGTCCCCAGCCTGGAAGACCTTCATGTCCAGTTCTTGCTCATAGAATCTTGGCCCTTTCCCGTTCGCACTCGTAAGAAGCAAACTGCGACGCAAGGACGGAATGTCATCAATGATCTCTCTCAAACAAGCCATCAGCCATTTGGCAATTCCTAGACCGCGGTGTTCCGGCGAGACGTACACGTCCGTCAGATATGCGAGTGTTGAGTAGTCGGTGATGATGCGGGTGAGGCCGATCTGTGTTTGCGAAGATGTCGCATTTCCTTGATCTTCTGCCACATAAATTCCAATTGTGCATGCGTTCTCAATCATCAGTTCGAGGGTTGAAGGGGATACGGGATCAGCCCAATCGACATCGTCGGTTGCAAGGGCTTTTTGGACGAAGTCTCGCGAGATGGCTCTTTTGTCATTAGATATGGTATATGTCTTATCTGCAATGACTCTGCTCCAGAAGTAATTTGGGGCTGACATCTTGAGGGCAGTGCTGAGGACGAATTCAGTTGGAGAGAAAGGGTTCTAAATCGGAGAACAGTAGGTTGTTCAATAGATGATAGAGTGGCTCAGAACTCACCCCCTGTCGCAATGTCACTGCTTGAAAGATGACTCCATTACGAAAGATATCAACGTTTTGGAGACAAAGGATAACCTTGGATGAAGAGATGGAGAGGTACTAGGATCAGAATTGCGGGACGTCGGGCGGAGCTGGACTCGGTCCGAACTCCGATTTTTCCTTCTCAACTTCATCCTATCATCTCATACCTTCTTTCGTCTCAAGCTCACGCTTTCCCATTAACTCTAGTTGTAACACTGGCATGAACTACCGCTTTTTATGTACTATACTCCGTCTCGACCTTCTAGGCTCAACAATCGTCTAATCTTGGACTTGTCAGGCCGAGATCTGCCCTATTCAGAAACCTCGATTTCACACAAGCATCGCGCAGCTGTACTGCGTTCGTGACAGTGCAGAGATTCTGATCATCGCCATGATGACAAGGATCCAAAGCTTATCGTCAGTAGTGATCGATCGACCGCTTAGCAGCCGTTGAAAAGCTAGGAAGAAACTGAGTGGGTATCTCCCATGACTGGATCTACTGCACGGCACAAATAACGGTCTACGATTTCACCGGTATGACTAAATTCTGTAATATGCTTGCTATAAGATGTATTCATCTGTAGATACGATGCATCTTGAGACTTCGCTAACACCATAACTGCTAGACTTTGAAACGTCCAACCGTTATCCAGATGAGTAGTTTCATCCAGGAATTGGAACCAATTTCGACCTCGAAATATCGCGGTATTATGAGACTGAGACACAAATCTGCACCAACCAACCATTGCTGGAAAAGGTAGAGTATGGAGACAATTGATGGGTTGAGCGACATCGCTTATTATTATGCAGGACATGTTACGTGGGTTGAGAAGTGTTATATTGACATTGGGTTGAACTTCTGTCACCGTCAAGGCATCATAGTCTGACCATACGCCTGGCAGCTGCTGCATAAGAGTGTATGTTTGGCCATCTCCGGAGAGCCTAGGACTCATAACCTTGTCGGTACTTTTTTGCCGATCGCCGAAGGTTGGTTGTTCGATTCTCGATGCGCACAGTCGTCTTTTTTGTTTTAGC
The DNA here is from genome assembly GCA_007735645.1 of Venturia effusa. Classification (NCBI taxonomy): domain Eukaryota; kingdom Fungi; phylum Ascomycota; class Dothideomycetes; order Venturiales; family Venturiaceae; genus Venturia; species Venturia effusa. Next base: position 795,118 of record CP042191.1, on the reverse strand, counting down.
TTCCCACTCTCACCATTTCAAGATTCTTCTCATATTTCACGTGTCCATATCTTACATAGAAGATGGCTTCGCATTAAAGTGAAGGATTAACGAAGAAGAGACAGGATCGGAAATTATTGAACGCCCGCTCGGTGGACATGTAGCCTGGCCGATTCTCTCTCCTCACTTCATTCCATCATCATGGAGCACATCAATAGTCTTTTGACAACCATTGAATGTTTTCTCCTCTACTTCAACAGGCTTGGAAGTGACATCTTTGGGATCATGTATTATGCTCTGTTCTGAAAACTCCAAGCTTTATCACTCTCACGGGCATCTTTTGTGCTTGGAAAAGGCATATGCTTGATCATCTCAACGACGATCTAGCTTCCGAGAGGGGAGCACGGAAGTGGCTTTTTGCAGACCGTCGATTTCGCGGTACTGGATTTACGTGCTATAATTTTAACTAGTGCATTCTCCTTCTTCTCGAGTATGTCCATACCCGGCGCGATCGCCCGGCACAATCTGCGATCTCGAAATGTTGAAACGAGGGTGTATGATTTTGTATATTTCCTTCTGGATCAACATGTGATCAGTTTCAGATGTGACAAGGTCTTATTTGATACATTTCCCCGTACTCTGAGATTTCGCTAATAGTGTATGTGTGCAGAAAATCGATGCACCCAAGACACAGATCAGAATGTCATCTTCTCGACACCTGGGAGGTACGGCGCGACTTTGTCGGCAAAATTCTTGTTCTTGAATGGGTCTGAAACGCCACGAATCACTGAGTCTGGCTCTACCTGCTGACTTGCAGTGCCCTCGAAGCGGCTGCTCGCGAACGTTTCTGAGTTCATGTAGCCAACACGCAGTTGGCTCGCTGGGCATTTCTTGACCTCTGTGTTGTGGCGGCGCGCCTCCCCGAATGGCGGTGGTGGCGGGATACTCTCGTCTTCCTCCTCGGGGTTAATGACGTTCGGTGCAGTGCTAGGTCCTGCGGATGGGTTCTGCACCGTTGCTTGTGCCTTGCCACGAGCATTGGTTGATGGTGGTGCGTTGACGGCTGCTACCAAAGCATCGGCGTTGAATGTGCATGTCCAGTGGAGTGATTCCAGGAGCCACTCCTCACAATGTCAAATGGAACAAGTCAGCTTGTCTCTGTCGAAGGTCGTGAAAGCTCGAGACTTGGCCGTTGTCAAGAGAAGCAAACTCGTGCCCAAATTTCATCGTTGAGTTGGTGGAGTAGCAAGACAAGACGTTTACAAGCTGACGACTACCATGAGCTTTGGCCGTTAAGTCATGCAAAACATGCTATGCGGTATTGAGAAGAGTTAGATATATGTTGGTTGGACACTCTGGCACCTTCAAGGCATAATAGTCGGATCATTCGCCCAGCGGTTCTTAACCGAAGATTGCGTGAATGCATTGGCCATCTTTCGGGAGAGCCTAAGACTCATAACCTCGTTGGTACCTTTTTTTGTCAACTTGCGGAGACTAGTGGTTCAATCCATGGTGCACGCAACACGTCCTCTTTGTTTTTGTTTGCCTTCATCACTTCAGAATTATTCTTGTCTTTCAAAAATCCTCATGGTAGTGTGTTATCATCGAATACATTCAGAAACCGGCCACCTTCAAGGCATCATAGTCCGACCATACGCCCAGCAGTTGTACTGAAGATTGCGTGTATGCTTTGGCCATCTTTCGGGAGAGCCTAAGACTCATAACCTTGGAGGTAATTTTTTTGCCAATTGCCGAAGGCTGCTGGTTCGAATCACGGTGAGCTCGAAAGTGTTTCTGTATCGATTCATCAATTCGCCGTTACTCGATCTTTGAACGGGCGGGAAGGGGTCACAGTCCGGTCATTTCCATGACATAGTTTCACCGTTCACTGACTACAATAGATCTATTCCAACCGCCTTTGCTCCGACCTTTCAACTCCAGACGCCAGCAAAAGTATCTGAATAACATTGGTTCATCAGTACACTTCAGGTCCTTGAGCTTCACGAGCTTCAATCCTCATTTCCTTGATGCTGCCTTTCTTCTTCGTCTTCTGACGATGATTGACTCTGCACGTATTTGGTCCAAGATCAGGAAAGGCATGCATGCAATCCAGGCACAAACCAGCATGTCTAGCCATCTCGAACGCAGCCGATACCTTGTTAAGCTCTTTACTCATCGCGTCCCAGCAAGGTCCACACTGGTCGTTGGCCTTTTCAGCGTTCTTGCATTTGATCAATTTCTCAGCAGCCTCGTCCAGATTCCAGCTTGCAATTGTGACGGGCCACAATCCTGCATGTGAGAGCCGAGTGACGTAAGTCATCATCAAATCGCCGCGCTTGCAGTCGTAGTGATCATTCCCTCTTTCGTCATAGACGTCCTCTCTGGCACTCGTGCCCAAGGTCACGGTTTTGGTGAGCGGTCTCAAGAGCTTGGCCGCTAATTCTGTTTCCAAGTGTTTGCGGAGACGATCTAGAGCAGCTGTTAATAGAAAGTTAGCATACATTCGGGTCCGTCCAGTGACAATACTTACTGCAGACATTAACAGGGAATCTGCTGTCGTACTTGGCATACGACCACAAGTCGCTTGGCCCGTTTGGCCTGACCACCAACCCTCTGGTGATAGCCTGAAAAGTACGAAAGTCGTCGAAGCAGTGAGCATATCGCAGAAGCTCTCCATTGATTTTTGGGTACTTTTTGGCTTCACCTGGAGGATTCCAATCTTTATAGGCTTCGGCCTCAATCCACTCACATGAGAAACGCTCAAGCCAAGCTCGACCAGTGTACTGGCAGGCGCGCAGTGTCTCGTACTTATCTATGATTGCGAAGAACTTTCTGAACATTTCCAAATCATTTGTAGAAGTGAAGTCCCGAGTGACATGATGTAGGGTCTCGCAAAGCATAGTCAAAGCTTGGGGATCGTCGTCGGGAAGATCTATTGGGAGGGCGGTGGTGCTGATGATGGATGTTAGCGGAGCTTATTCTGATGGTATGAAAGAAAACAAAATTCTTCACCCACCTGTTGGCCAGCGCGATAGCCTCTTTGAAGTCTCCAAAGAACATGACTTTGAAAACTTCCGACACAAGGGAAAGTAGTTTCGAGGAGACCTGATAAGCATGCTTCGTTCCGTTATCGGTTTCTTTTGGCATGAGCAAGACATCGCCATCGTCGTCATATACTGAGACGATTATGCCAGCCTTTTTTTGCTCCGATACGGTGAGCATTGCGGCGGATAGGTTTTGATGGTGGCGCTCGAGTTGATGCGATGTGGGTGATGTTTTGGGATAGCACAAGTTGAAGAACTTCGAGAAGAAATTGCTGCGGTTTGTCAACGTAACATTATCCGGACCCGATCTTCTGATGACACTCTCACCATAACACTTCATCCAATAACACTGTAAGTCAGCGAGTAATTGACCCTGAGCAGCGTACGATACTAATAGCACATTTACAGCGATGTCCAATTTTGTGCACGACGAGGACGATGTCGTCATTGTGCTTCTCATAGTGTTGTTGTATAAATCCAACGACCTCGAACGGAAGTAGTTTGCCATCCTCCTTGCGACACTTTACAAGCTCCTTCAATCCCTTCCTCTCGACACACGTCTTATCATCCTCAAAATTCCGGGCGTGATCATCAAGCGTGAAGTTCCCTCTACCAGTCGCCATTCCAGTAGTAGCAAGTGACATCTTTTGAAAACTCTCTTCCCCAACATTGCCAATGTTTGAATATCTGTGACCCGCACGCTGGTGAATTCTGTGGTAGTCAAGTATTAGATAGAACGGGAGTAGAACGATCACGGCAGGGAAAAGCAAGAGTCTGATTGACGTGGCAGTGGGTTAAGGTAGGAAAAATCTTTACTTACTTGGAAATCTTTCCTCTGCAGCGTGTACGCCTCTTCGCACGCCTTGAAATGTACTTCCAGACAATTACCATGATACCCCTGAGCGAGGATCAGCTACACCAAAGTATCTAAGGTTGATAAGAACAGGTTATACGCACCTCTCCACCATGAGGAAAGGGGGGTGATTCCATGCAATGAGGGTACATCGTGATTGCCGGCGAATGCTTGGCAATCGGTTTGGCAATTGCTGGCGTAGCGAGGACGACGGCCATCAGAAAGTTAGAGGGCCGCATGGTCGATAGTTATGATCTGTGCCAATCGAAGCTGAACGTTCGTTGCGTTTAGGAAAACTGGCCAGATCTGATCTATAAGTACTGTTGCTGCTTCATCCTAGCCGGCAATCGATTTTCAGGCTCGGTATATTCAGGCCTAGTACGCGACCGCATATCTATCCATATACCTCGCTCGAGAATTTTCTTGAGGCACATGGTATGAAGATCATCCTATTCGACTCCATCCCTACCACGGTCAACTTCCCGCAGACGTATCATCCTGTAAGTCCATTAGGAACCTCATTCTCCGCGATTTCGCTTGATAAGTGACATCCGATGACAGGCTTTCGAAAGATCTAAGAAGGAAGGTCCCTGAGGGTTCTAGTCTCTCCTCAGACGGGGATAACCAGCAGAAAGAAAATCAGAATGTGGGTCAATATAAAGAAATTGAACACTTATATATATATACAGCTTATCCATAGACTCTGATTGGCTCTTACAGCCTGTTCTCAACCCCGCCTAGGTCAGGCTTCACCAGAAAGTACCGTAGTAGCCAGCAGGAAGAATGCCAGTACGTCGATCCGCCGTAATGAAACCGGACCCGAGTGGAACCGAGGACAGGTTGTAAGAGCGAATCGGAGTCTACGTATCAATTATCATGTATAGTACGTGGTAGATATTTATTACTCTGGAGTGATCAACGTACGTTGTACTAACATTGTTTCCGCCGGCTTCCGTTGCATGGTGGATTGACAGATTGTCTTTCTTTCTGCAGGCTACCACAGAGTGTGGATGGTGTAGACGTAATATATACGGAGGAAATTTATTCGGGCCGTGCTAAATAACGCCGGACAACCACACAAGACCTCGTGACACTGATGGAATAATCTGATAGATCCGAGGCTAAATGATAAACAATACCTATTGAAAAGGCCGAGAACGAAGTGCGGGGTCGGACTATCAGTCATATCAATTCTGGTGCCTTTTTTCTTCACCTTTCCAAGATAAGGCTGTGTTGCGCATTAAACAAAGGTACCAGAAAATTGACTAGCTGTGATGTAGCGGACTTTACCAATCAACGACCGATGAGTCAATCTTTCAAAATTCAGTAGCCACGCGAAGAAATGAAATCCTTGAAAAAAGACTATATGAGCAGCGAGTTCATCTGTGTTGACACCAAACGCAGTATCTACAAGCTGTGATCTTGCCTAAGATCAGTAGTGGGTTGTCATTCCTAGCTTCAACTGCTCAATCCATGACGCCTGAAATGTCAGGATGAGACAGTGCGATGTCCGAAGATATATCGTTGCCAGGCAGTCGTGACAGTGGATTCATCTCAGTTGTGTTGATGGGTGTCGTCTACTGTAATTCTTCGAAGGAATGAGCGGTTTCACGCTCAAGACTTCCTGGCCATATTCTAGTTTTCAACACTATCGTTGTACTACTGCCCACTAAACACTCCCGTCTCGCAACCTACCCTTTACCAAACCTCGCCTTCACAAATTGCCTGGCGCGTAGCCAAATAGAGGAAGGAAACTAGTTATAACGGAAATTTACACCTTACCTTGATCAGGAACACAGCTTGCAGACACAATCTTTGGCATTCAGATCGATGGTTTTATTCCCCATATGGCACGTATGTGAGAGTATCGTAGTCCGGGAATAGCATACTCCTTTGCGTGGCTATCGAGTGATCGACCCATCGTTCGTACCCACCGAGCTCACTGTCCCGAGCCCTCGCCCAGCTTCGTCTTCCCGTAAGCACCACCCATTCTCTTCCGCATCTCCAGTGCCCTTTTATACGGTGGCGCTGTCGGCGGCTGAACAGGATCTAGCACTTTCCTGTCGGCAGGAAGGGCATAAGAAGCATCTGAGTCGAAGCCACTCAAGTCCCCACAAGCCAAGAACGGAGCGATCCATCGAATGTTCGCCGCGTCCTCTTCGTCCTCTGAGCCCAGCTCCAATTCTGTGACGCCATCTGCTCTCAATGTGCGTGACGGCTTTGTTCGAGCCTTTTCCATGCCTGGATCAGGCTTGAGTTTGGTGCCGCCACCTAATGGATTCTCGAGGGAAGCTTTGAAACCCTTCGGTGGGTTGAAATCTGTGCACACCACGAATGCTTCCACACTGCTTGCTCGTGATGATCTTGGTTTCGCGACTGTGACTTGGCCGAACATGATGCGTAATTGGTGATACAGGACATCCACGTCCTTCGCTCTGAAGATCTTTGCCACAAATTTGCCTCCCGGCTTCAGCACGCAAAGCGCAAGATTCAGCGCTGCCCATAAAAGCTGCGATTGAACATAGGTGTCCAAATCATGAAGGCCTGTAACGTCCGGCGCACCATCACTCAACACAAGATCGACCCGATTTTGCGCCTCCACATCATCTTCTCTGAACGTCTCCGGATCAAGCGCCTTTAGTAAAAGTGGAATGGTGGCCGGATGCGTGATATCAGCCTTGATCGTCGTAATCCCATCCAACGGACTCATGGGCTGCAAATCCACTGCTACGATCCTAACATTCTCACCCGGTTTTCTCACTCTCGTTTCGGCCGGAGTCTGACTCTTGACACCGAAAATCTCCATTCGATCCTTTGCGACTTGATCTTCCCATGCTTCGCGGCCAAAGGACTCGCCTTTGATCAGGATGCGGGACAGGACCTGCGACCAGGATCCAGGAGCGGCGCAGAGGTCGACGACGCGGGTCACGCCTTCAAAGAGGTTGAATTGTTCGTCTAATTGAAGGAGTTTGAAGGCGGAGCGGGCGCGCCAGCCTTGCTCTTTTGCAAGGCGGTAGTAGGCGTCTCGCTTGTCTTTGGAGGATTTACCCATGGTGGTTTGAGGCGTCTATGGTGTCGTTATGGGGACTTTCAGGGCTGGTGATGGCTGCGGAGGCGGTCTTTGTGCAATATCTCAGGCTTGAGCAGTGCTCTGGCTACTTTTACGATGTTTTGATGATTTTCGTTTCTGTTATTAGGATGTGGTCTCTATCAAATTGCTGGAGGTCGTGAGTTCGGCTCGGCTAAAGCTGCCCGATAAGAGTTCAAACCCTCCACCAAAAAAGTTATGCTACAGGTTCAAACCTAACCTCCCCGTCCACATCCAATTGTTACGCTATGGCTTTGGAAAAGACCCTCGATACGAAGAAACGGAAATCTCCCTCTAAAATCGCAAAAGCAGAAAGAAACCAAGCCGCCCATAAACGCCGAAAAATTGAAGCCCCCCCAAAGAAACCAAAGAACGCACCTCCGAGGAAAGCACGCAAAGCTATAGCTCCTGTCAAACAGTCTGTCCGTCTCGATGATCTGCCATGGAATACGGTGGGATTGCCGGATCAGATGGACGATTATGAAGGTTTCTATGGCTTAGAAGAGGTGGATGGAGTCGAGGTTGTGAAAGACGAGAAATCAGGAAGAGTGGAATACAAAGCGGCTGGAAGCTCCAAAACTGCGAATGAGGTCAAAGACTCTAAGAAGGAGAAGGAGGATATCTTCGGTGCGCTGGAAACAGCGCTCAGTGCTAGTGCTTCTGATGAGGCGTGGGGCGGAATTAGTGATGGTGAGGAGAAGGCGTCGGTGGTGGAGGTGAAAATCAAGCCAGTACTGAAAGAATCCCGGAAGGAGAAGCAGGATTCCAGGCAGAAAGAGTCGAAGGCTGCCAAAACAGAGTCTAGGAATTTAGACAAGGGATCGGAGGCTGCAATAAAAGAACCTCAAGTCGACGGAGACAAGCTGGAATCAGAGAAAATCGACGGCACGACACAAAAGGAGTGGAATGGGTCAAGGAAGAAAGGATCACCGGAAAAGCATTGTATCAAGGAGAAAACAGCCGCAGCAGAAGTCTTCCCCCAAGCCCAGTCTTTGGATAACATTTCAACAGACAATCAGGAAGGCTCAGCCGATGGCGAAGAGACAAAAGACGACCCAGAATCAGACAACGAAGAAGAAACAGAAGGCAGCTCCACTTCGGATTCGAAGAAGGAAGTGGCGGGAACGGATGAGCCAGAAGACGACTCAAGTTCGGACGATGAAGCGGTGGCAGCGAAAAAGCCGAATGGAGCTGCTGGAATAATGACCGAATTAGATGATGCGCCATTCGCTGGACTGGACGAAGAGAACTTGGACGAAGGCGTGGATACATCAGATTGGCAAGAATTAAATCTTGCGCCGGAGACTCTATCAGCATTATCAAAACTTGGCTTCTCTTCACCAACTCCCATCCAGAGATCTTCTATACCCGAGATAATGGCGGGGCACGATGTTGTAGGCAAAGCTTCCACGGGCTCTGGCAAGACATTGGCATTCGGCATACCAATTCTCGAACACTATCTACAGAATGCGCCGCCTGAAGGATCGCCTAAGAAGGATGATCATGCACCTACGGCATTAATATTGGCACCGACTCGAGAGTTGGCCGTCCAAATCAGAAAGCATCTCAGCGCATTATGCTCACAAGAAATCTTTCCATCTGGCCCAAGGACCACTACAATTACAGGTGGTCTGTCGATACAAAAACAACAACGCCAACTAGCATCTGCCGACATCGTCATTGCTACTCCAGGTCGTCTCTGGGAAGTGATGAGCTCGAGTGTGGGTGTTGTTGCCAAGTTGAAGCAGGTTCGGTTTTTGGTCGTTGATGAGGCCGATCGTCTCCTCAGCCAAGGTCATTTCCAAGAGATCGAACAGATTCTGACCGCTCTTGATCGAGTGGAAGTAGACGAGGGCGACGAGAAGACTGCGCAGGCTCAAAAGCAGGATAGGCATGAACGTCAGACACTTGTATTTTCCGCAACGTTGCATAAAGGCTTGATGCAGAAGTTGGCTGGAAAAGGCAAAGCTGGCAACAACATGGAACAGGAAGAGAGTATGGATTATCTGCTGAAGAAACTCAGATTTCGCGAGGAGAAGCCAAAATTCATCGACTCAAATCCAAACTCGCAGATGGCCACGGGATTGAAAGAAGGTTTGATTGAGTGCGCGGGCACTGAAAAGGTAAAAGCTCGTGGAGACTGGTTCGACGAAGGTTGATGACTGACACAATGGCCACAGGATCTCTACTTATACGCCCTTCTTTTGCTGCATCCAAAGACACGGACACTAGTCTTCACCAACTCTATATCCGCCGTTCGCCGCATCCTACCATTCCTCCAAAACCTCAACCAGCCAGCTCAAGGGCTGCACTCCAACATGCCACAGAAGGCTCGTCTTCGTGCCATCGAACGTTTCACAGCCTCCCCGTCCGCCATTTTGATCGCAACAGATGTCGCCGCACGCGGTCTCGATATTTCCGGTGTCCAATTGGTCATCCATTACCATTTGCCGCGCACAGCAGACATGTACGTTCATCGTTCCGGACGTACTGCCCGCGCCGAAAGAAAAGGTAGCAGCATCATTATTTGCGCGCCCGAAGAAGTAATGAGTACCCGCCGTCTGATAGCCAAGGTCCACTCATCGCGAGCACCAGCAGCCGGCGCCAAGAGCTATATTCAATCCCTGGACATCGACCGTCGAGTAGTCGCTCGACTAAAACCACGCGCCATCATCGCGAAAAAGATCGCCGATGTGGCCATCGCGAAAGAGAAGGGAAATGTCACAGACCAGGTCTTCCTCGAGGCCGCAGCAGACCTCGGTGTCGATTACGACAGCGAAGAATTCGAAGCTGGAGGCGGTGGTGGGAGACAAGGACGAGGCAATCAAAGGAAGAAGCAGGAACGACAAGACAAAGCTGTTAGCAAGGCCCAGATGGGTGCGTGGCGAGCGGAACTCAAATCGCTGCTTAAGGAGAGGGTTAACGTTGGCGTTAGCGAGAGATATATTACTGGCAGTACTGTTGATATCGATGCGCTTTTGAGAGGCGAGAAAGGCGAGTTCCTTGGTTCTGTCAGTGGTTTGGAGATGGAAGAGTAATCTTGATATTCGATGTTGTACAAGATCTTTTGATGGATGCTGTTGTGTATAAGCTATTGCTATGATATTGTCGTAAGTCTACCACGAGGCTGACTATGTGCTGCAATTGCTTCGAGCTTCGGTCTTTGCTTTGTCCTCCAGTGGCCACGACGTCTGCAATCGTGAAATTCCATTGTTGACCGACGAGCTCAAAAACTTCCTGGCGATGTTCATCAATCACTTCTAACATGTCGTGCCAGTGTCAAAAAGGTACTACACAGAAGTATTCGCAATTGCTGATCCTGGCTTCGTACAGTGCCCTGAAGACATGCATCCAAGGACATCCAGCAGGCCAGTCCAGTCCAATCTCCTCAAACAAACGAACGTGCGTTGTTGACCCAATCGAAGAAAAATCCCGATTTCCTTTCCATTCTTCTACAACGCCACATCTACACCGACGGGACTCTAAACCCACAAGTGCATTCTTCGGAGAAAGCGTTAATTAGATGCTCGAAAATACTGGAGTATATAGAGTCTGTTGATTGAGAAATGGTGGGATCGAAGGGATGATGGATTTCTTTGTGTGTCTGTGAGTCGGCTAGTATTGCTTAGGTAGGGTAGGGTTGGTTTCGGTGGTGATGGCGGTGGATATGTGGTGGTATTGTGAATTGATGATTTATTTGTGGTTGGATACCGTTGTCGATTCGTGGGTTTTCTGCTTTGAGATGGTGTTGGGAGATGTCGGGATTGTGTTTTGATGGGATATTGATGTCCCCTTTTACTGTTTGGTTATTGAGGATGAGATTTAGAATTTTGAGATATTGAGGAGATATATAGGCTCAGGCGTGATGGAATGGATGTACGTGCTTGAAGTGCCTGGCAGTTGATACCTAGCCTAGAAGCTCGCTTTTACCCTCCAGGATCTTTTTCTTTTCGAGGTTTGGCAGATGAATGTATTACTTGTCAATAATATGTATTACTTTACATCACAAATATAAACAGAATGACCAAATTAGAAACAATCATACAACAAGCCAGGCAGGGACAGCGACAATCCATCAGCCACCCAGAAATCAAAATCCATCGACCACCCACCCATAATCCAACAACACAGTATCAAGACAAGCCTACACAAGACCACAAACCTACATGAAACAATCCCGGTAATCCATGCGTCGCGGGAGCGGTGGAGAAGTGGATAGCTCGCGTATTATCTCCGGTTTCCCACGCAGACACTTTGAAGAGATCTTCCTAGCCATGCTGCGTCTCTTTTTCTTCTCGGGTTTCTTGCAATCCTCGGGTTCGTAGAGGTGGCCTGCTATGCCGACGGGATAGCGGCTTGTTGGGGTCAGGATCAGACGTTCGTGTTCTTGTGGTCGAGTCATTGGGGTTGTGTAAGTCGTTGTCCACTGGGATGGCGATGGCGATGGCGGCGAGGACGGCGGGGACGAGGCTGAGGACCAGATTTTGGAATTCGTCGTGGAAGCTTTTGGTGAGGAGATGCCAGAGGTAGGGACGGGAGGCAAGGGTTTGGCGCTGTAGTATGCCGCCATGTCTGAAGATGATTGAGAGGTTCGTGAGATATGCTCAGAAGGGACTGTTGAGTGACCAGAGATTTGACGTTGTAGGGGGATTTCATCTGTGCTGGTCGACTGTCGTTTTCGCTTCAATGGGTGTAGAATGCGGCGCCAGGGAGACTCTGAAGGCACGGAGTCTGGTCTGTCCTCAACGCCTTCTGGTGAGGCTTTCCGCTTTAAATTCAAGTGTTTGGAAAATCGCATTGCAGCCTGTCTTATGCTTGTCAGTCGGGTCCTTGTATTTCGCGCACTGCATACTCACCCTTTCGAATCTTTTCCCGGTCGGACCTGGGATTTCTTGAAGTCAGTTGAGCGAGGAAGCGCAAGACATGGCAGAGCGCAGTCGAGAGCATATTTGGTGCGATAATAGGAACGGCCTCAACTGTTGCAATGTTGCTGTCTCACAACTTTGGTTCTGAGAAGAAGAATACAATCGTCTACGGATTCATGATTGGTCAATTTGTCCTCCGACCAATGTTCAGCAGCATAACAAGTTCTTGTCGTGCTGGTTTGACAACATTGACGCTGTGTACAGTATCTTCGGGCATGAGTATCTGGAGAATTGAAAGTGAATCAGGAACAAGGCCCACCACACATCTTCTAGAATGGCAGTGAATGAGAAAGTCGGGTAAAAGGCACGATACTTCTCAAGGGTACACAGTAGTGACAGTACTAGTAGGTTGCTGCCCCACATCTAAATATAGACGTTGAGGAAACGGTATTGCCTGAGCATCAAGTGGGTTTGGTGCGCGAGGTGTGAAGCGTCTTCTTACATGTCGGAGTGCATCCAAGAAATGTTTGGAGGTCGTTGTCCAGCGCGTGTAAGATCCGCAAGCGGTCGGAACTTCTTAGGACCGTGGCCCAAGAGAAGGAAACATGCGTCCATCTCTCGCTTGGCATGCGAGACTGAGCCTTCGTCACACACAAGCTGCCTGCTTGTTTAAGAGTCTTCCATGTCGCTGTTGTAGATGTAGTTGGATGACAAGGGATCCAGTTGCTGTCGTACGGGTGCTGATGGATGGCCGACAGAGTGGCCTGAAGACTTGGATGTTCCACCAGATAAGGCACACAAATGCTGTCGCGACACCATAACAAACAAGACGTTGGCGCGTGGAATGCTTTGTCCGGTGGCCGAAGCAACGGTTAGAGCCGTGTCAGGCGGGTCACGGTGTTGGTGGCCGGGGCTAATGGTAAGATTACTTGGTTTGGTGTTGGGAAGAAGCATCTCTTTGCTGGGCGCTCAAACTCAAGGAGATGCACATCCTTGGTCCCAAGTCGCGGTCCAAGAAAAGAACAAGCAGAGAAGGGCTCGAGGTAATGATGATGAGGACGACAAGCACTCCGGAAGCCACTCCTGTGCTCCTATCCCAAACTTCCATCGCGCTCCCGGCTCCCCCACGGCTGTCGATCCTGTCCTGGGAATCAACATCACCACCGATCCAGAGTCCAGAGTCCAGAGTCCAGAGTCCAGAGTCCAGGCTCCACGCTCGAGACTCCAGACACGCCCGATTGCGCCTGTCAGGCTGTCAGCGGCCGGCAGCCCAGCACAGCTTCGCGAGCAGTCGGCAGTCGAGCTACCTATTATGCCCGAACCGTGAACGCCCAGGAATGCGAGCATCAATGGCGCCTGCATGGCATGAGCAATACGGTAGACGACGCGACCTCGTACCCCTCACTTCCCAAACCGCCAGCGCTGCCCTCGACTCATGTTTTGCATGCGAGATTCACGCCGTTGTGAGACATGTGGTGCTGTGTGGTACACAAGCTGAAATGAAAAGAGGGTACTACTCACTACTCGTATCAGTCACTCCAGACTGAAATGTCATCGTCTCACCTCCTTCCAATCTACCACAAGTCCAAGTCTGGCTCACACAACTCCGCCACCGTCCATCGCTCCAAGGCGCGCAGTCAGCGTTTGATACGCTTGTTTAGGACGATTCCACCTCGACTCTCGTCATTGATCAGCCAAGCCAGCGACTTGCTCAACCTAGCCTCTAGTATCTGCATCGCCGGCCCCAGCTGTCGCCGACTTCCACTTGATAATAGCACCTCTCGCATGCGCATGTCTCTAGCTCACTCGCTTCCTCCTCTTTCCTATTGTCGTTTCCACTCTTTGCTCCAGATCTCGGGCGTCCATCCTCGATATCTCGAGACGGTTGCTGCTCATTATGGCTTCTAATCCGCAGTCCGTATGTTTGACATTATCCGTACAGCTGTTTGGTGGCTGGCTGGCTGACTGATGACATTAGGGTCAACCTTCTGGGAGCGGGCCCCCAACACAGACAGGAAACGGTCCCTTCGTACCGCAAATATGGCAATTCGGAGGCGTCCCAGAGATCAATCCCGATCTATACATTTGCGCTGTCTTTCTAGTATTATTCGTGCTTTCTGCTGCGATACACATGACCATATTTCAACTCAACAAGAGAAAATCGCATCTATTTGCATTATCCGCAATGACATTCGGCATGTTTGGCTCGTGTGAACCATTCAATGTCCGCCTAGCTGACGATTGATCAGGCTTCAGCATGTGCCGGATAGTGACATTTACCCTCCGGTTATCCTGGTCCATTTACCGGACGAACGCCAGCCTCGCGTTGGCAAGTAACATCTTCGTGGCCGCCGGCACACCAATTCTATACATTATCAACCTCGTTTTTGCTCATCGAATAATACGCGCTCAACATCCAAGACTGGGATGGCATAAATCGATTTCTGTGCTCGCTCGCGCTGTCGTTGTCTCCATAGTCGGTACTCTCGTTCTTTTGATCTTCGCTGGTATCACCATGTCATTCACCTTAAACACTGCTCTGCGCCAGAGATGTCGAGATATTCAACTTTTTGGAACGACGTTCTACACTTTCATCGCCTTCCTCCCAATACCTATGGTAATCATCGGTCTTGTCCTTCCCAAGCGGATCCGCACAGAGAAATTTGGCCAAGGCAGATTCAGAACAAAAATACTGGTTCTCCTCACATCCACTCTCCTCCTGACCCTCCGCGCCGTTTGGGGTACAACGGCAGCTTGGCTAGCACCGGTTCCCCGAGTGCAGGGCATACCATGGTACTACAGCAAACCAGCCTTTTATTGCGTTCAACTCCTCCCAGAACTATTGGTCGTATACCTCTACGCATTCGTCCGCGTCGACCGCCGGTTCTTTACACCAACAGGTCAGCGAAACAGCTACCTCCAACTTCCCGGCATACCTCGCGGATCATCGAATTCTCTGGTCAAAGAACCAGAAACGGCATACCGCGGCTACATGCCCGCCTTGGAAGCATTCAAAAAGAATAACGATCATGGCTCCAACCAAAGTTCAATTTACAATCACAGAGTGGCGGGCTCAATGACCTCATCTGTCTACCAACCTCTGCGCATCTTCACCGAAGAGGAGCTGTTCTCCGAAACCGCGACTCTGGCGAGTACTCTTAACCCGAATACGAGAAGCAGCTTCTTCTTCGATGAGGATCGGGATAAATTCGAGCTGAGGGGCGGTGATGCCGATACCTTCTCCCAATATGCTGTCAGTGCGAGGCGAGTTGGAGGTCCCGAGAGATATGGACATGAAAGTACACAGTCGAGGTGGAGTCTGCAAAGTATGCAAGAGATTCGGAAAGTAGAGGAGAAGCATAAAGGGGACCACCCCCTAAAACAAGATCTAAAACAAGATCTAAAACAAGATCTAAAACAAGATCTAAAACAAGATCTCTCCGGTTTCGACTTCGGAGTCTAGAGAGGACAAACCTGTCATATTTTGATTTTCTTTTTGTCGATAATGGGTTTGCATGGCGCTGGCGGCGTGTGGATTTTGGGATTCTTGCTCGTACACACGCTTGTGGCGGATGGATATCGATCGAATATTTATGTATGGATGATGATACCCACGCTCTTTTGCATTTCTTGCGTCTGCATTTGGCGAGTATCGGGCAGGACCAGGCTGCTTAATTAGCCTGAAGACGAGATTCCGTTGGGGACATCTTGACAATGTATAATCAGAATTGCGCATAGTAGGTATCACCAACGACTGGTCAAGATCGTAGACTGTATTGTTGCGGGTCGAGAACCTGCCATTCGGCATATCAGAATCAATTTCCATTGCGTATACTACTGCAAGAATGAGTGCTCGATTGTCTACTTCAACTTCAAGTTGGTGCTAGATTTCTGATCACGTGTGATTAGTCAACATCAAGCTGCGTTTATGAATGTGTTGGAAATTGATTCTACATCATTGTTTCTATATCTTGACACGAACGAACGAAGTGAATACTAGAGAAGTAACTTGCAAATCACGTGGATACTTGAATGTCCCTCGAATCTCGCTTAAACGGCGTCCAGCCCACCTAGTAGGTACCTAACTTCTTCGACCCCAACGCCGATTTCACGACAACCACAGCCACAATCTCGCCTGATGAAGGGCTAAGTCCTACTACCCGCATTAGTTCACTATGAAGATGGCTCGCAACCGTAAGGCAAGTAGACGCAGACCTGAAGTTACTCGCAACTACTACAGTCACTCTCCGCGAGCATCCTCGTTCTCCGCGCTCCACACATGGCTCAATAAAACAGGCGTTATCGTGCTGAGCAGCAATATCTCTCGCCAACTTCAAGAATCGGTTTCTTCCGCTCGCAGCCTAGGCTAACCTTGAGATTCCCCTATTGAAGGCTTTTGGCGACGAGCTAGCCAACCTCAAGTGACAAACACGCTGTCCAATGAGCTTTCTCAACTGAAATGTGGCTTCGCATACACGAGCGCCTATATCTGGCTTGACCATTCTCCGTAAGGCGACTATCTTATGTGGAAATGTGCGCTCGTAGAACAGTAGTCAGACGCTGTTGATATCAGGAGGAGAACAGCTTGCTCCCTAAATTGTGGTAAGGGAAAAGGAGACCCTACGTATAAAGGTCCACGCTTGGACTTCAATTTTCAGTCTTCGTCGCTCTCTTCAAGCCCGCATCCAGTCATTACATTCGTATCTTTCCGTTCTTTGATTATACCCCTATTTTCTATCTACCTTTCACCACAGTCACAATGGATGCTAAACAACAACAACAGCAGCCCGTTGCCGGTGCCAAGCCAGGTCCCATCGACCAGAAGGACATCGCGGATTGGACGGAGCGTTTCAATGCCGCCCTTGCCGATACCTCCCAGATCACTGCCCCAGGACCCACCAGTGCGCGTCCATGGATCTCTTCTTTCTTTGGATGCTTCAGCCCTATCGATCTTTGCTGCATGACCTACTGCCTCCCATGCGTCACTTTCGGGAAGACCCATCACCGCACTCGCAAGAATGGTAACATGGACGGTTACGAGCCGATCAACACCTCTGTACGTTATCTTCCTCGCACCCCCTAGATAATTGAAGAGTCGAAAATACTGACAGTCACCCTCACTTAGTGTCTCCTCCTCTGCGGCTCAGCATGTGTCGGTCTCCACTTCATCCCCATGGCCCTACAGAGCGCCGATATCCGCAAGAAGTATGGCCTTCAGGGTTCCTGCCTCGAGGACATTGCCAAGGCGTGCTGCTGCGCTCTTTGCACGCTCGTCCAAGCTGAGAAAGAGACCAAGATTCGAGAGGCGGAGAACAAGGGTGTGGATGGACAATATTCTCAGGCCGAGACTATGTCTTATGCTCCTAAGGCGTAAGATAGTCTCCCGATAGTGCTGGTACCTCCCATCGCATCGAGGAGACTAGGATGGTAGTTACAGCTTCCATCGAGGAGGAGCGCATGACCTGTCAACGCGTCGAACTTTGAAGCTATCGAAATTCTAAGGAGCTGAAATTCATGATTACGTTCGTTATGCAGGAAGAGGTAACGTTGAGCGAAGTCCATATCGCTGCCATTAACTTGTGACATTTTCCAATGCAGCGATTCATTGCACAAACTCGCCTCAAAAGATTCTCCAGAACCCTAAAATGAACATTATCACACAATATCTCCTCTCCAGTCAAGACATAATTACCGCTTCCAAACCCCCTTTCTTAGCTGACCTCCCCTTCCAAACTCACACCCGCCATGCATACCCCAACCTCTTCTTCTTCCCCCACAATCCACATTCACGACGAATCCAACGTCTGTACACGGTACATACTCAACATAAGAAACCTCTCGACCCGATTCCGATAGCGAGAAAGCTCTGGTGATGAGGGGATCTAGACATATATTATATTAGTCACAAATCCTAAAACCCAGAAGCAAAAATCACCATTCGTGCAAAGCAAAGCGTAGGTTAACTTACCCGACTCGCAACCTTCTCCACCCCACCATTCTCCCCTCCCTTCTCCACATCCCTCTCCCTTTCCTCACTCCTCTCGCCATCCCCCCGTCTCCTTACCCCTTCCCGTCTCCCCCTCCTCCCCACCCTCCTTTCCTCCCTCGCCATTTCCAGAACCTCGGCTGCGATTTCGAGAGCGCGGAGGTGGGCTTCTCGTAAAGCTCTGGCTTTTCGTATTTTGTGGGGGTGTTTGGAGGGTCTGGTTGTTGTTTTTGGCATTGGGGGCGCGCTGGTTGATGGTGTGGTGAGCTGGAGAAGGAGCTGAGGGTTTGATGAGGGTTTGGTTGATGGGTTGGTGTGGTGGTGTGGTGGTGGTTAAGGTGGTTGATGGGTTGGTGTGGTGGTTGATGGGCTGCTGGTGGGCTGCTGGTGTGGTGGTTGGGTTGGTCGTTAAGATGGAGCTGTGGGTTTGGTGAGGAGTTCGCGAGTGGAATAAGGATCTGTGGGATACGCGTGAGGATATGTAGAAACGCGTTATACCCTTACTTCCTTGAGCGCGACTTAAAAGAGCAATAGTCGATATACTCTCAAAAACACAAAAGGAAGAAATAAGACGCGTTACTCACGCTGAAGTCGCGTCAAGCCACTCCTTCAGGCTCTTATAAAAGAACTTATAAAAGAGATATAGAAGAAAACTGGGTGATAGACGACGCGTTGAATCGCGAGATATCGCGAGATCGTATGGTGGTGGTGCTTGGTGCTTGGTGCGCGTAAATGGGAATTTGTAGAGTTTAGGGGATTGATGGATGGGTGGGGGCGATGAGTGATGGGGGCTGGGGGATTTAGAGGAGGGAGGGGGATTGATGTTGATACAGGCACTGATGTCTGGTAGAGAAAGATAGAGATCTGACAGATAAACATTCAGCCTCGTTGGATCCTGGTCTCGATGTACGCGACGCGACGCGACGTGACGCGATTAGGAGGAGCTGGAGACGTTCGTCGGGCCGTGGATCTGTGCTAGGGCTGAGGCTACTAGGGGAGAGATGTGATTAGCGACGGATATGTAAATTAGCCGTAGCGAAGATGCGTGGGTTCGTGATTATTTGAGGATTAGACTTCATGGCTTGGATATTGGGGGCAATATAAAGGTGTTTTGTTTGCTAAGGGGTGTTTCTGCGTGCTATCTTACAATGTACTGTATACAATCATGGTGATGGTAGTTCAGCCTTGTCGCTACTTATCCCAGAGACCACCACCACCTCCGCACAAATCTCAGATCGTCTCAGTCCTCGGAGTTCGGGCCTGTCTTGTCAATATTGGCACAGTGTGATGTGTCGAGGAGTCCAGCGCCGATCAATAATCTGACAATAATCGAGATTCGTAGCCACGCGTCGCGTTGGCGTTTTGAGGCTTCTCCTTTTCCCCTCCCAACCTCCCATTTTGGATATTAATGAAATGTCACTTCGTTGCTGCTCTACTGCTTATATTAGTTCATATCGTTGAGGCTACGTCGTACCTTCCTCCATTCCTCGCTCTCTCTTTGTTCGATTACTGTGTTCTTCTCAACTTGTCTCAGCGCGTCTTTGCTTTTCCCCCCTTTCCAACTCAACAACCTCATCCAACCTATTGAGCACCACGCCATATCTGAGCATCTCTCGAGACCCAGCTGCGATCACTTTAGCATCACAAAGATTTAGGGCCGCATGCTCCCCATCACGGCTTATTTCTCACCTCAGTCGTCACCAAAAACTCCCTTGAAGACTCACATTCCATTGATGAAGATGGGACAAGAATCATCACAATTCGCTGCGTTGAATCAATCGAATGGCAATCTGTCCAGTCCCAGACGGGCGAAACGGAGATGCAGCATTAGCTCTCATCGAACTTCCAGCAATCATTTAAGCCCCAAAAGGGCAAAACGAGGGTGGGGAGGATGGGTAGATATCGATGAGGATGCAACGACATCGCCCGAGCCTGAACTTGCCATGCCGACCCCAGCAAAGACTCCAAGACAGAACTCGAAACGCAAGAGAGTGACGTTCCCGAGCGCGTCAAGTGATGTGTGGTCAGATTCAATAAATGTGTCCTCACCTGCAACGGTCTCGTCCGAAGCATCGTCATTCTCCAATGCAGCAGTCACCTCGAAAGTCACTCCAAAAGAATCAGACACTTTCAAACCAGTCTCGCACGCTTCCATCTCACCTAGATCAATACTGACCGGATCACCCCTCCACATCCAACAATCCCGCATATCCGCAACACCACCAGCAGAACCCGTGCTCAAACCAGCCACGAAGGTGACACGAGTGCGAATCCCAAACTCAACAATCGTCGCCACGCCACCACCAATAGTCCTGAACAAACCCCACAAATGGAAATACCTCACCACCCGCAAAGTAACAACAACCACGGGCACAGAATCCTCCCTCTCCGCCTTCGACATTCTAGAATGCTACTCCACAATCCGCGACGCAAACCGCAGCCTCAGAATCCTAGCACCCCGCGAAGAAGGCGTCATATCCCACGCTTTCTGGGACGAGGAAATCGGTCCCCACGGCGAATTGAGATTAACTAATAACAAGGGCCCCACATGCCTCATCTATGAAGTGAAAAGGATACCCGTCAAACCAAAGGGCTACGGGAAACCGCTAAGGAGAGCGAGTAAGATCAAGACGGAGATGGCGGAGTGGAAGGGGTGGGTTTTTAATAGGGATCCATCTGTTATTATTGGGGAAGGCGAGATGGCGTTCTGGGAGGACTGGGTGTTTGAGATTCCGGATGATGATGAGTCGGATGTGAGGGCGAGGAAAGTGTGGAGAGGCGAGGATGGTGATGGTGGGGTAGAGGAGATGGATTGGTGGGGTGGGTGGGTTATGGAGAGGGATGGTATTGGGGGTGGTGGGTTTAGGCCTGTTTTTAGGCATGTGATTTAGATGGATTGGGGAGAGGAGACTCTCTATTGGGTCGAGGTTATTTCTGTGGATTTGAGTGTCATGTAGGTTTGAAAGATGCCGTCTCTTATCTGGATGTATACTTGACTTGTGTTCAACTCCTGACACCGAGGAGGAAGAAAGAAAGCGCAACTCCAGATCGCCAAGACGCGTGCACTTCAGGACAAACATGGGTATAACCAATCCTCCCATGCCAACCCAAATATCCGAGCACCAATCCATAAACCAAATCCCATCCCAAACCCCAAACAAAACCAACTCATCCCACAAAAACCAACCCAACCTTACCCATGCCAAACCCCCACCCCACCACCTCAACCACCCCTACCCCTCCTCCGCCCCTCCAGTCCTAACCACCCAATTCCTCCAATCAATAACCTCCACAGCAAGCAAATAACCCAGCCAATTCTCAAAAGTCCGACTAGGATACCTCCCCTCCTGCAACCCCGCCCTCTCCCTCACACTCACGCTCCCAAACAACGGCTCAGCACCCGCAAGCTCAACCACCACCGCCTGCGCACTCGGAATCCGTCGATCCCTCGTCGCAAGCAGGATATCAGTGATGGTTCTGATACCGAGCATATCCTGCACGGCTGTACCGAGTTTAAGCGTTGGGGTGAAGAAGTTTGCTGTTTTGATGGTTAGGTCGATGGTGGTGGTGAGGGCTGTGGAGACGAAGCCGCCGGCGGCGGGAGCGAAGGAGGGGATGTGGCCGTAGATATCGCCGCTGCCGAGGTTGGGTGTTGTGTTTGTGGCGAGGTCGTTTTTGAGGGTTGTGAGTTCGTCGTTGAGGTGTGGGATGAGGGATTGGTGGACGTCTTCTTTTTGGATGCCTTCGAGTATGTAGAGGAGGACGAGGTCTGCGCAGATCTCGTTTGGTTCGACGCTCTTAGTGAGTAGACTTGGGATTTTGAAGAGCGTCTTCTCGACGATGTTGCCAGAGGTGCGGAAGAAATTGAAGCGTTGCCGGCCGACGTCGTAGTGGCATCCGGGAAACCATTTTTCGTTGATGGAGAGGTCGGGCCGTGTCCTTTCGTAGTGTTTTTTTGGATCCCTCTTCGCGCGACATGGCGCGAATGCCCAGAGACGGTCGTGCATGGACATGGCGTGGTAGACCTTCTCCACCTCAGCCGATACGTTTTGATCGTAGAATTCCGGGTAGTCGAGACCGATTCCGGCGTTGATCCGGGGGATTCCCAGGGATCCGACGGTGTCAACGATACCCATGAATTTGATGGGACTTACTCGTTTCCCCGTGGCGTCGTTGAGGTTCCACGACGCCTTTTCGCGGAATTGAATCATCTTTGCGCTTGACGGGAGATCTTCTTCGTCGCGTGAGCGATACATCTGATAAACCTCGTAACAAAGACTCTTCGTCGCTTCAGCTGTGTCACGCTTCTTGATGATCCCGCAGTTGTTGATCATGCCCGCCACACATCGGACCGTAAAGCTCCCTCTCGAATGCCCAAACATCCAGATTTCCGTCTCGTCATCGAAGTGGTCGACGATGTACTGGTAAGCTTCGAGACATTCTTTGCCAATATCGCTGCCGGTCGCGCCGTTGAAGAGATAGGCCAGAAACGTATCGCCTAAACCGCAGCCGTCGAAGTATCTTGCCTTTACCTTTCGTGAGGAGTTGTCAATTTCGAGGGCAGGAATTGGGTCTGCTGCTGTTCTTCTGTTGAGGGCTGGGGTCATGTCGATGCCTATTTTGGATGCGAGTATGGAAATGTTTGTCGTTGTGCCTGTCTCCCGGCCACACCAGGTTCCGTCACAGAGCACAGCGAGCTTCTTCGACTTGTTGGTTGATTGTGTGGCCATCTTGTTAATGTACAAATTGTACTTGGTGGAATAGAGAAGTCTTTATTTGATGTTAGCAGGTCCAGCTGACAGGAACCCTGTGATTGACTCAAGGATCGATCTGAGACCTGGTTGGGATCGTCACAATATAAAATGCTGGAAATTGACTTACTTCTTTTGCGATCGTGTCAAACGACACTTAGCGATTCGTGAGAATGTTGCAACCAGATCGCGTGAACAAAGCCAAAAGCGCCTTTATTGTTCGGGTGGTGAGGCTGAGCTGTGAGAGGGTGTGCAATCAATTAACAGCTTCCGACATGCAGCTTCCGTTCTTTGTTTTGGTCAATGCCGCGAGGAAGAAGAAGTAGTCACCGAGCGCACCTGCGAATCCTCAAGAATAGCAGACGAGTTCGCAGAAGCTGATAGAGAAAGTGGAAGCCTGAGAGGCGTATGAGCTGAGGCCGCGAGAATGTTGCGGTGATAGGGGCAGGACGATGCGTGCCGCTCATTGGTCAGCTTCTGCAGCCTTTTCAAGCCACACATTCTTGGTGAGATGCACCCTCTCAGCCCTCAATCATGGTGCTACATCCTTGATGGCGCGGTAGGCTAACGTTAACAAACGAAGAGCTAGTATGAAAGTGATGATCGTTAACTAGAAGGTCTTTGTTGATCTCGGCTCGTGAACGTCTGCTCAGTCCTCAGGAAAGTTATTTCGGATACCGACGAATTCCGACAGATTACCCAACTCACGACCACGAACTAGGCTGAGCAGACGGCGGAGTCAATCCACTCGTAATATTGGCGGCGGCGACTTCATTAATCCGGAATCCCGCTAGCTCAAGGCAACCTGAGAAACGGCAGTAATCGGACTTGGCTAACTCAAGAACGATGTCGATAAATTTGCGAGCAACTCTGGAGAAATGATCTCGCCAGAACCTCATCGCCCTCGACCTTCAGATTATGGCGTCAATTCGAGCTCAGACGTTGTCAAAATGAAGATGACTGACGGGGCCAATATGGTCGTGAATCTCGCTCGCCAACTCTGACTTATTGTACTTGGATCATGCTGAATTTTGTGCGATTCATCTACACGAATGCCACACACCTTAAACGTGCAGGTAGATCAAATGCTTCATGAACCGTGTTACAGCGCAGGGCGAACTCACTGGCCGAGCTCTTCGTCCAGTGCATTCCATACTGCCCTCTGTTCCCTCTTCCAAAGCTCTGCAGCTGAAATTGCTATCGAACCTTCATTTGAAAGTAAGGTATCCGGTGTCCCGTCCAACTCTTCTTTACCGAGTCCCGTAAGTAAAGTATCCACCTTCTCCTTCATGCTCTTAACCTTGTCAATTTCGTCCCTCTTTTTCTGAATCTGCTTCTCCATCATCAGGATCAGACTCTCCCTTGCCTGATGCGGTCTGTACTCGTTTATAAGATGGAGCGCATTCTCGAAGAGCCGTTGCAGATGTTCCACCTTCTGTCTGTACAGATTTGGATTCACTGAGAGGATTCCCATGAGCTCTATGAAGGACAGAAGAATACTGCGAGCCAACTGCTTCAAATATCTTGCTCGTTCGTGCGTCCATTGGCTCTCGTCAGCGGTCAGAGGTATAGGATCAGGGTAAAGCTGTGGGATGTCCATATCTGAGAGGGGCTTGAGGAAGTCGAGATTCTTGTCTCGCGTTAGCTAGATCATAATACTCGTCACCAGACCATACATACCGTCTTGAAGTCGCCGAAATTCCTGACGACGCCATTCTCTGGTGGTTCTGGTGGCACTAGGCATCGCAACTCGGGAGGTAGGTCAAGCAATATTGAGCCTTTGATCTTCGCGTCTTCAAGGTCGTGGCCATGGACGTCTTTGAGATCCTTCAGTCGTTGTAGATTCTTCTCTGTGAATTGGCGGTAGAAAGGCGGAGGTCGCGGGAGCTGGAAGTTTTCGTACAAGGCTTCTGGCTGCTCATCTTCCTCTTGGACTTCATCCTCGTCGTGCGCCTCGTCAACCATGGTTGTGATGTTCGTTGTTGCTAGTATGATACATGCAGATGCGGTGGAAGCGCGGGGGGTCAGTTAGGGGGTCCCTGCTATTGCTTAGCGAGAGCGGTCAGGTCCAGGCGGTTTCGGTTTGATACCTCCAAGGCTCCAACTTCGTGAAGCATAAACACCATGTAGTCCACGATCCAGTGCTCTTCTTGCCATCATATGCCCACCAAAGCTCCTGCATACAGTATGAGCTCTGTACAGGCATTTCAGCGCTTCTGGCAGGTCAGTGTCCCTCTTCTGCGCTGGCAACACACCACTCAACCACTAACATACGTGTAGAGATGCAATGGCTCAGATTATGTTGGATTGGGCATTATATTCGGGGCATACCTTCTGGTAAGAACACTCTTTCTATGTTTGCGCTTCCCTACGCTGACAAAGTATAGATCCAATTCTTCATGGAACCCTTCCACCGCATGTTCACCTTGAACAATATCGCCATTCAATATCCTCACGCGCTCGTAGAACGAGTCCCAATCTGTACGGTCTTTTCTGAAGAGCTTGGAACTCGAAATCTAATTCTCCATAGTCTGGCTGTTCGTGTACAGCATCGGCGCTCCTCTCATCTCGATCCTCCTTTTCATCCTCCTAACCAAGCGCGATGTTCATAAGACGAATGTCACTGTTCTTGGCCTCTTCATATCGCTCTTCCTTACCTCATTCATAACTGATGTTATCAAGAACGCTGTGGGCCGACCACGACCCGATCTTATAGCCAGATGTAAACCCGAAAAAGGTACACCTGCAGACAAATTGGTTACATGGAAAGTCTGCACGGAAACAGATCCACATACACTGCATGACGGATGGAGAAGCTTTCCCAGCGGACACAGCAGTTTCGCATTCGCCGGACTTGGATTTCTGTCCTTGTTCCTGGCAGGTCAATTGCACTCGTTGCGCCCACGTACCGATCTGGCAAGAGGTCTTCTTGCTCTAGCACCTCTCCTAGGTGCAGCTTTGATCGCAATATCTCGATGCGAGGACTATAGACATGATGTCTACGATGTCACAATTGGCAGCGCCCTGGGATTCTTGGTGGCACACTTCTCCTACAGGAGATACTACCCTTCTCTGAGGAGTCTAAGATGCGATCAACCGTATCCCGTGTCAGACGCTGTTTCTGGAAAAAGCAAAGACAAGGCTCGAGACGAGGAGGAAATGATTGGCTCGGTAAGGGCGTTTGAAGTTGGAGACGGGACGGAAGACGAGGGCGAAAGACTGCCTCTGACAGGTTCGCATGCTCGATAGATGGCTTACATGTTACAACAGTTCGATTTAGCAGAGATACCCAAATATATGGTCGTCGTTTCCCCGTAGCAATGCAATATCTGGATGTCTCTTGCTTCGCAGCCCAGGTCTTCTGCCCGTAAATTTCGAGAGCATCCTCCAATCTCTACGGAATGGCGATCTACCGCTTGGACCTGGATGGAGGAATCTCCCTCCCGTCTAATCTACTCCATGCGACTGATGATACTCCGACACAAGCACAGACCACACCTTATTATCGATCCCTAGAAGACTTCAAAGCTTGGGGTTGGGGCCGAGATTTGTACTCCTTCGTTCACATTGTTATTTTTGCGCCTTCACTTTCGCTAAATTAGAGCCAGCCATTCCTGAAAGTATCTAGCGATACTACGCTGGTGTCGACCCGGACTTCATTCCTCGGAGGGGACACCGAATGGCAGGCTAAGATTTGAAATCTTATGTTTCGTATAAGACGATTTCTTGTCTCTCGTTTGAGCTCCCTTTGCGGATGACATTTACTTCGATTCAGCTGACGCTTAACCGCCGTATCCTACGTTCAAGATGTTCCTCCCATCGCCGACGCCACTCCTTCTCGCCCTTCTTTTGACAGCATCGCAAATCAACGGCCAGAAGCTCGCCTTCCCAGGAGCCGCAGGATTCGGCGCCTACGCCAAAGGCGGCAGCGTAAACTGCACCGTCACAACCCTCTCAGACACAGGACCTGGGTCCCTCCGCAACTGCCTAAGCCAACCAGGCCGCATCATCACTTTCACGGTCGGCGGCATCATAAAAAGCCCAGACCGTTTCATCATCCCCAAGTCCACCACTATCCTCGGTCAAACGGCTCCGTCGCCGGGCATCACTACGTACGGCAATGGCTGGTCCGCTTCTGGCGCCGACGAATCGATTGTTCGATATATCAAAATAAGAATGGGGAAGGCGGCGTCGAGGGGGAAGGATGCGATGGGGATTGCGAATGGGAGGAACATTATTTTTGATCATGTCTCTGTTGCTTGGGGGAAGGATGAGACGTTCAGTATTAATGGGGATCTGGCCACGAACATTACCATTATGAATTGTATTATTGGGCAGGGGTTGCAGGATCATTCTGCTGGTGAGTGATGTGTTTCTTTGGTGGTTGCGGTGGCGATGGGGAGGAAGGATGTTGCGAGAATGGATGGCGCAGGTGACTTGAACAGAATGGAGGAAAAGCTAACCTTGATATCAAACAGGCGGCCTGAT
Organism: Venturia effusa; assembly: GCA_007735645.1. Lineage (NCBI taxonomy): Eukaryota > Fungi > Ascomycota > Dothideomycetes > Venturiales > Venturiaceae > Venturia > Venturia effusa. The sequence goes on along the minus strand of CP042191.1, from coordinate 768,064 downwards.
CCAAACCACCGGCGGCGTCTCCCTTTTCCGCAACCTCTACGTCGACAACAAAACCCGCAACCCAAAAGTCAAAGGCAAGAACGACTTCCGCAACAACGTTATTTACAATTGGGGCGCAGGCGGCGGGTACATTGCCGGAGGTGACAGCGCAGGAGAATCAAACGCAATCATCCAAGGCAACTACTTCATCGCCGGTCCATCAACCGGCGGGACCCCACCGTTCGTGCGCGGAAACGCAGAATTCCACGCTCTCGTGAGCGACAACTGGTTCGACGGCAACAAAGACGGAGTGCTGAACGGGAAGCTGCTTGCAGAGACCGATTCGTCGGCGTATGGCGGCATGGCGTTGGTGAAGACGGATTATGGATATCCGGGACCGGAGAAAGTGCTGAGCGCGAAGGAGGCGGTGGATGTTGTGTTGAGGGAAGCTGGAGCGAGTAATTACCGCGATGCGATCGACGCGAGGATGGTCGAGGAGGTTATGAGTTGGGGCAAGGTTGGGCAGTTGATCACCAGGGAGAGCGATCCGCCTATGGTCGGTTTGCTCGAGAAGGGCGTTACTGCCGCATCATCGTCAACATCAACACCATTGGGTAAGAGGGAAAGGAAGGTTCGCAAATTGATAGATTGATGCAGGTGGGGATGGGGATGGGGGTAAATAATTTATTAATCTAGCCGGTTCATGGATGCAGCTCGGGTAGCTACTGCTTCCGTGGAGCTGTCTGCGTGTATCGATGATTACTCGCTGTTCGTCTGCTGCTTAGATTGATGTGGTCTCAACCAAATAGTATACAGCGATGATGACGCGGCGGAGCCCGGTATTGAAGCCGATAATCGCACGACATGAATGAGGTTGGAGGGTGATTGTGAAGCGCTTCAGTGTAGCAGTGATTTGGAAGCGTTTGAATTGCGAGCTTAGGTCGGTTGAATACAGTGATTCAGCAGCGTTTGAAGTCTGATTTCCGCATTGAATTAATGTTGATACCTAGGTAACTGCGAGTAACATGAATTCTTTGCTTCTAAGCAGATGTTGGTACGTATTTATCACGGTATTCTGTTCAGAACCTGTTAATTACACCACCCATCATCGAGCAAGGGTATGCGACGACGAGAAACTTGATATTATGTCAATTGGAGAATGTTGCATCAGACGAAAGAGGTGGACCGAGTTGTATGTGTAAGGTATCAGATTTTCTGGAACTTGTCGTGAATGTCTGTTATGCTGTTGCCTTCCCCTGGGCACGAACGATAGCGTCTGAACTGGTGGTGAAGCAGTACCGGAGGCGGATGAACCGAGAGGCAAAGCGGTCCGATGAAGTCGATTACTCGACAACCGGGCCGAGACTTGCAACGATGCCGGGAAGCACGCGAGTCTCGGCCGTCCAGCAAGGCGGCCAGATTTTGGTAGCATGAGACTACCTTCGGTAACCAGGATACCGGATGCTGTTGACTCCATCTGCATGTTCGACAGATTGGTGGACGGAGACTGCCTGTTCTGTTCATAAGCCTCCGCTCTATAGCAAGTGAAGCAGAAGTCGAAGCTGGGACAGGACGAACCCGTGCCGCGACTTAGACGAGGCCCGCGCGGGGAATCGTGGTTGGAAAGTCGCATTGATAACCACAGTCTGATGCGCCACCAGATGTGTCAGTCGCGTTGCAGCAACCTACTCCTATATCGGGATCTGAAACACAAACACTGGACAAGTCTGGTAACATCGCGCTTGGACTTTGCCCAAAATCAAGCGACCAGATTTATTTCGTGTTCTCGAGACGAATGTTGCTGGTTATCTATTATCCATATCGTTATTCAAACACGGGGACGGCTCTTTCCGGTGCTGGTGTTTGATTTGGTGAGAGCGACATTGTACATGCCATAGCCTTGGATCCCAACAAAGGCGAGTGATTGAAAGCACTGTGGGCCACGCTTGATTTCTATGATAAGGTCAATATGATGCTGTCGCACGATATGTTCTTTTCAAAGCCACCAACTCCATCGTCCAAGAAGGCGTTTTGGCGGACCTTCAATACGTATCTATGGCATCGGCAAAGTTCAGTGTTTGCGCGCGATTGAACCATGCCGCTATTGAGCTATAGAATCAATTGCTATGATATAAGTTTAGGCTGGAGGCTGTGCGCAACCGTGCCTAGGAGATCATGCCAGACCGGACCCAAGGCTCTGCAACAGTGTCAGCCAACCAAACAAACCCGGAGATACTCGAGCTTCGAAAAGACATGTGGTCTACCACTGTGGCTCTCGTCAACCTGGCAAGAACATATAAGACGTCTATCTAGATTTGTCGAAGAACCGTACTCACATCGCTAATTTCTTACCATAATCACCACTTTCCACTAATACTCCCACGACACTGGTTGTCGACTACTTTCACTACACCAACCCAAACACCAACGATATTAATCATAATCCGCAATTATGCTTTACAGCACCATCGCCTCTTTCGCCCTCTTCGGCGCAACGTTCGCTGCTCCAGTCACCAAGCGTGACTTGCAGACCATTACAACCAGCATTCAGTCCGTCGGCACTGCTCTTACCGCCCTCGACACCTCCATCAAGGCGATCAAAGGTCCAGGCGACGCCATGAACGTCGTGGGCATGTCTCAGATGGTCAACCAGGCTCTCGCAGATGCAACAACCAAGATCTCCGCCACTCAACCCATCACCTTGACTGACGCTCTATCTCTTCAACAAAGTGCCCAGACTTTGTCTACAACCGCGACCAATACCGTCACTGACCTTATCGCCAAGAAGGATATCATCTTTCAGGCCAATGCGGGGCCTCTCACACTTCAGAACCTGCAGGCACAGAAGACAGCTTCGGATGCATTGGCCAAGGCGGTTGTTGCTAAAGTGCCCGCCAACGTGCAGAGTATTGCGCAGCAACAGACTGCTATGATTAGCACATCATTGGACAAGGGAATTGCGGCATTCCAGTGAACGGAGCGTTTGAGAGATCCGGAGATAAATGGAAACGAAGAAGGGGTGTCGGAGGCGAGGATTCGATATAACGGGGCCACAACATTTTTGCGTAATTCTGTCGTTTTCTAGCAATGGTATCCTAATCTGCTTTCTACATCTATTTTTCAATTCTTCAGTCCATTCAATATGATATGCGAGAACAGAGAAATCGTGGCCTTGCATGAAGAGTCCAAGCGCGAAGGCTTAGTGCTGTTTGGAGCGAGGTGAGACTTCGAAACGAACCGAGACGAGTATGAAGGCCGCAATAGCGGGGCAATCGCGGATGATTACGGGTGATGGCAATTCTATTTTCGCAGCTCCGAGTAATGATGATGCATCAAAGAGGCCAGGAGCTTGATGAGCGGCCACAGATAGTAGTGTTGTGGTTATTGGAAGGCGGAGGAACCGAAAACGTGGCGGAAATTGAAGAAATGTGGCAGTACAAATACCCGTGATTTGTTATTGAGCTAACCACTTTCGACCCGGTCAAGGCTGCCGGGCTGACCTGCTGCAAAGTTCTCAATGCAGTGAGCATTACTCCACTGGCTCACAGGCTTCCATCATTTGGATGATTCTCTGAATTTCTATTCATACAATCTCTCCACACCAGGGATAGACGCAGACTCATCCAACCAGCCTCGTGCGCGTTTGCTGAAGAATTTCTCAACCCTCTACTCGGATCGCAATCACGCAAAGGCGTCTCAATTGCCACTAGGTTGCTCTCACCATTGGAACAGGTCATAGATGGCGAGGAAGGCTTTCGCCAGAATATCAGCGTCGAGAATGGTGGTGTTCACAACTGAAATTAGGTCTCGCTCGAACCGAGCATAAATTCCCGGCAAATCCCAGTAAATCATCTTCCAACCTGTTTTACCGGACACTTTCTATCGCGCGCCTTCATCCATACGATCTGTCGGTGACCAAAGTTCTCGCTTCCTCTCTCACACAGATTCAAGCCCCTTTCTCCTTCAGGCAAGGTTTTTCTCAGTCAAAATGCCCTTCGTTCGTAATCAAATCTTATTCATCGTACCTCACCCTGAATCGTAGAGCGATAACTCGGACCTTACTCCCAATCAATACCATCGTCGTCCGAACTTTCCCCAATCTCTTTCTGCCATGCCTCTCCCCATTCCCCAGCCTTACTCTCAGGATTGATCAGCTTCTCCATCTCATTCCAGATCTTCTTCAACGAAGGCCAGCCCATGCTCAAATGCTGTCCCTTCGCCTCGAATACCTCTTCACTGCGGCCGTCGTCATATTCATCAACAACTTGGTCGCGCTTCGCCAACTTCGGCGCCAGCAAATCCCAAGGAATTCGTAATGGAAATGGCTCGACCTTGAGACACCATCGTTTCGGCAAATGGGAGCGGACAGCGTCATGATCCTGGACATAAAGAGGACGATGATTTCCTGATGCAACAGGGCTCAGAGGCGTTCGGGTTGGTGCGAGTGGGTAGAGCGTAAATCGGTCTGCAGCGTGCTTCTTCTTGACATCTTCGTCCAACGTGACCTTGCGAAGCTATTAGCAGCTGGAATGGCAATGAAGGTGGGATATACGCACGATAGCGACTTCGACCGTCCGGCCTTCTGCTTTGCTGCTTACTTTGCTCAAAGTAAACACAAGTTGTCCTGCCTCAAGATCTTCGATTCCAGATGTCAGGGTGTAGAATTTCGCGATGATCCTCGGTTGCTTTGGTTTACATTTTCGCGGTTCCGAGCGTTGGATATCACCGCCTTCAACTTGCTGCGCAGGCAAGACATTATCAGGTTCCCCTAACGAGGTGGCTTCGGCTTCTCTGGCGGCCAGGGTCCTACGTAATTCGGCTTTCTTTGTTGCACCTTTTTTCGTGGCTTTTACGTTCTTGTGCTGTTTACTTGTGGATCGGGATGACAGAGAGCGTTTGCTTGGCTGCCCTCGTGTTGAGGTCGCCTGTCTTTCCGCAGCTTCTCTTGATTTTTGTAGGGCAGTCTTAAGACACACAAAATTCGGCGTGTACACGTCTGATTGTGATTGTATCGAACCTCCACCAGTCTTCTCTACCGCAGCTTCCTCAACCGCAGTCTTTTCCTCAGTACTTTCTCGTACCGCGGTCGATAAACCGATGGTACGAGTCGCTTCATCAGTGTATTGAGGCCAATACGATAAGGGTAAAGGTGTCCCAAAGAATGAGCGGAGACCTTTGTCCACCATGTCGCTTGAACGTTGCGTCAAATAAAGATCAGATCGAATTTCCGAATTTTGCTGGACGGCCGTCGCCGGGGTCAACGTCTCGAATGGCACTCTCAAAATTCTCGGTCCCAGCTTCAGATAGGAACGCGGTTGGATTGGAAGACTCCTTAAGCTACGCACGCCGTGGACATGTACTACGAGTTCTGTGCTGGGGCTTGTGAGATGAGGATTGATCATGTACTGAGCATTAATTTCCCCGGAAGTGTCCTTTTCCTGGTTGTCTATCGTCTGTGGTGCGATGCGATAGAGTATGACTGATTTGTCATCGTCTTGCTCTGGAAGTGTGTTGTCCGTTGTAACCTAGCGTAAACTCAGCGCAGCTAGTTTTGGGCAATTCTACTGCGTACAATTGCGATTTGGACCGATTCTGCTATGTTGCGCTTCTTACGCCCGCTCCCGAGCAGCAAGACGATTTGGCCTTCTTCAAGTAGCTCTTCATGAGTGCAGAGCTCCGAGCGAGCAGTGGTCGCTTGGTTTAAGACATAAAACCTGCGAAACCCACGCGGGCCATTACCTTTTGGCATCGCTTTCCTTGCGAGAAGTGCGGATTAGAATGAAGGACTCGTAGGTGCTTAACAAGAGTTTCTAGGGATATGATGCACGTTTCTGGGGTATAATGATGTTGACTCGTTGAGTGTAGAGTTGGAGCGGTAGCTAAACGAGATTTCAGGCGAGCGACTGAGATTAGATAAGATAAGATTTCAAGTCAAACGCTGATTGGGTGCACACGATTTTCCACTACTTAATATCTACCTTTTCGGTGTTCTCTTCAAAGGTTCCCAAATTAGGTGCTGAATTATGCTTCAAATTCCGCTCTTGTAATCTTATTTACAGATTTACAGAAACAACACGTATAATCCACATCCTTCTCGTTAACTGAACGCTCCATCACGCCTAAAGACTCTCTCTAATAGCAGGGAGTACCTACTTACATGCGTTATCAGTATCGTAAATTTACCTCCAAGTATATCTCAAAGCTGTGTCAAGCCGAGCAAAACCATCAGCATTGGCGAAACTCATCGAGTCTTACGGAGACAACTCAAGTAGGCAGACGCCCATTCCCATCGCCTCGGAGTATCTATTATGTCCATAGTGACTTACACGACGCACGACGTATCATGATTCCAAGACTCAATCGACCTCATCCGAAGGCTCCTCTAAAGCCATCTCGTTCTCCTATCTCTGCTTCCACTCTTTCTCTTCATTATTCGCATGAAGCAATCCCTGCGACCCCCGTCTGATAATTTTCAATCCCAGCCACTGCACTGCGAGATGTAATTCCTCCTCCTCAATCGTCTTCCTCTTCATACCATCGTCACCATACCCGAAGACAGATCGTTGGCGCATTACGAGTTTCGGCTCCAGATTTTCCCAGGGCAGACGTAAAGGGAAGGATTCTATCTTCACAAACCGTTCTTTTGATAGACTGTGGAGCAGTTGCTGGTAATGCTCAACGTATAGCCGGGGACCGACGTGGTGATGATCGGAAGGTCTGGTGAAGGAGAGGGTCGGTGCAAGCGGGATGAGCTTGAAGCGATCTATTGCGTGTTTCATCTTGGCTTTGTCATCAGTCGTTGTCTGAATATTTCGTCAGTGTGATTACCAGCTACTAGGATAGCAAGATACTTACCAATACAACGTCGACTGTCTTGCGCGGATAGCGGCGAGCGGCATGTACAAGCAGTGAGCTCACAACGAGGACAGGCTGGCCAGCCTCGAGGTTTCTGAAATCCGATGTTAAAGTATAGAGTTTGCCTCGAGGGTATCGCGGTTCCGGAAGGTCCAGCTCGGATTCCTTCTACAGTGCGATCGCGTCCTGTTTCTTGACCTTGCGCTCTGCTTTCTTCTTAGCAGCCTCTAACGACTGTTTTTTGATCGTTTCTTCCTTGAACAGCTCGAAAGTGAAATCGACGAGTTCAGCTTCTTCAGATTCGAACCATTCTGTTTCGGCGATCTTCCTCGACCTGGGAATATATTTTTTCATGTTAATGACTCTCCTCGGTGTCGCTGCATTTGACTTTTCTGCCTGCACTTCAATGGCTGCATGATCATTTCTCCCAGCTGATTTCACGTTCTTAGTCGCTGCCTTTGCTATTTCCTGCTTCTTTGGCTTTGAAATTTTGTGCTCCTTTAATTTCTCGGCTTGTGCCTCTTTTCTGGCTATGTGTGGCATCTTGACATCCTGTGGTATCTTTTCTCACATTGCCAAAATATCCTCCTTGACGGGGGCCGTGGAATCGGCGTTCGACACCCTAAGCTGCAGCGTGCGGAGCTTTCCATGGTCTTTTCCAATTCCTGTCGCCTCAACCAACACCTCTGACGGCAACCTCAGGGGGCTTCCTCCCAATCTCAAGCATGAACCTGGAGGTAGCGAGACGGTATGGAAACAGGAGGCATTGTAGAGTGAAAATTGACCCTCCTCGGTCTTCGAGCAAGAACGGTCCACGGGATATTGTATGTTGATCTCGTCGTTGTGTTCAACGATTTCTTCTCCTTCGCTCTTCTCGGGCTCGTACGTGAATGCCCGGGCGATGGAGTAGTACTTGATCGCATCGGTCTGGTCTACCTCCGCGATGGTAGGGGATGTCGTAACCTTCTCAAGTCAGTGCTGGCTTTGGCCACGGAAAATTGTATTTCTAAGTTGCGTACCAGTGCCACATGCACCATCTTGCTACCCATCTTGCTACCCATCTTGCTACCCATCTTGCTAACCTTAGGTCCGTATATCCACATGACAATCTGGCCTCTAGGAATTCGCAAATCAGAGTCAGAGTCAGTCAGTAAGCTGATAACTCCATCTTCCAAAACAAACAAAAGTCTCATTCCTTACCCATCCATTCTACTGGCATTCTCGACTTTCCCAACGTTATAATATACTTGCATTCTCGAAAGATTGACGGTTCCCTGCTTCAGTCAATTTGGTGCAGTGTTGTCATGCCAGAATTTCAACCGAAGCAGGAGTGTATTCCCTAAATTCCACGCAGCCTATGCCAAGTAGAGAGGGTGTCTTTCAACACTTGAGCGACCCATGGCAAGCACACCGAAATCTGATAATATATTTCTAATAACCTGCTGCACATCATACTCGGTATCTTACCACATCTCCTCCACAATGGCCGTGTACATACATGATTTACCCATCCCGAAAAAAAAGCAGCAAACGCCTACAAATAACAAAGGAAGAACGAAGAGACTCCCGCAATGCTAACTCGCAGCGACCAATTTGTTACGGAGGGAAAAGGCAAACGCCAACAAACTGCTTCTCGCATCTGTCGACTCCGATATGTGTGGGTTCATAGTAATCATTCTTCTCTTCAAGTCGCTCATCGCTTGACCCCAAAAGGTCATACATTCTCTTCCTCGGCAATAGCGACGAGATGGTCGTACTCAAGACCACCAAGGAATTCACCAACAGCAGTGGCGACCTCATCAGCTTGTTCCCTAGCCTCTACGTCCTTCTTGATTCTCATTTTCTCTCTTGCTCTAGCTGCTTCGATGGCGGCTAATTCCTCGCTGCGAACACACTGAGATTTGATCGCAGGTTTCTGGACACAAACGGGACAGTGGTAAATACTAGTGCAGAAAGAGCATGGGCATGGTGCTGGTGTATTTGGGGCTGCGAGGCAGAACTATCACTTCATTAGCATTTGCGTAAAATAAAGAGGCGAGAATGATGGCATACCTCACAAACAAGTACATTGCATTCCATGCACTTTCTCATGGCAGCGGTACATCTGCCTCTAACATCCCCAACAGGTCTATCCTGCTGGCAGAAGTAGGCGCCACAGCCCTGCCACTGGACAGGATGACACCCGCCAGGTTGGGCAGGGAGCAGAAAGCGCTTTCGATGTTCTTCCAAATTTGCCGCACTAGCTCCATCATGCATCGTTGTGCTCATAGCACGATCCTGCAAACCGGAAAGTGATACTGAGCGCTGCCGCGGTGTTCCCGAGGGGCCTGGGATGGATCTGGGGGGCAAGGTCGCGAGCGTGGCAGTCATGTCAAAATTCGTGATCGAACTAGGTCGATCTGAGGGACCTCCAGCAACGGATGAGACAGACGGGACAAGCAATAGTTGGGAACTTCCTGCCGAGCTGGATGCGCTCGACTCAGCTCTCGCCATCTGGCCATCAGTTTCTGCGCTCGAATCTTCCCACTCGTCACCAGGCGTCGGTGTACTCGTCCCGCTGTCGTTGGCCTTGAATTTCGGGATCCGGAGCCTATCCCATGCTTCTCTCCGTTCTTGTGGGACATCGACAGGCGGATTGCGCATGAACTCTCTCTCCGTCTCCAAATCACGATACCCACATTTGCGGACTTTGAGACCGCGAAAATCGTGCTCCTTACACAATGGTCGATCACAGCCGCGACACGCAATTTTCCACCGGAAAGATTTGTAGCAATCTTGACAGAGACTGCGTGGGCAAGTCTTGCTCTGCAACTCAATGCTGTCCTGGAGCAGATGGGGCAGAATGTCGACATTCTCACCAATGATCTCTTCGTATAGCCGCATGTTCTTGAGCTTCACAATGTTCTCCGGTGATACTGGTGAGTGGGCGAAGTCCGGATCTTCGTATTCTGGTTTCTTGGGGAGCGGAACAGCACGATACCGATCTGATCCTGCACCACCAAGTCTGGGTCCAAGAAAATTGACACCACCGCCGCCAGAAAATGCTGGTTCGAGGCAACACCAATGCATGTTGAGTTTTAGAGGCATAGGGGGAGGTGGCAGATTTGGGCCGTTTCCAAATGCCATCACCATTGTATCAGGGTCATCCGAGTCCGAATCATCTGGAAGTTCATTCATCAAATTAGGGGACCGAGTGGCTCCTGGTGCCCACCAATATCGATTCCGCTGTCGATTTCCTGCAGGACGACGAGATTGCAGCGAGTGATACGTGGAGGCAGAAAGCATTTGTTCAGCAAAGGCTTGCCCGTGCATTGAAAACCCGTCCTGGTATGCTGGTATGGCCGTGGATTGGCGTGGTCTTGTTCTAGAGCGAGGAATCGGCCTGTTGAAAGCACAGCTGGCGCAAAGCGTCTTTCGACAACCCATGCAGTGCATCTTGATGCTACACGTCTCGCAGCGTTCCAGTATGTCGTCTCCGCATTGTTGACATTTGACATCCTCCACAAAGGTTTTGTGACTCTGCCTCAAATGAGCTGGAATGTATTTCCCTTCTCCCTTGGTCGAGTCCATTTCGGTGCCTAAGGCCTCGCCGTCGTGTCCCAGCTCATCATCTTCCCATAACCTGCCATCCGATCTATGCTCTTGTGAGGGCGTCTTCTCACCGGATGCCCCAATTCTATTCCCAGATCTCCATAGCCTGTCGAATGGTACCCAAACCTCGAGTGTCCCTGGTGTAGCACGCGTCCCGTGATAGTCCTTCCTCCTGTAGCACCGAGCACCAGGCGTAGGACACCATGCTGTGTCCGTCCAGATGCCCAGCTGGTGGCAAATATCGATCAACTCATGTGTAGGCTCCGAATCCGAATCCCTCCGCATCAATGAGCTTGGCAGATAGGGCCGCCGCCTGTGATGCCGGCACCGATACGTATACAGACTCTTCAGGGCCAATTTCTCCACCCATGGATTGTGATGCGGGTTGTTTATTTGTAGAAAGGGTACAATGTGATATTTGATAGACACATTCTTGCAGCCACGAACAGAGAGATGCTCCAAGGTCGATATCCTAGTGTTCAACACGTGCGAGACCAGGGCGACGCCGCAGACAGCAGTATTGCACAGGTCCAAACTCTTGAGTATCGTCGCCTGCGGTATGATCTTCCGTATGAGTAACGCGTCGAGTGCGTATGGTTTCGATTGCCTCTCCTTCGAGTCTGGAGTCTCGATGCCTGGTGAGCCCAGGATGACGGTAGGCTGCGGCAGACGAAACGATAGGGTCCTCCATGCGAGCGGATATCGTTGGAGGAAGTTGCGCAGGTAGACGGAGGTATGCGAAAGATCGAGGATGGATCTGGTAGGCAGTTGGGCGAGGAGAGACTCTAAGATGGGAGGATGATTGCAGGATACGCGTTCGAACTGGGATAATTGCCGCTCAGGGCGGACAGGGCGGATAGGCTCCTCTTTCTCTGCACCCGCCATTGAAGGAGGCATAGACTTCCAGCAGGACGAGATTTCGGTCGACAAGCCGGCCATGGTTGTGGTCATCGAGCTGTGAGATCCAGAAGGACCAGCACTGAGGTTGGAGGCGGTCGCGATTGTGATGCAGGCTTTGGTGTGGGAGAGGTCCAGGTCGAGTGAGAGGCGCACGGCCAAGTCAGAGCCCGTCAGACAATCTTCTCTGCGCAGACTGCAAGGGAGCATATGCTGCACTTTGTTGGGAGGGATGATTTGCTGACTTGTACAGACTTGAGCCGGTCGTGTCGTGTGCTGTTCACTGCCCACGGTTCAGCGAGTCCGTTGGCTGCGATTGGAGCATGGAGATGGACGAGGGCGACGGAACTCCAAAACAAAGCAAGTCGAACCTTACATAAGGCATGTGTTGTCTACCGGAGGGTTGTACAGGCTTATATATTGTATTGTACAGCTGACCTCGACGGCCTGCCCTATCTTCGGTCACTTATATCGCCAACAGCATAACCTCGCGCCACTCCACTTCTGCCTTGCTCCACCACAGTCCCTCCAAGGCCAGCCTCGCCTGATCCCCCATAATCAACCGAAAAGTCGCTACCTAGGCCTTGCCATGTCCGTGCCGTCTGCAAATACTCTGCTCCAGGCGATACTACTCCTCCGACATGGGCCATATCTCCATTTGCACGTTTGGTCAACGTCTTGCTACAAGTCGATGCAGCCTGCTGGTCAGCCTCGATCAGTACCTGGCGATTTGCCATGTGCATGGGTCGAGAATGCGACACATAGCGACCAGTCCGCAGGTCGAACTCAGGAGCCTCGGAGTCTGAATCCGAATGTACGTCCTCGTTCAGATACGCTTCCTCCTTGACAGGCCTCTTCCGTTGGACGATTCCCCTCGCCAAGGTGCCCTCAAAATCAGCCTCCCACTCCCCTGTCCAGACCCGCTCTCCATCGTCTTGTAAAGCCAGTTCAAGCTCGAAAGGAGTAATCAGAGGCCGGTAGAATTCTTTGCTCTCGACCAAAGAACTCTCCCAGCATCCAATGACAATCCAGCCTCCAATCTCTGAAAAGTTCGCAATCTTCGCAGCATTGATCTTTCCCACCACGAAGGTGTAGCTTTTCTTGCCCGCTGCCGCAATTTGTTTCTTGACGTGCTCTAAGATTTGGAGGTAATTCTTGACTGAAAGCGTGTTGATAAGGATGCCGTAAATAGAGACTGTGGAAAGTGATGTGAGCAGCGCATATCGACGTCGCAAAGCCATTTTCGAAGAAGCGAGAACTGCCTTTCCTGCCTGTCCAGATGTGTCTACTGAATATGTGCGGATGCTACCAACGCGTGAAGATAGCGTCATCAGCAGCGCAGTCGGTGGCTGTCCAATATGGAACAATTGATAGTTCTGTAAACTCCCCACATCTTCAGGCACAGTCCTGTTTGGCAGTACCGAGGCAGGATCATGTATAACCTCTGTAGCAAAGATGCCGGTATATCCTTCAGCAACCAGTGCTTCATGTATCCTTGGTACATGAGACGCGAATGGTATATCAGCCATCAACAAGATCTTCCCCTCTTTCTCTCGATAGGTTTCTCGAAACACATCCACAACCTCCCGTGTATCCAGAGCCCTCTCAGTGAAAACATAAATGACTGGTAGCCTCGCTGTAGGCGAAAGACAAGACCGTCCATAATGCACCACAACCTCCGCATCAACATGCTCGGCTGCAATTTCGTCCACGCAGCAAGCACCATAAGATGTGTCTCCGAGTATACACAGCTTCTCCTTCTCCTCCTCTTGCTTTTGACCATTCAAAGATAACTTTGACACATCAATTTCTACAGCTTGTCCGTTCGTCTCTTGCCCTTTCAAAGATAACTTCGATATATCCACCTCTACAGCTTGCAAGCCAACATCACCCTCTCGCTTCCCGCCACACCCCTCCTCCCTCCTCGTCTTCCTCAGCCCAAGCATCAACTCCCTATAAACCCTTGGCGCATCCACAAGCATCTGATCCGGGAACTGCAAAGCAATACGTCTCCATTTTCCCAGTCTAATCTCGCGAATCGTGCGCTCAATCTCATAGGTAATGTATAGTTGCTCGTCGGAAAGCCTGGCGAGATTCGAGGTATCGAGGGGTTCGGTGGGGTCTTCGAAGATATGGGATTCGGGTGTGGAGAGAACGGGTGCGGTGGTGGGGTGGGTCGCTGCCATATTTGACAGGCGTGAATGTTTACTGAGGTTTGAGGAGACAATGCCGCATTGTCATTGCTGAAAGCGAATGGTGGTGAGTGTGGGTTTTGGAAAGGCGAGGTTGTTGGTGTCGAGGTCGAATATTCTTCACTGCCGTCATACGTCTATATCAAGACGAGCAATCCTTGGCAAGTTGCAATCCGAATCTGCCAGAACTGAGATTTTGGAATTTATATCAAAATTGGCAGAGGATTAAATGTATTCTTCCGATAGTACAGGCTACTTAGTGTGGAGAAGCTTTTGAATCAACTGATGGCAGCGAAAAAATGTTCTGATATCCAAAATATTTTGATCCAAAATTACTTCACGACCACGGTCCGTTGCAGAATGCTTTGGTCCCAGAAATCGTTGCAGGTATTTCCAGCAGCATTCCAAGCCATTCTTTTTATTAACAATAAGCGCTCCACCACGCCAAACAAAACATCCACATGTTGCGTAGGGACCAAGCAGTACACGGTAACTCTTCGTCGTTAGCCATTTAGGATACGGCCATCGACCACCCATTGCCCATATCTATTTTTCGTGACATTACTATTTCCGCTTGTCCAAGTACCTTTCCTCGCAGGCTTGTCTGTGTCCATCCCACTGGGATATATAGCCTCCAGTTTCTTCCTGCCTTCACTTTTGGTCTTATCCATTCTCAACCTCTCTTTCTCGAAGAAAACATACGCAGCGTAGTACACAGGATTCGTGTTGCCAGCATCAGGCCCTTTCATATTCCGAAACCGCTGTAGTTGTACAGATTGTATCGTCTTGGTCTGTGTGTGGTACTGGGACATCAGTGTGCGGAGGAAGGAGGCCTGTGGTTCTGAGGACTTTTGCAAATATGCATTGATCTTCCGACGAATGTCATCGCAGGTATCGTAGACTGGTACTGAATCGCTATATTCGCTGTCGAGAGAGATGGCCGCGTGCGCTGCAGCTATATCTGCTGCAGATGGGATGGCACTTGTGCTCGTCGCGCTTGGTGCGGGGGATACCGATAGAGCACTCGCTGGTGACTCGCTCCTTTCACTTCTAGCCTTCTTTAGTGCTGTCAAGGGAATACCCGGAGATTCACATTTCTGGAAGTATCGCAGGGCGTTCGTGTAGGTATCGCTACCAGCTCCCTTGTGTGCTCCATTCTGGCCCATGAATCGGTAGTAGGCTGGTGTGCTGATTCCAATTGAGTTTGCAAACTCAGTAACTTTCATGCCCGAGTCGACCAGCCTGCGAATCTTGCGGCGGACTTGATCGCAGTCATGCGTATCACCTACAAGGTCGCCATCTTGTTCGTCGCCGAGCATACTTACGGAGCGTCTCTTTCTATTGACTGGAGACGCCTCCCGAGGCGTATTTGCGGAGGATCCGCTCAGCGGAGGCCGATATTTGGCCAACGTGGAGAGTATTTTTGGATCGTGTGCTCTCTGAGAAAGATGGGAAGTGAGTTACACGCCATTGAGGCACCCCCTGGTTGTCGACTCACATCGGCCGGTATTTCGAGCTTTGCTGGAGGATCGCCGGGTAAGGAGGGAATGAAGTATCGACTTTCATCTTGCACCACTGCTGCGATCTGCCACTGTCCTGTGAGGTGATTGAACTGGTATGATACCATCGTAATGCATCGGGTACGCAGGACGAAGATGAGAACTTCAAGTAGCAGGGAGATGAAGGAAACAAGATGGATTCGGACGCGCCTGGCAAATCAAAAGAAAAGGGAGGTGAGCTACGCGTTGTATCACTCGACCTGCGTCACATTTGCCCAAAGCTTTAGCACTCCTTTTGCCTACCTGTGGCGTCGTCTGCGTGATGGAACCTTTTCCATGTCAAGCAATCTTCTGCCGAAACAGGCGCACTGCGGAGCCAGAGCCAGACTCACGACGTTGCGACGGTAGAGGCACGAAGGCCAAGAGCTGTTGTCGTATCAGAGGTCGTCGGTTGAGGATACGTATCAGAACCCCTCTCCCATCATGGGTTCTAGTTTCAGCAAGGGAGGCTTCTGGAGATTGGACAACTCGGTCCTCCAATGGTATCAACGATGATATTGCGGAAGTGGTGAGTGATTGTTGCTCGCAGTTGCCCTCGTTTGTATGGGTATCACCGACTCATATTGGGGTGCAGATCTTTGGTCGGTTTCGGACTTTCGGTGTCGGTCTCCACGTTCAATCCTTCGCCAAGAAACAACATACTTCCTTTCGAATGATGGCTGCCTCGCTGCCTTGCTGCCGAAGATCATCCTCGTGATTCCCGCATCAGCGTCGCTAACTCTGGATTGCCTGGGCGATTTGGCGCCGGGATGAAATTCCTCAAGTCTCGCCTCAAATGCCGCAAACTTCAATACCTTCAATCTCGTTCTCAGACTCGCTGCTGGAAACTCAACTCTTTTTGCGTTGCTAACAAGCCACTTCCCAATTGAAGCCACGCGAGAACAATGGACCAGGCATAAGGATACAATTCGCTAGAATGTTAGGCAGTCAAAATGCGCCCACCCGAGACGAGCCGCGCTTGTTCCTTTGTGTAGGTTTCCGAAGAAATCGTGTTTCCGAACGCGAAGCACGAAACTGGGCCTGGCCTGCGAACTCGCTCGAGGTACTTGACGGTAGGGTCATGTGTTGGTGTTGGTGTTGATATCTCAAGCACACAGTCCTCGGCATTTAATACAAAGAGTACCATCATGGAGTTCAATGTGGATAAACCTCAGGCTGCGTCTCAAAACCTTCCGTGGTTGGAAATCGATAATCAGAAAACGCGAACGCGAGAGATGGAAAGGTATTGGTGCTGGCTTTGAAAACCCTTTTCCAAGGCGGGTGCCACAATGACAGCTGTAGCCTCCTCGATATTTTTAAACGAGGAGGCCGGAATGTATACAGTACTGCCGACTCGTCGACCAAGACTTGATGGGTTGGGAACGACAAGCCTCTTCCTCATTCAACCAGAAAAGTTCAAATGCTATACTGACCAGATACGAGCATCGTGATCACCACAGCACAGTCATAGAATACAATGGTATAACGAGCCGGAGCTGTCGACTGCCTCAATTCGAACTTCGCGACGAGCTAGTTCTTAAGATGATCGTCCAGCGTACTCGCCTGATGCACGACAAATGGCCGTTCGGTTGCGAGTGACCTCGCAAAGACAAGCCTAGCAATCTAAGGACTTCAAGCAGGTGCAAGGAGGGCTCTCTTTGTTCAAAAAAAAGTAACCACCACTGCGTTTGCAAAAGCTTGCGCATGGTGTAAAAAGAAATTTTGGTTGAGCAGATGGTCAAGACAAGCAAATCTCGACTTTTTTCGGCTCAGTAAACCATTGCATCCATAGTGAACTCTCCAGAGCATTGTGAGAATTTCCTTGTATCGTACGTCCGTCCGTCCTTCATCTTCATTTTCCTCCATGCTTCAATTGAATACAATTGCATTGACCATCTACACATTCACCATCTGCATATCCACTATTCGTGCACTGACATACATTAGTATCAGACTTATCCGTGTCCTCGGGGTAACAGTTTAGCTTACATCGGTCCGACATTGGCTGAGGTCGCATGTCGGTCGACCCGAAGGATTGGCTTCGCGGCCCATAATGCGCACAGTAAGTGGAGCTGAAGCACTGGTGGTTGCGATGAGAAGAATTAGGGGCGTAAAAATTGTGACTTTCATTCTGATATCCTGAAAGGAGACGGGATTGGTTGAGATATTGTAGAGGGAGATGCTATCGGTCGAGATATCGTAAAAGGAGATGGGATCGGTTGACATATAGGAGAGTGGGAAAAAAGGAGGAGCTCCTCAAGTCGTTATCTGATTACGCTTTACACCTCCCGGCTCTCTTCGGCAGCGTAGACAGCGCAGTCTGAGTTTCACGTAGACATCGTGGCATTATCAGAAGTCTGGAGTTGCATCGTATCTTGCTAGCCGAGAGA
Organism: Venturia effusa; assembly: GCA_007735645.1. Lineage (NCBI taxonomy): Eukaryota > Fungi > Ascomycota > Dothideomycetes > Venturiales > Venturiaceae > Venturia > Venturia effusa. The sequence goes on along the minus strand of CP042191.1, from coordinate 750,622 downwards.
ACGTAGGTCAATACTTCGATCATTCCGCAGCAACGAAACATCCGAATACCGTGGTAGCCGGCCAAATACATAGTAAAAGTTAACGGGTCCAGGTTTCGCAAAGAGATACATAGGGAAAACCCTTGCGTAAAGACCAAGACAGGGTTCAAAGTGAACCTTCTCTTGGCTGGCTACCACCGTACAACTTACAGGTGGACGCTAGTCGCTCCGAGATCGTGGAGATCAAACAGCGGGATATTTTCCAAGGTCTTTGGTCTTGTTAGCTGATGCTAATGACTTGCGATACTATGGTAAGTTATAGGCAAAGGATGGCACGAGCTGCCGATGTTGCTCAACTCAGCCCTGCCAGACGAAGCTAATCTCAATTGGCCAGGCGATCCACGATCTACCCAGCCTTATCCTTCCAAAAATAGAGTCGAGAAGATGACAATTGCACTTCTGCGGGCACGCAAGCTTTAAGCATAAGTAGCAGTCATACACCCATTGCTGCTGCACAACCTGAACCTGCTTCATTGCTCCAACATCCCATTTCAAATGTCCAACCTGCAAAAGCAGCTTTGCTGCCTGCATACACGAAACAGGACCCGGTTCTCTGCGGACGGTTCCAAGACATGTTCAGCAGCAACGGCACGAGTGTACGTGTCTTTGCTGGGAACGCCAATGTGGACTCGACGCGCTGCACAAATGCTGCCATGGCTGAGCTAGACGGGTGTGTTATCAATACTACCTAGGCCTTGGCTTAAGATTGATCTGGGATGCTACCTTCGTACAGCAACGATGCAGACACCAGCTCTCGAACAAAACAAAGTCTCCAAAAAAACGGTGCACTTCGTCGGCATGTTGAAGTGGCAGTATTAGAGCCCAGATTGCGAAAGCTGCTCCTGCCTGGACTGTTCGGCCAAGATCTTGGAATTGGACCACATATTGATATGGACTGTATGTCTGAAGGAGCCCTTATCGGTGGCAGCAGGTAATTCGATCTTGCGGAGCGAATGATGAAAGGATACTGACTACATAGTATAGCTCATGGTACAAGCAAGTCGATAAAAATTGCTTCAATCCAAGCGGTGTATTTGTAACGAACGGATTTAGGGGTGCACGATTGTTACCATGATACGAATCGGTCTCGAAGCTGCCAGTGGTTAGAAACAGGAACCAAACCACAAGACTGGTCTGAGCTAACTCTCGTGGGCGCTGGAATAGCTACTCTTCAATGTTATCATCGCCAAAACGAGTCGTACAAAACATGAATCACTTCCTTTCCAATGGACACTCGGGAATTTGGGCATAGAATTACTCAATCGATTCACGACCTCTTCTGAATGAGAGCGTTCAAACAGATGAGCGGCAAAATAGAAAATCGATGACAGCACAGACAAGTGCTCAATGCTCAGTACCGTGAAGCAAGATCTGGCTGGCATTTTCCTCAGCGAATATCACCATGACTATGCCAAAAAGTCACCGCCGACTATCCTCTCGACCAAGTATCACAGCTTCAAGTCGTGATCGACCAGAGCCGACGCCTACCGCCTCCTAACTAAGCAGGCGAGACTTCAGTAACATCTTACACAGCTGCTGACCCGTACAACAAATTATAGAACGTAACTCTCGTTCAAGGAATAGTGACATTCTTATGCTAGAGGAAACCATAAAAGCAGCAACCTATAGGACTTGATGTAATTCCTATAGCGGAACCAAGAACCACAGAATTATCAGAACGCCTCTACTGACTACCCAAAGTACCCATCAACAATACCACCAAAACCGCCAAACCCCCATAGCACAGACCGAGACAAACCAAACAGCTCAACTCAAAGACCCTCACCAAATCACACTCCCCAGCAAAAGGAAAAAACACCAACAACCCCTTCCCCCTCACCAACCCCCCACCAAAGCATGGCCTCCCGCTCGCAATCCTGCATAAAACTCTTCCCCCCAAAACGTTTCCTCGCCACAACAACCCTCGCCCTCATAACAGGCCCCCTCCACGCCATCACCCTCGCCTCCTGCATACTCCCCACAGGCGCAAACCTGCACCCCTACCTAATCCGGCTCCTCGAACCCGGCGGCACCGAGATGCGGATCGGTTACTTCGGGATCTGTACCGGCGTCGCGCCCAATTTCAAATGCTCTGTGAAACCCCCGCCGGCTGGACAATCGGCGCATCATGTCGCTATGGCTGTGGCGTCGAGACGGAGCGTGTTTGTACCGTGGTTCACGGTTGTTGCGGCGGTGTTGTGGGGTGTGGGATGGGTTTTGACTGTTTTGTGCCAGAAACGGGAAAAGGTGAATATCAAGATTGATAAATTGACACGTCTGTGCTGTGGTTTGGCGTTCTGGTTTGAATTCTGCGCCGCGGTCATTCTATACTTTGGGACGCAGGGGATCCTCCTCAGTCTCAAGTATGCGGGTGATGGGACTAAGGTCGAGGCTGGGACGGCCATGTTGGGGACGCATGTTGCGTTGTTGGTGCTTCTTGGCATTCTGTGGATGGTCAATTGTTTTAAGAGTAGTACGAGAGGGGCCGGGTATAGTATTGGGAGGTTTTTCTTTGCGAGGTTTGATGGCGCTGCTGGGAAGGGGTTTGGGCAGGATGGTTATGGGCAGCAGGATGAGTATGGTCCTGAGTATGCGCAGTAGGGGTTTTAGAGGTTATGTGTTTGTGTGGCACCGGCATAGAGTTGGGCGTGGAATTTGTTGGTGGTAATTTGGCGAGGTGATTTGATTATTGATGGCGTGTTTGGTCTTCCGGGATTTTGATAATCATTTTTCACTAGGCAATGTGTTTTTGCTCCTATTATGTTGGACGGTTGAGCGGTTTGATGGGGATCTCAAGATAGGAATCATTGTATCGACAAGCCTAAGAAAGAGTGAGAAGGTGACAGCAGGTGGACCAAATACTCTCGATATACAGAAATCGACTTTCGACAAGACCCACCTATAAAGAGCATGTTCCTGTTTCTCCGCCGCTTCGACGGGCGTAGGTGACAGTGGTCTAGGCGAATTTGCAGTCCTTGTATTGTCGCTGATAGCAAATGTCCCAACCATGCCTAACTGCCTCAACAACAATCCAATGCCGGACTGAATCTCATCACGAGGTCTGATAATTGTTTCCCTAGAAAATTGTTAACAGCCAGGCAAACGCAACGCGTTGTACCTTGCCAGATAAATGCGCGCCATCATCACCATACCGTTCTTTACCTAATTTCATTAGGTGATTGTCAAACTATCAGTTGGAGATTCTATGCACTGCATAACGCTCAAATCAATATCCTACATTTGCATCGTCGACAGTCGTAGGGTTGGCATACACTGCTGCGAACCAATGTAGTCACTTCGAAGTGCCGCCGTGACCCGAGAGAAGGTTTCTAATAAAAGTCCAATTATCGTCCTTGCCTCCCTCATGGTTTCTCAGTGCCTCTGTATCACTTTTCATTTTATCGCCCGCGTCTCCTCTCGATTCCTTGCTTTGCGTCTAAGAATAGGGGTTCTCATTTACAGTCAACGCACCAGTCATAGATTGATACGGCACAAGTGCAGTCGAAAGTTCGCGTTCTCGAAGATTCATTGGCTTCTCGTCTCGGCTTTTGGAAGGAGTGATTCCAACAAGATTAAAGAGTCCGTGCGTTGCCTGACGCTGGTCGTCTGTCTCTTCTGATACCTCTGTGTGTTGACTCCTCGTATTGGATGCTGAATCGAATCGTTTAAACAACTCCAACAATGGTGTGGTGCTGGTCGTCCGTCCCTTATGGTTCGTCTGTGTCATATCATTCACGGCATTGATTCGCGTACCGTCCACATTCCAACCAGATTTCTTGAGCAGGCCAGTGACCTCTTTTTGCAGATATTTTAAGTTATAGTATTCGGTGAATCCTTGCTTTCTCAGGTCCGATCGCTGAATCGGATGCAATGCTGGTGCTATGCTGACCAAGGCTTCGATCCACACAGTCTTGACTATGCGGTCTTCATCATAGTGATGCCGGCTCTGTGAATCGAGAAGTAGATCAGTGGGCCTGCTCTGCATCGCGAGCTGTTTCTCAAATGGGACCACCCACGACGCTAACTCGTATTGGTCAACGACGTTCCGAAATCTCAAAACCGACATCCCAAACTCGGGCGCCCCCCAGGAGATTTTGGGATGCGTCGTGTGGAGGAGAGAGCGAAGCCATCGATTCTGCGTCTTTGTATCCAATGCTCTCACAAAGTCTAGCTGTTCAAGACAAGACAAATTCCGAAATGAGTCTACTCTATGCATTCGTTGATAAGAAACGATCAAACTGTTTCGGCGGCGCAACACGTCGTCGTTTGCATCCTTACCATCGTCAGGAAAAGTGTACGTTTCCCACAGCTTTCGGTAATTGATCTTGGTGCTCGGCCGTTCGGGTACTAAAGATCGAAGCACATTTGATGATGCTGGCCGAGGTGGTTTCTCGCTCTCGTCCACCTTTCGCGATGGCTCTAGCTGAGATTCCAGTGCTACTTCGGACTTCAGGCTGATTCGGTCAAGGCAGGATCTATGGCTCGAGCCGTGCGTGGGCACGTTCATCAATTCGTCGATGGGATAGCGCGAGCTCTTGTCGTCTTGAATGGTTTGTAGGAACTTCGCCACATCATCGGAAGAGTGGAGTGAGAAGTCGTCCGACGTGACAGTAATTTCACCAGCTCCCGTGGTAGTCGTCGCCTTAGAAGAGATGACAGTATGCGTATCACACGATGAAGGTGCTTCCACTGCTGCCAGTGACTCGTATGGCTCCACACAACTTACACTGCTCTCATCCAATTCTTGCTCCGCCAACCTCGTGTGTCCACGTCCAGGCAACCCAGGTTTCGTGTCGACCATATTCGCTGCGTCTCCCAGGACTTCTCGAGCATTCAATTCCCGCTCTGGATGGAGAATATTCTCCAGGCTCCATTTTCTCAAGACATCCATTTCCAGCTGTTCCGGTGTCCTTCTCCAATGCTTACTCGGGGCTATGCTCCAAGAAGATGCTAGCTGTGGATGGAGAATGGGGAACATTTCATGCGCAGCCCACGCTATCATAGCTGCGTTATCGGTACACAAATATGGTGCTGGTATGACTATTTTCAAATGTGCCAAAGGAGGTTGGCTTTGGAAGACATGGCGCAAGTACTGATTCGCCGCCACACCACCTGAAATAACAAGGGTATTGGATATTGGCGTAGTCGGCATAATCTCATGGGCCATACGTTCCTTCTGGACCTGTAAAGATACACGACTAGCCAGATGCTCGAAAGCGATGCGCATAACTTCTCTAGCCAAGCATCGAGCTTCTTCTTCTGGCATTGGGACCTTTCTTGGTTCTTTGCCGAGCCTACCATCTACCCATCCATTTTCAGCCACCCGAACAGCAAACGTGACCAACCCCGTGAAGCTGAACTGCATGGATCTGTTCTTCTCCCCACCTCGTGTCGCGAGTAAGGGAATCGGGAGCTGCCAGCCATATGGGCTCTGGAAAGCTTTCGAGCCACGACTACGGCTCAAGGCTGTTGCGTCGTATTCATTCGGACCAGGATTACGGAATGCAAAGAGTTCCAGTAGCTTGCCGTAAGATACATCTTGGGACGTTTCGAGCCAACTTTGGGGCAGTATGCTTCGCGCGCACTTGTCCAGGCAGTCTCCAATAGCAATATCATCTGTAGTTGCCAAGATACGGTGGTCGGCAACGCCTGTAGAATGTAGCAGTAAAGTGTGACCACCAGAAATTAGTAAGGTTAAGAATGGAAAGGCAGGCTGCGGTCCAGTCTTCCCTTCTGCCGTAGTAGCATGTTTTTCCAAAGCAGCGCACAGCCTCGGAGTCAGAGCATGCGCCTGCATATGATGTATTCCTAGTAACGGTATATTCCTAGAAATCCGTCATTAGTCGTGTTACTTCCTTGCAAAGCACTTGTGAGTACCATGCGACTGCCAGCCCCTTGGCCGTGTCAAGCCCAGCCACCAAGCTAGAGCGCATGCCTGGGCCTCTTGTTACAGCAACAACGTCTGGCTTTTGAACTCGAAGCCCATGTTGAACTCGAAACCATCCTTGTGCATCATGTCTCATTTGAGGGAGACTGCAGACGGCTTCCTGAACAAGTCCGGCGAGGTGCTTCCGATGAGAATCTAGAGCCACAAGGGGGTGTATGCCACCGTAGGCTAAGTTGTTGGACGTGATTTTCTTGTTGAAAAGGAGCTCTGCATGGTGTACGGGTGTGTGCGTAGATTTTAGGCCAGGTTTCACTTCGAGAATTGCAACTGCTGTCTAATTGGCTTTAGTTATTGTCTGGAGACATATACATTGAAATATGTAGAGGGTACATACATCGTCGCAAGATGTCTCTATAGCCAGGATGGTGAAACGATGCCGGTGAGGCGCATTTAGCCACAGTAATGATAGACGGCGTCGGCGGTACACAGGTATCGGACTGTGGTACGGAAAATGACGACGGACCAGCATTAAGGAACGGACATGAAGCTGCTGAGCTCGGTGGATGTCGTGGTGTAGTTGACAGGGGGAGAGCAATTCTGTATACCTGTAGATTACATACTGAAGCAGCAGTTTTCATACTGACCTCACGCGAGATACTCAGCCTCGCAACTTGCTTGGTCTTGATATCAAGAGCGAGCTCTTCAAGTACGAATCCATGTACATAAGATTCAGGCAAAGATCGATTGGAGATACTCGGGAGGTTTTCAAACAGGAATATCAAGTCGACCGAGTTCTGTATCTTACACTGAACAGTCGTGGATATACACAGAACTAGTAGTATTCCGGTTGTATACTGAACAAGCTAGTGGCCACCCCCTGTTAGTTAGGGGCCCCCGCCTACTCGGAAACCCCCCTGGAGTCGAATGACGTCCACAACTTCACCGCCCGCGTAAGTAAGATACTCGTACCTAACATGTCGTGATAGACATGAATAGCCCACGACGCCGCCTTCAACTTCCAAACACAATTCCATGTCCGCCTCTCTCCCCTCTACCGTGCTCTCGCCATGGCCCTTGTCAGCAAGACATCAGACGGGCCTGCCCCCGATTCTGACGCTGGCTTCGACTACACCCAGCTTCCAGATTTCGACAATGACTTTATAGACGAGCCCGGAATGATAGCCTTTGCAAACGCTCTCGCGGCTCCAGACACGTCTCCCTCACAAGAAGACCTCACCTCTCCCAATACCGTCCACAGCTCCAACCTCTTCATCACAGCCCTCAACGATTGGCGGCCCGTCCGCCAACGCGTACGCCGAAGGAAAAAGAAGCGCTCACCTCGACGTGGGAAGGACGAGACAAGAGAAGGCTTCGTGTACACTCTTTTGAAATGGCCCCTTCTGTGGGGAATATTCTCCTGGATCATCTTCCTCGGCGTGTCGTACCTGTTTACACGCGTTTATATATTTCTCTACGAGCACTGGATCACATGGCGAGGGCGACGGAATCGTCTCCGTCGCTCGCTACGCAGTCAGACCACATACGAAGACTGGGTTGAAGCTGCGAAGGAATTGGACAAGTTCCTAGGCAACGACAAATGGAAGACGCTGGATGAATATGCATACTACGACAGCAAGACCGTCCGTCGCGTCTTATCGCACATGTCCAAACTTCGAAAACAGGCTGAGGCTGATGAGAAGAGTCTCTCGTACGATTCACACGCGATAGATGAGCTAAAATCGTTGGTTGAAGCTAGCTGCAAGAACAATTTTGTCGGCTTGGAGAACCCGCGCCTGTACAGTGAGACCTATTTTGGCACAAAGGACTTGGTCCAGGCGTTTATTGATGAGGTGGAAACATCGTTGTCGCTGCTTCTGCACACGACTCGACTGGACGCAGAGAGCAAGCGACTCCTGTTCAAGCATTTGCACACCAATTTTGGCCGTACTGCCTTGTGCCTGAGTGGTGGAGCTACCTTTGCATATTACCACTTTGGTGTTGCCAAAGCCTTACTCGATGCAAATCTACTGCCAGAGGTCATCACTGGTACATCTGGGGGCGCACTGGTGGCTGCTTTGTTGGCCACAAGAACGGACGACGAGTTGAAGAAGCTTCTCGTGCCAGCTCTTGCGAACCGTATCACTGCTTGCTCCGATAGCACTATGACGTGGCTGGCTAGATGGTGGAGGACAGGTGCGCGTTTTGATAGCGTGGATTGGGCACGTCGAGGGTCCTGGTTCTGCCACGGAAGCATGACCTTCCGCGAAGCATATCTACGAACAGGACGTATTCTCAACGTCTCATGCGTACCATCCGATCCACATTCGCCAACGATTCTAGCAAACTATTTGACTTCGCCTGATTGTGTGATCTGGTCAGCGATCATAGCTTCGGCGGCCGTGCCTGGCATTCTCAATCCCGTAGTTCTGATGAAAAAGAACAAAGACGGCACCCTCGAGCCATACAGCTTCGGTCACAAATGGAAAGATGGATCATTGAGAACCGACATTCCATTGAAAGCATTAAACCTGCACTTCAACGTCAACTTCACGATAGTTAGCCAGGTCAATCCTCACATCAACCTCTTCTTCTTCTCATCGCGAGGTAGCGTAGGCCGGCCAGTCACCCATCGACGCGGCAGGGGTTGGCGCGGTGGGTTCCTAGGATCCGCGACTGAACAGTATCTCAAACTTGATCTAACAAAATGGCTGAAAGTGTTGCGCCATCTCGAATTGCTTCCGAGACCAATGGGCCAGGATTGGAGTGAAATCTGGCTCCAGCGATTCTCGGGGACCATCACAATCTGGCCCAAGAGCGTGACGAGCGACTTTTTTCACATTCTGACAGATCCCACTCCAAAGAGGCTAGCAAGAATGATTCATCAAGGCCAACTCTCCACATGGCCCAAATTGAAATTCATTGGTAACAGGATGAAAATCGAACGGTTGATCGAGCAAGGACGACGCGCTGCGAGGCCAGGATGGACGCCAGAGGGCGGTCTTGCTAACATTCTCTCCGAAGACGACATCAAAGGTCTACTGCGCGAAGCGAAATCTAACAATGGAGCGATCGCGCCAAAATCATTCTCAGCGACACCCATGGGCGACTCTGAGAGCGAGGGTCTACAGATGTCGCCTTCGAAATCGTCCGTTAGAAGGAGAGCAAGAGACAAGCCACTTCCGCGGACGCTGGAAAGTCCATCCACATCGCGCCCGGAATCTCCGACCATCAGTTCAAAATTCACGGGATGGTGGAACAGATCACGGACGAGCATTAGCGAGAGGCCGAATTCGATGTACGAACTCAGACCGAAAGCTAAAGCGGCAATCTATGATCGCGTCTCGTCGCCACGTCCACGCCAACAATATCATGGAAATGAGGAATACGCTAGACGAGGCAGCTTGGTGGACGAACTCAGTCGGCAGAGCCAGGTCTTCTTCGACGACGATGATTTCGAGGCTACAGGCACGGAAAGTGAAGGCGCCGTGGAGGAGACAGACGATGACGGTGAAATGGACGTTAATATGCGGTATGATGGCGGAGATGAGGGCGATGTTGATGCATCCGAGAATGAGGATCAAGATTGGAACGCAGAGGAACGGGAGGACCCTGCAGAATCAAGAGAGACGAGGAGAGAAGACACGGCGGCAGAGGAAATTTTGGGACCAACTGTCATTGGGTAAGTCGGTGTGCAATCTGCTCTTCCCTCCTTGCGATTCTGCATCGTCCCTCGTTCCCTCTCTGCCTCAATGTTAGCATTTAGCGGGTGGCGCATACTTTTTTCTTGCATCAAGAAGTGGTGCTGTTTTTGATTGGCGCTCTATGTAATCCAATTCATCCGAGATTCAACCTCGCCGAGATCTATCCCTCAGGACCCTCACCACTCTTTGCTCCCGAAGCGAATCCTCGTTACAATCACCCTCGCCCTGGTGATCGGCCCTATCCTCGCCATCTTCCTCGTCGCCTGCATAGTGTGATCACCAAAAGTACGAACCAACTTGGCAGCAATCCAGTTTGGGATAAAGGGTCTAAGGGATTTTGAGAACTCACTTACCGCTTTGCTTTTTACCCGTAAGTGTCAGAACCGGAATAATAAGTATTGCCTTTGAACCGATATATTAGCTTACTTATTATTGGTAGGAAACACTGAAGATGGCTCAACCTTCCATAACCCGAAGAAGAGCGACAATAATGAAAAAAAAAAAAAAAAAATTGGTAGGAGCACTGTGAGCCCTGCGTAACAAATGTGTACAAGCGTGCCAAGTCTATACGTCTTTGTTTCGAACGTTGTTACTGTAACTTGTAACTACTCCACGCGTAAACGTATACCCCTACCTCTCCCGCCTCCTCGAATTCGGGCGGACGAGATCCGTATCGCCTACTTCGGAAATTTGCACCAGCGCTGCTCCCAAGTTCACATGCTCGGTGTGTTTCCGGACAGATTCACTCAGGGTCTTCCGATTTGTGGGATTCATTTTACCTACACACATACAACGTACCACAGTAAGTGATTGCAATACCAGGTACGGCGATGTTGTGCAGCCGAAAACTGCGTGGACACTTGGCACGCAATCTACAGCCAGCCTGTTGGGCATGGTCCAGCAGGGAAAGCGACAGGGAGTGCGAATTCACACTTTGTTTTCCCTGATAGGTTCGTACAAGCGTTCTTAAGTCTATACGAACAACGTCGTTTCCATTTGTCACTATAATTACCCCAGAAGTAAATCCTGCACCCCTACCTCTCATCCGCCTCCTCGAATTCGGGCAACGAGATCCCGCATCGCCTACTTGAAACTTCCGACCGGGCCAAATTTCAATCGGAGCCCTCCGATTGAAAATATTACAACGCCAGTCTGCCAGGTACGGTGGTAAATAAATTCGGTTCTTGTACAGTATGTTAATCTAGGGAAGGGGGTTTTGGAGGGGAAACGCTGTAGTATGTTGTACTGTAATTTTAGACCTTCGGAGATTGTGCCGATGGTTGGGATAGCTACCTACAATGCCCTTTTCTATATAAAAGACTGTGGATAACTTTGCGAACGGGCATCGCGATCTGCAAACCGAACTGCAAATCGAACACATCACCGCTCCACAGTCAACATTACCGCTCCACTCTCGCCAACAAATCATTCAGTACTTGCCCACCATGCGTTTCTCGACCTCTCTTCTGGCCGTAGTAGCAGCTCTCGCAGGCTCAAGGTTCGTCGTTCTCTATTCGCATTCAAGTATTGCTGGCCTCGCTAACCTATTCTCCAGCTCAGCCGCCGGCTGTAGGGGACTACCAGCCGTAGCCTGCGAAGAGGTCAGCAGTGACGGTGACGCCGGGACGGTGTTCTACTATAGGACAGGCTATACCGATTCTTGCTGCGGCAACCACTGCAAATCGGGTGGAATGGTAAGTTCCATCACTCCTTCTTTGAACTACGTTGTCTCTCTTTTTGCTAGGTAGTAGGCTGATTAGTCGTGAAATAGTGTTACTTGCCCAACGAGGCTGTCAGGAGCCAATTTAAACGTTGCGCGAATGCTAATGGCAAGAGAACCAATATCTACACTTTCGCCACCTACGGCGTCGGCAAGGACTGTGAACCACCGCGTCATTGAGGTTCTGATGTTTTGAAGGTGTCTTCTGAGGGTTTGAGAGTGTGAAGCTGTCTTCTCAGCCGGCCTGAGGGTGTAAGGTTGTCTTCCAAGGGTTTGAGGTTGTGAGGGTGTTCTGAGGTTTCAAAAGTGTATCTTCTGAATTTCTGAGTTTGGGGTGTTTTTGAGTTTTCAATGGATTGGTGCTTGCAAATTCCGTGTTGCCTCTACCACAGTACTCAAAGAATGCGGATTTCGTGCCAAGTGTCCATACTCTTTTCGGCGGCGTGATGAACACGTTCGGTTCTTGTAATCTAGTGGAGGGAGATTCAGTAGGGGTGACGCTGTCTTACGTAGTCCTGTAATTTCCAGCTTCGGTAAAATTACCGAAGCTTAGAATAGGTCATACCTCTTTCCCAGAAATATTCAACACTTCTGACGACTTGCAAAATACATCGTGAACTGCAAACCGAACACATCACCGCTCAACAGTCGACTGCTTTACTCTCGCCAACAATCATTCCGCCCTTGCGCATCATGCATTCCTCGTCCCTTCTTCTAGCCGTAGCAGCCCTTGTTGGCTCTAGGTTCGTAAGAATAAGCACCGAACCGTTTTCTCGACTGACCTATTCTCTAGCTTGGCCAGTTGTAACAAACAGGACGGCTACGCACGCGTAGCCTGCAGAAAAAATAGATTGCCTAACTATTGGGTCTCGTACACAAGGACACACTATACAGACTCTTGCTGCGGGCCGTCATCCTGCATGGAGGATGGAGTGGTGAGTTCTTTTGATTCTTTTTACTAGATCATTTCTCTCAGCTAGTAAGCTAATCGGTTATAAAATAGTGTTACTTGTCCAGCTTGGAGCTCAAGGACAACTTTGAGAGTTGCGCGACTGACGGGAAGAAAAGAGAGATGTATTTTTTCGGGGTCGTAGGCCCTACTTCGGACTGTAGATATCCATGAGGGTTAGAGGGTGTCTTCCAAGGTTTTGAATGTGTAGTCTGAGTTTTGAGTGCCTTCTGAAAGTTTGAGTGTGTCTGTTAGATGCGGAGGAAAAGTTTCGCGCGTCACTTAGTACGGTACTAATGGGAAGATGAAATACCACAATGATTTTCACGGAGCAGAGAGGGAAGACTTGCCCACGAGAATCTACTTATTTACTCGTCCTCTTGCCTCTCCTTCTTCCTCTTCTCTATGAGGGATTGAGATGATAGGCTTATCTCTGGGCTTCGCGACTGTGCAATTACTAAATCTCTCAATTGCGGTGAATAGATCCCAATTCCCACCCTAAGAGTCAAGGCCTTCCTCGTCTTCTGCTGTTGAGGTGAAAGAAAATCATAGAGTGAAGAACAAGGGCTTTTTTGTCGAGGACGGAACTGGGACTGGACGAGACGAATTAAGTTCGTGAACTGAAATATGACGATGGATGTACATTTGGACTTGGATGAAGTGGGTTTTGGTGTGTGATGGAGTTGGCTGAGATGATTGAGGATCTTCGGTCAAGGTGTTTTCCTACGTTCCTGCCAAGTAAGATTACTAATTACTACCTTTGGCACTTTCCCGCATCCTCGACCAATCCACGTCTTTTTCGCACGCACAATAATCAGCAGAATGGGTTGATCCCAACACGAAGCTCATCGCAGAAACTACATACTGGACAATTTCCACGACTGAGGTGGCTCCGATGACTTTGTGAATTCAAACATGAAAAGGAGGATGATAGCGAGCCGATTCGGATGCTATCGAGATGGTCATGGCCATGATCAATGACCTCCCGGGGAGTGTCGCTTGGGATGATGAATAAGCGCGTGAAGACCACGGTCTTGCCGTTTCCGAACACCAGGAAATTTGGCTGTCTTTTGGTTGAAAGTTTGGAACTCACGGCTGAGATTCGATGGGGCATATTATTTACTGAAGTCGAGTCCCAGATTAGCATGCTCGAATGATATCAGCAAAATATGGTTGGAATACTGCTATAAAGACCGATAACTCTTCATCTACAGTGGAATTGAACCATCAACACCCACGAACAAGAAACGCTGTGTTGACCTTCCAGCCAATGCAAAAGATGGATTCTCAAGGTATCTAACTTCTTAAAGATTTATTGAACATATTTGAGATCGTGACTCCTGGAGGTCGGCGGGACCAAGAGGATTTTACACACGCTCAAATTACTCGCAGTTCAGCATCCTGCTGGCGGCCGGCCGAAAACAGGCAGTGGCCCATGACTGGCATGTGAGATATGCACGCCTCTGCACGCTTTCGCGTGTCGAACGGACTGTCATTAACCCACCTCATCGCTGCTCTCTACTGCAACGCTCGTTCAGTCTAGGCGGGTCACATAGAGACGGGCGTCCTGTGTTCTGGGTCCAATGTTGCAGATGTCAGGAGTTTTCGGGATGCCGAGTCAGACTGCAAGCTTGGAAAAGCTTGGACGAACGGCGAGCCTTCGGTAAGATTCCCAGATCTCCTTTACCGTTCTTGAGCTCTCTTTGAGATTTCGGCGGTGAAGTTTGACACGAGTTCGTGGAGTTGAGTTCCTCTTCACGTCCAACGATCAATCTCGAGATGAAGCGCAGACTGCAGCCCCTGCTTGTTCATCGGACGCTGTGTCGAGACTATTGGAAGCTGGAACTGTTAGCGATATAGGAAGATATGATACTATGCAGGCCGGGTCTTAGCATCAAGATTGGAGGAATTCCTTAGGCAGGACGCACTGCCGTCGCCACTGGTCATGAGCATCAAATGAGTTCCACGACTCTTCCTTTTGGCTTCCATGGGCGTAGCCAAGCTGAGCTTTTCGTGCTTAGCGTAGCACAAGCGACCTTCCACGGCTTTTCTAGAATGTTTTTCGCACATAGGAGGCATGCCATGATTGGTTCAAGGATGCGGTGGAACTGCACCCGATGCTAAGGACGGCAAGCGACGTGTCTCTGACGTGCTGGATGAAGTAGAAGATGGACAGACAGAGGTCCAGAAGGGTGGAGGGAGCGTTTGTTGGCGCTGGAGACGAATTGAAAGTGCAGTCTGGCAGAAACGTGGCTTGCGGTGTCAACATGGCTTCCCAGGATGTCGCACGTTGTGAAGCTGCACAGTCCACTTTGGCTTGTCTCATCCGACTGAGTAGGCATAGTGGCATAGCATCTGCTGGGCGTGCTGGGGACTGGGGAGGGCCCGGAGGGAAGGGGAGGGGAAGAAAATCCTTAGTCGACCTCTCACTCTCAGCCATGTGGGTGCTATTATAGCAAGCCACATGTAGCACGCGGCGTCGTAGATTATTCCAGGCGTTCAATCCTTCTACTGTACCAGCTCCCGTCCTGCCCTGCCACAAACTGCCTTCGATAATATCCGAACAAATTCACCCAGTCCCTCCCATCAAAAGTCTCCCAACTGTGAAACTGCAGGGCCGTCCTTTGCCCGACCCTGGCTCGTCACGCTTCCAATTATTACGACGATAGTCACGATACGACCAGTGACTATCTTGCCGCCAGAAGCGCTGAGTCCAAACACAAAGTCCCCAGACGATGTCGTGGGCCTCGACGTAACGACCAGCACACGGCAATATGGGCAACTCCAACGGAAAGCCGGTGATCTTCACAGACCAGGTCAACCTCAATCACTTCCGCCTGCTACGAGTGGTCGGCAAAGGCGCCTTTGGCAAGGTCCGAATAGTGGAGCGGAAGGACAATGGCGATCAATTTGCGCTCAAGTACATTCGCAAGGACGAAGGTGGGTTGGCTCTGTCACCAGGACTTACGGTGCTGCCATGCTGATGCCGTGCAACAGTGGTACGATCAGAGAGCGTGAGGAACATTATACGCGAGCGACGGATGTTGGAACATTTACGGCATCCGTTCCTCTGCAATCTGCGATATAGCTTCCAGGACATGGAGTATTTGTATGTGCAGTGCTGGGCTAGGGACTGCCTGAGGAAACAACTGACTGTGGTAGATACCTTGTGGTAGACCTCATGACCGGCGGCGACCTTCGATTTCACATCTCACGGAAAACCTTTACCGAAGACGCTGTGCGGTTCTGGATAGCATCGCTTGGATGTGCGCTGCGGTATATACACACACAAGGCATCGTGCACCGGGATGTCAAGCCAGACAACGTGTTGCTGGACAAAGATGGACATGTGCATCTTGCTGACTTCGTAAGGCTCTGGATTGAACATGGAGAGTAGGCCAATCGCTAACTGGCAGCAGAACGTTGCCTCGGATTTGAAACCTGACAAGCCTTTAACAAGCAAATCTGGAACGCTGGCGTATCTCGCCCCCGAGGTGTACGAGGGCCATGGATATTTGTCTGAAGTCGACTGGTGGTCACTGGGCGTGCTGTTCTACGAGTGCATCTACAACAAGGTATGGTGGACTTGAGTGAGACCAAAGATTTCCCAGCTCACGAGAACAGCGACCATTCGACGGAAGCAACCATGAAGCGCTTGCGCAGAAGATTGTAAAGGCCGCGCCTACATTCCCAGTCACGAATCCACCAGTGAGCATGCCGTGTTTGCATGCCATAAGCTCGTTGCTGGAAAAAGACAGAAGACAGCGGATCGGTGCTGCTGGATTCCACACTTTCGAGGACAACCCGTTCTTCCGCCCGCTGGACTTTGAGGCTCTGGAACGGAAAGAGATAGAGCCAGTATTCCAGCCATCCACGGAAAAGACCAACTTCGATGCCACGTACGACTTGGAAGAGCTCCTGCTGGAAGAGGCGCCACTAGAAGCAAGAGCACGCAGGCAGAAACCTCGCGAGCAGTTGAAGGATGGCGCAACTGAGCAGGAAATACGCGCCGAAGAACTACACAAGATGATTGAGACATTGTTTGAACCATTTGACTATCGGACAGTGCCAATCGAGGACCGCTTACCAGATCTCGGTGCTGCCACAACGAGTCCGAACATTTCACCGATAGAACAGTCAAGGCCAACTCCATCCTCCAATCGTTCAAACTCGAACGAGGCTCTGAGGGTTTCTACTCCAGGCGGCACTAGATCCCGCTCGTCAACCGCCTCACCGAATGGCTCGCCTCCACTTTCAACGATCAATAATTTCGACCTTCAATTCACCAGCGAAGCGATTCCTCGTTCAATACCCGATGAGTATCACCATTATCTCAAGGATGCGAATTCAAGAGTCGAAGATGCCTCTCGAGTTGAAAACACAGAGCCACCTGCGCGGCCGAGCGCGAACAAACGTCGAAGGGGTGTAACGCGTAATACCAGTGCTGGAGGTGGCACCCAACATGTTCTACACGAGACTGGCAGCTGGACAGAACTCGGTGCCAATGGTAGCAATAATTCAGGAGCAATGTCGAGTGGTGATGAGAGGGAGTCGAAGAGGCCGTCCGGTATGCTGGGGTTCTTGTCGCGCAAGAAGGGTAGGGAAAGGAGTCCAAAGGCACGCGAAAGAGGTGTACTAGGGAAGGAGGGCGCAAGAGTAATCATCAGCAATTCGTGAACGGGATCGGAGTGCTGAAAACTGTTGGGGAGCATCATCCTCGCGAACAGCCTCACACAATGGCGGGCTTCCACGACGGTCAAGCCAGCGATGGGACGATCCCAGCTACCCCTCGACCTCCGTCCGGTCTCGTCAGTGATGAGTATCGATCCACGACTAAACGACACATGACGATATGGCGGCGGAATCTGCCCTACACGCACGCGTTGTTGGATTTGGCATTAGGCTTGCGACCCCTTCCTCGAGCAGTCGAACGACGACCACCTTACGAGTAATGGACCATGTATAGATTATTAGATGTTACACGAGTGGATATTGGGAGGGCGCAGACGAAGCATGTTTGATCTTGGACGGCAGGAGGCTCATATCTGCTTTTGGCTATTTTGCATCAATATCGCATCGCCCCGCCGCCATCCGGGCGGGTCGAATCTTTGTAATATTATGACCGCATTCTCCTTTTTTGCTCTCGGTTGTCTAGCGAGTTTTGCTAAAGGCGCGATTAAGGAGGTCTTGGGGTTTTGGGCAAAAGCATCAGCGATATCAATCTACTCTTTCGATTTGCATAATTTGGTGTCGCCAGGTAGATAATTATTCTGATTTACACGCCTGGAATTGCGATGGCTGTTGCTATGATTTTTGACTCGAGAGTTGTGCCTCACTTTTCAAATTTCTATCTTGACATGACAAAAATACTTATTGATGAAGATGACGTTCATCACAGCAACTACTAGTACATTGAGGCTATTCTCGTGCACTGCCAACTCAACTTCCATGGACGGCACTGAAGAGAAACGGAAGATTCAACTAGTCCCACTAAAGATCTAACCACATGGAAAGGCTTCCTATAAATCACAAAGCACACATCAAGTTGTGTGACATCAAAAATCTTCAAATCCCTTGACAAGCTCAATCGCCTTTTTCAATGACCATCTACATCCCAATGTAAAACCCACTCCCTCGCCACAAAACTCTCCAAAAATGGCTCCAACAAGCCTCCATCCATTCCCAAACCTAAGAATCCCAGGCCGACCCAATCAACCACTCCACCTCGATAACAAACCCTTGAGCCTACTCACCGAAACCCCAATCCCCGAAAAACCCGATACTTCAAACCTAACACCAGCAATCGGCACAGCCACCATCCTCTACAACTGGTGTCCCGCCTCCCTCTTCGCCCTCCTCGATATCCAGAACTGGTTCTCCTTTACCTGGCTCCTAACACTAAACCAGGGCCTGGCCAATGAATCCAAAATCGAAATCGGGCGCATCAGGAATCAACTAACAATGGGTGAACTCGGCACCGACGAGCAGCATTGGAAAGTCATGTTTACTTTCACCATTGAACCTCTGGGGGATGATGAGGTGGGAGGGGGGAAATGGATTTCGAATCCCAGGGAATCAATGCTCGGAGATAAGTTGATTGAGGATGTACTTGAGATTGAAACTCGCGCTACGTCTTTTGTTGGAGAGTTAGTGCTGGGGAAATGTTGGGGAACGGGGAAGAATACGCGTCATGAATTCTTTGTTGAGACAACGCGGTTGGGGATGGATCCGTGGGATGATGGGATGCGTATGAACCCGCATTGGCTTTATGAATCACTTGATCTTGATAGATGTACGGTTTGTAAAGCTACCACTGCTGTTACTGATGAGGGTGGCAAGGGTAAGGCATTGAACCGGTGTGGGAGATGTGGGACCGCTGCTTATTGCTCGGCTGGGTGTCAGCAGAGGGATTGGGCGGTGCATAAGGGGGTTTGTTCGATGGGGATGGAGGATAGGGGGAAGGCGATTTATTATTCGAGGTTTGGGGGGCTTGTGGGGTGGAGGGGGGAGGGAGCTGTGGAGGAGGTGACTGAGGAGGGGATGGGGACTGAGTTGGAGGTGTGGTGAAACTTTGGAATTAATTTCCCAAGTGATTCTTGAGAATTGGAGTAATGGAAAGGTCGTTATGCCACGCTGTGGCGGACTCGGAGAGAATGGTGGTCACTGGAAGCCAAGTCATCCTTAACTGCTTCAGGTATCATGGGCACAAAGATCTGTGATTGTCGATTTGCTGAGCGATACTACACCTGGCTCGAAGACAGAAATGGCAGTGTCCAACCCGGGTCTTGAGATCTAGCCACCGGCATCAAGCTGCCAAAGGGCGTCACCCTCCCGAGCAAGTTCGCTGAATATTTTCAATCAACCATTTCAAAAGACGAGCTCACGCTTTTCACTTTACAACAAGAAATCTAAAGCACGCTTCACATTTATCCCCATTACTTCACAGCGTGTTCCCTTTTCTTCAACCTCATGCCCGATCAATGCAATCGCCGTCAGGGTGTACTTGCCTCAAGAAAAAGGCGATGACTTCATATCCATCGTGAAGCGTTTCTGGCAATCGGGAAGACGAGAAGCCGTTGATGCTTTCTCAACATCTTGACCGGGTCGATTCACGGTGATATCAATGCAAGCTTTAGGTATTTCGCAAGGTAGACGAGACGGAATCAACGACTCGAAACGGTCTTCATGATAGCGTAGAATGTGGTGGTGGTTTGATTGAAATACGACTGTATATGCCAATGATTGCTCATGCTATCGAGGCCAAATTCCATCCCTGCTTGGTTGTCATTGTCAAGCTGATATAACATTCATTCAAGTTTGACTGCACCGCTCCGCTTTCAGGTCCTTAAGACAAGAAAAGCAAACGGCGGCATTTCCAAGACAAGGAGAGCGAGAAACCCTCGCGGGATCTCCTACGAAAACCGTTAGCAGCAGTCACGCATACTTGAGACGCAAGAATAGCAGAGAGAGGCGTGTCCTCAATGTCAGTCCTTCAAGCACATGTATAATCAAGATAGATCATAAGGGGTTGAAACTAATATGTATAAATGTATGCATATCATCATGAGAGGCATACTGTTGTGTGCCATAGAGGGAGGAAGTCTCACTTACCAGCACCATGAGCAAATATAATACCTGGAGATGCGAACGCGAGCAAGTTTATGGGAGGGTGTTGGATATTGAAGGAGGGAACGGAAGTTAGGGTTGGAAGATGGTGGTCGAAAATTTCTCGGGAGATTACGTAAGAGTCTTGGCAGGGTCCACCTGCATCATCTCGCCCGCGTAAACTTGGAAAGTGAAGCATCCTAAAACATCAGCATTGAACAACCAACGATGGCCCCTCCACGAGACGGGCTCGAAAACATCGAAAAGCTGCGCGCTACACTCGAAGAAAACCTCCAGAAACTCCGCAAATCCCTCGCTTATTGGCAGCTATGGGAAGCAGAGTACGAAGGCTTGAAGGAAACCTTTCAGGCTCTTGAGGATGGCTCGTCTCCCGCCGGCATGCTAGCAGCTGGCGTTGATATGGGAGGCGATATTGTGAACGAGAAAGGTGAGAACATCACATCTTAGAAACAAGGAGTCGCTAATTAAATGTTTCCAGAAATTGTGAACCTCATCTGGCTGTCCAAAGACAAACCTCGAAGTAGATTCCAAATCCTCAATAACATACATGGACGCATAGATACTGGCCAGAAAAATGCCGCTACTGTGCGCAAGCAACTGCATACCGCGGAAGACAAGCTGGAACAGGTCATGTTCATCAGCCAGCCAGCGGCGCAGACTGAAGAGGGGCTGCCTATTATGGCTATCACAGAAGAGCTCGATGAAGAAGACAATATCGTTTGTACGTAGCTATAGCATCGTGCTCCTGCTAACGACTAACACGGCCTCAGCTAGCAACGTGAAACGCGAGGACGAAAATCTGGGCGCCAATTTGGACAAATACATGGCCATGTTAAAGAATGGCCAAAGAAAACAGGAACCCGTGGAGAAACAGACTACTGCTCATGCTCCTGCGCCTGCAGACGAGCCAGAAATAGCGCCCGCAAATGAGAGGCCCAGGAGTTCCAGTATCAAGAAGGTTTCATTTGCGCAAGAGCCGGAAATCAATGTCATCCCTGCACGCGAACCAAAGATACCAACCTTCCCGTCCTCGAACCAAGAGACCGAAAAGTCTACGAGAGCACCGAATGTCCACCCTACCAAGCACATGATCTTGCTCGACGAGGAATATAATGCCATAGGTTCAGAGCCCCTTGAAGTCGTGGATACCTCAAAGCTCGCAGACGAAGCTCGAGAGAATCTGAATGGCATCGGCGCTATTGTCGCAAGCATGACCATCGATGATATGACAGATGACGACGAATCTGACTATGACGATGATAGCGAAGAGCTCGACGATATCGACTGGAGAACCTTGGACAGAGCACCCGTTGGGGCTGATCTCGCAGACGACGGCTACAAAAGCTATATTGAAGGACTGATGAAGAAGCATGAGGCTGCTTTCGAGAACGTCGGTCCAAGACATGACGAGTCAATTCTGGAGACACTCGCATCTTCCCAAAATCACACTGTTACGAGCAAGCCCAACCTCAGTAAAGTGGATTCAAATTCAGAGCAAGGCAAAGCTGTATCAGGACAAAAGGGCGTGCGCTTTGCCGAGGAGCTTGATATTCAAACTGCACCAGCCCCGGCAACGATTTCGTCCTCTTCAAGTCTGTCCCCAGCAGCTCCGGCGCCGTTTTCTGAGAATATCCTCGAGCGAAGCGCTCCCAGAAAGCCTCTTGTAAGCTCTATCGTGGAGCGAACGAGCAATACTAAAACCAATGCCAATGCTCCACCGCAGCCTAAAAAGGTAAGCCGATTCAAGGCAGCGAGGTCAGGAGGATAAGGCATTGTAGCAGTGGATGAATATTAGCACTGTCGTGTTTGAACAATTACAGCGTGCCGCAGATTGATAACTCCAATGACCAAACCACTATCCAGTGTGACCACGTGCGAACAGGAATGAGCTATAGTGATAACCAAAAGCTATATTGTGGGACGCAAACCCTTCTGGGAAATACCATGCTTCTCATTCAGCAGTTCCAAGATAGAATCACAACAAGGCTCTCTGATGCTCCGTTTCCGTTGCAAGTGACGCTTCGTTGGCGGTCTTCAACGGATTTCCTACACGGAAGCTATTCGTTTCACCTTGTACATACATTTTGAATCTAGTATCATACACCCTGGGAGGACATGTCTACAGCTTTGCTCTGTTTGTCCTTCTCACTATCTTCTTCGCATACGGGTGCTCTTCGCTTCTATATACATATCGGTCCAACTCAGCCGTGTTAACTAGGCCTGGATGAGCCTGGTCGAGACTCGTTATGCCTATCATCTGCATGACTGTTTCCAGCTCATCTTTCAGTACTACGTTCACGTCAGTCATATGATTCATCAGGTAACAGGGACGACACTCACTTTCGATGGCATGCTCCATGCCTTCTTGTCCGTAGCCAACAGCATAAAGGAATGGGCGCCCGAGACATACCCCGCTTGCACCTAAACATATCGCTTTCAGAATGTCGGTGCCTCGTCTTATGCCGCCGTCAATGAAGACCTCCATCTCTTCCATAACTTCTGGGCAATTTGCCTGGATCTCCAACAGAGTGAGAATCGAGGGCTGTGCTGTATCGGCCGCTCGCCCTCCATGGTTGGAAATGTAAATCCCTTTACAGCCAGCCTCCAGCGCCTTTCTGGCGTCCCAGGCGCTCTGGATACCCTTCACGAAAATAGGTGCTTTCGTAATAGTCTGCAACCATCTTATATCTTTCCACTGCAAATCGGCATCGATAAATGACCCCGTCGCTCTCGCCAGCCCGGCGCCTTTCTTATCCCTCTTCACATTCTGCGATTGGAAGCTTTTGGGCGCTTTGTAAGCTGCATCTGTCTTTACCCGCTCGTCTGCTTCGCGCTTGCCCACGACTGGTAAATCAACGGTCACGATAATGGCTTGCGGATTGTAACTCGACACTTCTTTTACCAATTTCTCGGTAACGCCGTGGTCTTTGTTTACATACAACTGGAAGAATACAGGATGGTCCTTCGGCATTACCTGCATTATTTCCGGGAAAGAGAAGGAGGCGTTGTTGCAAGCTATGATTGTCGTCCCCTTCGCTACAAGCGCCCTCGCCATAGCCAACTCCCCATCCGGATGGCCCAGTTTTGCCAGCGCGGCGGGCGCGGAGAAAATGGGCACCGCGTATCTTTGGCCCAGGATCGTGGTGCTCGTCGAGACTGACTTCACGCCTGTAAGAACGCGAGGTCGGAACCAGATTCTGCGCCACCATTCTATATTCGCTTCCTTGGTGATGCAATCGTTCGCGGCCGTCATCTGGAAGGCCCAGCTCTTAGCGCTGAGGAACCTCCGCGCCACGTCTTCGAAATCGTACATGTTCAGGATACTTTCCAGCGGCGGTTTCTCGTCCGCTGGCGGGCGCGCGGACTCGATGTTGGAGGATTGGCTGTTTTTCCATTCTGCGGTTATCGTTGATTCGTCTAGGGTTCCTTTGTTCTTTGATGGCGGGAGGTGTTTTGCTACGAGAGAGGGACCGTGGACTTCGTTGTAGGCGGCCGTTGCATCTTGGCCGAGGTATTGGTGTACGATTTCAGCGCCGCCGGGGTGCTTCGGGGCGAATTCTGTCACGTCCCAGATTGTTTCGTTGATGACTATCCAGGCGTCGTCTGGGGAGGCGTGCTTCGCGAGCTCTGCCGTGGATATTTTGGGCATTGTCGGTTGTTGTTGTTGTTGTGGATCGCCTCCTCATCTTGGGTGCAGGGCGATGAGAAATTGTGGTTTCTTGTATGGCTCGTGGAGTAGGCTGGACATGGGTTGGAATCTGGGGATGGAATGGTTCCGCGTTGCCGTATACTGTCTACGAGTACGGCTACCCCTCAGGTGCGCGGACAGCTGTACCGAAAGCCGATGGAGATTGCCGATGCTGGGCATCTCGGATCTCCATAGGATTTGAATCTCCATTTACGATACGAACAATTATTCTCTCGATCACCATCTCATCATTCGCGGTCTTCTCAGCTTTCAACATCCCGTAACGTTTTCTTCCATAGGAATTCGCTTCAGAATATGCAGTAGGCTGACCATTCAAGACCTCCAATGATTCCCTCGCGGCATTTCCATCTCGATACAATCTTCTACCTACTTATTCATTGCCAATCAAAATCGTGCGCGATGCTCTCTTGTCAACTCGGGCACGAAGCGAAAGACTAAGTGGCCGGAATGATACGACCTCAAGCTACAATCATGATAGAGAGATCAAGCAGCTCGCTGCATGATTCGAGGCCCAATACTGGGTTGAATGCAAGACATGAGACTCCACTGAACTCGAACAGCACAAACCCAATCTTCGACCAACAGAGTCGCTTGCCACGAGCCGAAGTCTGTTGCATGTTTCATCCGCCCCGACATTGAAGACACCTACTCAGGGAGTAAGGATCCGATGATTCCGATCGCTCACGGCTTACTCCAGACATTCAATCACCCAAGACAACGCCCGGTCGACCAACCAATTATTGAAACTTATGTGCAGTACAGTATAAGTTACTGACCTTTATATTGGTTGGTCTGGTCGTGCTTTATACAAAGCTCGAACTTGCCAATCAGGAGAGGCGATGTGAAGCCACTGTCATGCGACCACGTGAGTTTGTCGGCGTTTCGTTTCGTTCTTGTTTCAATTGCTGCAGCTGTTTGACTGTCTTCTGGAAACTTGTGGAGTGGGATGCATCGGTTGGATTGTTGAAGAACAGAAGTAATCTTGCATGTTCAGGTTGGATCGTTTTCGCATCATGGAATACTCCGAGACTTCATCTTGTTATTCCAGGAAGCGTTCCAGGACAACAACCAGTTCTGCGTCCCCAATCTCATGTCTTGCCATAACGAAGCTAATGAGATACACGCTATTGGGAACAAAACACGCTAAGAATTCATTACATTGCTGCACCTCAGTTTAATCCTCGACGATTTGCGGTCGTAAAGCAACCACCAAGCCCAACTTCCGGAATAGACTTAATGACTTGCCTTCTCCTCACTCATAGGCTCGGCTGAATCGCACGCACAACACTGGATAAAATCGCATCCTCAAATAAATTGTCAATTTACATGCATCGTTCGAGCTGGTCTTGACTTGCCAGTATTATAGTCCGCCAATTCTACCACTATACCGTATGTCCGGCCGTACTTTGAGCTAAGAGGAACGATGGGTTATCTCGCAGATTGCTCAAAGGATGTATTCCGGCTGCTCTGCTCTGCCTCTCTCCATCTGCGTCTTCAGGGATTCACTCTCATTTTCTATCCTGACCAGCCTTTGTGACTCTGATATCTGTCAACGACGATCATGAAGTCTTCCACTCTTTTTCCGGCCCTGCTGATGGGCAGTGCTGTGCAAGGCTATCTCATCCCGCCAAAGGTCAATACAACGCAGCTCTTCGACTGGAAAATGGAGCATAAGCGTCAGGCTTTGGGGACCCTCACTTGGATGATTGGTAAGAAGAGAGCACACGCAGTTCAGAACATCCCAGCTTACAGAGTGTAGGCAAGGGAGGCAAAGTCTCCGACCCGGCCGGTGCTGCGAAGAAGAAGGTGGTCATGGAATCGCCTTCAAAGGTTCCGGGAGCGAAGCGGATCAAAATGAGACATGGTCCTTATTCGGGTATGTTTTCTTGAAGTCTCGTTGGTGGGCGGTATGTTGACTTGCTGGCAGTACCGAATATGAACAAGAAGGGTATCACGGGAGAGGCGGGCTCGCTTTGGAATTATCCAGATACGGACATCGAGAAACCTTGTACGCAATGTACCATCGTGGCTCAGCAGGCCGGTCTCGAGTTCCCGGATGGGAAGAACGCCAAGTAAGTCGTTGCCCTCGATTTCCGTCCAGATGACTGTGAATTGACTGGTTTTACGCAGTATCGATTCCGGTTTATGGTTACATCATGTAAGTGGCGTCAAGTCTGAGTCCTCGCATCATGGCTGATCATTCTCTAGATGGTACATTTCCTCTCTGGACCTGGAAGATGGGATCCCACTTGTTTGAATTCGCCCTCGTTGGTAAGCTCCCCTCATCTGCGGCCTCTTCCCCTTTGGTCGCCACGAAGAACTTTATCTGATTTGATTCGGTAGCCTCACTTCGATGTTGGTCAGACGCCCGGCAGCTCGGAACGATATTTTTCCTCTGGCAACGAACGGACTTTCTTCGGTATGGATCATGCCGGTGCTGATACCAAGTTCGGTTACCATATCAAGACCACTGATAAAATGGCTTTCATCGTCGACCTGATGAACATGAACATGGACGATAAGGTCAGCTCATGCCGCCAAGCACCATGATTGTGATGGAGTTAACCACAAATAGGTTGTGTACATGACCATGACATACGACTTTGTAGATGGACCACTCCCATCAGGCTGGCGCGAGGTCAAGAATGTCTGGTTCGTACAGCCTTTTCCACGACAAAGTTGAGCACCCAAAGCTGACATGATCGCCAAAGGTTCGATGTAAACGAGTGTGGCACAAGCGAAGTCAACCCATTGAAACAAAGCGGAAAATACACCATCACGTCGAAACCATGGACCCCCAACTTCGAAGGCGAAATCCTCGGCGTCGGAGGCCACTTGCACGATGGTTCGTTTGTTCCCAAATTTCCCTCCCGTATCGCGTGTACTGACGATATGACAAGGCGGTGTCGACCTCCAAGTCCAAGTCGCCGGCCAAGACAACTGCGTCTCCAAAGCCGGCTACGGCGAGAAACCCGAATTCATCTTCAAGAAGATGACAATGGGTGCTGCGGCCGGCATGGCTGAGAAACACATCTCGTCGATGTCTGCTTGCTATTTCAACGAGCAGAAGGTGACGCAGCTGCTCAAGTCGCAGTCGTGGCAAATCAAGGGGAACTACGACTATGACAAGTAAGTTGCTTTGACGTCTAATGCTGAATGACTCTTGAGAGGGAAAGACTGACTGGAAGCGCTTAGGTTCGAAGGCAACAAGGATGATGGGAAGCAATCAAGTGTTATGGGCATGTGAGTATACACCTTCATCTTAGACTCTGGGATTCTCACTAATTGTCTGAACAGTGCTCTTATGTATGTCGCCATGAAGGATACTGCCAAACCAGGGACTTAGTCGCATCCTTTATATTTGGGTGTGGATATGATTGCCGCTGAATCGTCGAGCGGGTGGAGGCTGTGTATAATTTTCTCATGTGCGGCATCAACTTGTCGCACAGATTGTTGTAAATATCATATTTTCTTTCTGGTGCCTATGGCCTCAGTCGGTTCCGTCTTCGGCTGAGACACATGGCTGTATGCTAATGACAAGTCCCGACTCGTTGGCGATGATAATTTGACTTGTGTTCTACCTCGACGTTCTTCCCGTGCAACATTCTGTTTCCTTTCTTGAAACCGTCGATCCGGTCATCTCGTAGGGAGAGACGCGTCTTTCAATGGAGCAACCCTGCAATCGTGAAGAAGCGAATTCTGATAGACAAACAATGTCGATGGAAAGATTGAAACCAAAGAGCGCAATTTGCGGTAGATTCCTCTAGAAATGCAGCTGGCTCTGCTTGCCCAATTTCGAACAGCTGAAGATCTCAAAATCGGGCAACGTAAGGCGCGACAAGTGAGTCGCTTGCTTTTCAAGGTCGACTTTTTAAATCTACCTCTTCCCCGAACTCGATTTCACCTGGCCTTTGTTGTAAGGAGAGTAACCTAGTCTCTCGAGGAATGTGCCTTTCTCTAGAGATGGACGTTCCACTTCCAGATTGGCTCTGGTCAGCGTAGCATGGTACTTCTCCGGAGCCGACCGGTCAGCCTCAAGGCCCGCCCCTTCGCGAGCCAGATCGCTGGCTAGATTGTACATCTCAGGGATATACCAGAATCCGATCGTGCATGGCAGTCGACTCTCGAGCTCGTTGATTGCCTTATCCAGATTAAGGAACAAGTCAATGTCCGCAGGCAATTTTCCGGACGTCATTTTTGACCCCTTTGCCTGGAGTCGGGTCAATTTTGATGCCTTCTCAGCTTAGGCGAGACAGCTTACTTTCCAGACTGGCAACCGTTCCGTGATGCCCTCAAACACATAACTAGAGCTAGTTGCTATGATCCACTTCGAAGGCTTGTCAATCCGATGATGGCATCTTGTACGTACATCGGCCTCGGCGATATTCGCAAAGAACTGAAGACCCCAAGTAGCAGCCCATACCTCCGCTCTCTGGCTCGTAGTATTCCGATCCAGGTCGGAATCCAGCGCGATTGCATGAGAGTATTGTGACTGTGCGTCCTGGCCCCATACGATGCCAAGAGCAGCGCGTGCAGATTGGCCGTCATTTCCAGAGCAGGCTCCAGCGACCATGAGGACCCTGTAGTGATAGTAGGCCGGGTTCGTCCTCTTCTTCTTGCTGTGAGAACAGCACCAGATGGAGAAGTCGTGACATTTGTGGCACTCGACGATGTTTTCATTGACGTTGTACTCTCTTCGTGCTTGGCAGATTTCGAATTTGCGTCTGTAAATCTTTGATTTGGCTATTGGTGTTAGACTTGCCATCCAGCTGACAGGATGATGTCGGAGGCGCGGACTCACCATTACGTCTCATCTTTCTCTGGTTCTCGGCTAACAGAGCGGCTTCAGCCTCGCGTGCGCGTTGGGCTTGGCCATCTTTGATCAGCCTGTCTACGATGTTGTGTCCTCTGCTTCCGCCCTCGGATCTTGACATTGTTTTGCGGCCGTCCGACTCGACGATGGGCTTGTCTGGTCTGATGATGAGGGGTTTGTAAGATGTACGTTCAAGGGAAAGGTGGAGGATCGAACGACATGAGAAATGGCTCCCCTGAAGCTAACCCGACATAGCGTTAGTATATCAACAGGAAGTCGTGTACTCCATGGAAGGCAGGTCTCTGTGATATTGGATTTGAGCATCGAAAGGCAGCGAACAGAAGACGTCACTCTTGCCTTGCTTTCGAGAAGGTCGTCAGCAAAGCAGAGGACCAGTATTGCAAAGTCGTTCTCAAACGATGTCAAGTGGCAAGCCCGAGTCCATGATTCCAAGATCCCTTCGAATGCAGGAACAAGAATAGTGAAAAATGTATAGAATGGTATTGGAGTTGACGAACCCCTCCCTTATGCGAAACCCCAACCTTCAACCATGGATAACGCGTTGCGGAACCAAGAGGATCCAATCAAGACCCACCTCCCAGCTGCGGAGGCCATGCTATGCTATGGCTATACCATCTGCTTCCATTGAACTTCTTCCCCCGTAAACCCTCGACAAAGCCAGGCATCGGGGTTGGTTGGCCTACCACTACTCAATGGCTCAAGCTTCTGCCTTGCTGAAGACTCGGGTACGCCGACCTTCGTACCTGAATAAGCTGAGAAAGCCCGAGGAATTGATCGACTACTTTCCACATGGATCGTACATTGGATGGAGTGGCTTCACAGGAGTTGGGTCTGCGCTTCAACTAACACGCTGTAAAGCTGTGCTAACAATGCTGCAGGTATCCGAAGTAGGCTTCCCTATCTACATTCAATGCCCAAAGTACTAAACACCCCCCCCCCTCGTAGAATGATCCCGACTGCCTTGGCCGACCACGTCGAAAAGAACAACCTCCAGGGCAAGCTTAAATACAACCTATTCGTGGGTGCCTCCTCCGGCGCCGAGACTGAGAACAGATGGGCAAGGCTGAACATGATTGAGAGACGATCTCCTCATCAGGTTGGCAAGGAGATCTCGAAGGGCATCAATAATGGAAACATCAAGTTCTTCGACAAACATTTGAGCATGTTTCCCGTGGACCTGATGTACGGATTTTACACCATGAATAAGGAAACGGGACCTGGGCAAGCAAACAGGAAATTGGATGTGGCTATTGTGGAGGCAAGTGCTATCACTGAAGATGGAGGCATCATACCTGGAGCTTCTGTTGGCGCAAGTCCAGAAATCATACAGATGGCCGAAAAGATCATCATCGAAGTCAATACAGCGACGCCCTCGTTCGAGGGCTTGCACGATATCACCATGACCGACCTCCCGCCGCGACGGAAACCGTACTTAATCATGGCTCCTGAAGACCGTATTGGCACACCTCACATTCCTGTTGATCCCGAACGCGTCGTTGCAATCGTGGAATCAGACTACCCAGATCAGACGCAGCCAAATGACCCCGCAGACGCTACCTCGAAGGCAATCGCAAACAATCTGATAGAATTTCTGAAGCATGAAGTGAATCACGGCCGTCTACCTGAAAACCTGCTGCCAATCCAGAGCGGCATCGGAAACATCGCAAACGCGGTCGTGAGCGGCCTGTCCAGTGGTGGAGCCGAGTTCAAGAATCTGAAGGTTTGGACGGAGGTTCTACAGGATTCATTCCTTGATCTCTTCGACAGCGGTCATCTCGACTTCGCGACAGCCACCTCAATCCGGTTTTCACCAGATGGTTTCAAGCGATTCTACGAGCGTTGGGACGACTATGCTCCCAAATTGCTTCTTCGCTCTCAGCAAGTCTCCAATTCTCCTGAGATCATCCGCAGGCTGGGCGTCATTGGGATGAATACGCCTGTTGAAGTCGACATCTACGCCCACGCCAACAGCACGTGTGTAATGGGCAGCAGAATGCTCAACGGTCTCGGTGGATCAGCTGATTTCTTAAGAAGCGCCAAATATTCCATCATGCACACTCCATCTACGCGACCAAGCAAGACAGATCCGACAGGGATCAGCTGTATCGTACCCATGTGCACCCACATCGATCAGACTGAACACGACTTGGACGTCGTCGTCACTGAGCAGGTAAGACCTATGCATGGTTGAGCCCCAAACTACACAATTCAATTTAAGTGCTAATCAATTAAACAGGGTCTCGCAGACGTACGCGGGCTTTCTCCCCGTGAACGCGCCAGAGTCATCATTGAGAAATGCTCGCACCCTGATTACAGGGATATCCTAAACGGCTACTTCCAACTGGCTGAATTCGAATGTTTGAAGAAGGGATGGGGACACGAACCCCATCTCCTATGGAACTCTTTCGATATGCACAAGCATCTGCATCAGCATGGTACTATGAAACTTCCCAAGTGGGATGCAATTTTGTAGTACGAAGATTGACTAGTGTTATCACCTCAGCATAAAGAGCGTCTAGGCCTGCTTTTCGATGTGATTGGGAGTCACTATGGAGACCACCAGTAGCCTCCCTTGGCGAGACTCAAATAAGCATAATCTCGCTTATGTCGTCGTCCCTTTCGAAGGCCTCGTTATCGTCTCTTTCAAATAGGCGACCTCCGAAAGGGAAGTGGCCTCCGGAGGCATGTATATATTTATATTTAACGCTTGTTTATGGTAAATTACGGCTCTATTAATGGCGAGCGTCCGAACAAGATTACGCTTATTTTAGTCTCGCCGAGAGAGGCTACTGGTGGCCTCCATAGTCATTCCCATGTGATCGGGCTTTGGTAGGACCGACCGGATATGAGGCTATGGATCTTACTCTGGGAGTGGGGAAAAATTTTCACTCACCTGCCTATATCGACCCGCAGAAACAGTATCCTTTTCACAGCACAGAAATTGCACATAAATCGTGCTCGTGGACATGGAAACAAACTGCATTATTATTCTCTCTCGAGACAGTCCTATCACACAACTTCGCAACATTATTGAACCCCTCAATCGATTATGAAATTTACTACTACCCTCCTCCTTTCCATGCTCACCCTTGCCGTAACGGCGAGAAAACATCGCCTATGCTGCTGCACTAAAAAAGACGAATGCGGCCTTGTGGTCTGCGACGGAGCCGCCACCGATAGGGTAGTCCAAAACGGCAATGGCATGTTTATTCGATCGACCAGAGATTGGAACAAAGGAAATGGCGCCCCCTGCGGCGGAAGCGGAAGTAAGGGATGGCTGTACGCCGCAGATGCCACTGCGGGCGACGACGGATACGTCGGAGGCGACGAAATGAGTGACCGCTGCGACCTTCAGCACAGTGGAAGTCGGTGCTTTAGCCCTGAGGGCAATTGGAGGAATAACCCCCAAGATTTATATGGAGGAGGACGAGTATCTGCAGGAACTGGCGCAAAGGGACCTAATGGACAGTATGCACCTATACCTCATGGACAACAACCTGGACAATCTGGACCACCTGGAGGACCTGGACAAACCCATCCCAAGCGCGATAACCTGATAGACGTACCAGCGAGAGGAGTACAACAAGGATATAGAATACACGCCGGCAACGAGCAAACGTATCCGTATTGTGTAAAGATTGTCTAACTGCGCCATTGGGGACAGGTGAGTCTTTGTGTACAATTTTCTGACGGACTGCCCGCTGACCATGCCTTGTGACTTAGACACGAGGGAAGAGCGTACTTGGCGTCCGGGTCTTCGATCGCTAGTGGAGTCGGGTTCATCAATGTACATCGAGATTGCTTAATTTCGAGTTTTGGGATCATGATATCATGGATGGTCGGTTACCTTTCCGCGAGAGATGTATTTTTAGACCTGCGCGCGTACAGAAGAACTGGTAGCTAGGTTCATAGGGTCTTGATTACGAAAGAGGGAGGGGAGGAACGGAGGATACAAAGGCATTTGATTTGTATACACACGACTACATACTCATACACACTAGAAGTTAAGATGGGGCCCGGTGAGGCACCCGCCCCACCATAAACCTAACCCTATCAAAACCTTCCCAACGGTATCTCCAAAAGCCACTAAGCGCCGCGACTCACCACAGCGACCTTCGTAAGATACTTAACTCAGCAAACTACACTATACTACCATGGACACCTACAAGCCGAGCAAACCTGATCCACAAAATTACTCAACAAGGATCTTCACCTGCAATTTCCGAGTACTCCGAAACCCTGAACTATACGACCTTCCATACTAGTACCACTGATCTACAGGCAGGTAACCTCTACTCCATTCCAGGTCCCCTGATAGGTCGTATACTACCTCTTACGAGCTACCTAGTTGTGCAACACACTACAACACCCTACAATCAGCTCAACCCGGTAGATGAGCAGACAGATACCGTGGGCTTTTAACCGCCGGCTTTGGCGAGTTGATGTTGTTATATATAACACACAGTATACTACATTTTGCAATAAGATTGGCGGGTTGGGCCGGTGTAGGAGGTGGTCTCGTATCGGAGGTGGTCTCGTATCGGAGTCGGAGTCGGTCCCGCATCGTATCATTATCGGAGTAAACACCGTACCTACTGCGTCGGAGTCGGAGTCGGAGGCGGAGTCATTACTAAGATCTGAGCGAGAACTACACTACAGAGGTACCTACAACTTAACACTTGGGTCTCTCTCTCTCTTCGTATACCGGAAAAAACAGCGATTCAAGGTTTATGTTCTATAAATCCGGGTCATTCGGCTTAAGAGTACAACTACAGGTTCTTCCGGATCGTTCGGCTTGTCGATGACGATCGGGACGGGGATTTTGTGGGATATTATAGGCGGGCGCTAGGAAGTATGTTGGTATTCGGGTTTTGGACCGATGTCACGGGCAGGAGATGGAAGTAGATGTAAGATTATACTTCGACTGATTTTCCGAAAAAAGCCGTGGAAATAGCTGGATTTGGTAGGTTAAGTTATCGAAGAAGAGGAGGCCGTTCTTGCTGGTTGGAAATCTGGTTTGAACACGTGCAGATTCAACGTGGATGACAGGCGTGTGCTCAAACTTTCGCTTGGACACTTGCATTCAGATATTGAGCTATAGTGATCGAAGCTAAACTCGTCTTAAGAAGTATGAACTCGTCTCAAGAAGTATGATCTCGTCCTAAAAAGTATGATCTCATCCTAAGAGGTATACCTAGTGTCATCCCTCCCATCGCCCCTCCTCCATCCAATCATAAACGGGGTATCTCGAATTCGTACGGTTCATAATTACACATTACTCAAGACCAAGTGCTCGAATAGTGATTCATGCTCCATTACCACTGTCCCTGGAAGTGTCCCTGCGGCCCAGCCGTCGCGCTCCTTTGCATGCCATACCCAGGTCCAGGCCTCGGTCCTCTCGACGGTCCTCTCATATTCTCAGGGACGGGGGCTGTTGCGCTTCGTTGAGGAAGCGGCCAAGACTCTTGTGACTGTGGTGGTCCAGGAGCGGACATATCTCTCCTCCCGCCTCCTACCTGCAAAACGCCGGGTAATCCCGCATTCGAGTTGCCTTGTGACGAGTACTCAGATGAAGGGCCCTGCGATTGGTTTCGTGGGGGGCCACGGAGGTAGGCGCCATTTTGTGGTGGGAAATATTCGTTCCCATAGCCTCGAGACTCGACTGGTGTCATCTCATAGCTTCCGCCTCGCCCGTACGAACCCACAGATGGTCGCCCACTACCCGCTGGGGTGTAAGGTGCGCCTGCGGACATGGGAGACTCTCGCGACTGCGTGCTAAAACCTGTATTGGAGCGCGCTGGAAGTGGATAACGCGGGCCCGGTTGTCCCTGTCTCGCCAGTGGAGGCAGTGGTGGTCGTCCTTGACCTTGCATCTGCATCGAGCTATTGAAACTGCGCTGGGTGTTACTCGTTCCTGGTCGAGATGTCGGGCCACCAAAGCCCATGCCACTGGCCTGGCTGAGCAATGGAGCATCGCTAGCGTAGCTATTATTGGTCAAGCCTGTAGCAGAACGCGATGGCGGCAAGGGTCGGCCGCTTGCCTCCATAATGTTTGGCAAAGTGGGGACACGACGTATGCCTCCTGGACCGTCCATAGGTAATGGAGGTTCCAAAGAGTATGGCGGCAAGGTAGAAGTAGAGGAAACGCTTCTGTACAGCTCCGACTTTGTTGGTGGAGACCCCCCAATGGTAGGCAGTGTAGGCTGTTTGGCAAACTTGGGAGGTAAAGAGGAGGCAAGAGAAACTTGCGAAGCTCCCTTTCTCTCCATCTTCTCCCATTTGGCCTGCTGCTTCGCGAGAATCTTGTCCGTCTTCGCCTTGACAATCCGTGCAAGACGTGTCTCGACCTTTCGGCGGCAGAATCCCGTGAGTGTCTCGTCCCGAATAAAATGCCACAAAAAGGCGATGTAAAGAATGAGTGCCAGAATCAAGAAGATCATAAACAAAGCCCACACGATCAGCGTGTAGGTCATAGTTGACAGGATGATGACCTGCTTCCTGTCCGACTGGCCGAGGACCTGGAGGTTGTGGAAGAATTGGTCAAAGCCATTTCGTTTTACATGGTCGGGATTGGCGTTGATCAGCTCGGAGTGAAGAACCGACCAGAGGGTGATGGCGTTGACGACCTGTCGGGGCCCGTCCGCCGCGAGAAGGCGAATGGCTCCTGTAAGTATGTCAGTACTTTGCTTGACATGGCTGAGGATGCTCGACGAATCTCCACATCAGTTGAGTCCTGGCTTGACTCCGTTCGAGGTCAAGCCGTGAATAAACTCAAATAGACTCGAAGGGCAAACGGTCCGAAACGAAAGCTAGGCTTGGAGCATACCTTGGCGTTGAAAGTAGACAAACAGAGCGATCCATGAGACCTTCTTCTTGCTCTTTGTCAATTCTGCAAAGACGAGGAATCGCTTCCAACCAGTGCCGCATCTGATGCTCTGCAAAACAACGGCCAAATCGTCCAAATAGTCGTCAGTGACGCAACCACGGCGCATGGTCTTGAAAGCCATGATCCATGACCATATGGCGAGTGTCCAGGAAAGGATGATGCAGCCTGAGAAAATCCATTTCGCGACATGCAGGTTGATCTTGGGCTCCAAACCGCTGGACCATTTGTTGAAGCCGATCAAATTGACGGCTGTGAACGTGTCAGCCACGTAAACGGCGATTGTGGTGAAAATGAGGATCCATAGCCAGATGTAGGAGAGCAAGGGACCGCAGGATTGGGCCTTGAAGTCGGAGAGTGTCTATATACTGTGTCAGTACGGACTTGATGGAATGATATTGGGGCCATCTATTTGTCTCTTGACCGAACAGCCGTGGTCAGGTCTTGGTAGCCAAATCGAGATTGATGCTGATGCGTTGCAAGCAGTCCCAATGCCCCATTGTCATGGATGCCACGACGTCAATCTCGATCTGGCATGATTGACGAATCCCAGCTGTTCGTGTTGAAGAGGTGGCCTGGCTTCTCGCATACAATGTAATCCCACTTCTGCTGTTCCGACACAACGCCCTTTTCTCTCAGCCCGCAGCAGCCCATGGTGTCCTCGCGATCGGAGGGGGAGTAAATGAAGGTGGTTCTCAGCGCCCAGTCCAGCCGAGGGCAGTTGTATGGTGGTTGAGCGTGTTGACGCGACAATGGAGTGTCGCGTTGCAAAGAAAGCAAGTTTGTAGTGGAAGGCCTTGTTCGTTTGTCCTTCCTGAGGGATCTAGTCTCGTCCAGAAGCCAGTAATCTGCCGAAGGAGTGTGGTACAGCGAAGCGCAACGTGTGGGCGACTACGACCGGAAGCGCATGGCTGTTAACATCCGTCAGGGCGGGTAATGAGTGTCGACAATAGAGAGAACGACAATGAGTGAGAGGTTCTCTGTACAGTGTGGGTTGTCGGTGGTGAATGGAGGTTGGCGGTAGTATTGACTCGGTCCGGCGACAATCAATCTCGGTTGTTCTTCGTGCTATTGTCCGAGTATATAGAGTAGGACAATCAATCACCGCCGTAATGAAAAGGAAGATTGGAGAGAGGAAGAGAGTCTTATGCTCGATATACACTCGTTACAACAATGAAGCGCTGGAGTGTGTTGTTGTATTTTCCTGCTTAGTCTTGCTGCTACCATTCTCCCACCGTGTCTCCTTGAAGCATCTTGACCTGGTAGCTGGTCTGACAGTACTGACAGGTACCTTGCAGATATGAAGCCGGGGAACTAGTGTATCAACTCCATGCCAGACACCCAATCATTGGCCTGCCCCAACCTCAATTTCCTTTTTCTGGTCCGAATCTGAGACTGTGCTCAGGGACTCCTCTGACAAACCTGCAACTCCAAGCGCCTAGGTAGACATCACTTCTTTGCCCTAGAGACCTCGAGTCGCTGCCCCGCGGTCATGATAGATAGTTGTCAGACACATATACACGTTCTCCTGTCCAGCTTGTCGACCAGCTGTCCATCAAAATACGAATTCTGCGCGAGAATGAACCGCCTGAATAAATGCACGGCGCATGCTGCTGTACCTTCAACCCCGAACCTCCGAACCTTTCAGTCCCCACTCGTTTGGACCTATATGCAGGAGCTCGTCCGTCACATATAGGCATCACCAGCGGGTAGTGTGGCCTCCGTCTTCGTCATCTCAACGATATGTGGTAGCGACCTGAGATGTGAATCTCGGAGCTGATCTGAGGAAATGCACTCCGGTCACGGCTACCGCTGGCTGTCATTTCGACCGGACCGATGCAACTGAGTTGGGAAACTCGATGCGTGTAAGAAAGAGGCCTCCCCTGTCCTTAGTAGGTACTTGGGACTAGGTGGACCGAAAGATGCCAAGATGCAAAAAGAGCTTTGAAACATGTCGCTGCCTGTTGGTATCGTGACTCTTGCGGATCAGCAGGTCTGGCGCCCTGTACGTGCGTAGAAGATCGAGTGGGATGAATGCCGTTGGTACGCCACCTTGCATGCTCATCGCTCATCATAAAGCCGGACAGTACACAGCCATGAGGCCGCCTGCAGATCCCACCCGAGCGCCTGCGAAGACACAATGAACATCCTGTTCATGTTCAGGCAAAGGTCGGCAGCTTTTGGCCATCCAAGCTGATTGGCAACTGTGCCTGTCACTCCTTTGAACACGGTAAGGCTCGGCAGAAGGTTCGTTCGTTTGGTGGAGCGGGCGGTGTACTGTTTCTTGGGTTGTGATTGGTTTCTCTTTCCGACCACTGAGGATACCCAGACATCGACTCACATATTTTTCGCCACGGCCTAGGATGCGATGACAATTGATACGAGAGTCGCCCAACTGACGTGAGTGTGGCTTGACACTCTGGAATGTGAAGAAGTGAATGAGGCTGTCGTAGGAGGATCTTTGTGTGATACTCCAGTCTCCTAAGATGACAATGCTTAATCGGACCCGGCACCATGGTCAGGTCCTTGTTCGGATAGCTGCACATCAAAACCTGTGGATGTAGCTAGGACCTGCAGGCAGATTGGGTTTTCTGCACAGCCTGCTCATTGAACACCGTCTCTACCCACCGCATCGACTAGTATTGCGGCGAGGTGCAAGGCTGAGTTCAAGAATCGCCAATATTATGGCGGTGACCCACCTTTGATAGGCAACGCGTAAGTCTCCATGTGTTTGTGTTATTGACTAACAATCAGGTTTCCGTGTGTTTGCCGACCTTTCGACAGATAAAGCTGCTTGCGTGTTGGTGTTGTGTTGAGTCCGTGCCCGCTTGATGTCGAAGAGAAACTATTCCATTCCATTCGTCGACTATCGATCAACACAACCTCATTTGGTCTGGAGACTCATTCTCTCTCTCTCTCTCTCTCTCTCTTGACCACACTGTCTTAAATTAACAAACACTGCATCTCACTTGAAGCTTGAACGCTTCTACATTTCACACGTCCAAAACCGTGTTATCCCGCGCTCGTACTTCCGTTCCGAGCCCAACCACTCGCAGTGAGCTCGGTATCTGCTGCTATGGCGGGCTTCAGGAAGTGAGTCCTCCTTTATCCTTAGGCATCCCTTTGTCTGGCAACCAATGGCTAAATCTACATAGAAAGCCTTGTCATGCCTGGGCTAGCGGGAAGAAATGTCGATTCGGCGACCAATGTCACTACAGCCACGAGGGTACCCAAAATCAACACGATCAGAATGCTTCCAACTTCAAAAAAGATCGGGTTCCTTTGACCACTTCAGAAACCAAACTTCGTGCTTGGAAATTCTCGGTGCAAGGCTCTGAGGCATTGCTTACTGTCGAAAAGCTATCCAGATTTGTGCAAACAGCTCAACAGTTGATCGACAGCGAAGCGGGCGTGAGACAGGATGTCATCAAGTCTCTGGCGACCGAGGGCGGCCTAGGCCGTATCGCACAAGTGGCCAGCCAGCAGTATCCATTTGGAAGCCTCTCGCCACCAGTCGTTCTCAGCGAGCAGCTGGTACCTCTGTTCAATGTCCTGACACATCCGGAAATCATCTCTTCCTTGCTAATGGAGGAGCCTGTCGCGGTCATTTGTGGCTTCCTCTATGGTGTCGAGGGTCAACGACTCACCCGGTTGTACGATATGGTCCTCAATGGTCTCAAAGGAATGTCCGCTGATTCTCAAGACATCGACACATACATGACCACTGCTCTTCGACTACTAGCCAAGATAGTAGACACCAAGACGGAAGCTCAGGTCAACAGAAATTTGCATCCAATCGCCAACTCCTTCAGCGAGTTGCTCAAAGCACGGAATGAGACTCAAGTACAGCCTGATCTTCACGAGGCATCAAATCTCCTCGCTCGATTCCAGTACCGTTTGGGACTGGGATCAGATCTGCCCGATGCCCTACCCGCTCAACTTGCAAAAGCCGCAAAGGCCTCTTTCGTAATACAGAGAGCACCACCTGGCGGCAGACACGACAACGACTTTGAAGACATAACCCAGATCGAGATCATGCCAACCTACGATGAGGTCTCCAGCACTCGTGCTGAATATCTTCCACACAGGAAGAGCGAAGAAAATCATGAGCAAGGGCTTGCTGGCCTATTTGACCGGCATTTCCGATTGCTGCGTGAAGATACCATAGGTCAGCTTCGCGATGCGGTCAAACTTGAGATGGATAGGCTCCAGCGCCGTGGAGGTGCCGAGCGATCGCTGCTCAAAGGTGCCAGAACTCACTCCTACAAGAATCTTGCCATCGAACGACTTGTCCAAGATCATCGGTCCGGCTTCAAACTAGAGGTATCATTTGACCAACCGGCTCGTTCTCATGATGA
Source organism: Venturia effusa (assembly GCA_007735645.1). Classification (NCBI taxonomy): domain Eukaryota; kingdom Fungi; phylum Ascomycota; class Dothideomycetes; order Venturiales; family Venturiaceae; genus Venturia; species Venturia effusa. The sequence continues at coordinate 710,916 of CP042191.1, read as the reverse complement.
AGCGCTGGCGTCTGATGGAGAGAAAATGCGTAGAGATTGGTGGTTACGCACGAAACGACTAGACCCAGATGCTCTAGTCTGTCTCGTGGAAGCTGCAGGCGCTAACAGCACTATTCTCTTCTGCATCGTGGACCAAGACAGTAAACCAAAGAGCAACAGAACCGCCAGGGACCAATCCGTTAACGCCAAGGCTGAAGAGTCATTCCACAGATTGTACGCATCCCCTCATAGAGCCGCAGTGTCGCTTATTCTTGAGGATGCAACCGCAGAGAACATACAGAAGCTTCTACGACTCTGTCGTCGGCAGGCAGGCCAGTCAACAACATCTTTAGTTGAGTTCCCCGGCATTCTGTTGCCAAGTTTCAAACCTACGTTGCTTGCATTGAAGCAGATGAAGCAGAGTGGAGACCTGCCTCTAAGCCAGATGATCATTCCTTCAGCTATTGTGGACGATGAACAGGCCCAAATTACGCCACCAGCCTATACACAAAAGCGCGGGTTCCAGTTCAACCTCAAATGTATCATGCACGACGACAGCGATTTGTTTCTCACTCCTGGCCAGCCATTCGATATCCAAAAGCTACGACAAGGCTCATTGCTCGACGACGCCCAAGCCAAAGCCCTGGTCGACACCTTGTGCAGGAGCTTAGCATTGATGCAAGGTCCTCCAGGAACCGGTAAATCCTTTGTGGGCGTTGCTTTGACTCGAGTTCTGTTGGCCAACCGAGATATTATGCAAGGAGCTGCTCAGGTGGGCACTAAAGGTATGTTACACTTCTATCTTCTTTAACAACTAAATTGGAATGTGCATGTTCCTCGCGAGATCAAGCACTCTAAAATCCTGGGATTGCTAAACACCCAGCAGTCTTGTCATACGATCTGGATGACAGGATTTCAGTTTGAGGTCGAGCTCACAAGAACTCTGGCAATTCAGATTGATGAAAACGCTAGGATTTCCTAGAGCTCGAACTCATATTGAAGTATTCAAGCTGGAATGATGAATATTCTGATGAATAGGGATTAATGAGACCGGCATACGTCAAGAGACTTGCGCAGCTTATTGCACTTCATTTGTCAAGGATGATGGGGTAATATGCTAATTTCATCGCTCAGGACGCAATGACATTGGCCCAATCATCGTTGTGACATATACCAACCATGCTTTGGATCAGCTTCTGGAGCATCTCCACCACGCTGGGGTCGATCAGATCGTCCGCATCGGTTCCAAGTCCAAGTCAGAAGTTCTCCAAGACTGTAACCTACGAGCAATTGCCAGAAATGAGCAACGTACGAAGCACGAAAAACAATCTGTTTGGCAACTCCACCAAGAGCGAGAGAAGGTGGTGCATCCTCAATTCGAGGTCTTGGATACAATCAACAATGCAAACTCGCCTACAGCCTTGAAGAATTTTCTCCAGCTTAGATGGCCCCACCACCATGACCAATTGTTTGAGCAGAGTATCGATGCAGATGGCTTCCAAGAAGTTATCTATAAGCGGTCTCGAACGCCCCAACATATCTTTGGCATGTGGCTCGCGAGAGGTGCATCGAGTCCAATTGCACCCAGAAGCGTTAAGACTTTACTCGGTTGCCCTCTTTCCGCTATGTCCAAGGCCGAGAGATACCGGCTCTATCACACTTGGGAATCACAGTTTCAGCAAGATTTGGAGCAGAAGCTGCTCAAAGCAATGGAAGCGCATGTCAGCGTCAAAACCCGATTTGATGCTGTTGCCGAGGAGACAGACTTACGATGTCTCCGGGAAGCCAAGATCATTGGACTGACGACGTCCGGTCTAGCACGGAACCTGGGAATGTTGCGCAAGCTGCAAAGCAAAGTTCTCATCTGCGAAGAAGCAGGCGAGGTTTTGGAAGCTCATTTGCTTACAACGTTTCTCCCCTCCATCGAGCACGCTATACTGATTGGTGATCATCAGCAGCTGAGACCACAGATTCAGAACTACGACTTATCGTCCGCAAACCCCCGTGGAGAGCAGTATTCTCTGGACATTTCTCTTTTCGAGCGACTTGTACACCCAGACACGGGTATTCAACGCTTACCATACAGCACTTTGGAGACGCAACGCCGTATGCATCCTTCCATATCGCGGTTGGTCCGCGAGACTCTGTATCCTGCCCTTAAGGATGCGTCAGATGTGAATGAGTACCCCGAAGTTGCTGGGCTGAAGAAGCGATTATTTTGGTTGGATCACACCGAGCCTGAAGCAGGAAAGAAGAATGAAACGGATCAGACCTCGCACTGGAATGGCTACGAGGTTCAGATGATGGCAGCACTTGTCAGACACATCGTGAATCAAGGAGTATACCGTCCTGATGATATCGCTGTTTTGACTCCGTATCTAGGCCAGTTGCAACACTTACGACATGCCCTTGGTGGCGCCTTTGCCATAGTATTGAGCGATAGAGATATCGCGGACCTCGAAAATGCTGGCATCGAAGATACGACAAAACAAGGTATGTTGTTCCTCCAGCTGCTCTGTGACTACCCAATAACAATCACTTTCAAGGTGAAGTTGGAGCAAATGCTACCAAGCACAATCTTACGGGAACCTCGAAAACCACTCTTTTACGCGCTTTACGCCTTTCCACAATAGACAATTTTCAAGGAGAAGAAGCAAAGGTAATCTTGTTGAGCCTTGTGCGAAGCAACGAGCAAAACAAGTGTGGGTTTCTCAAAACCTCAAACCGCATCAACGTGGCGCTCAGTCGAGCCAGACACGGTATGATCATTATTGGTAGCTCGCAAACGGCCGGTGCGAAGGTGGAAATGTGGTCCAACATCATCGCCATGCTGGCAGAGGACGGCAACCTCGGATCAAGCCTTGAGCTCCAATGCCCACGCCATCCGGATACTTCAATATCCATCACGAAGCCCGACGACTTTTCCAAGTTTTCTCCGGAAGGTGGCTGTGGCCTAAAGTGTAGCGATCGGCTGCACTGCGGCCATAGTTGTTCTTCCAGGTGTCATTCTCAGGTCCTTCACGATGCCGTCCACTGCATGGAACCTTGTCCACGTCCCTTGAAAGGATGCAATCATTCTTGTCCAAAGCACTGCGGGGACAGCTGCGTGCCTAGGTGCCAGGTTAATGTTTCAGATCCAACCCGAATACTGCCATGTGGTCATTCGGCAATTGTCCTTCCTTGCTGGCAATCACAAGACGTCGATCTCGTCAAATGCAAGGTCAAAGTCGAGCGAAGCATTCCCGGCTGTAAACACTCAACCAACGTCAACTGCCATGAGGATACAGACAGCACCAATTATTCGTGCAAGGCTAAATGCGGTGCGAACCTTTCTTGTGGGCACTCGTGCACGAATCAATGTTATCAGTGCACTACAAGAATAGCCGATGGCAGCAACGTCATCTACGATACCAAGCACAGCAGCTGTAAACAGCCTTGTGGCCGTCCATTCACGAATTGCACTCATGCCTGTAACCAAGCTTGCCACGGAGAGGAGCCCTGTCCTCCCTGCTCTAGCCCTTGCACCAACTCGTGCAGTCATTCTCGTTGTGGTAAGAAGTGCTCGGAGGTCTGCCGTCCCTGTGCGGAAGAGAACTGCAGTTCTGGTTGCGAGCATAGCAAGTGTGCTATGCCATGTAGCGCGCCCTGTAACCATCTTCCTTGCGAAAAGCGTTGCTCCAAGTTACTGCGTTGCGGACATCAATGTGAGTGGAACGTCTGGCCTCTGCTACTACAGTGTGACGAGTCATGTAGTCGCTGCTTTTTTACCAAAGCCGAGTCTACGGAGTCTACATTTTCAAGATCAGTGTCTCATTCCAGCATCGATGTTGATGAATCTCTGGCAATTCTATTAATCAGTGTTGCCACAATTTATCGATACCGATCTGGATTTGGATTGCTTTTATAAATTTGGATAGTCTTAAGTCCAAAAGCGCTGGATAGTGATGATCCGCCGTACTGTCATAGTTTTGATCGAGAGCTAACGAAGTCCAGGTCCTTCCACATGCGGAGAGTCTTGCCCTTCGGTTAAATTCTGCCAAGTTTGTACTTCCGATGAAGACGTGAAGACTACCATCGTCGACTTCATCGAAATGTCTACATATGAGGAAATCGATCTGAATGCGAATCCTATTATCGTGCCTCCCTGTGAACATTTCTTGACGGCTCAATCAATGGACGCTCAGATGTCCATGAACAAGTACTATGAGATGGACGATGACGACAAAATCATTGGCGTAAAAGACACACTTTCAGTTCCATTCTCGATCGATGAAATCAAGCGCTGTGCAACCTGCCGCGGTTCACTACGGTCTATCGGGCGCTATGGACGCCTGATTAGGAGAGCCATGCTCGACGAAGCCACAAAACGTTTCATTGTATGGTCAAACGCTCGGTATATTCCACTCGCGCAAGCGCTTCAGGCCGAGCAAGATGCTCTCCCAGAGAAGGAGGACGGAAAAGCCATTCAAGCACTTTCAATTCAAGGTCTAGTCCTTCCAGGGACTGTGAAGGGCCAAGCCCAGGCGTTGTGGTCGCTCCCTGGTTCAAGATACAAGGGTTTGCTGAAGTTGCGCCTAGATGTTTTTCAATACCTTAAGATGGTCGACATTGAAGAGCAGCCTTTCAAGCGAGTGCTCACCCTGACCCAAAATCCGCGTCTTCTCTGTAAAGGTGTTCATTCGGATTTAAGTTCAGGCGACAGTCTTCTGCAGACAAGGGCTTCGGTTCTTGCATTGGCGCTCGTCCTTCGTACAGACCTTGTCACTCTCTCCGATGTCATCAATCTCTGCCAATATGCTTCTACCAATGAACAGCATGGCTATTTCGCATTCGACTTCTCCGAAAACAAGCAGTCTTGCGAGCAACTCATTGCTCTCGCGAGCGCATCATCCAATCGCCTTCAGGAAGTCGAGGGCCACATGTTCTACGCCCAATACACAGCGTTGGAACGTCAATTCCTGGTCCCAGAGGACCCGCATGCAAGCACAAAGTACCGCTTAGCTGTTGATCACATGGATGAAGCAAAGCAGCTTTCCGAGGTTTACGAGCACCAGACACGCGCTATCCACAACGAGCTCGAGGCTGTTGAGAAGATGCTGAAGAATGGCACCTTTTACGATCCGATTACCAGTGATGAGATGAAAGAAGTCCTCGCTGCCATGGCCACTGAATTTCGAGGGACTGGACATTGGGTATGTTCACTCTACCTCACAACAAAGACCCTTCTGCTAATTATTCGTAGTACTACTGCTCCAATGGACACCCGTTCACCATCGGAGAATGTGGTATGCCCATGGAGCGTGCTAGATGTCCGCAGTGCGGAGCCAGTATCGGAGGACAGAACCACACAGCAGTCGATGGTGTGAGCCGTGCTGCAGATCTGGAGGAACAGCTTAGGGGTCTGGCTATCTGAGACAAAGGGCTGCAGTTCCCGCGAACCTAAATGCCCGCAATGCGGTGGTGAAGTATCAAGAACGCCGACAAAAAAGTCAAGGGATCATCTTTGTGGCTAGACAAAGAGCTTTCAAGGGTTTGAGGACTTAAAACTGTCTCAACAGAGCGTGAATTTTGGGCGATCCTTCCTGTCCTTGAGTTGAGTTTAGGGAGAAGGCCAAAAATGAGACAGCTGGAACTAGAACCCCTAGAGACAACATAATGGAGACTCGCTCACTACTAGTATTTGATCTGTGATGATTGACCCAATCCTGAGCCTTCAGTAATCCAATTTGTCTCGTGTCGCTCATAACACACGCGTGAAAATGATACTTTGTAACTTTCTAATTGCAGATGGTTCCTTCTAGATCCCTGGAAAGATTGATGTTCTACATCACCAGAAATTTTATCAATATCGATCTTAACCTAGCCATCATAAAACTGTTTCAGTTGTACCTAGCTCGAGGACCACAGATTTGGTCAATCCGCATAGCGCCAACCCGAATCAAGGGTAGTGGATGATTTGCCATTTGTTTGGTGCAGGCGGATATTTGTAGATGCACTGTTTTGCAGATTGGATTGTTGTCGTGAATGGTTTTTGGTAGGTATTGCGATTGATGGGGTTGGATTTGATGGAGTTTTAAGCTGGAGGGGTTGGTAGTGGTGGATGGGTGTGATTTTCAGAACGTGGTCTTTCATCGCCGTCTCTCTTCGTGTCCGTCACTGATATCATCTCTTTCTCATCCGGTTTTTGTTACGGCACCAGCGACGGTGATGGTCAAGAACGTGTTAGGACCAGCGATCGGAATTCTCATGTCTGTCCGGATTGCTCGACGGCACTCATGAGTTTGGTCTGGCTGGCCAGCCCATACAGTACGAGTGTCATGAGTGTTACGCACCGCGCAGTGATAATCGGGGCTTTAGCTCATGGCTCGATTCGATTCGATCTGGTGTGGTTTCTACTCCATGAGTTTTATTTTGTTGCACTCCAATCCGTACAAGATTGAAAGAATACCGACGAGCTCGTTTACAGCTGCTGCGATAGACGATTCTTTTGCGTTGTCTGTATATTCACAGACTCGATTGGAGCTTCTTTGAGTTCGTTGTTGACAGAATCTTTGGTAGTCACCTGTTCATTTCGTGGTAGGGAAAGTGTGTTGACATCTTCCTGAGCGACACGAGTCAACCGCTTCGTGTTCCTCTTGTTTCTTCCCACGCGTCAACCGCCCCATTTCCTCGTTTCTCATGCTCCTTTGCCTACAGCTACGAAGGCTTCGACTTGGCCAGCGCACGACAAGTCTTGTCTTCAAAGATCGAATACCCGGATACCTCTTTGGGCAAACACGATCTCGGCTGAGACCACTCTGCGGCTTTTCGGTTTGCAATTGAAGGTAATTTGCGCATCATTTCTTTCTGATTGTCTTTGCCTCATGTCGGATGTCTGGAGGAGATCGTATAAAGTCCCGTATCTGATTTAGGTCCATTTCCACAATTTTCCTTAGGCAAAATTTTCTCATATCAAGTTTCGATCAAATTATTTCAAAAGATTTACCAGTCTTACTGTCAGCTTTACACGTCTTTTTCTATGCATATTTCATCGAGCATAATGCTCGAAACTGGCCTGCAAATATGAGTTCTCCAACTTGAAGCGGGCGGTGTCGAGCGCTTTCGAGTCGTTGAGAGACACAGGCTCTATTTTTGCGATGGCAATCCTACGGATGAGCGGCCTGGTAGAATCTGGCGTTGAAAAGGTCTATTGGGCACGATCTGAGAAACCAGGGCGGGTTTGATGTTTCCTACAAGTTGTGTGGTCGAAGATCTCCAGCACAAGCAAATTCCAAGCCACACCCCTGAAGGACCGAACCAAATTCAACCAAGCACAACCACAACGCTTTTAATTACGAGGGAGCCACCTCCAGGCTCCGCGGCGACTAGATCATTAGCAGAGATCCTCAATTCTCGTCTTTGCCCACAAGCCCAAGCCGACCTGCTGATCCCCCTGGCCCCCTGATCGAAAAAAATACTTCATCATCTCCCCCAGACCGAAGGCTAACGCTCCCAAGTTCTCTCACAGCCTTGTGAGGAACAAAAAGGAACATTGGGTCGATCCGCGACTCGAACGCGGGACCTCTCGCACATTGGTGTATACCAAGTGACTACCATCGCTGGTAGTGTAACTCAGGGTGCTCCCTAAGCGAGAATCACTTTTGCAGGTTGTTTAGCTGTTGTATGGGCTTAGGGGGTGCAGGTTTACTCACTACCACTAGACCAATCGACCCTTGGTTGGGGTAGCGTGGACCGGAAAATCGTATAGATAGAATGTGGACAGGGCGCTGCGGGGCAAGCTGTTTGGTGCTTCCTCGGCAACCTGGTTGCAAGACATAAATGCCATGCATCCGATATGCTGGTCCAAACTCGCTCTCAAACCGCTTTGCTTGTTGGGAAGTCGTGTTTCGGATCAAGCTCGCTTTTAGCCGAACGTTGCGGAATTGATCTTGAGAGACTAGTCATGACGAGCTACACTCGGAAATGAAATTTAGTCGTCCTGGAGTTCGTTTCTGAGAAGTGTCGAATGTTCCGTTGGAGAATGATGTTTCTTTAGACAGCCTTGTAGTCAGCCTTCTGTCCCAAAATGGCAGGCACGCGTCTACCATGTGTCTAACCATATTTCTAGAGGAACTGAAGTAGATATCGATATGATTCAATGCAATGAAGAGTCAACTGTATTGCAGAATGACTGTCGAGGACTGTTGTGCCTTTGATGCGGACTTACTCCAATGGAAATGACAGTTGACTCGAAGTTGGATTCAAATTGTGCACCTGAGAAGCAAGTATCGTTCAATCGAAGATTCCAATTCTGGAATCTTTTCAAGCTAGGCACCAATCATCTTAGATTTCTGGTTTCGAGGATCTCTCCGGTAACAGTCACGTGACTCGATTTGGCCGAAGCTCTCCGGGAGTTCACGATTTCGTTGGTCTGCAAACTCCACCACCCATTCGAGCCATTGCCATCTCCACGACATCGCAGTGAGGTCGTTCATCCTCACCGAACCTGTCGCCTTTCACCCAGCACAAGCATGAGCGCTTTTCGTATCGCTGTCAGGGCCGTAGCCCCCAAGATCCGCCCTTCGACTCTCCGTGCCAGTCCAGCCCTTCTTCGTCGAGGGTACGCAGACGTCGCTTCGGATAAGCTGCGCGTCACTCTGTCTCTGCCACATCAGGTCCGTTGGAACTCTTCTACACTTATAAAATTGCTCTGCCAGATATCGGCTCATATCAATTGGCGGTTGGGCTGGGGCTGTTGGACAAAAGACTGACTTCTTTAATTCTAGGCAATCTACAAGGCCGCTGATGCGTACGTTCCTCCCAACACGAATCTCTATCGATCATTCCCTCATTCATATTACAATTTCTGACGACTCGTAGCATTCAGGTGAATTTGGCAGCTGAGACTGGAGATATGGGTATCCTCGCCAACCACGTTCCATCCATTGAGCAATTGAAGCCAGGTCTTGTTGAGGTCATCGAAGAATCCGGCAGCAAGCAGTTTTTCCGTGGGTTTGGCTTTATTGGGTTCATGAGAGCACAACTTGGTACTGACAAATTTCCAGTCTCCGGTGGTTTCGCAGTTGTCCAGCCAGACTCGCAATTGAGCATAAACGCTGTATGTTCTTCAACCAAGAATAAACGATTACACCCTAATATAGCCATAGGTGGAAGGTTACCCACTTGAAGACTTCAGCGCGGAGGCAGTGCGAAACCAGATCGCAGAGGAGCAAAAGATTGCTTCCGGAAGTGGAAGCGAGCAGGATATTGCCGAGGCCAAGATTGCATTGGAGGTGAGAAAGGTGGAGGTCATGATTTGAACAGTGAGGCTAACATGAATTCGTAGGTGTTGGAGAGTCTCCAAGCTTCATTGAAGTAAAAGTGTGTTCGTAATCAAAGCCCTGATGGCGATGCAATGTACATTAAAATTAGACGTTGAATCGACATACCCTTAAGCAATACGGTCCAATCATTTTTCTCCGTGGAAGGATAATGTAACAAGCATAGTAGAGGACAATCTTCAACCGGACTCACCTCCGGAAGGTTCCTTGCAAGCCAGGCATGGAAGAGACAATCTTGCACAATTAAAAACGTAGGAAAGATACTACCGTCTGTATGGACCTTTTTTCTTTAGCAATGCTAACACTGTGTAGGCAGTATCTTCCGATGGTTGGAGAAACCGAAAAAAGGTATCAATGTTATGTATCTCGCCAGAAGTCTATTTGCAGCCTAATAAAAAAACAGCTCTGCATTGCAGAACCATTGTGAATGATAGGCTGAATTCCTCGGCCAGTGACGCTGGGACCTTCTTCAATCGTACCAAGCCGTCTTTCAGGAGCCGTTTCTTAAACCTGCAATAGTTCTCGTGCCTTCTGGCCCAAGTGGTGAAAGTAAATCATTGACAGCACGTGCAGGTTCGCTAAAAGAATGAAAGAGAAGGTGCAAAGCGCTCGATGGGCAGGGACCTTGAGCAGGTCTCATTGCGTTTCTGATGTTTTCCACCATCAATTAAATCTCCTCCTACTTCAGGGTCACCACGTTCATTTTGTCATTTTCAATACTAAACATCCCTCGCTCAACTCTATTAACTCGAATGCTACATCTTTTCCAATTATAGCGGTTCCGATCGCTCGAATAACAGCAAGCTCGCCTGGAGCCTACCATGTTTCGAAAGCCTATATCTACCAATCCAACCTCGAAGCCGCCTGCCAACCCTGCCCCTACGAAGACACCGATCATTACACGCGGAAATGTCGCATCCCTCGTGCAATTACACAACGCACGTGTGCAAGAGCAAGAAGCGAGCGCTACGGCCCCTGCTATATCACGTTCGGGAACTGGAATAGAACGAGGGACGGGAAGAGCAGAGACCTTTCGTGATGCTCCAAACATATCCCCAGCCTCTGGCATTCCTTCATGGAGACCTCAATATCAGGAGGCTAAAGACGGCACCTCTCCCTGTCAGAGTCGACGCAAGAGTCAAACATCAAAACAATCAGCCATTCCTCGTGGACACAGTCCTCTTACTCGGCCAAGCAGACGAGCGAGCACTAAGCAACACCAAGAACCAGAAGACATACATCGCGAGCAGCAATCACGTCGCAGTATCACGGGAATCCACGCTCGTGATCAATACGCGTGGCAGCAGGATTCATCAACTATCGCCCGCAAAGATCCTTGGTCTAAGCGGGCATCTAGCCAGCGCAAGCCAAGCTCGACCATCTCATCTCAATTTGAGGCATTTCGTTCGGTATATCAGCCACCGCCTGCGGATCATCTTGACAGCCATGGTAACAGTCGTCGCAACAGCCGCCGTGACAGCTGGGCACGAAAGCCATTGCCACCGGCAAAGGTACAGCCCATGCCTGAGCGTTCGATGCCCTCGATTTCTGATCACGAATCTCGAGAATGGTCTTTGGACCATACCTCGGAATGTAAGGACGATTGGGCGACCAGACGTACCTCAAGCGAAAGGTCCAGATCGTCTTACACCGACTCACGTCAGGGGCTGTTCTATGGAAATTTGACACAGCCAGCACCTCCAGCACCCTCTGAGCTGTCTGCCTCCGCAGAAAGATCGAATCCGTTTCTAAGAAGGAACGGTAGTGGCTCAACTATGCGCAGTGCAAGCCCTTTTGCTGGTCGAGAACCAATGTCGCGCAAAGCTTTCGAGCGTGTGCGGTCTATGAGCCCTCCAAGCATCAGTGAGAAGCCCGAGTTGCAAATCCCTGCGCCTCAGCGGCCGTCACAACCTTCTATTGCAACATACATCACTCGCAAACTTTCTCAGCACTGGACGGATCCCCCACTAGATAACGTAGCCTCTCCACCTCTAGTCAGAGTTCCTCCCTCGAGTCCTCATCCTGTTCATCATATCGACAGCTTTTTCGTCCAAGATATCCTTTCCAGCATTGACAGCGTACTCACAGAGCACACCACTGCCCTACAGACAGTCATCGCTCAATCTCACCAGTTGCTTCACGAGAAGGAACGTCTCTGTCCATCAATTTCACCGCGTCGATCTCCCAAGGCAAATTCGCCAGTTCAATTCTCGCCTACGCACTCGGTCAAGAGTGAGCACAATTCTAGATCAGTATCGCCGACAAGTCAACATTTGCAAGATCCACCGAAGCAGCCTCGTCGACGTGCTACGTCTGTGCCCAAGATTGTTAAACTGATTGACAATGCAGCCTCGGACATGGGACTGACGGTTGCCACCGTCGATAAGAGGAACAGTATCGCTCTTGCCCATAAACTCGCTGCAGAAAGGCGCGACAGCCTTCCGAAAAGCATCACCGAGCCCGATCTCACAATTCAGAGTCATAACCAGACAGCGGCGATGGCGAGATTCGGCACAACCATAAACAGGAAAGCCTCCAGAACAGTCACGCCCCCAAGAATCAGAGTTTCAGAAGAAAGCCAACCATTGCAACCGCCAAACACGCGAGCACCTTCTCCAGGTGGAGACCGACCTGTCCTGTCGCGAGCTGCTGTAGATGGCTTGCCATCTGCCTGTCGCAGTAGACCTGTACTGCCCACACTATCTATCATGACACCGTCGACACCATCGACGGTGGCCCCAAGGTCACCGGAACAACAGACTCGGAGGTCAGCGCCATATTATAGTGTGGTCCTGCAAGAAAGCGACGACGCGCAAGAAGGCGACAACGTGCAAGAACGCGACGACGCGCAACCAGGTCAGCCAGTCCTGTCGCCCGGTGATAATGCTCTTTCTCCGGGAGGACAATCCCTCATCTCGCCTAGTGAATATGCAGGACTTGAATCGCAGGAGTCCTCGCCTAATATGTTCACCCACTCCAATTTGCCAACGCCGTCTGAAGCGCACTACCCACTCATGTTGGATGCTGAACACGAATACGATCGCGATGCTGCGCTTGTGCAACGTGCTACTAGGAGCGGCATCAATTCTATTCCCAACTCTCTGCCCACGACACCTCACCGTCAAGACAGTCTGAACACTGGATCCAAGTCACCTTTGCAGCCTTTTGACTCCGCTTTTCTTAGCAAATCTTTCACTACTGCGGTACCCGACACAGGTAAAGCGGTCATGGAGCCTCCGCCGACTCCTGCTGGTGAGAGTATAGACAGCCGCGTGTCCAGGAGCAGCAAGAGAGAGGATACGGATCCCGGACAGTCGAAAAGAAGTGAACGCGAGTCAAGCCAGTATGATCGAGCACGGAACGCCATGGAAAAAACCGAGACACAGATAACCTCTTATCGTTCTCTTTCTCCCGAGCTTCTTCCTACTTCTCCCGAGCCTCGAAGTGCGGGAATGAAGGCGTCCAAGCCACATGACAGGTCTTCTGAAGTTGATGAGAATCCACATATCCATGTGATGGAGCCTGTTCGCGCTCCTGAGGAGTCGTCGACGAGGATATCAAGGCCGCCTATCAGATCTTTCAGAAGCAAGATACCAGGACCATGGGATCGGCAATTGGCGAAGCGTAAAAGCGGAGACGAACACCGTCGAGAAGTGACGCCTGATCGCGGATCGGCAGGGCAGTTTTGGACTTCGCATCATGGTGCGGAGATGGAGAGGAAGTGGTTTGGTCGACATGGGAGCGGTGAGGGGTGTCCTGGACCTGGTGATGATTTTGTTCCTTGAAAATCGGATGTTTTGCGGATGGTGCTTGAAGTGGGTACTTTGATGAGGGATTGGTCTGTGTTGCTGGGTGGGGAGGTCTCGTCCTGAATGATTTGAGTGGCCGCGTCTTCCATTACCTCTAGAACCTATTAGTCGTCATCCTGTCCTACTTTCTTGATTTACTTGCGCTTGATGGATGTGACATGTATTGACTGCGAATCGGGCGCTTGAGAACCCAGTAGCCTTGGGAGCTTTTGGAATTAGATCACATTCATGTCCCTAGATAGGTATCCATGATCCTCCTATAGCTTATACAGTCTGCTCAACGTCCTCAATCCGTGCCATTACTAGTATACTCACCATTTATCAAAACACACATATAAAAACCCCTCCCATTTCACTCTGTCAAACAACATTCGCATTCGCCTACGACATCCATCATCCCATACTTACTCTGTCTAAAAACATCTTCTCATACAGTTTATCCATAAAAAACTCCGAAACAATCGTTCATCGATTCCTGCTAGTATTCTCACATCCGAAATCCCATCCCGGACTCGTTTCTTCTTTTCCTTTTCACAGCATCCTAGGGCGGGAGGGGATGAGTTGGTTTGTGTAGGTAGGAGTGAGTAGTATTGGTTCATCTGGCTGGGCTCGGGACTCGGGAGATGGGGTTTTGGGGAGGAGCGATGGCGGCGTCTTCTTGTGCACCCAACTGATCGCGGACGCGGTTCTGGTTGTTGTTGTTTTGGTAGAGGGAGGGATTTTGAGAGTCGGAAGTTATTGGGAGGTTTCTTTGGGGAAGGGTAAAGTGGGTTGCTTCAACGGAGAAGAGAGTAGATACATAGTTGACAGAAGCCAGTACCTGTTAATCATGAATTAACAAAAAGAATGTAAAAGAGTACCTACCACAAGAATGAAGAACAAACGATGAGAGATAAAAGCACAAACAGACAAGACGTGAATCAAGAAAAACACCACGCCAAAACCCACCTCTCCTCGCCCCCCAGATTACCCTCTCTTCCTCCCCTACTACCCTACTACTCTCCCTTCCCCTCTCCCCTACTACCCTCCCCTCCCAGTCTCTCCCAGTCTACTCTAGTCCAGTCCAAGCCAAGTAGGATAAGCCAGTTTGGGCCTGCCACAACTCGCACTCACGATTCCCTTCATATATTGCCCTCAACATACTAGTAGCAATCACCACCTCATAGACACCTCCCATCACTAATCCACACCTCGCGTTTCTCCCCTATATATACCAATGATGATAGAAATGAGAGTCCGCACACGTATCTACAGAATAAACAACTGGAAGTAGAAGACCATGGAGAATTGTCTCGGACGTTGGTACGTTATATGCAGAAACTGATGAATGATAGAAGTCAAGTCTCAAAGACCGTCTTTAATACTCTTACCGCGTATCATCACATCAACTTCAGCGAACATACCGTTGACCGAAGCACACTGTACTCGACCTATTTGCTAGGTATCAACGAAAACTCCCAATCGGTCAACACGCAGCAAGTCTTTTAAAAGACCGTACCCGGTGATATATATACCTAGCAAGCAGCGGATGTGCGACAAAGTTGCCGTATACGTGTGAAACATTCACCATATAAGTCGGCAAAGAATTATACCCGTTAAACCATTGATTTGCAATACTGGAAGCTGGTTGAAAGGGTTACCTAGAGGGAGAGGGAGGAAAGGAAAACAAAACACCGCATCGCACTGCATCGCGTCCCCGGCCAAAGAAAAAAGTTTCGAGCCCCGTAGTCGTGATCGCCCGCAGCCCACCATCACATCGTGAAAAAGCAAAAGTGGTCTCGCGCCGTTTCAACATCGTACAACCGCCATTGCCATGTCGCACCCGCCGGACATGTGCTTCCTTTATGAGAGTCACTGCTCCTCTGCTGCCATACAACCACAACACCGCCAAATCAGATGCAACCATCAAAAACAGACACACGCACACAAAATTGAGTATAGCAAAAAGCGCGCAAAGTCGTCATCATAGCCTGCGTTGACAGCCGGTATGTCGAAACTTAGCCGCCTAGTAAGGCGCATGTCAATCGTATCTTCTGAAAAAGGGAAATAATGGGTTACCAGCTTTTTCATTAACGTGTCTAGACCCAGCAGTACTCGTTTACAAAGCAACAGACAGTCGAAACAAGGACGGGTCAACCAGGTCTTGAGAAAAGCCCCAACGAGCCGCTGTTCCGACGAGGAGATCGCTGAGACGCTGTTCGTGAACGAGGAAGGCTAGGGAGTTCAATCCTAAGAAGCCCAGACACATCAACAATCAAGCCGTAAACAAAGAGTATGATAGACGAGTTGGTGTATTTTGCCGTTGTGAGACATATGTAGTCGAGGGTCGTGTTGACGAGAGCGGTATCGTAGGGGTGACCGAGGACATATGTGAAGAGGGAAAGGTGTGCTTTATCTTCGTCCGAACCTGCTGTTTCGATAGTTGGTATTTGTGCTCTTCACTTCTTCTTCTTATTTCGGGCAGGGGAATTGGGTCTGCCACCACCGAGGCCGCCGTAGACGTACTTTTGTTTCTTCTCTGCAGGTTTCAGGATCTGTAATGAGTACGTTAGTCAAGGACTCCTAAAAACGACTGGCGAGGTAACACATGCCTGGAACGAACACAACAAGCTTTCATCCACACTCATCATAGCACCTGCATTGTCGAATTCTCCACAATAATTGGGCGCGCTGAACAGCGTCACCAGTTGTCGCTTCGAGAAGAACTCGTAGCCGTCCTCTACTACTTGATGCGCTCGGCAGATCAGGTCCATGTCGTGTTTTTGTAGGAATCGGGAGACGACGTCGGGTCCGAATGTGAACGACACACCGCGATCGTTTTCGCTCCATCCGGTGATGTCCTTGTCGGGGTCGGACCACAAGAGATCGCAAAGAAGGCCGCAGTCAGGGATCTGTATAAGTCAGCAGGTCGCGGAGACCAATCTCCAATTGCTGTGCAATGGTAGACGTGTTTGAAGACAGCAAACAGCAGAAGCATCACATACATCAGTTGGTCGCATGACGCGTCTGATCTGCTCCATCGAGTTCAGGTCAGGACTGAGACCGCCGTGCATGGTGAAGATCTTCTCGTCAATGATGGCAGCAATCGGCAAGCAATTGAAGCAATCAGTGAAAGTTTTCCATAGCTTGATATTGTACCGTCTCTTGCACTCATCGTAGAAGCCGTATATGCGGTTGATAGACGCGCATTCGTGATTGCCACGGAGGATGAAGAAATTTTCCGGGTATTTGATCTTGTACGCTAATAGCAGGCAAATCGTTTCGAGAGACTGCTTGCCTCGATCAACGTAATCGCCTAGGAAGAGGTAGTTCGCCTCTGGTGGAAACCCGCCGTATTCGAAGAGGCGCAGGAGGTCGTAGTACTGTCCGTGAATGTCTCCGCATATCTAGTTGAAACATGTCAGCGAGTGCGGTCTTGAGCAATGCCGCCTTTGACTACCTTGATCGGAGCTTCTAACTCGAGAAGTATTGGCTGGGAGATGAAGATCTCACGGGCCTTGGTGCAGAGGTATCGAATCTCTTGCTCCAACAATTGTACCTGCTTTCCTGGTCGGCTGCCTCTAACTTCCAAAAGCCTGTCTATGATGGAGTCGAGGTCCACCTCATTTTCGCTGGCCATAGCCACCAGTGTTGATGGCAAATGGGTTGATTAAGTGTCTTCCGCGTATCCCGTCACCCGCTCCTCCAGTAAGCGCAAGTCGTCGAGTTGGTGTCAACGGCAGTCAAGCGGGGCCTGGCTGTGTTCAATGATGGGTCAGCGAAGAGATCGAAGGCGAAGAAAGCGGATAAGAGGGGTGGGAGACTCCAGAAGTCACTGCGAGGCTGGTGGGGCTGTCTGAGTTTGCGGAAAGCTTGCTTACCAGAGGAATTGAAAAGGTTGCTAAGTACACCAAGCCGTGGTATGCGCGGAGGATGAACAGGGCCCGCGATACGACGTGTGTTGAGACGGAGAAATGGCACAAAGTCCCACTATTGGACGCTGACTTACGCGGCGTTGTGTGAGCTCAATAAGCGTGCTGCTGGATGTAGGGTCCTGTGAGGACGTAGGTATGAGCGCGTATGATTCTCACGTGTGCAGTCGCGTGTAGTGAGGAGGGCGGCGATGTTATTGTGTTGGCCTTTGGGGTCGGGTTGGGAGTGTTTTCAGTTTTCTGCTCGGCTGGGCGCTTGCTTTGCGAGGAAGGCCGAGGGGACGACTTGGCAGTGTGCGGAGGACAATAGTAGATTGCCTGAGCAGATATTGAGCCGCAGCGGGAGGAGCACAGCAGAGAGGGAGGGACGTGAGTGGAATTGTTGAGGTTGTGTGGTGATGAGCTATGGTGGACGAGTACCTCCAGGTTTCAAAGTGTCCAGGAGAATGAACCGAGCGACGGAGCGAAGCAAGTCACGGGCGCGAGCTACCTGGCCTCCGTCGACGTCGAGTAATGCATCACCAGATATTCCTCACCGGTGTCAAGTCTGCACTCTGCACTCTGCAGTATCAAATGAACGCGATGATGTTTTCCATGGCCAGCACAATTCATCCCGGTGCGGGTGTCAAGGGCCACTGCGGAACCTGAACAGCTCACTGGAGCCAGGCTTGCTCTCTTCTGCAGTGACTGCAAGAATTGGATTCCACTCCCTCACCACTCGCCAAGCCTGCCCTCTAGGGCATCCTTGGTTTGTTGTCTCAAGCCTCGAATCGACAGCATTCAGCGCCCGGATCCTCAGGAGTCTGTGTTGTAGGTAGTGGTCCCATCCATGTCTAGTCCTGGCTATCACCGTGGGAATCGAAGGTTCCTCCTAAGCGACGAACCAACGCATATAAATCGGGAATATGAAGCATTATTCCCTAGATGAATTGGTGCCGGATGCCACGTCCACCGATCCTGCGATATTGTTGTTGTTGTTGTTGTGCTTGCTGTTGTCCCGCTCTTCCTGGGTTGGATCGCATGTACAGCATTCCCACGGCTTCAAAGGTACCTATATCAATGCCATCACTGATGTCTACTACGTGCTTGACCATCGAACGTCAGGGTTCATGTATTCTTCACCATTGATCAGGGTCAGGCTGTGATGTTCTCGCTCCACTTCCCACCCGCCAACCCGAGCAGAAGGACCGTTGATTCGCTGAACCTTTCTGGCGGTCTGCATCAACCACGAATTGCAGCGAAGACATCAATTGCACGCGTGGGGGCAAATAGAAGAACATGCGCCTACGACATCACATCGAGCTTCACGCACCACATCAACACGCTGGGTTCTTCAACCCCTTCTTTGGAGGTCGCAAGGCTTTCTCATGTGGAGCTTGCTCTAATTCCCAGATTTATGCCCAAGTTCTCTGATGGCGATGAGAAAGTGTAGCGGGGGTCATTGCAGTATTCCCTGTCGATTGGGCAGAAATCGTGCTTCCAGAGGGCGTAGGACATCATCGTCAAAACAGTGTCCATTTCATGTCTGGCAAATAGCTAGCCGTTCCCATCGTCAACGAATCCAACAAAACACAAAGTATCCGTATGAAAGTAGGGAAAAGACAAAAGTGCAAGCCAACTCGTCTTCCATCTACCGTGCAAGTCGGACCGCAAAAGCAAAGGAGCCAATCCTCAAAGATAATCTATCATACAAAGAACAGTCATAACACATTTCCCTGCCTGGAAGATGCCCAATACGGAAACGAAAGAATTCGAGTATGCCAAACGAACAGAGAATCACTCTTTCCATGAACAATGCAGCAACCAATCCGATAAAAGTAAATGCAAGAATCTGCCACCTTTTGAGTGACGGCCAGATCCGAAACGCGCCTGGAAAATGAATACGATCAAAATTGAAAACGCTAACGCCTCGCTCGCTCGCTGCCCAGAAAAGCGGGTAACCACGCGGTACGAACATAAGCGAAGAGTCTGGGTATCTGGAGGCCGAACATGGCGGGTATAGGGGTCGTTAATCAGTGTGGGAGGTCTGAATTTGGGAACGATTTTGGTGAGGAGGGAGGTGATGATGTTGACACAATGAATACCGCGGACTGTCAAAATGCCATTCTAGTCGAAGTGTTGGTGGTGGTCGCTACAGTTGATCGAGGGACTCGCAGTCATCCAAGAGTGCGGCCTCCAGAGAGGATGCCTTGGCTGGCGTTCCGAACTGGACCTAGCGGCGGGCTCAGTGGCGAACCAGTGCCAAAGGCTGCTTCAAAGCCTGGTGCTCGTTGATGCACTTCCCAATTGTCATCACTCAGAGCACTGAGCCAACCATTGCCAAAATCGTTGCGCAAGATTTCGATACGTTGTTTGTAGGCTTCGCTGTCCGCGCCGAGTTGTGTGAGGGTCTGAGCTGTGCTTTCAGAGATGGCTCGGTGGAAGGTAGGAGAAGTGTTGGACGTGTCTAGGAGGGTTGGAGTGAGGTTGGACCCAGGACTGTCGAGGGACGGGCCACTGGAGACAGGAGTAGACTCCACTTCGCTGCCTCCGTATGTACTGTCGTCAGTCAGACTAGCCTTGGAAGCTACTGGCGTTGACTCTGTGTGGATTGGCTCAGGTCGGCGTTCTGCCACAAGGTCTGTTTCTGCGAGTTCTACTACACGTCTCCTTGTCCCCTTCTTCTTCTGCCGTTGAGAGCCGACATTGAAGTCGCTCTTTCGGTGCTGTCGTAGCAGTTCCTGGCTCTTGCGTCTTTCGTAAAATGGGTCGTTGAAAGGCTCGATGACAGGCTCGCGTGAAACAACTGGAACCGGTGCCTCCACTCGCTTCGGCTTGAGCACTGGGACGCTAGGCGGTTCCGGCACGCGATCGACAAGACTCTTACGCTCACCATAGGTTGGCTGTGTTGTATCGAGATAGATGTCATCAATGTAGCCAGGCGTGTTGCGGAAGAGGTTGAAAATCTCGATGCGGTAGTTGGGGTAGGACTTGGTGAAGGGGTTCTTGTAGACATAGATCTCGGTCATGTTGGGGATACCGGTCAAGCGAGCAATTTCTCTAGGATCGGACAACTTGTTCTCCCGAAGATCTAGGCGCTCCAAGGATAAGAGCCGTTCAATTCCAGCAAGCGATTGCAATCGATTGGCACGGAGATTGAGAGTAGTGATCGCGGGCAATGGGTTCCTTCCGAGGGAGTGTAGTGATTGAATCATGCAGTGGGAAAGGTTAAGAGCCCTTAAAGCCACAAGTGAGGCGAGACTATCCGGAATCTCAGTGAAGAGGTTAAAAGACAAATCCAGTGACTGCAAAGTGTTGGCAAGCGGTAACAAACTGCCCGCGGCTACAGAAGTCAGGCCATTATCGGTAAGACTTAAATGTCGTAGAAACCTCCACTTAGACATGGGCAAGATGCCGGAGCCGAGAAGGTTCAATGAGCTACCACGAGGCGTACTCGCTCGTGCACTTGATGCGGAGCTTCCGGATGAGCGACGCAAGTTTGGTGTGCCAGTTCTTGAATGACCGTGAGATCCATGGCGTGACACAGATGGACGAGCAGGTGAAGTGCTACGCGGCCTATTCTGGTACTTGTTAATGCCTAATGGATTCATATCAAGGCCAAAAGACTCGGGACGACTCAGCGACGGCGGTGACTCGGGACTGGACTTGGAGGAAACTATTTCAGACGGTTTGAAAGAGGGCGTTGGCCAGGCAGTGACCGGAGATGTAGGAATCTTTGCAGATCTCCTTCTACGCTTGTCCATGTCATCCAGCACAATGTTGATGATAAGATCGGTCAAGTCATCCAGGTTACCTCTCTTGATGGTCAAACTTCGCAACTGATCCGCCATTCGATCCCAGCCACAGAAATGTCGAAAGTCCATGTCATTTATCTCAAGAGCGCTCACGTTCTTAAACGCAAAAAGTGGCACTGCCGTGTCGAAAGGAAACTCCTCGTAGCCGGCAATGAGCGGAGCTCGGTGATCTGGGGCAAGACGGAGACATGGCACCTTTGTGAATGCTGAGTAAAGATAGCGCAGATCTTCCTTGACGACCGCTTTCTGCTTTTCTGCTTTAGCTACTGCCTTCGCCTCGGAAGTTATGCCAAGGCTGGTCCACAAAGACGACATGCTCGACATGACGCTTCTCATACTAGAGACAGAGTGTATAGAATCTCGGTCAGAACTCCGAATCTTTTTGCGTTGTGCTTCGCTGAGGAACGAGACATAGTTGCCAGGAGCGACGTCTGTGTTGATACTTTCCAACCGTATGTCCATGGGCCCGACTTCGATGCCGAGTTCAGAGAAGCGGGAGAGAAGATAGAAGAGGTGGTGTGGCGTCAATGTAAGCTTCGCGGGCTTTATATTTCGCGAAGTCAGGTTAAGATACGGCAGCGATAGAGCAGATGCCAATGTCGAGGACGTGGAGGATGAGGATGAGGGATAGGCAGAGACGGGCGAGATGACGCCGCTCGCTGAAGGAGTGGAGGCATGGCCGGACTTCTGTCTCTGCAGTTGTAGAGCGTTTGCGAGAGCTTTCTCGTGGGTGCGAACAAAGTAGGCTAGATTCTGGTGGTAACAATGTCAGACGCCGAGACGAAGCAAAGTGTTGAGTAGCACAGCGCGGAGGATCTGTACCTTTATGAAGGTTGTTCCATCTTCAGTGTCCATGGCTCAAACTAATCGCTCTTGCATGCATTCGCACTCGTGGCAGTCAACTACACGGCCAGAATGATGTGGCTTGGAGCAGTGGGGCTCAAATGCTGGAGCGCTTAGAGAAGATGAGGGAGGTAATCGAAGGCCTTCGAGACATTGGGTATCGTCGGGTACAGAGGCGGAACGGATTCTGGAGGCTGTCAGTCATACCGAGTTTCTCGCAGAGATCAGACCGTTGGGAGATCCGACGGACGCAAACCTGTTGCGAGCCCTGAACCGAAGAAGAGAAATTTAGCACATACTGAAGGGTCCAAAATCGATCGCACCAGCGCTCTTTCAACGACCCCACTACCGACTCCGACCTGGTGCAGTATCTGAGGATGGATGTGAAGAGGTCGAGGAGGAAGTCTTTGCACAGTCAGTCAATATCGCCGCGGCCGAGTCCAGGTAGGACGGCTGCTGCTGGGATGGCGATTCGACGGATGCCCACCTCTGATATGCAGCCCACAGCAACGGACCCAATCAAAGCAGGGCTGGCTATCCTGTGGGTGCTGAGCTCAACGCCAGGGAGGACAGAGCAGGCTGAGGATACGTCTGGAGTTGCAGGTAGCAATATTCCTTGGCTGAGAGAGCAGGACAATATTCCTCGGCTGAGAGAGCAGGAGGTGTTGGAGTTGGAGCTGGAGTTGGAGGAGAGGTGGGAGAGGTGGGTAATGCGCGACGGCCACAACACAAACAACTTGAACCCTCTCGGTCGAGGACGAGGGTGGGTATGTGGAAATTACGCACCACGCCAACGATAGCTAACGGCCCGCAATGGTCTACCGCGACGGCGACGTGAGGCTTGGAGGGAGGAGAAGAGCCGCGAATATAGGCTCGAACACTGGCAATACGAGGAGGCCGAGAGCAGTATTGTATCCGTCGTGCCTTTGAGCCTTTGATGCCTCTGCTCGACGATCTCGCATTTCCTCCTTCATCGAAGCCGCCCATGGTCTAGGATTACCCAATTCAGGTCGACGAGGCCATGGCCACTACGTATCAAAACGTCCATGCCCTGGCCTCAAAGTTCAGGCCCTCCTCGCTACGGCTCACGGACCTCTCTCCATGGGTCTGGTCACTAGCCATCCACTACTAGTACCTACCTAGCTGGCCTCTCATCGTGGCGTGCTTATGGCAGATACCACGACGCCAATCCTTCATTATACAAAACACAAACTGCCGTACGTAGTATACCGTGCGGGCCATAATCACACCTTCGTCTCCGTCTCTGGCCTCTTCACCGCTGCTCTCCCGGCAAACGATGCCGGTGCCCTTGTGCTTTCGTAAGGCACAGGCAGGCAGGCACTCTTCAAGTCCTCCAAGTCGAAATCAATCTCTTTCGTGCGTGAGGCTCCTGCATGAATGGTTAGCAGCATTCAATCCCGCTAGCCAGCTTGGGCGCCTTTCCGGCACACAATCTTACGACATCCAAAGAGGGACGTGGGATTGACGATGGTCGGAAAAACCCTGGAGTTGAGTCGAGATGGCTGCCGCCTTTCGCGCAGCCTTCGGATCCAGCCAATCCTCACACGCGGTTGGAGCCTTGAAGACCGCAGGGTCTACCCGAAGTGGTCTCTCTGTCGCAATCTATCGTGGTACATGGACACCCCGTCCGTCACATGTTGTACTTCGCCAGCATCTTCGCCAGCAACTTCGTCCAGCTACGTGGTTCCCTGCCACCGCCATCAACAGACGGTGGCGGACCGCAATGTTCAGCAATCTTTGAGCTTCTGGAGCAGAGGGCGCGCAACTCGTTGGTGAGAGGACTCCGCTCAACGTTCAGTAGCGTCCCTCTTATGCACGTCTCTGCATGTCAGGAAGCAGTCCGCTCTCGTGGGGCACATCGCGAAGATTTCGCTGCAAATCTTGCACATAGAGTGCGCCGCATCCTTGGAAGGCCATGCCCCATTTGTCTCAGCTCAAAGCGGCATCGTGACATGTCTCTGTCTGAATGCACCGCAAGAAAGCTTGGGTGAATGGTAGACCCTAGATGCTGGACGCGTTAATCTGCAAACTATTTTTGCGCCTCTCACGCCTTCTCGCGATCCACAGTCGCAACATATATGCTTGCAAGAGGTCTCACCCCTCCAGCTCTAGTATGGCACAGCATCGTGAAGTTGTCTTCTTCACGCGTTCGAAGCACCTCACTTACCGCTACTAAGCGGAATCCATCAGTCACCCAGAATGTCATGGCGGTGAAGCTGCTTTGCCCTCGCGAGGGACAAAACCAGCCGCCGAGATGAACCTAGCAAGATGTCAAGCAGGAGAATTTGTGCGCCGACGAGCTTTTCACTGGCTGACCCAGAACGCCATGTCCATGCTGCATTATTGTGGGACCATGTCATTTCCCGCATACAAACATTGGCGACCGTGCATCCTGAGAACGACACCAGACACCTAGTGTCATGAGCATCCGATACTCGGCCGCATTCATCCATATCGAATGGCCCGGTACTGCGGCACACTTTGCACTTTCCTATCGAATTTGGCATCTACCATCGTCGATGGGGACACTTGATGTTGTACTCCCAACGTTGATGGATGCTGCATCGAGGCGGAGATAAAGCTGGTCGACGACTTCTCACGAAGGTCATCAAGCTTCATACGGTAAACCTTCCTCACCATTCACCTTGTTCCGCAGTCAAGCACCGGAGCGCGAAGAATATCGTGAGACTGCTCCCACAAACAGTCGCGATACCACAGACCAGCTCGAGGCTGAATAGTATGATCGACCTCGCTTCTTTCCGCTTCACAAGCGCGCGCCGGATCGCGAGCTAAACCCTGAGGGTCAATCCTCCTAATTCATGATTGGGCTTGACCGATAGCTGTCAGTTCGGCTGGGCAGCGTTAGGAAAGGGCACGCCTAACATCTTGGCCTTTAGCATGATTCGCTGCGCGCTGTATGGAAGAATCGCGACCTGAAACAATGGGCAGATCACTCGAGATATCGTCTTTCTTTGTTTGTTTACGCTACGGTACCGTTATCTCCAGGGCCCGAGCTCAGATCCCTAGCGTCCGTCTCCACTCCTGCCTAGCTTCAAAAGTGGTCACGGCGACCTTCGCCCAGAGCTACTAAACAACATTTTTGGTGCCTACCTTTACCTCCAGCCATTCATGCGGAAGACCTATCCGCTTTTACAGATTCGGATACTACCGGGTGCTACGCTGGCTACTTTCACGGAGGCTACCCGGGACGCTGTGGACAGTAGTGCCAGATCTGAGGTTAGGATCAACTCGATTTTTGTGTGGTATGATTAAGGTTCTATCGTGAGTATTCCCCACATGGAGCGACCCAGCTCGTATCGCCAAGTCGGACTGAATCCTGAGTCCCGTAGCGCATGACGCCATTTGGAGAGATTGATCAACGTCGAAGTTCGTGGAGCTGTCCGTCACATCTTGAAACGATTCGAGAACCAGGACAGAATCCGGCGAACGGCCAAAAATGGTCGAATCGACCTCGAGACGGATTCGGTTGGCGTCAATCAACCGAGCCTTGCATGCGGCGAATTGCCCGGCGCAACTCCGATTTAACCTTTCTTTTCTTCCTTATCATCCCTAGCTTCTCTACACCTAACCCATACTATTACACCGCGTGAACATTCTGACAACCCATCGCAAAAACCACACGAGTCCCTGGCAACACTAACCTGGGCAAGCGCATGCGTATATCCTTGTTACAAATCTTGCGTCATTCGCGCTAGGATATTCCTGAGCGATGCTTCATGTCGACCCGTTCCCATCCACGAACCCAGTATCCACACCGCCTGATTAAGACAAGACCCCACAAACCATGCACTGTATTTCAGTGAGGCTGTGCACCGGGATCAGCATCCTCTTTTTGAAGGAAATACTTTTAGTGCATTCCCGCCTGCCTCTTCCTTTGTCCTCGAAAGTCGGCGGTGAACGGACGGAATCAGAAGGGCGACTTCTCGGATTTCTGTTGAGGTTACATTGAAAAGTTGAGTCGTGATGGCCGTCGAATAACACTATGCAGCTCGAAGAACAGGACGGGAAGATACCTTAACCGCCCGGTCGATGAATACGGCTCTCCCTCGCTCGCCCTCAATGCGCGAGAGCGTGTGACGGTTGAATCGTTCAATTATTGCAGGTGTAGGGTAACCATCTTCGATCCTTCTTTCTAGCTTCGATGCATCGAAGTTCGAGAAAAAGTCAATTCGAAAGAACGTCGAAAACCCCATGCTCCGTCCGCGCGAGGCAGAGTTGATCATGATCTCATGTGCTATACAAACCCCATGGATGTCACGTTCAGAGTCTTGGCAAGAAAAAATTGTAGAGGGATATGCAAGTACCCCCTCCGCCATCAATCTCCCGCGTGTCGATGCGCAACGGCCCGATCTCGATTTGCTTGGTATTGCCTCTACCAACGTCTACTACTATAGCCGGAACTACTATCATTGTACGACCTGAACTCGTCGCCCTCGTTGTAGTAATTGTAGTCGTTATCTGTGTTTTCGATTCTATATGGAGATGTTCCAGGCGATCGAATTGGTCGTCCGAAATCATCCACCAGACCACTTTCCACAAGCGCTTCGACGTGACCGGCTGGGATCTCGGCGGCTTCGTTCGTATCAATCAAGAAGTACTCTTCACGCTTGATTCTGAGTCGATCTTCATGAGGCTCTTCATCTTGGTTGACTGCTTCTGTCCTAAAGGGCAGAACCCTCGCCGACTCGGCAGCTATTGACGATTGCGGCTTTGAAGTACTTGCAACCCCGTCAATCCGATGTTGATCTACGACAAAATCCACAGCACCTAACCAAGTCGTCGAAAGACCAAGACCCATACCAAACCCCCCTCGCCTCCCCAACTCATCCCTGAGATTCATCAGAGAATGCATCCGTCTCATATCAAACCCCCAAATCCCCACTTCAGTAATCCACCCCCTCCCCAGCCACCCAAGATCATTATCATCCTGCAAAACCAACTGCCTCGTCGGACACACTTCAATAGCATCCATATACAGCATAATCTCCTCGCTCGTCAACTCCGCAACCTCCCTCTCAGAAATTGGGTGTTGGTGAATCGTTACTTGCGCAGGTGTACCGAACCACCACGACTCGCCCTTGATGAAGTGGCCTTCTTCTATGGCGTGTGAATGGGGGAAGGTGGCGTTGAAGATTACGCGGGATTGTTTGCAGCCGGGGGTGCAGGAGCGGAGGAAGTAGATGCGTTTTCCGAAGAGGAGGGGGTTTATTGGGGGTTGGCGGGTTGAGGTGTCGATTAGGTGGTTTGGGTTTTTGGGGTGGGAGGTCTTTTTGTGTTGGTCTGTTATGTCATTGCGCGATGATGTGGTCGTGCCTGGATGGAGTTGTAAGGGCTGTGCGGTGGCGGGTATTAGAGCTTGGGGATTGAAGGTGTCGAGCTGGAGGTTTGTATTTGGTGTGGCGTTGAGTGAGGTTGGCGAAGGAGCTATCGAATGGGCTTGCACCAATTCCTGAGGGCCACTGAAAGGTATCTGACTGCCGTTTTTGGGAAGTGCATTAGGAAGCATAGGAACTACACCTGTCGCTTGGTCTATTCCTGGTGCTGAGTACTGTTGACTTGGTACCACCAAATCGGACATAGCAGACGCCATAGGGATTTCCCATTGTGTCTGCGAGGTTACGAGGTTTTCATAGTAACAACGCCCGTCTTGAGACCAGGCACGCCAGCCTCGAGGAAGAATAGGAGGTTCGACTTTTGATGATGTGACTGGGGCGTTTGCGGCTGGTATGATTGGGCTGATCGTGGCCGACTGTGTCGCTGGAGCAGGAGTGTGCGTAGGAGCCAAACCAACGTCTCCAAATCTCGGAATCGTTGTTTTGATGTCCTCGTACGGACCGAGCACTGTTGAAGTTGCTGCTTCCCCTGTAGTATTTTTGCCATTTGTGGGTTTCGCTGGCGTTGTTCCAATTGGAACCTTTACGGGTGGCTCTGAATTGGCCATTTTATGATCGCGAGAGCCATGAGCGGTCTTGACTGGTGCCAAATCAGCACTGACAATATCTGCCTTGATAACACTGCTTTTGCGAGCACCTGTTCCTGGTTCGTTGTTCGTAACACGATCAGTGGTGCATTTCAACAACGAACTATCTTCAGCAGTCCGAGAAATTGAAGCTTCATTGCCGTGGGCACTGTCCCCGTCATCTTTAGTTATTTGGCGTAGTGAACGACCAGGACCTGCAAAGGGCGAGACTGCGGGTTTCTTGCCCAGCCTATAACCAGTACCTAGGACTTTGTTAGCGAGAGGATGTTATACTCTTACTGTGGTCTTTGTAAGATACTATCATTAATTACTCACCTGGATTGATGACGGGCATGCTTGCTACAGTCTTTTCAGCAAGAAACTTTTTCGCGTACAGGTTTAGTGGTGTTAAACGTAGCCAGTATGGGTAAAAGCTTGGAAGCGAGATAATGAGCAACTATGAAAAATGTGGGAGATTGGTGTAGATGAATTTATGCGGACTTCTGTATGTGATCATTTGAAGTAATCTCATGACTCTGTGCATCATTGGTATGAACACGAAGGACACTTGTGATAGAGATCCTGATATTTTGACTGCAGGTTTGGTCTTTGATACTGGATTTTCGTACAGTTGGACGTGCTAGTGTCTCTAAGCAGTATCCTTGAGCGTTGGCGGGAGTGTGAACATTGGGGAAAAGTCAACTTTCCCAGAAACCTCTCCCATAGTCCGAATATTGGATTTTAGACGCAAGAAAACGATCGTTTGGATACGACGATTAATACGTGGAGAGATGTTGAATGATAATCTGGAGAAGCTGGCGGGCTAGGTTTTGGAGATTCGATTTATTTTTGCATGTCTGGCCACTAGGACTTGTGCTAAAGCGGTACCCCTGAGAGATAAAACGCTTTAAAAGAAGCTGTTTACTTGATGAAACTTGCGAGTGAAGTTCAAGGGATTCGAAGTCCCTTAGAGAACCGAGACCGAGCGTGGTCAGACCCTGAATATCTGCTAGTAAGATCTTATCAAATCCCTGAGAACGCGAGGCCTCCCCACGCGCTCACACGGACAACACCCCAGTGGTCTCGCTCTAAGAAATTCGCTGCATTCGGGAGAAATACAGTAAAGAGAGCCATGCTCTTCTACTGCCCACCAAGACGTACAACATGAGTTTCCCTGGACGTATACTCGCCTCGAAAAACATCTTCAAACCCGCCTTACACTACCTCTCGAACCTCGATCCTTCGAACCCAACACCCTCGACTCCCCAGCAGAAATATGCGGACCTAAGTGACATAGACAACTCACCTCCGGGACCGTCAAATACCCAATACATGGCCCCACTGAGGCCATGGCATTCTCGCGACTCGTCGGGGGAATTGGACCATGCTGGCGGAATCCCCTTGATAGATTACTCGAGGACGCCCTCTCCTTCGCCGTATAGAACGAGGACGAGAAGTGCTACACAAAGTGAGGATGAAGATGAAGCTGTGCCTCTGTCGCTGAGGCCACTTGTTGCGGACCGAGGGGACGATGTGGATGAATCGAGGAAGAATTGGTGGAGGATCATCACGAATAGTGGGAGCTTAGGAGAGTTCTTGTTTGGGACGTGGCTGGGCTGGCAGGCTTGGGTGTGTCTGTTGATCGTATGGAATATCGGTGTTGGGTTTACTCTGACATTGATGAATCGATTCATTCTTTGGAGTGAGAAAGGAGACATCTTTCGTTCGTGGACAAATGCTTACGTTTCACGCAGCCGGCACGTACAAGTTCCCCTATCCTCTGGCTGCGACATTCATACAGCTCGCCTTTACGCATGGCTTCCTCCTGCTCGCTGCAAGTATCACAAGAGGTCTGGCAAATCCACTCAAGAAGATTGGGTTCTCAGCCTTGGTAGCACCTGCATATCCCAGTATATCATCGCGCCCAAGTGAGCATAGGATTCGAAGATTCAATCCTTTCCGACTCGTGACCTGGATTTTCGACAAGTCGGGAGGGATAGCAGGAGGTGGGCTACTAGATTTTGACAGAAAGACGGCATGGAGTGTACTTCCTTTAGCACTCGTCTACGTTGGCAAGGTCGTCCTGAGCAACATCTCCTATGCGTATGGACTCTTTGCGACTGCTATCGATCGCTCAAACTGACACGTAGCTAGATATGCGCCTCTATCCCTCTACTCCCTCTCTCGCACTCCGACCACCCCAATAACTCTCATCTTGACCTCCCTCCTTACTCGAACAAACCACTCCATCGCAACACTCAGTTCCACTCTCGTCGCCGCGCTCATGCTCATGACTGCATCCATCCGCCGCTCCGAGCGCCTGATCTGGGAGCCCATCGTCGCTGGCGTCTTCTCCACCCTCTTCGTGTCCCTGTATCCCATACTCCTCCTCCTTACCCATAAGCAACTCACAACGCGCCAGGTGCCACACTCTGATGTTCTGAGCTCCTACGAGCCAGCGAGTCTGAGCGCAGGCAGGGGAGCCCAAATGCCAGGTTCCGGCACGAGAGAGGAAACGAGGGCGTACTGGCAGTTGTTACATTACACATCCATGCTCTCACTCATGATACTATCACCTCTTCTCGTCCTGAGCGGAGAGCTCCAGGATATCCTAAGAAACTGCTATTTTCTAGACGTCCCTTGGTTCTGGTTCCTGTCTCTCCTGGGCGGACTGGCATCCTTCGCCGTCTTCTCGACGGCGCTGGCGTTTGTGAGAGCTACGTCACCGTTGACAGGCGTCTTTGTGGGTGTCCCACGGGCAGCGTGGCAGATGGTTGTCTTGGAGCGCTTCAGATTACCGGTCCATGCGTGGGTGGGTGTGGGGATCTGCTGGTTGAGCAGTCTCTGGTTCGTCTGGGTGAGGAGGGAGGAGAGTCGGAGATGGGAGTTGAGACGGATTGGGAGGGAGAGAAGGTGAATGTGCCATTTGTACTGTTTTGAGTATTTACGAGTTTAGCAGAATATGAGAGATGGATATTTGACGAGTTAGTCGTTCTATCGAGTGCTGTTCTTTACTCACCACACCGGTCTTAGGTTTGTTTCTCGTTCATGACAGCTTTCTGTCTCGTCAGATCCTTCGCCATTAGCAGCTGAATATCTCTATCGAAAGAGGTCTTGCGTTCAATCTTCACAACCCTCTTCGAAAACCCCAGATCTGCCATTTCATCTTCCATCACCGTTCCTTCCATCCATCCAGAATTCTCACATTAAGCTGACCCAATTCCGTGTCGTGTGTACTGTTGTTCTTTGTCCTGGGTGTTTGCCTTCTTTTTCCAACTACCCTCTTCGTCGCTCCGTCGCTCCGTCGCTCTCCCATCCTTCTCTATCCTTCATTTCTTGGCCCTTCCCGTTTATCTATCCGAAACCCAAAACCCACGGGCAAACACCAATGAATATCACTACTCACTGCCTTACTCACTCATACAAAAACAAGAAAAGGGGGAACCTAAACCCAAACTCTACCTCTACCTCTACATCTACCTCTTCCTCCACACCAGCCAGCCAGCGAGCCAGCGAGCCAGCCAGCCAGCCAGCAAGTCAGCCAGCGAGCAAGCAAGTCAGCCAAACAAACACACGCACGCGTCTCCGCTAGATCCAAACATAGCATCGTATCGTATCGTATCGTATTGTATCGTATCGTATCGTATCATATCGCAAGCAAAAGAAGGCAAGGAAAGCAAAAGAAGGGAGGGAGACGAAATGAAAGCCACCACCACCGCCGCCACCGCCGTCGTCGTCTCGATACATCGCGATACCGTAATAGTTGTTTGGTTGTTTGGTTGTATGGTGGGTTGATTCATAGATTTATAGACTCGTGTTTTCGTATAATCGTGTTTTCGTATAATTGAATGAGTCATCATATCCCTTCCTCCCTTCCTTCCTTCCTTCCTTCCTAAACGAAGAAGTATTTTCAACCGATATCTTCTTTCTCCTACCTAGAGCCCGGAAAGTGTACAGAACCTACCCTCAAGCGAGATGAGAAGGCGAGACGGAAAGGAAGATGCACACGACGGTTTCTCGTTGCGCAAAAGAGTCACTGCACTACACTACAGTAGACAAACAAAAACACACAAACATAAACACAAACACATTCATCAAACCCCCTACGAAAAAAATAAGTAAAGCCACGAATCAGATATTTATTCGATTCCCACGCTCTAGCTCTCTAACTAGCTAGCTAACATGCATGCTAACTAACTAGTTTGCTAGCTAGTGAAGTTCTATCCGAAGACCCCGTGGCGAAAGAGGTTCTCTCAGCAGCATAATGAGAAGTAATCATCGTCATCATCAGCTTACATCCAAGAAGAACCCGATATCGATATGTCGAGATCGAGTTAAAGGTGAGTAGGGAGGTCTGACGGTAGTCAGAAACCTCTTAGAGTCACCCCTCCGTCTTCCCCCCAATCCTTTTCACCCTTCCCGCCCCGACAACCAAACCAGCGCCATGCATGCAACAGTGAAGGTCGTAAGATACGTACAGTGAAAGAAGTTTGGATACCACGACGCCATTCATAATGCTCCAACGCTCAAAGGCAAAATCGAGAAACAGCAAATTATGTTTTAAGAAGTTCATTGGATGGATGGAAGGAATTGAAGGTCATTACCTAATCACACCCCATCCCTCGACGGCACCCAACCCCGTCACCTTCTCCTTCTTCTTGAACGCGTTCCAAAATCTCAGCGTCTCGTCACCGGCGCCTGTCACGATGACCTGACCATCCGGGCTCATGGCGAGGTAGAGCACGCGATACGTGTGCCCGGTGAGACTCACGACCTGCTCCATCTTCGGATACTTCCACACGATGATCTGGTTTTGGGAGTATCCGTGCGTCGAAACGATTTCGTTGCTGTTCTTGCTCCAGGCGAGATTGCACACTTGCGAGCCGGTGTCGAGACTGCTGATGAGGTTGGCCGGTGCTGTCGGCGAGGAGGGTTCGTCTGAGAATGCTGCTGCCGCGGATATCGACGAGGATCCGTTGGCTGACATCTGGGTGTTCCAGAATTTGATGGTTCGATCTGCGGTACCTCCTCCACTTGCTAACAGACCCCTTTGGTGAGGACTCCAAGCGATTGCTTTCACAGCAGCGTTGTGCTCTGCCCACTTGTAAGTCGGTTCTGCGTTCAGCTTGTCCCAGATCATGAGCTTGTTGTCGTTGCCGCCCGATGCCAATTGACCGTCCTCGGTGTTCCACTTCAGCCCGCAGACCTCCTGCTTGTGACCAGTCAATTTCGACAGCCACTGGTCAGGTGCGCGCACATCACGATGGTAGATGTGTCGATCGCGTGATCCGGAGGTCAGTATGTGCTCATTCCACGCCAAAGCCCCCACCCTGGCAGTGTGTCCAGTCATGGTCCGTAATCTGCGCTGACACGTAGCATCCCAGATTTGAACCATTCCTTTTCCCGTGCCAATCGCGATATGTGAACCCCGTTGAATCCAGTTGACACTTGTAACTGTATCGTCTGTCAAATCGCATAGTTTCGTCACTCGCCCTGATGTTGAATTCCACATATACACACACGATCCCAGTCCCACACCCAGTATGTTCTGGCTTCCCCAATCCACAAGATTGAGGTAGAAATCATCAGCCAGGTCTGGCGCATCGAGAACTTTGTATGGCACTTTGCTGACAGTGCGAGGCGTTTTTCGTGGGCTCAGTAGCATTTTCTGCGAACTGAATTTGACCGGCGATAAGCTATACATTTCCGAGTTTGGGTTCATATTTATCCGCCTGCTCGAGGGTGTGCGGTTCGGGGTAGAGAGAGAATTTCGGTGCGGCGTCGAGAACGTGAAAAGGTTCTTGTGAGGCGTTGAAGGGGTCATGGCGGGACCGGGAAAGAGTGACGAAGTGGGTGGTGGTGTTTGCGCTCTGCTGCTATCGTGTGATGCCTGCGGTATCGATGTGTCGAACATTTCGGCTCGTAGCAAGGAGGAAAAGGTTCGGTCCGCGAGGTTGTCTGTAAATTGTCAGCGCCAGGTCAGTGAGGGTAGCACAAATTGCCTACTCTTTTGAAAGTCAAGTTCGCCGTTCGATGCCCGCTTTGATCTGGTAGCTGGAGAGCTTTCGTCTTGCAACACTTGGTATCTCACAGAGGGATCTTCGGTTGTCCGATTGGGGATGAATCTAGGCGCAAAGTCAGTATTCGTCCATCAAGCTCGCCGCAATGGCAACCAGAAGCTCACCTGTCGCCAACGATCCTTTGACGCTTGTTCCGCCTCGGACTTGCTTCCGGCGTCCTTTCCCGTTGTCTCCCAGCCTGCTCAAAGTTCTCCAATGCGCGACTCAAAGCTGATGCATCGATAGGTTGTGTGCTTGCGCTGCGCACTGGATCTGGCAGCCGTCGGCGCATGTCGGTGGGAGGCGTCCTTGACTCTGGAGGCGAAGGGAGGGTAGGCGTTTTCAGATCGCTGGAGCCGTTGTGTAGCGAGTTGGGTTCAAGTTGCGACATTTTGCTTATCGGTTGTTTGTTGATAGAGGCAGATACGATGTCCCGTTGGAGGAGGGGGCTGTAGATAGCGGCGTGGACGAATATCGATAGCGAGATGTTATTAAACAATGGCTAAGTGAATGCGCAGTTGATTCTGGGAGTGTCGGGACGAAAGTTGTCCTGTTGGTGTGTTTTTGAACAATATGGAATTGTGTTGTCGCGAAGGGTTGTTGACGCCGCGTGGGGTCGATGTTGGCAGGGTGAGCAATGAATGTTGTGCAGCTTCGAAATCCGGATCTCTTGTCAGCCCTGCGATGGGAAAGGAATGTTGTTGTCGGGCTGGATATGGGTTGGGTAGGGCGGGTGATGATATGGGATGGAGATGTTTGGCCGTCGTCTAAGAGGGCCAAGATGGGCCGTTGGTTCGGCGTCGGTCGGGAGATTGATCGAGTGTTTACCCTGCAGGGAAAGAAAGGGGACCGGTCCAGATGTCAACGACTTTGTATCTTCCTCGGGATGGAGAATTGAAGCTGTGGAAGTCGAGGGACAGTGGGATGGCCAGTTTTGTTGATTTCAGACACGTCCATGGGCCGGAGCTGGCTCGCAGTTGTTTTGATCGAGTTCACGCGTGAAGTTCCCGATCGATTGGCTGGCAGTGGAAGCTGTGATACTCAGGGATGAACATGTGCGCTAACGGCTGTGGGGTGGATGGAGATGGAGATGGAGATGGATACCTATGGGGGAGAAAGACGTTGATATAGATATAGGAAGAGACCAGGACCAATGTTATAGGGAACCGCTATTGAGTTATTGTGTCCATTGTTCATTCTTCGTCTTCACACTCCATTCCACAATACCGAGACTTGCAGCTGATACAGAACCTGATCCATTGTCAGGCAGAACCGTGTCTTACACATTCCGGCTGGATAAGGCAATCCGTGTCTAACAGCTCCAACCCGTGGTGGTTGTGGTATCTGTCGATGTTTTAGCTGTGAAGATGGCGTCCAGCCCGGTGTGGAGATGCAAAAGTCCCTGGCAGCATCATTCTCAATATTCTCCCCGTGGACTACTTGGCAATGGCTTGGTTCAAGGGTTCGAGCATCCCGCTCTCGGTTAGTTGTCGTATCGGCGTTAAGAGTTCGAGCTCTTCAATTGTGTCCGCCAGCTTTCAGCATCACAATACATGTTGTTTCGTTTGATTTTTAGAAGCAGCAAAGCACATAGCCACAATCCAGTCCGGAACAACTTTGCATACCACTCCATAAGAGCCATGGCTTCTATCCAAGCCGCCCAGGATTTCCTGACCTTCGTCGATGCTTCACCAACACCCTTCCATGCTGTTCACTCGGCCAAAGAGAAGCTTGAGAAGGCAGGATTCAAGCTCATCAAGGTCGAAACCCCTCTTCCCCGAACAAACTACAGTTTTAACACCCTACAGGAACGCGATCCATGGTCATCTACCCTCCAACCGGGCGGCAAATACTACCTCACCCGAAATGGTTCCACCCTCGTCGCCTTCGCCATCGGTGAGAAATGGAAGTCTGGAAACCCTCTGGCCATGATTGGCGCTCACACCGATTCATGTACTTTCCGCATCAAACCCGACTCCAAGAGACAGTCGGACGGATTCATACAAGTTGGTGTTGAGGCGTATGGAGGCGGTTTATGGCATACCTGGTTTGATCGTGATCTTTCTTTGGCGGGACGCGTCATTGTGAAGACGAAGGATGGCAGTTTTGAGAGCAGACTGGTCAAGGTAGAACGACCAATTTTGAGGATTCCCACCTTGGCGATCCACTTGGAGAGACAGGACAACTTCCAGCCGAACAAGGAGACACACATGTTCCCAATTGCTGGCTTGGTAGCCGCAGAGCTGAATCGCGTAGGCAAGACGGAGGTCGACCAAGCAGCTGACAAGTTGGCCGAAACCACAGTCAAGGACGAGACGACCACTCCATACGAACCTATGAAACTGGTTACGGAACGCCATCATCCGTACATTGTGGAGATACTCGCAAAAGAAGCCAATTGCGCACCATCCGAGATCCAGGACTTTGAAATCGTCCTCTACGACACTCAGAAGGCAGCTTTGGGCGGTCTCAACGATGAGTTCATCTATTCTGCCCGCCTAGACAATCTCGGAATGACCTATTGCGCAACTCAATCCTTAATCGAGTCCCTCGCCGCGCCCTCTGCGTTGAAAGACGACCCCACAATCCGGCTGATCGCCCTCTTCGATCACGAAGAGATCGGCTCTCGAACAGCTCAAGGCGCCGACTCAAATATGCTTCCAGTGGTGATTCGCCGCCTCAGTGTTTTCCAACCAAGCTCGACTACTGAGTCAGACTCTTCCTATGAACATGTCGGCGAAGAGGGCAGCACAGCTTACGAGCAAACACTGTCCAAATCCTTCCTCATCTCAGCAGATATGGCACACTCAGTTCATCCAAACTACCCAGGCAAATACGAAGCAAGTCATAGACCAGAAATGAACA
Source organism: Venturia effusa (assembly GCA_007735645.1). Taxonomy (NCBI): domain Eukaryota; kingdom Fungi; phylum Ascomycota; class Dothideomycetes; order Venturiales; family Venturiaceae; genus Venturia; species Venturia effusa. The sequence goes on along the minus strand of CP042191.1, from coordinate 674,335 downwards.
AAGGAACCGTCATCAAGATCAACGCAAACGCTCGCTATGCCACCAACTCCCCAGGCATTGTACTCCTCCAAGAATGTGCGCGCCGAGCGAAGGCTGGTTCATACCCTGCCGGTGCCGCAGCAAAATCATCCTCAGGAGTTCCACTCCAGCTATTCGTCGTCCGCAATGACTCGTCGTGTGGATCAACTATTGGCCCGATGCTTTCAGCGGCCTTGGGAGCGCGGACGCTCGATCTGGGAAATCCGCAATTGAGCATGCACAGCATTCGTGAGACGGGTGGCACGCACGATGTGGAGTATGCCGTGAATCTCTTCCACAGCTTTTTCGAGCATTTTGGCGAATTGGAGAGCAAGTTTCTGATTGACTAGTATGTCCATCTCACCATGAGGGTGTTTGCGTGGATACTGATGCGAACGCTCAGTACGGACTCGAGGCTATGATTGAATCGAGTGAATGATGATATAGCGTGTCATATGAATGATGCCAACGAGATGAATGGAAAATGAATTGTAGAGTCCTTCCTCATTGGCGAGCCAGTCCGAGCGACCATGAGACTCAACACCAATGCCACGCGAACCCCCAAAAAGAGAAACGGAAAGAATTGGCACAACTCAGAATCGAACTGAGAATTGCAGAACTTCAAGGGGGGTACACGCCCAAGACTAGGAGCTAGTGTCGGCCGAAGCCATTTAAACCCCCAGATCCCCACTATTTGCACTTGGTGCTAAATTGCTCTTTGAGATCTGCTGTGCTAGCCATTACACTATTGTGCCTTTTCTGAAAAAATCTTCAGGGCGAGGGGTTTGTTATGGTGGGTAAGTGCTGAGTCGCGATGTGGGTGTATGGATGGTTTTGAGGGTATCCCTTTTCATCCACTTCTTTCTGCTCGTCAATCAATTCCACCTCTTCCTCTCGCTCGTCCTCCGCTTCGCTCGTCGTTTCACTCGTATTCTCCACTTTGAAGTGTTCTATTGCGTCTATCAGTATACCCTCATCGACGTCGTCGTCGTGTGTGGTCGTAGACGTGCTCCCACCCTTCCATCTTAAAATCTCGCCATCATATATCTCTTCAATCATCCCTTTCCTCTCTCGGAAATCCAAGTACAATATGTATGTACAAAACCAGAAACCAGCTCCTCTCTTCCAACCTGCCGCGATTAGCCGCAGAATTTCTACGACTTTCTCCGGCGCGGGGATGGTTCCTAGGGGGGTTTCATTGTATGTACCTGGAATATATCGCACTTTTCTTACTCTGACAAGGGTTTCTGGATAGTGGTATTGTATTTGCTGGATGTTGGTATAACGCTCGATTCAAGCGACTCGAGATATTCTCCGTTCCTCATGGGAGGTGGGCGGAGGACTTTGGAAATGGAGGGGTTTTTGGGATGCGCGATGACGGGTTCGTGAGGAGCTAGGGTTGGTTCTTTCGGTGTGTACGTGTGTGGATGGAATGTTTAGAGGTGGGTATCTTGTGAGTTGCCTTGCTGATTGATAAGGTTAGTGGGAGAGAGAGAGGGGGAGTGGGAGCTTTGATACTTCGAGTGGCTTCGTGTGGCTGTTAGGTGGTAATGAAGCCATGATTGAAACGGGACTTGGATTTGGATTCGGAGACTGAACGAGAGTCAGTGAAAGACAGGCAAATTGGCAATTGGAAGGAAGATTATGTAGAGATGAGGTTCAAGGGACCTGGGATGAGATGGGATGCGATTGGATGAGGCGTCGTACCGTTGAAGTGGAAAGAATACAATCAGTATCACTACAGCCTGAGATCAAAGAGTGCGCGTGAATCTCAATATCCCCTTCGATTTCATCTCTAAATTCCATACCAATTCTCCTCGCCCTCACCCTCTTCCTCTTCCTAACCAACGCCCTCGCCAACGCAATAACACTATATCATGCAGCTTGGAACACCAATATCAAATCAGACCTCTCTGCGACACGATTGTTTATCCTCCATTCACATCAACATTACATTCAATTGCCCGCGGAAATCTGATTTTGCAATTCGCGTTGTCTACTATAACAATGACTTTGACCTCCGAAAAATGATTTCGCGATTGTCGACTACATCCCCCTCCTCATCCACCCGATTGCACTACACTACACTGTAGCTGTAGATGTAACTGGTTTTGTCGTTGTAGGCGGTCGTTGCTGTTTGGGTTGAATTGTTGGTTTTTGTTCACAATCCCTCCGACCTACTGAGCTACTGAGCTAATGAGCTACTGAGCTAATGAGCTACTGAGCTAATGAGCTACTGTGTCTCGTTCTGGTATTTTTCTTCGGGTTTTTGAGAGGGATGGGGCGCTGGGGCGTTGGGGATGAGTTCTTGTGGTTTTTGCTGGATTGTAGGACTTGCTGGATTCTGGTAAGATTACTTGTTATTGTGTGATGATTTGTGTTCTTGTTGGATTCTGGTAAGATTACTTGTTGTTGTGTGATTGATTTGTGGGTTGAAAGATTTTTTGGGCGATGATGATCAAGAAGAGGACGATGAAGAGGGGTGTGATGGTAAGATGAGGATGATGATATTCGAGTCGTGATAGGAGCAATACAAAGGAATGGATAAGTAACTTCGTAGGCAGGATGGCTGGAAGAAAGGCCCACGCCACGAGAGGCTACGAGAGTGAGAGTTGTAATCAATTTCTCATCCCCATCCATCATCCCCCTTCACACAAAATATCCCAAGTCACTCCTAACTACCTACCCTACCTACCAACTACCAACTATCCCGTCAGAGCTGCAACACGCTCAATAAAACTTACCTTACTATCTTACCACCTTTCTACCTTTCCACCTGCATACCTACATACCTACAGCATCCCATCGGCTCAAACTCGGCCCCTTACAGAAAAACCACCAACCACCGACGTCATACCTCGTCCTCGTCGTCCCGTCCCGCGTCTTCTCCCATCCCCAAACTCCAATCATTCCCAGCAGCAACAGCGCAGCAACACTGCAGCACCGCACTTGATAAAATGACGATAAGGAAATCCCGGGTCTAACTACGTTGTACTGCAAGGGAGGAACAACAAGAGCATTCTGGGATATATCCGCGCATATTCTCTATCTATCATTGGCCGAACACCTCGGACTCTCGACGCGATAGCGACGGGAACGATATCGGAGCAAACGGCAGGGATTGATGAGCTCATCATTAGGTATTCATTGAGCACAGGGCAGAGGATATGTTTTTCTGTGGAGTAGGATTTGACGGGGTTCCGACCTGGTGATTACTCGGTTCTTTGGTGGAGGCATGGGTTCGGGGATGGATATGTCGTGGGTATGAGGTGACTCTGGGAGTCTGGGTTGCTTTGTTCTAGAAGCATGGTTTCACGTTGTGGTGACTAAGCTTTGGGAGGTTGCGGGCACTTCCATGGTTATATAGAGCTATTCATAAAAGTTCATTGATTGTGAAGGGACGTTTTGGTACAGCAAGCAAGCAACATTCTTCAGTCATTAACGAGTTCTGATTCCTTGCAAAAAAGAATGGCACCAGGAATGATGGCTAGCGAGGCCCGACAGGCATGTCTATCTACCTAGACCACCATCAACCTCTCTTGTACGAAGAGCAAAAACCTAACAGAAAACAGCCTCAGGACGAATGGCTCCTAGAACAAGGCTTCTCAGCCAACGTGCCCCTCCTCGATCTAGCTTCTCACCAAAAACCAGACGGCTCGCTCAAAGAAGAAGAAGAGGCAGAAACAAGCGGCGCATTTGAACCGGATTATCCCCACGACACCGACGGTACATCTGAAGACCGCGCCACCGTCTTCGCCGAAGAGCGCGCCGGTTGGGAGGGGTATATAGAATGGGAGGATTATCCGGAGAAAAAGGCCAAGGCGGCTGCGATTTTGGAAAGTAGGATCTTCCCGCCACCGCCCGAGTTCCAGTTCGGGAACCTGCCGACGACGAATCCCGTTCTGGAGGGTGTGAGGTGGAAGATGTGGCACAAGGCTGTTGGAGGACCTTTGACGAGCGTGCCTGAGGAGAGTTGGTTGAGGGTTGTTCAGGAGAAACATCCTGATATGCTTCACCTCTTGGAGTTTCCCTACAACGGTGAGGCCCCGAAGGTAGGATTTTGAGATTGTCCGGCCAGCCGCTTGCTGACAGTAATAGCGTCTCGTTACTGCCAAACCAATCACACCGAATCCACTGCATTTTGTTCGGAACCATGGAGGCATTCCTAACATCGAACCTGAAGCGTTCGAGTTAAGACTGGATGGCCTTGTTAAGAACCCTATGAAGCTTTCCTTGGCGGATTTACAAAATGAGAGCCTATTCCCACGGCAATCGACGCTGGTGACGATGCAGTGTAGCGGAACCAGACGTATCGAACAGATCAATGAGTACCCCGGTGAAGGCGACGAGATGATCAACGCACCATGGGCTGAAGGCGCAATCGGAACTGCGAAGTGGACCGGCGTGAGCTTAAAGAAAGTGATCAAGCACTGCGGAGGCTTGATCGATGGTGGTAAGCACGTCGAATTGTATGGAGCGGATACGTACTTCAAACAGGTAAGCGAAATAATCGAGCATGAACTCACCCAAGTTAATGCAAAAGGTAGAAAAAGGTGATGAACTACGTGGTCAGTGTGCCATACTCCAAAGTCAGGATCAACGAGGTCCTGCTGGCCTGGGAAATGAACGGCGAGCCTCTCCCAAAGATTCATGGAGCACCATTGAGAGCTGTGGTGTATGGCTATATTGGAGCACGGTCAGTGAAATGGCTTTACAGGATCAAAGTGATTGATCAGCCTTCACGAGCTCCCGTCCAGTCCAAGGAATATCTCTACTTCAACAGCCAGGTTGGCAAACATAATCAAGCTTACTCGATGGGAATAAATATACAAGAGATGCCAGTCAGTTCGGCCATTATGGAACCGTGGTCCAAACAGGTCGTTGTCCATGAGGGCAAGATTACTGTGAAAGGGTGGGCGTACTCGGGCGGGGGGCGATGGCCGGAGCGTGTGGAAGTTTCTTCCGATGGTGGTTATACCTGGTACGAGGTATGTACAACGCTAGATTCTCGACTCTTAGTCATGGTGGACTGATTGTGCGCAGGTGCCATGGGAGAATCTCAGCGAGAAGCACAAGTTCTCCTGGAGAACCTGGCATATTGATCTGCCTGTTGATGCTGAGGGATGGATGGAGCTGACTGTTAGGTGCTGGGACAACTCGCTAAACACACAGCCTACCTTCGTGCGCTCCGCCTGGAATTGGGGGCTGCATGTCACCAGTTCATGCCATCGGGTGAAGATCTACAGTGTCAACAAAGCCAAAGAAAGGACACGTCGCCGGCTGCAAGAGTTTGAGGAACGTAACGAGCCTTTCCTACCTCTGACCAGGCCCACAGAGTTCGCCACTCAGAGTCCTGAGGATTACGAGGCATTCTGGCAATCGCATCCGCCGAGAGACGTTGACGACTGAGAAGAAGGCGAACTTGCAATAAAAGGCGATGTTTAGATTGATTCGATATGTGCGCCGAGCTGTTTCGGAAGCTTGCACGGTGGTTTCCTGCCAGAACTGTCCCCGAGGAAACCACAAGCCTTGCATTTCACCTTTAGGAGACAATAACATAGTCGCTCCTGAAAGACGCGTGAACTTCCTGAAAGACGCGTGAACTTCCTGAAAGGTGCGTGAAATGTGGGCCGGCTAAGTGACTTGTACGTTGCTCCTGAAAGTTCAAAGTCAAGCTACAATGGTTCTGCTGTGCCTTAAGAGTAAATTCCGAAGGTATGCTAAAATTCGAAACTTCGAGTCATTCCCAGGCTGGAGTCATGTGGATTGCCGCGCGTTGACCTCGCAGGATATGATTCGGTCCGATACGCGCCTTTGATTGTGGCCATTCTTCTTCGGTACAGATGTAGGTTATTTCCGCGTCTCTTAGTGTTCTTTACCACACGAAAGATGTGGAGATGATGCTACGACGAAAGATTGATTGACAGCTGGAGTCTGGAGAGTGAAAGTGTCCAAGGAAGAGGCAGAATTAGAGGACGCAGGCCGAGAACTGGCCATGACTCTGTCACCATGGGCGAGGATTTCATGGCCGTCCCAAGATAGTGGCCAATCGACAAGAACGGCAGTCGATAGAGTGAGGACTGCTGTTGGGGATACTTGTTCGTCCTGCCGCCTTCCGTGATAGTGCTTCGATGCACGCATGGCTGGTCTCTCTGGAGTCGTGAAGGATGAAACACAACAGACTGCCTGCATGTGAAGACGTTTTTCAGCATTGAAGGTGCATCGCAATCCCCCCACTGCGAGCTAGAAGATCCTAGACTTGTTAGTCAACCAGAATCAGTCCATGGCGGGTTGAATGCGAAACAGGAAGATACAGCGGCTGTCCATCCCTTGCAGAATGAGGTAGGATAAGATGGTGAGGCTGGTGAGGTGGCTGGTGTCATATGCTGGGAGGAACGGCCCATTGTGTGGGAACAACCGTTGCAAACAAACTTCGTAGACAGTGATGGTATCTTGCAGAAGGGCTCAAAGAGAAGGTGATTGTAATAGTACTGGAGGCGATGGTTCGTATATCCGTAGTCAGTAAGATTCCCTACCTGTGTGGAAGATGATGGCGACGAGATCCTCAGGGTCAAGCCGTGATGTTCGCAAGGTGGCATCAGCTAGTCCGACTGGAAGATTCAGGAACAAAACCTCCAACCACCGGACACGGTTCACCCCCAACCTCCCTCGAATGTCGCTCCACGTCGCCCACACCAGCGTCTTTTGCTACGGTGAGATATCCAGCCATGACGAGCATACCGGATATCCTCATTACGTCGGCGAAGGATCCAAACTCCTAGAGCTACTCACGGCCGCACGACCTGCTTTTCCATACTCAAGAGAACAAGCACTGATATCTCTAGTGTGTGGTAGGAGTAGTAGTGCTGCAGACGACGAATGAGAAATGGCCACATTTGGCGAACACGCCTCAGCAAGTGCAAGTCCAACCAACCACACGGCAAGAATTTACTGCAGCAGTCCGGTATGCAGTATCTGGCCCAAGTTTGTCTCCGCTGTACCTATTTCCGGTCTCCATTTCTCCAGATTTGCCTTAGTGAAGGGTACCTGTGTCGACAGCGGGCCCCGCCACTTCCGTACCGTCGATTCACTGCAGCAGTATCACCGAAGAAGACACAGATCACAGAATAATGAAAGCCAGGGCCAGGGCCCAGCATCGAGGTGGCCGTGGGCCTCCCCTTGAATCGTTCGCCAAGGCTGAGCTACTGCGATCACGAAACCATCATCCATTTCTGGTTAGGTGCTCAAACCGTCCGCTGATTCAACCTGAATTCCTACTAGTATGCAACGGCTGCTCCCCACCTCGCCATCACCTCTGCAAGCGTCATATTGTGAAGGGAAGAATGCAAGAATGCATGCAGCATGAAGAGGCAATCATCCAGACCTTTTGCCATGCACGAACTGATCCTGAAGATTGCCCAAACTGATTGCAAAGTTGCCCGTTCTCCAGTCTTTTGATTCGGGAAGTCTCTACCTTACAACACTCAGGACTCAGGCAGCGAGAGCATGTGGCCGCCTCCATCCGTTATGAGAGTCCGTGGACCCACCTCTGCACGGTCGCCAACCTCCAGAAATATAGCAGAATGTTTACCAACAGTATGATTCCGTCGAGCCTTGCAGATATCGGGGAAATAGATGATTGCATACTTCTACCCCGTCAGCCGCAATTGTCCGATCACACCTCCATTTTGATCTGCACAGAATCGCGTTTTTCCCTTTCGCGGGGTCCATCTGGTTTGAGACTTTTCAAGCCTACTGTACCAACGAGTCAGCGGTGCCATCTTCTAACGATGGTATGTGCAGCTCTTGAGAGCTTGCTGCGAAGCGGGAAGAGGCAATGATGCATAGTCCCACGCCTCGCCCTATTGACGACTTGTTTCGGTCCTGCACACGCTGTTTCGAACGATCCTTTAGCTCCGCCCACGTAAACATACACTATGAACGTAAGTACCCATCTATGACACCAGGTACCCTGCGTGAAGTCTTCTTTCTCTTGATACACCCATTTTCTGTGCCAGGTTGTTGGTTTTGTTCTTTGTCAATTGTTTTTTTAATTTGTAATTCTTGTCATTGTTCGATCGATGACCACGATGGACACATTGACCGGACCTGTGCAGCCACTCAACTATATCTCGATTATTGCCATAGTACTTCAAGTCTTCTCGACAGCGTTTCTTGCACTAAGACTATACTCTCGAATTTCACGGAGAAGCGGAAGGGCAGGGACCGATGACGCTCTCCTTATCGTTGGCTGGGTGGGTTATGCTATCACATTGAAACAGTTTCCACAATCTGATGAGCGAACAGCTTTTCGGCTCAGTCCTCACCTCATTCGCGATACTGGGTAAGACCTCAGAATATCGAAAGAGTCTTCGACCGTTCACTGATGAGAACAGGATCTCTGTTTTGGGGATACAATCGACATGTTTCTGATGTGCCCGTCAGCCAGTTGTCGCAGGCCGCGTTTGTCAGTTTCCCCTTGGTGATCGTGTCTAATGGCTCTTAACAATATTCCAGGCTGGCTGGCTGATTGAATTGTTGTTCATCCTTGCATCGTCTTTTAATAAACTATCGGTTTTTCTGCTATACCTCCGACTTATCAACATCTTCAATAACCGCGGTCTAATGTGGGCCACACGAGCCTGTCTTGCATTCGTGGTTTTGTTCATGCTCGTCTTCACCATCATACCTCTGGCCAAATGCCAGCCCATTTCTGCCAACTGGGACATGTACAATCCGACTTATGCCAAGCCGTATGTGTGTATTGACGACAGCATCACCTGGCCCCTTGCCGCTGCGCTCAGTGCTGCAACCGATTTGGCCGCCGTCATCATCCCCCTGGTTATTCTTAGTGGTTTACGCAAGCCAATGAAGCAGAAGTTAGGTTTGTACTCAGTGTTTGCTGTTGGCTTTCTGTACGTTCTTCTCCTTCCCATATCACATTTGGATTGCTTACTCGAACGTGCAGCGTTGTTGGGGCTGGGATAGCAAGGACAGTGCTTGTCACCCAGCTGGTCCAGACGAAGAACGACTTCACTTGTACGTTCACATTGTTCTTGCACCATATGTCGCCATGAACTGACCATAATGTTCCATAGGGATCGGAGGCCTTGCAATTATAGCCTCCCTTTTCGAGTATCACCTCGCGCTCATGTGCGCCTGCGCCCCCTCTTTTCGACAAGTATTCTTAGAAGTCTCGCACATGATATCTGCTCGTTCATCGGACATCACCGAGAAACCCCGCACAATTCAAACGAATGACAGTCAGAGGCCAATCACTTCACTTTCCTTCCGCGAAGTGCACACAAGTGGGTTAGGCAATGGTCCTGGTGAACGATCCACATCTCCTCTCGTCGCTGTCGCTTATGAGCCTGGCACCCCTGGAATCCCGATACACCTCGATATATCATTACAAAGTCCATTAAGGTTTCCCAGTGCCGTATGGAGAACTAGCTCGCCAGACAACCTCGATAAATTGGGCCTACGCCGCTCAGGTCTATCATCAAGGGTTACGCTATGTTCCGGTCCTCGCACAGCAGGGACATCTATTGTCGATCGTGAATCGGCTCAATCTTTTAGCTCTAGGGGCTCAATTGTAGATGAGCTCCCAGAGCTTCCCACCATCTTCAGACCTCTCCCGACTCCAATATTTCCAACGAGCCCAATATCGCTTTCGAACAGGTCAACACTATCGCACATGTCAACCATCACGCAGCCGGATCCGGCTATGAGTCCAGGATTCGTGGCGTGCAGAGGCTGTGGAAAGTTCCACCCCCATGGCTTCTCGCATGCGGATGACGCTTCGAGAGGTAGTGGGAGTGGAGCCTGGTGGAGGCATTCAAAATCAAAAGTCAGCTCCTCCCTCTGGCGGCGCAGGGAGAGCCAGAGCACGTTTTTCATGGATGACGATGAGGGCAGCGAGGGACCTTGGAGTCCGCCTGTGAGCCCGTAACGATGAATGATTGATGGTGTTTCGGCTGTGCCTTTCTAACTTTCTAATGTTAATATTATGATACTGGGTACAACGATACTTGGGATGGGGCTTGGAATGATGCTTGGATGATACTTGGGATGATGAGTGGATGATTTCATGAAAGAGTCTCCTTGGGTCTTTGGTGGCTGCTTCATCTCTCGAACGGCTGGATGGTTATTAATGTTTCTTTGGCTACATGTTGCCTCTGTTTAGAGATAGAGCTTCTTCTACACAATAGACCACAAGCGATTGATGGAAATAACAAGGACTCTGCACCATTTCAAGTTCTGTTTCTCACTGGATTTACAAGAAATGAAAGCACCTGTTTAACAGTCTGTGTCGGAAAATGCACGTGACGTAATTCTATCCCATTTTGTCTTTCCCGTACCCCGACATTTCTCCTTCTGCTTGTTCAGCTCACCCGGCCGAACCATCAGAACTCCATGATGAAGTGTATATCCGAGCACTTGCATTGCCTTCACCTTGCGTGACGCACAAAGTCTTCAGGCAAAATATTACATTCCTTCAAAACCCATGATCTTTCGCTTCGCAGGAGTGTTCAACCACAACATCCTCAATCAACCGAAACCCCGATGACTACCTAGGAAAAACCCTAACTTATATAATGGAGTATCACGACAGACGTTCGTCATATGGGATGCAAGGGCGAATTGCCAAGGAAAGCCGAACGTCCAACCTCACACTCCGATGACCGCGTCATGATCTACACAAAGAGAAATGCCTTATCCGTCCCGATGCACTGGAAATACCTAATTCAGTAGTATATCCGTCAATGACCTTGGAGCTTGGTAATGCAGACCTTAACGAGACCTTTGCCCGGCCGTGGAAAGCGGGGCTGTTGATGGTTCGTATTGACCTCTGAAGAGTTGCCTGGACGTATTCCATAAGACCAAACATCATGTCTGGAACGATGCGTGTACTCAAAGCGCACGGCGCGAAAACAGCTTCTGTGGATGAGGGTGTCCCAATCCCCTCCCTGCGTCCTGATTACGTCCTCGTAAAGACCGTTGCCGTCGCGCTGAACCCTACGGATTGGAAACACATCGGTTTTGTCGACGGTCCTTGTACTGTTGGCTGTGATTTTGCTGGCATAGTGCAGGATGTAGGAGACAACATCCAAGGACGCTGGAAGCAAGGCGACCGCGTCTTCGGCTTTGTACATGGTGCGAACACTGGATCGCCCGAGGACGGCGCTTTTGGAGAGTACCTGCTGGCGAAAGGGGCTACGATTATGAGAATTCCGGATGATATGAGCTTTGAGGAGGCGGCGACGTTTGGAGTTGGCACGATTACTGTCGGTCAAGGCATGTATCAGAAGATGCAACTGCCGTTTCCAGATCAACCTGCCCAAGGATCTCCGCCAATACTGATTTATGGAGGGAGCTCAGCGACGGGAGCGTTGGCTATACAGTACGCAAAGCTGTAAGTTATGCTCTTTCCTATCATCAGACCCTACGAGCTGCCCGTTCATCCCATTAGAAAAGGTCTGGATTCAGATCGATGTCGATAACTTTTCGACTGCCAAAAATTTAGCATTGTCTGCCTTGATTCCAACACGTGGAACATCCTCTGGAAAAGCAACGAAGATGGATATTTACTACCTTGAAACACATGCTGACTGATGTACACAGCTCCGGCTTCAAAGTGCTCACAACCTGCTCCGCACACAACTTCGATCTCGTGAAATCCTTTGGCGCAGACCACGTCTTCGACTATTCCTCGCCCTCATGCGCCGCCGATATACGCAAAGCTTCAGACAACAAGCTATACTACGCTTGGGACACCATTTCTGAGGAAAAGACAGCAAAAATCTGCGCCGACGCCCTATCTACCGATCCTCCCAGCGGTCAACTCCTCCGCTACGGCTCCATCCTCAACGTCCAGTGTCCTCGCGACGACGTCACATCCACATTTACACTAGGCTACACTGCGCAGGGAGAGGCTTTCCACAAATTTGGAAAGCAGTTTGAGGCGAAACCGGAAGATTTGGCATTTAGCTCCAAGTTCGCGGCACTGAGTCAAAAATTGATCGAGGACAAGAAGATTAGAGCGCATAGGTATGAAGTTAGAGAGGGTGGGCTTGATGGCATTTTGGGTGGCTTGGATGATATGAAGAATGGCAGGATTAGTGGTGTTAAGGTCGTGTATCGCATTAGTGGCGAATAAGGGATTCCGCGAGTGCGGTGAGAATTGGAAAAGTTGGATTGCTCGAGGTTTAAAGTTTCACAATGCCAGCAAGCAAATCGGAGAACCATATCCGGCGAAGTCAACCTGGGAACTCAGATGCTTGTGCAGAAGGATATGATTCCCCTGCCGTAAGATACATCTGACCCGCCAGATTTTTCAGTCATCCACCCCTATTGATCTCTCTCTTCTTGGACACTCCTACGCATTCCCTGAAAATAGTTTTAACATGAACTGATGAACTACTGACAGTCACCGAACCAACACCATCCGTCTTACCCTACAAAGCGTCCGAAAGTATACTTGATTGGAGAATTGCTCGTCAGAATTACCTAGGTGAATGTTAATGATTACATGAACTTAAGTCATACATAGTAGAGGTCGAATATCTGGGTTTCAGTGCCTTGCCAATTGATTTTGTTTTGATATTTTCGCTTTTACTGCTTCTGCAACTGGCTAGCTGGCTGGCTAGTTGACTAGCTGTCATTGGGATAGATGATTTGGTATGCATGAATTGTTAGCGCGGTTGAATGATGGTATGGCTGGGAATTTGTTGATGGTTATTTGGTGGGAGGTGTATGGGTTGAGACTGATGCGGGATTACTTGTTAGGGGTAGGTGATGAATGAGTGGATGGATGGGTGAGCCAGTATGAAGGCCTTCCCATGGCTGGGAGGCTGGAAGGAGTGTTTCTGTGTTTGCTATGTCTTGGCTTCAGTTTCATTCTGTTTTGTTCGGCGATTCTCGATCAATATCGGAATGGTTTTTTAAAGGCTAGATTTTCAGAGGACGATTGCATCAAGTGCTCTCTCCGCGGCCGTATATGAAAAATTTCAGCTCGTTGTGGTGTATGAAATCTGTATTTTGTTAGGACATCTTCCAAGGGCCGTTTTCGGCCAGCTTATACGAAAGTAGCCATACTGATTATGTAGGTATCGATAGTGACGATCTCTTGCGACCTCAATGGTGTTAGACCGAGCCCAGCCGAAGAGAACCGGAAAAGCAAGTCCACCGAGCCTATTGCACCTGGCAGTCCTCTCTCTAATTTCCCAGGTCACTCACTTCTTTGCCTATTCCCATTCTCGTCCACAATCTTGCGCCACCCAATTCCCCGATTCGATTCGAAATGGCAATACCCGAATTTCCCCAATCCGCACCTCTATGGACACCACCCACCAACCCGGAGAAAACACCAATAGCGAAATATCGCCAACACATCAACGCCAAATTCTCGCTCAACCTCAAGACATCGCATGATCTGCATGCCTGGTCTGTTTCCCGCCGCGGACGCCACGATTTCTGGATCGATCTTTGGGGATATGTCGGGTTGACACCTGCTTTACCGAGAGATTTGAGGGAGGCTTTTGATGATACAAAGGGGATAGAGGAGAATCCGAAATGGTTCGAAGGTGTTTCGATGAATTATGCGGAGAATGTGCTTGAAGGACGGGACGAGGCGAGCATCGCACTGGTTGGGTTGAGGGAAGGCGGGGAGCTGGATGGGGAGGTATGGACGTGGGCGGATTTAAGGGAGAATGTTAGGAGGATCAGGAGTGCATTGTTGAGTCTGGGAATTGGGAGGGAGGACGTTGTTGGTGTCATCATGTCTAATTCGAATTGGACTATTGCTATTTTTCTTGCCACGGCGAGTGTTGGAGCTGTGTTTACGAGTATCTCTCCTGATATGGGCGTGGAGGGATGTACGGTTCGATTGGTTCAGAGTCGACCAAGGGTGCTTTTTGCGGATAGTCATCAGACGTATAAAGCGAAGAGGAGGAGTATGAAAGGGAAGATTGGTGCAGTTGTAGGGAGTCTTGAAAGGAGGCCTGATGTCTTCATTGTTCCGCTGGCGGAAGATGATTATGAGTTCCCACTGCTTGAGGACTTTCTGGCAAAGTCAAAGAAAGATGATGCTCTGGAGTATGCCAGAGTTCCATTTTCGCATCCAATGTTGATATTGTACTCGAGTGGGACTTCTGGACCGCCCAAATGTAGGTGGAGGATCGTTTTGATGTCGGTTTCTGCTGACGATATAATCAGGTCTCGTCCATCAACATGGTATCATTCTACAGCTGAAGAAAATCGCCATCCTTCACAACAGCCTCACATCCAAGGACGTCGTCTTCCAATACTCAAGTACGTCTTGGGTCTTGTGGAATATAATGAACGGCCATCTCAGCGTAGGCGCAGCAGTGATCTGCTACGACGGATCACCTCTGTATCCCGATGCATCTACAAAGCTCCGCATCCTCCATCATCACAAATGTACATATTTCGGCACTAGCCCCCGCTACCTCCTCGAACTGGAAATGTCAGGAATCAAGCCTTCGGAGTTCGACCTCAGGAATCTGAGAATGGTGACGACGACGGGTGCGACGTTGACTACAGATCAATTTCGATGGTTCTACACGGCTTTTCCCAATTCAATCCACCTGAGCAGTGTTGCGGGTGGAACGGAAATTTGCACGAGTTGGATGGCTAGCGATCCTGCTGGACCGGTGTACGCGGGAGAGATGCAGATGCCCGCTTTGGGTCAGGACATCGATGTTGGTGACCCGGAGACGGGGGAGAGTATAAAACATGTACGTTATTACGACTTCCTTGTCATGATCGGGAAGGCCGACCCGGGGTTCTGTTGTTTCGAATGCCTCGATCTCGAATGTCGAATCAAGAAAAGGTCGATCGGCGAACCTGTCAACTCAGCCCTACTGTTCCACTATTTGATGCGAGGACCTATGCTGATTTGTCTGTGCTAGCTCGGAGAAGCTGGGGAACTCATATGCAGGTCCCCGTTTCCATCTATGCCAATTTACTTCTTCGGGGATGACGGCAACAAAAAGTATCGAGAGGCTTATTTCGAGCGGTACGACCATATAAAGGTCTGGGCACAGCACGATTGGTAATTGATTAAATCGATCGTCATACGAGAAGCAGTGACGACCCACTGACTTTGACAGGATCCAATACAATCCACAGACAGGAGGCGCCCAGATTCACGGACGAAGGTACGTGCTTCCCGCGAGATCAAATAGATTCCATGCTGATTCCGTCATAGCGATGGGACCCTCAATCCAAGCGGCATCCGATTCGGCTCAGCCGAAATCTACTCGATCGTCGAAAGTCCGCACTTCAACACCGTTCTTTCTGACACGCTCTGCGTGGGTCGTAAGCGTCCCTCCGACCGTGACGAAACCGTCTTTCTCTTCGTCAAGATGCGGCAAGGTCACGCTTTCTCGGCTGCTCTTAAGCGCGAGATTGAGATGGCGATTCGACAGTCATTAAGTCCAAGGCACGTCCCGGGTTTCATCGTTCCAGTTGCTGAAATTCCAGTGACGATCAATGGGAAGAAAGTTGAAATCGCTGTCAAAAAGATTATCAGCGGCGCGCAAGTTAAAGTCTCAAGTACCGTGTCGAACCCGGAGTGTCTGAAAGATTATGTCCAATTCAGAGATTGGGAGAAAAAGAGGGACAGCAGGCTTTGAAATCTTGGAGAATGTATTGCGATGTCTCTAATAGACCGTCAGACTTTTACAAGCTCGCTTGAGATCACGATTCAGAGTTGGAGTCATAGATGGGCCAATCCACCACTAGTCTGGAAGCGACAAGCGAGGCCGTGATGAAGGCGGCCATGCGACAAGGATCTGGTGGATAAGTAGCCGCCAGCGAATTGGTCTAGAAGAACCACAGAACATTACCTCTTGGCGATCATGCATATCATGGTGCTAAGCTCCCACCAGTTGGTTCCACAGCATGTCAAATCATGATCGTTTCGTGTTCGCGTAGAGTTTTGGTTGGCTAGCAAGTGAAACTTTCATTGGTTTCCTTCCGGCAACTTTGGAGATGCCCTCTCATGGAACAAGTCAGCAACGATCGCAGAGCAACGATCGCAGAATTTCAGAACCCTACCTCAATATACTCGTGGAAGGGGTCCGAGTCGATGATGCTGTGGAAGGCCATTGCCACCCGTCTTCACGTTCATGATAGCCTCATCGTGAGCCTCTCTTCCGTCATGTTTCGTAACATCGCCTAGTCAGTTGTCTTTGTGTTTCGTTTAGCAGAAATGTTCGCGGGAAATTGGGAGAAACGATGTTTCCCTTCAGCTCGATGGCTGCTTTTGCTATGCGCCTGTCAAACAGTCCTTGGACACACTCTTGGTGACACTCGGCGATTAGCCAAGGCAGTAGGTTTACTTCAATCCACTCGCGCAATGCACCCTTGCAACAATACTAACAGTTTTCTTTCCGCGACAGGAGCCAGGCTCAGCGAATTGGCCATCACCAGAGGAATGGCAAGCTCTCAATACTTCCATTTCCGGGCGATTGATCAAGTTTGTTCATCCTGGAGCTTTGTGCTACGGATCCATGTTCGATGAAGCAGGCTGCAAGACGTATCAAAAACAGGTACGAAATGCCACGTGGGTAGGCGATGCTCCCGGCCTCACCAATTGGCCACAATGGGCGGGAAATCCGTGTCCGCCTCCAGCCGTCTCGCTGGGCGTCCTAGAACCAGGACCAGCCGTGGGGTGCTCCAGCGGAAAGTACCCACAATATATTGTTGCGGCGAAGAACGCTGAAGACATCGCGGCGGCCATGAAGTGGGTTGGCAAGACGAACGTGCGAGTCAGTGTCAAAAATACCGGTCACGATTTCCTTGGCAGAAATGTTGGAGCTGGCGGGCTGAGCATCTGGACGAGACATCTTCAAGGAGTGGAGTTTGTTGAGAAATGGAACGGGACGACGAACCGCCCTGATATCTCAGGGAAATGGAAGGGTGCCGCGGTCATTTATGGAAGTGGAAATGTATGGAACACCGTCAACCGAGAGTTGGCGAAGACAAAGCATATGGTGGTCAGTGGTGTGGAGGGTACGGTTGGGGCGGGTGGCGGCTGGCTTCAAGGAGGGTGAGTTGATGCAACTTCCAAAGTTGCCATTCCATCTCCACATGGCCGAGTATTGACTTGCTGTGTCTAGTGGACATGGAGTATACAGCAACCAATACGGTTTCGGAGCTGAACAGGTCCTCGAATTCCAGGTTGTGACGCCTACAGGAGACATCGTTACCGCCTCAGAACACACTTATCCCGATCTCTTCTATGCTCTACGAGGTGGTGGAGCCTCCACGTACGGCATAGTAACTCGAGTCACGAGCAAATCATACCCAATGCCTCCGGCCACGGTTCTTGCCTTCAACATCATGCCGAAAGATAACCTACCCGAAAGTCAGGAAGCTTACTACAATGCCATGGGCTACATTTTCTCGATGATGCCAACTCTCAATGATTGCGGCCTATCAGGCTATCCAGTTCTGAAGAAAGACTCGTACAGAGGCGCTCTGATGGCCCCAAGCAAGTCTGTGCAAGAGGTGAATGAGTGCTGGGATCCAATGAAGGCCAAGATGAGATCCCTAGGCGTTTCAGTCATCAGCTACCCTATATCAGATCAGATCAGCAATACGGTATCGAATTTGCTCGGTGGTGCCGCAGGTGCATCGAGTATGGTATCCGAGCTATCGGGATATCCTTTCGTCATGGGATCGAGACTTTTTTCAAGAAAGGCCCTGTCGGATCCAGCAAACCTGGCCAACATTACGTCCGCCATCAGGACAATTTTGGAAGACCCGAATATGTACATCCTCACCTATCCAAACATTCCCGGCGAGAAGCACCGGGATCGTGAGTGGGATATAGGATTGAACCCAGCGTGGAAGACTGCGAGTCTGCATGCGATAATCATGTGGAACGATGGTTTGCCAGGAGGCATTGGGAAACTGCCTTTCCAAACAAAAATGGTGTTGCCAGAACATGTCCAAGACCAACTGGTGCTACCGCAACAAGAAAAGAGAAATCTCGCCAGGGTTGAGGGATTCCAGGATATCGCATGGGTGCCCAAGGAGAAGATGGTGGCCATGGAGGATTTGATGATAAAGAAATACATCCCGCTGTTCGACGCCTTGTCCGAGAATCATGGCGCATACATCAATGAGGCATCGCCGTACGAAAAAGATTGGAAGACCACCTTTTACGGCGGTGGAGAGAGGTATGCGAAGCTGTTGACGGTCAAGCAGAAGTTCGATCCGATGAATGTACTGTGGTGTCGCCCCTGTGTCGGAAGTGACGCGTTCATCGAAGACAAGGATGGAAAGTTGTATATCAACGAGACGCCTTGAATGCGTAATCAGTATAGAAAGCTAGATTTTGCATAAACATGATAGTGGGCTTTACCACTTTCGGCTCCGTAACAGCTTCGAACCACGGTGTTCAAGGAGAAGGATATTCTTTACAAACTCGGGGTATTCTGGCTTGAGATCGATATTGATGAATTCCAAGAGAGACAATCATCCCAAGTCGCTAAGAAATCGTCGATATCGATCTCAATATATGGTCGGTAACACCTCTTCAGTTGCCTCTAGAAATGGTATAATCACTGTGGCTCTGGGCAGTCAGATGTCGTACTGGGCAGCGCGGCATCCCCCCGGCACTCGGGTTGGTCATGGCCGGGACCCCAGAGTGGTGGCTGATAGGTAACCTCGTCCATTCTTGAGCTGTGCCCGGTGGTAAGGTATGTTGTTGTAAGACATTGTGTTCGTGAGATTGGACTTTCCGTTGTCGCTTGTATCTCTTGATTGTTTTTGCTCGTATTACGTACCTCATTCCGATTTCAAGCAGCGTGCAGTAGTACACTTGAGAGGTCACCTTTTCTCGTAAGATCATTCTCTGCTGCACATAGGACTTGCTACGGGTGGAGACACGTACTTGCCACTCGCCTGGGAAGACAGATGAAGTCGCTCGGCCTCATCTAGCTGCATTCACGTATAGGATCGCGTCATACCTTCGTGGTCATGCTGGGCTCCATGGTCCGAGAGACTCCCTCTGGACCAAGTAAAACCACAATAGTTTTCTTGGGCTGTCCGACACCAAGCTGTCGATGTATTTCGATTTTACGATTTCGAGAGTTGTCTGAAAATTTGTTAGCACGAGAGATGGGTAATAGTGGGCCAAGGAAAAATGAACGAGTATGCTTGCCTGTATGCAATTGAGGAGGTGGCCGTGCAGCCTGTCGGCAAGTAGAAAGGTGTGCTTGTTAGCAGGGCGGTCTGCCACGATGTAGCGTCGATACTCGACATATTAGATGTCGTGATAGATGCGGAAGCCTATGCGCGCAGGATGGTCATGGCTATGAGACTCGGCTTTTATTTGTGAAGGAGGTTGTTGTTGTTGTAGTAAGGAATCAAGGAGGACGATGAGAAGGAACTGCCCGGAAGGAATAGACTTGACCAGAAAGCGGCTAATTTACAATCATTACAAATTTGCATTGGCGGCAAATTAGCTGCCGTAATCTTTATCGCAAAACATGTGTCCAAAGTCAATTCGATCCCCTTCCTCAACTCCATTCCCTCAAAATCGAATCCGAAACTTTCTACTCCATACTCCAGCCTTTTCCTTTGATCAGTAATATCGCTCCACCTCAATCAGTGACACTTTCCTGCAACCCCTAAGAGACTTCCGGGTGGAACCACACAGAAAACCCGCAAGTTTATACTGAGACACGAACCCCGCACTCTGCTCATATTCATATCTTTACTGACCACCCAAGATAATCGGCCGAATGGTCTAGGTAAGCTGCTTCTGTCTGTCCATAGTATTGCACAGGGCTAACGACTTCTAGTGGTATGATTGTAGGTCCAAAATCAGGGAACTAATCGTGTGTAATCCTCCTGACTTATTCAATTAGCCTGCTTCGGGTGACTCCCTTCAGCTTTGCTGAACATCTAATGTGCAGGAGGTCCCGGTTTCGAATACCGGTTCGGCCCGGTTCCGTCTTCTTTCCTGGCACATTGATGTACCAGGCTGAGTATTATTTTTACCTTTCTATGATTTCCTTGAGCAATCAGAGGAGGGCGGCCGCGGCCATTGAGTGAGGTCTGGATCTTCCCCGGTGGAACATACCTCTTGACTCTCGAAGAACACGGTCTATGGTTCATGTGAATATGGTCACGCCAAGTGTGTACTGCATCCCTTTTCTTTTCCCTACGATCGATCTCACACAGCACGAGAATGTTAGTTCTCCAACTCGAATCCACCCATATTAGAATCTCCTGTCATTGCTTTACGTTACCATCGACCTAATGGCCATTGTGATTGGTGGTGTTTTTCGAATGACCACTTTCATGACATCGAGCCGCTTCTTCACCACCATATTCAGTGAGGCACCATGACTGTACTTTCAGCTGTCTCGGTGATCAGCTTCTCTTTGGCATCAAGAATCCATTGACTAGGGAGTAGACCGTGGCGGTGGGGACCATCGTTTTAGGAATTGGGGGAGACGAAGGTATCGGGACGATATGATTTGACGATTCGAAAAGATCCATCGTCTAGCGTCGGCGAGTCGGATCATATGTGTCGTTCGCATGGCGGCCTTGAACAGTGGTTTTATCGTTCGATGATCAACTGGTTCGGCTGAGCATATGGAGCGAATGATGCCTGTCGGCACGGCAGTCTCTCCAGTCGTCCTCGAAGCTCTTTATGATGATGCAGGAGAAGACCTAGAAGGGCACAGAAAGGTTATCCAGAATCAAGTAATTCCATGATCGTAATGATATTGCTCTTCTGGACAAGTTGAGCACGAAGATAGAGATGGTGCTATATATAGAAACACGACCATGATGCTTTGAACAAATGGTATCTGTCAGCGAAGTGAGATCTTCCTGTTTGCCACCTCAGTCAAAAGCGAGGACTTGCGGTACTCCCAAAGACTAAACTGAGCAGCAAGAGATATAATGATGAGTAAATACCCCACGACCGGAAGAAGCAACGACAAATCGCCAAGCCAACCGAACTTGTGTGCTGCGGGATAGGTATGCTGTTCCAAAACAATCGCCAACCCGATGGCGTTATACAATCATCGGGCTCCGGATTGCCTGAAGTAGTGGATCTACCTTCCACACGGGTTTGCAGAGTGAAAAAATAAGAGCGGCGTTCAACATGTCGTTGTACCAACTCGGTGATGAGCCAACCATATCACTACTGTTGTTAGGAGACGATAACGTTGGCAAGTCGACTTTTCTATCGTATGTCGTCCTTCCAATATGCTCAACGCCCATAGCTAATATGATCGCAGCCGACTTGCTCTAGGCGCTCGTAGTCTCCAACCCATTCTGAAAGCAGAACCTCAACCCGCGTCAGAACTGGTCGTCCTACGCGATCTAGACCAGCCATTTGTCTTTGATGTCAAGATGTACAACCGTCCCTACCGATTTGAATTCTACGACACTGCCTCTCCTCAAAATTATACGCTACTGAGACCAGACGTCCTGATACTCTGTTATGATGTCACTCGTCGCTCTACATTGCACTCGCTGCAGACACATTGGAAGAGCACGATTGAAGGGCATTTTAATTATAATGAGCAGATACCCGTCATAGTCTTGGGTTTAAAGAGAGATTTGCGGAAAGAGTGGACACAGGAAGAGAGGGATGCTGGCAGGTTGGGCGAAAGCGTTATGCCACAGGAAGGCTTGCGTATCAGTCAGGAGATGAGATGTGACCGATACGCCGAATGTAGCGCTTTGACTGGAGAGTTGTGTCGCGAAGTTCTGGAAGATATTGCCAGGACAGCTGCCAAGACAACTACAAGTGGTGGTGGTAGGACGGAAGGTGGATGCCTGCTGATGTGAAGTTGTGCGGACCATGATATGGACCAGTTCTGTTTCTCAAAGATCGCTACCATATCAGTGTTCTACCGTCTATAGGCGAAGCAAGCTGAGGATGTTGGGAGTTTGTTCGCTAATCGATTGCTTCACGACAGGTGGAAACGGGAAAGATCGGATCATGAATATGATCGTGGAAGAGTGCAAGCATGTGTCACATACTCATGCAGTCAACGATTCGACTCGAGATGACTTCATCGGTAAGGAGATATGTATTGTTCGGAATCTGGACTCTGGAGTGCACTACACCCACAAGGCCACGGGACCATTCTGCTTACAGTTGGCTCGGCACTGGTCTTTTCCAAGAGAGAGAAAACCACGACCCAGAACCGGATATTTCAGTGTTAACAAGCGAACCCATATTCTCAAGGTTGGCCTCTATCAGAGCTGCCACCACCCTTGTGAACCTGATTGGAGTGGTTGTGCTTGATAAAGAAAAGATGTTATATGCACGCGCAGTCACTCGCAGATGAAGGAGCGCGGATTGTGTGGAGTTCCTCATCCTGCCATGAGTAGTGTAAGCCACTTAGCAGGACCGAAAGGCAACCAAGATTCACGAGTCAGAAGAGTGTGTTCAGACGCAGCAAAGCGATATTCACCGCAGCAGATCAATCCTACGAGGGCTGAACGCGACTGCGGTACACCTAGAGTCTTGCTGCCACCCTCTTCTTTCGAGGCCGCCTTGATCTTGACCGATCTTCACCAGACCACCATGGTAGCTCGTAGGATTGATACAGGTACATTTACATACGAGCGAGATTTAAAGCAGGGCGTCTTTGGGCGTGATGACTACATGCGGAAGGGCGAATTAGTATACGGCGCACGGCAAGAGACTTCTCTCATCAATCCAGCCCTTTGTCAATCTTACCTCTTCCCAATATTCTGCCTTCTCGAGAACACCAATAGCCAAGCAATTACTTTACAGCTCGGGCGTACCCTACCATCACTGGTCATGGAGCATTGGGCAATAAGCGCCAGAATTGGTTGTTGAATAGGTGAGATGATCAAATCGAGAATCGAGTACGATACATGACGAATCCGCCTCGCCCATAGGAACAATGGCCGTGTCTCAGTGATGATGCAACCATCCCGAACATCACCGCCATGACGCATTCCCGAAGCATAAGCCTGATGAGATTACTGACAGTTCGTTGATGTTGTTCTCTTGCTGCACAGGTTACGATGAGTCTTTTCCGTGACAGAACTATGTAGGCGTGAACCCGCTAAAGGCTGACGATTTCGAATCGAAGGTCTATATTCATTGATGTGGCTTTGCATTTTGGGAGAAGGTTTCAAGAAAGGACCCAGATTAGGTGATAGTAGTATGCTTACCTCAATTACATATTATGGTTACGACAGACGAAAATCGTCTTCGTTCAAAATTCAAGGGTTACGGTGACTCGGTGTTAGGATACGTAGGATCGCCTTATGAGGTTTACGGGATTTAATAAGAACGCTATAGCGTCGAGTACAGATTCGAAGAAGAACTGTATAGGCAAAGATGTCCTACGCTATATCAAGCAACGGACCGTCAAAAAGAAACCCCGTAAGTTACTCAGCCAGCGTCCCCCAAAATTCCCAGACCAGACAAGAACAACATCCCCCGTGCTGAATACCGTTGAAATCACATCAAAACCCATCCACATCCAATCATCCCTAAAACTCCTTCAAATCCCCCCACATTCCCACATTCCACCTCCGCCCCATCAACGCCATTCCGCACTCCTCTCAATCCACCAACTCCATCACAAACCCTCAAGCCTCATAAATGCCCAATCCGGTCTTCCGCCCGCCGAACCCGACATTCTCCAGAAGGAGATCCATATCCGCGTTTGCGGCTTCCCACGCTCCGTCGTCTGATGCGCCTCGCTTGCCTGTTCCGCTTATCTATTCCGCTTCCCTGTTCCGCTTACCTTGTTCCGCTTATCTTGTTCCGCTTATCTTGTTCCGCTTATCTTGTTCCGCTTATCTTGTTCCGCTTATCTTGTTCCGCTTATCTTGTTCCGCTTATCTTGTTCCGCTTATCTTGTTCCGCTTATCTTGTTCCGCTTACCTGTTCCGCTGGAGGTTGTCAGCTGTCAGATCATGAATGTGCATTGTTGTTCTCGTAGCCGACCCACGGTGAAAAGTCCGCCCGCCAGGGGGTGACGGGGATCCCGGGAACCGGGTTTTTGGCGAGGCGTGGGATTGGAGGAGAGGGGATGCTTAGGTGTGGATTATGTATGGAGGTGGGTTGAAAGTGGGTTTTTGGGGTGGCTGCTGGCTGCTGGTGGGTTGGCTTTTGCAGTGGCTGCTTTGAGGTTTTTGATGGAGTTTTTGTGAGATACGGGTCTGACATTCACACGGGCGACTGATATGACCGGGTATGGGCTGTCCGCATCAAACTTGATCATTTCCATCCCGCGATAACCGTCCTTCAGTCCTCGCTATCCCTTTCCGTGCACCCATCACCAACAACAACATCAACACCAACAACATAGCAATCCCAAATGAATCAAATCTCCGGTCCTCAGTTTCAAGTATATCTCGCCCGAAATTGCAGGACACAGCCATGGTACTGAAACATCCGTACAGTGTTACAACAAGGTACATACGGGGTCAAGGATACCTTGCGCAGCTCGAAAATAGATACCCTGTATCCATTCTCCACTCGAGAGTCGAGGCCAAGACGGGTCCCTCTCCACTCCGGCCTGACCCAGCCTCACGACAAGTCCTTATCCTTATCCATATCCATGTCCCTGTAACTCGGCCCGCCAGCGGAGCAGCGGAGCGAGCGGTGATCGAAACGTGTCTTGATAAGGGCGGGGCGACTTGGTGACTTGGTGACCTGCCCGACCCGTGTATTTTCCTGAGGATATACCTAAGCTCAACCCGCACAAGGCTGCGGCGCGAGGTGGCGCGGTGCAGCGCGACCCCGTTACATATCGCGGGATGCTAGCTGACGTTCCAGCTTTTTTCCAGCGATCTAGACGAACATGATATGAAGATGCGATCGCCGGCCTGTATTGCGAGAATGTTGTCTTTGGGAGGTGATGAGCCATAAGTGTTGGCGGGGCAGTGGGAATAGCAGGAAAGGCAGAGAATTCGCGGAACCGATCGGATCCAAGTTACGAATCTTGCTTTGCCGAAAATCCTGGATCGCTGGTTTTTTGGATTGATCCTTTCTCGCCGGCCAATGGGTTACAGGATCCTATCGTGTATAATAATACTACCACGAGGTAAGTCTTCAATCAGTATCCATGATCATAGGCCCCAAATGAGAGTGGACCCTACCTTCACCTCCCTGTGTCCAGGGCTGCGATAGGTGCTGGCTAAATGGGTCGATGCGGACACGGGTGTCCAGCTTTCCAAGACTCGAAGCGAGATCGTGATAGGACGCTATGAGCTTGTCGGCTCTCTCTGCGAGATTTACTATATATGGTACTACGGAAGTCAGCGGAAGAGATGTTAGTACACGGATCCCTCCTCAGCAATAAAGTATATATATATAGCTTCCACTTAGATTCCGATTGGCTCTTTTAGCCTATTCTTAGCTCTATTTATGCCCGACTTCATTACGGCGGATCGACGTGCTAACATGCTTTCCGCCGGCTACTACAGTAAGAGTCGTAAGACTGCGCATCTTGGGTAATTGTACCGAAGCTTAATATAGCTGTACTTCTTTCCTATATATAATAAGTTGTACAGCTTACAACTCACGAAGTCCAAACCATCATCGCCCACCTGCTTGACTCTCGCCAACAAATCATGCGTTTCCCACTCCCCCTCATGGCCGTAGCAGCCTTTATAGGCTCTAGGTTCGTAAGGATAACCGAGCATCAGAATACTTTCTAGCTAACCTATTCTCTAGCGCAGCGTGCATTCCACCTAAGGTTCATACAGCACTCGTAGCCTGCGAAGAATCCACAGTTGGCGGGCAAAAGGTCTATAGAAGGACAGGCTTCACTGATAGTTGTTGCGGATCTTCTTGCAGCGACGGAGGATTCGTAAGTTCTATGGATCCCCCTTTACTGCATCTCTTGGCCAGCGAGCTGACCCGAATAGTGTTACTTGCCACAAGATCCGGCGCGCTGGAGAATCTTTGAGAATTGCGTCAGGAACGGAGGGAAACGAGGGAACATCATGGTTTACTCTGATTATGAGGCTGATATATCCAAAGACAAGAAATGTATCATCCGTGGTTGAAATTCACCCGCCGACAAGTTGGCTAGAGTTTCTACCGTAGCTAGGCGAACTATTGATCCATTATAATGATGGAACAACTTTGCTCAATGCTTAGACACCTTTATAGATACCAACAGTGATGACAAGGCTTTTCTCCTACAGTGCTGCCAATAAAGACCTGGACACTTGGCGTTTTCTAAATCAATTTCCCCACCCCGTAGCTAAGGGACCGTAATAGAATATTCGATACCGTTACCTAAATAAAATCGAGACTTTAATATTCCTCGCTTCCCACAGACCGTTCCTAGAAACGCGCATGCATGGATCGTATCTACGCGTAGCCGTGCGAAAAGCTTTAAAAATTTACGCCAAGTGTCCAGGTCTTTATTGGCAGCACTGTATCGAGCTATGAGAAGGCAGTTTTCTCCTTCCATCTGGAATCGCGGCGCGGGGACGATCGTGAGAAGAAAATAGCCTTGGCGCTTATCTGTGTTGTGAATCCTATTGATGACTGCAACGCATCGCTCATCCACATTAACACCCCTCACTTGTTTTTTTCGAGAAGCACAGTACATCTGTGTAGGTCGAGGCGTGGTAGTCGACGTTGGTAGGCAGAGTCAAGCCGACTTCTGTCCACTGGATACTGTAGAATTACAGTCGTGTCGCGAAAGTCGAGAACTTGTGGCGACCCACTTTATGCTTCTTTTCAAGTTGAAAAAGCAGACTTTTCAGATGCTTGAGCCTCAGCTGGATACAATCTAACCCAATCACCAAAAAGTATTCACTTTAGCATCTCGGCCGCCTCTGGAGGATAGAGAAGGCGTCATGCAAGATCTCGCTTCTGCATGTCCACAAGTACAAGGACCCTGCTTTTCGCAGCGCCAAAGAACAAAAGCGCAATGCCGTTTGGAGATGGAAGCAAGGTAGCGGACGTTCAGTCTACGCCATTTGCCTCCATTTGAAATCCTCTTCTATGCTCAGTGATTGAAGCGGTTCACAATCGCTGTTTTAACTGTTTCCTGTCCGTCGGATTACCATCGAATTCTGTCCAGGACAAAGATTCAGGACAACGACTGCTCGAAATAGTGATGAGGATCATTAGACGCTTGCTCGCAATGCCACATTTCCAGAAGAACCGTAAGTACATGCGCTCGGGAGTGCCGATAGCAGGCATTCCGAAATGAGATGCCAATTCAGCTGCCGCCTTTGCAGTCGCAGGGCCTAGAATCTGACACGTATTCACCAACGTATACCGGATGTGGCTCCAATGCAGCCGGTAACAGAATTGACACAGACAACGGAGGGTAATCTTTGCAGCTGCCATTCATTTGAATGGTCCCGTGGAATTAAATCAAATCTTTGGCCCAATCGCCGTTTCACATCGGAGTGTGCGCCGGACGGTAATCGCTGTTGGCGACATCAACAATTGATCTAACGCAATCGTCGAGACGGCCCAGCTTGGTTCAACTTCAAAATTTCCATTTGACAAGGTCTAGACCAGCCCAGAAATTTCCGGTACACGGACATGAGCCCGTTTTGCTCTTCCGGTTGAAGCCACGAACTGTTGTGAGCCGATTCTGGTGCCACAGATCGTTATACCGCTGCAATCGCTGCAGGTAGCCATGGAGCACACGGTCCATATCAAGGTCGTGAAAGAGAATCTAGACGATTATTGGCGATGGGCCAACACCCTTTTCGAATTGAGAAACAGGATTCTGAACAGTTGAAAACGGGTCTTGGGCGGCTGTCCAGACGTTCTAGATTTGTATGCCGCAGCGGCTGCGGCCTGGAATCACGCCACGGTTACAGACGCCAGATTGACATTGAGCGACTTGATAGGTCGGAGACAGAGGTCGGTTGTCGTTCGAGGCCAGGAGCAAGCGTTTTGCTGTCGTCATCAAAGGTGGACCATGATTGGGGGTTTTCTGGTGCATCAGGTAGGGAATTCCTGCACAAGCATCCAGCAAGGGACTGGCGGAACAGCAACACTTCAACCGAAAAGCCAGAATTCCGCACATAGGAGGTGGAGTTGAGCCCGTCCCCACAGCCACAAGCCGGGAGCGAGCAGCGGGGGATGCAGGTCGACAGCCTGGAGCGATCTACGGGATGAGCCGCAGCCATACTGTACAACGGTTGCGCATCGATGTTCCTTCACACCTCTCCAGATTCGTTCAGGCATCTTTTGGCCTCCAACCGATCTTGACAGTCGTCCAGGCCCGAGACCCATAGCGAGCGGAGGTCAGTCCTGCGAGAACGCTGCAGATCAGGAGTTGCCCAAACCGCAAGGTAGACTCGGCAGGGAAAGTGGCATGGTGGTTAGAAACTTGATCTGAGAACGGCTCCGCAGTCAAAGTAGAAAGAAGATTGAGAAAGGAGGCTCCGGATGGCGGAGGCGAGGATAGGCTCTCACTCTCAGAGTGTCAGCTGACTCAGCTCTCATTGATCCAGCATTCCCGCACATGTGACCTGGAACCTCTGGAGATAAGAGAAATGAAGGGTGGAATTAGGGAACAAGGGAGGGGAGGGAGGCGACGCAATGATTGGACCTCGCTGGGTGCTGCCTCAGCCACCCAAAAGGCTTCGTAAGGCACCCACCAGCAAGCCCACTCCGTGCACTGGTTCGAGAAGCAGGGGGGGTGAGGGGCTCAGCCAATGGCAGGCGAGGCAGGACAGACATGTGAGGTCGCATCGGCGCCTTGCCCCATCCTCTCTAGGCGGGCCTCTCCAGTTCGATCGTCTCTACATGTCCAGATCATGGCCACAAATCCGCTAAGCAACAATAATGTGCTCCCGTCACAATAGGCAGTGCGGCCGAGTCACTCGGCGGCACTCGCCTCTGCCCCTGGCGCGAAGTTTGTCCTTCTCGAAACAGCGTGAAGCGTGACCCTCCGGCGGGCACAAGGACGCTCCCTCCTCACTGGCTGTCTGGGGTCAAGCCCCCGGGCATTTCGGCTGTAGCTGTTCTTGTTCGACGCCCAAATAGCGCCCAGCTACATGGCATTCTCGGCCCTGGTCGTTTGCCGCCATTCGCGGGGGCCCACCGGCGCTCCGTTTGCGCTGCTTGTTTGTTGAGCCCCCTCTAAGCAGCAGCAATCTGACTCAATCTGCTACCGAGTACTAACCCACGCGTAAACCCGAAGCATCAATTCGGCTATTGGTGCTTTCGTAGTCTACCAGGCCCACTCGATCTTTGGATTGCTCCAGTTTGCATGGGCCCAGATATCCGTCTGAGCCTTGTCTGAGCTGTTCGTTATCGTAAGATTATATAGCCTTGCTGAGCCCACCTAAAATCCTGCCCAAATCTCGAGCGAAAACCCAAAATCGTCCATACGCAATCAGCTGCCCCCCTGTCCTGGCTGTCGATCATCAGGCTCCAGCTATTATAATACCAATGTCCCCCGACGACACCTCACCATCCCATCACCACAACACCAACAGTCAACCCACTTGCTATTTCACATATCAACCTGCTGATCACTGGTCTATTGAAACACCATCCGACACTCCCAGGCTTTCGTCTGACATACGATCTGACCCAAGCCACCCACTCCTCGCTGCTAGACCAGCTCAGCCACAGCTTGATTCGTCGCCAAATCGACACATGGACGTGTCAAATTTTATGCAATTCCAAACTGCTGCTGCTCACGGATCCTCCAACAACATGTCTTCTCGATCATCTTCATCATCAGATTCTACCCGTACCTCCTCAGACATGGGAACGCCAGTTATCCAAGACAAGAGCTGTTCACGATGCCAAACTACGCACGGCTCATTCATAGCCTATGCTCTCAACTCGTACTATTGCACACGATGTGCCAAGATGACCGGCTACACTGGCTGAACACTTCAACGCAAGAATGAGCATTGCTCAAGACCAACACCAGAAACACGAATCATGCCGGTTGTAAGCGCTATTATTGCCGCAACGATTCCCTCAACCGCGCCCGCCGAACATCATTACACATGAGTCAGCACCCCCGCGCCATTGTGGAGGTTGGCCTCAAGGAACACAAATGGCTGACCACTGTCACGACGCGCGATGGATGACGTGGGCGGACCACGGTCAGCATGGGGAGAGCAGGAGTGCATGGAAATATGGATCGATACGACTCGCGCCGGTGCTATTATACCGAAGCACCAGGAGCTGGCAGAATAAAGGCGGCGCATTTTTACTCTGTCATTTAGATACCCTCTCAAATCAATGAAACATTTATGATACTACTGTTTTCTCCATACAACTGTGATGCAGACCTGAATGTCTAATAAATGCCCTAAACTCAAAATCCATGTCATTGACTGCTTCTTGGAACTTTGAGTCACATTCCTAGAAGCTATCGATATCGATTATCGAGTGAATCAGTTCAAACGCCGACGGTACCTCAGAATACCCCCGAGCTCCACCACAACCATCGCAAACCCACTCCAGCATCGGCAATCGCGATCGCAAGAAAAGCATCCCAACCCCAACCCCAAACCCACACCGTTACTCCATGGAAAAATCCCATCGTCGCACCAAAAAACGCAAACCCAAAGTAAGACAAACAGAAAAACGCGCCCACCCAATTCGGCCCTTTCCCAAAAGAAATTCCCATCGACAAAAACCCCCCTCTGGCACTGTCCCAAGGAAAAAATCCCATGGAAGGAAAAAAAAAGCGGGGCAGAAAACCACCCACCTGCAGTGCCTGCACCCACCCACAGCTGCACCACTCGGGCACTCGCACCAGGGCGATCGCCGATGTGGACCAACCACGTTGCCAACGCGCCAATCGACCAATCAAGGCAGAAAACCGGGCATGACTAAGCGGGTTTAAGCGGGGTTTTAGTGGGGTTTTTAGCTTCCGAGCTGGTGCCTGGTGGTGGTGGTGGTGGCTGGTGCGCCCGGTACCGACTCCGATGTGCAGTCAGAACGGCGATCGCGATGGGTGGCTTTGGGGATCTCGATGGCAGAGGTACATCGCGATCGTGAGGGTCGATGCGACGGCGGCGGTGGATGGGGATGGATCCCATCTTTTTTCTCTCTCTCTCTCTCTTTGGCGAGCAGGAGGAAACGGCCAGTAGTGGACGGGCAAGGGCCTTACCTGATACCCAGAGTCAGACGGTACTGTGGTGGTACCTTGGTTTTCCTTTTCTTCGTGTTGGCTTTCTTGGTGTGGGAATGCGGTGGTTTGTACGAGGTACTACTAAGATCTGGTGGAATACGGCAGATTACCGAGCCCGCAGTTTCTCGTAGCCAGCGAACCGACCTATGCGCGTCCGCAGAGAGAGGGGAAGAGAGAGAGTCGCGTGCTGTCTCTGCGTTTTTCTCTTCACGTCGGCATGGGCGATCGGCATGGGGATCTTCTTCTGATTTGGATATCGAGTACAACAACGTGGAAGGGTTCCCGCGATGATGTGCCGCGTGCCCGCTGTCGTCTGTGTGTCTTTCGGCTATGTATCTCCAGTCAGGGCTTCACGAACGCGTCAAACTGTAATCCTTCCAAACCATGACGAGTCTTTTGCGACGCGAGGTTATCGTCGTCATTGACTACGGTATTTGCGTGTACATGGCTGGATACGATGAGGGATTGGCGATTGAAACGATGATGGAAGAGGACCTCTCTCAAACATCATCATTATCGTTGTCGGCGTCGTTGATGTTGTTGATACTGCCTAACAACCGATTTATCCACAATAATGACGCCCTGATGGTTACGGCTTGATATCTGTCCATCTACGCCTGCGCTTGCCGTGCCTCGTAGTGACTCCGACACGGAGCCTCTTCCGAGGCGCAAGGCAAAGGATGACACGGCATCTTTCTCTCCACTGCAAATCCAGGAACACCAAACCAACCCACAACCGTACCTATCAAGTTCCAGCACCCGACTCAGTACATCGAGATCAGACAAACAAGCGCACTCCCAACTTCCCAATACATCGTATCCACATACACATCTCTGCAAGACACGTACCGAGTATCCACCACTCCCAACAGAGCCCACATCCATTGACATTCCAAGCCATGTATCCAAACTGCCTAAGGTAGCTTCTCCACACATTCCTCCCCTTCCCAAACCAAACAATTCCCAAGAATAACACCGGCGCTACATACATACAAATCAATAGCCCATCCCCTCGACTCGCGTGCAATCGCGATCTCACACGAACGCGCATGATCGCGATCGCGATCGCAAGATCTAGTTCGCAAGATCTAGTTCGCGAAACCTAGTGTTGGAGAGTACGGTAGGTACGGTCACTACGGTAGGTAGCCGTAAGGTCAAACATTTATTTGTGCGCGCCGAGGCGACGGGTTGATTGGTTCATCAGGTAGGTAGGTATGGAGGGGTATTTCCCGATTCGGGGCACCGCCGCCCGGCGTCTCCTTCAGGGCTGAATGCAGTGTGTTAAGGGGAAGGGGGAGGGGCAGCCTCGTCCTTCTTTTTCTTTTTCTTCTGGGCCTGGGCCTGGGCGGCTTGGGGTTCTGGGAGGTTTTTGGGCTTTGGGCATGTTTGGTTTGTTCGGGGGGTTTGGGGGCGTGGTGCTGGTGTTTGTTGGAACTTGGAAGACCTCGGCGTTGCGCGAGGTTGGGCTCGGTCCTTTTTTTGCTGCTTCGTGAGGGGCTTTCTTTTGGTTCAGTAATCGGTATCGCCATCGGTTTTGGAGCTGAAAGTTGTAGAGACGATAATTGAAAGCGCGATTGGAAAGATTGTTCTTGAGTCAAGCAGTCTTGAGGACGGCTACGGCCAATACTCTGTGACTGGAAAGAGCTGTTGGCTTAGTCTACTAGCTTACACCACTCCAAATCATCTCTATCGTTATCAACCTAGCATCCATTCGAGGTATCGACATTCGACACAAACATGGTCACGACTCCGGATCAGCTGTCAAATCGAGCGCTTCTGCCTGTGCGCGTGACTCTCTGTATTGAGTTATCTCACGATGAATTTTCTTTTTCTTTCTACCGCGATTGGCCACACAACTGTGAGCATCTGACTTGCTTAGCCCGACCTCAGCTATCGTGACTCACGCCACAGTGACTCCCAGGTACTCGGGACATCACCGCCAATCCGCTGACCAACTCAATTGCAGTCCTCGCACACCGTGCCATCCAGATTGAGCCTGCTGATAGCCGGCAGAGACGGCGGATCGAATTTCGGTTTTCCCTCTTCTGCCGACCTCGCCAGCTGTTTGGCTGCTGTATCCGAGTGACCAAGTTGACGATCCGGGTCTAAATGGTCTCTCACTCGTTGCTTGAGCACTTTTGTTTCTGCAAAAAGAGGGAAATCAGATCAAAGGATGTTGGTGGTGGGAAGGAGAATGGCCAACGGACTTACCTGGGAATCCGCCCTCGGCTTTTCGATCCCACAGAAGCACGGTTTGAGGTTGTATCCTGTCCTTTTCCCCATCTTCATGAGTCTCGCCCGTTGTCCTCGGTACGTGAGATAAGGTCACTGTGAATAAACCTCCTGTTGCTGGGATGAGAGCTATCTCTCCGATCGTCGTTCCAAATGTTGAGAGAAGTTCTTGGCCGAAATAGGCCGCGCGAAGCATCCACTTGCATTGCGTGCAGTATGTGATTGCGATGCGAGGTAGAGATACCTTGTCAGTCGTTTCGCTTGCCATTTTGATGGTGATATTCGGGGCGTTGATGGCGGAAGGGTTGGTGGTGGAATTGGTGTCTGTGCACGGGAAGTGAACCACCACCACGTTGGAAGATGACCACATCATCACCTCAGCCGAATTGCACAACGACAATTTTCCAATCCTTCATCAGACCCTAATTGTCGCGTAAAAACATGCACCAACTACTTCGAGGATGCGCGGATGGCCGACATGCAACCATGGACAAGCAGAAAGAAGTAATGACCTGAGAACGTCCATTCGAGCTCGTTGACAAAGATCATCCAGTCGACATGAACAACACTGAAAGAAATCACTTCTTCGTCTCTCTACATGGTCTTTTCAACATGACTGGTATAATGTATTTTCACATTCACATCTACTTATCCTCGGCATCAACCGCCAATATTCAAATTCTCTTTCATATCTGTTCCATTGTCAACTTTAACACTATATCCGCTGAATAAAGCAACTAACCCAAATCTCTGACCGAAAGCTGACTGTCATGTAAAGTCGCTAATCCTACATGAAAACTTCATCAACTCACAATCCACGGTGGGAAATGCCCACCTTGATCGCAACAGAGACAGGCATCAGCGTCCCGACACTGGACAAATCCCGCTTTCTCAGCCATCATGTCCTGCACCTTGTCTGGCCCATACGACTCAAATTCGAACCTTTCCTACATAGGCCCTGGTTCCCCACGCCGAAGGTAATCGTGAAAGTTTCATTCGTTCTCCTTCTTCTATATGGCCTTGGCTTCTCCAAGGTGACCCCTCGGCTTTTTTTCGAGGATGCTGCATTGAAATGTTACGATCGCCTCAAAATGAGAATGACCTGTCAGTCGTCTGTAAGCTCTGAGGAATTAACTACGTTGCGAATAAAACTCTGGATAAGACATTACTCCCGATCTTTCGACTCCGTTTCTTGTCGTTGGCTCCAATACGAGCTGAAAGCCTGCTCAGACGGGTACGAATGCCAGGGCGTCCGTCCACGTCTTCAACTGTGTTTCCGACAGTATCCTACACGAAGTTTACAAGCATAAGACGTATCAATATTCTCGCCGTTATCTTCGTGGGCAGACCAGCTATCTCTGCGCATGATTCGAGGAGATGGAGGGAAATTTCCCCTTCTTGATAGGGATTTTCAACGCCGTGGAAACAGTGACTAAAGTAAGAGTCATAAATTTTTTCTCGATCTCAACGATATGTGTGTGCATTGGTATACCTCTCTCTGAGCATTTTTCGTTGTCACGAGCTCGAAAAGAATCTCATAACAAATCATGCCCAGCCATTCATGGTGAAGAAATAAAATCGTCGTGTCGATCCGGAGAGGTATGATCAAGATTCTAGATGCCATGCTGGGCTGCTAGAAGGGTGCAAGAGAAGACTGTGTAGAGTTCAGCCGCGCCGTCGAATTGAGATTCTTCGCGGAAAGGTGAGTCCGGGACACTGCAGAGACGTATCCATGTGCCAAAAGGACGTTGACGAAAGAATAGACTTCGACCCATTGTAAGTTTTGAAGAATTTACCGGGTTGCGTGATCCAGGGTGCTCCATTCGGGAAAAGAAATACGACTCAGACAACGGCGCCATCGTATCCTTCCTAAAAAACGCTTTACGATAACAGCGTCACAGTAGCGACCCTCATTCCTACAAGCAGCATTTACAGCTCAAGTACGTAGAAGTAGCTAAATACACGTACTACAGCAGCTCCACCAATTCCACACCCTCAATCTCAAAAAAGAACGAACTTAATCAAAGACGTAGTAAATAATAATTCTAGATTATATCGACGAAAACCCGTTTCGCAGTTAACGCCTTTAATAATTAACGAGAAAAGTCGTTTCGATTTTAAGATCGACTATTAAGGTTATTATCGAAAGGAGAGTATGAAATCTATAAAGGGATACTAAATTAGGAAGTAAGAAGAATCGAGAAAGATATACGTCGTAATATCCGAGTTCTTCGATAGGTAGAAAAATTATAAACGAGTACTTAAGATTAGGAAACTCCATCTCCTAGAAAGCTAAATACGATCTAGGATCCTATAAATATACCTAACCCTTACGCTGACGCCTTTTGTCCGCTACTCTATCTTAGGGTAGAGAAGGAGTAGTAGAGAAGAGATAGAGATAGATAAGAGTCGAGGGGGAGAACTCTTCTTTTACAGTAGAGGAGAAACGAAAGGTCTAGTTTAACGTATTATTGACTATTATCGATCTAGAAAGTAACGCTCGAATCTATTCTATTTCGTTCTATTTGGTTCTATATTAGAAATACTAGGCTCGAAAATGTAATTCCACCTTATCCAATTGTATCCAGTTACGCAGGTAGGGGGTATCTCCAAAATATCCGTATCCTATGAACCAAATCCAAAATCCAAATCCCAAGCGCAAATATCATCTCACGATTCATCATCGCCAACACTCGGGACAAAACGGCCTCTCCACAAAACATCTACGACAAAAAAGCATCTACGACACAAAACATCTAGGACACAAACTCCATCGGCGCCAGCCTCAACCGCCTGGGCAATTGAGGCGGACTAGACGCCGGAGCCGGCGGCACAAACAGTCCATTCATCACATCCAAAGCACCCATCTGTTGCCCAACACCGCTCACGCCATCGAATTTCCCGGTGAACCATCGGGACCCACACATACCGTTCGGTCCGGCACAAGAAGCAGCAGCGCCAGCCGCAGACGCAGCCAGTAAGGGATTAATAACGTCTCTTGTAGAGGGGATAAGCATCGCTGTGGCCGTGAGCCAGCGCGAGAGATAGGCTTTGAAAGATTGTTGATCGACGTTGCAAGTTCCCGCTTTCTCGCATTGGATCTCGACCATGACTGGTTTGCCGTCGGGGAAGAAGACGTCCTTTGTGCGGCCTAGGATACCGTTGACGCGGTCGACCCACTTCTTGTCGTTGGAGGTGAAGGATTGCATTATTGCTGAGCCGTAGAGGAATACGCCGGCGTTGTAGGACCACTGGTCGTGATTGACATCTGGACATCCGGTTGTTTTTGCATCATCCGTTCCATCGAAAACGTTGAATTTGTCGTCGATCAATCCGACCGATTGCATCCACACGAACGATTTCTCGGCCCAGTCGGCGTATTCCTGATTCTTGGTGAGTTTTGCCAATCGAGCGGCGAGCTGGAAGAAGACTCCGTTGGCAATGGAGGATTTGTAATGGTACCCATCTGCCCCTGGTTGGATCTTCCATTTCATGCCACCATTGCATCGCGTCATATCCCATCTCTGTGTGAATTGGGTAAAGACATTCTGGGCGATGGACAGCCAGGAAGGCGAACCGGCAGGGGCAGGGAGACCGTACTCGGCTGCGCTCATCGCTGTAAGCGCCCACCATCCTTGGTCGTCATTGCCGGTCGCTTCGGGTCCCATGAAGTCGTTCCCTGATCCCTTTTGGGCAAGTATAGCTTGCACAGCTATCGTGTTGTAAGAGAGGTCGCCCGTGTAATGGCCATAGTCTAGCAGTCCTCCCATCATGCCACCTGCTTCCCACCACCAGTACGGAGCAGGCAATGTGCCGGGGTTCTGTGGGTTGTACAGTCCAACAAGGTTTGCGGCGATCTGGCGCGAGGCTGCTCGTATTGAGGCTGAAGAATGTCAGGATGCGCAATCTTGACTCATGAATGAAGAGCACATACCAGGATCCTGAGAATTAAGAACGACAGCAAGAACCTGATGCGAAACAGTTGCTGCAATGGCAAGCAACGTCGAAAATCTCAACATGATGTTCTGGAAAAAGGCAAGCAGACGGACAATGAGTGTAGCAATGAAATAACGAATATTATACTTCCATAGGGAAATGGAGCGACAACGAGCGTATGCTAAGAAAGAAGATAATCAATGGAGAGGTGGAAAACATCCCAGCCGCGAACAGGTCAGTACTAGTAGGTCCATTCCTCATCTATTCCTGGTCCAACGAGAAAATCAGCAAGTTGGGTAGAGCCATACTCGGGCAGTGTGGATCTGATACACGCTCGTTGGCAGTGCCCCTCGATATAAGGCTGACAAAATAGCCTCCCGCGCCCGTCGACCAACCGCGAGCGTTGAAACACCATTCTCGACCACATAGTTCTCTTTCAGAGGTAGGCCGCAAACGGTGTCTGACGTGAACAAGGGGCTTGGGATTTAGGGACCTCCTTGGGGGAGATAAGTGCCTGCGCAGTGCAGGAGGCACTCCCGCCTTCTGGCTGATGCATTCCGGTCGGTAACGAGGCTTGGGGCCACGGGTCTTGAACCAATACAGATGAGTTCCAGTAAATGGCAGGGCGGCGCCAGAAAACGGCCGTCTGAAGTGGAGTTGTTGTTGGAGTCGCGAGCCACAAGATGAAGAGACGAGCTCACGAGTCAGAAGTGGCTGAGGGCGCTGGGGATGGTGGGTCGGTTGGTGGTGGTTGGTGGATGCTTTCAGGGCCCCCCGTGTCGCTAATCTCTTCTTCGTTATGCGTCTTAGAAGAGGCAGTGACATGCACCAAATGTCTATTCAAGGACATACGTCTACAACACAGCCTCTATTAACAAATCCACTGTCTGTCAGATACTGTTACTCGTACCTTCAGGACCATCTTCTTACCTTACCTCAATCAATTCAACAGTTGCCCAAAGACAACCTTCAACACGCGAAACCCTCGCCCGGCAACCACAGAACAGCCAAAACATCCAACAACCCACCAAACCCACCCACTCCATCGAAAAAACGGACGCCTCGGACCCGATTCGTCTGCAACCGTAAATTGCGACCTCATCCCGCCATGCGCAATCCGCATACATTTGAAACACCAGCTCTCCACAAAAATCTTCCCGTCAGAACCCAACGACAACAAAAGCCGCAGGCAAAAGCGAGGGAGATCCGAGAATAGGATTGGGCGAGGCTGAGGCATACGCGGTAAGTTGTATGTGTCTACCTACCTACCCATGCGTTCAGGATCCCGTGTGAGGATTGATGATCGTCTGCTGAGACACGAGACGGGTTCTGCGGAGGTATATGATTTTGCTATGTGTTTTACTAATATGTATGGACTTTATTTCGATTTGAGAAAGCAAGGTCAGCTTGTTAATGAGCGTCCTTATTATCTGAAGTGTGCTTTGAGAGGCTGCCTATGGTATGAATGAAGCGAATCTCTATGTCATTGCTTTTCCATCCAGATAAAAAAAGCGGCATAAATCATCACTTTACGCGACTTCCCAAATCAAGCAAGCAAGGAACAAGCAAGAGTAATCCCTTAAGGACGGAGCATTGACTCAGCTTCCCGAATCCTCTGTGCTCTTAAAGATTATATCGTTTTCTCAATAGACAGATCCAAAAGAATCAAACAACCAATCGCCTTATCTCCTACACCACTTCTCCCTTACTTCTACAAATCCAATACCCACCGAAAAGCGAGACAAAAGGAATGCTTAACCTCCCAGCCCACAAGACCAAGATACCAACCAAAAGAATATGCCCATCCCCATCCACCCAAGTCAATTAAGCATCCACCGAAACCCCGCCTCGACAACACCATCGCACGTTTCCGCCCCACGAAATCAGAGAGATCCATCAATTACACATCCCACCAAATACGCCTCGCTCCAGCAAACTAAATGGTGAACCTTACCGACCAACATATCATTGTTCAGAGTATCTGCTCTCGAAGAGCTCCTGCCAGTGACCATTGTCTGAGCTCTTGCCATGACTGATATCAAGGCTCGAAAGGAGTCTGATCTCGGTATGTGTACGCTGCTGTATGCGCTCAGTCTACTCTACTCCATTTATTGAGGTTTGACTGTGCGATGATGACGGGCTCCTGCTCGGTGAGGTTGTTGTGCTTGTCCTGCCAAATAATCAGGACGCATCGTATTGCCGTTCGATTATCGTAACTAGGTACACATATCATCGATTCAGTTCAATATCGCAAAGGGTCAAGCGTGCAAAAGAATATAAATCGATCTCGAAAAATCCAAAATTTGTGATTGTCCATTCCAA
This sequence comes from Venturia effusa, assembly GCA_007735645.1. Lineage (NCBI taxonomy): Eukaryota > Fungi > Ascomycota > Dothideomycetes > Venturiales > Venturiaceae > Venturia > Venturia effusa. The sequence goes on along the minus strand of CP042191.1, from coordinate 634,682 downwards.
TCCCATCCAATATCATAGCAACCTCTACACAAAACCCCATAAATCCCCACACACATCCCACCACCAAACCAACCCCCTAATAAACCTCAAGCACGTACCTCCCCGCATCCTTAAACTCCTCAATAACCCTCCTAGAATCCACCTTCCTCGCCCCCTTCGCCTTCTCCTCCACCTCCACGGCCTCCTGCAAAACCTCCGTAACATCCGGCACAGGCCACGTAGGTCCGCAGAGGTAAAAGCTGCCCTCGTCCCTGAGATAGGCCTGGCGGACCTGATCCATCGTCTGCCTCATGCGGTCCTGGATGTATATCTTCTCCTTCTGGTCGCGCGAGAAGGCGCGGCCCAGGAGCGTGATGACGCCCGCGTCCTGGTACGCCTCCCATTCCTCGCCGTAGAGGTATTCCTCGCGCTGGTGGCGGGCGCCCATGTAGAGCATCACGGCGCCGATGTCGTGGCCCTGTTCGCGCTGCCACGCGCGTTCCTGGACGAAGGCGCGGAAGGGCGCGAGGCCGGTGCCGAGACCGGCCATGATGATGGGCGCCGTGGTTTTGGCGGGCAATTTCATGACCGAAGGTTTGACGGAGACAGTGACGGGGGCGCCGATGGGGAGCGAGTTTAGGTATTTGGTTGCTTGGCCGAAGCGGTCGCGGCCTTGTGGGTCGACCCAGTTTACTGTTACGATGAGGAGGGACACCGAGTTTGGCGTGACCTTTTGGGAGGAAGCGATGGAGTATTCTCGTCTCTTCATTGGGCTGACGATTCTGACGATGTCGTGGAAACTTGGGTGAGCGGATGGGAATTCAAGGAGAATGTCGGCGAAAGTGACGGTATCGACTTCAGCCCTGCGCTTGAATTCGGTGGCACCATCCGGTGTGCTCAAGGTAAGCAAGTTTTCTTTCTCCTTGGGGTCATCCGCGAACTCAGCAAGGGCCTCGTAGAATTTCTTTGGTGGACGTCCGAAAATGTCCACGTTTTGGAGGAGAGATTGGTAGACGGTACGGCTTTCGAGGACGTTTGGATCTTCACGGCTGGGTACTTGAACAATCTCGTCCGGATTGAGACCATACCATTTGATAAACTCTTCAATCTGTGCCTTGTCGTTCTCAGCGTGGATACCGAGCGCTTCACCGATGGCATAAGTGATGCCAGAGTCGCCAAGATCGAATTCAATGTGAAAGATGTTACGATCATAGCTAAGCGGGGTAAGACGGCGGTGCTCCTTCACTGTGACAATTCCAGTCTTGACAGGCAAGTCAGGTCGAAGAGCAGATTTGGTGCCGTAAACCTCCTTGAAGGTGAGAGCTTTGGCGGCTGAAGTCCAATCCTCGAGAATGTTTGGTGGTGTTGGATCAAGACGTTCGAGCCTCGAGAAGCCATTGACGTTGAGGTCTGTCGGGAGAGAAATCTTCTCAACCTCGCCCTCAACAACAGCCCACGATTCTGGATATTCGTACCGACGGAGAGATTTCTCGACGTCTGCCGCGAGTCCGTTGATCGTCTCAAGGTTGCTGTTGATAGCCGAGAGCTTCTCAAGGACAGTAGATGATCCGAGGTAGCCCGAAAGCTTCAAGAAAGCAAGCTGGGTGAACAAAGACTCGAGCTCTGGGTTCTCAGTAACCTTGGTAGAAATGCTTGGGTCAAGAATGAAGAGCTGGACCTTCTTGGTAGCCAGAGCCTGGCGAAGACCAACCGGCAGCTTTTTCTCCAGATCGTCGTCCTTTGCGCCCGGGATAGTAAGGACAAGAGATCCACCGTCTTTCAGGCTGTTCAGAACATCAAACTCGCCGAGAAGTTTCTCTCCAGTGACGAAAGCAACATCGGCATTGTCGATTGAATAGCTCGCATGCAAAGCACTCTTTGCAGCGCGAATATCCGTGCGGACTGCACCACCTTGGACCAGGCTGTCGTGTCCGGTGCGCACAGTGACGTGCGCGGGAGACATGGTGGACAGTAGATTTCCTAGAACGATTGGCGCAAGTACTGCAGGGGACTCCTCCAAGCTCCAGAAGGTATACTGCTGGGCAGACGCATCCGGCAATTCAAGACCAGCAAACTCATCAGCGGGCTCGATCTTCAGCAGTCGTTGGAAGACAGCATGTACAGCTGCCGGTGTCCAAACCTGGCTACGAGCATACTTGATATCAGTAATCGATTTGCCCCTGCAGGACCACGAAGAGAAACTCAAAGCCGCAAGGACGTCCCTGTAGAGGAGCGAGCTCTCGGTGGCATCCTTAACTGCGGTCTCATCCTCGACTTGGCCAAGAACGGCGACTGACTTGACAGATTCTGGCAATGCGCGGATGAATTCGTCTTCCAAAAATGGGCGATAAACGCGCACATTGATGACACCGATTTTAAAGCCCTTGTTGGCCAATTGCTGGGCCAACTGAGCAGCAGTGGCAGCCTCGACTGTTCCAAAAACAACCAAGACATGTTCTGGCGAAGCGTGTCCCGAGTATTCGAACGGCTTGTACGATGTTCCAAACTCGGTGTTGAACGCGCTGAAGAGCTGCAAGACTTTATCCTCATGATGGGAGTTCTTGAGCTTCGACTTCGCCAAAATCTCCTGGATCCTAATGTAGTGGTTATGCAAGGCGCGCTGGTCCAACGCAGTTGCAACAAGCGTAGTCTCACGCGCCACATTCACGCCATCAAAGGTATGAATAGTAGGCACAGTACCAGCCAAGAGCGTCGAGAAGAGCGACATATGCTGAATCTCATGCGCCGAAGAGCTCGCGACAAGTCCCAGCCCAAGCTCATCCGCCATCTCCAAAGACGCAGTATAATCCGTGACCAGACCCCCAGCCGCATAATCCACAGCGGCAACATGCGCCACGAATGGATTTGCCAGATCATAGAGCAAACTCAATTGATCGAGCGTTTCTCTTAACGGCGCCAAGCTCCCGGTAGAAGCAACAATGCTCTGCGGAATATGTCTCTTCTTCAGATCAAAGTCCTCAGAGAAGATATATCCGAGGGCGATCGATCCAGCCCCGGCCCTCGTCTCCATAGCATGAACACCAGGGACAAATCCATGAGCATTTTTCTCGCCCTCCTCTTGCCAGTGCTTGAGTGCTATGTCGAGATCGAAGGTCTCCGGCGAGTACGTGAAGATTTTATCCGAGAGGGTGTAAGCGACCTGTTGAACCAGGGTTTGCGCTGTGAGGTAGGAAGATCCGCCGATATGGGAAAGAGATACATCCTGTCCAAAGGGAAGGCTGGAGCTCTTATGTGAAAAGGTCTTGGTCGGCTTTGGATCAATGTCCATGGGCGTGGTGGAAGACATGGCTGGACCAGCGGAAGCGTTTTCCTGAAGACGCATGGCTACCACTTCAACAAGTATGCTATCAGTGAAAGTAAAAGGCCAAGAAGAAGAAGCGAAATCACTATCAACCGCTCTCCAAACGAGAGTCGAAGTAGGAGATAGCGAGACGTGAAGATGAGAAATCAACCAACGGTCTCTCTTCAGCAGCGAGCTCGGAGGCGATTGTAAGGAAATTTATCCAACCGTCGGACTCGGCATCCGCTGAGCAATAGCAATTGCTAGCAGAGCCCAGACCGGGTTGCGGCATGGTCGCAGAGTGTTTCTCCGAGTTGACGTGATTGAAAAGTGGTAAGCGTGGATGGCGTGCTCGTTTTGGAGGCGTGCCCACGTGAAAGTGCCTGACAACTAGTGCAGCCTGATGATCTGACATTGCCATGTTGGGAAACATGGTATTATTTACGATTGCCATATGGATCCTGAATTCACCACGAACGCCTTTTGGTGCCTACAATTCAGAAAATCGATTTTCGAATTGTTAGGCAGGTGGCATCGCTTCCGTAGCCGCGGCCTGTAAATCAGCTCTGCGTTCTGAGCAATTGACGCGAATCTAGTGGGTGATCTCTGATCTACCACGGAAGACTACATGTCGCCGGCGCAAGAGCGATGGCTTTCGCGCAGATTATAAAAGGTTCATTTTCTGGCTCGATAATTACATTATGCTCATCCGAGGCCGACCATTCTTGAGAAGTGGGATAATCTGTCCCTGCGTAACTTTTCACCCATGATCCCAACACCAAAGAGACCCTTCGAAAATCCATATGCCGATCATGATATGGCAAATTTTTCAGACTGGAACTGGAAGCACCATCCCTCGCATTCCCCTTGGCTCGGCCAGACTTGTCTCATCCGTGCTTCGTTGGATTCCCAGCCCCGCTCGTCCTCTTCCTGTTCTCTCCAGTCGCATTCTGCGCTCCCCCCTCTTGTGGATCCCTTGCCTTACTGACTTGGGGATTTCCAGGGCTGACCGAAAGAGGGTTTCCCTCCTAGCGCCAAAAAAATTAGCACACCAAGGAAAAAGTACACCTCGAAATCAAGAGTTCGAGGTAGATGGGTAAGGCTTACCGTAGGGTTGCTCGACCCGCCCATGTTCTTCTCTTCCGTCTCCGGCTTCGTCTGCTTCGGATCAAACGCAGCATCATTGTGCGCAGCAGTATCGTCAGAACCTGACTTGCTGTACTCCGTCGACCTTGGCTTCAACGAGTCTTTATCCTGGGCATCCTTCGTCGCATATTGGTATCGCGGATTAGCATGGAAGCCTCTCGTCTGTGACGAACTCGCGCAACCATATTGTGAACTGGCCGCTGGAGAAGTGTAGAAAGAGCTATTGTACGAGTTCGCGAAAGAAGAGTTTGACGTGTTCGAGGATGCGGCGACTGGCGAAGAAGTAGCAATCCCACTTTTCCGCGCGATCCGGGTGTGAGGCGGACAGGTTCTTCTCAGTGTTCTTGCCATAACTCTTGTGGTCGTTGAAGAGGAGGGAGTCATGGTGTCTCCCTATATATGGTGGCGAGTCAAGGCTGTGTACATGCGAATCGTTGGGACTCAAAAGTGCGTCTGATAGCGTGGAGCGGGGAAGACCAGGCTATTGGTTGGTCCGACGGGGATGCAGTCAGACGTGGAGGTGCGATATTAAACCCTTTTCTCGGCTGCGGCAGATCGAGAGTTGGGAGTCGATAAGAAAGTGGTCAGGAAGGCGTCGAAGAGATTGTTTTTGGAGGTTTCCAGGTCCTTGTCTTGTTGCGCATTTTCGGGGCGGTCATCACCGTGACGTAGCTCGCGATCACGATTTTCTTCGTACTCGTATTCAAGATTTCGGCTTCGGAGATTACTCCGCCACACTAGCGTCCACCAAGGCACTAAGGATTGGCAGGGCACTGCTTGTTAGGTGTGGCTTAGCTGAAGAGGCACAAATGAAAGTCTATGCATTCCAAGACTCAATACAAGACTTTATGCCACAAATTCATCCCTCAGCAATCTCGGTCGACAACAGACTCTCCGCACACTTCGCTCCCTCTGCCCGTCTCCTCCGATACTCCGTATATCCCCCAATGACCTCCTCCCTCGCCAGCCCATCAATCGCAAAGTAAATATCCCCAAGCGCGAGCGTCTGGTCTCTCAGCCTCACAACATCAACAGCCTCCCTACCAAACCGCGGCGCCCACAAGCTCCAAGGCCCAGAAATGAGCGAGGTGGTAGGTAAAAGACAATTATGGTAATACGTTCCAATGCCCCCAAAAGATTTGTACGTAGGCACAGAAGAAGTGTCAGGCATCGCCGTTCCTCGCGTGACGACAATCCTATCGAGTTTTCGTCGCTTGACGGCTGCTTCTACTGCGTCAACGACGGCGGGCATGGGTCCTGTGGACCATAGCATCATTTCTCCTCGTCCCGAGAAACGGAGGCTTCGGCCTGGTGACCCGTTTTCTCGCGGGACTGGTTCAATCTCTCGCGTTCCTAGGTGTTCTGCCGGGATGATGAGGGCGAGAGTTTGGTCGTCAAAGCTCGAGTCGAGTTGAGTTGCGTGACGTGCTGTCCCTTCCCTGGAAATATGGAGGTGGGCCGTATTGAACGCAAATTCGATGGTGCGCCTACGTTTCGAGAGAGGTTGTTTGGCGAAGTATCTTGCTAGGGGCAGGATGGCTGCTGCACCGTTTTCTTGGACGAAGGTGTTTCCATCAGTGTGTGTCTGGAAGATGACACGTTCCTCAATCTGACCGGGCAGTGTCGCGATAACGTTCCTTGTCATTGCTGCCCCGACTTCTGCTTCAATGGACACTGTAGCGGATGCTTTTGAGCGAGCCAGCTCTTTCAACTTCAAGGCTTCATCGATGCCCACGAAGACTGCAGGAAGACGATAATGAACACCCTGATGTGGCTCAAAGTATGATTCGAGTTGACTTCGGTCGACGTCGAACATGATGATCATACCAGCAGCTCCCGCTTTTCCGGCAGCGACCAGAGCGTTCATCAGCGGCTCATCAGCTTGACCTGGACGATCCCACGTGCTCATCAAATCCTCATTAAGATCCGGCGTGGTCGAATAGCTCGGAAGAAACAGCATACTATAAGGGATAGCATGAGCCGGAAGATCGATCATGACTATTTTCCCCTTCGCATTCTCCCTAGTGATGGTTGCTTCTGGAGGGAAGTAGACCAATTCGCCACGCTGACCTTGCGTTGGCAAGGAAAAAGGTACTGCACCGATTATTGGTAGCTCTTCCTTCGACTTCTCCGGACAGTCGATAACAAGTTTCCCGGCATCGTGCAGTGACTTGCCTTCCTTTGTCTGCCACCGCAGGATTTCGTAGGCGTCACGGCGAACTTCGAGACCAGGAATTCCTTTCAACTCATCCTCGATCCACGAAATGAACTCTTCGTGCGCTTTGCTGCCTGTGGTGCGGGCAGGTCCGTTTCCAAGCCGCTCCAGTATGGTCTGTAACTCGGTGATATCTGAGAATTTTTTTTCGTCAATGCTTTCGGTCGAGATCGGGCTTCGTTTTCGAAGTCTTCGTGCGAGGCGAGCATAGATCCTCAAAAAGAACAGGATAGGTAATAAGGCAACAAGAATGAGACGTCTGATGACTGGTCTTCTGGTGATGGCGACGAGGTTCGCGAGGGGGCTCTGTCTGGGTTTGGAGAATAAGACGAGGCCGTAGGCGGACACTCTGGCCCAAGGTGAAATATCCTGGATCGCCATTATTGTTGATCTCGGTTTGCTATTAGGAAAATAAAGGAGATCAAAGAAGACATTATACCTCCAACGATGGACAACGGTTCCAGGTCGAATTTTGTGAGCATTCGAGCCTCGGGAGGTCTTCTAGCGTACATGCAACTAGTGTGAAAAGACCCATTTGTTCGATCTAGCCACCTGCAACCAGTGTAAAGAAACGCGCTTGTTCGATCTAGCGGAGTGCACCGGATACAGCTGTTTCGATGTTCCGGTGGCCTAACAGCTAATCAGAGCTGAGCAGTGACTTGCTGGCAAAGTCATCTCCGGCACCGGAGCCGGAGCCGGGCCAAGATCTTCTGGTCAACCAAAATATTCAGACGCATGTCCTGAGAGTGGAGAACTTGGCGGCAATTATGCGGCTCGTATGAAGCAATCGCCGAAACTGTTCTGAGCAAAATGGAAAGGAGCTAGACTTCCCGGATCATGCAAGTTCTCTTGCTTTGGTGGTCGAATTCAAGCCATTAGCCTTTCGGCAGTGCAAACTATGGCCTTCCAGCTCCCGGCGCTGCTCCAAATTCGCGCTTAGATCTGGAGCTGCCAAATATAAACCTTCCCAGATCCTCCATAAACGACATCTGGACTAGTTTTCGCCTTTGTCGAATCACAACATCTTCGTCTTCTTCAGATCCAGCAATTATGTCAGACGCCGGCGCACCAATCGAGACTGAAAAGAAGAATCAAACCTTACCCGATCCAAATCCGCCCAATCTTCTCCCAAGCTCCTCAGATTTGAAGGAAAATATTAAGGCGTACCCAAAGATAATAGGCTATGTCTTTGCTGTAGCACCTGGTATGATCCTCTTCGGCTTCGATGGTGTGATTGTGTCAACTCTGGTCGCAGTGCCAGTATTCAAGTAAGTAATTGCCTACTCTTCACCCCAACGAGAACATAGTAGTCATAGCTGACGCGATATGATAGAGAACACTATGGCGACCTCTTTGGGACGGAGTACATTATACCGGCGATGTGGCTCAGTCTCTGGACCGCTGCGAGCCCCATTGGAATCATGATCGGTGCCATGGTCGCCGGCTGGATCCAGGAAAAGCTAGGACGCCGTTTGTCTCTCATCATTGGCGCTGTAGTCGGTATCGTGGGAATAGGGACATGCTTTGGTTCCAACTATGCAGGAGCCCTGCAAGTGATGAGGGGCATCTTTTTGCTTGGAAAATTGATTGAGGGTGCATGTACAGGCATGGTGGCGTGCACAACGCAGACGTATGCTTCCGAGATTGTGCCGCACGTTCTTCACGGTGCGGTTTTCGCCACTTTCCCTGCTTTCATACTTCTTGGACAGTTGGTCGCTGCGGGAGTTCTGGCAAGTCAATTGCAGATGGAGACTCCGAGGGGGTATTTGACGGCTATTGCGGTGCAATGGGTCTTTTCGCTGATTGTGATCGCTCTGACGATGATCTTGCCTGAGAGTCCGACTTGGCTCGTTCGGCAGAACAGAATGGAATCTGCTTTGGCATCCGAACAGCGGCTCCAGAAAGCGACCATCGACTGCACGCAGTTGATCAACGATATCGCGGCAACGCTCGAGCAAGAGAAACTGGATACCCTTCATCAAAGGCCGGCTACACTGTTCGAATGTTTCCAGGGACGAAATCGGTGGCGGACTCTTATCGTTATCTTTGGCAACATTTTGCCTCAACTCTTTGGCCTCACACTCCTCGGCAACGCAAGTTACTTCCTCCAACTTCTCGGGCTCGACGCCCACCGTTCCATTTCTCTGCTACAGGTTGGCATCGCGATAGGCTTGGTTGCGAATCTGATCGGAATATGGACAATTGGCAAGTTTAATTCGACAATGTTGATGTTTTCAACGCTGGCAGCTAGTGGAATACTGTTTCTCGGAATATCGATTGCTGGGTTTTGGTACGGCGTGGTACCTCTCTGGTAAGTTCTCAACAGGTCGACGAATAGTGAAGTGCTGGCTGATACAATCTTGCAGGTGGACAGCGGTATCGTTCGTCTTGATCATCTTTATTGCCGGCCTCGGCGTCTGGCCAGCGTCAGTCTTGATAGCATCTCAAGCTTCCTCGCTTCGCCTGCGCGGAAAGACTCAAGCTATTGGTTGGCTTGTCCAGGGTCTGAACACAGGTGTCTTCTCGATTGTGCTGCCTTATATCTACAATCCCGATGCTGGGAATGCGAGAGGGAAAACTGCATTTCTGTTTGTCGGGTTATGTTTCATCTCAGTTCTGCTCACCTGGCTATACGTCCCGGAGATGAAAGGCAGAAGCGCTGCCAATATCGACGCGTTGTTTGAGAGAGGTGTCCCAGCAAGGAAATGGGGGACATACACCGTGGATGGCGAAGCCGCAGCTGTGGAATTCCAAGCGAAGACTTCAATGTCGAGGGAGAGTGTAGTTGATTGATTGCGCTCAGATAGCACATTCGTCCTCCGATACATGTTCAAATATCGCTCTACTTGATCCTAGCACTAATCCACTCCAGAACTTCCGCCAAAGCCTTGTCTTTCTCCAAATCATTCAACAACTCATGTTGGCCACCTTCATATTCGGACATCCGCTTGTCAGATGACTCAATCATGTTGATGAAGCGTCGACTTCCAGCTATTTTACAGTATTTGTCGGCCGTGCCATGCAAGATTAGGGTCGGGCATTTCCACTGAGACGCCGTTTTCCAGACATTATTGGCGACCACTGTTGCAGTAGAGGCAACCAAGAACGGTATCTGCCGCTTCGAAGTAAGTGGGTCATCTTGAAATGACTGCGCGACTTCAGGACAACGCGAGAGCCCCTGAAGTGGAGATGCAGGTATAGGAATAGAAGTCTCAGGAATGACCTTTGCAGCAATGCCCAGCATGCGCTCGAAAACGCCTGAAGTTGGTAAAGGTAGGGCCGGTCCTGTCACGATGACACCGCATACTTCTTCTGGTCGATGTATCGCGCTGCCGATGGTGAGCAGTCCACCAAGAGAATGTCCAAAGAGAAACACAGGCACATTTGACTCTTCTGCAATGCTCCGAACCTTGGCATGATCTTGAATTGCTGTGTCCAAGTTCACCACCCCTCGGCTGTTTGGTGATTGTCCATGTCCAAGCCTACCAGAAGACTTAGTGGTTGTGTTTCAAGAGGGCTGGGATGGATGATATCTTCATCCATTGGACTGCTCACATGTCCATTCCGAGAACCTGTATCCTACGCTGGTTCAATCTCGTTATCAGCTTGTTATGCTGATGAACAAAACGCTCAGCATACTCCCCGAAGCCATGTTGTAGCACGACGACAGCGCGAGGGTTTTCAACTTCCCACGTATGAAGGACAGCACCAGAATCCAGAGTAGAAGTTGTGCTTGCCATTGTCTCGACCTCGGGTGAAGGGAATCGTTGATTGATCGAACCAAGGGCTCTTGGGTTGGTACCTTGTTCGACCACTTCTCAAGTTTCCCACCTCATATGTCGCAATGGACGTCAGAAAAGATCAGGGTCCAGGGTCCGGGGTCCGAGGCTACCTGTTCGAAAACCAATCGTAGATTTATCATTTGAGAACGGCCATCTTTGCAGTTCCTCGGTTTGACCAGACAAGCGTCGGCATGATGTGGGGAGCAAGAGCTAGAAATTGCGAGGTTTGGTAAAAAGGGAAACGAGGACTTTTAGTGCTGCAGCTACCGGCGTCTGGAGTCTGGACTGATCAGCATGCCGGCCAGCATCCGGTGACCGGGTGCCGGTCTGCCTGCAGTGCGGTCCTGGTTGCCATCATCCGCTATCACGAGTCGTGGAGAATAGTGCGAAGATGCCGCACGAAATATATGCTGCTCCGGAAGTCGCAGTTTTGCATTTCTGTAGATGAGATGGAGATGATGACGGCCGGGATGATCACGATTTTGTGGCGACTTGGAATTACGTAAGTGCTTATTCAGCAGGCGGTCTCCTCACCTACGGCAGTCCATTAGGACCGGGGCGGACACTACGAGAAAACGTAAAACTATAAACCTATAAACCATAATAAATGAAGCTCAATATAGTAGTATTACTATATTATTTAGTATTATAATAACCTAGATTATAGTAGTTAGCTTTAATTATTTATTACGTATATCTCTTACCTTCGTAATATACTTATTTTAGCCGTAAAACCCTTACCGTTATATACTAAAACTACGTATATTAGTAACCTTAATCGTAGTCGATTATAGCTATAAAAGCTATTAATATATTATCTAAAAATAGTTAGTTTACTTAAATAGTAAAATAAGAGCTTAGTAGTTAGTAATTTTATTTTTTAAGGGCGGCTATTAGAGTCCCCAAGGGGTCGGGTCGGGTCGGGTTTAAGGGGTACCCCCCTAACCCGCTATAGGGGGGGGGGCAAACAGGGGGGGGTCGAGGTTTTAGGGCGGGGGATAATTTACCCCCCGACCCGATAATCGGGGTAGAATCGGGGGCGTACGTAATACTTATTAAGATATAATACCTATATAAAGTATTATATAATATTATTAAGAGATAAGGTATTCTTATAGAAAGTAAGAGTAATAATTTAGTAGAATCTAGGTCTTAAGTTATAATATTTATATATCGAGCATTACTAATAGTCTCCTAATAGTTAATATAGAGAGAGAGCTATTTATTTAGTACTAGTATATAGAGAGAGAACGGGTATAATATTAGATACCGTCCTTAGACTTATTATCCGATATATCTCGCTTATTAATAATACTATTATTAGTTATAAAACTATCTAGATTCCTATTATTATTATTATCTTCTTCTTCTATCTCCTCGTTATCCTCCTTATCCTTATCTTAAAGCCGACCTTAAAATATAGAGGCTAGAGTACCCTTATTATCTACTATATCTATTTTATTAAGATAATTACTATTAATATTAGTCTTCTATTTAGCTAATAGTAATATTACTAAACGTTTAAGATCTATATTACGAACTCTACTATATCTCTAAGTAGTATCTCTCTTCGAACTAAATATAAGCTCTTATACCTTATTTACTAGCGAGGCTTTAGGTAGATTAGCTCTTAATCTAGCTTTATTAATAGGATATACTATCTACTAACTAGTAGGACCTAGTAAGGAACGGCTAGTTATAAGTCGATTACGTAGGATCGTAATTTTATCTCTATTAAAAAATTAGTAAGGAGAGATAAAGGGAAGGAAATCGATAGTATAGGTCCCTATAGTAATAAGGGTCTATATAAGCGTTAGAGACTATTAGTAGACTATTAGGTAAGCGGAATACTAATCGATAGTTCTTCTTTATAAAGATATTTATAGATCTTCTTATTTTAAGTAATAAGCACTAGACTATTTACCTTAGTATTTAATAATTACGCTATATACTACTATAATCTCCTTATAAGTCTAAATATAGTTTACTAGTAGTTTAAGTAGCGAGCGATAGTAGCTTCCTAGAACTTTTTAATTTACTTATCTACTATAGGGGACTAGATTTTAGTATCGAGGAGTACGTCTAGATCTTAATTAAGGGATTCGTCGTTATCTTTATCGTCCTCTTTCTCGTCGTCTTCGTCGTCGTCTTTATTATTATCTTCGTCGTCGTCTTTATCGTCTTTATTATTATTAGGTTCGAAGGCGATAATTTTATTAAGAGGGCGTTTAAGGATATTAGGATAGCTACTAGTAGTAATTCTAGAGGTATTAATTAGTTAGAGGACTAGTAAAAGAGTAAGGAACGTTAGTATAGATATACCTCTTATCTATAACTTCTTAAGTAGCCGCCTATAAAAGCTCCTTTTAACGCGCCTCTAGTAATTTATTAAAGCCTAATAAGTCCTTTACTTTCTTACGCGCTACCGATATTATAGTATATAGGTACCGTCTAGCGTAATCTTTTATCTTCTTAAAGCCTTTAAGACCCTTACGGCGCGTAGTCTCTTTCTATATATACTTATTTATAGATCGCTACGTAACTAGTTTAGCGGGCGCTATAGTAGAGAGCGGCTAAAGTAGGGAATAGCTAATAGTCTACTAATAGTTAAGAGTGCGATTAGAAAGTAAAATATGCTAAAATTACTTTTATAGATAGGATAATATTAATTAGTAGAAGAAGTTCGTTCTAAGCGCGAAATAGTAAGTACGGGCCGATAATCGGCGCCTAAAGCGGCTTAGCGTATAGAGATTTCAACGCTAGTCTATCGTATATTAGAACGCGCCTTTACTAGTTACCTCTATAACTATTATCCTCGTATTAACTTAGCTAATTATATCTTATTAGGCCTATTAAATTATTCTTATCGTTATTTATTACTATAGTATATCTTTATTTCAAATTTACGCGTACGCGTATTTAGTAATACTAATTATAACCTTAGGCGTATACTAAGATAACTAGCGTAATTACTACCGGTAGCTCCTAGATCGCTTAAAAGTCTTTAAAAGGTTTAACTAGTACGCCTAAGTTACGTTTAAGAAAAATAACTACTCGAAAGGCTCCTATAAAGAAACCCTACCGTTATAAGCTAGGAAGTAAGTAAAATACCTATTAGTTTACTAATAGTCTATTAATCCTTACTAACGTAAATTCTAGCCGTCGTATTACGTAAGATTCGTCGCTACTAGAAGGGGACTAAACTCCTTATACGTAAGTTACTATTTACGAGATTAGTAAGAGAGATTACCTAGGATTTACTTATTATTAAGGATACGCGCTTTTAGAAGACGGCTATTAATATAATTTAAGAAGCGGCCGAGGCCTTCCTAGTTAGCTTATTTAAAGGTAATATTTAATATATACTTAATTATCTCTAGTCTACTAATCTAGAATAGATACTAACCTATACGCTATCTATACTAAGCGAGTAACTATTTAGTCGAAGGATATATAGTTAGTAAGACGGCTTCGTTAGGGTAGAGGTAGTAGCGAGTAAATTCTAGGCTAAAAATATAACTAAATAATATATTTTTAGAGTTATATACTATAGGATAAAGTAAAGTATATATTAGGCGTAGAATATTAATAATACTAGTATTTGCCTCTCTTGACTATTAGTAGACTATTAGAATCTCCCTCTCTATATTTCTTTATCTAAGCTAAATAAGAAACGGTGAATTTAACCTCTCTTAATAATTGGGAGACTATTAGAATCTCTCTCTTCGTCTCTCTTTATATAAACTAAATATATTATCGTAAATATAGGCTCCCTCGACTATTAGAAGACTATTAGGATATCTCCTATCGTCTTTCTTTATCTGAACTAAATATAATATCGTGAATATAGCCTCTCTCGACTATTAGAAGACTATTAGGATCTCTCCTATTATCTTTCTTTATCTGAACTAAATCCAATATCGTAAATATAGCCTCTCTCGACTATTAGGAGACTATTAGAATCTCTCTCTTCGTCTCTCTTTATATAAACTAAATATATTATCGTAAATATAGGCTCCCTCGACTATTAGAAGACTATTAGGATATCTCCTATCGTCTTTCTCTATCTAAACTAAATCTAATATCGTAAATATAGTCTCTCTCGACTATTAGGAGACTATTAGGATCTCTCCCGTCGTCTTTCTTTATATAAGCTTAATAATAGGTTATGAATTCGTCTAAGTATATATTCTAGTACCTTAGGTTATACTACGTAATAATTCGATATTCTTCTTATTAACTCGAACCCTAAGGATATATTTTATTAAGATTTTAATAAATATATTTAATTCCCGTAAGAATTAATATATATATACCATAACACGTTTAAATAAAATAATACTTAATTATAAAGAAGAATAACGAGTATACTATCGATCTACGTATTTAGATATATATTATTTATCTACCTTAGGTAAAGCTATATACGCTTAAATAATTTCGTATAACCCTCGGTATTATATCGGAATTAATATTTACTTAGCGTTGCACGGTCGTATAAATTCTTAGAGGAAGTAAGAGGGATAATTTAGTAGAATCTAGGTCTTAAGATACAATATTTATATAGCGAGTATTGCTAATAGTCTTCTAATAGTTAATATAGAGAGAGAGTTATTTATTTAGTACTAGTATATAGAGAGAGAACGGGTATAATATTAGACGCCGTAGCCCGTCCCTAGACTCGCCTTTCAATATAATATTAATAGGTTTATTCTTTAGTACTAGCGTTATTATCCTTATCTTTACGCTCTTAACCTTATATCTACGCCTTTAATCGGAATATTTACGCTTTATAGGTTTAAAATCTTCTAGAATACTATATATCTTACTACTTTAAAACTAGAGTAATAGGACTACCCCCTAGGACCGGCTAGATCCGTAATAGTATTATTAAAGAAAGAGATTTAGTAAGCGTAGGTATTACTTTATACCTAAACTTTCTAGGTTTAAATCCTTATCCCGATAGTAACCTAAATTAACCTCTCGCTACTATAATACCGCTTCTTCCCGTCCTTTATAAGCTAGCTTAATAAGCCGATTATCTATAAGTTTAGACTTCGAACTACCTTATCTCTCGTCTTCTTAAAGCCTTTAATACCCTTACGGCGCGTAGTCTCTTTTAGTATATAGGGATTCGACGATCGCTACGTAATTAGCTTAGATAGCGCTATAGATAAGGGCTAATAGTCTACTAATAGTTAAGGATATAAATAGAGGCTAAAAGACGATAGAATAGTATATACTAGGATAATATAAATAATTAGTAGAGATTCTTAGTCCTAAGCGTAAAATATTATATATAGGCCGATATTCGGCGCCTAATTTAGCTTAGCGTATAGACTTTTTATACTAGTCGGTCGTATCCTAAGACGCGCCTCCGTAACTATTTTCTATTTAGAATATTACCGTTACGCCCGCTTTAATCCCGCTAATCGTATTAATTCTACCCTACTTATTCTATTCTTTTTATTAATCTTTATTATAGTATATATTTACAAGGAATTCAATCGTATACGTATTTAGTAATATTAACCTTTACTTTAGGCGGATAACCCTAAACGAGTACCTTTCTAAAAACTTATCCTAAAAGTCTTAGAGCTAGGACCGCGAAAGAAAACTAAGTAATAGCTTTTAGAAGACTAGCTTCGCGTAGAGATACGCGCTCGTTAAGATAAACTATATAAATACGACCTTACGTAAAGAGCTAAAGAGAGAAGATAATTATAGGAATAACTTAGGGAATAGGAAGACGAGCCTATAAATAGCGTTAATATAGATACTAGTAATAAAGATACTAACTAAGATAGCGGCTAAGACCCTAATATACCTTAACCTAGCCCTAGATCGTCTATACCTTCGCCTCGGCCTTATATCTTCGAAGATAGATTACCTAGTTCGTCTATACCTCTACCTCCGCCTCGTAACTTCGAAGGCCGTTCGATTTTCTCGCCTAAACCGTCTTTACCGCCTCTATAACGTCTATAACCTTTACTAGTACTATTAAAATCTTTAAGTAATTCGTATTCTTCGGAGAGTATAGACCCTAGTATTAAAGCCGGGATAGATATAATACCTCTACCGCCTTAAAATTAACCTCCCTATAAATAACCTCCTAAAAGAAAGGCCGATCTAATAACTAGAGATATTATAATAGGCGGTAATAAGTCTAGTTATAACTTAGGATCTATAGTAAAGCGTACGAGTATCCGTCTATCCCGTAGTACTAAAGTACTAAATAGTACTAATCGCGTAAGTACGGCCGCGTCTTATACTTAAAAGGCGCCTCGTAAATAAGGTAGAAAGAAAACTATAGATCCTTAGAAGAGGGTACCCTACCGCTTTAAGCTAGGAAGTAAGTAAAATACCTAATAGTTTACTAATAGTCCTTTAATCTTTACTAACGTAAATTCTAGCCGTCGCGTTACGTAAGATTCGTCGCTACTAGAAGGGGACTAAAATACTTACTAAGTTCGGGCCGTTTACTAGACTAGTTTGCGAGATTATCTAGGACTATAAATTAGACCTACGTTTCTAGAGATCGGCCCTCGAGGCTCTATAAGAGGCTATAGAAGTCTTTATCGTTAGTCTTTTCGAAGGTAAACTTTAGTATATCTTTTATCTATCTAATATACTAATAAGTAATAGATACTAACTTATGCGCTATCTACGCTAAACGTGTTACTATCTAGACGAAAGATATTTAATTAGTAAGGCGGATTTGGGGAGATAGTAATAGATAGTAGGTAATATAATTAAATAATATATTTTTAGAGTTTTATACTATAGGATAGAGACGTTTAGTAAAACTAGTATACCTTAGTTATTAAATATAAATACTATTAGTCTTTGCCTCTCTTAACTATTAGGAGACTATTAGAATCTCTTTATTATCTTTCTTTATCTAAACTAAATATAATATCGTGAATATAGCCTCTCTCGACTATTAGTAGACTATTAGGATCTCCCTCTCTATCTTTCTTTATCTAAGCTAAATAAGAAACGGTGAATTTAACCTCTCTTAACTATTAGAAGACTATTAGAATCTCTCTCTTCGTCTTTCTTTATATAAACTAAATATAATATCGTGAATACAGCCTCTCTCGACTATTACGAGACTATTAGGATATCTCCTATCGTCTTTCTTTATCTAAACTAAATATAATATCGTGAATACAGCCTCTCTCGACTATTACGAGACTATTAGGATATCTCCTATCGTCTTTCTTTATCTAAACTAAATATAATATCGTAAATATAGCCTCTCTCGACTATTACAAGACTATTAGGATATCTCCTATCGTCTTTCTTTATCTAAACTAAATATAATATCGTAAATATAGCCTCTCTCGACTATTAGGAGACTATTAGGATCTCTCCTATTATCTTTCTTTATCTAAACTAAATCTAATATCGTGAATACAGCCTCTCTCGACTATTAGGAGACTATTAGGGTCTCTCCTATTATCTTTCTTTATATAAACTAAATATTAAATAGTAAATTCAACTAAATATATATCCTAATACCTAAGATTATACTATAATATAATATAATATTCTTTCTATTAACTCGAACCCTAAGGAGATATTTTATTAAGATTCGAATAAATTAATACCTTTCGTTACGTTCTTTAAGATTATAGCCTCTTAGTACCGTACTAGATTTTCGCCTTATTTCGAACGAGAAAATAGGCTCTAGCCTTTATCTATTATACTATATTAGTCTACGTCCTTATCTATTAATATTTCTATACTACTATAGCCTTATCGTTATCGTCGTCTACGTCTATACCTACGCCTTATAATCTATTCCTACGAATTAGCCTTAATAAAGAAGTCTACCTTTAGGTACCCGAATATACGGACGAGTTCTAGGACTAGTTTATCGAATAAGTATAGTATAAGACCGAGTTCGACGAAACTAGTAAAGTACGTAAATCTAAAATAAAGTTCCGTAAATTTGGCGGTACTAAGTAGGCTATATACTAGATATACTTCTAGAAGGGGGCTTATCGAATAACTAGCGCCCTAAAGATTATATACTTACGATACGATAAGGTTATAGTCTACGGGAATTACTACGGTATAAAGAGTCTTACGGAATATATCGATTCTAATACCTATAAAGTAATTTCTAAGAGACGAGGTTTAAAGTAGCTAACTATTAAAAAGGGCTTTAGGGTATCGGTAAGACTATTAGTAAACTATTAGGTCTTCGAAATACTAATATCTACTAGAAGTACCGTACTAAAGTAGAGATTATAGAGGCCGGCGATATTAAGATATATACTAGTAGCTTTAACTAGTAACTTATTAGGACTATCGTCTTATATAAATAGGTAATAATAGTAGTCGATAATATCGAATTCTTTCGTCTTATACGATACGTAAATTCTAAAATTACTATAATATCTTCGTCGACTATTACTAACTATATTCTTAAGCTACGAGAGGCTACTAAAAATATAATCCGTAAACGTCTCCCTCTATCGCCTTAGAAAGTCGTATACGTCTTAGATAGATAGTCTACGCCTTACTGGGATAGCTACGTCGTAATTAAGGTATACTAGATTCGTAATAATTAGGTACTTAAAGACGTACTAATTAGTTTCGAGCTCTATACCGGTACCTATAGTAGTACTTATCTCGCTAAACTTATAATAGGGCGGCTATAGTATTTCGACCTAGTATAGAGGGTTATTACGTTTACTACGGATAACGCGTCGAATAATAAGACTATAGTATAGTCCGTTAACGCGTTAATTATTAAGCTATATAAATATACGAATATTTAAAACGAGATTACGCTCTATCCCTATATCGCGTACGTAATATAGCTTAGCTATAATAGCCTTCTCTCCGATATTAAAATACGACTAATAAAGGATAAGCTTATAAGGAACTAGTTAGAGGAGGAGGAGAAAACTACTATAGTACTTATAAGGGGCGAAATTCCTATAAATACTTAAAGAGAAGTAAGTTAACCCCTAATAGTCTCCTAATAGTCCTAGAGTCCTATAGCCTACTAATACTATTCTTCGCCTAAAGCTTCTATATACTATAGCTAAAGCGCGTTAGATTACTATCTTTATTAATTCGAGCGAAGGACGCTAGCTTTCGTTCTAGAGGATTTAAGCTGTATAGCTTAAGGAGTATAATACTTATTCGATAGCCTAATATCTTCGCCCGATATAGGATATTAAGACTAGGTAGGATTCTACTTTCTATATATTAGTACGTCTCCTTAAGTTAGGCGAGCCTATTATAACGTATACGAAGAAAGAATACGCGTATCTCTCTCTTAATAATAATAAATAGGGCTAAGTTAAATACCTCGTTAATATCCTTCGTTCTTTTACCGTATATACCGCCCTTATTAGTACGTCTAAAGAACCGACTATCTATTAGATCTTTAAAATCTATAATTATCTCTTTATATATCTCGAGAACGTAGAGGAGATACTAAAGAGTAAGACGCGTCGATAGAAGGTCGAGATTAGGAAGGTATACGGTAGAGTAAGAGAGAAGATTAAGGTCTACTACTCTACTACGTCGTATAGCTAGGTAGGTAAGCTCTACGGAATAGCGATCCTTCTTAATCTACGCGTAAAACTTAGTACTTAGCTAAACCCTAAGTAGGTACTAACTAAGAATAACGAGTTCGATTAGTAGGCGTATTATTAGGAGGAGTTAAAATAGCTATACGATAGTAAATACGTAACGCGAACTCTAACTAAACGACGAAGGGCTATACCCGATAGCCTTAAGAATATAGAGATCTCCCTAGATTCTATTAAGGTATAAATAGCGATAGCTAAGGCCCTAATACCTTTACTAGTTATAGGTAGGCTAACTAACCGGATAATTAACGATAGATAGAAAGAGTTTAATAACTATCGGTCGTAGAGTAAGTCTCCTCTTACCTAATAGTTCCCTAATAGTCTCTAACGCGTAACTAGACGAGGCGTAAACTTACCTAAAGAGACCCTTCTAGTAATAGAAGCTTATCGAGCCTTACTTCCCTCGTATTACTATAATAGTTAAGAATATTTTCGTAATTTAGGCGGCTGGTATTAGTATTAAACGAGAGTTTAGTATTATAAGCGCTTTTAATACGGATAATAAGACGTATAGTCTAAATATTCTCGTAGCCCTAATAATAAATAACTATAAATAGAGAGTACGGTAGAAGTAGAATCTCTAGGATTACTACTTAATTTATACGTGTAAGGATATAGTTATATCTAACGAGATTAAGGTAGAGTATTAGATATTAGAGGAGGCTATTTATTATTTTATTCGCGACTTACTTAATCTTAATAATATAAGTAAGATAGAGGATACACCCGATCCTAATAACTTACTATTTAAGGGAGAGGAGATTAGAATAGAGATAGAGATAATACTTAGTAGCTTTAAGCGAGATAAGGAGGGTTTATTAGGCGATAACCTCGAGATAGTTCCTCGTATAGTAGATCGCGTAAAGAATCGTACGAAAAGACGCGCTTAAAATAAGACTAATAGAGGGAAGCGTAAGGCTTATAAGTTAACGGTTCCGGGGTTACGAAGGGCTAGTAGCTTAAGCCTTTACGTAATAGTTAATCCGGAAAGCGATAGTAATAATACGGGCTCTATACCTAAACGAACTCGCTTAAAGATAGACCTACAATCGTAGTTAGTAGTAATAACTAACTTTAACTATTAGGAGACTATTAGTATTCTAGGATTATATATTTATACTTCGTATATATATAGTTATAAATAATTATAAGTTAAAACTTAGTATTTCGACTCTAGATAGATTAATATTTAAAGCTTAGTATCTCTACCCTCTATTATATATATATTATACGATATATTATAAGACTAGTATTATATACCCCTAACCCGTTTAGTTAGGTCGGGGTTTATCGGGGTAAGGGTCGGGGCGGAGTCCTCTTAGAGGGTACCCCCCTAACCCGAACCCCCCCCCTAACCCCCCCTAACCCTAAGGGGTCGGGGGATAACCCGACCCCTTAGGAACCCTAGATAGACCGATATACGTATAATAAAGATAACTTAAGCTATAAATTAACGTAATATTTAGAAGTTTTAAGTATATTAAGATGGTTTATATATATTTATTTTCAGGTTTTCAATTTTGCGTTTTCCGATTTTCGGTAGTGTCCGCCCCGGTCCTAATGGACTGCCGTACTCACCTGCAGGTTGTGCGCAGCCGTTCCGAAAACCACACTCAGATACAATCGTTTGAGATCTGGCTCGCTTGATTAATCGTCACGC
The DNA here is from genome assembly GCA_007735645.1 of Venturia effusa. NCBI lineage: Eukaryota > Fungi > Ascomycota > Dothideomycetes > Venturiales > Venturiaceae > Venturia > Venturia effusa. Next base: position 612,982 of record CP042191.1, on the reverse strand, counting down.
CAACGCAGAGAGACCACGAGATGTCATAAGCATATGAGAATTGCATCACATCGACGATGGATATCAAGCCATGGTTGGATTGGTTGAGGTTTATGGTCAGTGGTATGTTGACCAATCAAAACGTCTCTTTGAACGACGGTGATACCATCTATTGTGATCAAAGTCCTTCGTCTCCTGAGACGAATCTTCCATTCTGAAGTTAGCGTTTCGAGAAATTTTCAGACCATCGAGAGTTTCCCGGAGAATCTCTCTGTCGACCTCCAAATTGTAGTCCAATCTTCACAGCGCAGCCAAACAACTCCCCCACCTCGACATCTCCTGGTGGGTTTTGTGGCCGCCTCTCCAGCCGACCCTTCCTGCGGTTCTGGTACTGCTCTCCTAGCCGGCCCTAATGTCTGTCCATCTTGCTGCCTACGTCTTCCCGAATGTCTATGGCTGAGTCTGCAAGCGGTTGGGGATCAGGCCCTTTTGGCTCATATCTATCTCTTTAGCACACGTCTCGAACAAGTGCATTTTGCCGATAGCTCACGGAATGCTGGAATCTTCAGGCATGTAGAAGCCTTTCGACTTGAAGTCCCGTCGCATGTGCTCCGTTGCTGCGTCGACTTTGTTGCGCTGAATGTGCAGTAGACCAAGTCGAAGCTCATGAGGTATCTGTAACGTTGACTCTGGTTCGGTTGTTTCTGCGAGAACACTTTGTTCGTCCGAACTGCATCGTGTTAGCATAAACCAACTCTGCAACAGGCTTGCTTCGTATTGGTCCGAGGTCGAGAAGATCTTCGAATTGTGGATTGTGTGAAACATGGAGCGAATAGACTCGAGTTCATTGGATGCAAGCAAATTGTTATATCATGGAGAGATATCATAGGCGTAATCATACCTTTCCTGAAAACCCTCGGGTGCGTTTTCAATTGCAGGAGACGATGACGAAGGAGAACGTGTTGTTGATGGCGGCCAAGGATTGTAATCTGCTGAAGGGTAGCGTGGATCTCCGACATTCTCCGGCGTGATCTTGAAGTATTGTGGATTATCATGCTTGGGCGGCTTGCTGCCTACAAGCACAAGAAGCAAGCGTGGCTGTATAGCGCGGACGATAATGTTCGAGGCTTCGCTTTCGATGGTCAAGGTCTCAAGCTGGCCCGCTTTCATTTCATCGCTCAATGAAAGATGGGTAGTCTTGAGCATTTTCTGTTTGTTCTGTTGCTCGGCTTCTCTCCATAGTATAGAAATGAGGGCAGCTTGGTCTCGAAGCTCTTTGATGTCTGATGGTCCCGTGTAAGCAAGTAGTGTCGCATTTGGAGACATGACACTGGGAAAAGTCAGTCGGGGTTCATATTGCCACAATCTCTCCCAAAGACTGCTCATCGAGTTGAGAACAACGGCTACAATCCCTGCAACGACCCAATGTAGACGAGTCGTTGTATCCAGCGCATAGGACAGCGATGAATGCAGTTCTATCCATCCTCACAGCCCTCTTCGACTGTTTTTATATACTTACATCCATTTCGGGAACAGCTTCGGATGCACGTTCTCCGTTAGCAGCTCCGTCAGCTTCTTCGAATTCAGCATTTCGGGAGTGATGTTTCTCTGTGCTGCCGGGAGCGCGTCTTGGTGGACCTTCTTCTGGGACTTTGGAATCAAGGAAGGTGGATGGAAGGTTCTTTGGGTTCTGATCTCGATAGTATCGAACACGAGCCGCCTACCGATGGAACGAGAAGCGCGTGCGGCAAGTTTGCGACAGAGAATGTGACGTGGGAATTTGCTGGTTTGTCGTGGTGCGGGCCGTTATCTAGTAGAATACCTAGGTCGTTGGGGACGCTTAACGTGTTGCTAAGGTAGATCTCAATTCCTGGCTTGTTGTTTTGACATCTGGGCAACCAGACCCGACACTTCAGTCGTTAGTGGAGTTTTTACTACCCACACAGTTGGTGCTCTCTCAACCATCACAGTCACCGACAATTCTCATTAATCTTTCAGCTTGAAGACTCGAACTCATGCTGATATCTCCCCAAGTGACATGCAACCTTGTCAGCTCGCCTTGTTGCAAACAAATGCAATGATTCTCGAAGACGTCATGTTACTATCTCCAGCCGCTATGGATCGCTTCGACTTTTGTTCCCGGCCTTTTCGTCCTGCGACTCGAGCTTCTTGATCTCTATAACCACAACCTGAATGCTTCGAAGTCCTCGTATACTGGCGAGGCTCAACCAAACAGCCAAACACTTGTTACCACTAAGCCTTCCTAAAGCTAGCTTTACTACCGCTACATACGTGACAATGGCTTCGACTGACCCCACCACGTACAAACTCAACCACACCATGTCCGTCGAGTCCCTCCTCCCAGACGAAGTGACTGTTGGCTAATATCGTCAGGCTGAGGGTGAAGGACCCAAAACGCAGTGTCGAGTTCTACGAGTTTCTGGGCATGAAAGTCATCAACAAGATCCCAAACCCCGACGCCAAATTCGACCTCTACTTCCTAGCCTACGACAGTCCAAAAGCAGTATCCTCTGGCAACCACTGGACCGATCGCGAGGGCCTCATTGAGCTTACCCACAACCACGGTACCGAGAACGATCCAGACTACAAGATCACGAATGGCAACGCAGATCCCCACAAAGGTTTCGGTCACGTCGCCATCTCTGTCGACAACATTCAAGCTGCCTGTCAGAGACTAGAGGATGCAGGATACAAGTTTCAGAAGAAGCTATCTGACGGACGCATGAGGAGCATTGCTTTTGCATTAGACCCCGACGGCTATTGGGTCGAAATCATCTGTCAGAAGCCAGTCGAGACAACGGAGAATGTTAAAGAAACAGATCCTCAGACCTACCGCATGAATCACTCGATGATACGTGTCAAGGACGCCGAGAAATCTCTCACCTTCTACAAGGATGTCATGGGCATGAAGCTGAAGCGGACGTCAGAGAACAAGGGTGCAGAGTTCAACCTCTACTTCCTTGGATACGGCCCTGATGCAGATGAGAAGTCCCCAAACGGCGTCAACCCTGTCGCCGACCAGGAAGGCATTCTGGAATTGACCTACAACTACGGCACAGAAAAAGATGCGAACTTCAAGTATCATGATGGCAATGCAGAACCACAAGGGTTTGGTCACATCTGCGTCTCGGTGGACGACATTGACGCTGCCTGCGCTCGCTTCGAGGAGAAGAAGGTGAATTGGAAGAAGCGTCTCACTGATGGCAGGATGAAGGATATTGCGTTCGTTCTCGACCCCGATGGATACTGGATCGAAGTTGTGCAGAACGAGCGCATCAAGAAGCGGACTGAGTGGTGATTGGAACCGGCGACTCTGCGGCGTGCCGGCGGCTCACGCAGCATAGGAATATTCGACTGTGATGAGCAGCAACAACAATAGCGGCCTGAGAAAATAATATATTGACACCCAACCCCACAAAGATCGTATAGCAGTGGGTGATCTTGCTTCTCCGGGCCGACGCGGTCAATGTCAAATTGAAACGTGACCGCGCATATCATCGTGACCCGCTCGTGGGGTCGGGTGGAGGCATGAGTGCGGGGAAACGAATTGCACCAAATTGAAGCTGACAAGGAAACAGACGACGCAGGGCACAGCCGAACCAATCGAAGTCTAGATCAGTTACACAAATCACCCCAGACCAATGTATCTCTGGTGGAAGCTCTCCGATGACGGATGTCGTGCCTCGTCTGATGCTACTAATTCTTCACGTCTGCTGCTCTTGAATTCTTCGCGTTAGACTCTGTTCTCCATTCCGTCTTCCCTTTGCACTACCTCACTATCATCTCTCGCTGCAGTCATGGTTGCTCCAATAATCAACGGTGCAAGACCAAAAGTCCTCATCCCAGAAAAGGTTTCCCCAGATGGCCTCGAGCTGCTCAAAAAAACTCTCGACATCGATGAACGTAAAGGATTGACGCCCGAAGAGCTCATTGCCGTTATACCTGATTACGAGGCTTTGATTGTGCGATCGGAAACCAAAGTCACAGCAGAATTGTTGCAGGCGGCGAAGAAGCTTAAGGTCGTGGCTAGAGCCGGTGTGGGCGTTGACAATGTTGATGTCAGTGCGGCGACCAAACTGGGTGTCATTGTGGTCAATTCGCCTGCTGGGAATATCAATGCAGCTGCTGAGCATACAATAGCACGTCCGTGGTTCTGTCAGGCGAGTAGGAGATGGAATACTAATTGAATGCAGTCATGATGTCTGTCGCCAGAAATGTGGCAGAAGGCTGCTCAAGTCTCAAAGCTGGCCACTGGGAACGCAGCAAGTTTACTGGCATCGAGTTGAAAGGCAAGACCTTGGGAATCGTAGGAGCTGGAAAAGGTCCATCATACACCTATCCCTTGTTAATTTATTCCAAGAAGCGTCTCCTCCCTAACACTTGTAACAGTTGGTCTCACAGTCGCCCGCATAGCCAACGGCTTCGGCATGAACCTGATAGCCTACGATCCCTACGCAAACCCGTCCCTCTGCGCCGCCGCCTCTGTAACCATAAAACCAACAATGGACGAGCTCTTCGCCGAGTCCGATTTCCTGACAATCCACACGCCCATGATTGCAAGCACAAAGGGCATGATCGGTCTCGCCGAACTCTCAAAAATGAAACCGACAGCTCGGATCCTGAACGTCGCGCGTGGCGGCATCGTCGACGAAGCTGGATTGCTCGAAGCGCTCGAAACGGGCAAAATCGCCGGTGCTGGGATCGATGTGTTCACGTCGGAACCGCCGACGCAGGATTCCACGGCTGCGAAATTGATTGCGCATCCAAAGTGTGTGGCGACTCCGCATCTCGGTGCATCAACAAGGGAAGCACAGGAAAACGTCTCGATAGACGTCTGCGAACAAGTCGTCGCGATCCTGCAAGGACAATTACCGAGGAGCGCCGTCAATGCACCCATAATCCTCCCCGAGGAATTCAGAACACTGATGCCGTTCGTGCAGCTCGTCGAAAACATGGGTAGTTTATACACGCAGCATTATGGTCTCAACAATCTCCGCGTCGGAGGCAAGGATTTCCGAACGACGTTTGACGTTACCTACGAGGGGAGTCTTGCCGGATTGAACACCACGAAACCGCTCTTCGCGGCATTGGTCAAGGGATTGCTGGGCCCGATCAGCAGTTCCCAAGACGTCAATGTAAACCTCGTAAACGCCGAACTGGTAGCCAAAGAACGGGGCATCCTGATCAACGAACAACGCTCCCGTGAAGCAAGCGAGGAAGCCGGCTTCAGCAGTTTCGTCACCCTCCGCGCCCGTCCCGCCAGGAACCCGTCCCAGACCCCTCAGACTCCCGCCAGCAGCGCTCCACCGGACTCAACCAGCACCAACAACACCACCAACAAACTCCCCCGCGAGCAAAGGGACCAAGTCATCCAAGGCTACGTCTCGCAGAACACACCGTACATATCGCGCCTGGGCCGATTCCGCGCCGACTTCGTCCTCGACGGCAACCTGCTCATCTGCCGCAACTTCGACATGCCCGGCAAAATCGGCTACGTCGGCGGTCTGCTGGGCAAGATGGGCGTCAATGTCAATTTCATGAGTGTGGCGCCTTTGGAATTCGGGGCGCCCGGGATGGGTGGGAATGAGGCGTTGATGATTTTGAAGGTGGGTTTTTTTTGTTGCTCGTTTTTGGTGGTGGTGTTTGTTGTTTTTCGTTTGGCGTTTGGTGGAAGGAGATTGGAGAGGTGTGTGGTGTGGTGCTAGGGGATGGGGATGTTTGTATCTCAATGGGGATTTCGCTAACGATTTTTTCCCTTTAGGTTGAGCCGGCGCCGGGGAAAGAGGTGCTTGAGAAGTTGATTGGTGATGATGGGGTCCTGGAGGCTAGTTTGGTCACCCTTTAGTCTGAAGTGTTTGCAGCGACCGGGGGGCGGGCGGCTGGGGTAGGAAGGAGGGAGGAGTGTGAGGGGGAGGGAGAGGGAGAATCAGTCACCTCGAAACTTGCAGATTTCCCAAAGATTCGTCAGACGGACAGACAAACAGACGTTGGACTTTGGTGCACGAACGGACGGACGGAGTGAGTGAGGTAAGGTAAGATAAGGTAAGGTGAGGAAGGAAGGGTAAGATAAGATACCTATTCCAACATCCAACGGATTCTCGTGAATCAGCTGATAGCCGCCTCTTTCTCAAAAGCATCAAATCAGGCATCAGATCAATACGGCATCCTCAATGCAGCCAACCAATCAATGATTCCCAATCCTTCATATTCTTTTCTTGAACACCCTCTCTCCACGATGTGGCGCCGAGGGGGACCTGCCTAGACCTGGCCCCGGACCTATACGCAGCCGCCATAGAGAGAGAGAGAGAGAGACAAGCATCACATGCCACTCAACCAAAAAACGCGAGCACACAAGATATCCCATCATAGGCAGCAACAAAAACTACTTGGGTACATACTTCGTATATCGTATATACAGCTTACTGATCCCTATTTATAGCCCAAACGGGTCCGAGGATCCATGATGTCGATCTTCAAATATTGTAGTTCCAACCCTGCCCCATCCCCATCGCCCCTGTCCGCCACTCCGTGGTTTCCTGGTAGACCCTTTTTTTTTGGGAGGAGAGTGAGTATCATAATTTCCCCACCAAACCAAGAAATCTTATGATAGGTGTCCCATCGGATAAGAGGGAGTAGTTAGTCCTCATTCGGTGCGTCTAGTTGTACTACGTAGAACACTTCTGGCTTCATTCCGCGAACCATGCCAAGAGTATTCGCGGAAGGTTATCTGTGTGAGGATGAGGATCAGTCTCTGGGTCGCACTGTCCGAGTCCGTAGGAATCCGGTTTATACGTGATACGCGTCCGGTTCGATAATCATCCTATATCAATAACCCGCAAAGCGGAAAACCTGGCCCCACTTCTTCGAGTTTTGAGGAGCATTAATTTTCCTCCACTTGGACAACAGAGAAAAGAGAAAGAGAGAGTAAAGGAATTACCAGTATATTTGTATGTTCGCTTTCCACTTGACTTGATGTGTAGAAACGGTTTCCGCCTACCGAAGCAGTGCTAGCTTGTAGGCGATACTTTTACACTACATCTGACAGTGAATGTAAGGTAGACAAGGCACCGACCTCTCTCTGTACGGCAGCTGTCGTTCTTGAGATCGGGAAGATTTTCTGGGGAAGGAGATTGTGGAACTTACCAAGACGAGTCAATCCGTCGGCTCCCTCGAAGTCGCCAGGCACGTGTCTCGTTTGGCTGACGCAGCCATCGCATTCACCCCGGTATAGAATCAGGATTGGCTGTGACTCGGCCACTTTGTAATCATATCGAGGTGAACGCGATGCTGAGATGCTGTAGTCAAGTGAAGTTCCGCCCTTGACCGATGTTAACGCTTCCATGGAATCCGCATATCTGTTCACAGTTCTTCCGGTTGGCCAAAGCCTCGTCAGATGTGTATTGTAGTGAGCTTGTTTCAGCCACGCGATTGGTCGTGAAGCAGCTTTCGTGGCATGGCCACCAGCGGCCTTCATAGTCAATTTCGGCTTCGCTGGAAACGTTACGAGGCCGTCGATTTCCTAGTGTACGAACACGAAGTTCCCATCGTTGATGGGCCTCCACGAAGTATGCCCCTTCAGCGAAATGGTTCATAAACCGGCCCACCCCTTCATGAGTGAGACGAAACACAATTTGCGTCAGCCTAGCATTCAGGCCATTCAACGACGATCCTGACCATCCTCACGAAGCTCAGTTCCCGCCTCCAAACGGACGATGAAAGCACTTCAGATACACACTTTCGGCGACACCCATGTTACAGAGGTGCCCGAGCCAATCCCCAAGCCCACAGAAGCCATCGTTGAAGTAGAATGGTGCGGCATCTGCGGCTCCGATCTGAACGAGTTCAGAAATGGGCCAGTCATCGTCGCTTACGGAATTATGCCCAAGGAGGAATGGAAACCAATGACTCTTGGGCATGAAATCGCGGGCAAGATCAAGAGCTCGCCTCCAGACTCGGGACTGAAACCTGGAGATGCTGTCGTGGTGATGCCGACCATGGCTGACGGCACCTGTGACAAATGCGTCAAGTATGGCGAGTGGGCATGTCCTCGAACCGGGAGCGTGGGTCTCAGTGGTGGTGATGGTGGAAAAGATGGAGGTTTGGCTGAGCTTGTTGCTGTGGATGCGAAGAAATGTTTCAAGGTTCCTGAGAAGCTGCCTCTACACCTCGCAGCATTGGTTGAGCCCATGTGTGTTGCCTGGCATGCTACCAAGGCACCCCGAGTCAAAACGTACGAGGGACAGACGGTGCTTGTTGTTGGATGTGGTCCTGTGGGAATGTACCTAATGTTGGCGTTGAGGAATAGAGGTGCAACGAGGATCATTGTCTCTGAGCCAACCGATGCGAGGAGGGAGATGGCCAAGGGCATTGCTGATGTGGTACTGGATCCAAAGACTGACGATGTAGCCAAGCGATGCCAGGAAGTGACGGGAGGAACGGGTGTTGATGTGACGTTTGACGTCGCTGGAAACAAGCCGGGCTTAGAGGGTGCGTTGAAGAGTCTGAAGCATGGAGGCACTCATGTCAACATTGCCGTTTGGAAAGATTTGACAATTCTTGTTCCTTGGACACCCCTCAAAGTCAAGGACGTGCTTTTCCGCTGCGCAGCTGGGTATAGTGCTGAGGATTATCGGGAAGTCATCGAAGAGCTGAGTGAGGGCAGGTTTCCTGGGATCGAGAAGACGATTACCTCGATGATCAACATCGACGAGGCTGTGGAGAAAGGATTCAAGGCGCTGCAGAATGACATGGACAGGCACATCAAGATACTCATCTCGCCAAAGGGAATAGATGCAAGCCTGAAGGAGCAGTCGGAGCACCTGAGGCAGTTGCTTGCTTAGCTCAGCTTTTACGTGCCCGTGCCCCACTTTCGTCGGTGGCATCCCGTTGAATGTGTCACATCATGTGACATGTTCAAACCTGCTGAAGTGTACTACTATATATAGTCTAGACCTCTTCAGGCCTCAGCTAGTAATTCAAGTCTCCATCTCATTTTCCGTGCCACTCTGTTCAACAAATCTCATCCCATCGCCTTTCGCCTCTCCTCGCCTGGGAGAAAACATCACACCCGTTTTACTTTACACTTGTGAAATATTCAGACTGACTCATACTTGCATCTCCAAATATCGGCAGTGAGTCATAGGCTTGCAGACTCGCCTCAATATCAAAAGTCGGATTGCGGGGCAGTGGCATGATGCTGACAAGTCAAATCGAGACACCGCGCTCTGTTCTAAATGGGCAAAGAAGAAATGATAAGATGTCCTAGGAATCCTCCCCTTTACCTGTTCCGTTGCTGCCAGACTAATCTCCCGATTGCATTGCTGCGCCTTTCGTCCTAGTTGTTGTTGTTGACATTCACCTTTCCCGTCTGTAAGCGATAAATACAGCCAAGCACACCAGATATTCTACATAATATGGTCAAACCAACTTTCTCCGCCCTCACAAGCAAGGCTCAAGAAGCTCTTGCTCGGAAGAAGGGGGACTCTTTACAAGTGACAGCCCAGCAATCCCGTTTTCACCTCGATGCCTTGAACCTGACAGCCCCAACAACGTCCGAAATACTCGTCAAGAATCTATCAATTTCTGTTGGAAGCAAAGAGATCTTGACGAATGCTGAACTCTTCCTGAAAGAGGGCGGTCATTATGTTCTCGTCGGACGGAATGGCGTGGGGAAAAGTACGCTATTGAAGGCTTTGGCTGAGGGGAGAGTACCGGGTGTGAGTTGGGGGATCAAGATTCTGTTACTGGGCCAGACGAGGGAGTTGAGCTTGGAGGAGAAGATTGGCGGTGTGAGTGTGAGGGATGAGACCGTTCTCGAGCATGTTGTGAGGAGTGATGCTGCGAGGGAGAGTCTTGTAAAAGAAGCAGAGGTTCTCTCCAAGGCGGTAGAGAACCATGTGGATTCTACGGCTACGGTAAAAGCTTATCGACAGGTTGCTCATCAAAGGTTGCAGAAACAGCTTGATGAGTGGAGGCAGATTGCAACAAGGAGGAGCGGTGCGAGAGGAAAAGATGCGAGGAAAGAGTTGATCATCATGGAGGAAGAGTTTGCGGAATCACTCGAAAGATTGAGCGCGGATTTGGAGGCCATTGATCCAGCCGTGTTGAGTGCAGAAACGAACGAGGCGGTAGACATGCTATCAGAAGTGCAGTCAAGATTGGAAATGGTGAGTGGTATCAATGATTGGAAAATCCCAACACTGAACAGAGCAGATGAACGCTTCCGCTGCAGCAGCGAAGGCGAGAACGGTGCTATTGGGACTAGGGTTCCCGGCGGAGAAAATAGAAGAAGCAACCTCGAAACTTTCGGGAGGATGGCGGACCCGTTGCGATCTTGCTTGCGCGCTGTGTCAGACAGCCGATGTGCTGTTTCTCGACGAGGTATGCCTTCTCTTCACGACACGATAAGGCCGCTGATTGTGATAGCCGACCAATTTTCTGGATCTTCCATCCATAATCTGGCTTGAGGATTTCGTCAAGAATCTCGAAGGCACTACCGTCGTCGTCGTGACACACGATCGTGGATTTGCTGACAATGTAGGCGAGGAGCTGCTCGTCTTACGCAACCAAAAGATTGAGCGCTTCAAGGGCAACCTCTCCACATACGAGAGCGAACGCATCAAGAAGGCGAAGTGGCTGACCGACATGAAGGACGCTCAAGAGAAGCAAAAATCGCACATGCAGCAATCTATCGCGAGCGCTCAGTCAGCTGCGAAAAGTACGGGAGATGACAAGAAGCTCAAACAAGCCGCGTCCCGGCAGAAGAAATTAGACGAAAGGATGGGTATGCAAGTGAATGCAAAAGGACATCGATTCAAGCTGAATCGAGATATGGGTGGGTATCATAACGCTTCTCGCGCTGGTATCGATGTGCCAGATTTTGACCCACCAGTGAAGATCAAATTCCCACCCATTCCGCCAGACTTGCGATTTCCTGGATCCTTGGTGAGCCTGGAGAATATCTCTTTTGCGTATGCAGCAGGCAAAGGAAGAAAAGGTCCCGAGATCCTGAAGGATGTTAGTCTGACGATTCATCCTGGCGAGCGAATAGGTATATGCGGGTTGAACGGAAGTGGAAAGACGACGCTTGTCTCATTGATCATGGGCACTAAGGAGCACATCTCATCGCCAAATGCTGCGGCAGGTCTCATGCCGATGAGAGGAACCATCACGAGTCACCCGAGAGCTACATTCTCGCGTTTTTCGCAGCAGGTTGTCGAGGAGCTTGAAGATTTTGGCAACGCAAACCCCGAGGTAAGCAGTCTAAAGCATCTCATGGATGTCGCCGAAGGCCACCTCGGGGAGAAAGAAGCAAGAGCCACATTAGGCAGTCTCGGGTTACAAGGCGCCATTGCAAGTGACGTTCCCATCGCAGCTCTTTCAGGAGGTCAAAAGGTGCGCCTCGCTATCGCCAAGCTCGTGTTCAATCCACCCCATCTGCTCATCTTGGATGAAGTCACGTAGGTCTGTTGATTCTGGAGGGTTTGGAGCAAAGACTGATGGTGTCAGGACACATCTCGACGCCGATACCATTCTTGGACTCATGCTCGCCCTGCGAGATTATGAGGGAGCATTGCTTCTCGTCACGCACGATCGCTTCTTCATGCGTTGCGTGGTAGAGGGACAGAATCCGGCGAAGATCTGGAATCGAGCCAATGTGGAAGAGGGAGCTGATGAAGGGAGCGAGGACGACGAGGAGGACGAGATAAGCAAGAAGAGGATCGTATACCGGATGTTTCGAGGGCAGCTGAGGGTACTTCAGCGTGGGATGGAGGAGTACGAAGAGCTTTGCGAGAACGCCGCCCAACGGTTGAGCAAGCCGAAGGCATTGGCGTAATTGATGGCAATATTGTGATCAGACGTGTGCATACTATTACTCGAGAAGGCTGCATGCAACTTGGAAGTTTCATGCAAGGCGCATTCACGACGTCCTGTCTTCCCCATTAGTCCCCTGGCATTGAATGAAGCCACGCACGAAGCCATCCCGTGGGTCCCATCACTTCATGGCATTCTGATGCATCACCTCATTCGGGACTCGGAGACCATTTCACGCTAAGCAGTAGTCGTACTTGGATATCATTGTCCGTGGACTTTGTGACCTGGATATGGATATGACGAAGTGCTGGAGCCATCATATATTTGAAGCTCGAAGGGACTTGATTGCTGTCAATGCCTAATGCGGGAAGATTCCGCTGCGAGCCGTGGAACGGTGGGAGTGTGCAAATTGAACAAGTGATGAACGGGCGGCTCAGCGGTATCAACGGCTGCTGGCCCGCTGTAGAGATACGATATGCATGCATCTACCTGCAAGCCGAGTCTTGTCGTCGTACTATGGTAAGATATGGACAATACCAACAGAACTGCAGTTCGTGCCTTAGCCGTACTCGCGCGGCTTTCTCTCCTGCCCCCTTTCTTCCAGAGCTCCCGTGACCCGTCGACGCCAATCAGTGGTGCTCCAGCACCGCCTCTCTTGCTCAGGGGGACTTCATTTGCTGGAGTTACACGAGCGGTTCGCTGCGGAGGTTATCGTCTGTGCCATCCCGGCGTAGATTTTGCTTAATACTATGTGCAGACCTTGATACTTGATAGCTGTCCAGCCTTGACCTTCCCCGGATCTTCCATCGATAAATATTGCTTCAAAGCAGCATTGGGAAGCTGAGGCAAGCCTGATGCTAGGTAGACGCACCTTTTCTGCTCTCCATGCCGCTTTCCGCTCCTTCACAGGCCATCCCAGTCGGATCTGGCTCTAGGTTTACACATAATTATGCTGAAGTCAGCCCAGTCTCCCTTTTCTCAATTAAACACGACAACCTGGCTTGGGCGTAGCCATGGCCGAACAACAGGTCTCGACCCCTCAGTCAAGCAATGATGCTGACCAAAGTGGTCCGAAATTGCCAAAAGACCGTCGATGTCCCTTCTGCCAGCAGCCCTTCACCTCTTCGTCTCTCGGCCGACACCTGGACCTGTACATCAAACCAAAGAACGCAAAACCGCCGGACGGAATACACAATGTCGACGAAATACGAAGATTGCGAGGCAATATAACCCGGCGACAATCCCGTGTGTCAAGCGCAAAGGAAGTCCCTTCTGCTCCCGCTGCAGACGCGAGCCCCTCTTCAGCCCCAACAAGCTCAGCTTCAGTACCATCCAGAAGATATGGCTCAATCGCAGAGACTGGTGACGGCGTGCCAGGGCTTTCGCCGTCTCCAAAAGTTGGCGCTGCCCAAGATCGGTATGAGAAGATGTTCAGTGTCACGTTGAACCGACCGAGTTGGGAAACCACAGGCGTAATGAACGATCTGCCCCCTAGACAGGATCCGAGGTCAGACCCGAGGAAGGAAATCTCAAGGCACACACTCCTCAAGGTTGACGCAGAGCAGAGGCAGAGACTCACCGAGGAATTAGACACAGGCCGGGCAGCAGAGCTTGCGCTCCGAGAGGTCCTGGCCAGTGTTCGAGACGCAAAGTAAGGAGCACTTGCACAAGAGTGCCTTCAATTGATGTCCCTCCTCCGCTGCTCGACTCCGGGTACGAACTATGTGACAGCCATCTTTCAAGTCATGATCAATATCGTTGGATTTCTGGCACCTCATTGCCCAAGTTTGCCAGAAGTCTATCGATATCGATCTTGATTCAGATATCATGAATAGTGTTCGTCCGATCGTTGGAAGGAATTCAGTTGTAGGCTCGGTGTGCACTTCTATGGATGATCATGGTTGTTAACGTAAATCAAGTGCCCAGCAAACCGCCCGAGGCCTTTTCGACTTCGATTTCTTCGCCTGTAGTTTCCCGGCCCTGTGTCTGAGACTGCTGCCCGCTCCACCTACGATTCACTCTCCAAACCCTTTCGCGACGGCCGAGTCCTGGTCGCTCAATCCTCCCACCGACCAGCAATACGATGCCTTGCATGTCAAGATCAAAGAGCATGGGCAGGCATACTTACGCCAGTCGCAAGCCAGGCATCGAAACTTCAGCACAACGACGAATTTAGCCAAAGCTATGGACTTGCATAAATTCTTCCTACACGCTTCTGACGCCTACAGTCACTGGAATTCACTCGATCCCAATCAGAAACAACAGACATGGCAGCAAGAGATATTGAGGTCGTTCACACTTGCTGAAGAGGCGCGCAAGGACGGACTGAATACAATTGACGCTCTCAGGCGGCAGATCGACCAGCTCAGTTTACAATTGGACAAAAGGAAAAAAGACTGGAGTGGACTTGGAGCGGTACAAGCTCCAGCAGGACTATCACCATACGCTGCACTCACCAGTATAAAGTGCTCAGATAATCTCATGAAAGAGTTGTGCAGGCAAGGAGTTGATTTCCGAGATTGGGACTACGAAAAACTGGTAGACAAGTGGAAGCCCGTCGTACGAGAAGAACGGAAAGTAGTAAATGGTCTCGGAGGGCAGAGGCCACTGTCGGAAGCGTTGCATGCACCAATTGGAAGCAGTTCTGCCATTAGTCAAAGACAGAATGGACCACCACCGAATCCGTATTCCCGCTCGACAAGCATTGCGACGACCATACCACCCACACGCACCAGCTCTGTAAATTCTGAATCACGCGACGAAGACGCAGAAGGCGAAGAAGACGACGGCGAGATCGACCATGCAACTCCATCAGTACAACCTCGCGTCGAAATTCAGCAGCAGCAACATCTTCAGCATAACCCAACGTCGCAGACACAAAGTCCTCATCCCCTACACCACCCGCCCAACAATTTTCAGTCTTCAAATCAAACCACCAACACTTTTCATTCGCCGATCAGCCAAGTAAGCCCAAACCAACAGCAGATGTACACCTGGTCAGGACAGCCTGGTCTTTCAAATCAGGGTGTCAAGAACACGCCGCCTGGCCCGCAAGATTGGACGCGGGAATTCAATCATGCTGCTATGGAGGGGATCGAAGGACCGGCTGGAATGGGAGGACATCAGGCCAATTGAGGACACGAACAGAACGCGAATGGTATATTTTTACCCTTCGACAACCGCTTAGCATCAGAGCCAATCTTCCCGTCGAAGATCGAGCTGGATCAATCTCTCGCAATCGACATGTCCAATTGGTCAGCGATACATCTACTTATTCCCAATGACCATAAGGAATTGAGGAAAACTTGCCTACATCTCAGTGTGCGGAGGGTTTTGAACAGGCCTTGGAAATACGCTTGGACCGTCGTAGGCTTAGGAGTCTTCGGTCCATTCAGACCCTTAACGAGGTGGACTTCACTTTCTAGAGCTGCAACAATGTGATATATATACCCTATATGAAGAAGCGTGAAGGAGCGAGGTCAAAACGACGACGCTCAGTTGATTAGCATTGCGATGTTATCATTCCAGGACGAGTGTAAGATTACATGCGGGACGTGGGAAGGCTTGCTTTGATAGGAGCATGAGAGAATTCCTCTATAAATTATACAATGGAGAGCAAGATGATCTTACCATCATAATACTTTCTTGATCCTTGTAAATGCAGACCCAACTCTGAAAAGCCAACCACGTGCATTTGTGTCAAGGACTCAAAAGAGAATACCGTGTCAACTGAGCCAAAAAAGTCTAGGACTTACGCAACTGCTTGTTTCTCTGCGGTGTTCGGTGCATTATTCGTGACACATTGTGGCTGATCATGCACGTGATTTGCGGAAGGCTCTGACGCTGCTTAGTCAGTTCTGCTCCGCCAGATTGGGTTCAGGCTATCGCGATTGTAATGCGTTGGTAATATGTTGATGGATACCTCTTGCAGATTAGCTGGATTATTGGGGTTCGGAACAGGCGATATTGGTTGGAGGATTTGTGTAGAAGATTCTTATAAATTTTTCTAGAATAGTCTAATACCTAGATCTTGCGGGTAGGGGAAGTATATAGTTAGGTACTAGATACGGAAAATAGATCAAGTCTACTATATATATTATAGTTTATAGTTTAATACTTAGACTATATCTTCTAAATTTCAGCTTTTATATTATATTTATCTACTTACTTAAGCTTTAAGTAGTATAGTTAGTAGAGTCTACTAGTAGGTAAAATAGTAGAATATATAGTAAGTCGAATAGTTATTAGATAAATTACGTTATTTGCGATAGCTTATAGAGTTCTACTAGGTAGTATAATTGGGGGAACTCGATTACTAAGATCCGAGCCCGGGAGGAAAAGGCCTATTTTTCCTATATAGAAAAAATAATACGGGACCTGGCTACCCCTAATCTACTATCTGCTCGAGTTTTACGCTAATCTAGTACATATCTAGCCTATATCTAGTCAACGATTATCGAATCTAGTACAATACGAAATTTCGACGACACCTACCCTAATCGAACTGTCAAACGATATCTAGGTTAATGCATAAACACAATACTGTTTCGAAACGGCATTCTGCCGGGTTTAAGATTCATACCATATCTGGAATGGGAAGTCTAAAGTAAGTCCAGTTTCCGGGGAACGAATGCTTGCGTCGAGGTTATTCCGCTAGTTGGCATATTCACGAAGTTCGACTCAGCCTCGTACTCGTCAGAAGACGGAATGACATTGGACTACACAATGGTGTCAGAGTGCATTATTGAAAACGGAACATTGACTTCATCTCCATCAATTGACCGGAGCGAGTGATGACCAGAATAGTTGACATTTCTTCCACGATGCACAGCCTAGGAGTTGTGAGGTTTTTTCTCATGGCCATTAACCAGCTAGGGGATTTGTTGTAATGCTTTTTAGATCTGCTGACAGTGCAGACTAGGATCGAGCATACAGCATGCGGCGAACACTCCGATGCCAATTGACGCCTACAAAATCTCTTCCGAGGAATGTCTGACCCGAGAAGTCGTATGCACCATTTTTTTATGTCTAGTTGTCGGTGTGAGTTCTAGATGCCGGCTTCGATGATATAAGTCGGCTACGAGTAAACGATGAAGGACCCACTTCTCGCAACAGCTTAGCGATCATCACCATTCATCCTGATTATGAAACTCTTCAGCATTCTCGCCTTCTTAATAACCATCAACTCCGTCCCAGCGGGCAAACACGTTTTATGTTGCTGTAGTTCTCAAGACAGCTGTGACGCAATCATCACCATACGCATAGTCGATTTCTTAGCAGTGGAGAAAAACTGGACATTTTCAGCCAAGGCCTGGAACACAACTCAAGGCGCTCCCTTCAATTGTACTGGTGGGTCTGCTCTAATCTCCTTTCTCGTCTTCATACAAATTGTTACTCATCTAGATAGGCTGCTACGTGTATGCCCCAGGACCGCCGTTGGATGACAAGTACATAGGGGGGAAGGAGATGTCGCATTATTGCGGTAGATTTGGCGCGCGTAGTTCATGCTTTGATCTACGCGAGGGACAAAGTCCTTGAAAGAGATTGGTAGAAGGTGAGGATGAAGCACAGCGGAATGAAGCCGAACTTGAACAACCAGCCAAAAGTTTGGAGCTTTCGGAGGTACTATCAGGAATCTTCCGCACGATCATGTTCCGATCAAAAAGCCAAGTTCTTCCAGCTTAGAGGTCCTCACGGGACTTTCGAGATTTTCCGGACAGAGCGTTGGTAGGAGCACATGCGGGTGAGGCATCTTCATCAAGAAGGACTGATGCGAGACCGGAGGCTTGAGCAGGCGGAGGATTAGGTGCTGAGGTTTCGACTGGAGGTTTTGCTTCTTTCTCGGTAAGTTCTGCAGGTGCTTTTTGAGGACCTGCCTGTTTGGGAGGATCTGCCTTGGAGGGGTCTGCACTGGGGAGATCTGTCTTGGGGGAATCCGCCTTTGGCGGGTCGGACTTTGGTGGCTCAGTCTTTGGCTCCTCTTTTGTTGCCTCGGATTTTGGCTCTTCCTTTGACGGAGGGGGTGGAGGAGGCGTGGGAGGCTTGAGTGGTGCTGAGGCAGGACTCTCATCTGGATCGACGATGGGCGCGATGGGAGCAGCAGGAGCAGCAACGGCAGCAGAACCATTCGCGACTGGAGGAATGATAGATATAGGGACATTTGGGGCAGCAATCACCGGTACAGGTCCAGCTGGAGCACCAACTCGTGCTTTCAAGGCGAGATTTGAGTCGTTTTGAGAACCAGCCATATACATGTCAGGATTGTTGACCGTGTTCGTTCGGACGGCACGATCGTAGAGCCTGGTTAATCTCGCAACTTCACTTCGAACAGTAACTTGCTCGTCGATGTTGATATCGTCGTAGCCATGCACACCTTTGCTGATCCCGAGCCACATGACCTCGGAATTCTCGATTTCGTCAACAACGCGTTCCAAGTCATCGCGGTACATTCTCGCTCGCATTGGCTGGCCACGGCTCTTCAAGTAAGCTACAACGCCTGCGATGATCGTGTTCAACGCTCCAAATAGCGTGATCAGGATATGGGAGCTCGCGGACGCGCCCAAACCCGTGACAGCGGCTCCAAGGACAACTTGGGATAAGAGCAGCGTGTTCGAGATAGCAGCGGTAAAAGTGTAGGTGACACTTTGCTGGCTCTTGGCTCTCAAAGCCCGGCCATAGAGGGTCTTTTTCCCTATCGCAGGCGGGTCCTCGTTCGGTGGTAGGTCAGAAGGCGGGATTCCGACCATCTGACAAAATTGAGCGTGATAGTCATCGCGACGCCTTTCTTGGCCGAATGCCCAGAAGTTACTGGTGTGGTTCGAGAGCAAAGGTGTTCGTTCGTTGTGGCCGTTGCGAGGCATTTTGACGTTGTCCGCGCTACAGGCAGCTTCCCTGCTGCTTCGGTAACGCGCTTACCGAGGTCGATACGCGTCTGGTTTGAACGTCCGAGTATAGAAAGACGAGATCAATTGTCAATTGATGTAATCAACAAATCTAACTCCGACTGCAAGCTGAAGCAAAGAGATACCACGCGAAAGGAGAGAGAAAAGCGATGATGAAGGGAGGAGCGATAGCAATTAGCGAACCTTGAAAGAAGCAACGGTCTTTTTATTGGTGTTATACTGCTACAGGTTAGTGGGCAATACTTAATTTGCACCTGCAGATACCTGGGTATCTACGGTCTACCTACTAATCTTGCTGCTCTGAACCCCCATCGAGCCCGACTCTTTCGCATTGCCTTCGCCGAAACCCCATCATTCAGGAAGATCTTAATCAACAACTTGACTGGTAGCTTGGGCCAAGAAGAATTAGAGGGTGGTGGGAGTACACCTGACCTGACGTTTTCCCTGGCGACAAACTCGTATATACCCGTTGCCGAGGCACGATTTCCTGGACTTTTCAATGAGAAATGTGGTCGGATGTAGCTAAGTTTATCGGTCGACATAGAGGTCATCTACCTCTTTGTCGACTGATTGCGATGACTACGTCGATATCGATTCCATTTTCCAGCCAACATCGTCTTCCGGAATCTCGAAGGCCGAAAGTACATCTCAATGTATAGTTCGCACTCTAAAGCGAGCTGTCGGCAAATTCTCGAGATGTCAACGTCAGATTGGATCTAATGAGGGAATGTAGGCGTTAACAGAGAAAAACGGTGCCATCAAACTTGGTAGTCCGTTATCTTTCTCTCTCTTCCCACAGGTTGACGTGACTTCGAAAATGATTTGAATCACCGTCGCACTTTCCATTAAATTTCTATCGCGCTTCTCCTCCACACCTCTTCAATTACTTTCATTATCGTACATTGATAGCGACTGAATTTCAAATATGGTCGCAGCAACTCCGCGTTCAACGTCGACATCGGCCATCTCAAGATTGGCTCCGGAGATTCTTGACAAGATCTGCGAGGAGTTCATCCTAGATCTTGTCAGAAACGAACCGTCGAAAATAGAGAAAAGCAAAACTTTGTCCTGGTACGTCGACAAGAACGAGTACGACGCCCTCACCTACGTGCCCGGATTCACGGCCTCAAATGTACGCGCCAAGGCAAAATATGCAATCTCTACTTTGTATATCTCTCTGGACGGTCAATTTCGTCCCTCTTCTGGCTGGAACCTGAGACCGGTATTTGCCGCGTCTAGATACTACAACCGCGGCAACATTGCACAGTCCGTCGAGCGAAAAACAATTTCGCCCAGGAAGATCAGTACATCCCAAAGTATTCCGTTTCGGATCATCATCGACTCGCCAAAAGGCTCATGGGACGACATCTTGTCGAGGACCTTGCGGATGGTAGCATGGAAACCAGAGGTCGTCAAGCAATTAAGCCTCCAAATTGTGATTATCCCACGAGGCAATGCTCGTAGGACCCACACGGCGAGCTCTCGATCTGGATTCCTCGAGATTGCCAGGATGTTGTTCGCGGCTTACACTCATGATCGATATTCCAAGGCTTCATGGAAGGAGGTCCGCCTCCAGATCCGACAACCTGGTGACAGTTGGAACGCACTGTTCTGGGTTGATGAATCTTCGACTTGTGACATCTCAGGATGTTTCATTTACCCACAAAATAATGGACAGGCCTGCAAGGGTCACAAATGGATGGCGGATGGCGAGAGGTAAGGCACCAATGGCTCTATACCAAGTGATCTCAATGGCTGAAGCTGGAAGTGGAGATCCTCATGCTACACCAGTATCCTTACACTACGTCTATACTGACGCACTTATCTCCTGCTGATCACTCGCTCCCCGACCAAGCCTCCTTCCGTCTGGAATCAAATAGCGTCAGAATCTTCGTCATCAACGACCTTCTTATATTCGATTATCAGACTGCGCCAAACACATGCGGGAAGCTTGGCATAGCAGGTAGACAAGGGGAGAGGACATGGTTTGAAGAAAGGCAAGACAAGATCATAAGCTTAGGTTCGGCAAAGAGGTCATAGGCGCTAGGAAGGGTCAAACCAGAACCACTCACAATACCACATATTTCAAAGAAATGAGGCGACACGATCCATCTGGCTTTTTCTATCTGCTAGTGAAGCAAAACGTTTCAACGCACAATTTTGAAAGCTAAAACTTCAACCCGATATCGTGACTGAAACACCGAGATGAATTATCAGGTATAGCCAAGATCTGGCACGTATAGATTGATTTCATATAGCTCTAAAATTCGTCTCTGATTACTGATCAAAATTGCCGTTACACATCGCTAATTGAGCAGTCCATATCGAGGAAAGAGTGTTATCCTTCATGTTTACAGTAGGTTGTTGAACTGCCAGGTGAGTCATCCTGCAAACTCCTTTCAGTAACAAGATCCCGTATCACACATGCTTGTCTGGATCGTACCCAGCGATCAAGAGCGGATCAAACCAACCTCCAACTCAATTCGCATAGACTGTGGCGAGCGACAGGATTTAACCATCACTAACGTCTATGACCCCGAAGAGCAGCTTGTTCACCGTTTCCCGCGAACATCCATCGAGATATCCTGCTCACACCTTGCAGAAACCGCAGAGATGTATAATTTCCTTGCTGACCTGGAGAGCAGGTAAGGTCGTGGTTCGTCTTACACGGTCTTCACAAGGTTGGACCAAAACATTCAAGGGAGTATTTCCGACCGGACCTCTCGTTGAAGAGACCAAGCTCTGCTAAAGCACTTGATCAAGCAGCACAAGAGGTTCTTCAAATAAGCGTGTTGTCACATGGCTTGGGATTTTACAGTAACCTTAGCAACCTGAGGGTTCAGTTGTTGTTACTTGATCTCATCATATCGACTCTCACCTTCAAACAACAAACCACAACATCAACTTTCAGTCTCTCCTATCAAAGTCGGAATCAATTCGGGTCAGTCTATCTGGTGCTGGAACCTAGGTCAATGATGTTGAATCGAGATTGACATCAATAACTTTCAACCATGTGATCAAGAAATATTGCTCGAGTATATCGATGTCGATCCTGGTTTGCACAACCTTGATCTAGGACACAAATCCTACCCCCAAAACGCCAAAGAGACACTGACCAATGGTCCAGCAGCGATGACTACTCCAACCGATGTGCACCGATGCAAACGACAAAAGCTTACCTCTCCAACCGCCTCAACGCATCAGCAAACATACAGTACAAACGCAATGGAACCAACAACAACGATCACCAACAAACCAACTTTCCTCACTCTACCGCGTGAGATCCGTCACCAGATCCTCCTCTCATCTTACCTCCTCGATCAATACCTGGGTTACCGAAGACTTGAAGGATACATCCGCATACCATATATCCGATCTAACTTCACGGCTATACTACGCTGGTCTAAAACCATGGGGAGGGTCAGTCAAAGTGCCGGTTTTATCGAGGATGTCGAGTTTTGCAAGATGGTGTTTTTGAGGAGGATTGTGGAGGGACAGTATGAAGAAGATCGATCGTGGTGCGCGAGAGATGTTGGAGTGAAGTATCCATGGTGAAGCTGCGGTGGAGTGTGGCGGCGAGTGAGCGGTGTTTCTTGGGTAAGGTCAAGACCTGGATTCAGCTGTAGGAGGCTGAGGGCACCACTAATGTGGCTGTAGGATATATCTCGACGTCTGAAAGCGAGATGTTTGGCCAGACAGATGGGCTGTACCTCCCTAGACTGACATCTATCCGCACGTCGAAAGTCGAGAGCTTGTTCAAATGCACGACCAAAGATCGAACACGACGAGGAGCGCACTTCAACATACCTTCACCCACGCACAAGGTACTCGAAAACCTCGAGGTATCACCCTGTCCATACCCGATCAAAACTAAACCAATTCTTCTCGACCTTTCTCGACTTCCTGCGCGAACTCCGTCAACAGCCTCTTCTCTCAACATAAGGAAGCATCATCCTCTTCCCTCTCATCCCACTTCCGCGCGCACCCAACTCCTCAAACAAAAGAGCCATTCAGAACCAGGTCAAGACTTCGTGGCGCGTTAGCCATCACAGATGATTCCAGGACAACATCAATTTCTGTGAAGGAAGATGGCTCACGCAGATGTTGGAGCAGCAGGATGATTTGGACAAATGTTGAGCCACAAAAGTCTTGCGAGTATTCAGTGGTTGCTGGTGGCATAAAAGGAGAGGGGAAAGCTTCAGGACGAAATGGTTGATGACACGGTGAAAATGCGATTTTTCAGCAGTGCTACTGTAATGGATGAGTTTTGATGGACAGCTTCAACTCGAACAAGTCGCCGTGGAGGCACTTGGTCGTTATCCTGGACCAAGGCTTATCAGGCAGGCAATTTGCATTGAGAGCGGGATACCGAACATTGCGCAAAGGTCTGGTTGAAGAGCTCGAGGCTGTAAAAGAAAGTAATAGAGGGTTGCTGAGAAGAGAGTTGGTGAAGTCAATCACCGGCCATCTGTGAAGATTATATCAAGTGGAAGTCCTGTGCGGTGTCGATAGGATGGTCTCGGATGTTGAATCACGGTCTCAGTCTGCGCATGCGGAACAGAGAAAGTTATATGGCCGATAACTAGCTGGCGGGATGGCTCGCCTCACTTTGTGTGAAATCTGATTTATGGTTGCTGAAATCGTGATTCGTTTTGCCTGGGCCAAATGGGCCACAGATCTCCGGTCGTCCAAGGAGCTGGAAGGATTTTTAGATCTATATGGCTGAATGGGAGGACAAAGTGTCTTCTGAAAATCCTGGGCGCGAAAACATGTCTCCCAGAATTCTGTATGCCGTGTGTATGTCAATCAATATACGCAGCGGCATCCGAATTATGCCTCTCGGCGCGCCTGCGTAAACAGACTTTGCGTAGACCTCTCGTTGATTCTTCGATCTTCATTTATTTCTGCCATTTTCACCTGTTCTCAGAATTTCTGCTCTTTCATCCATTTCTCCGCCTCATCTTTGTACTCATCGCGCCATCGACTAACTGGCTGCCGCTCATACACAATATCACCTTGTGTCCACAACATCCTCTTCTTATCCATCTCTTCAGTCACGTCGTTGTCCGGACAAATCGCGTAGAATTTGCCTTGCTCCATCTTCTTGTACAGGTAATCCGCGACTTGCGACGGAGCCCAAGCACCAGCCGGCTTCTCTTTGTCCGAGCCTGGATGGCCGCCGCCACTGAGCCCGGTGAATGTCCATCCAGGAACTAAGAGGTGTACGCTTGTTTTGGTGTCCTTCAGATCATAGCTGAGGTGTTCTGCGAGGGTTTTGACGGCGGATTTCGAGGCGTTGTATGCTACGTTTCCGGGAGGGTTCGTGATACTAGTCGACTTGTAAGCTGAGGTTCCTTTAAGAGCACGGTTTCAGTCACCCTTGCTTGCTACCTGTGATCACAATGGCAGAGGGTTTCTTCTGTGCCTGGATCTCGGGCACAAAGGTGTTGAGGCCATGCACGACTCCGAAGAAATTGGTATCAAAGATCTACCGATGTGTCGTGTTAGCTGCAAGACCGATTGTTGTGCTGTCTCTTCCTTACTTTATGGAAGTACTCGGTATCGCCCCAGGTCCCTTTCAGGCCAATTCCTGCGTTGAGCACTGTGTTCGTCAGTCCTTGCTTACAAGTGCGATGCCATTGCACGATTCCCATACTAAGAAAGTCCACAGCTCCAAACTTGTTCTGAACCTTTCCCTTCAAATCTTTCCATTGCTCTATTTTCGA
This sequence comes from Venturia effusa, assembly GCA_007735645.1. NCBI lineage: Eukaryota > Fungi > Ascomycota > Dothideomycetes > Venturiales > Venturiaceae > Venturia > Venturia effusa. Next base: position 588,540 of record CP042191.1, on the reverse strand, counting down.
CACATCAAGCTGGTACGTCTCAACATCGCTGCCGCCGTTCAACGTCTCCTTAGCTTTTGCGAGGAATTCGGCATTGTTGTCCGCGATGGCCACTTTCATAGCATGCTTACGGCATAGTTGTGCCACTGCCAATCCTATGCCTGTAACGCCCTGTCAGCGATATATGCTGTCAATGGTCCAACCGCAATTACCACTCGCTCCACCAGTGATTAGAGCAATGTTGTTTGCCGCAAAGACAGATACGGGAGACATTGAAGCTACAGGTGCTGGGAAGCAGGTGACGCGATATCGTATGCGGGGAGCTGTACAACAGTGGGATAGGGGCGCAAGCGGGATGAGTGTGAAGCTGGCGTCGAGTGCATTGAACGACCGATTAGGATACAATGATCTGCCAGTGAATCTGCGAGCTCTAATTATTGTTTACGATCAAGGCGGCTGAAGCGTTGACATGGCTTCATGCCTCATTGCTTCCCCAGGCACTATAGGCAGGCTGACATCACGGCTCGCAAGCTCGTGCAGGTGAGCCGATATCTCCGATCTGGAAGATCTGCGAGCGATTGAACTTCTAGAGACACATCTCCGTGCTGTTTCGAGCCATTCATCGTCTTTTCGGATTGAGGGCCCATAAGCATGACTGTCGTACCTCATGGTCCTGTGAGACAAAAGAGAGCTATTGCGGAGTGTAGGTACAAGTCTCGGTGTCTCAGTGCGGAGCTATGAGGAACCCGTGAAGATCCTGTCGTGGAGGTGGATGTGGGCGAGGTATATCTCTCATCATGAAAATAGCAGTTTGCTATAGTAAATAATCATAATCGTGGAATTCCGTGGTGTTCTACAGTTCTAGGCGAGTCTCCACGACTCGGAGTTGCCAATGAAATACGACCCCTCACGTGCTTCTGAACTTAACCTCAAACAGCTCTGCTTTTTGCTTTCACTACGATGTCTTTGGCTCAAGAAGTTCGAGTCAACCTTGGCTACAGCATCTACAAAGGATACCTCTCTGATACAAGGCCCAAATTATCCGTTTTCAGAGGGTGTGTGTCGTCCCTGTTAAAGAAGACTATGACCGCAATCTTTACTACACTCGTTACGTATTCTCACACGGCATCAGTATCGTTCCAATAGAGATTGGCTACTTTTAGACTTTCAACAGAAGCTTTACGGCCCGAAGACTCTCCGATCGAGATGTTGTCTAAAAGTCAGCTCATTGGACAACTCAAAATATCAATACCTACTCGCCTGAGCTTTACCCAGGGCTCATCGTCACTGACTTGCAATTGGTCTTACTCCGAAAAGTGCTGCGATACATATCATTAAGAGAATTTCGCCTACTAATAGTCCCAGAAAAGAAAAGCGTCCACTGTTCGTCGACTCGCTCCCTCCTGAGCTCAAAGCAGTGACGTGTGAAGATGTTTCTGACAACGCGAGTGAGAACGGGCTTTCTCGCAGACTTGCCGGTCCTCACACGATTTCAGAAACACCCCGAGCGTCTTCACAAACCAATATGCCATCTAGCACAATCCTGCATCCTCTTCCATATCACTGACTTCGTCCAGACCAATGACAAGCCCGAATCCAACGCTGCCAACCCCTTCAGGGGCACAAATATACCGAATGTGCAAAATCCGAGGTCAAGAAATCGTCGACCCCTCTGTTGTCAAGACTCCACGTGTTTCCTGAATGGAGACGGGATTATTTCCCTCGCCGTCTCTCTGCACCAAAAGTCCCTGTAACCCCTGGAAAGAAAGTCCCGTTAGTGTTTACAGTGCTCCTTCCACGCGGATTTGAAGGGAGATTTTGTGGTGGCGGTGTTGATTGTCATCAGTAATGCGGAAGAGTAAAGTGGAACATGCTGAAATCTTAAGGAGTTCGATGTATTGGATCTCACTTATGCTTTCGGCATGAAGATGGAGGACTTGGAATGGGGATCATGGGGGAACCAGACTTACTTCAATGAGTTCGGTAAGTACCTTGTGGTAACTTTCCCGCGCCATCGTCGGCCAGTTCAAGCAGCCGAACAGATTCCCAGAACCGGTCCCATGCAGAGCCCAAAACAAGGTAAAAACAACCCTGCTCGTCCTCGACGACCCAATCGTTGAGTCCGCATTCGCAAAAGGGAATTGTTTTGAGGCAAAATTTGTGCTTCCCGTACCCGAGGAGGTCGCCGCGCCTCAACCTGACCTTTTGTGTCCACCCAGCATATCTTATCTCATATTCGAGCGTCTCCCATTGCAGAGGCTCCAGATTAAGTCTTCTTCTCTTCGCAAATACGTTGAGCATCCTATGTCTCAAGTGTCTCCGCAGCTTCGTATCCGGCCAATAGCAGTGCTGGATCGCCCTCTCCGGGAGCAGGGTCACTTTTATGTGGGACAATCCTGGTAGCCTTCCTAAACAACAGATGTAACAAAGAATCCAATAAGGAGTAATCTCTTCCATGATTGGACTAGACGAAATGATCTGGAGTGGACCTTGGCTTGGTAACGTTGCTCGGAGCCGGAAGATACCCTCTTGAAGTGTATGGACCTTGCTTGAACATTTCTCGCACGTGAGAGACAAAATCGAGTCACTCAATCCACTCTCTTCAAAGATTCTGTACCGATGTCCAGTTCGTATCATCATGCTCGACCCAAGTGGACACCCGAACACCAATAACGAAGGCTGTGGGGTAAGCCTCCATTTGGCCCGGATGTTTGATCCTGTAAAACCCGGTACGTACGTGAGTGTGTTGATTTGTGCATCCAGCTGCCTTTTACTTTCTCGAGCACGTGGTTCGGCCTCGAGGTGGTTGGCTTCGTTTTCGTATATATCGAGCAGGAATTCCTCACATATGATATCCTTGACCTCGTTTGGAAGTTCCCGCATTGTTGTTTTTGATGGACTGTCGCGCGACATTGAATATTTATCTCGGGACAAAATATTAATATCGTTGTTGGGAACTTTTTGGGTGTTGAGAAATGGTAGGCTGTGAAGGACTTTAGATGAAGTGAAGAACTTCGAGTGAAGTGAAGAAATTTGGATGGCGAGAGCTCTGGATAGAGAGAGCTTGAGATGGAAAGAGCTTGAGATGGAAAGAGCTTGAGATGGAAAGAGCTTGAGATGGAAAGAGTTTTAGATGGAAAGAGCTTTAGATGAAAAGAGCTTGAGATGAAAAGAGTTTTAGATGGAAAGAGCTTTAGACAGAAAGAGCTTGAGTAGGAAAACGCTTTAGATGGAAAGAGGTCCGGATGGAAAGAGGTCTGGATGGAAAGAGCTTCGGATGAAACTAGAATTCGGGTAGGTAGGATGTAAAGTCCACTTGGCCTCAACAAAAATTCTCCTTGTATGCAAGCTTATTGTGTTCCAAAACCACAGCTCTTGCAACCAAGTTGTTCCCAGCATGATAACATAATTCCACAAAGCAAAGGACAGCCAAGATATATTGGGATGAATGGAAGACAAAGATCCCACGAAGTATGCCAAACATTCATCTTAACTTCAGATGTTTTCCCTTGCAGCGAATGGCCATCTCCGATATTGATGGATAGATTCATGTGACGCAGCGATGCGGTGAGAACAATGGTAATGTGCAAGAAAGGCTTGTTCATAGTCCTACCAACTGGGAAGGTAAGTTGCGCCTGCGGATTCACAGAGCGATAAAATCACTTCGGACCAGAAATTGTACGTGGATTCGAACTGAGGAAGCAGGTCGCCGGACGGGACTGAGTGCAAAGAATTGGATGTTGTTGGTAAGACTAAAAACAAGCCGATACCGGCAAGTTGTTACCGAAGAAAAGCCGACTCGGACCTCCTTATTCAACCGAGCAGATTTGGGAGTATTTGTTATCAACAACGAGACATATTCATTGGTCACGTACACTTGTCGAGACTCCTGTATCGCTCAGTCAATCAGACTACGAATTTGAAGCATCGTTCTCCCTCAAGTAGATTTGGAAGACTGGTTCAAGGTTAGATTGGTAGCTCGTCGGTATGCTATACAGCTAGACCTCAGAATTGGTGAGATGCGATACACCATTACTGTCATCATATCAGATGTGATGGATTCCCAGATGATCTCACTGTAGAAATTTCTGGTTATATTGCGAAATCGATAACGCACTAGTACGCTGTAAGTCAAAACCTACAATCGATCAAAAGTATAAGAAAACTCAAAATTCCTCATCCTCGGAATAGTCGCCCTGCTGGTCGCTGCCGAACCCTACACCAATGCGATATCCGTCCTTCTCACCACCTTCGGCATCTTCGCGGTCTCCGTCATCTCCCATGTCCTCCTCGTCATCAGAGAATGGCTCCGAATCCACCTCCTCATTCTCCGCGCGGCTATACTGTTTCCACTCGTCCCAGATACCCTTCACTTTCTCGCCTTGGATCGCGCCAAAGAATCGCTGGAAATGCGCGAATTGAATACTCTCCTCCGCCACGGTCGTAGCAACGCGAGCCAGAAAGGCATCCAATTCCTTCAAGTCGTCCATCATATCGTGCTTTTCCAGCCTTACCTTCCTACACTCGGTTTTCAATGCTTCAGCTTCCGCCATCATCTTCTTCATCTGTCCCTCCTTTAATTGCAACTGGGATTTCAAGAACGAGTTGTTCTCGTCGATCTTTCCCAGTTGGATGTTCGCTTCCTTGGCTTTTCTCAATTGGCTCCCCAATTCGAGAAGCTTGAGGCCATCAGCTTGGGCACGCTTCAATCGATTGTTCAAGCATCGAATGCGGTGGTCTTTGATCAACATATCGTTTTTTCTCTGCTTCTCACGGTCGAATGCTTCCTCGTCTGACTTGGTCAACTTGGCATTCAATGACCAAATCTTGGTGTCTCTGGTGGCGATCTTAGACTTCAGCTTTTCTGCGTATGCTCTCAGCCGTCCCTTGAAGCTCTTCTCGGCTACAGCTGCCTCAATTTCTGCTTGTTTACGAAGCGCGGTGGCTTGTTCTTGCAAAGCCTGCGTCCTCTCCGCCCAAGATTCCTGCGCAAGCTCGGCTTTCCTCTCAACAAACAATTTCTCAGCATCGTCCTTGGAGACGTAATTGGTTGCATAATGAGCAAGAGCTTCGTTGAGACGCTGGATTTCTTGGCTCTCGGCCAAAGAGAAGGGCTTATTGGCACTTGCCTCGAGCTCTTTGATTCGTTCGTCCTTGATGCTGAGTCTTGAATGGATATCGTGAATAGTCATATCCTTATCCTGACCCTCGGAAAAGAAGGTTGCTGATCGTCGCATCCTTCTCTTGGCATTGTGCTTGCAAGATGCCGATTGTGGAGTCCTTCTGTTCAGACTCGTCCTTGGTCGCCCTCAGCTCCTCTTGAACATTCTTGATGTCATCATCCTTTCGGGCTGATGAAATTTTGACAAATTCCAATTCATCAATTAGACTGGCGATGCGAGTGTCCTTCTCCGCTGCTTCATACTTGTTGGATTCGAGGTGCTTTTGGAGGGTGGCGATGGTTTCCTTGTCCAATTTGGACGAGGACGTTGATGATTCCAACGATTTTTCAAGCTCGGCAATCTTTTGATCCTTTCGGGTCGATTCGCATGTCGCCGTTTCCAATTTCTTTAGGAGATTCTCGCTCTTCCCATCCTTCTCCAATCCCTTGCGCTTCTCCTCATCCAGCTCATTCGTGAGACTGGTCAACTTGAGTTTGGTCTGCTCATTTTCCTTCTCTCTTGTCTCCAACTCTTTGATCTTAGTTTCCACTTGTTTTCGGAGACCACTGATTGTCTCGTCTCTCATAGACAATTCCTTGTCCTTGGTGCTCTGCGAATCGTTGTGACTGGCGGAATTGGACTCTTGGTTCAATGTGGTTGGCTGTCGCACTTTTCGTCTGGGGACCATGCATTTCTTTTGCTTGGGGTCCGCTCGCAAGTCGTGATACTTCCTAAGGGCGGCCTCCTTTTCACGCTTTTCAGCGTCGTAGCTGTCTTTGAGCGCAGAAAATTGTTGTTGTTCTCTCGCAAGCTCGGAAGTAATTGTGGCATTTTGGGCGACGATGCCGCTGAATTCTGACAGCTCAGTGGCTTGTTCGCTGTTGATGAGCTCTAGTTCTTCGATTCTCTGTCTCACTTGATGGAGCATGCTGCCATCAGAGGCGATTTGAGCGCATTGACTGGTGATGGTGAGTTTCAGTTCCTCATTTGCTCTGCTCAACGCTACGATCTGTGACTGAGACTCGGCGTGGAGATTTGGTAGCGATCCAGTTTCCTGGTCGGCTGCTTCGAGGTAACGGTGAAAGTAGTAGGCAGCGTTGACGATGATGATGAACGTAAGCAGGTCGTTGTGAGATTGCAGCCAGTCGTCCACCGAACCTAAGGATTCGAACAGGAGAGGCCGGATCTTGATGCCGACGGCTGTAATGGCCAAGTAGACTCCACCAAAGTGGGCCGGGGCCTGTTTGGCATGGTTAGAATCCATCGCGAATCCAACTGAGCTAGGCAAAGGCCTCTGGTACCAAGAAATGGTATAAGAGGTTACTTGTGTTGTGATGACCAATGCAGTGGGCATCTCGACAAGTAGAACGAGTGGAAGAACTTACGAATACCGAGTAGACGCATAATGTTCGACCACCAACATATTTGCTGAAAGCCTCGCGAATGCAAAAGACTCCAACGAAGAACTGGTAGAACGTGACGACCGAGATTTCCTCGGCGAGGGATTGGATGCGGTATCTTGGGAAGGCCTGTTCGACATGCCCCAAGAGTGTTAGGTAGGTGAGGAAGGAAAGGAGGCAAGCAGAAGTGTATGGCCAGTATTGCACTAGCTGGAAGACTTGGAGAATGGACGCGATGATGGCCATGATCGATTCCATGGTTGGTTGGCTTTGTGTACTTGGTTGAGTTGTTGTTTGTGTTTGTGGAAAGAAAGTTGTTGGAGTTAGTGAGGAGTGAGAAGTCTTTGCGACTCGGAGAAGTTATTGGAGGGCGTGTTAGGCGACTAGCAGTGTTGTTGTAAGATTGCTGTGTTGCGGACTAATGATGCCATGGGCAGGAGTCGATGGTAGTTGGGAATTGATAGTGGCCCAGAGTTGTGTACAACACTGTTGATAGAGAAGAGCTGAGAGATTTGAGTACACTCACTCACCCTGCTCCAGAGACATTGGATATGTGTGTGGTCCATTATCCCGCCCTCGGCTCGTCCTTGCTCTTTACTTGGTTATAAACTGCCATGATTTCAAGATGTCAGAGTCGCAGGATGGAACAGCAGTAGTCAATGAAATTCATGATCCTCCTCTCGTGATCAAATTGGGAGGACTCGATCTTGCATCCTGGCCTTGAGAGGTTGAGGCCTATGGATTCGGAGTTCTTGTCGCTTAAGAGATACAGCCACCACCGCTCCTGTTGATCTTCCCAAGCCGTCATTCATACAACCATTAGAGGTTCAATCTTTGAAGAGGCCGCCTCTATTTCACAGAGTAATCTTTTAGAATCGTGGAAAGACATGAGGTTCTTGTTATCCATCAAGATTTGTCTTACGCTTGGAAAAGAACTATTCGATAGAACCCGCATAGCACCTTACTGATTCAGTATCCAACAGCTTTTGTGGTGTACGAGACTCTTTTTCCGATCGAGTCTAACAGATAATGAAACAAATTGGAGATTCTCTCAAAACAAAATCACACAGGCAAAATACGCAGCATCGATAGATGAAGAAATACCGCTAAAGATGAAAGTCAAAGAGGACGGGGACGGGAGTCGTCGATTCTGACCCAGTAGACTTCTGCCGATATCGGCCGCTTCCGAATGCTAGCCTGACTCCGTTCCTTTCCTCAACTCTCTCTCTCCATGAACAACTTTCCTTCTCTCTACAAGGAGCCATAGGATATCACTCAGCAGTATCCATACTGCCCTAATCCGTACAATCCCAGCCCAACGCCGATGGTCAAAGGGGTATCTCCATCCTCGCATCGCCCAGTCGTATTCATCCTTCCACACCTCTTCTAAACCCAATGACCCACTACCAAAACCATCTTGCGTATCATCAGTTCCCCTTGAACCTTCGCGCCAGTCTTAAGAAACTGTATTTATCAAGAGGCTTAAGTCAGCGAAGCAGAATCCGAAAATACAGGTTCACACTGGCATCCCTCTTCCATCTTCCGATAACTTCCTTCGAAGAATGATTCCCACCCACCCCGCTACCATAAGGATAAGACGCTAGACACACATAAACCATCCACCTCTCAAAGACCCCAACCCACATCTCTCCATCTCACATCCCATCAAAATATACAACCCCCCTTCACCAGCACCGCCCTAACACCTTCCCACTCCATATGACCCAATACAATCCAATACCACAACCGCCTCCTCCACAACACCTCCCCACCAAAACAATAATGATCTTAACCCCCATCATTCTAACTCATAGCGTGCATGGACGAGACATATCCTAGGGTTGTGCTAAATTCCGCTAATTCCGTGCCAATTATTTGGACGGAGCTTTTCTTTGCTAAAAGACATCCACCAAATCCGTGGTGTGTGGATAGGTAGATTGACGGCGGTAATGAGCGGGGACAGATTTGGTGAGAAATTTGAGTGGCAGTTGAGAGCGAGGTTCAGAAGGTCTGAAAGCGTCAGCCGTTTTGCAAGAAAAAAGAGATACCTAAGTCAAGTGCGAGGGTTCATGCAATTCAACACAACAACACCGACTGCGATCGAGCCATCCTACACCCTCTCCATCGTCATTAACAAGATCATCACAATTATTTCTATTCCGAAGCATTCCTTAGTGACAAAAATAACTCGAAGCGAACAGTATTGCTGATTCTTCCTAACTGAGGATTTCAACACCTAGGTATATGGGAATCCCAGACAGCCACGACCTAAACGCCATGCTATGCCAAGCCAAGTAAAGATCAAAAGAGATCGAAATTAGGAAAGTAGCAATTTCCCAGAAGAAAAAGTATGTCCGAATGGCCATGAGTGAAAGAAAAGGGCTGGCAAATCTTGACCGCGTGAAGATTCGTCAAGGAAAAATATAAGGGCTGGATATCACACAGTCTCAACATAGTTGCTGTTGAAACGTTAGCCAATAGTTTCTCATTTGCTCATCTAAACTGACGTACCTTGGGAAAATGCCCTCTTTTACACCAATTTTTCCTGTCCACCAATCACTTTCATTTTCAGTCCTCTTCAGGATCGTGATGATCTCGCCCTTCTTGAAGCTCAAATCACCAGGCTGTTCACCATCAAAAGTGAATTTGGCGATTGCTTGATTTGCCGCCATGCTCGCTCGCTTTGCTCCAAATGCTGGTTTGGGCGCGGACGGTCTTGCCGGCTTGGGCTTATCGCTGTACGAATAATTGTCGTCAAAGCCATTTGAGGCGCTGCGTCCTCGAGAGTCCGACGCAAAAGTGCTTGCTCTGGCTACGGCTGTTGTTGTGTTTGACCGACTCACACCAGATACGTCTCCACGATCATAGACATCGTCCTGCCATGTGCTTGAGCGTTTCGGTTGACCCCATGCACCGCCAGTCGCCTGGGGCGAACGAGGAGACATTGCTCCCTCGCCCATGGCAGCGCCTCGTTGTCCTTGCCAGACAACGTCTTCGTGCGCATCGTCGTAAACAGGGATATCATTGTAAATGGTATTGCTCGCACCGTTTGCGACACCAGCGAAGACTCGGGAGTTAAGGATAGCCATGAGGGGGTCTGCTTCGCGTGGTACGGGCGTGGAGCCTTCCAATAATGATCTTGCCGTGACTCTCCTGTTGTACATCTTCTCATTTGCATCTCTTCGCTCAATGAGCACGCTGCCTTCCAAACTGACACCTGCGAACAATCCTTTGGTCTTTGAGTATGCAAATACACCTGCCACACCCTTCAAACTGGCGGTTCCGGCTGCCTCCGCATTGCGGCCTACCGGGCCAGCGGCAATCGAGACGTTTCCACCGAGTGTGAGGGAGCCAGCTTGGGCGAAGGAGCGGACGGCCGAGGCATCGTTGAGGATAAAGACGAAGTCTGTGAGCTCAAAACCGATCTGTCCACCAAATCCGGCACCAGCCGTGGCGATGGCAGAGGGCGCTGACCAACTACCATCTGCTAATCGAGCAACGACAATACCAGAACCAAATCGACCTGATCCGAGAAATCCGGCTTTGAAGACAGTAATGATAGCGAGACCCTGTTTTGAGATAATGTGGTCAGTTTGTTGGTTGCGCAAGTTTTGAGCGGAATCTTTTGTGTAAACATGCGCACCTTTGCTTGTGAGAGGACGCTAGGAGGAATAATTCGATCGGGTCCAAACGCTTGATGAGGATCCACGAACGAAGCTAGAATCTTGCCAGCCTTCTTGCACTCGCCTTCGAGGGAGTTAGCATTTGCGCTCAAAACTGAGTGGTGGGGTGACAGGTAAGCACTCACTCTTCATGGAAGAAGGAAGCGGGTTATTGATTCCCAGAGGCATTTTGCAAGCTGGAGGAGGCGGATTGTAGGAGAGAGGAAGGTCCTCTAGAGGAAGTATATGGTGTATAGAGGCGAAAGTCTGTTGTGTTAGGTAAAGAAGTATTTGTTAGGGCATCCGGAGCTACATGGGGAACGTCATGGATCGTGGCTGAGCCGCTTATGGATAGACAGCTGACAGACTGCCAATATCGGAGCCTCTCCCGCCAACAAGCATTTCTCACCGGGTATCGAATACCGTTGGAATATCATCCGACTTCGCGCAGCCTTGGTGTTGTGGAGCGCCAAAGGGTGTTCAAAACCATCCCTTTTGGACGCCAAATAACATCTTCGCATCTCGTATTGAGCACGAAAAGGGCAGGGCATGCGGTGAGGATCGAGTATCTTATCAATAGTGATACCAGGCACAGATCTTCATGAGTGCTCAACTTTTAAAGCATTGACGTTGGATCAGATCGACAGATGTGTTCGAACCCTAAAGACTACGACTCGATGGAGAGAAGAACGATTCTACGAGACATGGCCATAACCACGCTGCCATGAAAGGATTCGGGCGCATTACAGAGCAAAGAGAATATGACGAGAATTGAAGAATAGCATCAGTATCCTGGAGTTTTGGCTACCCAAGTCAGTCGATCGGTAAGCTCAAATCTGCATCGAATGAACTTGCGTATAGATTTCCCAGGTAAAGCATCCTATGGTTTTCCACCTCATTACCATCGCGTACGTTCCAAAGCGCAAGATCTATGAATACGACGTTTGGCAACAGCGAAGACACGACTGAAACGAGACTCACTATTTCGCAGCTATCGTAGTCCTGATGTTGTATACGTATAGGAGCCAGACGCCTAACAAAGCAATGAGGAAATGACGAGAATCGACGAACCACATTTGCTATCCTGCATATGTGGCTACTCATGTCAGCGGCTAGGTAAAATCATCCCGTAATAATATGACTTGGAATGTTGAGTTCGTGGATAGAAAAGTCGGTGTTGTCCTGATTCATCCCTATCACATACATCTCAAAGTGCGGACTTGGAAAATGTCCTCACTGGAAAAACGAGAAGAAACCTCGATACGAGAGTAGTTGCTACGCCACAATGATAGTACCCATAGCTCCATCCATCATCGAATCTCCAAGTGTCTCGCGAAAAAAGAACAATCCGAAATCCGCTACCTTCATCATGAAATCATTGATCATAATCATCACGTCTCACTGATAATAAGGGAACCGAGAATGGTTCAATATCTCATGAATTACTAACAACGACAATGGAACCGAAAACTATTCTACATATCATGAATCCCACCTCCTAACAACGCCCCGGCATTTCCACATCTTCCTCAGGCCTCCTCCGTACGTGGTATCCTTCGAACCATGCGTTTCTTCACACGTTTCGAAGGATCAGCCACCTGAGGCTCTTCCGCATCTCCATCAAAATCATCTCTGCCTCGCCTCGAGGCCTTGGTATGATCTCCTGGAACTGCCGCAGCAGCCACATTTCCCATATGGTCGTTATACCATTCCAGGAAATACTCATCCGTGATGCAGTCAAACAGCTTCTCAATCCACTCCACGGGCAAGTGCTGCTTGATGGCGAGCTCGAAACGCGCTATGTGTGGATCCATGGCGTCCGCCACTTTCAGGAGGCGGGGGAGGACCTTGGAGTCCACGATAGCCTGAGCTCTCAGGCGATCGAGCTCGTCATCGAGGCGCTTGATCGAATTGTCACATTCTGTGTGATTGTTGCTTGCCTCGAGCTGGATTCGGAGTCTGCTGATCTGGCTCTCCAGATTTGTCTTTTCCGCAGTGGTCATGTTCTGCTCTTGCCTTGAGCAGTCGGCTTTGAGCTTGTTGATGATGCTTGTTTGCTCATCGCATACCACTTGCCATTTCTTTGACGCGTCCCGTGCTTCTGCCTCGTAATCCGTGATCTTTTGGCGAGCGCTGATCAACTCGATTTGCAGGTTGGACTGCGCAGTATCCAGTTGTTGCTGATGAAGAGTCTCGGACTCTTGGAATTTGGTGACCCAGGATTGATGGGTCTGTTCTTTCTCAATGGTGGCATCAGACTCTGCTCGCTGAGCCTTTTCCATCGCCTCCTTGAGTCTCATTTCAAGTTCAGTGCAAGTCTTGTTCTTGCCGTCCAACTGTGAGCTGATGTCACCAAACTCCCATTCAAGCTTGGAGTAAGCCTTGGTTTTCTTGTCCAGCTGTGATTCAGAGTCCTTCAATCGCGACTCAAGCTCCGTGTAAGCGTTAGACTTGATGTCTAGCTCATCTTTAATCGACTTCCATTGCGACACGGAAGCGCCATCAGCCTTCTTTCGATTCGCGAGATCTTTCTTCACAATCTCGAATTGGACCTTGAGCTCATTGTGAGCCCTGGATTCCTCTTCCAGCTGCGATTCGGTGTTTTCCGAGTGCGCCTTGACTTCTGCAAGCTCGTTTGTGAGCTCCGACAAGTGCGCAGCGGGAGCCGATCTCGCTATCTCGAGCTCTTGCTTCAAGGCTCGGTTCTCCGAGTTGATCTCTTGCAACTGCTTTCTCAGATTTTCCAAATTCGCAGCAATGCTGTCGTCCTGGGCGTCTTGGAGAAGTGGCTTCGCGTCTGCTGATGTTCGCTTTGCGCGCACCATTACACGCAGCGATCGGATCGTCTGGTCGCGATCATCCAGCTCGTCCTTGATACTAGCAAGCTCGCGTTCAGCGGTTTCAGCACGACGCTTCGCTTTGCAAGCCAGATTCTCAAAGTAGTTCTTGGACTTTCGTGCCTGTTGCTGTTCAAAGCTCTTTTGTTCGCTATGCTTCTGCGCGACCTCTTTCGCGGTCTTCTTCAAGTCTGCGATCGAATTGAGGGACTCGTTATGAGCTGAGCGCCATTGTCGCGCTTGTTCCTCGGATTGCTTGCATTGCTTCTTGAGTTTGAAGACTTCCTGTGCTGTGTTCCTGTCGTGCTCCTCTTTCGCATCTGCGAGGATGGCGTCGACTTGTTCACGTGTGAGGGTAGGCTCGGAAGCTGGACTGCACCGGCAAACTTTTTCCGCCTTTACCTTTTCATTGGCATTGGACGGTTCTTGTGAGACGAAGCCTGGAGTGTCTTGAGGAGGAGGGTGCCAGCTATGTGTTGGTGCTGAGGTTGACTGAGTCGTAGTGGACGGGATGCTTGTACCGGCTGGCGTGTCGTTTTCAAGATGAGTTACCTCTGAACATACGCATTCCCAGAGATTCCAGAACTTGTAGATGATGTAGCCAATACTCGCCCAAAAGACCAGTTCAAAGGAGATGTAGTGCTCGTTGACATAATTGGTGATTGGAATGGTGGGTTGGAGAAGTGTCTTATAGTCGTGGAAGTATAATTCGTCGACGATGACCAAAATCTTGAGAGCGTGTGTTATGGCCTGTGGAGAGCGTTAGAGTGCTGGATGCAGTACTAATTCTGCAGCAAGTACGTACGAAGAGAATATGGAAAAAGCCGGTCACAATGCGTGTGTTGAGATCCGTGGGAAGAGTAGCGTGGGTGTAGTAAAGAACCATTGTGCAATGACCTAGAGTCCAGACAGTGGATTCGGAAATGGTGAGACCAAATTTGGCTGCAAGTGCTTGAGCTGGTTCGATAGACATCAGGAACATGAAACTGAAGAGGACAGCAGCGAAGCCGCATTGCTGTCCACGGGAGAGTTGCTTCCAGTATGGGGATGTCATCTCGATGGTGGCTTGAATGCTGTCCGTCATGTTGTTCTTTGAGTGTGGGTGGTGGATTATTGGTTGTGGAATTGCAGAGTTGTTGAAAGTGGAAGGGTTGAAAAGTGGTCAAGGAAGACTTCAGGCGCAAGATATATGGCGTGACAATAGTTATTCGCTAGGCCTGATGTGTTCTATTCAGTGTTGTCGAACAATAGGAGCGTGATGTCATACGAAGTCGAGAGGTGGAAGGGAATTGAGAAAGTGTGGGAAACACATGCGTGACCGGCTTAGTCGACGCGCGACGCTTCACACCCGCCACAAGAAACCTCATGTATGCGATAGGCCGCATAGCAAAGGAGAGCAGACTGTACTTCTCCCTTAGTCTCATCGTCCATGTCATCAAGCTGGCCAAAGGGAAAGCTTTGACATCCAACGTCATTGAAGCATTTACTCACGGACTTGTCTCTAGCTGTCTTATTGCGAGTGTTTAATTTCAACGTTCGTTCGACCAAGCAAACCGAAAGCCTAGCTCTTGCAATCCTTCCATCCCGAAGCAGCATCAGGTCGGTCCTGTGATGCATGATCGGCGCTGATCAAGGACCTGGCCAAGTACTTGAAGATAGATCCAATATTAAAGTTGCAGGCTTGTTCTATGTCACTTAAAAGTATCCGTCTCGTTCTGACTGTCCTCCTATAGTTCCAAAATGGGAAATCCTTCGGCGTGAATGCTCCATGAAAGTGCGTATATGGATAGCAACCAACACCGATGTCGAATCAGCCTCCAGGCATGTTTGCACACAGAAGTCGCCTCGTCTATTGATGATAAAGGCCATTGGCTTTCGACCATTGTTGATGGACGTCGGTTCATGAACGAAGAGGTGAGGTTGCGATGCGAAAAGGGGTTGGCCGATCTCGGCCAACCTCACACTTCCCGTCTTCTCTTCGTCTCGTCGACCCCCTCCCGTATCTTCACCAACGACTGCAGCGCTTTGAAATAAATATACACAAGCGATTGAGTAGCATAATGAAGCGACTGATAACCATGCTCCATCAACTTGGACGACTGTATGACCGAGTCATTAGACGTTCGGACACTCTCGAATGTTTGAGAGAGTTTGATCGTCCAAGATCATCAAGATTGCAACACTCATCCCGGAGATTTGTCTACAGCGTCTCCTCCACGTTGGAAGATCACTACTCGGGTCCGATGCGATGTATACTACAAGCTTATTACCTTTAGATAACTTGATATGATACAGGCCATCATGCTGGCGGCTGTTCTCCGTCTTGCCCTCCGGCTTTCCGTTTCTCCAGAGGCTCGAAAAACCGCCCGCCTCTAAATTCAGCTCCCCAAAACGCCGTTTCGTACGGCTCCCATCCTTCGGCTTGGCCCTTGTAGCGACTGCCCATCGGCAGCTCCACGCCGCCCTCGATCGGTTCACCCTCCTCATTCCTTTCTACCTGTTTCCCCAGCTCGTGATTCCTGTCATGCTCGGTCACCCTCCTAACCACGAAGGCGTTTCTAGCCTTCTTTCCAGAATACAAGCGCTTCCGAGGATCTCTTCCAGACTCTTCAGTTGGGACTCCGCGACGATTTGTTGGCCAGCGGAAGTTTGCGTCTGCTGGACCTAGCGGGTATTGAGCGTGCCTTTTGTCGCCTGGCTCGTGGCGGCGAGGTATCCTCTCTATGAAGACATCATAATCACCTTTCCCGCTATGAACGCGCCTGTGAGACCGGCGGCCAGACGCGGTGGACATGCCGCAGCCCATGGCAGTTTGGTCTATTGGTTGAACAATTGGTGTGAATACTTGTTGCAAGTACTAATACTACAGCTTGCGTGCGGATACCTGCGGATTGCGGTATTGAAGGATCATTTATAGACGACTTTTTTGTAACAAACTCAGCAGCCAGTCAGGCACATTGCTGGCACGATTGATTGCATGGCCTCCTGACCATGACGGTGACAGGCAGTCTATCATTTCCAAAGTCTCCACTTCTTACAGTAAATTGACCACTAAAGAAGCAGATACCAGCAAAAACTTGTGCTCGAGAACTTCGAAATATCGGAAATCAAGGAAATCAAGGTTGTCAAATTTCTTGGTCAGCCCATCCAAAGCCACGACGAAGAAACCAAAATTGTCCTCATGGAGCCCGAGATTTGCCTTTCCGGCCAACGTGAAGCACATCAAGTCCCAAATGTAGGCATATCGACGCACACCAATATTTGCAAGATTCCCTCATCAGCAGAGGCACTTCCAAGGACAGGGAGTTCCAGGAGCGTGTCAACATCAATCAGACAGCCATCATGTATGCCCAATGATATAGCTAATAGCTCCCCGTTAAAGAAACCAACTGGTCAGCGTCCATTTTCCATCGCTACTGGTCTAGAGGACTTCGGCCATCTATTGATGTACGACCCTGGTTTTGAGGCCAGGCTTCAAGAGGGTCACAATGAAAGCAACGGCGGCGTTACGCTTCAAACTACGTCAATTATTGACTCCACATCTCGAAATCGGGAGCTTGCTCCGTATCAAAGACAATCATCGCATCGACCAAAAACTCCATCAACATTTAAGGCCATAACAGAGCCCAAAAGCCAACAGGCCAAAGCTCCCTCCAAGCCAACCAAATCTCTGCTAGAAAGGGCCTACCCAACCGACGAAGCCCTCGTCTACGAACTCGAATTAGGAGACCTCGATGCCTGTATTGACAAACTCCGTGCCGAAGTGGACAAAGGTGGTGGTAGCAGTCAACAAGCAAACGAAGAACTCGAAGTCGCAAAGGAGAAGTTGGAATTCTTGGGGAAGCAGATTCTGGCGCTCGAGAGGAGTACGGAAACGAAGCGAGTAGACCTGTTTGGCATGGAGACAAGTATGAAGGACGCCGATGATTTGGACTCGAAGCAAAAGGACTCGGAGGGAGAGGTGGCTGCTGGTAAGGAGAAAGGAAAGAGTTCCCGATTGGCAAAGATAATGGACCGTCTGCGTCAGGAAGAGTGGCGCGCGAAAGTAGAGCATTGGGGCAAGCAATTGGCAAAGGTAAAGGTGAAGATGAGGAGGAGTGGTGACCAAAAATGAAGTTTTGGGGCAAGAAATTGGCAAGGATAAAGGTGAAACTGGGGAATGGAAGTCCCAATTCCACACAGCTTAAGCCGACCTAAAGCTCATCGTTGATAGATAACTACACTTCGGGACAATTGAAGGTCTGAGCCAAGGACGACATTGAGATGCAACATGACCCTATGTCCCAACATAAAAATTTCACGATCCTCGCTCCTGACCTAAGACAAGCGAAGTAAACGATATCGCGACAGCACTTGCTGGCAAAACAATCGAAAGCAGTTGTTTCTCGGCCTTGACTCCAATGTAATTGAGATTAGCAATACAGTAAGCAAAAAAGACGCGCACTACCCCCTAGCACTGGCCAATCTACCATTGCAGTCAACGCACTGGGTGTAATGTGAAAAATCGATATATGTCAAAGTGATCGGATATCGCATACACAAATGCGTAGAAAGAGAGCACTAGCTTACAGCTTTCCGCAAGCGTCGTGTCCGAGAGTCTGGATAACCTTTCCTGCGCTATGTCTTGAATGCCGTAGAGCCATCGGGCAGTGTTGTTGAGCTGTCAGGTGCGAAATCGATGTGTCTAGACTAGACTTGATTGCATCGTGCATCAACCTTCCCTGGTGTCGATGACCCGCGGAGAACATGTGAGTACGCTGTTAGGAAAAAACATGCTTCTCTGCTCGCCATGCCGATTACTAATCTTTGCAGTTGTGCAGTATCTTTATCCCGATGTAGTCATCAATGTTGGCGCATGATACAATAGACAGTCCAAATCATGTAGTTCAGCAACTAGATCTTTGAAGAGTCGATTCTGGTTCGCTGCAGAAAAAAGTCATTTCGGTAATCAAACACGCAGATTCTTGACTGACTTCGCAACTCCATAATCCAAACGCCTATCTTCAGATCTTCTCTGACTTCATTTGTCCTCAAAGCGCTGGGGTCTTGATTCAATCACCATCTGCCCCTGCGACCGCCAAACCCACCGCCTCTGCCTCTACCACCACCATATCCGCCTCCACCAAATCCACCACCCTGCCTACCGTATCCTCGATCACCATATCCGTCGCCAGGCCCTGATGGTGCATTGTAGTCGTTCTGTGGAGGTGGCTTGCCCTTCAGCTCTTTCTGCAACGTCTCGTACGTCTTCCTCATTTGGGCGTATCCTAGATGCATTTTCCCGTAGAAGTGATCGGCCAATCGTCTGTCGTTATCCAAACGACTCAAATATGCCCCACAAACGTCACAGACTTGTAGCTTTTGATGACCTGAAGGACCAGAGGTGTCGGATAGGGCTTTTAGCTCTCGCTCGCGATCTTCCTTCTGCTGCTTAAATTGGCGAATCTTGAAGAATTCTTGGACTGCTGTGTTGACTTCACCTGCTTCACTGAGAACGCGGACTTCTTGAAGTCCAATTTGGATTGATTTTCCGAGGTCATTGATGATTTTGAGCTACGCGACATAAGATTAGCTGGTGGCAGACAATAGTGAAGCGAAATCTTTACCAAAGCATTGGTCTGCCTGATTTCATCAGGAGTCTTCTCCAACCTCCTCTGAGCGCTGTCGATCCTCCGATTGCACTCGTCCACGTACTTTTGCATGTCTCTTAGGTAGTCGTACTCGAAGCCCCATTTCGCTTTCTGCTCGGCGTCGGCAGCTTCGTACTCGGTCTTCAGGCCTTCATTGTGCAGCTTGGGACATGGGCCGAAATCTTGTTTGGTGTTGGTGAACAGATCGTGAGGGCATGTGCCAACAAGGTAGGAGCGGCACACCTTCATATCAGTTATTGGGACCTGGGGAGCTCGAGTGCCGGGTCCACTCATGAGCTGCTCGCCCATGAGCTGTTCTGCGAGGCATGTCAGTGACGGGTCTGGGTGCGCGTAGTTCAGTGATAATACCAAGCAGTCTCCTCTGTTCTGCCGCCATCTTGAGACAGTATCCAGTGTTTGGCGATGTCTGTGATGTCGTGTAGTGGCGATGGTCGATCTTTGGAGTTGGAGTTTGCGGCGACCTTTGTCACCTCCGAAGGAGACGCGAAGAGGCCACCCCAAGATCCTCCACTGTCAACACCAAGACTGCATATGGTGCACAAGATATGCGCCTATGCATCTGCTTGATTCCCAATAATTGTAATGCACTTTTCCCTTTCGCTCGTGTCTGCTATCACGGCCTTCTCACGATTCACCCATGCCAAATCTGGTTACCATGAACAACTCCATATAAGACCGCTCCCTCAGAACGCCCTCTTCGCCTCCTTCAATTTCCGCAGTAACTCCTCATCCTCGGCCTTCGGAGATCAAAACTTCAGATACTTTCCGAGATCACTGGGGCAGATATTGCAACATGCGCACACAAAAGAGTTACATTTGAGGTTCAGTCTAGGAAGATGGGATGATGAGAGCTGGGGCGCAAGACCTTCAGGCGGACGAAGAGAAGGGGGCACAGGTGTAGAGATCTGGGCATGGGTAGATGCCCAGAACGATCAAGAGTAGGCATATCCGGTATGCGCTGAAGGTAGACACAGGACTGACAATGGTAGGGCGAACGCGCGATGGCTAACGCTCACGAATACACTGTCTGGATTGTTTTGTGCGTCGCTTAATTTCATCGATTCTACCAGAACAATAAGGCCAGCAGTGAGCTTCGAGCCGGAGGGGATACATCCAAAGGGTGCTATGGACAATCTGCAATTGCTCCATGGTGTACTGCCTCATGAGGTAGTATGCACTGAAAACTTGACCCCTTTCCTCAAGTTGCTACCATGCAAAGGAAAGGCTGGCATTTCTAGTCTTCTCGATGGTCACAAGCTATTCGATGCTTCGTGGCAAACAATGGCAATTGATATTCGTCCTGTCTGCACATCTGACACGGACTGCATCTTGGAGATTGAGCAGACTGTAGACATGGTAGTTGATATTGCACGATCAAAGAGACCAAGAGGCAAGTTTGTGAACGTGAGAGGGTTCATGATCGATGCTGACAAGATTCAGACAACCCTATACCGCGTCCGATCCCTGAGTCAGAACTCGAATGCGACACGTCGAAGTCCTACAACGCCGACGATACTTGCTTCCCCTTGACCAAGACTTCCGAATCGGCGTGGAGCTTCGCTGAAGTATTTGGTCGGCCCATCCACGGTTCCTGCTCGATTCCTGGCGACGATGGTACCTCGATAGAGTCAGTCTGCTTGAGCGTAGGTCCCGAGCGTACAGTCGAGGTTCGTAGCGATGGTGCATGGTCGGAGACGAAATATGACGCGGACGCGAAGCGCTGCTTCAAATTGCCCTCCAACGGAACAGACTTCGATGTTAGTCTGCCAGAGCAGACACTTTCTACCCCTGCGCCTATTGATAGACCGCGTCTATACGCGGCGCGCTCCATTACTGGCTACGGCCAAGAAAGGGGTGGAGTCCAAGCTGTGTTGCGCAATCCATCCACGACAGAAACCATCGAAGTTGTGTACATGGAGTCTTTGCCGTGGTACATGAAACCATACCTTCACACTCTCCGATCTTCTTTGACCTCAATCAGCGGTCCCTTGACTGGTGATCCCATAAAAGAGACATTTTATCGACCAGCTCTGGATCGCCATCGAGGCTGCCATTTGGAGCTCGTCCTCGCCATTCCACCTTCCTCAACGCTCACCCTTACCTACGATTTCGAAAAGGCCATCCTGAGGTACACCGAGTACCCACCCGATGCTAACCGAGGATTTGACGTCGCTGCTGCAGTCGTTCGGCTCCTGCCTTCGACGAATTTCCCGCAAGACGTCTACCTGAGAACCACGACTCTCCTTCTCCCACTTCCAACCCCGGATTTCAGCATGCCGTACAACGTGATCATCCTGACAAGTACGGTCATGGCACTAGGATTCGGCAGCATTTTCAATTTGCTCGTGCGACGCTTGGTCGCCGTAGACGAAGTCGGTCCCGCACCCCTTGCGCTGATAGTTTTACAACTGAAAGAGCGCCTTCGAATGGCCTTGCAGAAGTTGACCTTCAAGTTTGGCACAAAGAGCGAGAAGAAAACGCAATAGTCGTATATTAATATCGATTTTCATGCTTTTCTATTGGTCCTTGTTTGATCACAGGCGCTTTGGTTGCAGAATGGTCTGTGGTGGCGCTCATGGTATTTTGTGGTTTGTGGTGTTGCACCTCGGATAGATTGGGGTGCATAAGAGGATTGGACCTCATGTCATTTTGAAATAGGTACCACACCGACCATTATCAAATGATCTCACGATCTGGAATTCGTATTTCAGTCTCCTGTCCACTCCGTATATGAGCGTCCTGCATTCCTGTGTTCCCTCCTGGGACCCATGTATACCGCCAACTGCTCGAGACGGCTCGCACTACGCCCCTGTCCAACAAGTTCCCAGACATCACCACTCGCAACGCTATCACGACACGACAAGGAAGAAATCATGTTCCCAACCTCCACACAATTATCTGCTCTGATAGGCTTAGCGACACTCATCGGTATGTGTTGCGAGGTCTACATTCTTCATCTTTTCGCTCGCCCGAATTATCCCGGGAATATGGTCTATCAATAATACGTCCCTTTTTTACTCTCTCTTCACTATATGCCCTTGTCACTGCTCTTCGATCAATATAATCTTTCACAAACCGTCACTTTACCAAATCGGACCCAACTTCCTACGCCTGTATCTCACGTCACCTCCGCAACTCGCTGTATCATCGCTTTTCTCACTACCTGCCATCATCTAATCACCACTACGAACAGCGACGGCGAATGCGATACAGACGTTTGGATTGTCGAGTATGGGTGGTGTGGAGGGTTTGGAAGCGTTTATGGGGATATGGATTGGTGGTGCTTGGGGACAGTTTTGATGACTTGCATCTTTTCGGAATTGAGAAGAGTTGACGAGATGACCGAAGGAGGATATTTGTATCGTGTCGTTTCCGTAGAGAGGAGCGGGAATATGAGGCAGGCTTTTGGGAGATTAAGGGTGGATTGAGGGGATGGGATGAGGTGGATTTTCCTGGCCCGGGGTTTTGCGGAGGTTTGGTGCGCTTTTTTGCGTTGCGATGATAGTCTTGATGCCACTTCTATTCGTGGATCAGACTGAGACGGCAGTTTTCTTTTCTAGCTGGTTTGCTTTCAGTTGGTCGTAATTCTAGCATGATACAGCTAATTGTTTCCCACCGATTGAGTTGTCCCTCCACAAAGTTTGTGATTTGTTCGATGATACTGTATGTCTTATTGGCAGCAGTAGCAATACCCTTCTTTTCCGTGTCTAGAGATTCTGAAGCATGTATTTGGACTGAATGGAGAGAAACCTCATATTGTCGTGAGCAAAGGGGTAAAGAGATCTTGTGCATGTTAGAAGAGAGGTGTGGATGAAGTTTTGGACTACGAACACCAAAAAATACCTGTCTTGAATATGGAGAACATAAATTGAAGGGATCTGGGGATCTCTTAAAATCTACGTTCGGCGTAAAGGATGGATCTCTGTTCTTCCAAGGATAGCTCCAGTGGGTGGAGAGTAGTATTTGTACCCGAGTACTTCTTGTATTCTCACTATTTTTGTTCATCCGAAAAGTATGCAACACAATCATTCACGATTACTTCACATTCGGTTCAAGGACGACATCGGAGAAGACTAGGTCGGCGATTTTTGAAGCAATGACATACAAAGACGGAGCAAAGTGGCAAATCATCAGTCTATCGAGATTTGATGACATTCTATACGTGGTATAATGAACACCTCGGTAAATCGGTATGCGTGAACTTCTTGGTGATGCGATATCCGAAGCCCGCTAGCAGACCGCCAGGCTCAATTTTCAGCTGAAACATTGTAAGGTCAGCGGAACCTTTGGTTGCTATCAAGTAAGACACGCGGAGTTGTTAGCCTGGCATGGGAGTAAAGCATGAGAAGGTACCTGTAAGAGACGAATATTGAACCGAAGCGGTATCGGACCAATTGTTGGGCAGTCATGGAAGAAGACGAGAATATGAGAAACAAACCCGCCTGCAAAAATAGAATCCCGGGCAGATATAAAGCCCTCTGCAGATATCAAACTCGAGCAAATACCAGATCCCCTGCAAATAGCAAAACCTCTGCAAACAGGACCCTTAGCAAGAACAATACTTTCTGCAAATATGAATCCCGTCCGCAGAAACATGACCAACCGATAAGTCTCGCCCCTTCCTCAAGGTTAGCATTGCCATGATCTCAGAAACCTATCAATTTGGCGGACTCTTGACCACATTAGAAGTGATCACTACTTTATGCATTTGGGACAATTTATCTCTCGACGTCTTATCCAATCAACCCGGTAGCGACGATGACCGCAAATGCACTTCGTAAAAGCGAGATCGTTGTAAGTGTTGCACTTGCAGCATAACCAGCGGCGTGTGAAACAGTCGAATGGATACATGGTGGGTGCTTTAATGGCCTGTTCATGATTAGGGAAAAAGCAGACGCTCAAACATAACCAAATACTTACTCAATGCGAAATGTTCAGGATTTCGGTCGGATCAAATTGATTTGCGGTTATGTTACTCGGCGGGATTGTATTGCTGTGAGTGTGAGTATCGGTTCTGTTAGTTCGAGAAATCGCTGCGTATGTCTGGTTGGTATCTTGGTTGATTGACTTGATTCTTGAGTTTACTGATGCTGTTGATGAACCAAGAAATCAAGCATCCTAGAGAGTATTTTATACCAAAAATCTATCTTGCCTTATGGCATCTTGATGGCTTCACATCTTGTAACATCGACGGTGCATCCATCACATTTGACCTGCCGGCGATAAAATAGTAACAATCGAAAAGATCGTGAAAGATCGGTGTACACCTTAACAACCAAATCGAAGATTGTGAACTGAAAGCATAGGACGTGTGTCCCAATGTGATCATGATGCCACAGGGCCAGCACTCGAGCTTAACCTGATAGATCCATGCTCTTCTCGAAATGTTCACTTCTTGATACGACAGAACGTGATGTTCCAAAGCATCAGCAATTATATATCCTGCATTAGTGGCTGAAGCAGAGCAGTTTTGATAGCAGACAAGAGGCAATGCCTTACTCGGTAAAACAGAAATAAAGTAGATTGCTACTAAAGTCATGTTGCGTTAGCATAGATCTTTACCTTTTTAGATTCTTCTTCACAGTAATATTCTCCAAAACGAATGTACGGTTATTAGAAGCTGGTAAAATTATTGAAAAGTGCCAAAGAGTCGAATGGCTTGACCACAGATATTTTCCTCCTTCTCGCCAGTATTGGACTTGTATTCAGAATCATTGGATCAAATCGTACCAGTGTTCTAGTTCACGATCGCTTGTGATACTGACGATGATCTAGCAATAGGTAAGGTCATGAAGGGGAGGCGGTGGCGGTGCCGAACACGAAGAGCTTAGAGGCAGAATAATTAAATAGTATGGGGAATCCATGACAGAGCAACACTGATACTCCCATGAACAAAAAAAACCGTTCTTTGCGTCTCACAATATCTGACCAGTGATTGGAAGATGTAATGACATGGGAAACCAAAATGCATGATGCAACCATCAGTGGCGTCAATGACAAATACGCCCAGCCAGAAGCTCCATCGATTCCACATCTCCAACTACAGCCTTCCACAGCCTCTCTCACCTCACAACTACTGTACTGTATATAAAAACAAATGCGCTTCCCCTCTCTCGCCTCCATAACAAGATCCCTTTATATCCTCAGCAACACAACAACCCGTTCGATCTCACCACCAACAACAAAAGCACTACAGCCCCTCCTACGCCCCTCACCTCCGAAGCAATCGATGCCAATCCCCTTCCTAAGCTCCCTCTTCAGTTCCACCGCCTCCACCCGAAACATGTCCTACCCAGTCCAAAAGACAGACGACGAATGGCAGGCCATCCTCTCACCCGGTATGCTTCCCTTCCTTTACATAAAAATCGTAGAAAGCGACAAACCCTAACGTCTCACAGAACAATTCCGCGTCGTCCGAAAACAAGGCACCGAAGCCCCCTTCACGGGTAAATACGACAAACACATGCCCGAAAGCGGGACGTACAACTGCATTGCCTGCGACGCGCCGCTCTACAAGGCGAACCACAAATTCAAGTCCGGGTGCGGGTGGCCCGCTTTCTTCGACGGCGTCCCCGGAGCTATTACGCGACATACGGATAAGACGTTTGGGATGGAGAGGACGGAGATTGTTTGTTCGAATTGTGGAGGGCATTTGGGACATGTTTTTAAGGGGGAGGGGTATCCGACGCCGACGGATGAGAGGCATTGTGTTAATAGTGTTAGTTTGAAGTTTAGTGGGGAGGAGAATTGAGGATGGCGTTGTGGGAGTGAGTGGAGTGAAGCGTTCGTTTTCAGCCGCGTCGAATCGAAGCAGAAGATCTTGAATATTTCTGTGATGATATAATGGTAGAATATAGGACACGTAATATATGATAGAATGGTGGTCAATATTCTCGAAAAATATTCATCTACCAGCACAGACACTCGTATGAGGACAAGAATCGGGCTGGCATATAAGCAGATTGCAAGCATTTCATACCAGCAGGCTGTCCCACCCAAAGCCAGATCCAGAATGACCACCACTCTTGCACGCAATATCGATGGCTACAACGCTCAATCCCAAAAATGTCACGAACGCCCGCCATGCTATCCAGAATGCGAATCAGTCCCAGATCCGAAATGCCATATGCACACACACATCTCCTCTTCCTCTCCATCCCAAGCCCACACCTCCTCTTCCTCCCTAATTTCCACTCCCACCCCTCCCCCTCTCAAAAACCCACCCCCCAACCCACCAAACCACCAAAACCCCCACCACAAGCAACCCCGCCAACTTCAACACGGCAACTTTATTCCCCTGCCCGGCCATACGCGTCAACCTCTGCCCCGAATTCTTGATCGAGGCGCCCATACTCGAGAAGACGTCTTGGTTGCGTTCGATGAGCGTGTGGTCCGAGGCGTTGTTGTAGATGTCGACGGTGACGCCGCGGAGGGCGGATACTTTTGTGCTTAGTTCCGAGAGGCGCGCGTTGTTTTGTCTGGAGTTTGGTGTGGTGTGTTAGTGTTCGTGTACGGGCAAGAGGGTGGAAAGTAGGGAGAGTGGTAGATACCTTTCTCGTTCGTAGGCTTCTGAAGACATGGTTGGAGGTTGTGAATGGGGTCTTTGTAGAGCTGAGGTTCTATTTCTTCGGTTTCCGAGCTTGAAAGAGAGAGAGCGCGCGGTCTGGGGTTGGATGAGTTGGTGTTTTGTGACGATGCTGGCCCCGGGTCGTCGTGATGCGACACTTGCAGTTGCGGCTCCCTCAGCTGTCCTCGTATTCGGAAGTCTTAGCGTGACGTAATATCCGAAGCATGGGCTTTGGGTTACCCGCCTTGATCGTTAGACGCGACCATCTTAATTGGACGGTCGGAGAGATATAACATGAAGGTAGCAGTATTCTTGATCAAATAATTTTCTATTTCAGATCCCAACGCTATCTAAAGACGTGCAAATTGTCACGCTTGAATTCATGAATCGTCACCGTATACATTACACTATCCACAAGCTAGGAACAGACATGCCCGAGACCCCAATGCCCTGATTTTATTTCAGGTGTAGACTCACTCCCAAACGTTCGAGAACAAATCATCATTACCTGAATTGAATGCGGCGGGCTTCGCCGGAGTGGCCGTTGACGTGGAAGCATGGGGTGCACTACTCCATCCTCCAAAATCATCATCCGCAGTCACTTGCGGACTCGTAACTTTCGTAGCACTTGTAGATGATCCCCATCCATTGTTAGCAGTAGCAGACGTCGGCGCCGGGGCGGCAGCAGCAGGTTTCGAGTCGCCCCAAGCATCGCTTGATGATCCCCACACATCGTTGCTGCTGATATTAGCTGCAAATGTCGCAGTCTGAGCTGGTGCTGCAGGTTTTGGCGGAGCTGGATTAGATAAATTGAAAGCAGAGTTGTTGTAAGCAGGCGTCGGCTTAGCAGCAGCAGGCGCTGGCGCTGTGGAATCGCCCATAAGATCAAAAAGACCGTTGTTGTTTTGTGGTGGCGCAGCTGCTGATGCGGGAGGCGCTGCAGGAGATGAATTCGAGAAGAAGTCTCCAAAGCCGCTGTTAGAGCTGAATCCTCTTGAGGGAGCAGGTGGTTGGGAAGTTGCATTTGGGGGAGAAGCGGGCGTGTCAAAGAAGCTTCCACCTCCTCCATAAGCGGAGGATGCAGCCTTCGGCGGCGCTGCGGCTGGCTTTGAATTCATGCCCGCCAGTCCAGCAAACGGCGATGGCTTTGCGGGTTGTGCAGCTGGACCGCCAAAGTTTAACCCACTGAACGCGTCATTCATTCCACCAAAAGCTGCTTGTTGCGAGGGTGACGATTGCGTTTGGGGGGAAGTCATGCCACCAAATTGGCCTGTCGATGCTTGATACTGTTGTTGAGGAGCAGGTGCTGCAGCAGGCTTGGATGCATAGAGTGAGAGAATCGATTGTTTGAGATCTGGTCTTGAATTTGCTGCATTCGAAGATGTTGCAGAAGTGCTCGAGGGCCGGTCCGGTGGTGCTGCTGGCGCAGATCCGAAAAAATCGAGGCCGAGTAAAGAGTCGGCTGGTTTCGTGGCCTTGGGAGGGGCGGGTTCAGCTTTCGGTGTAGGCTTGGTCATAGGAGGCCCTGTACTTGGCCGAGCTGGTGCTGAGACAGGTTCGTCGCCGAACAAATCTACTTCAGGAGCTTGTCGAGCAACGTTTGATGGTGCAGCACGTCCTGGTGGCGGGGGCGCTTGTCTCTGGGAAGCAGATCTCTCAATCACTACCTTCTGCTGGACGACGTTCAATGGCTGTCGAGGTGAGTCTTGAATTGCAGCCTAGACATGCTTTGGGTCACTTACCACATCATCGTCACCCTCGACTTCAAGCGTAGAAGGATCTGGCATAGGTCCATCCATCACCCAGCGCTTCGATTCATACTTTGTCCGAATGAAGTTCTCGATCTTGGCCTCGGAGGGCATGTGTCCAGGTGCCAATTTCGCTTCCCAATATCTGTCCCTGTCAGTCTGTCGTTCTATTGCCATATATCACCACCACTGACTTGTTCGCGCGCGCATTGCCCCAACGCAGCATGCTTGCCAACTGTTCGTCTGTCCATGTGTCCAGGTCCACGGATTTGACTCGGCTGATGTGTGTACCCATACCACGATGTATTCCAGAGCATCTATTGTCACCATGGTCAGCCGACTTCCGATACCACTCCCTCGGGCTCGAATTGTGGTCTCATACCGAATGCACATAAACACGCCCAGGTTCCAACTAGCCCATCTTGGGTCTATGTCTCATCGTCAGTCTTCTTATCTTTATTGTTTTGTCCGCCAGTATACCCACGCTTGTTCCTCTTGCAGTCCGAACAACTCTTGTTCGTCTCGAGCTTGACCAATTGTTTCAGTGTGTTCCTATTCTTTTCGGCAGGATCTACCGCCGGGCCTCTTCGTGACATTATGTATGGTCGTATATAAGCTCTTTCGGATTTCAAAGTGGTATTTGTGGTCTAAAAAGGGAGAGATCGAGTTTGTGGGAGTTGGTAGTTTGGGCACGAGGGGTCGTCGAGTCGCGGAGGCGTACGTTGCTTCGAGGTGGTCTGTTGAAGGAGGCGCTTCGACTGTCCGAAAACGAGGGTGCTATGTAATTTTGAGGGCAAAGTAGGTTACTCTTTCATTCCTCGTCTTGCGGAGTATAACAATCGGTGCCTTGTGGGCGACCGACTGCCGGTGCAGTGACGCTTCAAGGTCGGTCCAACTTCACGTGTTCTCGCCAAATTGGGGCGCAAGGGGTCCAGTCCTTCTGATAGACACCATTTACCCACCTAGTATTCACCACTGGCCTCTAAACTCGACATCAACATCGATATATGCCTTTTCATTTACCGTCGGAGTCTCTCCAGAATGCCATGGATCGTACCCTCAAATTGAGCGTTACAACATACGCTGGAGCTATTCAACCCTACTACTTTACGGTCAAGAAACCTCCGATACTCCTAAATGGCTCCGAGCCATCTGGTCTTTCGCTACGAGATCAACCAGAATACTTCCTACAATCATGATCTCACGGCAGGTCGTATGATTGGTGTTTCTTGGGCTGTCGTGAACGGCACTCTTCGGTTATTTCTTGACAGTCCATAAGCCAAGATCGATTTCGAGAACTCTCTGGCAATCTACTTTAGAAAGCTCGCCAGAGATGTGGCAAGATCGATTTGAGGTCTAGACCCAAAGACACATTGGAGATGCTCACGGGAAGTTACATATTCAGCGTACCTTTCATATTTGTGTAGACACGTCAATTAATGAGTTGACTCCCATTCCACAGAGAATACGCTAAAACTATAGTGACCGAATGGAACCGACTGACCCAGAAAGCAATTCTCACCTGCCCTTAGCAACTAGTAATCCTCTCTTCTTCAGACAAATCCTCGTCCATATAAAACATTTCAACGGCTTCCTGTATGTTGCTTGAATTGGCCTCCAGGTACATCCTCGCATGCTTCCTCGGAATCGGTCCAACAATCCCTAGGAGCTCCTCAATCTTCTCGTCCGTGACTTTGGCTAATGATCCGGTGGGACGCACGTTTTCAGTGCCTCCAAGACCAAAGATACTCGCAACGATGGATTTGCACGGATTCATGGGCGCGTCGGCCTGGACGATATCTTCACCATTTGTGTTGAGATGTCCAGGCGTGGCAGATGAAGTTCGCTTCTTGCCTGCAGCATTATTTTCTTTATTGGAATTATTATACTGCGCTTCCACCAACCACGGCCTGGCATCGACGTCCGGCGTCAAGATGAAGTTCGTGCCAGCAACATACGTCATCGCATATCTGACTGGGCGATCATTGTAACGTGTATTTGCACTTTGGGTCCTGTCCAACTGGTATTCAGGCACGTCAGGATCGTAAGGCAGATACATCGGTATCTCGCTCCATGGGCGAACGCGATCCCTGTCAATAGGAGGGAGGCCGCGGGCAGTACGATTCCTATTCTCCGCTTGCCATCTAGGTGTGTTGTGCGGAGCTAGGACTGCGTCTCGTGTCATGCCGCTCCAGAAGATCTCTGTATCTCGAATCTGGGCCTCCCGAGTCGGTTCCCAGACCTCAGGCCACTTGTCCTCTACGAGCGATTTGTTGTACTTTTGCCATTCTGCGCGGTCGTGGGGGTCGTCGTAGTTATGGTTCTTCCAGTAGTCCTTGCAGCGTCGAATGGCCTCTTTGTAGTGTGTCTGGTAATAAGGCTCGTCTTTTCCTTTCGCGTTAGCCTTGAGAAGATCAAACACTTGACTTCCTTTACTCTTATGAGTTATTTTGAGGAATTGGGCCGCGCCTAGTGGCCGAGGTTTGTTTCTTTGCTGTTGATTTTTCTTTTTTTTACCTTTCTTTGCCATGTTGTCTGGTGTGTATAGAAATGCGGCTATGACTTCGTCCATTTGGAATGAAAAGGGTGCTATAAAGAGCTGATGTAGTGTGTGACGAAGTGTTGTCAACAATGTGTGCATAATCTGCGCTGTAATGATGTTGTTCACGTTGCTTTCTTTGGAGGGAAACACAGTTTCGACATGTTGCGTGCCATTGCAGAACGTTCCTGCCACTTTACCGTCGAGTCTGCACGATTCAGCTATTCAAGTGCAATCTTTGACTCGGAGTCGCTATTGATAGATTCCTGGCGGGCTTTCAACATCATTTCCCAAGAATTTGTCGATCTCGATCTTGACGTGAGCACTGTAAGCTAGGATGATGTTCGTATCAGACATCGGTTAAGGTGTCAAGGCGAGCTGCGTCGCGGTTTGCGCACTAGGCTGTAGCTTCACAGGAGCGAAGAACTTCCAACCAAGCTGCTGCGTCCACGGATGTCGACCTCTTTCATCTTCTTGTTCTCCAAAGCGAGCCGCAAGCTAGAAACAAGGTTTCTTCTACCTCCTGCAAGCAGAATAGTGTGAAGCTCATGCCATTGGTTTTGGAACATATTGTTTGCACCTCTCTGCAGGCCGACTGTAGTCTTCTCCTTCGTTGACCCGTACTCCGTTATGCGAGATGAGATGCTGAGTCGCAATACATATATCATACTCACATCGCCTGTAGGAGAAGAAACGTCCACGCGGGGTTCCTGTAGTGAAGATATCTCGACTCCGCTAGTCGCCATCCTCTCGCGCAAGGCAGTTAGGTGTCACCTCTCCAGGCATTCGAGTTCGGACAGTCTTCCTCATGGACACGACTGTTCCAACCTTCTCCATCAAAGCGAAGTATTCGTAGGCCGCATTTGTGTTCACGTAACTGCCAGTCCAAGTATTCCCGCAGTATTGTACGGTGCCGGCAGGCTGCACTTCGAATAAGAACGAAAGGTCTCTCGTTCGACGCTATGCTGAACAAGCCGTTATCTGGAGCTTTGCTTCTCAATTCAGTGTCATTGCTCGGCCTCATGAACCAAGAGAGGTTGGCGCCATTGTCTTGACGATTGCAATTCGATATTCGGGTGCCAGAGATCCGCCGTCATCAGGCAAGATACATTATTTATTGTCGTTCAACATGGCATCCTCGAGGCCACCGAAGTCTTGTTGATACACTTTCATAGGCCCGGGGAGTTGACTCAATTTGTGGCGTGTTCAGGGACCTGAATGTCGTGTTTCATCCTTGATGTCGCCAGTATGAATGAAATTCAGAACGAAGGGCAGACTGGTGGATGGAGCCAATATCCAGCTGTATTAGAAAGGCACGAGGATTGGCCCTGCTGACGAGTCCATAGAGAAGGGCATCAACATTCCTGAGGAGACGAGTTGTTGTTGTCGACACCTACGACTCCCAGTCCAATGCGTCAATGGGCTAGTCTATATGTGTATGGACTTGGAGGATTGACAATGCAAGTAGAGATGAAAACGTGGAGAAACAGCTGAGATAGACAGACGCGTTTCGCGTCAATACAGTAAAATAGATTTGTCATGAGCTAGAGCTTGATCGGGCAGTCCAATACGTCTCAGGGCAGACTACTTGCTCCCCAGGTCGCACCTCGCATTCGCATCAGTCATCACCTTTCCATCATCTTCATCATCATTTTGTTGATGGCTGCCGTCGCTATCATCAGTATACACAGCATTACAACTCAGGAAATACAGTACTGCTCTTCCTAGGCTTGTACAGGGTTGAACACGTCTTGGGAGAGAGGCGGTCATTCGTCCAAGAGTTTATATCAAAAGAGTTCCAGCTCGAGCCAACATTCCCACTAATCTCCATCTCTTTCTCAACAGCAATCGAACGGGCGCCACAGTGGTGCCAGCTACTGGGTGCACAGGGAAGAAGGGAGTGTTTGGGGCATTCAATGGCCAGCTCCATTGTCGGCGCGTCGCCCTGAAGTAGATATTATACCAGAAGATCTAATCGCACCGTGTCTAAGCCGATCCCTTCTCATTATGATCCAGACGCGTCCAAATCTGAGCCAAAGCAACCCGATATCCTCGTCAGAGACTCGCAACACTGGATCTGCTGGCAGTCTCAAACACTTTCTGTATGCACCTGTCTTTCCAACATAACCCGATGACCTACTGACAGATGTGAACAAGGGCCAAATCTCAGGAATCTCCCATGGTCTATCCATTCCAACCAATTGCAGGTTACCCATTCCAGCTGTTTATGTCAAGATGCGCCTCATACAATTGTCCCCCAAATCCTCTCATATTCATTTCATCGATGATGTACTCCGAGTACAGAGCTCTTCTTTTGTTGCGCTTGATATGTAACGTGTAAGCTTGAACCCCCTCCAATCATCTTCAAGATCTTGCCGCTGATGTGTAAGTTCCGCAAATGCTCGCAGAGAACCAGTGATGCTCACCCTGGTTGTAGGTTAATAAGAGAATTATCTCTGCGTGATTAGAGTGTCTTACCTCAAGTAGTGGCTTTTTGAGCCTCAAGAGACATTAACGACTTGGCTTTCAGGTCAGGTGCCGATTCGATTCCCATTCCAAACTCAAATCCATCCCTGGTTCCGAGTAGCCTCCAATTCAACGGTTCCTTCCGCTCCTTATCCGGTTCTCTTGGACATATCTCTGCCCTGGGTCCCGACCCCAACTGATCTCGAGCAGATCTCTTTCTCATGGTTCCATCGGACTGGTGTCTGTCCAGTGTCTCGACCCTCATTTCCTACTCTTGACTACGATATCGTGAGTTGGGTCCTCGTGTTGGATGCTGAAAGTTGCGCGACGAATAGGGCTCCAAGCGTAGCAACATCGGGGTACAATCTTGACTCCATATGTCGCTGGCACATGATGTCGAGTACTTTTTGCCTTGATTGTAGTGTTGTGCAGCTTATGCCACTCTTCATTATGGTTTCGGCCGTGCACCATGGCGGGGTGTCGTTCTTGGGAGATAGCGTACGTATTCGGGCCCATGTGTGTTATTGTAGGAGTCTTTTGTACACCGATCCTAGAAGCTGTGTAAGTTTCTGCTTGCCTAGGGTTCGCATGTTGGGGGCAGTACGATCAATCCTGAGCTGACGCCGCTTGCTGATGAGAATTGTGAAATAGTTCTTTGCAACGGCCGGACTGTAGACCTTGTTTACGCCGTGCCGTCGTCGAAAGCAGCCATATCGAGTAGGCCCGAGCCAATGGACTTGCTTATGGTGAGTATGTGTTATTGATCAATAGACTTGTGCGTGGTGAGTATGTGTTGCCAGTCAATAGACTTGTTTGTCGTGGATATGTGTTGTTGGTTGATAGTGGCTTGATAAATGTGGCAGATACCATGCTGAGGGTGGGGTATAAGGAAGGCGCAATTCGGCTGTGTATATGTCGTTCCTTTCTAGGTCCTCGCGCTGTTCGCGCCACAAGATCGACATCGCTGACTTCTGGCAGTTTTGGAGTTGCCAGAAATCATCGACGTCGACGCGGAGACGCAGGCGTTCAGCGTAGAGCAATGGTGCAAGCTTGCACGTGGGATGACCATATCTGGCAGTCATTCTACGTCGTCAAAATCGGAGAACACCGCTACGTTCTCGAAGTCGAACCAGTCGAACCACCCGCCTTCGTCTCCTGAGTGCTCTTCCAGATCTTCCACCTTGAGCTCGTGCCTCAATGGTGATGGTCGCCTCGGGAAGCCCACCGGATCACCTGGTAGCCTTTTGACGTATGGTAGGGCTTTCCTCCTCGAGTTGGGCTTATCTCCCATCTTCCAGCGTGTCTCTCTGTAGGAATTCGCACGCTTCATGTCTGCACCCACGCGTAGGCACATCTCGTTCGCTTCGTCGAAGATCTTTTTGATCTCCGCACACTTCTTGAACCAGTTGCTGTAAGCTGTCTTGATACCGTCCTTATCGTCGAGTGTGTCAGGTGGCTGCCAATCTGGGTTTGCGTCTCGGCGGGCAGTCATCCACCTCTTTTTGGCATCTATCCACGCGTCGAGGATCAAAGCAATCCGCTCGCCCGATCCTTCGAGTTCATGCAATTTGAGACGTTCCGACTGAACTTCAAGTCCATTGATATACAGGCGGGCCATTATCGTCCCACTCTCGTCGATGCTCGTATCATAAAATTCGGTCATGATGGGTTCCGTATTACCGAGATACATGAAGAGCTGTCCTGTCTCTTCGTTCCTGGAAACAGCCATACGACGAATTGTCTCCTTATATTCGTCGAACTTTTTCTCGGTGACCTCGTTGCGTTGGCAAAGTCCGCAAGAGCTGGGGAGTGTGAACATGGCCAAGTCATCGTTGCCGTATGCTGATGTGCATTTGGGCACACTTCCATTCGATGTTTCCCTTTGAAAGCCTGCGTTGCACGCTGAGAGGCGAGCACGCTTCGCACATTTACATTGCTTGTATGAAATGTGCTTGTATTTGCACATTTTTGCGGTTGTTGAGGCTAACAGCTGTCAGTCTTTCGTTCCGGTTTGGCACCTGCATCGTGGGAACAAAATTCGAGAGAACAAATCCGAAAAAGCTTCCTGAAGAAGGATACTTTCCGTATACTTGTGGCGAATGGCTTCTGGATTCAAAATCGACTTCAATAGATTTCTGCTGGTCTGTATGAATCTGAGACTTGGCCAGAAACGTATCGACATCGGGCTCAAAACTCAGGCCACAGTCCGATCGCAGTAATGCAACAAAATTCAGGAGCAAGAACATACCTTTCTGATTGTCGTATTAGGGTTCCTATAAATGCTCCTTTTGAGCTGAGGAATTTGTTCGTATTCGCGCGTGTGGAGCTGCGCGTATGATTGTCGCGTCTGTGAAAGGTGCGTTCGGCTTCCGAATCGTTGGTTTCTTTCTTTCTTTCTTTGACAAGGTAGAGTTCTAACTATCGTAGAGCATGGGCTGAGAGCTTGAGTTGTCTCGCAGAGGTTGAGTTGCCGTAGAGTT
Organism: Venturia effusa; assembly: GCA_007735645.1. Taxonomy (NCBI): domain Eukaryota; kingdom Fungi; phylum Ascomycota; class Dothideomycetes; order Venturiales; family Venturiaceae; genus Venturia; species Venturia effusa. The sequence continues at coordinate 553,049 of CP042191.1, read as the reverse complement.
TGAGTCTGAAAATGTGTACGCAGATTTTTGACTTTGATCGCAGAAAATTGTTTGTGTCGAAGACAGAGAAAAAGAAGAACAAACAAGAGAGAGATTCGCGACAAGGCAACAACCTTCGAAAACGTTTCGCCACATCTTAACGCTCATAACGCTCACGATCCGAGCATGTGGGCCACGGAACATCGTGGATTCGGGTTTTCGTGCTATTCGTTGTTGCTTCTAGCTGGTTCGGGCCTTGCGTACCATGGAACTTTGAGCACACAGATATTCTCGGCTGTCCCGTTGATTTTTCGTGTCTGACGAAGAAGTGGTGGTAATCCGAGCATATACGACCGTCCTCTCCAGCAGGAATTCAAAAAGAGAACCAAGCCAGGCTCGATAAACTCATTGTCCTCCGACAGACCTCACCCATCACTGTCAGCTTATTCGAAAAGAAGAATCCCTAGAAAAGTCCAAAGATTTTCTCCTACCAAATAACCCAAACAACGTCAATCACCCCTACGAAACGGTCGGATTAGGCATCTATCTCACGTAACCTGAAATCTAACTTGAGCAACGAACCAAATACTGATGGAACCACTTATTGAACATTCTCATGGCGCCGATGATGGAGTCGACCTTGTCATCATTCGCCCTTTCTGAGATGGAATTCTTGGGTGGGTGGGCTGTAGCCTGTTTGCCACTCGTTGGCTGAGTGAGTGGGTGGGAGGTGGGCGATGGTTGTCGTTGTTGAGTTTTTGGTGCGAGGCTTAGTCATAGAATATCTTGGAACCTTTGAGAAGAACGGAGGCGCGGATGGGGATCTGATGATGCGGTCTTTTGAGGTTGCGCTGAAGTCGCGTTGAGGAGGTAGGTACGGATCCTACTCTCTCTCTCTTTCTCTCTCTCTGTCTCCTTTGAAATGCATTCCTCCTCACTTTCTGCTCCCACACTTGTCAGTCCCGGAAATGAAAGAATGGTAAGATACATTACAGGATGTGTAAGTAACGCCGACCCAAGGATATCCCAGCCCAGTCTATCCAGCACCCATTCTACCCAACATCCTCTATTCAGTCCTCTTTCTATTCTCTTGCAATCCAACAACATCTCGCACACATGCCCAACCAACGCGACCTCAAAACTTAGTCTTCCCTCCCCGACTCTCGGCTCCCCCGTTCCCATCTTTTCCCACACCCCCCAATCCCACCACCCGTCCTCGCCCCCTCAATCTCGCCCTCATATCCCACTTCCTCCTCCCTCTCAATCCACCGATCCGCCTCCGCCTCTCTGAAAGCCCGATCCCCAATTTCCTCCGCCCCCGGCCTAACCATACTCTCCACCAAGCGCTCAAGCGAATCTCCCGCCTTCAAGTCAACCATACTACTCTTCTCACTGACCGACATACCCAGCACGCTTCTCTTGAGCTCGAAGTCGCGGTAGAGCTTTTCGAGCGCCTCAGCTTCGGGCTTGAGGAGGGCGACGGTCTCGTTGTGGTAGGCGGCGTAGGAGTCGTGGATTGGGGTACCGAGGGCGAGTTTCTTGGACGCATTGGCTTTGGATTTTTTGGCATTCTTTGCGATGGGTGGTGGTGGTGGTGGTGCGAGAAGTTGGGTACGAGGATGTTTCCGCGCTTCTTTCACCCAAAATGCACGTAGTGTATCCATTTTCCGCGAGTGGCGATCGAATTTCGTCATTGTGAATTCCGTTGTTCTAGGTTCGTCGAGGCGTGCGTCGTGGAGCTTTGGTCGTCCTTCCTCTCTTGAAGTGCTTCCTTTAGCTCTCGGAACTGTTTTGGAGGATCTGGTGGTAGGCGAGAAATCGTCTGCTAGCAGCTCGTCGTCGTCTGATGACCACACTCCATCCACATCGTCGAGCGCGAAATCATCAACCATTTCTTCATCGTCGATAGCGGCCTTTCCTCCATTTGCCTTCCCATCAACCTGGCCACTGCTAGTCGTCAAATGAGGTCTTGAGGTATCCATGCCGAGATACAATAATCTACTTCCCACGTATCGTCGAAAGCGGTTTGAGCTTGTGCGTTCGTCAAATACTGGAAAATTTCTGCGTTTATCGAAGAAAGAGGATATCGAAGCAGAAAATAGCACGATAAAGTGATGAGAACGCGTCAACAATGCCGCCGATCCGCTGACATAGTGATTCGGGTGTTGTGAGCGTGCCATGGCGCTCTTTTCCTTGTAAGCATTGTTACTTGAGGTGTTGGTGAACGGTGTCGTGAGTCTTTGCGTGCTGGTGACTAGCGAGGCCCGGAGGAACATGCCGAGTATGAATATGGACGTGTATGCCGTACAGGTTATTTGATGTTGTCTTTGAAGTAGGCATACTTGTTGGTGATGCGGCGATTAGATGTAGGTATTCGTATGTCGCTTGGTGTTGGCCATCTGGGGCAGAGCGTACCTTCCTCGATAACTAACAAGCATGATGGATATGATTGATGGTCCTGCTACTTCGATCCATTTTGCAACCACATGTCCTTGTCGCGAGGATTTTTTGGGTGTCGATGCTTGTATTAATCGAGAAATATTGTACTAATGACCTGTTCAAATTTGAGCCATTATCGACATCGTGTTTTCCCATTTCATACCGAAAAAACCGCGCTCTAGATCTAAATTGGTATACCCGACCTAAACCGCGCTCATACTGACGATTTCCGTTCATCCTCCATCTCCACATGCTTACTATCCGCTCCAATAACAGGTGCTGGCAGTTTCTCAGCACCGCCCATTTCATTTGCAGCTCGCAACACGTCGCTTGCTCTTTTACTGTCCGCCTTTTTGTTCTTCGCCTCAAGTCTGTCTTTATCTTCTTGCATTGCTCTAATCAGCTTGCTCTTCATACGTATCCTGTGTCCGTATCGGTAGAATACGAAGGGTATGGGCACCATAGCGAATTCCAGAAGCGCTAGTAACGTCCCAGCCCAATGGGGCCCGAGAGCAGCGTAAAGCGGAGGACCAGCAAGCGGTAGCACGCCTCCCAGTACTGATCGTAGAACGGCATTTCCTGCAAGTGCCGATGCGGCGTAGATACCATAGCTGTGTACCAAGTAGTTGGACGAGTAGATGAATACCGCAGTATTGCCGGCACCAAAGGGGACTCCAGCCAAGATAGGCACGATCCAAGGCATGTCTGGCGTACAAGTCCAGGCAAAGATTAATTCTCCCACTGGCACACAAATGGCGGCGATACACATAGTGCTGACCATAGCCTCGGGCGGGACCATCCCTGTCTCGGGATCGATTTTGTGCGAGTTGATCATTTTTCTGATGGCCGGTTCGAGCGCGATGACCATGAGGGATCCAAGCCCGATACCACAGAAACCTAGTCCGCTGATGCCTGGCGACCATCCTCGGCCCTCAGCAAAGACAATGGGGTAGGCGACGAAGCAGAGATAGAGAACGGCGTATACCAAGGCTACGTAGATATTCCAGAATATGCTATCCTTCGGTTAGCTTGCATGATCTCAGTCTTGTGGACAGACGCACCAGATAGGTTCCGTGACAGCCATTATAAATGGTCGGCTCAAATTTAGCTTCAACAAAGGCCAAAGCCCCTTCTTCACGTCGTAGCGGCACCACCATCTACCGTCGCCTGTTTCCTTCCGCTTCTTTGCTGCCATCTTGCGGAGAATTGCTGGAGCATATGTTTCCTTGACAAGGAACAGGAATACTGAGGATACACCAGCCGAGACGAGCACTATCCAATTCGTCCAACGCCAGCCTAAGTACTGATATACAAAACCTCCAACGAGAGGTCCTGATCGTGGTTAGTATTCTCTCAGCACAATCCAAGGCATGAAATTCTCACCAATCACGGGTCCTACGAGATAGTTAGCATAGTTTCCAGGGTGCCTACAAGGCTCGATATGGGCAAGCCTCACCATTCAACGGGCCTATGGACCATATCGAAAACGCCAGCGCACGATGCTCTTCGAGTACAACGTCGTTGACAGTTCCGGGCGCGTTGCTGACCATGGCACTGCCCGCAATGGTGGCTAGAAATCGAAAGACGAGTATAGTCTCTAGATTTGGTGCAAGCGCACAAGGGATGGTGAGGACACCAAATAGAACGATGGCGACAATGTAGATGGGACGGCGGCCATACATCTCGCTGAGCGGCGCCAAGATGACAGAGCCCAGTGCGAGACCGAGCATGTATGTCGTGATCCCGAGGATTGCGAGCGTTTTTTCTTCGAGATGAAATGTTAGTACAATGCCGGGGATTCCACTCGTATAACCTGTTGAGGACATGACACTAGTGAGTTAATCAGTCTCTGAGCTTTAGATCATGAAATGGACTCATCAAGTTCTCCAAGCTCGTCCGATGGACCTTACACTGTCAATGTTGCAAATGAGACGAAGAATAATACCGCACAGCGATACCAGAACGGCCAATTGTGTGGATCTGCTGGATCTCCATCTTCGAAGTCAATCTCGAAGTTCTGATCCAATGAAGTTGCAACCGAGACGCCTGTCCTGTTGGTCGCATGTCTGGTCATTGCTCTTGACTCGATCCTCGAGATGCTCTTGACTTCCGCGAGCGATTGGGCGTCATTGTAGATGGTGTGGAGTGGTGGGAGATTGTTGTCCGTCGCCTTGGTCTCATCTGGGTCGGATGAAGAATGCGAGTGGGTTGAATGACGCTTGTCGTTAGACTTTCCGGAATCGGTCGAATCATCTTGCAGTTCATTGGTCGACGCAAACTCTTTGGGATGTATAGATGGCTCCTTGAATGCCATGATGGAAGTCTTCTCATGCGCGAAACAGAGATCCCTAAGAAAATTGCTGAGTCACGATATGAGATCGATATGAAGCAGCACCTCCGTAGTAGCGGAAATCTCCGCTCTCTTTCTCTCCCTTCCTCTCTCCTGAGTAGACAGGTCTAGCTTCCTGGCTAATTGGGTCCTTGATATGTTCTGATGTGCGAGGGGAAGAAGATAGAATTTTCCACAAACACAATCAGGAGAGTGTCTACGCACCAAGTAACGAGAACGAAGTCCCAACAGAGAGGGCATCAAGACGTCAATCATCGATGACCAGCATAAATGGTGGATTCATGCCTGACCTGTGGGGGGATCGTGCCGTTCTTCCGTCCATCAGTACGAGAATTAATCGTCGGCAATTGGTCTAGCGGCTTCAATCCGTAGTGCGTCCAATATATTCTTCCTAAATATATTCTTCCTAACGAACGACCAAGCAATATAAAAAACTTCCAGGAACGATAGAATAGACTGGATCATACCTATCTTTGAGCCGTGTTTGCGTTTCTTCTTTGAAGTCGTTGTATTGCTATTAAGGAACGCGTTATGCGCGTCTTCTCCATCCGATCAACTGATCGCGATGATTTTCACACCAATATCGCGAGTCCCGAGATCGAACGACTGCAGGGTCTGGCGTCTGGGAAGGATCAGACCATGGCGGTTGGGGTCAGACAAATGCGGTCCGGACGACAATCGCATTCTCCAAGAATGGAAGGAGAAGAGAATGCAGTCCCCGATGGGTCGGCTATTGAAAAATCTCTGGCGAGGGGATGGGTAATTATATTGCAGAATATTATATCGTGGAAGCCCCTTCTTCAGGCCGAGCGGAATTTCCCCCGCGCGCGCCTTCTGCAGTGTATACGACAAGAATCATTTTCAAAGAGACGTTTTTAAAGACTAGATTATGACAAATAGAAAGTAGAGTCCTACTCATAGTACCAACTTTTGTCTCCGTAATTTCTCTTCTCCTCTCCTTCTTCCATCTGGGTGAAGAAAGAAGTTGGGATTCTGGAAGTCGTGGGGTACGTGGACGAATCTTGGCACGCAATATTCATCACTGTATAGGCCAAGAACCCCCGCGTGGTTCGGTTATATCAAACGCCAATTCCTAACGATAACCGATCTTGTATAGATAAAGAGTCACCTAGTCCTACGCAACTCTGTGAGGCGGTCATGGAGAGAACCATCGTTGACGCCTTCGGAGAGTTTGGTTGACCAGAGAGTAGGACGGAGAATTGGTGGGACTAAGGAGAAGCTGGAAACAGCCGTGGGACAATTGTGGGGGACCGACCTCAATAAAGGATCTTCCTTTGATAGTTTGTACAACCTATCAGGGGAAATAAAGGTTAATTGTGACCCCAGCTAGGGCCCGTGCATCGATACGTCTTTACGTTTCCTCTCTCTGCCCTTCGAGTAATTCCCTCTTAGATATCGAGTACTTTCTTCTCCTCTTCTTTCTCTTTCGAATAAGTCTACTTTCTCTATACTTATAGATTATTGGGCGTGGTTTGGCAAGGGAGGTGACAGGGGGTTGCGAATTAACCTTTATTTCCCCTGATAGGTTGTATACAGTTAAATTGCTTGTTTGCTAGACAATATAACAATTCCCTGCTGGAAACGACGTGGATACTCGGTAAAAGATCGAAAAGTTTTCCGCTCCCCGCTACGTACGTATATATATAATCCATGTACAGTAAGCGCGCTTTTCATAATAGTCCGTGCGAAATAAGCAACGTCCAATTCTCGAGCTATCAGCGTGGCTATTAACGCCGACAACTGGGCACCCCAGTCCCAAGTCGAAAATCAATATATTGAGCACCTCAACAAGGGAATCAAATTCGAAAGGACTTCATGAAGTTTAGAAACGCGAACTCTTCATGACATCTCAACCCTATTCTAGATACAATTTTGGCGTTATGCGATGGTTAAATCGTAAGCGGAGAGCGGTATCAAGCTACACCGATAGCTCGACTTTATTTGAGTGACGGTATCGAATATTCTAAAGCGGTCCCTTAGCTACAGGGCGTGGAAATTGAGTTGAAAAACGCCAGGTGTCCACGTCTTCTTCGGCTGTGCTATAAACTACAACTACCTCCGATATCAAGTCGTTCCGATAACTTTCAAGGCGCAGTGTCGCTAGAAATGCACTTCCTTACAGGAAAGTTGGTGGAGGACCCCCTTGCGGTCGGGTCCTCCACTCTTTACCCAATCAGGTACCTAGGTGAGAATCATTCAAGGTCTGCGGCTGTGTTCTACTGTTTGCATCTCATGATGTTTGTCGTTGTTTCCTTATCCTCACGCCTGTTCAGAGAATGAATCCTTCTACCTCTTTGCTAAATCTCTGCCTTCTTTTCCCGCTCTTTTCCCTCTTTCCGCCCTCTTTTTCCATTTTCCGCCCTCTTCCTCTCTTTCCTTCCCCTTTCCCCTCCTCTCTTTCTTCCTGTACCTTCCTCCTCGAGGGAATCAGTGTAATGTTACCGAGGTAGAGCCAATACGGCCTGTCCTCCTATGGTTCCAAGGCGGATTCTTGGTGGCCGCAATTTTTTTTTTAACGCGGGGCCATAGAAGAGCGCGACATACTAGACTCCCAATATCGAGAGATTGTAACGTCAAGATGTGATCTCGCGTGACTATGCACGCACTATGGATGCGCGAATCTATACGCTACTGAACAGACTGCAGACGATACGAGAAGTCGCCCGCCAAATCCCTATATGGGCACGGACGGATTTACTACGGCGAATCGATGTACTGACGTTGTCTCTGTCCGCTCCAACAGTATTCCCTCCTTCCAATTGAAGACTGTAATATGACAGCTGCCGTTACTGCCTATACAAGTATGGTAAGGTACTACTCGCCAGCCATAACAATTGAACAGTAAATCCTGGCCCTACATGCGAAGTCTGATGTCATGATGAAGGAGTGAAGTATAAAGAAAACCGAAATCTTCGTGAATGAACTACCATTTGGGCGGTCCTTGGGACACGGCATACACCAGAATCCAATCATCATGCATTTCACCTCCAACCTCCTCGCCACACTCTTCATAATGGCACCAGCTTTGGTCTACCCAAAAAACTGCGAACACTTCCAAATAACCTACCGACTCCCCTGCAACAAGAAAGACGGCTTCTGTCGTAAGACCCCTCCTCCCGATTGTACGTCTATCCATCATCCGCATTACTGACAATCTATAGCAAATGGCTACCAAGAAGATTACCAATTAATCTTCAACAACAATAAAAATGACTTCGAGACCTATGCTCGCAACTTGCATAACGTACCTTCTTGCTATGGCTTTTGCGGGGATATGGACATAGAGCCTCACGGTTATAAGGGATACACGTGGTTCATGGTGTGTTCTGCGGCACGGTTTCCAAAGAGAGGACATGGGAGGGTTGAACCCCCGGTCTCTAGAGGACTTGAGCTGGTCCATGAGAACACTACGTGCAATGTCAATTGCACGCCTAACGAAGACCAAAATTGCGATTTTGAGGTAAGTGATTGCTTGAACGTTTGCGTGCATCGATTGGAAGCTGCGGTGACTGATTTTTGCAATAGTTCGGTATTTGCTAGAGCATATCTGCAGTTACGAGAATACTGGACTCATCGGTGCGCAGCTCCGATACTGCTGTAGTATATGCTTTGGATTTTTGAGAGTAATAAGAACTGTCGCAAATCATTCCCTGCTGGAATACCGAGGGTGAAGACAAGCTCTGCTGAATCCTCATACGATCTTCATGAGATATCGACGTAATGATAGCATCCTCGTGTTTTCGAATCAAAGTACAGAAGAGGAAGTTTAAGGGAGGGATCTTCCAATCCCTTGTGAGCGACGTATAGGCGAGAAAAAGTTTGAATGACATTGTAGCAAGGCCTCCAATTATCGGGCGCCAGGATCGCCGATGTCATTAGCTCGATAGTCATCGGTCTTTACTTTTTCTTAGTTCCGTGGATAATGATCAATCCCCGTGTATTGATTTATCCGATGGCATCGCATTATCGCTAGATGAAGAGAATAAAATATCCCGAGGTGGTTAAATTCTTTTCCACTTCAATAGATGAAAGGATAGCCTAGGAGGTTTAAATGACAATATTGCCATTACATTTATCAAGATGTCATCATAAAATACGGTATCAACTTCATCTATCTAAAGAAATATAGCAAAAGATAGATCTTCATCGACAAATGGTTGGAGACCTTGCATCAATACCATATGATTCCAATTTCAAGCCGAAAATAATTGGCAACCCTTACTCCTCAGTGACATGGTTTTCATCTTGAGGTACTACCCATCATCATCCTTATGGACAGCATTATGCACGCAAACACACACAAGATAAACGATCGATTATGGATCTTATCAATACGGCAGCGCGCAAGGCCCATCTCACCTCAGGACCTGTTCTGGGCACTGGCCCTTGCTTACATCATCAGTACTGCATTCCATAAGTATGTCTATCGTTGAGTCTTTCTGACTTCATTCTACGTGGCATCTCACGTCAACTGAAGTGAAGCAACAGAGCGAGTATCATCACCTCTATCCTATCACGCATCACAAAACCCTCCATTCGTAATCTTACCTCAGACACATCAGGCTCGTCGTAAAATTGACGATATAATAAACGCAAGTAGTCCTGGTTTCCTGTGCCTTTTTACAAACCTGTAGGCATTACCCTTAACGAGAGCAAAAGGTACAGTCACGTACACCGAGCAAGCCACATATGTAAAATCTTTCGCGGCAAGCTTCTGCTGCCAAAAGCCGCAAAATATCTGTCTTCTATTCTTCTCAAAGCGACAGCTATATTCATCGCAGGCGCCATGTTCATACAGTACTCGTACACTCTATCCAAACATTCCGTCCTGAATATCGTAACACAAAACTCTTTACCAAACTTTAGGGCCGAAAGTCTGCCCCTTCGGCAACTTAACCTGAACAGCCGTCTGCTTCTGATCCATAGTCGTAGGAACGATATTATTACCCCTGAATCCCAAGAGATTAGCAAATCATCCTCAAAGCGACAACTTCACCATTTCTCCAAGGGCGGGAGATCACTTACCACCACTTCGGCGCATCAATCTGATTCAACGTGAAAATGAAGAAAATAACCAACGTCGAGATCGCCAGCCCCGTGTCCAAGCCGCTGGCGGTGAGGTAGTTGAGTCGGTTCCACCAAGCCGGGTACCGACCTCGGATGTATTTGTTGAAGAACCAGCCCACGATTCCCCAGGTGAGATAATTCAATGGCGTTGCAGGGGGGATGCTTCCACCGCCGCCGAGGATGATGGGAGCCATTGCATATTTCCACGGTCCGCCCTTCCACCTTTTACTCAGATAGTAGAAGATCACCGGCAGTATCGCGCCGATGGGAAACATGATGAGTAGCACGCTGTAGATCTGGCCAGGTGAGAAAATACGTTGGGGACCGAGGAGGCCCCAGATGACTGAGGCGGAGAAGAACACTTTGGCGCCTGGGCAGGTAAAATGTTGTTTTTGTTCTTTTGTGCAGACGCCTTCGATGTTATCAAGGGCGAATCTGAGGACGAAGATTTGGACGAAGCAGGATACTGTTGTCGCGACGACTTGGGCTGTGAACATTGTTCGGGGAGGTATCTTCATATAATGGCCGCTGCGCACATGTACGTCAGTATTTACCGCCTGTAAACATAGATGAAAGAGATAGACTTACAATTTGAGATCACCTACAAACCCCAAAGCCTGCGATGCGGTTATGTATCCATACGTCTTGACGATGACCGTTAGCTAACACTCCAGAAAGAGCTGGCATCAACAGTACCTTGAACATCATCAATGCCAGCGGTTTGCCCGGCTGCATATATCCCATGAGGAACTCCGTAATGACATTAAGCCCAATCTGCTGATTCGTGATAGCTTGGACGATCCCAATTGGCAACGTCATGACTGTCGAAAACACGATAGCAATGATGAATGCCCACCACGCAAATTCAGTTGGCCATACAAGAATTACAACCAACGAAAGCGCAAACATGAGGACGAAAAGGCTACCATACCACCAGAAGGGTACTTCAGGGTATTTGAGCATGAGCTTCATGTGAATATCTGGTGTCTCGCCGCGAGAATTCTTGAACTGGGAGACGATTTGGTGGCGGTAGTGTATCCATGTGTAGACGACGAGAGAGGCAATTGTTGCAAAGGAGAGACCGTATGAAATTGCGAATGTCGTTGAGATGAAAAGGGGTGAGTACTCTTTGTAAGCAGCTTCGTTGAGTGTGAGTGAGCTGGTCACGATCCTGGTGACATTGAAGCTGGCGCCTGTGTTGTCATACGTGCCGGAATCACTGATCGGCAGATACTGTGCATACCACGCGCCTCCGTAGTGTAGACTGAGCGTCCCGATAATGTAGAACGTGACAACCCCGACGAGAGTGTTCGCGATGGCGTGCCATGGAGGAATAAGCGGATCACCAACGAATCCAGAGATTTGAGTCCAGTCAAAGGTTATTGGGATGAGTGAAAGCCCAGTGGTGCCCCCGAAGAGCTGGTTAATGACCGGATTTTGCGGGTAGATCCAAGTCATGAAGGCAAAGATACTGAGGAACTGGGCGAGGAAGCCTGGAATCCAGTAGTACAAGAAAGAGCCCAAAAACACCCAGCCAAACCATCTGTATCTAGACATCGATCCTCCCAGCACTGTTGGATCCGGTTGCTCATTTGATTCGTGCATAGCGTGCATCAATGTGACTCCCACGAGATTGGATGGCCAGATCATGGCAGCTGGGTAAACGAGAAATTGACGCAGCATTCCAGCTATTCCATAGCCAACCGATTGCGTGGTGATGGTCAGCAGGAGCTGGAATCCTAGGCCGAAGTTCTGCTTGTAGAAAGAGACCTGGGCAAGTATGATATCGGTAGCATAGGCTGTTCCAAACGAGACGCCAGCCATGACGACGATGACAGCATGCTCTTTGACATTGAAAGGTCCTGGATTGATGTTCCATTTCAGGCCAAACGTGTTGAATTCGTGATTCGGCAGCCAGCGTGCCCACAACTTCCCAACGAAAAACGCAATCAGTTGAGCTACTATCGTGCCGACGCCTATTGCGGGCTGGCGGAGGGAGAAGAGAGTGTTGATACCAGCTCCGAATATGGAGAGCGAGATGCCAAGGACCCATGCTCGTATCGTGTTTGCTGGCATTTGTTCATCAAAATTTGGGACTGCTGCTCGAACTTCCTCGTACGGCGAATTTTCCTCCTCCCCTTTCAGCTTGCTTTCGTCGTCGCCCCATGAGTTCTTGAATTTTTTCTCCGGGTCGAAGTCGTTCGGTAAATTCAGGTCCCATGAGGAAAGCCGGTTCCGAAGCTCGTCAGGTTGCTTATCAGTATGAGGTAGCTCCGAGGAGGTCACCACGACAGGTTTTTCGTCTCCCATCTTCGCTACCAGAACGTTGAAAGTCGCACCGGACGACTACACCCAAAAATGAACAGTACCAAGAAAGAAACGAAAGGATGGTCGAGAGATACTCTGCTCTTCAAGCGTCAGATAGAATAGAAAGTTATTAGCGCGAAAGAAGTAGAACTCAAAAGTCTGGAGCCACGTCCGTGGCCAAAGCTAAGGTGATTTATGCTTGCCCCAATCGGTATATCAGCCCGTTCAAAGACCGTTGACAGGTGCAAAAGAACCCATCGTGGTTGAGTCTTCACTATGGATTCTCATTGGCGACTTCGCGCGTTATCTTGCGGCGCGGATCCACTTGCTCTAAAGCTTGCGAAGGGAGATCTGGACTTTGCGTTGTACAGGGCATTTGAAACGCCACATGTGGCAAGTCATTGGAGGCATAGTGCGGCGGAAAAAGGAACCTCATACAGCGGGTGCCTCACACTGAGGCTGAAGGGTATCTTGAATTCAGGATACACTCTTTGCGACTGTCGGGAAGAGCGAATCGCATCCTAATTGTCGACATTGGGTGGCTTGGCTTGGAGTTTGCATGGTTTGATCGCAGATTTTCCAAAACGTGTCGCAAAGGACTCATGCAGATCAGGATTCACAAAAAGAATTTATGGCGCGAGATAGAGAACTGCGAGTTCTTGAGAGCCAAGAGGGAGTGATCTGTTGACGGTAAGAGCAGGGGTTGCGAGTGGCATTTGTACTCACGACGTTCTGACGATATGGGCGATGATCGAAGGAAGCAGCTCGTTAGTGTACGCGATTTCGCAAACTCTTCCTCTGCCGCTGTAATGAAGGACTAGGACAATGCCGTGCTCAAAGACATACCCTCTCCATGATCGCGCCAAAGCAAAGATGGCGAAGGCACATCTATAGGGCGTGCGAAACTGTGAAGAAGAAGTTGACACTCTATTGCCGCAGGTCGGTTTGAAACGGGCCCCAGAAGCTTAAGTGCGGAGGAGGGAACGGGCGGCCGGCTCCCGAGACTTGCAACGCAGAGGTGTTTACTGCCAGTAAGGGTGGTATCGAGTCGACGCATGTGGTGACCATTTATTTTCGGGCCCGGACATCACCATACCAGTGGCTTCAAGCAATCAATAGCCGACGGAATGTTTTTAGATTTGTTTTTGCCACTTAAAGCTGAGATAAATATTGATGATTTTCTGGCCACATTGTGCAACGAAACCGCCACGGATTGAACAGCAGCATCCTGAATTGGCAGTTTGAGCAGCCATTAGCTTCCGAAAATCCTGGAGCCAGAAGAGCTAGAAATTCACGGTGCCGCTGTCACAATCTCTTCATAATCAATACAGGAACACGTCCGGTCTTTGACGTTGGCGGTTTAACGTTGTAGTATTATACCCAGCCATCTGTTCTCAACACAGTATGTGTATCAGGCGATCGCGCCCCTCCGAGCTGTTTTGTCGATGTCCGTACACGATTATCGCAAGCGAGTACCGGAATAGGATGTAACTTTCTGAGCGAGTCGTTACCTAGGCAGTGGATTCGAGGGTGTATGCGTGGAGTAAAGAGGAATTCATGGGGACACAAGTCGTGGGCTAGGATTCTGAGATTGATCAGCAGCAGTATCTCTAGAAAATCCTTTTCTTTGATTCCAAGGCTCTTTTGTTCCTCCCGCAACAGGCTGGAGTCCATGGCATGCCTTTGTCGCAGAGCAACTCGGTCGACAAGAAGCTCTCCGATCCCGAGAATCGATCGTGGTTTTCGAAGCAGTAGACTGTGAGATTGCCACGTCCTCGTCGACAGTACACATCCTCGGATTCGCGCGACTATGCCTGCCTCGACCTCGGAGTCGCGAGGTTTAGAGAGCAGCTGTGGTCGCTTATGTGTACTCCAGATGATGACGGCTTCGTCCATCAGAAGAACTCGGCGCAGGAAGAGGAATAGATGATTGGTGGGGATGGGGATGGGGTTTGCCGAAACTGTCTTGTCCGGTTGCACAGCAAATCCCCTTGCTGTAAGGGATCCTCGGTTCCCGAGGTCGTAAGGTTGTAAGGTTACTAATCACACTCCTAGGTAGTTGTAGTGGAGACACCTCCACCACGCCATCTCGTCCTGGGCCGTCCACGGGAACCAAGACCTCGACATTTGCACGTTTTTGACATGGGAATCCAGCTGGCGAGGCCCGGAATACTCTTTCGCGATCATCGTCAAGTGGCAATTCCGATTTCTTGTGAAAGGCCCCTCTACAATGTCGACAGAGCCTGCCTGCGATTGGCGAATGAGAGCATTTACCGGTCTCCAGCTTATGCTGACTTCCATAAATAGTCACTGCGGGTACCATCTCCCACCAAAGTCGTGCTTGCGAGGCGGTATAATGTCTTAGGTACGAAGCTGTCATACCTGCGGACCTCCCGCTAATGTCTGGACCACGCTCTGGAATGGCTTTCACGAATCTGCAATTACTGGTTCTCGCCTTGTGCCACTGCGGCTTCCATCCTTTTTATTGATAGCCTCTCCACCTTCTTCTTGCCTTTCATTCTCGCGTTCCCCGTTTCTTGTCTACTCTATCTACATCAGCTGTACTAAACATGCGAGTCGTCTCGTTTTTAATGATTGGCGGTGCGAGCCTGGTCTACGCCGACTGGGCCACTGAAACCTGGGACGCAATCGTGGTTGGAGCTGGCCCAGCTGGGATCATCGTGGCAGACCGTCTATCCGAAAATGGAAAGAAAACGCTCCTGATCGAAGGAGGCGGCGGATCATATTGGATTACTGGTGGCAGACAACAGCCGGATTGGTTGAAAGGAACCGAGCTCAGCCGAGTTGATGTGCCAGGTCTATACAAGTCCATCTTCGCCGATCAGGGAACCTTGACGTGCCAAAACTCGACCAATGCATTTGGCGGATGCACAGTTGGAGGAAGTTCTGCCATCAATGCGGGAATTTTCTTGCAACCGCCGGCAGCCGATTTTGACGACTATTTCATTGATGGGTGGAAATACACGGATGTCAATGCTTCCATCCAGAAAGTCTACGCCAGAATTTCTTCCTCCGATGTCTATTCAGCAGACAAGCAATTTTACATCCAGTCCGGCTATGAAGCTGCAAAGAAGTGGCTCGTTGATGGCTTGGGCTACAAGAATGTGGGTCTTAATGCCCAGGCCAACGACAAGACGAAAGTCTTCGGGAGACCGGTTTTTAACTACAACAATGGACAGCGAGGAGGTCCTGCAACGACCTATCTTCAGGACAGTACGAAGCGCAACAACTTCCATCTCCAGACCGAAACACGCGTCAAGCGCGTAGCTCGAACGAACAGCACTGCCACTGGTGTCATCGCGATCGTCAATGGGACAGAGATAATGGTCAAGCTCAGCCCAGGCGGTCGCGTCATTCTCAGTGGAGGCGCCTTGCAATCTCCTCAAATTCTTATGTTCTCTGGGATCGGAGACCCTGACATTTACAAGGATAACCTCACCAACGCTGGCGTTCTCAACGGCGTACCTGACTGGATCACGAACAAGGCAGTCGGCGACGGACTCTTCGACAACCCAAATACATTCATTGAATTGGAAGGCTCTTCCATCGAGTCATACACTTACAATTACACCAACCCCATTCCATCAGATGCCCGACTATATATCGATAGTCGTTCTGGACCGTACTCTTTCGCAAGTGAGACAAGTGCGTTCTGGGATTACATCATTCGTCCAGATGGATCAAAAGCTGGCTGCCAAGGAACAATCGATTCCGCCGGCTTTGGCGAATACACGAGCAACAAGACGATTACACTAAACATCTACGGCACATCCGGTCTCAAATCCAGGGGTAAGGTCATCCTTAATGAAGACTTTCTTCCTGGTCCTTCGCCAGAAACGTACTACAGCGACCCTCAAGATGGAGAAGATATCGCTCAATACATCTTTAACATATTCCAAGGCTTGGATTCTTCGGGCCTTACGCCTTTAAACATTGCAGCCAACTCTACAAAAGATGAGATCAAGACGTATATCACGAGTTCGACTCCTTACACACGAGGACAGGTGAATCATTGGAGCTCAAGCTGTCGTATCGGCTCGTGTGTAGATGTCAATACTCAGGTCATAGGCACCGATAACATCCACGTTGTTGACGCTAGTATCTTGGAGCCTCTGACTGTTAATCCCCAGGTACAATTGCCCATTCTGCTGCAACTGTTCCATCACTAACGCATCCACAGTTTGGTACAATGATTGCCGCAGAACGAGCCGCCGAGCTGATTCTGGCCTTGAAGTAAGCCTTCTTCATATTGTCAAATGACAATGATAATCTCATAATTTTGTACAACATATCGTCTTTGTATATAGAGTATGGTCAAATAGTAATATCTCAGCCTCGCGGCATCCGACACAACAAGCAACAGCACGAGTTGTTCGGAGACGCAGTCACGACGTCTTTACAACAGAATTTGTTCATCGCTCCCAGATTTAACGATCAATACTATATACATGATAACATTAGAATTCTAACCTAAGTGATCCTCGCAGGGATACAAAATCCACAAACTCGTCATCGCCGGATGCACCCGGTCCCTCGAACACGACGGTCGGTACACCAACGAACGGCGGAGCCGCCACGCCGAGTGCTTCCACGTCTAGTGGTACGATGACGGTGGTAACCACAAGCTGGAGATGGAGCGGCGCGGTTATTGTTGTGTTTCTGCTTGCCTCGGCTTTTTAGTCGAAGATTGGTGGGCTGATTCATGTTGCGGGTTTTCCGGACGGGAGTTATGCCGGTACGAGATTTATGGAAGATCCGAAGCGCTGTTATGAATTTGACTTTTGTTTTCGGCTTTTGGGGAGCGGGAGCGGGAGGCTGGAGCGGGAGGCTGCCCGAGCGGGCTTGCGATCACGAGAATTGAATACTGATATCCTTTCTGTACTCTGAAGGTAGATCTGATAATTGCTGAGATTGGCTCTAAAGTAGTCAGTGGCATAATCCATAATGATATTGATGATGCTCTTCATAGTAGAAATGAATGAAGGTCACGTGTTTCGAATTGCCGTCTTGGCTCAAGGTTCTGTTCCTCCAGTCTGCTCTTCGAGTAAAACCTCCTTCTATCATCAAAATCTATCAGCGCAGAGTTCCTTTCCAGACCAGGTCAATACTACCAACCCGATCGT
Source organism: Venturia effusa (assembly GCA_007735645.1). NCBI lineage: Eukaryota > Fungi > Ascomycota > Dothideomycetes > Venturiales > Venturiaceae > Venturia > Venturia effusa. The sequence continues at coordinate 535,742 of CP042191.1, read as the reverse complement.
CCTTTCCACTCCTTGAAGTCGTTTGCTCATCCCGGAATCAATTGAACACCATACACCACTGCCGGTGTTGGCTGTTCTCCATACTCGCGCCAGAATCCAAATCTGAACGCGCGTCGCATCGATATTTCGTACAAGCTTACGATAGGCGAGGGAGGATATTCATTGCAACCTATACCAGTTCAGTACTGCTCCGTGGTTGCGCTATAGTCTTGCCGAAAAGTCGTGCCGGAAAATGTTCAACGAAGCCTTGGAGATGAGATGATCGCAGAATTATCCCTCGTAGTCTCGGAACCTTTGGTCGCGTGTTCCCTCACGGATCGATTGTCTCTGAACATCTGAGAACCGCACGTTCTTCAGTTTTAGGTCCTCGTCGAGCGTCAAGTTAGACGTTAATCTTGCCGCCTTCCTGCGATGCTAGTTGAGATATCCTCTTTTTGTTCCGCGTTATTTTCGCTAGCTGCAATATGCGATGAATGACATCTTTCGAGCAGTTCCAAGAGCATAGATGCGGACCCGAGGCATCTGTGATTGTTACCAGGACTGGACGTGTGTCTGGCCGGTTCCCCGAGTATGAAGGATGTTGACTCCAGATGGTGGACAAAGTCGTATTACCTTCAGTGGCATTAGTCACCGCAGTCTTTCTTCGTAACGGAGACTGAGGTCGCAACAGCAACCGCCATAAGCGTCGCGCCTGCGGTACCTATAAAGTGAGCAGAACCTTCGTGGCGGAAACCTGCATATCATTGCGGTCTTGGTCTCTCAGTCTGTTGCCACACTTCATCTTTCTCTCCATCCCCATCTGCGTTCGTTCCAGGGTATAGTGTTTTGGCGTGCATGGAGAACGGCCTGTCAAATCTTCTCTTCTGGTGAGTAGAATCTTTCCCTCTTGCGCCTCAGTCTTTTCGTCTCGTATAGGATTCACAACCTCCAGAGTGTCGCACGGTGGGTCAGTGGTCTGAACTCTGGCGCACGCGCCGCTGGTGAAGCGCTCCGTGTGGCGCTTGAATTATTTCTACCAAAAGCCGCGTCTTTTGTGTCCTCGAATCTGGCTCCATCGAGCGATTTACATTTGTAAATTTAGATGATCTACGGCGAACCATTCTCCAGACTCCTTTCCATCTTCCATTGTTCGACTCGACGAAGCTGCACTTCAATCTGATCTCCTCGACCTCTGAATGATTCGTAATAGGCCTGCGGTGCAGGCGAAGCCACAGTTGAAATCCATGAAGTATTCTTAATGCGGATCAATCAGGGACAATTCGTACACTGGTGAGAAAGATGCCATCAAAGTCAAGTCGCTCTTTACCTCCCTCCAGGCAGACCAATGTTCATATCACCTTCATCAAATTGATATCATGTAGGACTTACGCCGCTGCCTATTGCTGTCACCTAGCCAATTAAAATCTAGCGAATCGTCCTGTGCCGCGGCGCCCGTAATTGCGGGCTGATGACAATTCCTCATGCAACCGACGCGCGAGGATGAATATTCCATTTTGATCACCTCGGCAGGGATCTCGGAGCGTCATGGGCCCCGTTTCAAGCTGCGCTCCTAACCTTCTTTCAATCCAAATCCCATTCCGCATACGAAACAACGGCAGGAACTTCAACAACCCAATCTCGCCGGGAATGAAGTTCCATTACCGCGCAAATCCAGGTACGTTCTGCTCAGAGCATTACATACAGAAGACGGTTCATTGATCACGTTCTAACCATTTCCCAGGTTCTCGTATGCTCTAGGGCTTCAAAGCAACCGCACTCAGCTGGACACTTTGTTCACTTCACTTGACCACTGCGAGGTGCCTCTCTCTTGAACCTGGCTGTATGAATTACCGGTCAACACTCTTTACGTGAGCAGGGATTCTGCTTCACGATGATTTTTACTTCGCTGGTAGTTGCACTGCTCTCCAGCAGTTTCGCACTTGCTGAGTCACTTGCAACCGACGATACGCTGCTATGGGGACCGTTCCGACCGAACCTCTACTTTGGGGTCCGATCCCAAAATCCAGCAGCGCCGACTTTTGGTCTTATGTGGGGATCATCAAAAAATGGGGCTCTGAACCGCCAGCAGCTGCGACATGCCTGTGAGCAGGGCGACAATCTAACAACGTACGGGTGGACATCGTACGATGCCAGAACTGGAGGCGTGGAAGTCATCTCCGATCCTGGCAACGCTCTCAACTTGACTTTGGAGTTTGTCAAGATCCCTCATCGATCCGAGGATTGGAGTCTTAGAGTCAAGGGAGTACGTCTTAATGATGCAGAAAATTGGAATGCAACTGTGATCTTTTATGTCGGGGCAGGAGAGGAGGATTACTATAAAAACGCAACTGATATAAGATGTTCGCCATCATCTGATGGTGCTGTCGGTTGTCGGGGAGACTACTATACTACACTACCGCGTCCAAATTCAGACAGTAAGCAAAGTAGTACAGTGCTAAAGAGCTTGAAGATCCCGAGGGACAGGCTGTGGGACGCGGAATGTGAGTGAGCCTATAAATTCGTAGACTCATTTGCTAATAACTCGCACAGCGTATCTCTTGAATGAAACGAACGGCTCGACCATAATCGCTGCTGGTGAGAATGGCTACGGGACCTTACACTTCATCGAACGGAGCTTCGACTCTTCTTTCAGTGTAGGATTGACGCCTGCAGAATGAAATTATGAGTACACGCTAACATGATTGTAGTTCGATGTCTACTCGACAGTCAAACCGCCGAACCCACTATCGTGTAGGTGAAGATCTTTTACATTGCACCCGTGCATTCGTTGACTCGATTAGCTGAGACACTTTCACATTACATGCAGAATGCAACAACAGAATTCGACCGACGATTCAATGCCGTGTTCGCCCCAAGCGGGCGCTCGCTTGGCCAAGACCACACCAAATTCTCTCGCTCGTTACTCGCGAATCTGATGGGTGGAATTGGGTACTTTTATGGGGATGATCTAGTCGATATCTCGTCCGCTCCAAAGGGTTCCAAAGTCCTCCAATTTCGAGACGACGACCTCAAGCGTGAACTTTTCACGATGGTACCCTCAAGGTCGTTCTTCCCACGAGGCTTTCTATGGGACGAAGGCTTCCATCTCCTTGTCGTCATGAACTGGGATCTTGATCTTGCGCTTGAGATTCTGCAGAGCTGGTTTGCGCTCGTGGACGTAGATGGCTGGCTCGGCCGTGAACAAATCCTTGGCCCTGAGGCGAGGAGTAAAGTTCCAGAGGAGTTTCAAGTGCAAAACCTCACGCACACAAATCCGCCCACTTTATTCCTCGTTGTTGAAACATATTTAGATTTCGTCACTCGGAGCAAGAAGTACAATGGGGTACCTTCTGAGCATCTGGATTCTGGCAGTGCCCGTGTCTATATCGGCAAACTGTATCTCGGCATGAAGAGACATTATGAATGGTGGAGACGAACACAGAAGGAAGGAACAAGCTATGTAAAGACGAGGGACCACGTTTACCACAGCTATCGGTGGAGAGGTCAGACTGAAACACATCTTCTCACCAGTGGTCTGGACGACTACCCGCGAACCAATCCACCAGGACTGAAGGATATCCACGTTGACGCTCTCAGCTGGGTGACTCTGATGGCCAGGGTGCTCGTCAAAGTTGCCGATTACCTTGGCGCAACGAAAGATCTCCAAGTCTTCAAGGAACATCAGGCGACTTGTGAAAGGAGTCTTGAATTCTTGCATTGGTCTGAGGCCGACCAGGCCTACTGCGATGTGACGAAGGTACATGGACTGGACGCTTTTGAGTGTCACAAAGGATACATATCGCTCTTTCCACTTCTCGTGGGGAACATGAATGCAACGCACCCGCATTTGAATGCGACATTAGCACTCATGAGAGACGAGGAGGAATTATGGAGTCCCCACGGTCTACGAAGTCTAAGTCTCAGCGACAAATCCTTCGGCACAGGCGAAGACTACTGGCGCGGCCCCATCTGGATAAACATAAACTACCTCGCCATCATCAAACTCCTCGTAAGCTCGTCCCCCCAAAAAAAAAATACTTGCCTATCAAAACATCTAACCAACATCACAGGAACTATCACAACAACCAGGCCCCCACACCGCAACAGCACGCCACCTCTACACCTCCCTCCGCACCAACATCATAAACACCGTCTACAACTCCTGGCGCCAAACAGGCTTCGCATGGGAACAATACAACCCCATCACCGGCCGCGGCCAACGCACCCAAGACTTCACCGGCTGGACCGCCCTCGTCGTCAACATCCTCGCTCTCCCCGATCTGCCCACCGGGGAGGACGCGGCCCTAACCAACCAAGGCTCCATCGGCTCAGCCGGCTCAGTCGGTTTGGCTGGGTCGGGTGGGTTTGTAGAACCCGACGTGGCTAGTCTGCCTAACCCTGTTTCGGTGGAGGCCGGGAGGAAAGCGGGGTGGTATTTTTGGTTTGGGGTGTTTATCGTTTTTATCTTTGTCTTTAGTGGGCTGTTTGCTTTTCGGGGGTGGTATTTGAAGAGGACGGGGTTGGCTGGTGGAAGAGCGGGGATCGGACGGGTGGGGTATTCGGGGTTGTGAGTGGGGTGTTCTTGGTGTTCGTGGCTGAGGTGGATATTTGGGGTTCGGGTGTTTTTATCGATGATTAGGAAAGTGGGCAATGTAGGGCGTGATGATGGGAAATTGGTAAAATGTGCGGGTACGGAAAGAATGTTGGTGACAATGGAAATGGTGTACTAAGGATTTTGGATAGATATGGCCATTACCGCGATTTTTATGTTCAATATTGTCGTGCTTAGAAATCTTGGAGAAATTTTGTTGTAGACTATTGTGACATGAAAACGTCACCCCTGAACTTCACCAGCCCACATGCATTAGTATTAACTACACAGTATCAGCAGGAGTGGGAGGAAAGCAAATTATGTGAGTTGTCGGATAGCCAGTCTTGATTCCCTCGAAAGGGAAGATCAGGAAATCAACGGCTACTGCTATTCCTCAGACATTTAAAGAGATGATCAACTCCCAGATCGACTCAACATCTGGCACCACCAAATACTCACCACCTCCCTTTCCGCGCCAAAGACACCCAAAGCGAACAGTAAAAATAAAGAGCCAAGCATCATGACAGCGAGTAGGAATAGAAAAACATGCCCAGCACAAATACAACATCAATCATCCCATAACCGCTAAGAAGTCAATTGTCTATATCACTCCCACCATGCCCCCGTTCTCATCTAGTTCATCCTTCCATGAATTCTCGTATAATCCCACAGGCCTGGAAACATCGGATCGTGGAGAAGATTTCAGGTCTAGGTGCTAGGCTCGAAAGCGGGGGCATTCGAGCAATCCCTCTTGCATGGCGACCGATTTCCCTGGTCGACGGGGGGAGTCAGCTCGGTGATGGCGGGGAGTAGATTCAAAGGCTATGTTTTGAGGTTTTATTGAGGCTGTGATAGGGGATGGGAAGGATGGGTTCTTGTCATCTAGAATGCGGGTGGTGGATTTTGTGTTGTTGAAGAGGAGCTGAGTTTTGAGGTTGTTAGATGGATTTATGATGAGGGAATGGTGGGTTGAGTTCGTCTGTGTGATGAAGTGTTTCTGCTATTATCTTTTGTTTAAGGCGAGGATGAGTAATTCATGATGTTCTTGAAATCTCCTTTGTATCCACTCTTCAATCAATACAATCGACATCCAGCCTACTCACTAATCTACAAACAAAAAGCTCCTCATCAATGATTCAACCCCATATCAAAGAGCAAAAACTCCGCCGGTTCCTCACCCACACTCTCAACCTCAATCTTCCCAGGCCCCTTAGCTCCACTAACAAACGCACCATCCCCTTCCCCCAAAACCACATCGCCAATCTTGATAGACGCACCGCCAGTCTTCGGCTGCGTACGTCCACTCATGACGAGCTGTGCATAAATCTTCCTCTCCCCTTCCACGACGATATCGTGCGTGACGCTCTTACCCGGCGACAGGATGCTGGCGAACATACTGACATCGGAGTGTGCCGGGATCGGATCGGATTCCTTGTCGCCTCCGGGGTGACGGTCCGTCGATTCGATGATACGGACGAGCGTGTCTTTTTTCTGTTCGTCGGTGAATTTGCGCGTGATGTAGCTTGGTTTCAAGCCTCTGACATTAGGCTTAGCCCAGATTTGCAGGAAATGGGTATCCTGTAACTCGTCAGCACTCCATCTTAAATATTCCCACGTGGTAGGAACTGCACATACCTGCGTCTTATTCCTATTGTATTCGGAATGTCTGATCCCCGTCCCGGCAGATGTGAATTGCACTTCCCCACGTCTCAGCGTCTCGAGATTACCCATGGAGTCTTTATGCTCGAGCTCGCCGGAAACGATGTAGGACCAGATCAAGAACTCGGCGTGGCTATGCGTGCCGAACCCGGTTCCCTTCTCGACACGGTCTTCGTTGATGACGCGGAGGGGGCCGAATCCCTCGTATTTCGGGTCGTAGTAGGATGCGAAGCTGAAAGTGTGGAAGCTGTATAACCAGCCGTGATCGGCGGCTCCGCGGTCGTTCCAGGGGCGTTTGACAATCTTCATTGGTGAAGGAGTTGTTGACATGTTGCGTGTGAAGGTAGAGGGTTTGGGTAGGGATCGAGAAAACGTTGCGCGTATGGGTGAGAAGAAAGCCACTGTGACTGCTAAGAGTAGTACTAGAACTGCTGCTGTTGCTGTTGTTAACCTCGAAGAAGATTTAGAAGGGGTCAGTGAAGCTTGAGAAGATTGGTTTTCTTTGGACATTAGAAAGAGGTTCAATTGAGACCTAGGGACAGTTATATACACGAGAGACTAGGCTTCTCGAAGACAGTAGACGGGATAGGAAATGGATAGTCACTAAGCCATTACGATTGCTAGCTCTTCCGTAAACATTGGCAATGCTTTGCGAATGGCTTTTAGGGTGCGGAAAGAGTCCTCAGAAATGGATTATGAGATGATGAGAAATCAAACTCCTGTCTCTGCAAAGAGACTAGAGCCAAAGAGGATATTGCCTAAACTGCCCAATAATCCTCCAATCATCGCAAGCCTGTACAATCGAGTATCAAACATCATCTTTTCCATTTCTCTATGCTCAACCTTCGATTCCCATCAGCATTTTGTGCATGCTCTGAGCGACTTCACCAAGTGCTATCAGCCTTCAACAATCGCCCTTCCAGATTCTTCGTCCTCACTCCCACCACTATCAACCTCACCAAGCCCATCATCCTCTCCACCCACATCTCCCAACACATCCTCCCCAAACCGACCCTCCTTCCTTCTCCCACTCCCCTTCCCCTTCACTCTATCCTCCCTCTCCATCTCCCGATTAACAGCCCTAGCCTTCCCCTTAATCTTCGCCGAAGCACCAGCATGTTTATTCTTCCACATACCCCCGTATCTATAATGCGGGAATTCAGGCCCATCCACCTTACCGCCCGAGACCTCGTTCCAGCATTTCCCCGTGCAGACAAAGTGCCATTTCAGCGTGGCGTCGGTTTGGCAGCGGATGAGAACGTTGCGTGGGCGTTGGCAGATGGAGCATGGTTTTGAACCCTTTTCGGGTTCATTGGAGGAAGAATTGGGATCCATTGATGTTTGTGGCAGTAGGGTGTGGTTATGCAGCCTTGCTGCCATTTGAGGAGGCGGGACTTCGAGCTCCATCGCTAATGATGATGTAATGCTAGCCTCGCTAAATTGCAAGTAGGTACGACTGAAACGCCGGCACTACGGCGGGAACGCCCGTCGCCTTGTTCATCCCCCTCGACGATCCTTCCATCATCATACAGGACACCCAACCCGAAATGGATATTGACAACTTTCTGATATTGTGCAAGCAGTGGTCGCTAAGCATTTATTGATATTAATCTTAGGTTGCAGGAGTCTATATAAAGCAATACTATATCCCAGGTGACTTCTAATCGACTGTGGGCGCAGAATTGAGAAGCCTACACCAAGAGGATTACACTTTATATAATGGTGTGCTCTACTCAATAGCTATAAATTCGTAATTTGCTAGGATTGCTATACAGTATCAAATCCTATTATCCTACGTTTCTAAGAAGGACCTAGAATTTTAAGACTAGGTAAGTAAGGTAAATAGCTACCGAAATATTGTAGAACTCCTACGGTATATGCGCTAAATTAAGTATTCGGTCATTAGCAATAAGGAATTGGCTCTATCTTGCTACAGTAGACGTCGAGTCACTGTATTATAACGAGTATCGAAGAAGGTCTTCAAGTTTCTCGGGTCAAGCCGTAGGTAGACATACGCCCATAAGCGTTGAGGTTGAACGAAGAAATGAGGCAGACTTTAAGTTGATTTATGATAATACGCTATCATCTATGCAACGCTATGCTACGCGACGCAATGTTATGCCAGACGATCCAACGCCATGCAAAAGAAGTAGAATCCACGCTCTACTACAGGCTGAGCCACTAAGGCCATGATACAATTGCCTTCACTAAGAAAATCAAGGTCTCGACGAGATCTCATTATCGCAACCCTCCAACGAACGTTCCGTAAGCGTCCCGAACGCGAACCAAGAAAAACTCATCACCGAATCCTATCGCCATCTACATCTAGCAGTCCCTCTTCTGACAAGAGTGAGAGAGTGCAGCAAGTAAACGACGATATCAATCCTATCTCTTCATCATGCCAATAGCACCACCGGGATGGTTCTTCCTAAACACCGCGCCTGCTTCATCTTGATGTATTCTATCCGCCGTGGTCAAGGCCAACATATCTCCCACGGCTATGGCCACCGTTGTGGATGTGGTCGGGGCAGAGACGCCAAACGTGCTCTCCTCGGACTCGTGGATGGGGGCGGGGAGGAGAATGGCGTCTGGTCGGTCTGCCAGGAGGAGACATGCGGCAGCGTCCATGTGGGAGGTGAGGGCTATGATCGGGATATTGTGCGGAACGTGCGAGGATACATTCATGAGTTCTGGCGTCTTGCCGGAAAATGTAATGAAAAGAAGGGCGTCGTTCTGTTTGATTCCGTAGAGAGTCAGTATGCATCCGGAAGATCGACGATACACAACAGGAAAGGTATGGGCAAGGGGATGCAAACGTACCGGGCGAATATCGCCGAGATCGCCATGAATCGCCTCGGCCGCGTGGAGCCAAGAACTCGCGATCCCGAGACTCTTCATCGTCGCAACAATCTTCTGGCCAATGTACCCGCTCTTGCCCACCCCACAGACAAGCAGCTTACCTCCGGCTTCCGTCACACGAGCTATGCATTCTACCGCCTTCAGCAGCCCGTTTCTGGCCGTGGGATCCGTCTGGTACAGCCGTGTAACGTAGGAAAGTGCCGTCGCCTCGGTCGACAGTATATAGACGGCGCGCTCCAGCAGACGTGCGCCCTCTGGATCATCGACGGTCGCTGGAGGTGTGAGAGGCAGGGGCAGTTCCGATCGCTTCCTTTTACAAGGGCGCATGTGTTCTTCCCGGGGAGCGTCCAGCGCTTCCATGTCGGGAGATATGGGCAAGGCGGGAATGGCCATGGTTTCGAGCTGGGTGCTGACAAATGTCATACTGGCAGGACGGGAGACTCCAGTAATCTCAGAAAAGAGGTCAGATGAGGGTAAAGATGAAGACAGAGCAACAACAAATTCTGCACGAAAAGGTCTCCTGCCTAGAGACGGCTTTTATCTCGAAGAATAACCATCATATACTCGTGCCGCGTCGGCGCGTTTCCACGACCGCTATGACGACCCTGTCTAAAGCGGTTCATTGAATCCTTGGGGGACGGAGGAACACGGGCTCGCAGGATCCTGGTCCCGAAGATGGATGGTTGGTAAGATCATGTACTTGTCAGCTAAGAGTATGATTCAGAAGCATCTCCATTTGCTGTTGGTGTTGAAAAGGCCCTGAGTCCCGACGGGAACCAGCAAGAGTACGACTCGCGCAATTCAGAGCTAGACCGCATCAGACCTATAGTGACCGCGCTGTCCCCATCAGCATCATAGATATTCAGGGACAAAGTGCGGATTCCTGTCCGGTGATTGGGCAGGCGTGCTCGAGGATTTATAAGCTCCAAGCCAAACTGCGTGCCTTTTGGATGTGCTTGCCGAACAAACCTTGAAATTATCGGAACACTAAGCCTAGGCGTCACCACATCGTTGATAGGTAAATGTTACCGGGGACGCCAACAGGGAATTTTGCACGAGGCCTGTCTAGATTGCGGCAAGCGACACGAGGCTGGCAGGCTTGGTGAATAATGCGTGGTCCGAGAGGATGCATAGTAAGACTCTCCGGGGCGCTGTTTCGCACCAACGAAAAAAATATCTAGATCCGGAGAGAGAAGTATGGGACATACTTTGATAGGATGGGAATTAATCGTTGAATCTATGCCCCTGTCGTCTAAAGGTGTTCCCTTGTCTACCACCTCCCATTGAGTCGAATTTACACACAAGTCCAACTCTTCCCAAAGATGAACGAGAACAAATTAGAGAAGAATACCAGTAAGGTCTGACGAAAGAGGGGAATAGTCTAAGAAAGAGATGCCGTACAGACGTTCCAAAGTATGTATCAGGATAGATGAACGAATTACCGTCTGTAACCTACTACCACACTCGAGAATGGCTCTCCTTTCTAAGGGAAAGATTTCACTATGTATATGGTACACGGACACCTCGTCCTCCAAAGCAAGAAAAAACAATCCCGTAACCTCCTTTCCAGAGAGACCATTCCAAATTTCAACCCAGCATCCCATAACCCTTAGAAGACACGATAGTCCACGTACAACCAAGGGGGGTCTTACCCAGGTGTTCAAGACAGCACACGCCGGGAATTGCAAATTAAAGGGTCAAATATACTACTGTGACGGGGATACAACTGTTAGTATGTATTGAATGACTACGTTTCCCTCAGTTCTCCCCCCTAAGCCTATACATACAGACCCGAAAAAAACCTGTCCCTTCTTCCTCTTCCTCTCTTCCTACTCCCTAGTACTAGATTTTTTGTTCTGTCTGACCTCTGATGAAAGCAATTAAACAATCCCAAGTCACCTTACGCGCAGGACACCAAGACGCCACCGTTATCGTGTATTGCGGCGAAGAATCTCGTGATTTCGTGTTTTATTGTGCAGCAGGCCACATGAAGAAATGGAAGAAGAGGGAGTGCCATAGATTCATTATCGGGGTGGGGAATGTGATAGAGCTCCTGAGGTAGGAAATGCGATGGTGTTCTGAGTAAATCCGGGAGAGTTTTGTTGGTCGATGTTGATAGATGAGAATTTGAAGAAGATTCGAAACTAAATACCGTGCAACGAGCTATCAAAATCATGTTGTAAATGCATGCACCAGTCCAAGGATGCTGCCTTGTATTTGTTTCCACATGCAAAAAATTGAACCTGTCCAAATTCGATTGCGTCCATCGAAAAGTGCAAACCGCGACGGCGACAATGACCGAGCTTTATCCATTTCGTTGGCCCATTCCCGTGTAACTACAGTGACATTCGAAGCCATCAGTCAGGAGATGCAGCATTATCCTTTTCATAGAAGGGCAACGTACCTTGCAGGCTCACGGCCGTGTGCTCATGTATTCCAGAACCAGAACTCGGTTCAGGATATCCATCACCGGCAGAATCGGCGGTCGCTGTTCATCTATGTCGTTGTCCGGAAGATTTTCGTGTTGTCGTCTCTGATCGACTGGCTGCCGGCTCCAAAGATAGCGATAAAGCAGAAGGACTCACCTATAAGTACAATGTTCCCATAGCATCTGCTTTACTCCTTCGCTTCAAAACTATGAAGTCGCAATTTCCATCCGAATGGTCCTATCTTCACTCTCCTTCCTCATCCTCAGGCTCGGTATCGGAATAGTCGACCAATTGGACGAACTTCTTCTTGGCTGGTGGCTGTTCACACTCCGCTTGTTTCGATTGCTGCTGCGTCGTTGCTGTCTCGATGTTAGCATTCGAGATCGTACGTGACACGTCTACGGCACTGAATTTCCGACGTTTTTCAGGTCAAGAAGTCTTGGAAGTTGTGATGATTCCAACCACAGTGAGATATAGTACCAGAAACGAAGAGAATGTGTTTGTTCCGATACTCTGAATGGATCAACTCACCCGAAGTGCTATTTGCGGCGATCTTCACCTTGTCTGTGACAAACTTGCGAGTGACGGGCCTGCCCATGAGCTTGGACAGACGTTCATCGGGCGTGGGCTTCTTTCGCTTCATACCCACCGTGTCCCATCCACCAAATTGCTTCTCCCTCTGTTCCGCGATCTGAATATTGGCAGCTTGCTTCAAATTGTGCACCTGCTTCATCGCATTCCATTGTTGGCTTTTCATGCCTGGTGGTCGTGTTAAGGGCTTGATGGGCGTCTTGTCGAAGATGGATCGGGAATTTGCCAGGCGCTCTTCAGCAGCCGAGACTATGGCTGCGTCTTGCTGTCCGAAGTTGACATTGCGAGCGCGCTCCTTGTCCTCTTGTGTGGACGCCGGCACCTCGAACGTGAGGCCATATCTGTTTGAAAGCGCCTCTCCTTCTTGTTGATCTCTATTCCTTTCGTGGCGTCCACCTGGACCCTCGCGGAATGCTTTGCGCAATTGAGAGTTCGCAGCGCCGGGGTTCTTCCACTGGCGCTCATTGGCCTTCAATAGTTCTTCGATACGCCTATCACTGACCGCTGAGTCGTTCTTGCGGGCAGCGTAACGTTTGGCTTCTTGGGCTGCAAATGGATCTTGTGGGTCGTTGTAGTCAAGTGGCTCTCCCACGTCTCCGCCCTCGTCCAAGTCTTTGAAGGTCCAATCCTGGCGGCGGCCTCCGGCCGTGATCTTGTAAGTCTGATTCATAGGGTCTGTCGAGATGACGATGGCTTTGCCGCAATCAGCATGCTTCATCTTGAACTCGTAGACAGGTGTGGTGAAGAATTTGCCCGTGGTTTTCTTGGTGGCGTTGAAGCGTGAGCCCTGGTCGATGATAGATTCTGGAGAGCAGCCGGAACACCAAATCTTGAATGGCATCTCAAAGCGCACTACGATAGAGCCATCCGGGGCGCGTGGGCGCTGATCGTTTTGCCTGTTGAATCCGCCGACGTGGTCAGAGGAAAGTGAGGGATCGAGGGAGGCGGGCGGCATGTAGCGACCCATATTGAAGCCCTGCATTTCGATGGTGGGGGATTGCCGTAGCTCTTCGCGACGCGTTGTTTGTTGTTGTGGTCGCGTTGGTATCGTGGGTTCTTGGGATTTGTGAAGGTGTGGAAGTGGTGGTGGTGGTCAAGTCGCGAAGTTGCGGGGAGCTTGGTGATGACCCGGAGGAGCCAAGCGAAATTGTGTTGATCCACAGCAGGCATGAGGCAACAACTTGAACTTTCGCTGTTCCTCCATATAAACATGTAAAACTTCGCGCGCTGACCTGGAACAGGAACCATCATGGATATCCTTCTTTCCAAGGTAAGCTCATCTCAGACCTCGAGTTCTCTTCGCAACGCCTACGACCTTTTGGTTTGCTTAGCGCTCTCGGGACTTCAGTCCGCTGTGAGGAAGACGGTGTCAGCATCAAGTGTCATGCTTTTCACACTCTCAACTCTCGTAGTCTCGTTTCCTCATGCTATTCTTTCAAGCTTTTCGGCGTGCTTGAAATGGTACTAACCATAGCCAACAGGTCACGCAGCATGCTGTTAATTATGCCATACGCTCTGGAATCACCATCACAAGTGGTTTTGCCATCCAGCAATGCTCTCGGCTTCTTAGAAACGTCAAGGGCGACGACCGGGACAAGATTTCGACATTGCAACGTCGACTCGAAAGCAAGATTAGCATCATCTCGCCGGCTATCGATATGATCGAACTGATAGCTGCGCGTGGAAACACGTCTTTGGAATCTGCTGTGTCCTTGACAAAGGAAATACGAATCGATATTCAGGATCTGGGTGTGCGCTTATCACGAGCAGCAGCGGACGAAGAACTATCGCGCAAAGGCAGCTCTCGTGCCAAGAGTCGAGAGCAGAACGACCTGGAGCTGAAGATCATAGTTGCTGACATGGAGCGGCTACTTGCTCGAATTGAAGACGCTGTTCCCCTTATTAACCTTGCCATCACAACCTCAGGCGTCAGTCTTTCTACCACCTTGCCGCCATCGGTGTCGCCATCCAGGCTGTTACAAGCCAGTACGTTTCTTACTTCTGGAGATGCAAATTATGCAGCCAGACCTGGCAATCCGGTTCAGGTCGGTCCAGTCTTTGTGCTATCAGTGTACATGCTATTCGCTGCGCATGCCTTCCGACCTCATGATTCTGAGGGTGTCCGCGACACGACATGGAAGGAAGTCATCCACAAAGCTCGTGTAAAGTTAATGCGGGTTCCGCTCGATAGGATCTACGATCTACCTGGATCTAAATCAGACCCACTGAGTCAATCCGTAGATGCTTCATTTCCGCATGGCAGCGACTATTTTCCCACCGATGTGCCATCCCAAGGCAAGGCGTACGAGTTTGGGTACCAGTTACTGGTTGTGGAGGATTTTGACGATGACCGCATGCACGATGATGATGAGCAGGAAGCTTTCGAAGACGTCGCTCGTGCAGGCATCCGAGAAGTCATACCAGTTCATCAGGTCTCGAAGATATTCTATGCAGATACCGGTAAAATACTGAACATCGGCACGGAGGGAGAAGCAACCAATCCCATTCTTCTTGTAAAGCGCGATGTAAATGCCGAACCGCCACGACGTATGGTGCAGCGTCAAGAAAGCGAGCCTGACCGAGACACTCCACCTGAGTCACATGCCGACTGGCGGGTCGCAAGTGAAGAGGTCGAAGACGAGGATGGACCTGATGCACAGTTGAGACGAGAGTCTTCCGCTACATTAGAGCCGCCATCACCTGAAACTTTGGCCCCCGATACTCCAAAGCATCAAAAGTGGACGTTCCCTCCGAACCTTGATCCAGAATGGATAGCATTTGAGGTCTACAATGAGGCACCCGACACAGATGACGAAGACTACGAAACTTCAGCCGTTGATGAATCCTCTCCAGCTCCCAAGCCTTCATTTTCTCCTCTCGATCCTCTGACTGCCGCATTTTCAAGCTTGCGATTCCGAAGCCCTACGCCTATGCCGTCTCCAGGACCTGAGAGTTTGAGAGACAGCCAGTTGGTCCATAAACCAGCTCTCCAGCCACCAGAGAACATACTTCCAATCAACACTCCATCTCTGCCCAATCTCCGCTCGTCTCTGTCACTCCTCGAGCTCTTAATCCGTCTCACAGCGTTGCAACAATTTCAACAATCATCTCACCTCGCCATCACCGATGAACTGTTGAATTTCTTCCTTCACGATTCGTCTACAACCGGTGCAGGTGCCGATACGGAATATCGCAAAAAGGTTCGCCGGGATGCCCGTCGTCGAGTGGGATTCGATCCTTATGACGAGAGTCCCATCAAGCGTCGGGGAGAAGAGTATATCGATCACTACGGGGAGCAAGATCAAGCAGGTTGGGACAATGCTCATGGTTACGATGACGGTCAAGCAGGTATGTTGGCTTTTCAATTTCCATCCCTGATTTCATGACTGACCTAATAATACAGGAGGGGCCTGGCAAGACAGCCCGCGCAGTACGTACTCGCGCACGGGATCTTCTCGTAACTCCCCAGGTCTCACATCCCCGCCTTCGCCTTCGTTCAGAAGGGGTATGCCTCCCACCAGTTCTGGAGGCTCGATGAGACAACCGGTATTAGGGAGGTCGACTACGCCGCAGACGCCACAGACGCCGCCGAAGGGCAGACCCGATATATTGAGACGTGCGACGACGCATGGGCGGAGTCCGTTGAGTAGGGATGCAAGTGACTCGACGCTCGGAACGAGCTCGCATACCACTGGTTCGAACGGTACGAATCAGCATGAAGAGTCACTGTAAGGTTGATACCAAGGCATGCATCGAAGGCGTTTTTGTGGAAAAGCATGTTTTTGATACCCAAGATAGAATATAAAGGCATTCACATGAAATCTGTTAAACGCGGTATACTCTTTCGGGATTTACGCATTCTTGCATATTCAATCACTGCTAGCCACTCACTAATCTAAGCCCGAGCAAAAAGTTTCAAACCCTCTCCATTGGTTTCCCAGTCATCCATCTCTTCATCATCATCATCAACGCCATCCACACCTTCCCCCAGCACTCCTTTCCTCCCAAACAACGCCCCAAACAAATCTTCAGCCTGTCTCTCGCCCCACGTCCCCCGATCTTCAGGAGCCATGAAATTCTGAATCTTCTCGTGGACCGTGTATCGCAACTTTCTACCCTTGCTCGCCTTCGTGTCCACCACTTTCTTCACTTTGGCTTGGCGAGCCGCTTCCCAGGGTTGCATGTTCATATTCATATTCAGATTCAAATTTCCTAGGGAGGTT
This sequence comes from Venturia effusa, assembly GCA_007735645.1. Classification (NCBI taxonomy): domain Eukaryota; kingdom Fungi; phylum Ascomycota; class Dothideomycetes; order Venturiales; family Venturiaceae; genus Venturia; species Venturia effusa. The sequence continues at coordinate 519,411 of CP042191.1, read as the reverse complement.
GTGGCTTCGGATGATCTTTGGGATATCAGGTTCTGTAAAAGCGTGGAGTAGAAATCGGCGTCGTCGTAGATTGGTAATGCACCTTCTTTTTCTTCTTCGACTGGTTTGGAGGTTTTGGATGTGGCTGCAGCTTGAATTGGGGCGCATGAGCGTGCCAGCCGTGTTTTGGAGACGAGACGGGATATATCTGAAAGTTGACCGGCTAATACATCGCTGAGCTGTTGCTCTTTTGTGGACTGGTTTAGACGGGTTTGGGATTGGGTCGCTGCAGTTGTGGTGGCGCGGCATTTTGTGGACCAGAAATTTAGAGTCGTGTTTCGATGCTGGATTTGTGAGATTTCGTAGCGCTGTGTATCTTCCCAGAGTGTGGAGAGGGGCGTGTCGGCAGTGTATTCTGAGTGCGATCGCTTCGATCCCGTCCGCGAAGACTGTAGGGAGGTCCGCAGGGAGTTGATGTTATTCCATAGCTTCAAGGCTGCGTCTTCAGCGGCGGAGACCACATCTTTGGATTCTTTGACTTCCTTGTCGTTGATGTCGATGGCTGACAATGAGTTGGCCACGACCAAGGCCTTTTGCAGTTTTATCCGCGTATTGAGCAGAGAATCGAATGCTTTTCTTTGCGCTTGAACAGCTTTTCCTTTCTCTGCATCTGCCCTTGCACCTTCTGTCAACGTAGTCGCCACGCTCTTTTGATCTTGTGCCATGAGCTTCCGTAGCTCAGCGCGGTCGATCGGGTTGCTCTGGTCTGACTTTGGAGGGCGTGCTGGAGCGGCATCGTCGTCGCTGAACTCGGTGCCAGATGTATAGTCTTCCTCTTCTGAGCCTTCCTTGTCATCCGATTCGTCGCCATATCCATTGTAGGTCTCGCCGTCCTCGTCCTCATCATCCGAATTCTGCGAGTCTGAGTGCAAAGCTTCTTCCTCCTCTTCGCTCGCTTCGTCGTCCAGAAGCTTGTCAAAGGGGTCATTCTCGTCATCTTCACTCTCGTCCAAGGCATCTCGGCTTATTCTCGAACCAGAGTATTGAGGTCCTAGTATGACAGCTTCGGGCTGTTTGCGAAGTTTGCTTTTTCTGTTTGGACGATTAGTATGCGAGTATGCCAGCAAAACTGCAGTCAACATACCCGACTGTCTCATAGTGAGCTCTCGACTCATCTTCTCCCTCATCCTGTTCGTTCTCGTCGCTGTCTCTCTCATACGCGTTTACATCTTCCGGGTCAAAGTCTGCGTCCGAATCAGTCGTGCAATCTCGACAGCAAGCATAAACGGCTCCAACCTTTTGGCGCAGGATCATTCAATTCAGCGATCTGCTCAGCTAGCGACCGAGCCTTCACAGCTTTCTTAGACATGTTTGCGACTATGTCGAAGAAAAGGATGCGGCCAAAAAGATTTTAGCGGAGAGCGAAATCTTGGCTGACGCGAACCAATGACCTCGCGTCTGCGGACATGGACATCTCAAGAATCATGAAATCCAGATTATTTTCAACACTACGAGCTTTGCATCATGAGAATCCTTTGGTGTGTATACCTCATTTTGGCTACACGTTGGAACTGATATCAATGATGTTTAGGGACTTCCTCGAACTGGTACTGCACCAACATTACCTCGAATGCAACGGGGCCTACCACAAAAACGACATATCAAAGATGTGAAAAAAATAATTGCTGTGTCTTCGGCAAAGGGAGGAGTAGGAAAATCCACCATATCGGGTACCTTTTCGCCAATCTTCAGTATATCTCTGGCTTCAACCGCTGATATTATCCGAAGTCAACCTCGCCCTCTCCTTTGCTCAAAAGGGCCTTCGGACTGGCATCCTAGATACAGATATCTTCGGTCCCTCCATACCAACACTCCTAAACCTATCAGGCGAACCAAGATTATCTTCCAGTACCTCTCCCTCCCGTATCCATCCACGAACGCTCCAACTCACGTGCCCAACCAGATAACCAATTAATCCCCCTCTCAAACTACGGCCTCAAATCAATGTCCATGGGCTACCTCATCCCGGACTCGTCACCCGTAGTCTGGCGCGGCCTCATGGTAATGAAAGCCCTCCAACAGCTCCTCCACGAAGTCGACTGGGGCATCCTCGACATCCTCGTCCTCGACCTGCCCCCAGGAACCGGCGACATCCAACTCACAATAACGCAACAACTGCACCTATCCGGCGCCGTCATAATCTCGACGCCGCAGTCCCTCGCCCTCAAGGATTCCGTGCGCGGCATAGAGATGTTCAGGAAAGTAGACGTGCCTGTGTTGGGGATGGTGCAGAATATGTCTTTATTCACTTGTTCCCGATGCGGACATGAGGATCACGTCTTTGGAATCGAGGGCGTGACGAGGACCTGTGAAGAGATGGGTGTTCGGTTCTTGGGCGATGTGCCGCTTCACGGTCGTATCTGCAGGGACGCTGATGAAGGGAAACCGACCGTCGTTGCTGAACCGGAGAGTACGAGGGCCGAGGCTTTTAGAGCCATTGCTGGCAAAGTGGGAAAGTTGGTGGGCTTGGATGGACACTAGTATTGACTCCCTTCGTCCAATTTCTTTCTTCTCTCCGCCTTCACATCACAACGATGAATACAAAACATACGCCATATGTATAATGAATCCAACAACCGTCGCCTCTATCAACCCATCTCCCAAGCATCTCATCATCCTTGATACACACAGTACCTACACACTCCAATACCATCCAACGAGACAACCCGTCACGTGAACCCCATCCATAAATCCCACGTTCCAAATAAAACACCCCACAACCAAATCGAGATCCCCCGCCACACATCAAATTCCCTCTTTCCCCTAGCTCGACTCAACCCGGTATTGATCATCCCCCATGGGTTGCACGTTGTTTGAAAATACGCGATCGGATCTCCGGATGTAAAACGTGGTGTTGGCATGCTCGTGTGGGGGTGTGGTGTGGTTGTCTGATAGCTTGTAGATCAAAGGTCATAGGTTATAGGTTGTTGGTCGGAGGCCTTTTCAGTCGGGAATTGTAGCTTGGTGTGGGTCGATGATGTATCGTGATGAGAGGAAATATTCGGTTATCGGAGTTTTTTCTGGGACATCGGCTGCTAGGCATCGCGAGTCTTTATTTTGGATTTTTGTGGGGGTTTATGGTGGGCTTACGAGATGATCTTACGACGCAGTCTTACGAGGAGATCTTACGAGGAGATCTCACGAAAGTCTCACGAAAGATTCTGACAAACGTATCTAATGGCGAAGGTCTTACGAGAAGATCCTACGACGGAGTCTCGCAAAAGGAAAGAAAAATTCCCTAGGTAAAAAAAATCATCGAGAAAGAGGTAGTAGAATCTAGCTGCTTCCCGAAAAAGGGATAATGGAAGCGCTAGTAGAAGAGAAGAGGGGATTCTCTCTGTAATTCTGCTGCTGGAAAATTTGGTTGGAGAAGAAAGGTGGTGCACTGTTTCTTGATATGAGGGGATGTATTTGAGGAATCTTGGCTGTGGTTTCCTGCGATCTGCTTCGGTGGAGGGTTGAGGGTGTAGATTGTAGATTGTGATTAACTTGGGCGGGAGGGAGATGGGGAGAGATGGGGGGGAATAAGGTAGGTATGTAGACAACAACGAGGCTCGTCAAGATTGGGACGAGGGAGGAAGCGTGATAATCGTATACATTATCTTCAGTAAGGACGGTGTCTATCGTACACAGAAATGGCCAGGTAGGGTCTTAAGATACAATTCACCTCTCACCTCTTCAAAAAGACTATTCAGAAAGGACGTAATGAAGTATCGACACGATACCTCAACTTTCACATAGAAGAAAGGATAAGTCTTTGATCTTACAAGGATATCTCCCCGGGTCCAAAAGCGAACAAACACCAAGAATGCAGCGTCATCCTGACCCTGGGACCTAGCTCGGATCGTACTTCTTGTTAGGATGCACAGTGACAACCTCGACCTTCTCCTCCTGCTGACTTTCCTGCTCAGCCTGCTGCTTGGCCCCATTCTTCATCATCCGCCACGTCTTCCACCAACACACCGTCCCGACGACGGCGAAGACGGAATCGACGAGACATAGGAACACGTACGGGACGCCCAACTTCATTTCGATGCTCATGATGGCGTTCATCGGCGGCATGGTGAGACCCATTCCGAGCATCATCCCCAAGACACTGATGGTGCCTCCGACAACCGCCACGCTGGCCGCGAGGCTGGCCGCGAAGTTGACGAAGGAGAGTTTGAGGTGCAAGCGGGATGGGAGTATACCACCCAGTATGGCTGCGACGCCGAGGAGGGGGATCGCCATTGCGAAGGCCTGGTTGACCACCGTCATCACCTTGTTGATGTACATGAGCAACAGGAGGATCCGCGATATTTTGAGGACCTGCTCCACGTTCGGTCCCAGACCAATGGGCCCTTCGATTTTGACTTCGGGACTGATGAGCTCGTTGGCTAATGCCTCAATGCGAGGGGCGATATCGACGTTTCTCCAATCAGCGCTGGATGCGCAGCCGACTGTTTGCGGACCCTTGTGTCTGTAGAATCCCCAGCAGTAGCCTACGTTGTAGATGTTGTAGAAATCATAAATCGGGACAGCTTTTCTGAGCGTGTCTGTCTGCTCATTCATTTCTTTGACCGCCCCGTGTCTTATTCCGTTCGATATAATGGGACCTTGCACTTTGATGGCATTCTTGATGGGTGTCCATGGACCTGTTGGTGGAATTATTATTTTTGGCTTTGGGGATCCGTATGGATTGCCGTCGTCCTTGTGCTCCTTGGACGATTGTGTGGATGCTGGCACGCAACCCGCTGGGCATTGAACGGCCGGGTCATCACCGCGACGAGTAAGTCCAGCAGCGTCACGATTTAGAATATTGGGTGTCGTTGGACTTGACGACGTTGATTGACTCGGACCTCGTGCCTGGAGTGGTGCGGCTGCTCGGGCTAGACTAGCCGGACCTGAAGCAGCCCTTCGAGCTCGCGCATGAGGTGTCCCTACTACTGGCGGTGTGGCGGCTGTGTTTGATTGTTGTGACCCCTTTTTAGACATCTCCATCGCCATTCCGTTGACGAAGTCTGCCATACCATTGGCAATTTTCCATCGGCCCTCCTCCCCGTTGATCAAATCTTTCCCACCAGAAATGACATCTCTGAGCGGGGTGTCGTAGACGCCTTTGGCAGTTTTCGGGTCACTCATGTTGACTTCGATACGCTTCATAATTGCATCATTCAAGCCCTTCACTGCTGGTGGCGGCTCATAATTCTGCAAGTCAGGGTGTAAACTGGTCGCCACTGCATACAAGGGATTCGAATTGTTCAGATAGAACATATTGCTTGATTGTAGCGCATTGTGACCGTACTTTGAGGTGTTGAGCTGGACGTTTTGTCAGTCGGTCTATGGTCAAGAAATGATAAGCAGGACATACTGAGACAAGGTAAGCGCCCTCCAACACGCCATTTTGTCCTGGTATGAAGCAGAGGATCCCGAATATGAATGCCAGTATTTGGCTTAGGATACCAATGAGTGGTGTCTTTGGAAACGGAAGACCCATTGTGAGAAAAATGTAAAGAGCCGATCAAAGATTCAGATATCGATACAAAATCAAATCAAGGTCTTGGAGGAAGGCAGTCATCCAGATATCGACCTACCAATGCGTCTTGGACACTCCGTAGACTTGTAGGGACTTATCAGAAAAGATAAAACATGAAGATCGCCAAACAGGTCCCGGAGCAAGCGTGACATTGCCACAGAATTCAGAACGGAGAGACACTATAAAGTCAGGATTGTCGAAAGGTGATGTAGTTTCAAACATGGAGCAGCCGCAGGCGGTCTCGCATGGACCACAAAGTACCCCACACAAGCTCGTACTGCGGCAAGTGCCCCGATTTCCACAAATTGAGTACAACCAAGGCGGATTGATTGTCGAAGTGCCCTGGTTGAGCCTATCAACACCATCAACGACGGCGGTAGACATCTTTGCGCTTAATCGACCATCTGTTCGGACGCTCTACTCCCCGCGCCTTCTTCCACGGAAATAACGAGGCGATCTAACATGGCCTTGAGTCGTGATTCGACCAACTTACTTTTCTTCTGCTGGCGGCGACTCAGGTCATTGCGATCGGGCCGTCCATTATCGAAATATGTTCGCGTATACGGATGCAAGAGCAGGGCGAGCCGAATGCTCTATGCGAGTGTTGCTGCTCCCGGGAAATCTTAAGCGACGGTCATCCTTTATCTTTTGTGCAGCAAGTATAGCATATGTCCGCCCACAGGACTCCTACAGAAGTTCTCGACTGGAATACGCAGAGGCAGCTTTGGATCTAGATCAGTAGTTACTCGAATGGCATCATCTTCGCCAATCGAGGGTGCAGAAAAGACCCACTCGATGCTTTTCATTGTCGCCACTGCCCTGTCTCCTCGTCCGATCGAAGGACGGAGCTGTACGAACTTATGTACGATAGATTGGTTAGCGAGATGCGGCGCAGAGACTTTGGTTCCACTTCTCTAAGATCTGAGCCGCAAATGTCCTGGGAGCAAGTCCGCCATATAATGATACCCTCTGTCGAAGTGATGATCGAACACCTTCGTGCAACTGAATATTGTGCTTTGTTCATCAATCCAGACATCTTTCGAGAGTCTGGTTAGCCAGATTTCAAAATCTACGAGCTCGCCCGTAGAGCCCGTAGATTCATCTAGAACTTCGCTCTACATAGATAGCAACTAGGGATCTCGGAAGGTAGCTTAGTAGGTTCTAAATTGCTCGGAACGCTCTCCCTTTCGTCGTAATTTACCCTAGCTCTCGTATCTTTTCAAACTTGGTCAGTCGAAGTCTCGAGAGACGTCTGTATCGATGCACAAAGCACAGTATCTGCAGCGCATTCGTTGGTATATGCAGACCGGAAGAGTACCAATTGCTCATCTCGTGGCCCATCGGCCCGGGAAGTTCGAGTCCGCAACAATGAAAACGGAAAGAGCATGTAGGACTACTGCTACGCGCGAAATAGGCATTGCGCGCGTGGTTCGTGGCAACTAAATGCGAGAATTGTGCAACTCGTCCATCAAGTTCTGGTCGATATCTCCAACCACAACATGGATTTTGTCGGTAAAATAAAGGCTGCGCCTGCAGCATAATACTAAAAGTCGAGCTGACTGGACGATCTTGGACCAACCAAGTCTTTTGGTGAAGGCATTCCAAGGCCCAAAAACCGCCAACTTTGGATCTTGGTCTCGAAAATAATAGCCCCAGCGTAGGCATTCAAAGTCAGTGTCGTAGATATGAGTTTGAGCATGAATGGCATGCCAGAAGTATAGCACTGTCAGTCGTATGATGGTCGCCGTTGTTCTATCGAATATTCTCGATCTCGATCTGTTTCCAGGGCCGGGTGTGCAAGCTTAGCCGTTTCGACCGCTCGTGTTTTATCCGAGTCGGGGCATTGACGAATCAGGAAGAGCTGCCCTAATTTGTCGCAATCTTTCTAGGTACGCCACGTCTCCACGACCACCTCTCGTTGACTCTAGGCACTCCTAAGGGTGTTCCAAACCGCCGTACAACAAGCCGATGCCATCTTCCATAATTGTAAGCTCATGCAACCCTTCTTCCTCGACTACTACCACGCAAATGCTTGAGCTTGACATCCAATGAGCAGAATTTTGAAGAAATGTGGTCGCACAAGAACGGAGGATCATGGAAGAGATCGTTGAGTCAAATTGCTTGGATGTTTCGCGAGATAGCTTACCAGCCAAGCCGGGCACCATACGCGGCTCAAAGTGATAAAATCGGAAGTCCTTTCGCACGATGATCGAGGCAATAAGCTGGAAGTAGGATGCTTTGTCCCTCGTACTTCCACGAGTCCATGTTGCTTTGGATGGCGCATTGAGACCTGGTAATTCATGGTGATACCTGAGTATGTGCAATGTAGCATAAGCGAAAGAGAAATAAGGGCATAAATGAGCATTTTTTCGGTGATGGAACGGGAACCTATGTCGCGAAAGAAGGTGGTGACAGCAACGCTGACGGGAGCATTCCGAACCACACAGACGAAGCTATCGCAAGCATAGCAAGCGCGAGCTTCTGAAGTTCTTGACCAGATTCCTTGCATATAACAATCTCGTGACCCCGGAGAATGAGGGATTTGTGAAGTACACGACTTCAGATATCAAGGACATCGCTGATGCACCTTTCGGTCGAAGGGGCAATAATCTCGGCTCTTAGAAGTTCATACCAGTAACCTGTGCCTCTCTGTCATTGGCACATTGGCTCCTGGGACCAGAGACGATTTCTTGGGGCACGACCCGGTGTTCGACAATTTTGTGTTTCCTCTTTCAAGAGATGGTGCAGCGCAACCTGCAACGCGTTTTGTAGGTCTCTCGAAAACGTACGCAGGGAAGACGTCATGATTCGGGTCAATGGTTATTTTCTCCACAACCGGAAGGAAAAAATTTGGGATGAGCGGAGCAAGCACGCTACGTGCGATGTTAGCGATGCAGTTGTGAAGTTTGAGTCGCTTGATCAAATGGAGGCCCTTCCCGATAGCGGTATTGACTTCGGCTCGCCTTGGTAGATGAGGGTGTATATCACGAAGAATAGCCGAGCAGAGCGATGCATCGGTATCAAAATGCGTGCAAGCTGCAACAAAGTTTCTTGTGTAAAATGAATAATGAAGGTCGAAGATCTGCTGTATGATGCGCATTGTCAAAAGGACATAGTCCACCGCAATCGCCAATAATAGATAATCCAATTCAGTATCCGGGGGGCCTTTTGGGTTGTGGCTGTTGATGAGCCGGGATTTCACAGCGCTCTGTATGGCAGTATTTCCAATGAGGTACGGTTGTACTCGCCGATACCACAAGTGTGAGTCGTGTCAGGAGAGACCTGAGAAAAGGAAGGCGTTTGCGTACTATCTCTCCAAAGTCGCTGTGGCGTCGCGCGCTTCTTGGGTGAACAAGTCAGGTTGACTACTCCACGTGTTTGAGACGAGACTGATAAGCTTCATTTGAAGCACCATCGAAATGTCGGAGACGGTATTGTGGGATATGCTAGATCGTAACTCCAGGTTTGCCTGCGGGACCGGGACTGAATAACAGGCTTGCCTCAAGAGAATCAAGGATTGGAATCTAGAGGTCGTGTCAGTCGGTGTTGTTAGGTCAATGAAGCAAATGACCATTAAATGCTTGTACCAACCTCTTGCGCATACCGAATTGCTCTGTTCAAAGCGTGCCACGAATCACCATAACGGGATTCGTATTTATACCACATAGTTCAAGTTGTGATGAACGGCTACTGCACATGATCTGATCCTCCGGGGCCGGGTCGAACGTCTTCATTCAATTTCTCGGCTGTTCGATGGAAACGACCTGTCATCTTCTGAGCAGTCTCTCGAAGTTCGGCTTCCCACTTCTTCCTGAGCGAAGTTCGAAGAGACTTGGGCGAGCATGCGAAGACTCTTGATAAAAGAAGGGTTTAGGAAACGTTTAGCTCATCGCGCTTGCATCTCAGTGATCACCGCCGTCGATGTCCGTCCATGAATTGAGGAGTGCCGATGGCATGATACTGGAATTTTGCTTCGCCAAAATAAATATGTACCAAGACATCGCACTTAAGTCTAACATACTGGCTGTTAGCGACTATAATACGATAATACCTGATACAGCATCTCTGACCGTGGAGGTATCGCGCTCAGTGAGGTGTCATGGCCGGAGGGGTTAGAAGACTCCTTCTACGGCGCCGTGAATCTCGGGAATTCGGGATGGTCTTCAATCTGTAGGTATCCAACTCCAAGCGCCCTCAGTCCATCGTCAGGAGAGAAATTGGCTTTCACTATGCCAACCTACCCGACTATATCTGTCTCGTTGCTCTTCCTCTTCCCCAACGCCTACGAGGCCTCTTTTGGGGGAGTCGCTATGGAAAGACGCCTTTCGCGAACCGAATTGGCAAAGAGGAGCCACGCCTCGCTGTGAAGAGTGCTAACGAGGCCACAGCGGCGTTCATTTTTTGCTTCAGGCGCGGACACTCGGTGCACGAGACATTGTGTATAGTTGTTATGTCGACGGGCTCAGCAACGGATGCCATAATTGTTTGAGTGGATGAAAAAGTTGAGGAAGTGAAAAGAGGGTGATGGTGGAGATGATAAAAACGATGTTGCCGTCCGTGCTTACAAATTGGTGTATCCCTGAGGTGCTCCGTGCGCTCATCACAGGTTCTCGGCCAGCCGAAAAGAGGCAGCGCTAGCGAAGACCATGTGAAATGTGAATGGATCGTCGAGATAATTCTCCGGTATCCCCAACAAAGTAGAGATCCGCATCCCCATTCTCTACATTCGACGACATCTTATCAATAATTACCTAGCAGTAACAAACAAATTGTTCGCCTGAAGAACTGATGGCCTTGATCCAGAGTCTAGTTACGTTGACATCCGGTCACTACCTGATTATGAAAGATTGTAGGAGAATAGAGAAGCCTTTGTACTCTTTACCCTTCTTCCACCTCGAAATGTTGGAGGAATCGCCACAGGCTATCAGCAAATCAAAATCCCCAATAACCCCATCAGCACCAGATCCAAAATCAAGAAGAAAAAGGCAAATAAGATTGAGACTAGATACACCCCATCGGGGTCAAAACGAAGCAAGATCCGCTATGCAACAAAAAAAAAAAGCAGAGTATGTAGTAGGGTGCCCAAGAATATTTAATCTCTCCCAGGTCTCGACTCTCGGGCAAGCTACCTACTGACCGCCCCACCGACCCCAAAGACGACCCTCGGAACCCCAGGCCCGAGCGACGGCCATCCATACAGCGCCTACGAGAACACCGCCGCCCAGAACCTTGACAGCAACTCCGCCGATGCGGCTCACACCATCGCCGAGCATGCAAAGACCAAGGGGATCGTGAGCGTCTTCTTCGTACTGGTACCTCTTCTCGTGCCCACCCCTTGCCCAGCTCGGCAACTCCAGATTTTCCACCGGACTTCTCGCCCTTCTTGTCTCCATTCCCGCGTTTCTCCTCGCCATGGCCCACTGGGGGAGCCTCGAGTCCATGCTCTCAGGCAAAGCCCCGATATGGCCTTGTTGTACTTCTTCTCCAAGTCTCTCAAGTAACCACTTCGCTCTCTCACCTTCGGCAACTCTCTGAAATGTTTCCTTCTCATTGCGTAAAGACCGTTGAAGGTCGGACGCCCATTTCGCCATCTGCACCTCAGCCAACCTTTCCTCATGAATCATGTGATCGCGCAGCCTCGCTTTTGTGAAGTCAGGCAATCCTGCACCAATACGGGCTGTGGACGACATATTGAACGGCGACAAAGAGTTTGGCGAAGGTGATCTACGATGAGGAGGACCGCCAGCTCTTGATATTAAGCCTTGCGACCTTGACGGCGAAGCTGTTATTCGCCGAGCCAAGGCGTTGTGGTCCCGGCTGCCGAGTTTGTTCCTAGAAGAAGAACCCATGACCAGCGATTCGCCGCCGCTTGATGCACCACCTGGAGCGACAGCATCGCCGCTCTTCTGCCGCTTCCAAGCAAGGAACTTCCTCACAGCACTATGTCGAAGATGGGCGATATTCTCGGGATCGAAGAGCTGGAATACCAGATCCTCGAGGTCGGATGAAACAAGCGGTGGGCTGTAAGAGGGGGCCATGAGCAGTGATGCGTCCATTTCATGATCGTTAGGGCCAGGGAGGCATGACACGGCAAAGGGGGGGCCTGCTCTGAATAGCGGTGATCTGCGGTTCGACGATTCTGGTTCTATTGAGGTGGCGACAGGTGATCGCCAGTCTTGTGAAGGTTGCGCGAAAGAGAAAGTGCGATGCCCATTGCCCTCCAGGTCGCTGCTTAGCCTCCTCTTCAGATGACTGATCTCCTCGTCGCTGACCAGATCGGCTTTGCTGAAGACAGGGATAACGTTGGTCAAAGTGGATAATAGACCAATCTGAGTGATGTGTTCATCCTTCGTCCATTCTGTTGATCAATTAGTATGTGCTCAGGTCTAGACTTCTAGAAATGCCTACCATGCGGGACCACGTAAATAACCACATCGACCTGCACTCCACCACTGCCGCTTAAAACATTCATGAGCTCCGAATCGCTTAAAGTTGTGACTGAGGCGTTCTTATGCAGCAAACTTTCAATGTATCGCACGACATGTTCCTCAGTCCACGTGGGGGAATCCCCTGGGGTATCAATAAAACAAATATTTCTTTCCAAAACAGTCTCGCCCATGCTCTTCCTCCTCCGTAGCACCCGACTTTCTTCAAGCTCAGACCACCATGCCGGGTATGCTCTCGTGCTTGCATTAATTTCCGTAATGCTTGTCGTCCTGCTCCTATCTAGCTTCTTGGCTTTATGTCTCGACCGAGGTGGCGTCTTAGGTTGGATGGACGAATCACTGCTGGCTATTGGATCGATGTGCACAATATCCTGACATTGTTGGAAGATGGCCTTGACAAGGCTTGTCTTGCCCACTCCTGCTCCAGATTTAGCTTACGACTCCTTGATTGAACGATACGGGCTGCTCTTACCTGCAGGTCCAGCAACACAAACCTTCAGCCTTCCCATTTGCCTTCCTCTTGCAGTGAATGGCCGGCGAGCAGGCATGGATAAGCTGGGCATGACAAGCTCGGGCATCCGGCTGGCGGCCAAATCTGCTTTGCCATGATCCTGCTCATCATCCTCTTCTTCTTCGCTGCTCGCAATTGCCTGGCTGGTCCCGTCCTCGATGCCTCCATCTTCGTCGCTCAAATGTAGACTGCGAAAGCTGCCGGACTTGGGTGTGCTCGGTACTGCTGAATAAGGAGTGGGGCTCTCCAGTTGCAGAGGAGAAAGAGGCTGCGATATAGTCGGCGCGCGAGAAGATCGTCCTGTGCGGTCAAAGTGGTGAAGCGTATCATGAGGTGAGGGATGTTTAGATCTCTCTGGTGATGTATCTCTCGCATCTTCTGGATGACCGCCTTTTTCGGCCGCTTCCGCACTTGTGGCAGTCTTCCTTCTCTTCAATCCCAGTAGTGCAGCAAGACCGCCATTCGAACTTTCTGACCGCCGATCATCTTTGCTCTTCGTCGATATATCTCCAAAGGCCTCTCCAAGTGCCTCTTCCATGCTCTGGACACCATAAACGCTGTCCATAGGTTTATTTGTACTACCCATTCGAGCCTCCGATATGCTCGGTCGTCTGTCTTCAAGGGCGCTTCCTGGTATATCATTCACAGAAACTGGCGCTTGACGAGCCTCCTCATTGCTTGTCCTCCTTGATTTCGACGTATGCGGGGTTCCCTCAGAAAAATCTGTGCCCATGATACGCTCTTCAGTGGCCATGAAGAAGGTCGTAGGTGGTCCAGGAAACGGGTTTGGCGTGTGGTTGTCAGTCAAACTGCTCTTCCTGGACCGCGGGGCATACGCGGTCGCATCACTGCCCATCGGACGCATCGTGCATCTGCTCTGTGATAATCATATAATGATCGGAAGGGGTAGTGTTCATATGGTGGTGGCAGCAGTCCGGCAAGGACCACAGTCGGTGTATATGGCGTGACGTAGATGAATGCGGTCTGATCTGATCTGCTTCTGACTTGTCCGGGCGGAGAGAGGCCGATGAGATGGTTATCTTAGCGGTGGGGCAGACTGACGAAGCGGACCGTGAATTGACTGAGAACAAGTAGAGAAAAGAACCTGTGAATATGACTTGAATCACGTCGTCTCTCTCTGTCTCTCTGGTGCAAGACAGGAGTGATAAATAGCTATATGCGGTAGCTGTACTCTGAATGACTTCTCGTCCCGTCCTGAGTCTTGACCGAAGCACCGGCGCAGTATCAGGCCGAGAAGAGCTCGTGATCTGTATGGCCTGTTTGGCCCCTTGGCGCCTCCATAAAGGCTGAAGCCCTGCATCGTCACGATTCACGATACACCCGGCCTTGGCTTCAAGTCCTATCTCTGCTCTACGATAGACATCAGTATTATACATTCCTAGCACTCGGATTCAATACATGATCGCAAACCCGCATGGGTACTGAACAATCGGTGGCCATTATGTGGCAACCTCCAATCTTCTGTGACGTAAAAAGCGAGGTACTTTTATATCAATATGCATCTCTCTATCATACAAAATGCGTGCCACAACTGCTTTGCATAGAGCGGCTCACCAATCCTCTATCAAAGTAATCGCTTCTTAATCCTCATCCCAGGCCCTGCTCACAAAAAAGCAGCGCTGCACAGCCAACCAATCTCCACACTCAGGCATGAGAAAACATTCCCTAATCCAAGACCCAACCCGTACATAGCATCACTATAAACGCGTCCATCGATCTGAGCCTGTACATCGGTTGCATTATCCATCATCAACATCATGCCAACCGCAACGGGTACAATAAGAATGGAAATCGAGGGAGTACAAACGCTATGCAAACAAAAACTGGTATAAGATGATCGATGACGCGCTCAGATGTCTGGCTTACTCCCCATAAAACTTTTGGATGGAAGACCTCGAAGACCAATGCTCTTGACCTCACAACAATACACCTGGGACAGGGAGCCATGGTATCGCACTCTTCCTGGTGAAAATGAAAATTTGTATGCGGCGACGGACCATCGCTCGAATCGAGAGGCGTTGATGCCCTTAAGCTGCTGTTGTGCCACGTCCACGGGGAGTCGCTGTTCCACCACGTCCGCGATTGGCACCGCCATAGACACCGCGCGGAGCTCCTCCACCACCACGACCTTGACCCGCTGGTCGCTCGAATCCGCCACGGCCTCCACGGGCTCCTCCGCGCGCGTTGAACGGAACAGCTGGACGACGCTCCTCTACAACGATATCATCGATGCCACTGACAGAGTGTGGATTGGCGGCGACGGCTGCTTGGAAACCAGACAGCGTCTTGAATTCGCCAAAAGCAGAATTCTTTGCACGGTTAATATCAAAGTAGACGAGCTCGCCAAACTTGTTGAGGTGAGCCTTGAGCTCTTCGGCGTCGACACTAGCATAAACGTTCTTGATGAAGGCACGAACCTTGCCGTCTGGTCCAACGATAGGTGCCTGAGGACGGGACTTGCTGCGGTTGTGATCAGCACCTGCTGTCTGCCAGCCGTCCTGCTGGCTACCAGCGGGAGATGGTAGACGAACTGGTGGAGCGGGTGTGGATGTGGCAGCGGCCTTTGGCTGTGCGGCCGTGGGAGTTGGAGCTGCGGCCTTAGGTTGCGATGCAGCGGCAGGAGCCGGAGCTGGTGCTGTTGTGGGCGCGACTGAAGCCTTGGGAGCAACCAACTGAGCCCAAGAGAAGGATTTTGGCACAGCAGGCTTTGGAGGGGCTGCAGCGACCGGCGGCGTGGCCTTGGCTGGTGCGGGCGTTGGAACTGGTGCTTTTGGCTCTTCCACCTGGACAGGCTCTTCAGCGGCGGCAACTGGTGCTTCCTCGACGGCTGGCTCTTCTGGAGCAGAAACAGCGGGAGCTCGAGTTTCCTCTTCGACCACTGCTGGAACCGGTGTGCCATTTGCCTGAGCAGGAGCAGCAGACTCTTCAATTTCCTCCTCGTGTACCACCTCCTCCAACTTCTTGTCAACCTCGGCCACATCTGGCTCATGGGCAACAGTCTCCTGGGTCTCATTTGGGCTCTTTAGGGCAGAGTCGTTGGCGGCTGGGACAGGCTCCTGGTGCGGAGAGTGTGCCTCTGTCTCTTGCTCAGATGCTTCCTGAACGACCTCCTCTTCTTCTTCATCATCGCGAATGTACCGGAATATATCATTTAGGACGAAGTAGCCATTGGTTTGGCCGGCGAGGACGAAGGTCTGCACGAATTTGCGATGAGGCTTGGAGTTGTTGGACATCTCACCAATGACCTGGATAACGATATTCTCGTCGGAGGCCTGGGAGTCGACGTTGGTGACGCGAACCTTGCAGTCCTGGAAGTCAAGGGATTCGATGCGATCCTGGATAGCCTGCGCAGTGTTAGCTTAGCGTCACCTTCCCAATCGTTATAAAAAGATTGTTCCACATTGCGCTTTCGCATCGAGGGCGATAGTGCTTGGTTTCTGGGCCGTGGCAACAACGAAAGAATACAAGAGGCGCCGTGAGAAAGGAGAACTCCAGTTCCAATCGAAAGGTTGTCGTGTTCCAGGCAACCATATCATGCAAGCCTGAGTTCACTGGGTATCCTTCTGGGAAATTGCTCACCTTTTGACCAGCAGAGACATTGGCCTTCTGCTCCTCGGTACCCTGTACCATACGAGATCGCTTATTGAAGAACAGCTGGTGATGTAAGCAATATACTTGAGTCGGTTGTGTTTTAGCAACGTACGTATAGTTTCTCTGGGGTTCGGCTCATGGTAGTGTAGTAAGATTCGACGAAGTACCATGCAACCTCTTCCTTAGAGGGTTGTTCCGATTGCGATGAATTGACCGGAGCGCCGTTGGACTGGTGGGCAGGGAAGGATGAATCGCCGTAGCTGCCATTAGTCGATCCATTGTTGCCTTCGCTAGCCATTGTGAAGAAGTGTATTAAGCGTGGAGACGGGAGTATCCGATGGGTGTCGTTGCCGGGCGAAACGTCTGGCGAGCGGTCGGGGACGAAGAAGCGACTACAGATTTATACGATTGCTAGAATTTGGATCAGAAATGGGGCTTAGTGCGGAACAATGGGGTCCTGTGCATACGGTCAATAGACTGACTCGGGACGTTGATGGACGATGGGAGGTTGGGATGGCCGACAGATATTTATGGTTGGCGGATATCTATCAAGCAGCGAGTACGTTGGCAATTATGGTGGGTATTGGGAAAGAGAGTTTAGCGATTCAACAGAGGGATGGAGAAGATGGGAGTGTCAGCGCAATGGTTTGATCGTGCGTGTGGTTGGCGATGTGTAGTAATGAGGAAAAAAGTGGTCACTGACACAAACGCGAGTGAAAGAATCGAGGCGCACGTGACCAGGTGAAACATGAACTCCCAAGTAATCCCATCACAAAGAGACCCGCACCTCTCTAGCAGCGACTACTTGATTGGGGTGTCACCTATAACAGTCGGATGTCCGACGCATTCCAAGCTTCTGAGCGCTGGCAAGGTCCGCTTACTCCTTTTTGTCCATATACGCGCCGATGAGCTATATATCCAACTCTCCGATATCCACATTTCAGAAGTTCACTGGAGCTCCCCAGCTTCTATCATCCCGCACAACATGAATCGTCGACGGTTGGAGCTCTGCCTCAGACGTCGACCTTGACTATACTTCGCGGTGAAAATGTGTCATTCTTTGGCTTTAATGCACCCTTTGTCCTCCATTGACAACCAGAATACTCAGCGCCCAAAGAGAGACAAAGGAGATCGAAGAACAGTCCTTCCTGCTCCATATTGAAGCCTCACTCGTGAGGTTACCATACCCGCCAGGCCCGCCTTCGAATCCTCTGATTTCAGCTGGGATGCTCATTGCTTTTTGTCCTTGCTTTCGTGGGGTTCGGATCTCTTTCGGCAAGGGCGAGATTCCCTTGCTGGGAATAAATTGGGTTGAAATACTTCTTCTATCATCGTGACTTTACATGATACCAAGAAAGAGAAATTTCTTTCCTAGTCCCAGCTTGTTCACCCTAAGAATAATTGAAAGCTGTTGGAGTTGAGCCAAACGCTGCCCGCTCGCCGTTGTTTACCTTCAACCTCAAAGAGAAAGCCACATATGATCACTTCCGGGAACGGCTGGGCACCAATAGAGACCTGCCCTACAGTCAGTGGACTTAGATTGTTGTAAGACAGCATCGCATGGCAATCACATTTCGCGCTGAAACCGATTCCAAGCAGTCTCACACCAAGTCGGACCTGGCGCAAATACAGGTTGTGTCAGTTTGTGTTCACTCATTAACGTCTTATCATTTCAATATTAGCATGGCTACAATCGTAGTGATTATCTCCACACTTCGAATTTACAAAGATTTCCAGCCCTTTGTACCTCGGATTGGGAGTTGCGAAATAGCTCAAGCCATGAGACCGGAGAACCCTCAGTAGAGGCTCGGACTATTGGTCGAGCAGGGCAGCATTCCTCGATACATCATCTTATAGTCACTATATACCGTGACTCTCATTCTCAGGTCTTCTTGCAACTTACTCGATGCTTCTCCGGTAGCACTACTACAACCTTACACTCAGCCTCCGACCGTACAACAGTCAAAGAATCACAGACAGATGAAAACAATCCCATCAATTCAGGGCTATCGAGAAATTGCATGGCCTCGTTTGTATTGCACTCATATGAATTATTTTGAAATTCGTCGATACTTGGTAGGATTGACTAGCTAAGAACTGTAAGATACATCTTTCTGCTTTTTCGACTCAGGCAAGATTAGTTTCGCCATAAGACGGACAGCCATGGCAAACAGAGAACGGAAGAAGCCCAACCAGTGAAAGCAGGAAAGATCGATTCCTGCTCGTCTGCTGGCACTCTACCATCGAATGGTATGGTAATCTACGAAATGATTGAAGTGATAAGGTAATTCGGTCGTTCTATCCAGAGGCTTGTCCAGAATTTCCTTCGTCGTACCAGTGCTAGGAAACTCGATTCTCGTTGTGAGTTTGAGGTGCTAGAAGTTGCCCGCATCAATATGGTACTTGAGTCCCACTGGTCCGATAGGTCACCCGTTTGGGGGGCCGTGAGCGAAATGTCGTCTTCACGGCTCGATTCACAATCTCATCTCCAATGCAGATGCCGATTATCAGTCAATGCAAAATGTCGATCATGTCGGTGTCTTTGATTATCTTCGGTCGCACTAGCTCTATCAGTGAATTCGAGTGGAGCCAGCACGTCATTGCCGAATCATATCTCGATAGACCCTGATCATACTCGTATCTCGTACCTATCCTCCTCTTGCAACTCCAACTCCACAACTTCATACCATAAAATACCAAGACTGGGCAAGTCTGGGCACCGAAGTCGATACGCAGCGAATACTTCATTCCACTTTTACCTGACAATACAAAGTCAAATCCGAGATGGACTGCATTCCAATCCCATGGGTGTGCTTCCGTATGTTTGCAGCTCCCAGTATTAGCTACTATTGAACCTCGCTGACGCAGCTGGTGCAGAGTGCGGCACCGATCAAAATCCATGCCATTGCAAAGTCGTGGGCCCGACCATTGGATTCGGCGTCGCCATTTGTCTCGCTGTAAGTGCGCGACCAAAGCAAATTACTACTTTGATCGCCAACAGTAATAGGTCGTCTGCTGGCCGGCAGCTCTGTTCTGCGGATGCTGTGCGTCCGAGACTGGAAAGAAGTAAGTTCTGGACCATTTGTGACCCTGAGCTATCTAAACTCTGCACAGGATGCTTGCGGCGCCCGTTGATATAAGTGGAAAAGTGAGCGATGCCATTCCAATTTGAAGTACAAAGTTCTTGAAAACAGAAATGATTACGAACACATCGGAATAATGCCTGGGCGACTGCGTGCTTAATGGTAATATGGAGATATGGGATGACGATTCGGTTCTTTTCGCTGGTGACAACTTCCCAGCAATCTGCGATCATACATGAAGCCTGTGCTGTGTCTGGGTCCTACGCCTCCATTGGGTATATGTTTCTGTCTCTGGAGAAGCGATTCCAAAACCACAGAGATATAATCCATCCCCTTGTCAGATGGAGCAAAGCAGGTTGACACCAAGGAAATGAGATCTGGCCCAGAGTGAAGAAACCAGGCTAATAACATAAAGCGTTCAGCTCTCACATCAATTTTGTTGCGTTGATAGTCAGAGTTCCCAGTGCAAACCTTGATTTGCTCAAGCAATTCAGGCAATTCAATGCTGATATTTTCATAGTGAAGAGGACGCGGAGACCTAGCTTTTTGGGATTCAAGCATCGCAAAATCGAGACTTTTATTGAAGTCCTTCGATCTAGATTGCACTGGAGAAATTCCTGGCAGTCTGGTTGAGAGCAATTTTCAGCAATCTATCGCTGCGAAGTTCAGCTGATAGTATTGATTGGCATTTTGCTGTTGTCGAACGTTCTTCAACGAGTCACTAGCGGTGCGTTTGCTTTATATTCAGAATGCTTTGCCCGACTGGAATTGGCAATGAGTTTGTCTGTTCAACATGAGCCACCAGTCGCAATGTCGAGGACCGAGACTCGCGTCACGTTGCCCTCAATCGATCTGGAGGTGCCAATCACGCCGTGTTGTTAGCATTATCTCGATGATCAATAACCAGTGTAGTCGCTGTGATGTACCTGCCATAGAGTTCCAGGTTGCGTCCACGGCAAGATCAAAGCACCGGGTGACCTGCTCTTTAAAGACTTCAACACTGACAGTTCCCAGTGTTGATAAATTCCCAGACTAGTATGAATTTTGATCGCCCCATGATCGCTCGAATATGCTTCTTCAATCTACAACACTACTTTCTCCCTCCATCCTCCAGCACCTAATATAATGGACGACGACCAGCAGCCTACCGGCCAGCGCGAAGAAGAAGAGGAGGTTTGGCCTGATTGGGACGACGCTTTTGCAGAACACGACGCTCGAATTCTATTCCCGGACCTATTCAGAGCTGCCGCTCGAAGCAATGGACAATATGATTCGGATGCGAATGACCGAAATGACCCAGTCATCGGCATTCCAGGTCATGGAGGTATTCGCTGGTCTGAAGGCATGGAAACCATCGAGGGCGCGTATCCTGACTACAAACCACCTTCACCTTACGATTTCGAGAAAGAGTCCGCCAACTGGAATCCGGAAGTTCAGAGCAAACACGCAGAAGGTTCCGAGACGAAAGAAGATACAATTGGTAGGTTATCTCCTTTGGCAACGAGGAATTGAGATCAATATCCGCAAACTTTTGGCAATTGAGAAGGGAAAGGTCCCCACAAAGTTATGGATATCGATCTTGAAGTAGAGCTACGAACTTTGAAGAGAAAATCATGATTTCTGGAGACTGACAAACATGAAGCAAGCAACAAATTATCGCCCATGTTTCCTCCAACACCCGGACGCTATCCCTCGCTATCATCGACTGATGTATCTCAATTAGAGTCATCGATCCACTCTTCGGCTGATGAGGACGGTCCAGTGGCAAAGAGACAGAAAATCAACACCAAGAACAAAAACACCAATTGTAAAGGCGGAAAAACGGCGGCCACCGGCAGTGAAAAATCTATCGATACTTACAGCATTTCTCAGGACGAACTTGATGAAGACACACCATACCCACCTACTCCTGGTGCACAGAGTGACATACTCCCTGTGGAAGATGGCGATGCCACCATGCACGATGTCGAGCCGATACGAGCATCCGACCCAGACGTGGAGATGATTGAAGCGCCTCATCCCCGCATCCAGGTCTTTGTCGAGATTCCAGCGCCACCATCTTCACTTGCTGCTGCGCCCATGGATGAAGCCAACTCATCTAGCGTCAACAAGACTGGCAAGTCGCCTCCAGGTCTCGAAAACAGAACTAGTATCATCGAACACAACGGCACCCAGGTCGCAACACCGTCAACACCTCCAAGAATCCAGAAGCAAAATCAAGTAAGTGCAGGACCACCTCCCATCGCCACCGACTCGCCACTTAAGGAACTCCAGAGATCTGTCGCGATGGGTCGCAAAACAAGCTTCAGCGAGGCTCATGCCTCGTCCGCTGAGGATGCTCCAAAACTTAAGCTCAAGGTCAAGGACTCTGATAAAAGCGGTAACATGGCCTTGGGGGACGCGGACCTTGTCGACGACTTCGTTTTTAGGGATGAGCAGGCCGTCAACAAGATGAAAGCCGTCGACCTTCGCGCTCACATACGTACTATTGAGGCCTTGAAGATATATTGTAATGGTGTGAGCAAGAAGCACATGGTTGAGCTCTTCATGAAATGGCAGCGAGGGATACAAGCCTTACAAGCTGAGAAAGCCAATGCAGCCACCAAGAACATAGATCCATCCCAAGCAGGCGGACTCGGCTCAGAGGAGGAGGGTGACGATATCGACGCCGAAGGTTCAACCGACGAAGAATTTCTCGAGGCTCAAGAAAGTCCAGTCACTGGCAAAGTCACTCCAGGACCACCACTGAAGTCTCCCTTCACTGATCAGCCGCGCTCAGCCAAGCAGAGTCCGTTCGTAGCCAAGTTGACTGCTGCAAGCGAGTCTCCTTCGATACGCATGGCTGGCAGGCCTCGTAGTCCGGATAATGAGCCTGAATGTTACAAGGAATTCGAGAGGGAGGAGGCGGAGAAGAAGAACAAGCGGACAAGGCGGTCTGCTAGTCGTCCTGCCTCTTACAGAGTTTGAAGATCTGAGCACTCTCTCCTCACCAACCATAGTTCTCGAGACGAATGGCGCTGAATTTCTGGTGACTCACTCTTTGAAAATTGCCAGAGCTCTATCAATATTGATTTCGAATGGAGGAATTGCTATCAAGGATGACGCATTGGTGGTAGGATATTCCTAAGATCTGGCTGGATGAATACGAAGATTCCGAATTGGCAGCTCTGGTAAGTTAAAAATCAATTTGATTTGAAGGAATGGGTGGTCTTGGGCTGCCTATCAGCTTGGAACACATTCCACCAGAATGACATTTGATACTTACATGCCATGATACTATGAATCTCATTCCAACTTCGGTACTCATCACGATGTTGCCAATAATTGATCAGCCTATCGCCCTTCATATCAGCTCCGCCGTTCATAATTTTAGATCGATGATATGAACTTTTTGCGTCCACCGAACACAGTTCAAGCCTGAGATGTCACGCTCTCAATTATGAAATAGCAGAGCCCGGTCAAGAACTTGTATTTCAAAGCAGTCGCTAGACAAGCATTGGAGTATCGACAACTCTGGATCACTCTGTAGTTGTCAGCATCTTGGTCAGCATGTATGAGCACCATCGACATCGCGGAGAAACTCTCAGAGCTCACCACAACAGCAACATCCTTCGTCACTAATCATGCCCCGGGACTACATTCCGCGAAGCCAAGGGCGGGTGTGATAAGACGGAAGAACGCAAAAGACTCAGCGCATTGCTTACCGCATTCGTCAATGCGCTGACGACGGATGAACTTTCCGCCGACTCCAGTGGAGGTTGAATTGGCGGGCCGCAAACAAGCAAAGTCACATCAGCCCACAATCTCTCCGCCCCGCCAGAACAACAACACCAGAGAAATTATGTGTAGATTCTCGGCTCAATATCATCGCCACCTAGGCAGCTACTAGCACTTAATCCTGTAGGCTAAATACTGAGCGATTGCCCTCTTATGGTGAAGTATTCACAACAACAATACCTCAATCCCACATCTTCTCTTTCTTTGACATCAGAAATCAGACTTCTTCTCTCTCATCAATACTCATTTCATACTCCTCGTTACCGTCAGACCAACCGATCGAAAACATGAATAAACTCCTCTCCGCTCCGGCCTCCCTTATCAAATTCGTCGAAAACCCAGTAATCTCCTCAAACTTCCGCACAACAACATGGCTCCTACTCGGCGCCCTCCTCTACCAAACCCTCTCCACCCTCCTGACCCCACGCCTAACATTCTTCATCTGTTTCCTCGCCCTCCTAATCCGCCTAATTCCCACGCTCCTAACAACAACCGGTCACCTCCCCAACACCGAATTGCTCTCCACCGTACAACCAGGCCGAACCGTCTCCATGTTCCCTGCCGACGACGGTTCCAAAACAATCAGTCCCGCCAGCAAGGGTCTCGCAGTACTGATTCTGGGCGTAAAAATAACACACCCGCTAGGTTTCTTCGCCCCCGGCGCCAAAAAAACAGGAGAGCATTTCACGAATCTCGTCGACGAATTGAACGCGCATCCCTCGCAACATGGCTGGATCTCCGGATCCGTGGTCCAAGGCATCCCCTCCTCCTCCTCTTCCTCCGGCCATCTGACACTAATCGGTTACTTCAAAAGCATGGATGATCTGCACCGATTCGCGCACGGCGACATGCACCGTGAGGCCTGGAATTGGTGGAATAAGGAGGTCAAGAGATTGCCGCATATCGGTATTTATCACGAGGCTTATGATGTTCCTGCGAAGAGTTGGGAGGGGATTTATGTTCAGACGCCCAAGTTGGGGCTTGGGGCTGGGAAGGTGGAGTTGGAGGATGGGAGGTGGGGGGATATGCTTGTTGAGGCGAGAAGCGGTGTTTGGAAGAGTAGTGAAGGGAGGATGGGGAGGAGTGAGAAGTAGGCTGTTGATGATAAGGTTGTGCGTGGTTATTAGATTGTTTCCTTCTGCTTTTGGAATTTGTTGTTGTGTGAACTGGTTTAGCGGGTGTTGGGCAGGTAATAGATTTCTTGAAGTCTGCAAAGGTAGGTTCTGAAATGGCATTTATACATAGTTGAAGGTTCGCCTCAATACATGAGATTTCTCAAAGTAATGCTGTCGAAAATTTGGTGCTAATTACAATGGAAGCAAGACATCGAGTCAGTTTCCAGCACTCGACTGCGAATAGTTGAGTATGGCGTTAAGATATGAAGCAAGGTAACCCAGCAGCATTCCTAATCATCTTAAATGTATGTCCAAGCATATCCATGCTAAAAGTTCGTGATACAGTGGTATGTGCGTCGATCCGGACGTCTCTCGAGTCGGAAAGTACATAATGCATCCGGAAAAGAATTTGCGTTGGCCATTACATTCCGTATCCTGAGATAGCTTGGCAGTCTCTAATTTGACCGCATTTGGAAGGTCTGATCCAATTCTTAGCCGTCACTTTATTTCCCTGGGATCTCAGAGTTCTGCTCGCTCGTAGGGTGGTATAGTCGTGAATTTTTGAGCAGTGTAACGTACTAGTAGAAAACATCTAATATTGGTAGGTATCGGAGAAATCACGCCCTATTCCTGGTAGCTGCCAAGAGTAGCCTAGTTTTTATACTACGAAATAAGAAGTTAAGACGAATGACCGTAGTTACCGCGCCTTACCCTAGATACGCGTCAGGTTATATATACTTTATTATTTGATAGTTTTATAGCTAAAAGTAGTAGATAGATTACGGATAATTTCTACTTTCGATAAATAGAGCTATTAATGTTTTAATCCGGCGTCCTTACTTACTTATTAAAACCTTCGAAAAACGTCTAATCGATAACTAAAATATAATTTAGTAAATACCGTATAAAGTCGTAGATAAGATAAGGATAATATAGCCGGGCTAAGCTTTATTATACCGTAGTAGTATAGTATAAATAAGTTATTCTAGTAAAAATACTATAAGCCTAGGTTCTTTAAGCTACTCTTATCTCGTCTACGGTATTATACGTAGTAATTTACGATAGTATCGAGCTTTTTAATTAGGCCCGGATTCTCGTTAAGTCTTATATTATCTTACATTCTATATTACTTTAATAATTTACTCGATAGACGTAAGATCTAGAAACTAGGCTCGGGAGTTAAGAATACGAGCTAATATTAGAAGTATCGAGTCTTACTTTTTATATTACTACCGTCTATATTAATAGCGCTAGACTATAATCTAATATACGATAGGTAAACTAGTTCTAAACTAGCTTAGTTAGTATCGAAACGGCTATAAATAATATATAAGTTAACTAGAGGTACGATAGAAGAATTTTCCGGTCGAGGCATTCGTAATGGAAATAAAATAAGGTTGATGCCGCAACGTAATTTTGCGGTCAGAGTGCTTGCGAGGAAGATGTGGACACTTGGCACGGAATATACGTAGTACTGAATAATAAGTGGGGTTCATGGTGTTTCTGCCGGCGATGAGTAAGCCATTGTACCCGCCCCGTCCGATCGTACTTTACCACTCACACAACCTCTTTGGTAGAAGACCGTAGATGCTTCAGATATGGCCACATTCAACCCAAGGTCTCGCAATTATCACACATGTATTACCATACTAACATGGCGGTGAGTGCGTGATCTAGGTTTGCAAACCCTTGTCAAAACCCCTGAAGATCCGCTATAGGAACGAAGATCTTGTAATCTTACCTTGAAGTGTCCACGTCTTTCTCGCAGGCACTGCAAGGTAATGGCGAAGCATTCTCCATGGGTTCCTATAAGATCACAGTGTCCTAGCACATCTTTCGTCACACTCGCTCTTTCGACCAACAAGCTAGACCACAATGCACCTATCAGTTTTCCTCTCGGTAGCAACGCTGGGCATCTTAGCCTCCGCAAGCGACTGTACTCAACTTCGAGTAATGTACTATCTCGCTGAAGTACCTCCAAGTAATGATGATCACGCCTCTTTGTCCTAGCAGAAGCAGAATGTCAATGGCTAACCTGTTATAAAGCTGGCGTCCTACCGGTCTTAAATTACGCCCAAGCCTTTACCGACAACGCCCAGACGTTCGTAAATCTCGTGAATTCGTGGTCTGTCAAGTGTAGCGGTCATTGCTATTCAGTTGTATCCGGCCATCTTGATAATGGACAACTCACCTGGAAGATGTTTTGCGAGGCGGCGAGAGTGAGGAACGACTCTCCTTGTAAGTACATTGTTATCTAGTCTGCTTCGATCTTTCCTAAACAATAAGGGTGGGGCTAATGACAACAGTCGCTGCGATCGCAGTCAGCGGTCGGGGCTTCTCTTATAAATGGGAAACCGCTTGTGATGTTGTTTGTATGCCGACACATAAACAGGGATGTGGCTTTGATGTAAGCCCCTTTTCTCCAATCAATCTACCCACTCAAACGGATATGGCTAATGAGACATCATAGTACGGCGACTGCTAGAGAGAAAGACTTGAATTCCTTAGCGTAGCAGGAACCTGCAATCTCTGAATCGCACAAAAGGGGGAACTATAGACACAAGCTCTCGTTCAAGGAGCAACAACCCATCCCGTCCACGATCCATCTCATGATCCATCTCATTCAAGAGGCGTATTTCATTGCAGCCAAGTCCAACATAGAACGATATCTAGCTATGTCGAGCACATGACTTGTCTGTCGTCAATCAAGGTACAAAGATCGATCAAAGCCAGGGAATTGTGCAGGATGCCTGTCGATAAACGTGAACAACAGGATACTTTGGTGATGGCCCATGATGGCATCGAGCTTTGTGTCGTGTGCTCTATGTATCCTCTGTCGACATTCTGCCTGACCGGAATCTGAACAATACGAGAGCTAAGGTACGCGGATCAAAAGCTAAGCCCGGAATAGGCACTTTCGGCTGGGTCGAAACCTGCCAGGCTGCCAGGCCACCTTACGAGATCACCGTCACCTTCGCCCTGTTCATTTCTTTCTTTCCGTTGCAAAGTTCCCTTCAGCATTAAACGTCTCACGGGCGAGTTCTCGTGTCTCTCGAAATTTGGTCAACTAATCTTTCGACAGGTACTCGGATTGATGCACAAAGCATGGCCGGAGCAGTATTTGCCAATGGAGTCGTCCGACTTTGCCACGAAGTCTTCTCGGTACCCAATATTGTGGCGATGAGGACAAACGCAAGTCGTGTTCGTGTCAAATTGTAGGATACTACCAAGCCTCGGATGCACATAAAGTGTCTACGAGGAGTTCATGAAATCCTCGTGCAGTCAAGTCTCAAAGAAGAAAGTTTTCGAGGAGGTTTTCCTGATCGAGTTTGAGCGACGTATTTGAGAGGAATGGTATCGTGCGCAAGGTATCTACCCTGGCCCTCAGAATTTTAGACGAAGACGACTCGCGTTTATCCTCGTCAATCGGTACTTTACTCGTCTTCAGCCCATGATGCTTTCAGGGCTTGCTTGACTGACATATCTTTTCCAAAGCAGGTCAAAGACTGTATACTCATCTTCACCAGATTGAGCCTTGTATCTCATCAACGCTAGACTATTATCCGACACCGGAGAGTCGGTATGGACGCATCTACAAATAAATTACTCAGACGTAGAGGTGTTTGTCGTTTTCGGCAGTCGTGAAGCACTTTCGAAGATTGATTCCCTATAAAAGTACCAGTGTTCCTGAGTCCCAGCACGTCTTCCCCAGACCCGCCACCTCGACTACGTAGACAAATCACAATGCATCTATTATCTCTCCTCCCCTCATTTGCAACGTTAGGCTCTTTCATCTCTCAATTCAAAGCAGTCTACTACCTTGACAACCCCCCTTACCGTAAGCCTTGCTATCATGGGAAGCACAAGATATGCGTGACCGATATAGCTTTTTGATTAGCCTTACCACCTTTCTCAAGCTACCAAGCAGCAGCATTTACTGAAACCGCGAATTCATTAAAAGTGGTCTTAGCCGCATGGACTCCATCTTATCCCTCCTCCTGCGGTCAAGTTGAAAGGTGCAAATGGCCGTTCGCCAGCTACAGAATGTTCTGTCAGGCGGCGAGAGTCAAGAAATACATAGGACCGTTTGGACGTGGATCACGTAAGTATAGTTAGCGCATTTCATTCTTATGTTCAGGAAGGGCTGATGATGATAGCTGAATACTTGGAATCAAATGGTGGTTTGAGTGTTGATGCGAAGAGGGCATGCGATGTCAGTTGTAAGCCCAATTCAAAACAAGGATGTGGCTCTGGTGTACGATTCTTCTCTCCAATTCACTGAGATGTGGATACGACTGCTAATGATGCTCCATAGTACGGCGACTGCTAGCAAGCAAAATGCTATCCAGCTACGTTGAACACAAGAGCTGGGAACAAAGGATTTTGCAAATCAAGACACGAACATCGATAAAAGCCGGACAACTGTGCGGGATGCCTGTCGGTTGAAGTGAATGAGGGGATGTTCTCGTGATTATTGACCAGGCCTTGCACGCGTCCGTGATTAGATAGACTCATGATTGTCATCGTTGTTCAAAGTTGGCGGTACCTACACAACCCGCTCGTGCAGAGATTTGAAACCTCGTAGCGGTGGATAGTCTACAATAATGGCTGTGACAGTATTGAGCTTTGAGATATTAATCATCTTGATACCGTGATGGGTTCAATGATTTGCTCAACAGATATGACGTCTCCGATGCAGGATAAGGTGACATGCGCACTCATCCGGACGCCCTCTCGAGGAGGAATACGAGAGCCAAGGTACGTTATATTAGAGGCTAAGTCCCGAATAGGCAAGTCGGCTAGTTCGAAGGGACCAACCACTGGGGCGATCTTCGCCTCTTGGTAATTTATACCCTCGTAAGAAACCCGAATCGGCAGGAGGCAGATATTTCTCTGCCTCGCCGTAGAGTTGTTATCGCATCATCTATTAATACAATGTGTGAACAATGTGGAGGTGCAAGACGCCAATTGAGAACTTGAGGCAGGTCGCGAAGCATCCTCCACGATTTCCCCAACAGGCCTCACGTATCTAGGTATTCTCGAGGTTTTTGTTTTTCGCACTTGCGTCTCCAACCAAAACAACAATTCATAATGTACTTATCATCCATCATCGTCCTCCTGGTCGCAGCGTCAAGCTCCCTGGTCTCCGCCAAGTGGTGCACTCACTTCCGAGCGATATACTATTTGTACAATGCTCCCGAAAGTAAGATTTGGAATCCTAGATATTCTAAAGGAAAGATTGAAATCCATACCTAATTCATCCTGAACCAGAACTCCCACCGCTCTCCAATTTTCAGCCAGCATTTGACGAGAATAAACAAGTATTCGAACAGTGGACGACGGACAACGGTGGTCATTGTAAGGGCTACTGCCTCCCAGCCAGGCTGTCTGGTGGTAAAACGACCTATGTGATGCATTGCTTCGGGGCGAGAATACCCAGATTAGGTGAGTATATACCCGCCCTCTCTTTCAAGCATACTACATCCGTTTCTATTGTCTCTTCTGCTTCGATTTCAGATGATCAAGGAGGAGCTAACAACAACAGCGCCAGAATTGGCGAAGCCCAGCGGTGGCCTGACTCTTTTCCCCCAGAGACAGTGTGATGTTAATTGCTCGCCGGACCTGGGCAAAGCCCAAAACTGTGACGTGAGGGTAAGTTTCCCCTTCCATCCAAGTGGATATGACTAACATAGTCAGCATTATGGCCAATGCTAGAAAGTGGAACAATGTTCAGTGCCGTGCTGAGCACAATGCATGGGAGCTGGGACTGAAAAGGTCTTTGGATAAGTTCACTATCATACAGCTCTGAGCGGCATGCGTCTCCTTGCTGATAGACATGTACCAAGCATGAGTTCCATGAGAGCGCCGGATTACCTTCGGTGTCAGGAGTTGCGGTAGAGTTGCCTATCTGCTGCTTAGCATGTCCTAAGTTCCCCTGCAGCGACTTGAGGGCTTCTCCATATGGCGGATATTGTTGGCGAAATACATTCTTTCCTGGAAACAAGAAGTCTTCCTCTGACTATGTGTGCGAGCACCTTGACTGAGCGTCTCAAGCTGGTCATGATCTGCAATTGATTGATCCTCGAAGTTGTAGCCCACTGCGCCACCTCTCTACGCTGC
The DNA here is from genome assembly GCA_007735645.1 of Venturia effusa. Lineage (NCBI taxonomy): Eukaryota > Fungi > Ascomycota > Dothideomycetes > Venturiales > Venturiaceae > Venturia > Venturia effusa. Next base: position 489,193 of record CP042191.1, on the reverse strand, counting down.
ATTTAGCCCAAGATAAATGCCCGCTACAAACATGAAAAACTTACTTCTGCATGCCCAATATGCCGTCACACGTGACAACATTTCCCATTAGAGTTTACTGCAAGCATGACTCCCAATTTGGGAACAAGCTTTAGCATGGTGACTTTCATGGTCACAATTATCAGCGGAGCATCGCTTCTGCGCCAGCGATATGTAGGTAGACTAGAGACCGTCCACGGGATTTGCGTGAATGTTTCAGAACGGGACGCCAATTCACATGTCGCCGGCGCAAAAGCGATCCTTTCACTTCGTTTTTGTAATAGCCTGAAGCGTGGGTCAATTGCCGTGGCTTGGACATGGCAGCGATCAGGTCTGCTTCTTCTTCTTCTTCTACCTCTTCGACACCGATATCGTCCGCAACTCCATTTCAACGAAAACGATGGGAACAGGTGCGAGTTGAGCGTGGAGGAGTCCAGGAGGACGGTTGAAAATGAGCGGAACTCGCTACTTATAGCGTGGAATTGGGGCTAGCAATTAGCCGTGGCGGGTACCTAAGTTTGCAGGAATTTCTAACAGACTCGAACTCAACACCAACACCGACACCGACTTCGCTGGGACATCCTCTAGAAACCACACGGTGGATTTTGATGGGACAATCTTCAAGCCGATAAATGCTTGGTCGCAAGCCCGAAGCTGAAGCCGTCTTCTCAAGATCGCCATATCTTCAGGTTCGCGGAGTTCATGATCCTGATGTTTTCTTCTTCCATTGCCAACCACAAGCCCACTTTGACACGAGTTTTCCAAGCCATCCTCCACATCATATGTCGAGCCTCCTATCCTTCGGTCTCGAGTACATATCGAGATGCGGCCTCTTCCCGCCCAATGGATGCGGTACGACCCCCGTGAAACCAGAGTCTGCCATCATGATGTCCTCATCCCTCAGCCAAAAGTCGTCCATTATCCCTGGCCAGCCAGTCCTCGGGAGCCACTGATAAGGCCAGAATAACTAATCGGCGTTGAAGATTCGAGCGGGGCCATTCCCATTGCTGCAGACCCTTACCTTGAGTATTCGGGACGAGCGCTCGCTTGCGATTTCATGTCATGATGCCGACAGCCACGCATATGCTTAGCCAATCAGCGGATTCGTAGCAGCCAATCCTCAGTCGGTGTACAAAATGCTGCTTCCTGTCGTAATGTTGATGAGATGTCTGAAGCAAACCTGAATTTTCGATATGTTTGATGCGGGGTGTTGGATACATCTATCGGAAAGAACGCTGGAGCCAAGTTGAAGTATGGACATTCCTGCGTCGAAACTCAACTCTACACTTCCTTCTGTTATCCCCAAGATGACATCGAACAGCAATCAGATGGACATGAGCCAGCACCCGCTCGAGGCCATTGCTAGTGGCATCTCCACGGCTATGTCTGGGGAACATCGCGGAGATCGCATGTCTCATATGATGAGCTCCAACGAGGGTCCAGCAGATATCATTGGAAAGGTTTCTGGTGCAGTCCCAGGTGGCAAGAGGACTGACGATGGACCTTATTTCACCAACAATGAGGGCATCCCATTCCCTGATCCGTATGTCCAGTCCTGGAGCCATCTCAGTTATGCCGCTACTGACATACAAGCAGTGCACACAGCAAGACCATTGGTGGCATTCCTGTCGCCAGCGATGTTTTTCTTTTCCAGTACGTATGGACTCGACACGGCGCGATCGAGACAAGGACTGACGTCCTACAGGAAACAGCAACACTTCAATCGTTCCAAGAATCTCGAACGTAGGTCATGAACGCTAGCTTCGACGGATGTCTGCTTATACCAACAGGCATTGTGCACCCTTGTGGAAGTGGCGCCTTTGGCTACTTTGAGTGTACAAAAGAAGTGTCTGCCTTGACTGTCAGTCCATTGCACATGCCGGTCTTCAGCATGTCGACTAACAGCCTCCCAGAAAGCAAACTTCTTGTCCAAGGTCGGCGAAAAGACGCCAGTCTTCACCCGCTTTTCGACTGTCACTTTGGGACGCGAATTCCCAGACGAGGCCCGCAATCCTCGCGGATTCGCGATGAAATTCTACACAAAGGAGGGCAACTATGATATCGTAGGACTGAACTTTGTAAGTAGCACGGCTCGCCACAGACACTGTAGCTAACAGAATGCAGCCCATCTTCTTCTGCCGCGATCCAATCCAAGGCCCAGACGTTATCCGTTCTCAGTCAAGAAATCCAGCAAACTTCTTGCTCGACATGGACGCGCTGTTCGATCTTCTAGCCAACACACCGGAGAGCAACCATGCCGGAATGATGTTCTTCAGCGATCACGGAACGCCCGTTGGCTGGCGCTTCAATCATGGCTACGGTTGCCACACCTTCAAGTGGGTCAACAAAGAAGGCAAATTTGTCTACATCAAGTACCACTTCCTGGCGAACCATGGCCAGAAACAGTTCACCAACGAGGAAGCCATGAAAGTATCCGGCGAAGATCCTGATTACTCCAAACGCGATCTGTGGGCGACCATCGAGAAAGGCGAGTATCCAGAGTGGACAGCACACGTTCAGGTCATGCAGCCCGATGAAGCCGACCCAGACAAACTAGGTTTCGACCCCTTCGACGTCACCAAAGTCTGGCCACGTGATCAATTTCCCATGCAAGAATTTGGCCGCCTGGTGCTTAACAAGAATCCAGAAAACTTTCACCGAGATGTAGAACAGGCAGCTTTCTCACCTGGCAGCATGGTTCCCGGAATCGAAGACTCACCTGACCCACTCCTCCAGTTCCGCATGTTCTTCTACCGCGACGCACAATATCACCGCATCGGTGTCAATCTTCACCAGATTCCTGTCAATTGCCCGTTCATGTCCAGCTCGCTATCATCTCTCAACTTTGATGGTCCAATGAGAGTTGATGCCAATCATGCTGGGAACAAACAGTATGCGCCCAACAGCTTTGCGCACAAGTTCCGTCCTGATGTTGCTGAGGCGCCGTATGCTGTCAGTGATAATGTCATGAGTCGCAAGAGCCACTATTGGCACGAAGGAAAGAAGAGCGAGTATGCGCAGGCTACTGAGTTGTGGAGTCGTGTCTTCACCGAGCAGCAGAGAAAGAACACTGCTAGCAATACCGCTAAACTCTTGAGCCAAGTCAAGTTCCCAGTAATCCAGGTTTGTGATGCCGTTCCGGTCTCACTGATCACAGCATGCTAATACATACATGCAGAAGAAGTATCTTGCGCAGATCTACAACATCGCTCCCAATTATTCGCAGAGCGTATTTGATCTTCTCACAAAGAAGGAGTTTGACATGACGGAAGTGAAGGAGCTTTCGAAGACGGCGCAGGAGTGGTATAAGGAGCCGAAGTTCAGGCCTTCCAACGGGGAGAAGTTGACTGGCTATGTTCCTCCGACTACGATCTACAACGTATGAGCGGACGGTCAGACCCTCCTACGGGAACTTGCACCAAGATGATTATAGGGACGAAGGGCAACTTGTATGATGACTTAGCAGCTCAACCAGATAGACTTCTGAAGCACCGAAACATCTCCATTCTCCCCCAACACCAGGTAGTGACAATTGCGGTGAAAGCACCAAGATAAGCCGCGGGTATCCGAAGGAAAATTGCTGAAACAATAAAGGCAAGAAAAGTCGAACGCAGACTTGCACGTTACTCAAGAATTCGTGCGAACTTTCAGAGAAAAATTGTCACCACGCTCACGCCCACCATCGCTTCTCCTCTGGCCTCCCAACCTACCACCGACCGCACTAGGCCGCGCACCAACACCCCCCTCCTCCGCCCTACTCCCAAATCTCGGATGCCTCCCCACCCTCCAACAAAAACCCTCCTCCGCTTCCTCCTCCGCTTCTTCACCCTCCCTCCCCCCATCCCTTCCCACCCTCCCCCCAGCCTTACAAACCGCCCTCGCCGCCAACACAACCACAGCCATCACCTCTGTATACATGGCATCCGCCAACACGGGATCCCTCGCCAGCGTCTTTATATCCTCGATGCGTTCCAACTGCCTCTTGACATCGGAGTCTTCGCGGATGGTGCTCAGGGCGGTTGTGAAGGCGAGGTTTTGAGGATCCCAGGACGGGGCTGGGTGGGAGAGGGCGCGGGTTACGGTGGTTATGTTTTGGGTTGTGCGCCGGGTGCGGGTTGTGGTGAGGCGGGTTGTTGTGGCTTCGTCGGCGGAGGAGTAGGGGTCTTCTTCGTATGGGTCTGGTTGGTGGTGGTGGTGGTTGTTGTGGTGGGGAGACATGGTGTGGTGGTGTGGTGGTGTGGTGGTGTGGATTGGAGTGGAGTGTATTCGATCAAGTGGCTGAAGTGTCTCTTCTTTGCTAGGTATCCCTTCTTCTGTCCGCTGCAGGAACTCTGCTGCAAGCTGCAAATCTCGCCTCCAACCAACAACTGGAGAAAGAAATGTTCCTAGAAAAAAAAAAACTTGAACAACCTCACTCCCCTCAACCCGAACCCCTAGACATCACGCCCTTCTTATAGAGCTACCAGCACCCGCCCATCCCTTATCTCGGCAAACGGCTAATCAAGCCGATCGGGAAACCATCAGCAAGGTCGGTGTGCCACAGACAGACTACTCCGTCGGATATCATTTAACTTTACATCGCTGATCCCTTATCGCGTCGTTTTGGCTGACACGCGCGGGTTATTGCGTCTATTCTTATATACCATACCAACCCAACTTTCTCCTACTCGGGGGAAACTCAATTTCGCCCTCGCACTTCGGAATAGATCGGGGAATTTTCCGAGTGTTTGGTTTGAGGGTCGGGAGGAGGATGTAGGTTTTTCGGGGAATTCGTTCTGGCCTTCTCGTAGACAACGGCGCACAGAGATGTCTGTGAAATGAAGTTGGATTATTATTCTCCCCTAGCGTCCATCGGCTGCGCTCCGAATGCAGGGCAACACATGAGACGCCCTGATGGACGATGGACGATTCAGGGTCCACCGTTCACAGATCTATCCATACTTCGGGGGCTCTAGAAAAACGCCACGTTTTCCCCCCGTCCCTGACCTTAGGCCTATTTGGTCTTGGTTCATATCGGTGGTTTCGTTTAGATGGCGGGGTGCACGGATGGATTTCTCTACCTCCTTTTTGGCACATGAATCGTTAATGTGGTTTTGGGGAAGGTCAAGGGGAGTTGGATGGGAAATTGGGGACTGGGCAACAACTGGGCAACTGGGGACTGGGAAATTGGGGAAGGGGGGGCGTTAGGTCGGTTTTGTTCATGGGGAAGGGAGAAGGATTTTTGAAGGAAGAGTCGTGATGGGCAGAGTCATGATGGGTAGAGTCGTGATGGCGAGGCTGGCAATATCTTTACCATACTCGTAGAGAGTTTGCAGACTGTGGTGATTTGGTTCCTGTTGTATACCGCCGTCATGACCCATGGCAATAACCGGAGCTTGAAATCGCTGGATACTTCATGGCAACTGTGTGTCTGTGTCGCATTGAAAACAGTATAACGGTACCGGCTTTGGTATGGCGAGGAGAGAACGGGATGGTAATGTTGTTGGTCTTCCTATCAACATACGAGCACGGCTGTACTGTACAGAAAGACATTCATGGCAGTTTCAGAATGCATCGACGAGCGATACGTTCTACCATGAAAGTAATGAACACAAACAATTGAAAACGGACGCGCTACGAGTAGTAACCTTACCACCAAGCTCCTTACCACCAAAACGACCATTCAATTTCCACCCGCCCAAAATCCGATACCCGCGCTTTCAATCTTCCAACACCAACCTAAAACCCAATTCCCGACACCAAAAATCAAGAAATCGCCAATTCACGGATCCCAGAAGCCTTTCTGAAATTTTCAATGATTTGTGCTCGCTTTTATCTAGATGGGCGGACGCTCTCACACCGGGGCATCATCAACAGACGGGCCCACGGTAGGATCCTACTTAGGTATCTCATAAAAAACATCAAAAACCCCAAAACGCCCATCGTGCCCTGCACGATATATTCTATCACGTCTATTCCTTGTGTCTACAGCACGGCCCTTCCTTTCGAATCCGCGGTGATGGACGTCGTGGATGGTAATCGATTGATCCACCACACGTGACTCTCTTCACAGGAGAGCCACCATTCCTCCTCTTGAACGCGCGCGCAATCCCATCACCTCGCCTCAAAACCACTCAAGAAGCAGTCCCATTCTCAGCACGATATCCCGGATCCCTCCTCTCCCTATCCTCCACAATCCTCGCCTTCTCCCTCTTCTCCGCTTCATCGATACTATCCGCAACCGTACTCCTCGACCTTTCCACCCGGAGCTGCTCATCCGATTCCTCGTGACGTATGAGTGCCTCGCCGTTCTTCCCGTAGCGACGGGGTTCTGTCCTGGCGATCTTGACGACGTTGAAGAGGGGTTTCCAGAACGAACCGCCGGCTTCGCGGTTTGTCTTTTTGAAGATGAAGTCCATTTCTTCGAGCGAGCGGTAGGCGGTTTCGGGGTAGAAGAAGTAGACGATGGGGACGATGCAGGCGTTTCTGGGACATGTTGGTTTTGGGGGTTTTGGGGGAGTGCGGGGTGTAGGGGAGGGATGGGAGGGGAGGGGACTTACATGACTGCGAAGATGATGTATGTCTGGTAGCCGATGGAGGAGAAGCAGACGGGCGTAATCATGACGACCAGAAAATTGAAGGCCCAGTTGGAACTTGTGGCGAAGGCGTTTGCAGGGGCGCGGATCCGTAAGGGCACGATCTCAGCTGGGTACAACCAAGTCATTCCCAGCCATCCAATGGCGAAGAAGGTATTGAAGACGAAGAGAAACACGGCAGAGGCGATACCGGCGGATGTGCTGTCAACGAAACTACCCGCAATGGCGAGACCCGTCATGCTCAGACTCATGCCAGCAGCGCCGATGAGCATCAGTGTTCGACGGCCGATTCTTTCGATGGTGAAAACAGGGATGAAAGAGGAGAGGAAATACTCGGTTCCGTTGCATGCGGCTAGGATACGGGAGAGGAACCCGGAGAGACCGATCTGATCTTCGAAAATGTTGGTGGCGTAGTAAGTGATCAAGTTGCAACCAGACAGCTGCTGGAACGCCTGATTGACGTATGCGAGGACCGTGCGGTGGAGATGACGATTACCTTCTTTGTCTGTTGCGAGAGATTAATGTTCAAGGTCTGACAAGCATGCGCCGCGCTGTCAAGATGGACTTACCAGTGGTGAAAAGATCGGAGAATTTTCCCTTGGCCATTTCGACAACAGTCTCCTTGATCTCGAGGAACTCGGCATGGATGATTGGATCATCGCTTCCGCGGTCATTGAGCGCAGCTAAAACCCTGATTGCTTCATCTTCCCTGCCCTTCAGGATCAGCCATCGTGGCGATTCCGGCAGCTCGAGAATGAGGGCAAGAATGGTCAAGCAGAAGATGAGCTGGAAACCGATTGGGAATCTCCATGATATGGTCGACGGTTCTAGGAAACTGAATCCGAAGTCGACCCAGTAACTCAGACAGATACCTCCTGAAATCAGGGCGCCCTCGATCATAACAAGTTGCCCTCGTCGATGACTTTTGGATGTTTCCGATTGCCAGGTGGGGACCTGGGAAGATGTCAGCATGCTGACGTCGATTTAGATAATCGCGCTCTTGCTCACCGTTGATGTGTTGATGCCATTGCCAAGGCCAGTAATGATTCTCCCTACAATCAGATGAGGAAGATTGACGGCAGAGCACTGCAAAGTGGCGCCAATAACCAGAATGAGAGTTCCAAGGAAGATAGCCTTCCGACGTCCAAGCCAATCGCCGATGAATATCGTAGTCAAAGCCCCAACGAAACACCCAGCAGTGTAACTTGCCACTGAGATCCCTTGAATGGTCGAGACGTGGTTTTGCCGCTCGAGAGGAGCACCCTGAATGTCGATTTCCGGGAATGTCTTCAAGAAAGAACCCAACGTGAGCAGACCACCCATAACACCTTGATCGTAGCCGAACAGCCTTTCGTCAAGGTCAGCATGCAGCTTGACGAGCGGTTTTCTTCGAAGAGCTTACAGGAAGTCCAATCCAGCGATGATTCCTATCGCCATATTCAGGCTCGAGCCTCGAAGGCCCAGATATCGTGCTCCAAACATAGCTACCGACTTCACAACAACCTTTGTGAAATTCAAAAAAGCCCTCAAAGAGATCCGAGCCAAGTCAAGGTGAAAAGATTCAGACTGGGAAGGCTTCTCAGACAAAATCTACTACAACATGGACGAGCCGACCTTCATATACATTCAACTGCAAGATCCATGCAACCGTAGTCAACAAGATCGTCCCACGAGATCCTTCCCGCCATTGACCCAAAGGCTCCATTTCTTTGCGAACAGAGAATGAATCCCCATGAGTGGAGTCGCGTCAAAGATCCATTGTTGATTAGTCTGGTTGTTTAGTGAATACTGAGGTGAAGGTTTCGAAGCAGCATCACGTCATCGTCTGCATGATTTCCAAGACCCTCCATGGAATTGATTCTGGCGCGCTCGAAAGCCCGATAATGGCGTATGGAGATCGCTCGGAGTAGCCTATGTAAGCATACAGGAGAGTTTGAACCAGGGAGCAAGTTCAGGGTTTTGAACAATTGGGCAAGTTCGTGGCAGGAACGCATAATTCGAGACTTTGCTGCTCTTGAACGAGGATGGGACGTATCGTCGTCGCGTTTAATCCTGGACATTATTTATGTTGCAAAACATTGTTGCTTGCAGCCGAGAAGAAAAATGGATTCGACGTTCCAAAAGCGGACAACCTACCGGATCGACACCCACTCAATCAGATTCACCGACACACAGCAAAAGAGCTCTGTTGTTTTTACACAGCACGTTTCCACCAAAATGTGCGTGAATCTGGAAAGCGGATATGGAGTACGAAAGGTGGACCATTTGTGGATATTTCGGAGGTATAATGACGATCGCTCGAAAACAATTCCCTGCATGAACTCCATCCACGAGGACAAGGTCGCAGTATCCAATCGTTGCAGATGTATTTGAGATTGTTAATTTCCTGCAATCCACTTCTGCGGAAGAGATCTCTTCAGGCAAGTGTTGTCCAGACACGAATATGCTATACATGTCGAAGGAGAGATCCTCGTTATCGACTGGCCAAATAGCCGGGAGGTGCGCAGGCGCGACCGGCTCTTAGGAAAGAGATCTTTTATAGAGAGGTAAAGGCCAAATGTTTGACAATTGTGAATCCCGTGATCCAAAGATTTTCGCTTTCTTTTCCAGCCTCATATCAGACCCCACATCAGACATCTGAATCCGCCTGGGGGGATCCTGGGAAATCAGCTGATACTGGACCCTAGAGAACGCAAGATAAGCCGTGCCTGAGGAAGATCTCGAAGATCTGTGGATGTGACCCACTATGTCGCGCTTCGTATCAAACAAAGCGAGAATGGTCCCTACCACCTGATTTCCACTTTTCGCAATACAGAGTCTACTCCATTATGATGTACGATGACATCGCAATTGGACCATGGATACCATCTGCGCAAGCGGTCAACCTGCCGCACCCGACTTGCCAACTAGATCGCCGGTCTCACTCGCTGTTCAATACAAGCCGTGATCGCGCTCAAGATGCTAACGGGGCTTTGAAAATACCCACGGGACAGCTTGATATCCTTGCAGTTCGGCTTCATACAGTCCAATACAACCATAAGGGAAGGGTTCATTAGACCAGTGTTTTGCTCTGCAAAATCCACATGGCGATAAGTTTACGACTTTGATTTTTCTAACTTGCGAACAAGAAGGCCAAGTCGAAAGTTTAGACGTGCAGAAGTTCTCTGAGAAAAGGCGAAATGATGTATCTGGTCTCATGTTGGAGGAGCGCAGCGTCCATTTGCGTGGTAATTAGCCTTGGGAAAGTCAGCTAATTTTCCAAGCTGCCAAATGAACGACTTGTTCTCTTCGACATTTAGATCGAACGACAAACGCCAGCACACTTGAAGAACTTGTCGAATGACAGAGACCTCAAGTCTACCCACGCAGTTCACTTGAACTGCCCAACCGCGCCATACCAACCCATGCCCATTAAAGCACCTAGCACGATGGCTGCTGGTGCTAGAACTCTAAACCAGGCATTCTCTGCATAGGTAAGTACAGTAACGACCACCCACTACGGTTCTTTGGCAAGGCTTTGTCCATCTATCGCGCCCTTGGTCAAGTACCCTATTTCCCACAGTCGGTATACAGCTGTGAAGACGAGGCCGACAGCCGTGGCATTGACACCCCACAGGAGAGAAATGACAGCAGGTTTACTCCGAATGACACGCCAGATACTTTGTATTCCAACCGCAAGCGAGATACCCGGCACAAAGATACCAGCATATCCAAGGAAAGCACCCAAAGTGACTGGCCATGTGGAGGCTTGGAGGGAAAGGGCTCCAAGGTAGACTGCGAAATTAAAATTGGGTCCCGGAAAGGCTTGAATGATGGCAAGGCCGATGAGAAAGTCTCGGGAAGATACCCATCCAGGCTGAACGACGATTTCACGAAGCAGTGGGATCACAACTGGACCTCCTCCAAATATGATGGTTCCAGCGAGGTACATACTTGTAAAAACAGCGAGCGGCAAAGGCGGTGGCTTAAGCGTTCCGCGCGCCACGAGAACAGCAATAAATGATGCTTGTAAATGTTAGCCCATCTTTCATGGAGGCAAAGCAAAGGATTACCGAAGAACACGGCGATGATGGACAACCCAGCCTTGACGGAAATTGCATGCGTGATCGTATCTGCCATCGCGACTGCTTCGCACTCGTTATCTTTAGCACAAAGATTCGTTGCGTCTACTCCTGGCTGTGCAGGGGTGGGGATCTCTGCTGGTAGGTGTATCGACGGTGTTTGAACCGATCTTCTCTGCAGCCCATCACTACTACTGACATTCGCGTCGTTCACCGTGTCTCCAAGTTGGTGGTGCGGAAGTTCGAGAGCTTGACCCTGATTAGTGAGCCCAGTTTCATTGCTGCCTCTCTTTCTGGCCATTCTAGCTCGCGCTTTTCCAACTTGTTGATGTGCCCAGAGATCCCAAATCAAGGCCACTGTACCTCCCACAACCATCAGGAAAGGGAGGTACCACAAAGCGTTGAAACACATCACAGCACAGGCTCCACCAATCACAAGAATCCTGGTCAACTTATCTTTGATGGCCTTCTCCGCCAATTGAACAGCCGCAAGAGCAATGATTCCAACGGTCGAAGAATTCAGGCCAGACAGAAGTGCATATACCGGTCCAGGAAGAGTATTCGTGATTCTTTGAACGCCAAGTGAGAGCGCGAACATGCCATTGGCTCCAGGAAGCGACCATGTGAGGAAGACGAAGATGGCCGGGATGTAACCTGCATGTATCAAAACTACACAGAATAGCATCTTGGTGCTGCCGGGACCAGGGAGTGCAGAGCAGATGGCAAACAGCTCCTGATACTGCCAGTGGCATGTTAGCGGGTCCATCACCGAATGGAAATCGTACGCACGGTCTGTTCGTCAATCCAAGGCGCTCTCTTCCCGCCTCTCAAGCCCATGCCCTCCACGAATCGCTGATGTATTATCCTGAAATGGACAGGAGGACCTCCGAAGCCAGTGAAGCCAAGATCCCACGTCCTCAAAGAAGCATCGAGGAGTCGTTCACCCAACTATTCTTGATTCGCTTGCAGTGCGGTTTGCTGATCGCGATGGCGAATGCGCACCGCATGGTAAAGAGAGCTCCACGACATGTTTGTGAAAGCACTAAGCGATTATCGATACCAGCAATCTTGTTGGAGCAAGGCTTTTCAAAATTCCGGACTGCTGGAAGATAATCAACGAGAATCGAGTCGGTAGAGAGGTGTTCTTGCATCAGCCAATCATCCCAATCGAGAATGAATGCAGATGTCGCAAGTCTCGTGTCGCACCGAGCCACCGAGTCACAACATGAGTGGTCAAGCACGATACCCCTTCGACGATGCTCAGCAGCCCAGCTCGTCTCAGGTAGTTGGTGTTGCAGCATATGGTGAGTGAATAGAAGATTCCACGCTTCGACGCCTGCGATGCTCCGGATTGCAGGGGTTAGATCCTCCGCATCTTGGTGGGGTTCCGCTCTCAATGTCGAGTCTTCATCCTTGTCAGTCTCTGTAGACTTCAGTGGAATGGGCAGACCTTTTATATGTCGAAGCAGTGCACGCTATGACGACCTCTTCCCTATGCTGCCTCCAACAAAAACAAAGGCCGCGACGGCCGTGAGTCCAACCACAACAGCAAGCACAATATTCATATTTCCATATCCGATTGAATCCCGCAACGTCCCACTGATGATCGGTCCCATCGTCAACCCGAGTGAGAAAACCAAGGAATTGAAGGAGTAGAGCTGCGCATAAGGACCATTCTCGCCGAACAAATCTGGGTTGGCTTTGTCGTAGTCCTGAATCACAGCACTTGCCTCAACGATAGCAGGGGAACCAATGACAGCCATGCCGACTCCGCACAACGCCAATAATCCACAGTACAGCGCGATGTTTCCGGGTTTATCGCCGACGAATTCCTCGCCAGGCAAGCGGAGGAGGATGAGAACTGGAACAAGATAGCCGAACCCGAAGACAGCTGGGTATTTGGTCCCGTATTTGTCTACTGCCCAGCCTGCTACGGGCCCAAGGAGCAAGTACGGAATGTCCAGTGCGATGAACAGAAGCCCACTATTCAACGATGAGAAATTGAACAAGGAATCGGCTTGAGTTGGGATAGTGGCGTCAAATGTAGCGAGAAGGCAAGCTTGAACGAAAGCGAGTAGGAGAGCCACAAGCAGACGGGGGTTTCGGAGACAGTAAAGGATTGGTACGGCGCGGACGACGCGTGATTGGGTTTCGATCGGTATTTTATAACTCTCCATCTTCTCTTCTTTCTTTGGCAGAAGACCTGTGCGTTCCGAGGCTTCTTCCTCATCCGAATCGTGTGGTGAGGCAATATCTCGAAAGCTGTGGGAATGTGACTCCTCGGTGTCCTTTTCGTAGCGCCGAGCTACTTTCTTCTCGATGACCAGGGCACGCATTATGAAGTCGATGCCGAGAATGGCAGATCCCACACCGAAGACTCCTCCATATCCGGTCTTATCGTAAAGGACACCGCCTAGAACAGGTGCGAGAAGTTCACCGATGGAGATGAATGAGAAGATCTAGTCGAAGTCAGTGATGTTCATCAGATGTGATGCAGTTTCCATACCGAACCAATGACCTTTCCAAGATTCTCGGAGCCAACAGTGTCCAACACCATAGCCAGACCAACGGTCCACACCACAGCAGCACTGATTCCCTGCAATATCCTAGCAACAACCAAAACAGCGATGCTTTGACCGACACCTAGCAAGATGGTAGCACCAAGCAGAGCAGCCAGACCAGCCAAGAATGGTGTCTGCCTGGCACCTGTCTTATCGGCAATCCATCCTGCTGGAATGGAGAAAACGACGCTTGCACCAGCATAGGCTGCTAACAGACCGGATGTATAGGACTGTACTTTATCTTGAGGAAGGTCGATACGGTCGCGCAGCATGAAGGGAAGGATTGGGACAACTAGGCCATAGAGGAAGAGGTCGGTGAAGAGACCTATCGCTACTGTTGCCTTTGGATCTATCAGCTTGGGTCAAATCATCAACCCAGTCCTAATGATTAGTACTCACAATGATGAAATTGGTATTGGAGCGCCATTTGAGGCCCATGGGCGGATGCTCGGAAGAGAAGTTCCAGAAATTCATCGCTGTGTGTACTTTTCACATCCAATGCTTAGAGAAGCACCAAAGAGTGTACTCTTGGAATAGAAAGAAATGATTCCCGTCGCGGATGTGGTACCTGCATGACGAATACAAGTGATGACTTCATCGCGGAAACGTTAGTGTGGTAGCTTCAACTAGCTCTATTCGAGTGGTGTCGATACTCAGTATGAATCATGAGGGTCAGTACTTGTTCTATACCTAGAAGATTGCCATCTAATCTTTACGAGGTACGAGGTACGAGCTACGAGGCGAATCGATCCAACCATGATGTAGCCACAAGGAGTGCAGAGCAATAGATGCGCTCTGGATAGGAACCTCGCTTCTCTAGACTGGCTGAGGTGGCATTGTCAGCCTCGAGTGTAATCTGCTGTGGTAAGCTCCTGCTCAATGTTTTGAAGTCTCCGGCTCGGAATATGAAGCAATTGTTGTTTATTTGAGCTGAGGCCGAGATGGTGGCCTTGCTGCTGATTTCTCCATCGTGACCAGCGCCTGCTGAGAATCTTAACTCCGTGCCCTGCGCAAACATCTTGAGCCGCTTATAGCCGGCCCCCATTTCCCCAGGTTTTGTTAAGTACTCGACTCAATTCCTCACATGCACCATGTAGACACAAGACGATGCTCGCCAGAATCCCGAACAAGCGAGCAATCGCTTTGTGCTCTCGCATCATCTCCAGGCCAGGGCCATTGAGATCCCAGAAGAGGTGGAACTCGCCTCAAGCTGTAGTCCAGCAACCATGGTCCGACTCGTATGTTTGATCCCCTTCCACTTGGTTCTCTTCATGGCTAGAAAATTAACATGAGCCACAGTCTGCAGTTCCCTGGCGCCATCCACTCCAAATTCACTACCTCCCTCCAATTCGCCTCCACCGATCCCAAAGATGCCATGCCTACCTTCAGAATCATGGACGCTGAAGGGCACATCGTCGATTCCTCGCGCGCTCCAATAGACATCACCCCCGAAGAGGTCACAAAGATGTATCTCGATATGCTCACAGTGTCCATAATGGATCCGATAATGTTACAAGCCCAACGCCAGGGTCGCCTAAGCTTCTACATGAATTCGTCGGGCGAAGAGGGAATAGGAGTAGGAAGTGCCTCTGCACTCTCGGCCCAAGACACAATCTTTCTCCAGTACCGCGAAACAGGCGTGTTCCAATACCGCGGTTTCAGACTGGAGGAATTCATGAACCAACTCTTCGCCAATGCAAAAGATTACGGCAATGGCCGAAACATGCCCGTCCACTACGGATCCAGAGATCTCAATATCCATACCATTTCCTCGCCACTAGCGACGCAACTACCACAGGCTTCGGGCGCCGCTTACGCCCTCAAGCTCCAGCATTTACAGAACCCTTCCACGGTGCCAAAGAAAGTGGTGGCATGTTTCTTTGGTGACGGAGCAGCATCGGAAGGTGATTTCCACGCAGCTCTGAACATCGCCGCGACAAGATCATGTCCCGTCATCTTCCTGTGCCGAAATAATGGATACGCAATCAGCACGCCCACGCTTGAACAATACCGCGGTGACGGCATCGCCTCGAGAGGCGTAGGCTATGGCATCGATACAATCCGCGTGGATGGCAACGATATTTTCGCCGTCAGAGAAGCCACGCTGAAAGCAAGAGAACTGGCATTGACAGGGGAAATGCGACCCGTTCTTATTGAGGCGATGTCTTACCGCGTCGCTCACCACTCCACCTCGGACGATAGCACCAAATACCGCTCCGGCCATGAAATAGAGACGTGGCGGAGGCGAGATAATCCCATTACGCGACTGCGGAAATGGATGGAGCGACAAGGGCTGTGGGATGAGGCTAGAGAAAAGGAGGCGCAGACTAGGATCAAGAAGGAGGTCTTGAAGGCGTTCAATGACGCTGAGAGGGAGAAGAAACCCAGGCTGGGTAACCTTTTCGAAGATGTTTATGAGGAACTCACTGAAGAGCAAAGAGAACAGATGGCGCTGTTGAGGAAAACTATTGAATTGTATCCTGAGGAATATGATGTTGAACAATTTGAGGGTGGTTTGGGTGGGTTGGATAAGAGGTAGCACGCATTCTATGTGGAACATGAAATTACTGAATTTAAACACTCGAAATTCCCGGTTCCGTTTTTGGTGAGACGATGATCGTGCTGCATCTCCTTCTACCGCGCGAGTTGTGCTAGGATCTAAGGTACACGGCTTCGCATGAATGTTAAGAGCATATATCCATCCACAAACTGGAAAAATCCAAAAAATCTCGAACATAACATGGATTCCATCCCATCCCATCCCATCCCATCCCATCACATCAAGAGCGAACTAGTGTATTTGTTCTCTTTAAAAAGGATGTTATAGACAATGTCACGTTGTATTTTTGCTCGCTTATCAGCATCTCTTCCTCCACGTAGCACAGGAAGAGAGTAAGGAAGGGGCAGAGCATATGTAAAGGTATCACATCCCAATTTCTCTATTCACCCCTTCCTCGCCTCTCAATCCAAAAAATCTAGATGCTTCGGAACGAGCACCTTGCAATCTGTTCTCGCTCAACCCGCGTGACCCCTGAATACAAACTGAGGTCGCGATGAGTACCGGCGCACAACCATTTATCAAATCACGATCCCATCCAGCGCCCGAACCCATCAACCCCATGCGCCGGAGAGTGAAGTGAAATACCGAAAACGGATCTGGATATATGTGAAATGCCGTCCTTTTACGCCATTGAAACCCCATGAGTAAAGCGGAGTTGATAGCGAGAAAGCGGTCAGGTATAGAAATGCGTGTCCAACCGAAGCGCCGTGTATCCAACGACAACATATCGAGGACAAAATCGCCAGAACCATAGGAGAGCCCATGGAAGTGAAAAGGCGCATGCGGAGAAACAGAACGTGTATGCGGGCAAAAAGCCGCCGCCAGAGAAACGGCGAAATGCAAAAAGCTGAAGGATGCGCTGACCAGAACCTATTCTCGCCTGCGCCATGGTAAAGTTCACCATTGATCATTCATCAGCTCCCCTCAGCCTCTTCTCCTCTCGCTGCTGGAGCCACTTGCTCCTCCACCTCTTCCATCCTCAATGCTCCGTCTCGAAGCGCTCCCGAGTTCTGACAAGTGAAAGATCAGCTCGTCTTCTTCGCCACCATGAGCTGACATCCGTGAGCCAGCACTGTACCTTGAGCCTCGCTCAGAGAAACTGGGACTACCTCTGCGACCGCGGTGCAGGCTACGTCGGAACGACGACACTGGATCGACCGAACTTGAAGGTCTGGAGAACTCTTCCCGTGACTCTGGGCGACTCTCGGGGAATGGATAGGCTTGCAAGCTGGCGGCTTCAGGACCCGGTGAGCGATCATCTTCAACGGCCGCGTCACCAGTGCCCTCCGTCACTCGGAGCAGCTCGCTCATGCTCAATTCAGTCCTATCCTCAGCAGGGAGACTAGCGCTGCGGATTCCGTAGAGATCAGGCTCATCTTGCAAAGCGCGTTGTTGCTGCTGTTGACTGACTGAGCTTGATCGGCGCACATAAGGCCAGGCTCGAGGCGAAGTCGGAATGTCCACCGGATTCGTCCCTCTGCCTCTGCTCGTGGTGTCACTCGAATCTTCTTCACGAGTGGTCTCCACAATTTCGCGTCTTCGATTACTTCGACTTCTCCGTGGCTCGGTATAGTCGGTGTTGTAATCGATCGTGAGGTTGTCGCTCAGTCGAGACGGTATGGCAGGGGTATGTGGTGTATGTGGCGAAATTGGCTTGCCAGGCGAAGATGAAGTTGAGACGGAGGTCCCATGGACCATGGGTGGAACACTTGACAATTGTCGGCTCGATGAACTCGAGGATCGATGCAACAGTAAGGAGGACGAGACTGAGTCAGAAAGAACAGCATGTGACTCTTTCATGCCACGAAATTTAGAAAGAGCGGCAGTGGTCCTGCGCATGGTAGCGTCACGAGTCGCATCATCGTCGCGGTTGAAGCTCTTCAGGTCTTTCTTCTGCTCGAGCAGTGCGATAAAGTCTTTGAGGTTGTCATCGTCAGTGGGTGCCATGGACCCAGAGCTACCACCTTGACCGTCGTTGATCACATCGGAATCAGGCTGTGCCGACGAAGAAGCACTTTGCTTTCCACTACTGTTCTGATCTTCATCACCCTTGCTGCCTGTCGATGAGAATCGGGTCCTGCGATGGCTAAAACTGCTACTGTAACGGTTGATGGGAGCTGGTTTAGGTGAAGACGAAGTTGACGACGCGATGGCTGTTTCATTAGGAATATTGGGCGTTCGAAGCGCTTGTTGAGGAAGCGTGGTCAGCGAGTTGCGGTTTCTCGCCTGAGCTAAGGGATTGACACCTGACGTTGTTCTGCCGACAGAGCTTCCTGGAGATGGAGGTACATTTAGAGAGGGTGAGGATGCCAGCGAGCCTGCTTTGAACGGCTGGAAAGAGACAGATGGTCGACGTGGATTTGATTGTGCTGTTTCAGCGCGCAGCGATGAGCGCGACCCCTGTGATCGGTGGTTTGGTGGTATTCTTTGTGGTGGTGTGTCAGCAGACGAATTCGAATTGTCGTCCCTCACTGCCCGCAAAGCGGACAAAGGACTTGAACCAAGGGCGTGTCCATTCCTGTGAAACGTAGAAAGACTGCCGTAAGCTTGGCCTTGTTCTCTCACCTGTTCGGAGTAGTCTCTCCTCGCGTTGGGCACTGAGCTTGGAATAACGAGCGGTTCCGTTTGTCGACCGGCCAACGAGGGACGGAAGTAGTGGTCATCAAGGCCCATGAAATGCGAGCTTAACAGCGACTCTGAATCATCCACCCGAAATTCACATCTGGTACGATAGGTGACGGCGCAATTGAGAGTGCCTGCAGAGCACTGCAATGGCTCGAATGAATAATGTTCCGTAGCACGCTCATCACCAGGCAAGAAGGATACTGCCAATGTGTCTCGCCTTGGCGTTCTGAACTCCCCAGAAGATATCCGGTACTTGGGTCTCAAGACTGGTTGGTTGGCGGGCTGTCGTGCTATCCGTCTGGTGTACCTGAATGATGGCAGCGTACGTCCATACGTGAACAATGATCGGAATGTAGGAATTCCACGCTTGTAAACTGTTGCCAGTTGATCAGCGCGCATCACGCTATCGCTTGGAGATCCGTCAAGACGAATTTCCCATCTCTCTAGTATCACTTGTGTAGCTCGTTCCAAGTTCTTTGGTGGTCTTATGCCAGAAGCATTTGAAGGATTGAGCGTCTCAGCTACATTCCATCGCTTTCCATCGTCATCAACAATGACAAGACTCTGACTGTGTCCTAGATCAGCCAGGTCCAAGTATATTTCAATGACCAATGGCGGCGGTCTCTCTTTCTCCACATCTGCTTCCTTCCATAATCTTGTAGCTTGGCCAAGCTCGTCGGAATCATCGAGCACTAGATTGAACTGCGTGGAGTGTTAGAGCAAATTCAGCGTAGAATGATCAGGAGTCATTGAAGCTGCACTTCAAGAGCAAGAGTATACATACCCATTTGTTTTGACGAATGTCTCCATTTCGAGTAAATGCTTGCGGGAGCGTTACTCGAGATCCAACGATGGTCAGGGCGCCTTTGACAAAGAATTGCTGCAGAACCAGAGTTAGCCAGAGTCTTCATCGAGCAGAGCCAGATGCATCTGCCGTACTTGTATGATTTGGTTGAGCTTCTTGGTATAATCTGAGTCCTTGGATTCCTGCTCATCATAGCCTTGAAGATCCATCGACGTGCTTCCGCTGTCCGGTGCGCTCCTGTCATAGGATATATTGGTGTCGTAGCTTCGCCTGCGCTCTGATCGATCGTCCCGATCCCTGTCGTTGTTCGATCTGAGAGGGTTGGTTCGTGGAGAGGCTGCTGAGCCCGCGGCTCGTACTGAAGGCCGTGGTGGATACATGGTTGGGCGGTGTCTTCAAGGGATGGCCCAGATGGTACCTGAGGCGTGCCTGGGACCGGCAAGCACCAGGACTGGGTGTGGTGTAGATACCTTAGATGGGGTGTGAAATGGTATTATGGGATTCTGGGATCCATCACGGTTATGCGGCGAGAGTCCGATACTCGAGTCTTTTGTCCAATTCACAGTGTTCCCTCTCATGCAAGATATGCTGCTGCCTCTGTGCCGTGATGGAGTCAGGCAGCCATGGTCTATTGAGCTTGCGGTGATGAGGTTTCGCAGCAGGCGCAGGCGTTGATCAGGTTCCAGAGATCGGAGTTTATGCGTGGAGATAGATAAGGGTAGCGATTCGCCGCGGGAGGGAGAGCGTGCCCAGGTAGTACACGAGACCAAAGGCTCCAGCCGAGCTATCGATTGGACAAGCTCTTTGGGTGTGACTGGTCGTCGGGGACGGGATGTCTGAGCCGTGGTCGATGGCGATGGCTCAGAAGTTTACCTGTCTTGCAGCGAAAACCGGCCTCGAATCCCTCGATCACGTCTACGTACACCTCCAAGATACTTATCCTGCTCGAGTCATAATGCATACTATGTATACATCTGCCATGTGACTTGGAGCGACATCAGACCCTGGTCCTGGTCTGTCCTACGTGTGAGTACTACTGTATGTACTTGGATCAGGAGCCATCACTTAGGCCACTTCACCATGACGCAAAAGCACGAGGGTATGAGGAAGATGCATTGTCCCTATCAGTCTATATATCGTTCATCTAAGGGCTTGAGCGCAAAAGATCCGGTTTTCAGCTGCGATTCCTTCTCTGTGATTGGACAACGCTTGACCAGCTCCGTCAGGCACTTTGCAGCATGTCAGCCTCACTCTGTGCGCAGCGATGAACCGTCGAGAGCATAGCCTTGTGGACTTTGCTGTGAACATGCCTCGATGTCGTTTGCCATCGTGTTGTTGGGATGGATTCATTGCCTCGTCCTTATCTGCCTTCAAGGTGTCCGAAGAGGGGTAGCAATCTCGCCTGAAGGCTTTCTTCGCGCCTTAGGAAGTTAGGAGTGGTTGTCCGGCCACGGCAAGGCGTGGTCCATTGGACCATTCGGCTACCGCGGTGTCTTCCCCTTGTTCCGCTGCGAGTTGGTTGATACGAGGGCAAACCTTTGCTCCTTTTGTTGATATGCTTCCCCAATAACGATGACTCTTTGCACGCTCAATGGACCAAATCCACGTCCCGATCCCAACCACTCTCTCGTTCCGTCCACGGTGCCAGCGAAACCTTACTCCAGGGGCCAAGCCTATCACCAGGCCAGGATGGCCACTACGTCAGTGTATTGTCTCGGGGAGCGTCTCCCACAACCCGACCGATCATGCTGCGGCCTCAGTGGTGGTGCTAGGTCGAAGACAGATGCTGTCAGGGATTCCTCTTGGTTGAACTTGGGAGGCTGGTGAGGATGTTAGAAATCTACGACGTTGAAGCTCTTTCATATTGCCGAATAGATATCGCGACAGGGGTTTGAGTGAAGACGCACGCGGAAACTTCTCCATCACATCCTCTATCGTAGGCTAATTATATAGACTGATTTGAGTGCATTTGAGATACGATAGGGGTAATTTCTGTCACGGGACGTCGGCAGGAATGTCTCGAAGCTAATGAACCCCATCCCGATTCCAGCCGTTCCAGAGGTTTTGTCGGAATGGCGCGAGCAAAGTGGATCTTTTCGTATCATCCTCGGCGGTATAGGAAAAAGTCAAGCTGTACCGTATCTCACATCACGACTCTGATCACCCCTTTTCCTCCTTGCTCTGGTAGACGTTATACTTTGCGGGCTTCAAGATAGGTTCTTTCACAGTTTCTTCAAGTCCGTCCCAACCAGTCCTATTCTCTAGTCACTTTCTATTCATTCTCACGAGTCTTACAGTGATGAATTTTAGCCTACCATCAACTTTTTGAATAGGAAAGCTTCTTTCCAACAATGCGAAGTACCATCTGCAGCCTTCAGCGCTAAGTACGGGCACTAGATTCTGATGTCTCCTTAGGAATCCGCAAGGGGCAACTGGGCCATATCCGTAGACGGTCGAGACTCGAGAGCAGCACTCATACGCACCCGTGATTGGTCTCCTGACCCTTGAGCAGATATGTCTCTCTTCTTCAGCCTCAATGTCGACTCGTCTCCTGAGATCCACCATTCCACGAGGAGTCTAGGATGGCATGGATAATTGAAGTATTTCGACCGTTAAATCGCGTCAGTATCGCGGATCTCCAAGCATTCACCGGTAGAGGATCTGGGAGTACCCGTAGCTGTGAGATAGTCGTCCTCACTTGTGACTTCTTTCTCTCCAACTGTGCGGCTAGATCACCTTCCTCTACCTTCACTTCTATTGATTGCACGCCGTTCCTTGTCTTCTTCTTCTCTGCGCATTCAGAATGTTGCATCTCTCGCAGCGCTGGCAGTATGCCGTCATTGGTACCATGATCTTTTCTGCCATCTTTCTTTTCTCGAATTCCTTGCTTGAACAGCCCTACATACCCTCAATGAGCTCAAAAGAGAAAGCAGGGGACGTCCCTTCTCCATCCTGGCTGATAGCCACAATGTCTGCTGCACAAAGCGTTCAGCGTAGAGCAATAATTCGTAGTACTTGGCAAGCACTGTATAAAAACGAAACAATATTCAGAACCCGCTTCGTCCTTTCCAATCCGGGTGAACTATGGGCTCCTGTCATCGCAGTGGAGAACGCGACGCATGGCGACATCATCCTACTCCCACACCTCAAGGAAGATGCGCACACTGCAAATACAGTGAAGTCAATTGAATTCCTCAAATATCTCACCTCCAACAGCACGTCCTACGACTTCGTCACTAAGTTAGACGACGATTCCTACCTCGACGCCCACAACTTTTGGAAAAATTACCTTGAGCCCCGCATCGCCTTTGACGCAAACAAAAGTCCCGCAGAATCCTCAGCGCTCAAACGCACAATCATAGCACGTACCCTCCGCCGCTCAACCTGGACATATCCCGGTGGCCAGTTCTACACCATGACATGGGATATGGTCAGTCTCCTTGCCCAACTGCACGACGAACACCCTATCAACGATGAGCATGAAGATGTACTCATCGGGAGACTATTACATGAGGCCGGACTGAAATGGCAACATGCCGATCTACCAAATGAAGTCGCTTTCGATTATGAAGAGAAAGACCTGCGTGGGGATGGTACGGCCTTTGCAAAAGCTGACGCGGACCTGAAAGGATGGAGACATGCGATTGGGAGGGGGAGTGTAAATCCGCATAAGATGAAGGAGGATGAGGAATATCTCAGAGTCGCCGCTTGCTTTGATGAGGAGGGTGTGATTATGAATTCTACAACGAGGTGAGGGAAGGAGACGGAAACCTTCGGCATCTTGGACGCATGTTCGAATTGGACCAATGGGAGGCTGGAATTCGATTCGAGTAAGGGCAGATATGATCAGGCTGGAACTTGAATACGACGCAACTGCTAAGAGTGATGGATTGCATCCCCGACAAGGTCCACGGAAACATTGGCTAGACCCGATATAAGCGCTGCAGGCAAAAGAAGTTGTTCATTGAATCTTCTGTGTGGCAAGCAAGACCTCAGATAACTAGCCTTCACCAGCACTGTTGGCCGAGCGTGTGTGTGTGTCTGTCTCACACACACACACAAACAGAGAGAGAGAGAGAGAGAGAGAGAGAGAGAGAGAGAGAGAGAGAGAGAGAAGACTCAATCACCCACCAATCTTCTTTCAAGAACACAAGGTGTTCAATGATTTGGTGCAGCCTTATCGATTGGGCGTTGTTTTTGTTTACACACCTAGCCAACGATTCTCACTCGAACTCGTTCACTCCACAACAACACCAAAGACAAACAGCAAATACTTATCCACGTAAGTTGTCACAACCTCACAATCAGCAATTCGAACCAAGTCTGATTTGAGAACAAGCAGTATGGCAAACCAGTCCAAAGAGCGTCCGGTGGAGACGTCTCTGAGCGAGAAATCCAGCCCACGCAAACAACAGCAGTCACGTCCATCGATTGATCAACATCAAGTTCTCACCACAACGTTCCTCTCTCTTCCACGCGAGATTCGCCAGAAAATCCTCGTCCAAACATTTGACAGCACAGCCCACCGCATCCGCTACCCAATCGTCCCTGGAGGCCCCATCACTCATAGCGAATTCGAGAAGCTCAAGCAACAGGAGAAGAAGTTCGGTGTCCGTCGTATGTGGATCG
Organism: Venturia effusa; assembly: GCA_007735645.1. Lineage (NCBI taxonomy): Eukaryota > Fungi > Ascomycota > Dothideomycetes > Venturiales > Venturiaceae > Venturia > Venturia effusa. The sequence continues at coordinate 465,359 of CP042191.1, read as the reverse complement.
AGGGCGAGCGGAAGAAGATCAAGACATTGGCAAGCTCTCTCGCGTCTCTTCATCCAGTCATTGAAGAAGACATGTCATTTGTCCTGGTGGGCTGGGAGAAGCAGGTAGAAGGTCGACTGGAAGATTTGGAGGACATGCAAAAACAGTTCCAGGATGATTTGAAGCATGTCGTGAAGGTTGCAGACCCAATTCCGGCTCAGGCTCAGGCTCCGGCTCCGGCTCAGGCTCAGGCTCAGGCTCAGGTTCCGGGTTTATCTAAGGTCGTACGCGAGAGATCACCAGAGCCATACAAGCGTGTCTATCACGACAATTCGGTCTCTCCAAGCCCTGCGCCACGCATTAGAGTCGCCAAGAGTGGCTTACTTGGATAGTAACGTGGATGGGCATGTAGAAGGCAGCGATGGAGTGGCTGATCATATTGGGAATGGACCTTTTTCTCTTAGCATTGAGACCATTGTTGAGAGAATGTCCTCCCAGCCTTTAGATCAAGATCGCTAAATACATCCTAATCCACACTTGTTGACCTGTAGCTATCACAATCCTGTGCACAGAAAGACCTTTGATTCGCTGTGTTGTTGATTATCTCCACTCGGCAACCTCGCGGGTGACAAGATTAGTGGGCCGATGTAAGCAGTTTTCCTCACCCAAAGTTAACCTAATCGTACGAAAGATGGAAACCTTCTCAACGAGAAAAGGGAAAAAATCTAAATTGATGGTTCGGTAGTCTTATACCTTAAGAAGACTTTGCCTTAATTGTAGAGTTATTTATCTCGTCGTTATTGAGATGTTGTGACTCAAAGTCGTTCATTTTGATGGGGATCGAGGGCCTCTTGAATGGACCTGCTAATCTTGTCACCCGCGGGCCGCAGGGCAGGTCCAGTGGAGGTAACCTCAAGTCACCCGCACCTGACACGATCTTATCGATATGAGCATTCTACCTAGGCAAACCCCAAACGTTCTCCATCATTTGCACACAGACATCCGCCAGCTTTCAATCTCATAGTAAGTCTCCATCTCTACGTTGATATAACAATGAACTGACCGTCGGCTTGCCAGGAGAATCCAATGGCGAGCCTCCGTCATCAGCAGCAGCCTGAAAAGGCTTGTTCAATCAAGAAAGACGGAAAAAACCCATCATTCTCAAAACAGTCAATTCTTAAGCCGACAGATCGATCACCGACGACATTCCTGGACCTCCCACGTGAAATCCGACAGATGATCATCGCATTGAGCTATGGCAGAGTCTACGCTTATCACGTACGCGTACCTGAAATCCCAAAGCCCGCTCCCAATGTGGACATCAATGGTGCCAAGCGGATGAGAAAGCGACATCTTGAACGACGGCTAGTGACTGCTGCTGCAGATCTCAAGAGGGCCGAAAATTGGACGTGCTTACTGATGGGCGTACATTCTTCACTCCAAGATGAAATCGAATACGTCCATGAACAGCAAACCAAAGTTCTGAATGAGGATGTCGAGGAATGGAAGGCTGAGCACAACAATATTAGTTAGTCACCATTGTCCCTTCAAATCGTTGATTGGAGAGCCTAGGAGATCTGAGTCTAATGGATGGCTTGTTTTCCTGGTCCGACTAAACTTTTCTGACATTTCGAGCCAGGGGGATAAGTGACGCACTATAAGCGACGGTCTACCCCAGAACGATGAACACACTTTGGCCGGCAGAACACTTGGAAGAAGATTCGTAGAGGATAGGCGACAGGCGGTTTACAGCCTGCGACTTTCGGCCTTCAGCTATCAACAACATGGCTTCGCTAAATAAGTAGCATGGTCCGCTCAGAGTCTTGCTGTCAGAAGTGCCGGGTTTCAGCTGCTGCTCTGCTTCCTAGATGAGGTAGAAAAGGTTGCTCTATTCAGCAGCCCTTTGCCCCGAGAAATCAGAAAAACTAGTTGAATTCTTAATACCCACTGTTTCCAATTTGATATCGACGAATTTCCGACCAAGTTCTCATGATAGCCATCATCGCCAACGATGACTATGTTCGGACGAGATTGGCGATTGCATCACTCACACAAATAGGGATCATCACATGCATGATCCAATGGTGAGAGACGAGTTCCAGTAGAACCGCTGTGGTCAAAGTCCAAGCAAAGTTGAAGTCTCATCTCATCGACGAGAAAATCCGCAGCCAATGAAACCATCTCTCCGTTGCAGTACTCGAAAGATTGCTAAGACTGTGCAATCAATAGCGCGTGTCTGACCAAGGGGCATAGTATCAGACCTAGTCTTCCGTTGCTTTGTGTTCGAGGTTTGAGGAGATTATCCAGCCTGGCGGACGAGGCTGAGCACGTGATTGGCTCCTGAAACAAATCAGATGGAACTCATACTAATTATGTAGACATGCAGGATGGCGGAACTGGACGCGCAAAACATGGTCGTCTGGCGCGTCGGACAGTCTTTTGTAATGGGTGACTTGATTGCTACAGCCTCGAGAACTTCGCCAGAATATTTTCTTCCAGTGTTACGACACTGGGCAGAATGATTGGATGATGCCAGTGATAGTCTTGCAGAAGTTTGAGAATAGCACACACTCAGTACCCCGAGGTACTCTAGGCGGCCACAGTGATAACGAAGCTTATTATGAGCGCGATATCAATGACATTCAGTAGGCCAATCAAGTAGCCGGTAAGGGTCACATGAATAGTCCCGACCTATCAGCCATCTTCGATGGTCTCCTGACCAACAAGAGTGTTATCTGTAAAGCGCGCTAAAAAAAATTAGAACTTACTCCAGCTCTTATCATTCTTACGGACCATTCTACCGACTTCACAACCATCACCATCAACTCCCCACGTTTGAATCAAGACCGTGCAGGTAAGTAGTCTGCCACTTACATTTCTTTGAACACCAGCTCATTGTTCACAATAGTTGCCACAATGGCTCCGGTCACCCGTCGACAGAGGCAGATTGCGATCAAGCGCCAATACATCAAAGCAAAAGCACCGACAACTTTCCTGTCTCTCCCTAGAGAGCTCCGCCAGCGTATCCTTTTCCAAAGCCTACCCTACAGTATTCAGCTCGAATACTACTACTATCGCCTTAGATCCGAACATTACTTCGACAAGTTGCATAGATCTGTGAGACAGGAGTATGAAGATCATTGTGGCAAACACGCCAGAAATTTATGCAAAGCGGATCCGTCCGGTTGTGTTGCCGAAGAGGTAGGCTATGTCAAAGATAAGTGGGAGGAGGAGGGAGACAAGGTTCTCGAGGCAAGCACAATGGAGAAGAGACATGTCTTTGTGAGCTCGAAGTAAACAGGAAGTCCATCTTGCCGGGGTATCTGACTGGGTGGTGGGCGAAGGTGATGAAAAACGAGTCCTGAATGCAGTTGTGTTGGCGTGATTTGCTGCAACAACAGATAAATATCGGCAAAAGGAAGCGGGTGTAATATCTCAAAACTTTGTCTTAACACTGATCAATTTTACACTCAATTCGCATAATTCAATTCTCCATCAACGCAATTCCCTTGAGTGAGAAAGCAAACACTACGCGCGTCCAACAGCCTCGCAAACACTGCATTACCGTCCGTGACATTCAAACCAAAACAAACCCCCCACCAAAACCCTCCATCCACGAAGCCAAAAAATCGCAAAAAGATCACTACACAACCTGGTGGGTGTGTAGCTACGTAAATCCCCGGACGGATTTAGCTTCGAATCGATCGATTGGTGGTGGTATACGGTGGTCGGTCGGCGGCTGACGGGGTTCGAACTCTCTCCCTCCCTCTCTCTCTCTCTGCCATATCCTCCACATATATGAATTTGACCCGACGTAGACCAGACTACGATGCCCTTCATATGACATAGGCTCGAGGGTTTTGATATATATGTTGACCATTAACCTTATCTTCCAAGCTAGCCGAGACAGCACGAGAGGTATGCCCTTTTTGCAGGCACGGATATTGATAAAGATTAAACTCACGTAGTCTTCCATAATAATATGGCAGGCAAACGAAAGCGGAACCAGAACATGAACGCCCGCTCTCGAAACAAACGACCAAAACCGAGCCGATCTACACGAATCAAACCCAGCGTCGGAGGACCAACATCATTTCTCTCCCTCCCTCGCGAAATACGCCAGCAAATCCTCAACCAAGCCCACGATATCGGACTCTACGTCGAAGAGGTAGAAATCCAAACCATGTACCGATGGACCGTCGCCTGCGACAATAACAAAGCGTGGTTGGAAGCACGCGACAAGATGTTCGAGAGAGCTGCGGAACTGAACAATGTGGATCCTTCTGGCTTGATCGAGGAGGATATGGGATATGTGCTCGGGAAATGGAGGGTGGAATTGGCGATGCTTTTTGAGGATAGTGAGAATGGGAGGAGGTATCTTCTTCCGCGACGTGTGGCTGAGAAGGAGAACTGATCTTGAGCTCCTGATTCTTCTTCTAATGGTGTCTCAGACATTCTTATCCTAAGAGGAGCGTGTTAGATACACTTCTAGATCCTTTGCAAGCGGAGGCTGGAAAGTCAGCAATGAGGTGCAATCAGGATCCCACGCTTGATCGTCAGAAAAGATGACACAAACAAATCAATACCTACTCCTCTCGATTCCACGACTTTCTTCTGAATACCAACAATGATTTTCGGTCACCTGAACAACAAAAACTTCAGAAAATCCTATTCGAATTAGTCTCCTCATACTACGACTAGTCAAACACGCGTCCACAAACCTTTCCTTCTTCATTAATCAACCTCGAAGACTGTCTTCCACCAGTAAGCTTCATCCCACGAAGACAAATACATAGAGAATATACTGACAGCTCCCTTTTCAAGACCATGGCGCCCGCCAAGCCCAGTACCCGAAAAACGCGCCGATACTTCGACATTCCTCAGTCCAGCCAACGCGGCAAGTCAGCCCTTACCAAAAGCAGCCTCTGGGTCAAATCGACCGCCTCCAAATCGGTCAAAGAAACCCTTCCACCTCACGCCGGCGAGAAAACCACCTTCCTCTCCCTTCCACGCGAGATACGTCAGAAGATTCTTTACATGTCTTGCAGCTTGGAACTTCGCGTCTTGGAAAGCTCCAGCCACTACTACTTCACTAACTTCTACAATCACAAATCAGAGGTCCTTCGCATGAGCCTTTGGAAAACAACTGTTGCCAATATGCATGAGAAGCTTCGAGACGACTTCGAATATGTGTATAGAACGTGGATGGATGAGGTCGACGCTCTTTTGAAGGAGTGCAAGGACGGATCGAAGCGATTGGTTCTGTCAGATAGAGGTCGTTATGAGCTCGAGTTTCCTCATATCGGAGACGCGGCGACGGCCTAGCCTTGGTCAAGGGGTACTGGATTCGCGCGGTGATGTTTCTCTGTAGTCCGAGTGGAGTTTTACCTGAATAGTTACCGTGTAGAGAAGCTATGAGACGGGCAGACTCATTCGAACGAGCAATAAAGAACGAAGCACGCGAAGACGATCAAACCACCAAAGCCTACAAATCCAAAATAAATCACCTACAACCTTCCTCCGCATCCCGCACAAACTCAGTCATAAGATCTCCTACCAGAGCTGAACTTTGCATCTCGGCCCACACCACGTGCTACATGGACCTATCTTATTTGACAGAGGTGCCCGAAAAACTTTCGACGACCACAGTATACGTCGTTGTCAGGACGGGAGAAACGAAATACGCAGATGAGAATACTTCTCGGAACGAGTGCTTCGCGATATCCGAGAGGATGTGGATTATGTGCGCAGGCAACGTGAGAGGGACGCTGGCTATGATGGTATATATATAGACAGTGCTGAGGGCAGGATGTAGCTCAAACATGACCTTTGTGGTTAGGTATAGCAAGCTTTGATGTATTCGGACTATTGACGTTAGCGTGATACCAGAACCTGTAGTCGTCTTACATTTGCAAAAGGCGACCACATTACGGAGCATTGAGCGGCCTTTTGACTTTTCTGCGTTTGCTCTGCGTTTCCTGTGATGTGTAAGATCAACATAAATATCAGCAGCACCGATTGAACCCGGAGATCTCGCAGATCACTACAGCGGCTAAGCGTTCGATTCAATTAGCGAATCTAACCTCCGTGAGGGACTTTCAGGAAAGAGTTGATAGGTTATTCCTACCTCCGAGTTGCCTTTGAAACGTTGACAGGCGTGTATTCACGTGAATTTTATTCGCGAAAACCGAGTATCCAACCATACTTCGTCATACGATTGCTGGCGGGGACATCCTGGTTAGAAATGCGGGCCAGCCTTGCCAACAGATACATAAAGTCGGCCTCGCTCTTATTGCCCAACAAAAACTTCACCGAATCCTGAAAACACAATTGAGGACTTCCGACAGCTCTTTTAGAACCAAAAACCCGGTTTCACAGAACAATTCCAGCATGGCATTCGAGGTGTCTCCTCCCGTAAAGAACGAGTCTCCGACGACACGTACAGCAGAGATGGCTAGAAGCACGACAATACCTCGTCAAAATTGAAAACATCCTTCCTCGACTTACCACGCGAGCTTCGTCAACAGATTCTTTCACAAAGCTACCCTTTCACGCTCATCGTCAAACCTCCCGTCGACACAAATGTCTCTCAATCCCGGACTCTCACGGACCATCGTAATAAGAGGAAGTGCGACCAAATCAAAGCCTCTTTGGCTCGCTGGCATGATGGCTTGAGCTCGGTCGACCCGCTCGTAAAGAGTGACGTAGGTTGGGTGCATCAGAAGTGGGCCGAAGGAGTGGATCAGGTTTATCGTGATTGCGAGGGTGGACGGAGATCGCTTTTCATTGTATATTGGACTTTCTGATAAGGGCGGGCCAGCAGATCTGGCATGTTTCTGCGAAAGAATTGAGATAGATACGGGTCTCGGTCCATATTCGACGACATATACTGGTCGCGTCATCCAGTAGATTCAATTGGTATTGTTTTCATAAGAAATGGTCGCGGCGAAAAATATCCGGCATGAAACCCGTTTCAGAATTTGTGTTGTACCCAAGAAAGTTGAACCTCGCTTCGAGGAACACGAAGGGGAGTGATGTCCGTGCAGAGTCCTCCGGCGAGAATTGATGATTCCCATGCCAAGTCTCTCGAATCCGGTTTCCTCTCCGCATACGGCTACAGCGATCTCAGAAAATTCGAGCTTGGTGTTGCTATTTAAAGCATGGAAGGGCGAGCTGAAGGGTGTTATTCCATTGCAATAGGATGAAGAACTGCCGAGATTATTCCGTGCACAATACATCTCTTGTTTAGCCTACCACTCGTGCCTTGACCAGATGCATGTGAGTTGATGACCAGGAAACATTGTCCAAGGGAGAAGAGCAGCTCTAACCTCGTGTCTTGTCCTCCCACATTCTCTCCCTTTTGGATCCTTCTCTCGTGATTGTACTAAATTTGTCACGAAGATGAATCCCGTATCTAGGGGACGAGGCTCGGGTCGATCGAAGGAGGGTACGAGTCGTCTCCGGCGAAAGGTGGATGTTTACAATGAGTTTCTGGGGCATTGATTGATGACGGATTCCAAAAAGGACGGGTGGGTAGGCTTGGGAGGACACTTGAAGCTGGAGGCCGGGTCGCGAGGTCAATTGCAGAGCATTACGATGTGCAAGCAATCTTGTCGTCGTTTCCATTGAGGTTGAGGCGATTGTCTTATGTAAGCAGTCAGCCCGCCCCCGGGCCCAGCCACAACGCTGTGTGCAGGTGCTCAAGGAACAAACAACAGGTCACATCTTCGAGCTCTCCCAACAACATCAGTCCTGGTATGGCTTCGAACCCCGCACTCAAGACAAGGATTTTGCCTTCCTATCAATGGAAAAATGTTGAAAGTTCCAAGCACAGTGACTCGAGCGCCTGTGAACGATTGCGACGAGTGCTATTGAAAAGTACAGCCGCTGGTTTTGAGCTGGACATAGTCGATACGAGTCCTGTATCGCCAGAGCAGACTCGGAATAGAACATGTGCTTGTAGCCATCAGAAAGGCTGCAGCCGAGCCACCAAACTGTGCTGGGAAATTGAAAGGAAATTAGTCCTGCATGTCAATGCTCATCTAGTAGGATGAATCAATAAAGACTGATAGCACCGGTGAGCCAGCCAATTATATGAGCTCGACATCGCTGACTTTCGTAGAAAACCAATATATGGCTAGCCGGAGTCTGTCGTATTTCCAGTGGAAAATTCAGAACTGATTGTAACACCCAATCACATCAGCAGAGTCACATGATCTTGCCTGATCATTTCGATCTGCCATCCTGGGTTCTGAGTCAAACTACCACGTCACCTCCAATTGAGTGCTGATCGACCTCCCAAAAAACCCAGAAGGTGCATATCGAAGCTCTATTGCTTTCTGCCAAACGCAAGCGATCCACAACGCAGCCAGATGAGGAATTCGCCCGAAAGATTTCTCGCGACGAACTTCCGCCAGTCACAGGCCAAAGAGAGAAATAAAGAAAAGAATCATGGCGTTCCTGAGGGTTCCTCCCCGGAATTGGCAAAGAACCCTCTCCCTGTCGTGCGATCCGGCTTGGTGTCCTATAAAGAAATATATACGTAATTAGTTCGTGTACTCCTTGCGATCAACACATAAAGCAAGGTCGAGTTGATCGCAGTAACATAAGTTCTGGACGAGCTGCTCTATACCGACAAATGACGGTCAGGTGGAGCAATTCCATGGCAAACAATGATATTTGCCATCATTTGAGGATACCAATCATCGAGGCAAACAAGCCGGGGTTCCCAGATCGATTTCGAAACATGAAAGCTTGCAAATGGATACTGCGGACTGTTCATTCAGACTTGATCAAAAATGCCTAGTATGTGAGTGGAGATAGAGGGCTGCCTTGGGAAAGAGCTTGGTGAAGGAGAAAGGTGGTCTAGGAAAGAGAAACCTGAAGTGGAAGATATGTAGTCTATTACTAGTGGTGAATTGGTGCTTAAGTCATTGAAGTCGTCAGGGCTTTGATACTCGTGATCACCTTGTCCGAATGTGGTTAGCTGCATTTGTGGGTCTGGGTTATGTGTTGACGACTCACTTTCATCTTCTCACTCTTCAAATTTCAAACTTTCTCCAAACTAGAATAGGTCAGGAAACTCGTCTCGCGTATTTATATACTCATCACTAATCAGAGATTCACAGCACGCAAGCAGCCACGATGGAGCCCACGGCGCCAATATCTATTGAGCCGGCCGATGAACTGTTTATTCAGGGAATCCTCCAACCAAACTCAAGCGCGGCCATCAAGACAAAAGAGCCCACAACATTCTTCTCTCTCCCACCTGAGCTCCGTCAAGTGATTCTATCACAAAGCTACGACTTCAAATTCGTCACTACACCGTTCCCAGTCTTCGATGACAATTTCGATATCCCCCAGAAAGCTTATTGGGATACACTTTGTCTGGAGACAAACAGGCAAACATGCAAGGAAAAGTCAACCAAGATTAACGTCTGGATTCGCTCATTGAGGGCTGTTCATCGCAGGCTCCTCGCCGACGTAGACTATGTGCTCGCAAAGTGGCTTAAGAAACTGGATGGTATCAAGAAGCAGGCAGAGGATGATTCGGTAATGATTACGTTCGAGAATGAGAGGACCTAGGATTTTCCGAAGTCATTTTTGGCGTTTCAAATCATGATTGATGTTGTTGAGGACGGATGGGTGACAGTCATGAGCCAGCAAAGACTATAGGTTCAAAATTGAACGTTATCTACCCAAATTTTCAGGTTGCAAGTATTTAATCAACCCATCTGGTATTGAACACATTCGATCATGTTTGTCATCTGAGTCAGCCAATTTTCAATCCCCCGGCCGGGTCATCAGTTCCCGACTTTGACTCCGACCATGATTCATCGCAAAACACACTTTTTCCTCACAACCTAAGCCCTGCAAAGGCAAGCGTGCCGGTAAGAGTAATTGATTATCACAATAGACCCCTCACTAATAGCAAATCAGACCATGCAGGAACACGTCTCGAAGCCAGCGGACACGGCTCCAAAGAAACCAGCAACATTCCTCACACTTCCCCGAGAATTGCGCCAGAAAATCCTCTACTATTCTTGCAGTATTGGATATACTGACGGAAAGGACCTACAACTCAAGTTGCAGGATCCAATGTCCACATTTGAGCACCAACTTTCGATAAATAAGAACGAGAAGTTTCGATTCCGAATGTGGGCGAGGGTGTTGACTAAGGCGATCGGTATGGACGAGGAAGTGGGATTTGTGGAGAAGAAATGGGAAAAGGAGGTTGATGTTACGATTGAGAGATGTGTCAAGAAAGAGCACTTCATTTTGTTCTGGCCTGGATGGAATGAGTCGATTTCCGTCATTGCACACCATCTTTCGAAGACCGAGGCGTCCGAAATCTGGGATGGATTGGATTGATTGTGGAATAACAGAGCCGCCATGGTCGCTACCGTGATGACCTGTCCTCGTCGCTGTCGTATGCCACCTACTTCCAAAGTGCGTAGCGTTGCGACCAGCAATGATAAAACCATCTTGTTCCATTTTACCTTTTTCAAGTTCTTGCCGGGTCACTCCGAATGACTGCCTGCAGATCTGCCTTGCCCGATGTTAGTCAGCTGACCTTTGCAGTCTATAAAGAACTGTGCCTCGTCACTTGCTCTCTCTCCTTCTTTCTCCCCAACCTCACCAAGATGTCGAAACGGTAAGTTCTGCTTCGCAACCAATTCAAGGATACTAACAGACCTCAAGCAAGTCAAGCGAGGTCGATATCGATGGGCCATCATACAAGAGAGGAAAACAAGACAACCCCACAAACAACACAGTTCAGGTCGCCACCGCTACCCCAAGTCACAAACCACGAACAAGCTTCCTGACACTGCCACCCGAACTTCGTCAGAAGATCCTGTATTTATCCTGCGACCTGGGCATATCCATCGGCGACAAATATCGAGGATCTCATATCCGTCTTCTGGAATATCTGGAATGGATCAGCGATTGTCGCGCTTACATGGAGCACAGAAATACTCGATTGCGTGCGGAGATTCTTCGTGGAATACATGAGTTGATCGATCAGGATATGGTCTTCGTGCTGGCAAAATGGAAACGTGAAGTCGAGGAACTGGAAGCAGTTTGCATAGAAGAGAATAGAGAGATGATTTTTCGTCGTGAATTTTGAGGTGGCGAAGCTCGGATCCGTGTTACTCTAGGCCTCTTTCACTTCATATACCTACAGGAGCATTAAGCTTGTAGACATCCACTACTCATACTGCCGAAGAACTTTCTATTCTAGGCGAGAAGTTTCTACGAGGCAATTAGCAGTAAGAATCCATGGGGTTTTGCGGGACTTATCCAGTGTTGACATGCTCTCTTGTGACAAGCGCGCTAAGACTATCACACACAATTTCCTTCCCAGCAACAGCATCCTTCTTCACCAAACTTCTACCAAAGCAGTTTCCAGTCAGTGACACGTCCAATGGAACATGATAGTTACTGATAACGTCCACAGAAACAGGAAAGCAACAATGGCTTCAGCCTCGGGAAACTTACCGTCGATAAACCCTGCCACCACCTGGTCCACAGAACACAAGACGCGCGCGACCTTCTTCACCCTCCCTCGCGAACTCCGCCAGAAAATTCTTTACCTTTCAAACGGGATCCATGTCTTCAAACAGCCCGACTTCTGGCTCTTCAACAGAGGTCGCCGCGGACAAATCAGACACATTGGCAAAAACGCAAAAAACCGCACGACATCGCAAGCTAAGATTCTGACTGACAGCCTACCGGGACTAGAAGCTGATGTGGAGTATGTACTGGGACTGTGGCTCAACGAAATTGATGAAATGACCGAGTTGTGCTTGGAGGACGTACATCTGATCTTGGGGTGGTGTAGTACGGTCTAGGGCCGGAGATGTGGCGACATCTTTCAGCAGATAGAGATTAGAGGGCTGCGATCATACATGCTGGGCAGCATTCGGAGCAGATCACCTTGGTAGGCTGCAAGCTGCAGCTCCATCGTGTTTCAAAGATTGCGTTGCAATACCGTTATCTGGCCGTAGCATCAACAGGGATTCCTCAGACTGTGAATCAACCGTTTCTCAACCAAAACCAAGTTCTTACCGTTTGGACCCTCAGAATTACCTCGATATCAAGTGGAATTTTCTTTTTCCCACGACCAGGTTCCTAGTCACGAGTATTTCAACAGCCCACAGGGAATTTCGCTCCATATTCCTCGCTCCACCACGAAAACCAAAAGAGAAAAGATAGCCTGTACTCACCTCGCCTTAATTCAAGACTGACATCGTCTCTACAGCGCCAGTCAAGATGAGCCGAAAGAAACCGTATTCCCTCAGACCCATCAAGCAAAACAAGTCAAGGAAGCCACAACCCAAGACACCTTCCACACAAGCGTCCGCAACCAAACGTCGACAACCAACAAACTACTTCGATCTCCCTCGCGAGCTTCGCCAAAGAATCCTCCTCCTCACCTTCTCTTGCGGCTTCCATCTTACAATAAGCGACGCATTCAGTCCACCCGAAGAGCCCCATCACCGCCGAAAACTCATCGACGATGTCAGCGAATGGGAGAAACGGCGTCACCGCTTGTGGGCAGAGTATCTGGGGCTACTCTCGAGCAAGCTTCTATGGCGAGAGGACGTCGCATATGTGCTGAGAAAAATGTCTCGTGATGTAGATCGTGTGGTCGTGGATTATCTGTTGAATCAGGTATTGGGCATCCGTCGCACGCATAGTGAGGAGTGGTATGAGCGGCAGGGGGAGAAGATCGAGTTCTACGTTCGGCAATGTCGCCTTGGACTGAAATGCAGAACGGTGGGAGGGCATCTGGTCCAGTGGGTTTAGTATTAGCAGGATTTGCTCATGGGTTGGACATGGTGAAGTTATACCTGGCCTTTCAAGCACTAGTATTGGTTATTGCAGCTCAGAATATTTCAAATATATCCCTCCATTGCACCCTGTTGGTATGCGTGTCAAAGACCCTTGGTGTTATTGTCGACTTATCCAAGATCTGACGGCATCGAATGTGTGATCTGGTCAGCTGATCTTAGCCTCGAGGTACTACAAGAAATTCCTTTGGACGAGCCGCCCACTTCCTTTGCTTCAACTTCACCACAATGCCAAAGCAGTAAGTCACTTCCTACTCCATCGCAAAGCGGTTCACTTACTCGTAGTTCGTATCGTAGCAAGGCCAGTCCAGGCAGCGCCGACGCGCGGGCACGCAACTCACCAAAGAAAGCCAAACAGTGCCATACTGATGATCCGAAGGTCAACACACTTATCGCCGCCGTAATCTCCATCGAATCCTCCGCTACTACATCCGTCGCTGCTACGCCGAAACTTGCACCGCCGACATCGTTTCTCACTTTGCCACGCGAACTCCGCCATAAGATCCTCTACCTGTCATGCGACGTATCGATCGACACACTTGATTTCGACTGGGACACGCAGGACATTCGCTGGACGCGGAAAGCCATGCGCTACAGATGTCGCAATAAGGCAGAACGTCATGAGGGATGGGCCAAGATACTCAATATCGCATTGAAGGGTGCCATCCCAGAAGACGTGGATTACGTGCTGTCCAAGTGGGAAGCTGAGTTGGTCTTGTTTGAGAACAAGTGTGTGGCGGGAATGGATTGGGTTATAGATAACCAACGGCAGTCTATATCCATGGAAGATATTGCGCGCCATTTAGGGTATGATTACCAAGGTGATGGATGGTAAATCTTAGATGACTGAAGACAGACGAAGTGAGCATGAATATGCTTCAAATGTGAAATTGGGTACATAGCTTTACTCCAAGAAATTCTCCACGGTCATTTCGATTGGGTGTTCTATGGCTTTTCTGTATGGCCTCGGGGATGATTCACGAACGCAGCTTGCAGCTTGTATCATGGGTGATGGCCATGTGTGGGATGGTTCCATGATCTGAACCTTTTTCGCTCGAAGTAGTGATCAGTGTGGCGAACGCTGACTTGGCCTTCTTTTCTCTCTCACGTCTCCGCACCCTTCCCCTTCTCATCCCCTCTCTCTACCTCCTTCACTACAGGCGCCTCAACAAGATACCTCTCCACAAGCCCCACCATCTCTTCCAACTGCTCTTCACTGAACCTCTCCTCTCCCTCTTCAACAATCAAACAGAGCTCAATCGAATTCCTCGGGACCTGATTCATAATCCCGGCAATCTCCGTACTCAGGAGTTTGTAAGGTTCTCTAGCGAGTATGGAGGCGAGTTTAGCAATCTGAGTGTTGGAGATGGGTGTTCGGGTGCGTTGCCCAGTTTGGGGATCGAGTGTCAGGATTTCTGAGACCTATTATGCGAGTATTAGAGGAGGTTTCCAGGGAAAAGAGGAAGTACTGGACTATTTTTGAAAAGTAGCAAGGGGGAAAACGGACATTTTTGAGCATGTCTTTTAGGTTGTTAGGGATCGATTTTTCGCGACCTTCGGTCTTGTATTTCGCTTTCAAGCCTTCGACATGTTGGAGGACTTCGTTATTCGTGAGTAATCGTGTGCCGGCGTTGAGGATCTAGAGTGGTGGAATGATTAGCCAGCCTGCATACATCATTTGCCGATATTCGGATTGTGGAAGGCGTGATGTGGGCACGATCTACTTGTATATGACCAGCAGATGAAACCAAAGGCCCCTCCCAACAAAAAACTTTGAAAAATGAGAGTAGTCGAAAAGAACCTTCCAAAGTCTCTTTTCTCGAACCAACCTCAGGTCCATCTAGGGAACCCAATTGACTAACCTTCATCTTGTCTAACTCCCTCTCTCCCTACCTCTACAAATCACGGATGCCTCACTTCCCACCACCCCTCCCAGCTCATTCACAGAGCGAACAGTTGCAATTCTTCTCCGACTTGCCAGATTCTCTTTCCGAAAGGCGCTTCCAATCGTGTTTTCGATTCTTTTTTCTATCACCGGCTGGCCATCGAATTTTCGAGGTCGCGCGAGTGTGAGGCGAAAGGAAGTCCTGGGAGCCAATAGGATAATATGAATTTTCGATGATGTTCTGAGGATGATTCAGCACCAAGATGATGGTGAGTTGATGATGCAAATGATATTTCGTTGGATAGAGTCAAACTCTGAAGTTAAACATAAATCACGTGTTTGTCGTTCTCTCCAAGAATTTTATTTGTCATCACGGGCTACGCCCAGGTTACGCCCAACACGGGTGATTACGAATAGGGGATTAGCAAGGCGCGGAAGGGTTTCGTGGTATTCCGTGTGGTGAGAGTGATTCAAGAATAAGAGCTCGCTAACGCAAGATGATTGTATCTCATGACACAAATCGTTGAGCAATGAGTAACATCATGCGTTTACTATTTGATATACTCTCCTCCAGCGCTGATCGGGCAAAGTGAACAAAGGAAGACAGACCCGACAATCTCTATTATCAGATCAGATCAAACGAAGACAACCATGCCTTCAAGCATTCCCAATACCCAAGCCAAATCACTCCCAAACGCCTTTGTACACATCTTCGCCAGGACGCCGTGAGCTAGCAGCAGCACATGCTGATCGAACCAAACAAGAGTCTTGAAAAGCAATTGACACATGTTGACACGATTCACTTTGACTTGCTCTTCTTTTTCTTCTCGCCCTTCTCCTCGCCCATAGACTCTCTCTTCCTCTTCTTGTCTTTGCCCTCGCCCTTCGCTTCAGCCTCTTTTTTGGCCTTCTTTTCTTCCCTCTTTCTTCGCTTCTCAGCGCGCGCTGCTTTTCTCGCCGCCTTCTCGGCCTTCTCTGCTGCCTTGTCTGCAGCCTTGGGTTTTCCATTGGTGGCTGGTGTGTCTGGCATCTCCTCATCCGAGTCATCATCTTCTGAAGAGTCTTCCTTCACTTCCTCGACAAGCTTCTTCGATTTCTTGGTCTTCTCTGACTTCGGAGTGGGTATCGCTGCTGCCGTCGCAGCAGCTGGGGCGGCATCGCCTGCCAATCCATCGGCATCCTTGTTGTATTTCCGTGCCTCTTTGACTTCCCATTTTCCGGGTTGTTGTGTTACTGGAGTCTGGTATTCGCGCTGGTCAAACTTGCCTGATCGCCCTTCCAGAACGTGAAGTCTGGACTCGACATATCGTCTAGCCTGCACACCGAGCGCGCTTCTCTCCTCCTCAGTTGGCTCATCGTCGTCAGCAGCTTGCTCACGGTCCGCGCCCCAATCGGAAAGCGAATCGACACGGAGACCAAGGGCTGCCTTGGCTGCAAGAATACGGGCAATTTTACCCTTGTTCTTCCCGGATGCTTGACCGATGAGAGATGCATGGTAGATGAGACCATATTTAGGCGTGTCGTGCTTAGTCTTCAATGCGCGGAATAGAGCCTTCTCAGCTCCGAGGATCTGAATGGTGGAGGCAGGGCTCTTGGCCAAATTGATCAAACTCCCGGAATGTGCTATTAACCGTGCGCCAACAAGTTCACCCACAAGCGCAGTCAAATTTGGTGCAATGGCTTGCATACGGCTGGAGAGGTAGCTGGACAACTGTGAACGGAACTCGGTGAACTCGACGACCTGCTCGGCGAGAGACCTGATGTTGATGAGATCCTCTTCGGTGATTTCTGTACCCATGGAGACCTCTGCTGCAGCCTTGACGGCACCTTCAATCTCTTCTGGCAAAATCTCAGACAGGTCGGAGGAGGCTGTGTTTGAGCGCATGCCGACGTGAAGCACGATACGAGCGTATGCAACATTGTCGTTGATAATGCGCGCCATTTCGGGGAAATGCCATCCATACCACTCCTTTACTCTCATCGCGTACATGTTGAGCTCCTTGTCTAAGTCGTCGAGAAGAGAAATGGCCTGAATGATCATAGTGTCGACCTTATCGGGCGAAAATTTCAACTTGTGACGAGAGAGCGAGTGCGATAGACCAAGGGACATTGTGTTGACATCAGACGGGGAGAGACCAGTGATGAGGGATGGGAGGTGCTCGCGAATGGCACGATAAATATCGAGGACGGAGGAGTCTGAGATGGGCTGTATCGATAGACCGGGGATTTTATTGATAGCGGTGGCAAGCTTTGGATCGGCGACTGCAAGAGAGGCTTTCTTTTCGTCCTTGAGGCTGTCAAGGAGACTCGAAAGCATGGGCGAGACTTTTCCTTCACTGATGGCGGCAGCTTCATTGAGGGCAGAGGTCGCACTGTCGAATTTTGCGAACTGCTTGAGATTGAGTCTTCGATTGTTAGTATCTATTCCATCGTACAGTGGTGTCCATCGAGCAGCACGTACAATCCACATGTTCCCTCCGCAGACTTTGTCGTTTCGGCGATATCAGTGCGCTTCAACAGCTTCTTGTCGGTGGATTTGAACAGAGCATAACCCGCGCTGGTCTCTGACAAAATGAATAAGGGCGCCATTATGTATACACCTAGGTCGATACTTGATGTTGTGGGTAGGGCTGCCTGTCGGTGGTTGAAGTTCGCGATTGGAAAAAAAGTTGGAGAGAGCTTTTCGAATATCTTGGCGAGTTACTAAGCTAACCGGATTGGTCGTCCACAAGCCCGTCTTAACACCATTTGCGGCCAGCTATTTTCTAGGAATGCTTGGTGCGGTTGAATAGATATAAACTGATCACAATGCGACCAGGGGCTTAGCTCTCCTACTTCGGTGCCCACTGTTGCCTCCATCGAACAGTCCCTAACGATGGCTCAAACTCCTTCCGCCGACCGCAAAGTCTCCGTAGCTCGCACCCGCCCATCTGCCTCCACAAACCAACCCTCCGACTCCTTCAAAACCCCCGTGTCTCGCTCCGTCTCAGGCCTCTACGGCTCGCCTGGCTCCTCCTTCCGGATCGAGGATGAGAATCAAATAATCTTCGAATTCGGCTCGAGGTGCATGCGCGCGGGCTTCGCTGGCGAACCCGGTCCACGATGTACTACACAGTTCGGTCCCGACCTTTGGCGGCGGGTGGGCGACTACAGACAATGGGACTTGGGATATGAGAAGCAGAGCCGAAAGCAAGTCACTTGGGGTGAGGAGTATGAGCTATGGAGACCAGATGTGCAAGGGCTACAATCGATGGGACCATTGGATCTGGGACTAGTCGAGGACCGAATTGGGAAATGCGTGAGGGACTGCGAGAACAACTATCTCCTCCTGGACAACCGGATGAAAAAGGTTGCGCTCGTCGTACCATCGAACTTGGCGAGACCGCTGGTTAGTGTTGTACTTGGGAGACTATTTGAAGGACTACAAGCTCCCACTATATCATTACTACCAAGTGCAGTGATGGCCACCACTGCGGCAGGCCTGAGAAGTGCTTTGGTAGTCGATATTGGATGGCATGAGACCACTGCCACAGCTATCTATGAGTATAGAGAAGTTCTTCAACAAAGCACGGTACGAGCAGGCAAGAAATTGAGCAAAGAGTTTAGCACATTGCTCGAAGGCGAGAATCAACGGCAGAATGAGGATGCTGATCAATTGGCTTTCGAAGAGGTGGAAGAAATCATGACAAGAGTTGGATGGTGTCAAGATGCTCAAAATCCAACAGAAGTCTCGGCGCACATCACATCAATACCTCTACCTTCTTCACCGAATCCTCTTGAAATTCCGTTCATGTCTCTCGCACGGCCAGCAGAGGAAGCGCTCTTCGCCTCATGGACACCTCCAGAGAAGCTTGACGACGACGATCAACCCTTGCATCACCTGATATATAATTCTTTGCTCGCGCTCCCTATTGACATTCGTCAAGTCTGTATGTCTCGCATTCTGCTCACAGGCGGCATATCAAATCTGCCAGGTCTCAAGCGTCGCATATCCTCCGAAGTTTCACACCTTGTGGAATCTCGAGGCTTTGATCCAGTACGTAACTATGGCTCGGCCACCGCGCGGCCAAAACAAAAAGTTGATGGCCCTACCCCTCTCACCCCGATTACCAAGCCTGAAAATCCGGTGGCAGGTCTGGAACTTCAAGAAGTCGATCAGATAGCCCATACCCTGGCGCAACAAACGCTGAAAGACCTTGGACCCCCTCCATTAGGCGGACAAGTGCGTATCATAAACACACTCGGTCCTTGGGCTGGTGCAAGTCTGGTCGTGAATCAGAAAGTGAAAGGCGTGGTTGAGATCGAAAGAGAGAGATTCCTGCAACACGGATTGGTTGGTGGCGCCAGCGCTGTCAGAAAAGAGCAAAGTGTCGTTCCGGAGCCAAGGTCGAGACAGTCACTGGGACCGAATGTGAAAGCAGGAGCGGACAGGAGCAGCTGGACGTTAGGTGTGTGGGCCTGAGGATTAAAGACATCATCATATTGTGAGCGTGCGTACAGTTGTCGAGTTGAGTTGCTGATACCCATTTGTCGGCGCAATTTATTCTACATAATCTCAACCCCGAGTATCACATGACTGGGCTCCTCAGAAGACGCCAAAATGAGACGCCAATTCATCTATTCCACTCCCATTTTTCGACGGCAATCTGCCTACCAGCAGAGCTTCGAAGCCCAATCCATTGATCACGTGCGACCCCTGGCGAAGCAGTAGGGATGCCACCTATCTTGACGCGTTGTCGCGCTTGCAGCTTGACTTCGTTGAAGAACCGATCGTCCGCTTTGCTACGATTTCGGTTCCACCTTCTGAACGCATCCTCGCATGCAACCTCCTACACAATGTGATCTTCGATGTGTCTACTAGTAAGGATCTGGTGCCGAAGCTTCGCAGGGAAGGTTCAGGAATGTAGTAGGCATCCTGCGTATCTATCAATTTGTCGAAATCGCGCAATCAGGTGAAATCAAGTCCACCTGCAATCTCGGTCAACTGGCCAAGGAAGAGATTGGTTCAGATTTCCATGAAAGACTTCTCATCACGGCGAGGGTAAAAGTCCAAAATCTGCATCATATTGATGTGGACCAAACAGCTGGCGTCCATATACAGAGCCTTCTCAGCTCAAATAGATCCTTTGTCACTTCATGCAATTACACTTTTTGAGGTATAATACATGAATGTGCACTCGTTAAAAGCGTGCTTGAGAATCTGATGGCGTAGCTCGGGAGGTCGTGAGGGGAGCTCTCTCTGAGATCTTCTTGTCGTGGTCTTCCAAAGGGGTGCATTTGGCTAACATTGGTAGAATAGCGAGATCGCGAGTGAAGGGGGACGGTTGGCGATCTGGTTCTGGGTGAGTTGCGCTCTTTCTGGAAGACAAGGTGAAATGATTTGACCTTGCAATTCGGCCATGATGGATGATACCATGAGAGTAGGAGCTTGCAATCTGAGGATGTTGTGGATGAAATCTCCTGTTGTATCATCTGATGGTTATCACTTCTAGGGAAAGTCGAGTGGAGACTGCATGACTGACGTCGCTGTAAAACAGTAATTTGAGGGCATGGGTTTGCTATGGCCTTGGAATTTCCGCCATTGTCATCGAATCAACTGCCCGACGCCAATATCGCTTCTCCTCCCTCCACCATGTTCTATCCAACACGCTCCAACCATTTTTTTCAAATTCTTCATGCCAGATAAGGAGAGCACCAGTCCTTCTTCTCCAGCCGTCCTCTTACCTCCTCTCTGAGACTTGATGGGAAGGATGAAACAGCTTTTTCTAGACTGACGAATTGTATGTCAGCGTGCAATCGCTCATCAACCTGGCTCAGGATCCAACTCCATCGCCTCATGGAGTCCGGGCCGCTATAGATGTACTCGCAGTCGCTGAAGCTGTATTCGAGGATTTGTTGACGGACTTCGCGTGGCAGGGTGAGGAATGTTGTGGGCTGCTTGATCGGAGACGCGTCTGAGTGTGGTGTGTTGGTTTCGGGTGGCATCGTTACTGCTACTTGATGGTGTAAGCGATCGACCTGCATCTGATGACTTCGATGCTTACTGACCTTCGCTTCGCGGCTGTTCAGTTGTAGGACTTAGGCTGACAACCTTCCAGTGGTGCTCAATCTTGTCAAACCGAACCACGAAAAAAACATCACATGACAGACACCAAACTAGAGCACGCAAACAGAAAGAGGTTAAATTACTACATAGATCTTGATGGAGCAGCTGAGAACCCTTCCTTGCGAGACTTTGGTGTCTTGCACCAACCCACTAGGTACCGCCACGGTCTCAACACTCACTAGTCCATTGGATCTTTCCCCAAGGCCACGTCCACGGGTCTTTTCTCCGGTTCAACAATTTGCCTTCCACCTATTCATTCCGATTTCTTGTATTAGGTTGCGCACTTTTGGAAACCCCACAGCTGCAACGAGAACGGCTCCTTGGTTCGTTCTATGGCGCCTGTTGAATTCTAATTGGATGGTTGGACGGCGAATTGTTGACCTCGGCGACATATTTGAGGTTGTATGGGGCACCTCTTCTGTGTGAGATCTTTCAAGACTTGCCGAATCTTTTACGCATTGTGTGAGTGAAGATCGACTAACACCATCGTGTGGGAATTGGAAGCAGGTCCTGCTTGAACAATGTGGGCCACGGTGAAGTCTTGGGAATGAGGTAGAGTGTGGCGCTATTCGTTTGCCTGTAATTGATATCGGAGGTAGGATAAGAGCGAGGTGACCGCGGCTGCAACCTCGGTGCGGCAAATGTCCCAGGATCGATGTTGAGAAGTCATTTCCTCAATTGCTCGAGGTGAAGTCGCCATTGCTGTTCTGAACGCCAGTCCGCACGCCAGCCAAGGTTGTTGGGAAGACCGTACCACTCCGATGCTTCTTCCGTCAATTTTTCCCCGACAACACCTTGGTTGATGAACCTCTTGCGAGCCTCATACGCGGACTTCCACATGCGATGCGCTTCAAGGACCTTGTTCAAGGTGTAATCGACATCTGCAACTAGTAGACAACTGATCTTGCGCAGAATCCTGGTCCACTCCACGGATAGTTGTCGTTGTTTAGTCTTGAAAGGCAAACTCCAATTCCTCATGCTCGTAATATCGCGGTCAAAGTAGCTGTATTCGTGGGTAAGGAGGAGGATTTGGTGGCGGAGCTCGCAAGGGAGTGATAAGAAGCTGGCTGCGGGCATTGTGATAACTGTCTGGAACGACAGATATCCAGAAGACCTTGCTTGACTCGAATGATTGGGATTGAACGTGAGAGCCCCGGCTGAACATTACTCTTGTTGAAGGAGTCGGGTGAGTTGCATTTTCTCTTAAATCAAAAACAATCAGGCTTCCATGTGTTACGTCTGGCTGAAAAGATGGGTCGGTGTTCTACATCATGATAGGTCCTGGGTAACAGCATATATATTATTTCTGCCGATACTCGCATGGCAGTAGAATATCCTTCTCTGCGCTTTCTCTCAGATACCAACTCTGGATTGATACTTGGAACCTACCTACATTCGAGACCGAATTGCAACCATGTGCTACATCGAAAAGACCAATTACGTCGAGTGTGCCAGTCCGAGACAACACAGCGGTGTCCGTCAAATCGATCCTCGCGAGTTCGAAGCAAGCTACCCGCAATACCAATACATGGCCATCAGCCCAGGCTACGTGCCATGCGAAGCCGTCCTCCAAGGTCAGCTCTCAGCGCGAGGATGTCACGATCTTCACAATCCGATTCAGATACGTCTTGCACAACCATCCCTGTGCCCCCATTGCAATTGCATCCGCTCTGAGCATGGTCACCGAGTACTCTACCGCGCGGGTCATGTCGTACAGGTTACCTACTTTCAAGACCCCAAGGCACGAGAGATTCATCAGGTTCATCTGCCATTCATACCATTATGTCTGCTTTGTAGGAGTGGAGCGAGCGAGATGAATAAGGAGAAGGAGAGTGGAGGATTGCCGCTCGAGCATGTGAGATTTGGGTCTGGGCCTAAAGGTCCGCCGGGACCGGAGGCTTATAAGAGCTATGGTTGGGGTCCTGATTTCCACTGAACTGATTGGAACACGTTTGACGATCATGATACGCTGAAAATATGTTTCTGTGGAAATGCCAGAAGTTAATTGATATCAATGCTGTGGAGGGAAGAGCTAAGATGTAGATGTCGTGGATTTCTGAGAACAGAGTGAGCTAACTTGGACGTATTCATTTGGGGAATCATATAACTGGGCCGAGAAAGAATGGGTCGAGACAGGGTACGATGATACATTAAAGATACTCCTGTGTATCATGGATTGTAAACTGAGGGAAGAAATGAACCGAAAATCTTGGTTTCAAGGATGGATGCCGTCTTGTCTTTCAAGGAAACTAGCATTCGTGCCGCGGGCTGAGGCTCCGGGGATTGTGAAATATCTGATTCCCGTGAGCAGAGGTGTAAGTGATCTTGTTCAAGCCTTGGATTCGATCCAAGCTCAGAGCTTATGATCCAAGCCTTGACGCTATATGGTGGGAGCAGAGACTTTCTTTCTTGCGTACTTTTGTTCGTATGATTGATTCCACATCGCAGTCCTCGATGGAGGAACGTATTTGCCAGTACTCGCTCAATGATCTGCACCACATATTCGAACTCATTGACTCTGTTCCTATTCCAAGATCACACCGCCAAAAACTTTTCAGACTCGATCTCGATAGGCACATGTCCCTAAAAATTTCTACCGATTAGAATGAGTCCCGTTCCTTCCCACTACCAACCAAGCGCAGTTACCCGACGTCAACAAACAAACACCAAACGCGTCTCAGCAACCAACAAACTATTTCTCCATTCTTGTTAGCCGCTTTCCCACAGAAGACATAAACAATGTTTGCTACACAAGACCTCCCCACGAATTACTATACCATCCTCCACCTCCCCACCACAGCCACCGATGAAGAAATCCGAAGAAACTACAAAGAGCTCGCTAGAATCCTGCATCCAGACAAGAACCCTGACGACCCAAAGGCAACAGCTGAGTTCCAGATTGTCCGTCACTCACCCCCACACTACTCTCCGCTTACATCTCGCTCTAATAGTCAATTGGCTGACGAGGTCCCCAGCTTCAAGAAGCCTACTCAACCCTATCCGACCCTCTGAGACGCGCCCAATACGACACTCACTTTCAATATACCTATTACCAATCCAAACACGCGCAACGCGCTCAACAGACGCGTCGCGACTCGAACGTCTTCGATCCCGAGTACGAATTCGCGAAGCATCAAGCCCCCCACCGCTTTCGTCCTCACACCCCACCCAAGAAGCCTGCTTCCTCCCCAGCCGAGATCTTCCTCCGCGAGCGCCGCGAGAAAGAACACAGACGCCAGTTGCGCAAGGACGAGAAGCATTGGGAGAAGTTTGCGAAGGAATTTGCGGAGAGCGAGAAGGAGAAGGTGGGTAGACGGGTGGAAAATGAGGGTCCGATTCCGGAGTGGTTGGAGAATGTGGTTGAAGTGGATGGGTATGTTGGTGGGAAGGAGCCGGTGGTTATGGACGGAGAGACACTGATCGATATTGAGGAGGATCTGATCAAGTTGGACAAGGTTCGGGTGGAGGAGATGCCTAGGCCGGTGTTTCCTTGTGAGGCCGATGGGTCGAGCGATGGTGCTACTGCGGGATCATTCGCATTTGGGGAGGTCAAACCAGTTCCGAACGAGTTTTTCGAAAGCGACAATACTGCTGGAACTTTTGAAGGCCTAAACCCTCAAGT
Organism: Venturia effusa; assembly: GCA_007735645.1. Classification (NCBI taxonomy): domain Eukaryota; kingdom Fungi; phylum Ascomycota; class Dothideomycetes; order Venturiales; family Venturiaceae; genus Venturia; species Venturia effusa. The sequence goes on along the minus strand of CP042191.1, from coordinate 440,913 downwards.
ATCGATGTCTGACTCTGATCAGTGGAGAGAGTCTGAGTTTGGCAGACCGGGTGAGAGATTGAGAAGAAGAGGTAGTTTGGGCTCTCGAGGCAGGAAAGCTACGGAAGAGGCGAGAAGAGCCAATGGAGAAGTGAGAAAGGACAATGAAGAGGTCGGAGATGAAGCGCCCCCGAGTCTATGTGCCCCAGCAAAATCCGAATGGGACATCTTCTTTGACAGATTTGAGACTGACCTCAAAGTCTGATCGTTCGATCTCGAAAGAGCGTGGAGATATTCTTAGAAGATGATCTTGATGAACAAACAAGATTAACAGAAAAATGGCAATGGAATTTTTTGCTCATGGTGCATGTCCGCTATGACGCAAGCCTCGAATCTAAAGTAGGTAAACGAAAAAAAGACCGAAATCCACACCGCCTTCATCTACCTTCTCACGCTACAATGCCAACACGAGCATCAACATCAGCGTGAAATCTCCTCGTGCCAGGCCTCCCCTCGTGCGCCCGACGCGACGCCTTCTCTTCCGGTTTGAGAAAGTGATGACGTCCTTTCCTTTTCCCACCGCCCGATTTTGCTGGAGGAGCAGTCGAAGCGCTTCCATCTACCGGTGGTTCCAATGGTGGAACAGCTTTCGGCGGCGCGCTTTCCTTGACGGGTGGCATCAAGTCTTTGGGCGGTGCATCGCCTTTACCTGCTGATGCCTCGGAGCCGGCCCCTGATGACGCCTTGGGATCCGGTCCTGCGGCTGCTGGGTCCGCCGGTTTCGGCTCGGACGCTTTGGGGACGAGTTCTGCTGCCTTCGGTGGTGGTGGTGCTGAGTCTATAGAGCCGCCATCTCCTGGGCCTTTGGGTGGTGCTGATTTGGGGTCCGAGTCGGCTTTTGGAGTTGATTTGGCGAAGGGTCCTGATTCTGTGATGTTGGGTGAACCGGCATTCTTGGGTGGACTGACATCCTTGGGTGGACTGGCATCCTTGGGTGGACTGGCATCCTTGGGTGGACTGGCATCCTTGGGTGGACTGGCATCCTTGGGTGGACTGGCATCCTTGGGTGGACTAGCATCTGTGGGCTGACTGGGATAAGGAGTGGCATCCTTGGGCGGAGTGGCATCTTTTGGCGCGCTGGAATCCTTGGGCGGAGTGGCATCCTTGGGCGGACTGGCATCCTTGGGCGGGCTGGCATCTATAGGCGGACTGGCATCCTTAGGCGGGCTGGCATCCTTGGGTGGAGTGGAATCTTTGGGTGGGTGGGAGTCCTTGGGAGGAGCGGCATCCTGTGGCGGACTGGAATCCTTGGGAGGAGTAGAGTCCTTCGGCGGGCTAGAGTCCTTCGGCGGGCTAGAGTCCTTCGGCGGGCTAGAGTCCTTCGGCGGACTAGAATCCTTCGGTGGACTAGAGTCCTTAGGAGGACTGTCCTCCTTGGGTGGACTGGAATCCTTCGGCGGGGAGGCCTCCTTTGGCGGACTGGATGAGGAAGAGCCAGCTCCACCCTCTGCTTTTGGAGATGGGGTCGGTGGTCCTCCTTCTGCCTTAGGTGGTGTGCTACCATAGTCACCGCCAGCCGACTTCGGAGGTGGCGGCGAAGGACTTCCAGATCCGCCTCCTGGAGGGCTAGCATCCTTGGGAGGCGCAGTGCCTGAGTCTAAGGGAGGGGAATCTGGCTTGGGAGGAGGGACACTACCGCTGTAACCTCCTCCGGAACCAGGCGGTGACTGCTCAGAAGGCGGAGATCCACTCGATTTCGGTTCGCCGCCTGCTTCTTTAGGATTTCCAGGTGGTGCTGGTGCAGGAGGTGCTGATGAACCCTCTGACTTTGGGGGACTATCTGGCTTGGATTCTCCGCCCGACGATTTTGGTGCTTCAGGTGGACTAGAAGATCCGCCTTCTGGTTTTGGAGGGCTATCTGGCTTGGGAGGACTGTATGGCGCAGGAGAACCGTCTGACTTTGGTGGAGTATCTGGCTTGGGAGGGCTTTCTGACTTGGGAGGGCTTTCTGACTTGGGAGGGCTTTCTGACTTGGGAGGGCTCTCTTCCTTCGGAGGACTATCTGCCTTCGGAGGAGTGTCTGCCTTAGGGGGAGTGTCTGCCTTAGGGGGAGTGTCCCCCTTAGGAGGGCTGTCTGGCTTGGGAGGGCTATCTGGCTTGGGAGGACTGTATGGCGCAGGAGAACCGTCTGACTTTGGTGGAGTATCTGGCTTGGGAGGGCTTTCTGACTTGGGAGGGCTCTCTTCCTTCGGAGGACTATCTGCCTTCGGAGGAGTGTCTGCCTTAGGGGGAGTGTCTGCCTTAGGGGGAGTGTCTGCCTTAGGGGGAGTGTCTCCCTTAGGAGGGCTGTCTGGCTTGGGAGGGCTATCTGGCTTGGGAGGACTGTATGGCGCAGGAGAACCGTCTGACTTTGGTGGCGTATCTGGCTTGGGAGGGCTTTCTGACTTGGGAGGACTCTCTTCCTTAGGAGGACTGTCTGCCTTAGGGGGAGCGTCTGCTTTAGGGGGAGTGTCTGCCTTAGGGGGAGTGTCCTTCGGGGGAGTGTCTGCTTTGGGGGGAGTGTCTGCCTTAGGGGGAGTGTCTGCCTTAGGTGGCGTCTCTCCCTTAGGGGGAGTGTCTCCCTTAGGAGGGCTGTCTGGCTTGGGAGGGCTGTCTGACTTGGGAGGCGAGGAACCGGCAGCGCCATATGGTGATTCAGAGCCCTTGGGCATGCCTGAAGGTGATTCTCCTGCAAAGTTCGTTAGTCGTGCTCCCCTTCATGGCTTACAAAAAGCATCTCATCTGATATAGCACGCTCCAGCGCAGCATCGATCTTGAGATTCTTTGTGCAATCTCAACACAACAAAATCACGGAGAACCCTTGCAAACCGGACTTGTTGCGTGAGAGCATATAGGATATCTCGGCATCGAGAAGAGGAGATTGAATCAACTGACCAGGTTTCGGAGCATCAGGAGGAGAACTCTTGGGTGCGACCGGGGGCGGATTCTTGGGAGCTTGTCCTGGCGGTGATTTGGGCGGAGTGGGCGTAGTGGGAGTTTTCGGCATCGGTTTCGGCGATGGTTTCGGCGCAGAACCGCCTGTCACCTTCTGCCAAATCCACTCGATTCCCACGCCGGCGATAAACGTCTCGACTAAGCTCCAGTCCCCAGCTTGCGCGTCTGATTTCCAATCCGTAATCATGCAGCTACCGTCACCAGTTGGACCGCTTAGGACGGAGAGGACGCCACCACCACATTCCTTTGCACTAGTGGGATCGGTACAGCATCCCGGAAAGAGTATACACTTGGTGTCCGTTGATCCTTCTGAAGTATCCCACTTATTATGCCCTGAAGATTATATTAGAACAGTGCTCAAACAGGACTTCGCACCGGCGTACCTGCTGCAGGCGAATCCACTGGTCTCGCGCTCTGAAAGTATTTTTCTGTCGCAGCTTTCGTGCATGCTTCGTCGCCAGCACAAAGCTCGACTACGCCTGATCTCAAGAGCTCATCTGCCCTCAACTTGGTCTCCTCTGTGAAGGACTTAAACCTCTTTAGGTTCCTGTATGCGAAGTCGTGGCGAGCGCAAGCGGGACGCAGATCAATCTTTGGTTTTGAACCTGGAGGCCAGGAGATCCACCAATCTTGCCAGTAGTTCGGAGCGCCGGAACAGCCATCAGTGCACCAATTGTAGCAGGGGGCGCGACCGACTGATTGAAATTTCTTCGTCCAATCCGCCAGGGATCCCGAAAGCATAGACTGGAGGTTCTCGAGGTTACAAACGCCTTGTATGTCGATCTGGTTTAGTCTGACGAATGTTTGGTTTGTGACCACGCTTGGGAGGACTGCAGCTGAGGCCGCCGAGGCGAGACTGAAAGCCACGGCGCATCGCATACTGAATGAACGGTATCCCCAAAACGATTGGCCAGATGAAATGAATGAAGACCTCCGTCACTTTCCCATCCGAGCATCCGATCCTACGCATGATACTTATTCCAAGTCGTACATGACTAGCATGTGTTCAGCCATCGCAGCCGAGCGTACAGCTGGATACTTAATTTTGATCCGACAGATACGACCATGAATCATTTGTTTGCTTGAATGGAGATATAAGATTTGGAAGATTGACAAATACCTACCTAGCTAGCAAAACACTAGAAACGGAAAAATTGTACGTTCCTGTTTCAACGACCAGTAATGGGAGGCCTAGGTGGGAGGAGAATCATGTTTCTTCCAAATATTGACCAGCCCTAGTTATAAACACGCTACTGCCCTTATTGCGAGAACTTGGGCCCGCCATTTCCGATGTTGTATTTGATCCTTCGTGGAAGAAGCGAGGAGATGTATTCTCACCGGATCCCACGGAGGTAGCCCGCAGATGGAACGCTGCAAGATGTGTGCGTATTGCAATCATCCATTCTATTCTCAAGGCACGAGGACCACGGTGGCTAGATAATTTCGATCGGAGCTCTGATAGCTCCCGTAAGTATGGAACCGGCATGTCGAAAATCTGTCAAGTGATGATGGAGGTGAAATAGGAGAGATGGAGGTTAAGATTCGAAGGATGAGGGGGAGCTGGGACGAGATGCCAAGCGTTCCTATCTCCGAGGTTCGGGCTCAGCTCGGAAAAATCAGCCGACCGACAGATCACGGGATAACGCGGCTGCCTCCTCAGGGGCAAGCTTCTAGGAGGTACCTAGTGCTTACTATGTACTCGACGCGTCTGGATGATCTTTCGTCTCCCTTACGTCCTCCTCCATCACATTCTTCCATCATCAAGAAAAGTCCATTGAGTCTACCAATATCAAAGAGCCCGACAATGGCATCCAGAATAAGCACCCGGCTCCAACATTCGGAACCTCCAGCAGCTGAGGTCCCGCCATCCTCTGAGGTCTCCGCTGGTGTCACGATATCGAAGACGCGTGCACCAAAGTCGGATGACGCTGCAAAGAAGAACTCGGCTAAATCTGCGGTCGGCGATGGCAAACGGAGATCAGCTTTGGCTGCGGTCTTGAAAACGCCCTCTAAAGATGCACTGTCATCACTGACGCCTGAGCTGCTTTACATGGTGCTAGATAATGTGAGCAATAACGTCTCAAAGGTTCTCATATCGAGCACAAAGTCTGCATACATTGGAACAAATCGTGTACCGTGCGGCTAATTACTATCCACCATGTCACAGTTGCGGCTGACCTCAAAGACATGAGAATACCACACGCTGACAAGAATTCTAGATCAAAGATTCATCAACCATTGGGAGACTTGCCAGGACCTCGAAACTGTATTATTCGATTATGATGCCCCTGCTTCACAAGCGTCTTGCTGTTGCTGCTCCATATCACGCCCACATTGCGAAATTAATCCGCACCTTGGAACCCTATCTTACCATAACACAGAAACGGCTACTCAAGGCAGAAGGAAAGTACAAGGGCCAGCAAGAACGATACTCGAGCGATCTCGACGTCAATGAAGTGCCGACTTGTGCGTCTTACGTTCAACAGCTGGTGGTTGGACATGCAAATCCGGGACGAAAACACGAATTTATTGTCCGTAGATATGTCGAAGAGGCTTTGAAGAATATGGTGAATCTGGAAATTCTGGATCTTTCATTTCTTACGGCGTGAGAAGCTCGTCCCGCTTGTCAATCTCATTCTAACAAAACTAACACATCTAACAGGACAATGGCAACAAGCATTGCATCGCTCAAAACCCTGGAAGCCTTGCGCCTCAGTTGTAAGAACGGAGATCATAAAAACGAAGCGTTATACCCACTTGTGAAGATTAAAAATCTGAAGCATCTCAGCTTGGAGAACACAAGCTACTTTGATGTCACCAAAAATGATGTGATACGCGCCTTGCTCTTGAACTCATCGGCAACACTTCAAACTCTGTTCATCCAGTCTAACATATATAGTGAAAGTTTCATGAAAGGGTTTCCAGATCTCACTGCGAAAGATGAAGTTCCTCGCCATCGAGAGTTTGCCCTCACGGCTCTGAGATCGTTGAGTCTCTGTGGAATGTCCTTCGATAATGATCTGACCTCACCATTGCAGCAGGCAGTCGATTTGATGGCACTCAAGGAACTTACCATTCATGGACAAGAGCTCGATGCGTTTCTTCTGCGTCTTGCAGATTTGGCACGACTCTCCTCCAACAAGAAGACAAAGATCTCCCTGCGGAGTCTTTCATTGGACATGGGCCTTACAGATCAAAGTCTGACGTCCGGACAAGTTCGTGGCAGTATCGTCGCGGCGACTAGCTTCATATCTGCTTTCGATACTTTGACAAGTCTCGAGATCAAAAATTTCCAGCACCACAAAGCCACAACTGTTGGCCCTCTTACCACGGTGTCATTGATTGAAGCAGTAGCCAATCACAAGAACCTCAGGAGTCTGAGATTCACTTATGCAGGAATGAGCAGCGAATGGGTGGTTTTGTTCTTACGTGCAAACTCGGTCGCAATTGTCATCGACAATTGCCCGCATTTGCAGGAGCTCGAATTCGCACCACAAGAATCAGAGATGGCAAGTCTCTATCATTCTTCTTCTCTGATCCATACCGCTAACACATCGTGCAGGAGGCCATTGGACGAGCGGTTGCCCAAGCCCCTAATTTGACATCCATTAGATGCTTCCCCTACGACAGCTGGCTCGCTTGTCCCCAGCCAGAAAACTGTCAATACAACATCATGAGCTGTATCATCAAGGCTTATCTGTCTCGTGATTGTGTACAAGGCTCGAAACCGTTTATTTGGGAGGACCACTTCAAGCTCAAACACATCTCCGTTCCTCACTTGACATGGGATATTGCCTCCAAGTTCGGCAAATCCAAGAAGGGCATGAAGAAGGCGGAGCCTATACAAAGCGATGACGGCCAACGTGCTGTCATGTGCAGGGATGTTTCCGGGGTTGCCTTCCACGGAAATATGTACGCGCCAAGTACCAGGTGGTTGGACAAAGTGGAGAACTACAAATCGTAGCTTTGGGCGAAAGCAAATGGTCTCACTAGTTGGAGATCTTGGGACCTGGATTTCTCACATGTTGGCAATATTGGAGCGACTCAGCTTCTCGTCGCGCGATCTCCTAGGCTGGTTAACGAACTTCCTGGTCTTGCAGGAGCAAAGCGCAATTCAAATCTTACATACCCACCAGCCACATCAAGAATCTGATCAAGCAAACGAAGTATATGAGCAGATCCATCGAACGTAAACATCGCTCGTATACAAGGAGGCATTGGAGTGTAAGAACACCTAAATCTGTGTCGCAGGGCCAAGAGAATAGTCAATGTTTGTTCCCCGCATCACAAATCGTTATTTGTCTCCACGAAAACCTCATCAATAACAACGACGACAAAGCATGTTCCTTCATGTGGTCAACATGCCCAATGAGGCCCTTGTCACGGTTCCGTCATCCGCCAACGTCGCATCCGCCTCGCCGTCGTCGTATCAATTAAAACCCTCCCTGCTCAACTTTTCCTCTTCTCGACCACTTTTTCATCATCGTGAATTCTAAAGCGAGGACGTGACGGTGTCGGAACCACAAAACGCGTCGTGACGAAATTTACCACGCATCATACTTCTGCAGGCACCGAAAAATCTCGCTGAATTATCGATTCGGGTTACTCCACAGCATAAGTTTCGATCCCGCACAGCTCAGTACTACAAATTCATCTATTCGACAGCGACATACACCAAACTAATCCCCATCAACTCAACGAACTGTCCCATGAGCTTGTTCAACCCATAAGTGTCCGTGTCATACATCGCTTCAATTACAACCTCCTCCCCAGCCTTGACCTCGCCAAAGTCCTTGCAGATACTCGTATCAGAGATATGCTTGATACTGGGCTGAGACTTGAGGGTAGACGGATCCTGTGCTGGCGAAGAACCGTGAGACATAGACGGCATTCCAGTCATACCAGGAGTCATACCGGGCATGTCGGCCATGGGTTTCGCGGTGTAGCCAGCACGTTTGCCATAGAGTGCCTGGCTCTCGCAGACGGTTTTGTTGGCGACCTTGATCTGCACGGCAGCTACTCCGTCGTGGCCGTGACCTGTGGCGGCTAGGAGTTTGCCGCTGATGGCGGAGGTGTAGCCGGGGCTGTTGCTGATGGTATACTTGCCGTCCCTTGGTGCGACGTAGGACATGCCGCAGTTGCCTGTTACGTCGAGGTAGATGACTTCGGCTGGCTTGATGGATTTATCGGAGGAGAATTCGTACGTCTATTCGATGCGGTTAGTTGACGGTGCAAATTGGGAACGGTGCTGAGAAGCTTACTATAGTGATGTAGTATGACACAGGCTTGTCCGACTCGTTGACGATATCATAGAGGAGGGAGAAACGGCTGGTGGCACCAACTCTGATTCCATATTTGCCATCGGCAGAGATCCTGATCCTAGACAGGTTTAGATGCGTGCTAGCTTACAAGTCTCGAACACTACTTACGGAGTCCGTTCGTTTCCACTAGCAAAAGTTCTTTTGGCAGGCTGGTAGGGACATACCAAGTCCTTCTCTCCTTCTCCAGCTTGATACATGACGACATCTGCGCGAGTTGGATCAGATTGCGAGAATCATACGACTCACGCGGAACTCACGATGCAACCAAGCGCCTACGTCCGTATTCACAGAGTTGCCGGCTTCGTCTTCTAAGCCAGCCTCGAAACCTGTAATAAAGCAGTCGGCACAGGGTTTGGTAATATTTCTGATGTCCTTGTTTTCAAGCATGCCCATGGCAGGGATATCGAACGGTCCATATCGGATCTTCTTCACCTGGCCTCCCGGTGCCTTGATGTTTGCAGACGTTAGGCGTTGTTCCAAGACTGGCTCCTGGTCGACTGATCTGGTGGAACTCTGAGGCAGAGCTGCGATCAATTGTAAGCTAGCAAGAAGCGAGAGCGCTGCGAAGGCGATCATGATGGAGGAGAGATCTTGGCCGAGACTGGATATGAATTGGAAATCTTGGGACAAGGGAGAATCGATCAATAAGGAAATGTTATGTATGTCGGTGATGTTGCGGACCCTCGGCTGGAGATGTGATATCTTCGGTAGCCGGGATCTGTTTCTTGGGTTTGCTAGGACTCTTTGACGATCGGCCGTATTCGGACCTTTGCTATACAGGACAAATGCTCATCTAGGATGGGTCAGCACTTACGCAAGAAAGTAATTTGTGACGAGTTTACATCGATATTGCCTAAGGCGGATGAACTCGGCTTTTAGGAAAGCCGTTGTTACTTGATCGGGGAAGAGGAGCGAGATGAACATGAATTGCTGGCTAATGTAGCGAGATGGAATCGTATTAACGGCGAGTAGAGCGATTGATTAATATCATTTTCTGACCCGATCAGGAGAAAAGAGAGTGGAACGCCTGAGGGCGGACAAATTTAGAAACACGGCTCCTTATGGAGGTGGAGAGAAAGCACAACAACACTGAAGAGACATGTGATACTGACCATCTCGGGACGATTTGTGTAAAACAGCAAGATGTCCCGCTTCGATGACTGAAATGAACGAGCATTTGTGGTCATCATCACTTGTGGAAAAAAAATTGAGGAGCGGGAGTCTGGAAAGAGGTCTACCATGAACGAAAGTGAATGCCTTGTGTTCGATATTTGCGTCCACCTTCTTGGTTTGTGCCGAGTAAAGTCTGTCCAAAGTATTGCCAGAAAGGTGGGTGTCGCCATTGGACCGGTCGAACAAACCGGAAAGGAAGGATTGCTTCTCACGAACTCTCGTCGAGCAGTTATTCCTTTCCTTAACACTACTGTGATGCCAGCTGCATGGATTCATCCATACTAAGATTGCTCGAGCGGCGCAAGTCGAATGCTGATGACAACGTGCGTGGTCTGGAATAGAGACGGTGATGAATGGATGGTAGCATAAGGGAAAAGGGAAGAAGAGAGACATCGGCTCGCGGAGTTTTCTGTAAAGAAGCTAGTGTCATTACATAAGCTTCTGCCGCACCGTGCACCCCGACTTCGCACATGGATCCCACTGAACCTCTCCTCCATGAAGACGTCCGCTAGCTTCAACAAATACGGAACAGCTAGACAAACTCGGACACAACATGAATGACAGATCCGACGACCGTGCGAGCTTGCTGCCTGCATTCTACGCGATGAACAGAGGTTCGTGTCTGCTGACTGAGATCTAGTTGAGGAACTTAAACCGAAATTACCAGAACGATGAGTACAACAGATTCAAATTTCGTTCTACATCGATTGCAGGGTGAGCTATCTAACCAGCGTAGTTCCTCTTAGACGACTATCTTGAGTCTACACAGGAACGTTACGGGACGAAGCATCTTCTTCTCTCCATGCCCAATGCCTGACCTACTTGTTCCAATCGTCTGAACCATATTCGGTTGAGCAAGCTTTTTGCTTGCTAAACCGACCAACAGTATGAAGTGCAATGGTCCAAGTCCATCAGACTTTCATTATTGCTAATGACCAGTCGGTAGTTCTTCCACCTCGCCTGAATTCTAACATCACTCGACATCCGTTGCCAAACCACAGCTTGTCGCGACTGTCCGACTATGGTGGCGGCATTGTCGTTGGCATGGGGAAGGGAATCGGGAATGGCAATGGCAATGGCATTCCCACCATTAGGATCGGGTTTCCATTTGAGTCAACTCCTAGAACCAGACCAACGACGACAGAAGGAGCGGGGGCGCTGTTCCCAGAATTCTGGTCGTCATCTTAATCATCTTCGGCTGGGTGGTCGGCATCATCAGGCTCTGGCGCTGAATCAAGCAATGGCGGCTGAAATGCCGCGATACAATCCATGGCCTCTGAGCCCATGGGCGTGATGATTGGTAAGCCGTGCTCGCAGATCTCGCCTTCTAGAGTGCCGTGCACTCTCTCCAGAAAGCACTCAAAAGTTTCTGGGGCGTGTTTGACGTTCACGAATTTTTCCAATGCAGCCTCCTTTTCGCGTCGACGACGTTGGTGTTCATAGCGTTGCCTCAACTGGGGGGAGACCTGTGCATCCTTGGTCAGTGTATCGCATATCTCCTGCACATACTGCTGTGGCAGTTCTGCGCGGACCGATACTTCAGCGTGAGTGACAAGTGCACGCAAGGACATGATCGGGTCCAGGATTCGAACCCATGGCTGTTCTTGAAAGGGCATCAATTCATGTCGCGATATCCATACGCTTCCATTCGGGCCTGGGCGAGCTGCGTGCATCTGATTTCCGCAGTTTGTTACGAATTTGAATGGAGGCATTGAAGTTGTAAGAGGCAGACCTAGAGGAGCAGTAACATATCCGCTATGATCGCGGCGGTAGACTGACTCGATGTCTCCCAAGTATTCGGTGGCAAAGCGAACATGAAGAGACTTAAGAGGCTTTTTGCGAGCGTGCAGCAGAGCAACAAAATCGGTTAGATTGTTGAAGACGGCAGTCAACTGCATCATGCCGGATTGCGAAATATCGCTATGCTGACTCGCTGTCCCGTCCTCCGATATCTCAATGGCAGTGTCTGAGACCATACACAAGTAGACGTGTCGAATGTGTTCGAAGTGTCTCGAGTGAACCCAGTCAGTATATCTGGCTTTGTGTTTGTCGCTTTTAGTTTTTGTTTCGGAAATGAAAAAGGTAAAGACGTTTTCAGAGTAGAACACTTCGATAGCTTCGGCATGGATCTGCTTGTTGGTTTGCAATAGACCAATGTTCTCGTTGATGAGAGATATGCCCGCTTTTCCCTTCAAAGATACTGTGCCGACATTTCAGTAAACTTCACGAGTTGGGTGGCATGACTCACGGCAATTAATAGCGAGCTTGACACGGAATTCATCGACACCTTGATCTTGCTCGTAGTCGGACAATGAGCACATCTTGTCGTTTTGTCAGTTCCCTTGTTGACGAAACGCGGGGTTCCAAGAACTTACAGGTCCATTCTCTTCCAAAATCTCCATGATTTTCGCATCAACTTCACCAAGAGTGGCAACCAAGGCGTGCCTGTATATGCGATCGCGAAGCTCACGGGGAAGCTTGTTGAAAAATCCCATATCGCTCGAGCCGTTCCATCTTGGTGCGCTCAAAGATGCCTCTAAGTCGACTGCTGGTAGCACATCTGGACGCGTGAATTGGCGCGCTGTTGGTGGCCGTTCGGTGAGTGGTTCGTACACTGGATGTCGGTCTTTGAAACCTATGCAGAGAGGCATCTTGGTTTCTCTCCAGAGGTGTGTTAGTTGTAACTTGAAAGCAAGGTCGCGGGAGTGGTTGGTTATAAGTACCTAGTAGTGATGCCGTGTTTACATGGGTCACCTGATGCATGAGCATGCCTAGTCAACAACACTCGTCAATTCCCTTTCCTTTCGTTTCTCGAAGATTCTCGAAACCTCCACGCGATAGATAGCCTGGGTTCTCACTACCTGTCTTCTGCACTTCCCTCCTTTTTGAAGGTCACCGAACACTAGATGTCCTGCTGGTAGGCAGGTATTCCTCTATTCTGCACAAACGTCTCTGGTTATCCAGATTCTGAACCTGAGAGAGGCGTCTTTGTATGGTCTCACTAGTCCCTGCACTTAGTGTCTACAAATGTTAACTTTAACAAGCGTCGATGTATCTTACGCGGACACCCAATCTTTTCCTTTGGATTTATATTCGAGATATCCGAGCACTCGCACGACGCCAGCTCTCTTCGCCGTGGATGACAAGTGAATGTTTCTTAACGTCAGTGAGCAGATCAAATATGCGGCTGAAACAAACTCGACGATTCATAACATCCATCCATTACTCCCTTGCTCCAATTCTTTCGAATATGACTGCAATGATGATCTTGCTCTCCTTCGTCCCAATCTGATACCGAATTGTCTATATCCATAGCAATACGCCAGAGATTGCCGACACAAAGCTGAGGAATACAACACAAATCTCGCATCCAATCCTCCCAGCACCAGCCGTCGTCGCCATGCTCGTAGATTGTGAAGTCCCAGCCGAGCTGAATCCAATTCCACTGGCAATAAAATCGCCAATACCTTCAGTCGAAGTACTGGAGGTCTTGCTCGTGATGGCAGTATTGCTTGCACCGGTCAATGTAACTGCAGAACCAAGGGTAGAGGTCATGCTGTTTACAACGACGACAGGATGGCCCGCGCTATCTGTAGCTAACCTGAGAGTAGTTGCAGTAGATCCTGTTCCAATCGTAATCGGGTGTCCCGGTGCAAGAGTCTGGCTTGAAATAATGTAACCCGATTGAGGATTTGCGGTCAATGTTTGGCCACCGATCGTGAGAAGTGCAGCCACGGGTGAGGATGCAACGGTTTGCGTTACACCGTTGACCACTGCTACTTCACCTGCTGAGGCTAATACGACTGTCGTTCCAGAAACGACAATCGATTTGCCAGCTGCCAGCGTCTGTCCCGCGATTACATATACTGATTGCGAATTGGCTGCATAAGTCTGGCCATTCAGCGTCAACACTGGGGATGGCGCAGATTGAGGACCAGCTTCGAATGTTTGAGTTGCTCCATTGACGACGACTCCACCTGCCGACGGTAACACCGAGATCGTAGTCCCCGCTATGACTACTGCACTTTCTGGGGCAACTGTCTGACCTGCGATAACAAAAGCCGAGTTCGAGTTGGCCGTAAAAGCTTGACCGCCGACGCTGACAACCGGAGCTGGCGCTGTAGGATTGCTTTGAGCTACAGGTATTGTCTGGACTTGCTGGGTCACTTCACCAACGACGGCAACTTGTCCAGCAGAGCCAAGGGTGATAGAAGTGCCATCGACGATGACAGCACCGCCGGGAGACAAACTTTGCCCGCCTACCACGAACACAGAGTCAGAATTCGCGATAATGCTGCTTGAGCCAATGACGATCACTGCTGCAGAAGAAATGGATGGAAGACTTGGATTCTGGGTCGAAGGAGAGGCAGCAGGTTGGCTAGGCGTATCGCTCGTGGCGGCAGTTGGCTGCGGAATGATAGGCTGAGTTGCGCCGACTTGTGTGGGGGTTGGTTGCGATCCAGCAGTCAGCAAAGCACCGATATTTGCTGCCGCATCTGGAGACGTATTCTGCTGAGGACTTAGTGTATTCTGTACTGAAAGAGTCACTGGCGAATTGGGAGTTTGTGGAGGCGTATCATGTGCTGGATCTGGATTGTTCGGTTTTGGTGCTGGAGTATTCGTGGTTGGGTTCGTTGCTGGGGTATTCGGTCTGGGTTTAGACACTTGTGTGTTCGCTGCGTCCGTAACGCTTTCGACAGATGATGATGTCTCTGTTAAGTACAACGCTGTTTGTTCGGCATGTGCGCCGCACACCCCTCCGCCTTGACATAGCTTTGGAGCCGCATCGTCGGGATTGATACTCGAATCAGCAGGCAAGAAACAGACTGGGCTATCGAGCGAGTAGATGTATCCAAACGGATCTTCTTTGTCCTTCGTTGCAACGTCAAATGAAGGTGTAAGAGTGGCCTGATATGGTATCGTTACGTGACTTGGAGACTGGACAGTCGAACAAACCGATTTGCCCATGGCATCTATAGTCGGAAGAGTGCCTTGCCATGAGTACAATGGATTCGCGACACCTAATTCCGTCGGATATGCTCTAATAGCATGTCAGCATGTTGTCTACTCTCATCCACGACGAGCTCGTCTGATTTATCTTTCTCAGCCTCATCTTTTCCATCATCGAACTCATTCAACGGACTCAATCGATGAACTCAAGGACGACTTGTATTTAGTGATAGCGAGCGAATAGAAGATCGTCCCGTTCTTTGCGAGCCAAGAGACTCATGGGAAGAAACATACAGCACGATTTCCTTCTTCGGATCACCAGCAAAAGTGTTTACATATATTGTGGTTACGTGAGCACCGGCCGCATTAGTCGGTGGCAATGTGTGCCCAGCGGGCAAGGGATAGTAAGAGGTCTCTGTTCTCGTTTTGTTCGTTGCCTTGTTGAATACAAGGATGATTTTGGCCGCCAATATTGTAGCTGTGACTACCTGCTTTGCCCAATAGAATTGTGTGGATTCCTGGACGGCTTGACAGTCTGGTGTACATGGTCCCGTGTACGACGAGACAATAGAGGTAGAGGAGGTCTTGGTCGAAGTCGAGGCAGATGAGGTGTTTGTGTATCGCGCATCTGGTGGGTAAATCGGAGTTAGCGATCTGCATCAGACGAAGGCCCATTACCCACAAAACATCAGGGGGAGGCGCTTACAAAGAATGTGGTCCGCTAGAGCGTATTGCCCAAACAAAACAACAATCGTCCTGGCCAACATCGCGAACTCCCTTTTCTCTTCAGCTGAGATGTTTCTTGACTGGGTATATAAGGAACAGCATGACCTGTGCTGCGCCTCTCTTTCGGACAGCGTCTCCTATCCAACATGCAGTCGCATGCTCGCTGTTCCGCATCCTCGCTGTTCAGCCATCGAATGAGAGATCAGCAGCTACATCTTGGCTCAAGCCACCAGCAAAAACAAGAATCATCAAGCGAACGACATGGTTTAATGTTTCACAATCAGCAAAGTTGCGGAGAATTCCGTGCACCAAGTGAGCCATTATTAGGTTGTGACACCACAACTTGACCGGCTAGGTGTAAGATGACCAGGATGCGATGAACAGCATCTCAATCATCGAAACCAACTCGGCCTCCATTTGAAATGTCGACAGAGGGTTCAGGACTCTAGAGCCAAACGTTCAACAGAGCTCCTGGACCCAGAGAACTAGACAGCCGCAAAGCCGAGATCGCATGTCAACAACCTGCTTTCAGTGGTACATGAAGCCGAAGAATAATTGGTTAGGGCCACAATGTAGACTTAAAGGGTCACGGTGGTCTGATGTGAACGAATAATGATGGTAGGGAGCACAAGAGTAAGCACGTTTGAACTAAACCCGAGCAGTACGTACTGAAGGTGAAACCAAGTCAAAATTGACCAGACAAGAGAAAAGAAGATAAAGCATAACTAGATGACGAGATATGGAGTCCAATTCTATAGACAGGATGTGTATCGCCTGTGGTTGATGCTCGTGGGGACCTTGATTATCAGTGATAGCAATACTTAATCGCCTGCTGGGTGCGGCGAGCAAAGACATTGTTCTTCGCCAATATTCAAAAGATCTACGAGCACCTGTAAGGTGTTGTATACCCAACAGGCAGTCTAACATCAAGTTCCTAGTGTAGGTGTGGAGAGGCCAAAGTTCAATGGATCGTTTGCACTTGGAGTTACGCTTGTGCGTCACGCGATCATCGAACAGATTCACTAATGGTTATCTCGGCTCCTGCATCAATTCTTAATTGATTAATAGGACTTACGGAGAGCTTGATTATTCCGATATCGTTATGATGAGTGCAATTCAGATCATTCGTCTAGAAATCGAAGTCACTCATCGAGTTTCATTTCTGAGGGGAATAATCTCAATGATTGATGATTGAATACATTGTGGCGGCATGCGGAATCTTTTGAATGGCAAGCTTCTTGAACTCGAGGTAATTGGTAACTTGACTTGCGAGCGGGTGTGCACAAAAATTTGAGAATTCACCCGCGACTCTATTCTATGTCACACTAGTCTCGATCTGATTGGAGGAGATTCATATACTCCTTAGCTATATCATCCAGAGTCGTATCCTTGAGGTAGCTTGGTAGCCTCATAAGGCTTTATATAATCCGGAGGCTCCTGTCCGACAATTAGTCGCCAATGTATTCACCTTGGCTCTCGGATTTCCAATCTACTTAATCAAAGTCTCGAGAGATATTCGGACCGATGAGCAAACCATGATAAGCAAAAAGTAAAGCGGGAGAACGGCTGACCAATGTAGTCATTCTGCTGGGGGACTTTGGTGAGAGATCGAGAGTGGCCCGTGCCTGGAGTAGTCTAGCGCGTCCAGGTATTGTTTAAATTGATGTCGGCGGTCTCACGGCCAACCACTTCAGATTCCAAGACACCTCAGTGCGCTTTTCCTTACTACGATTGTCATTTTTCTAGTCTGCCACTCTGCTTGCCATCACATTGTGCAACTCGACACCATTCCTGCTTTCCTGGATCTCACGACTCACGATTGCTGTACATGGATGGCAATAGCCTGCAATCATCCGGCACCTCAATCATGAACGCTACTTCATTCCGGGGGTTGCTGTCCATAACGGCTCCCAGGAAAGCTTGTTTAAAGATATGAGATTGCTGTCCGCAGTAGATCCGGGGCAGAGATCTGATGAACTCATGCACCGATCTACCGCCAGCGGCCCATGGCATATGTTAGGAACCCCGATCTTAGCTGCTCTATACTATAGAGCAGCTGAGATCGAGGACGACACTTTTGATTCTTTCGGAATACCCTATTGTGCATATCCGGACACGTCAACTTCGATCTTCTCTGTGGCGTGAGTGCTACCCATTCTTTATCTGGATACTTTCATCGCTGCTTCGACCTCTTCTTTGGTTTCCTTTCTCTTTGTGCCTTTGCTATACGTTGAATCGACAGGCCAACCGCAATTCCGGAATAGTCGCCGTTCGAGTTCTGCAGTCGCGTTTATGAATAATACATGCAGCCGTGTCCATGAACACCAATGTTTCGAGTACACAAGGCTGCCAGCCGCTTTTCCTTCTTTCCAATGCTTATAGTTCACCAGAAATCGCTGGATTCTGGGAGTGATTGAGGAGGATCCCAGAACAGGCCGGTCCTAGTGTCTCGCCATGTTGCAGCATCTGTCGATATTCTTCAGCACCTTCGCGATCGCCGATGCCTTATGGAACCATGCAGTTATACCTGTTCCACTAGCTGCGCCACTAGCTGCGCCATCTTCAAGGCACGCGGTTGTCAAAAGAGAGACTGGCACATGTATCTTCAGTGGAGCACAAGGTTACTTGTCTGCCAATGGATCAAAGCCAGACTGTTCCACGATTGTGCTGTCTGATATGACTGTGCCTGGTGGGACCACTCTGAACCTGTCACAGCTGAATGATGGTACTACTGTGAGTCCGAAATTCTTCATCCAAGAAATTTATACTGACGTCTTGATTGAGGTCATTTTCCGCGGCAACATAACGTTCGGATACAGCGAATGGCTGGGTCCCTTATTCTCAGTGAGCGGCAACAAAATTGTCGTGAAAGGCGAGCCTGGATCTTTCTTAGACGGTCAAGGAGCGTTGTACTGGGACGGCAAAGGGGGAGCCGGTGGTAAACTCAAGCCCAAATTCTTCAAAGTAAGTATCGAAATCACTTCAGCTCGGCTCGACTCATCTATGAAACGTCCAGGCACACTTCCTAAACGACTCCATTCTAGACTCAATAACCCTCCTCAACTCACCCAAAAATTCCTTCAGTCTAGACCACATTAATAACCTCACCGTCATCAACATCACAATCGACGGCCGCGCTGGCGACGCCCTAGGCAAAAACTCAGACGGTTTTAACGTCAACAACGCAAACGGCCTTCTCATCACCGGCGCCAAAGTATGGAATCAAGATGATTGCTACGCCATGAACTCCGGCTCCAACATCGTTTTCGAAAATGGGTTCTGCTCAGGTGGTCACGGTCTGTCAGTCGGTTCTTTTGGTCTCATCATGAATTCCACCGGCATCTCCATGAACTCCACTGGCCTCCCCTCGAATGCCACCGGCCCCGTAAAGCCACCCGTCATATCCAACGTAACATTTCGAGATTGCGTCATGGAGAAGAGTCAACAATCTATTCGGATCAAAACGAATGCGAATGCGATAGGCGCAGTGACGAATATTACGTATCGCAATATCGCCATAAGCGGGGGTACCTCGTATGGTATTGTTGTCGACCAAGCGTATAACGGTGTTCATGGACACCCGACGGATTGGGTTAATGTGACGAATTTTGTGTTACAGAATGTTACTGGGACTGTCTTGCCGAGGGCTGTCAACGTCTTGGTCGAGTGTGGGGTGGGTACTTGCCGGGATTGGAAATGGGAGGGTGTCAATATTACGGGAGGGAAGAGGGCGATGAATACGACCCGTCCGTGTCAAAATGTGCCCCAGGGGGTCTCGTGCTAGGCTTTGTAGAAAGCTGGTCATCTACAGGCTCTAACAATTACGTTTCGATCTTTTTTATGTTCGCGATATGAGCGTTGATCGTCTGGTTGGCAATGGGGCATTGAAGGCTAGGTTGGTAATTTGAGATTTTACGCCGAGCGCTTAAACCTTGAAGAACTGTCGTGCAGACGCACTTACTTTTTGCTTTTGACACACACTTCATCCGCAACAAGTGGCTGTCTGGGACATATATCTAGGGTACTAGAGACGTGTCTCCTCACCCTGCTTACTCGAATGCCTCTCCAAATTTTCAAATCCAAGGAATATTAACAACCTTCTGCAATATACGCAACATCTAATGATCATCTCTAAATGCCATAAACCGTGCCACGCCATCATCATCAACCCACGCCCGAAACATACCTCCACAATTAAAGTTCCAGACAACCTTCCCTCGCGATCTTATCAACTCGATACCAATGATACCGCCTTCTCCCTCGCCCGTTCTGCCCCACCTGTCACCGGCGGAGAGTTGCAGTTCGCCGCCTGGACCGGCGATTTGGGATACTGCTTTGTAAAGAGGGATTGGGGGGGTGGAGAAACGTGATATGGCGGCTGCAGTGCGGACGGCGGAGATGCGGAGGAAAGAGTCGCCGTTGCCCGTGCCGGACATGCCGACGGCATGGATTATTGGGTGGGAGGGCTTTTGGCTTTCGAGTGGTTGTGCTTCAGAGCGGGAGAAAGAAGTTGAGAGGGGCCAGCAGGAGGTCAGGAAATCTGGTATCATTTCGTGAGGTCTCAGTAAGCCTGGCATTTTTCCAAACGACGAGAGTAGGTTTGGTATATTTCTAGAAGATGTGGAGAGGTCACCAGTGGACATATGGGAAAGAGGTTTCGAGGCTTTCGCCGTCCATTCTTCGGCCCAGAATCCTGCACCGAGTGTGGGAGTGTCACCGACGCGGCCTGGCAATTTGTTCGTGAGGCCGCCTGTACTCGTCGCAGCACATATCGTCCCGAATCGATCGAGAACTACAGCTCCGACTGTGCCTTGAGGAAGATATTCATGGCCGTCCCACGACGGACCACCATCGTGACCTTCGGCTTGTGCGAATGGAATCGCGATGCTCGTGTCTGACTTTCCCAGGCCTCTTTGATGCTCATTCCACCTCCTTTTCGTGAAAAAATAGCTCTGATCAACCATCTCAAGTCCCCACTTCCCAGCCAACTTCTCCAATTCATCACCACTCATCTGACAATGCGCACCAGCACCACCTCCATCTTCCTTCTCACCTCTAATCAACATTTCTTTGGCAAGGAGAATAGGATTCTTCACGTGTTTTAGTACCATGCATCCCACGCCTCTTTTCCTATACCCTTTCGAAACCATCACACTCGATTCCAATTCCACAGTTCCCGCGCGAGTGAAGACAGCACCTTTCCCGCAATTGAAGAGCGGGTCATCTTCCAACAGTTTGACTGCATGAGTTGCGACATCTAGTGCTGTCGCATCTGGCAGGGCAAGGAGGGCTGATGCTTGGCTCAAGATTTGAAGCAGAGAAGTCTTGTAGGCTTGGTATGATTCTTTGGAGAGGTTTTCACGGTGGATATTTCCTGCGCCTCCGTGGATGATTATTCGTGGTTGTATATGCGGATTGGAGATTTGCTTGCTCATCTTCTACAGTTACGTGAGCAGATGGAGGGCGAGGTCTACACCTGCAAGATTATAGGACGTGATATCGTTAAGAGTATCCGTGGATTCCTTGGCAATGCAGGGATCTGCGATCTCGGCCTCGGCATTGCACAAAGGGGGAAATATAAATAGATACAAGCACTCGTGCGAGTAACGACAATGCATTGACTTGTCCATCTATCTCGTTATTCATCTCATCCCATCATTATATGTTGCTCATTGGTGTTTACTGTTCTATCTACCCTCTCCCCCGTACATATGCAGAGATTTCAGACCCCTGCCGTTTGCCAAGGATTCGACGGTATCAGTCCACTCAACCAAAAGGACTGCATTTGGCGTTGTCGTAGAATCTTATATCTCGTTTGCCACTGTTAGTGGCACAAGTCTCGAAGTCCGCGGCATTTCCAACTGTCAAGTAACACTAAATCAGTCCCGAGTTAGTACATCCGTTTCCTCACGTACAAGAGCCAATTATACGTACGACGCCATTGCAAAGCACGTTCATGCCGCAACAAGATTGGGTGAAGCCAGTCGGTCTCCTTGTGCCCATGCAGGGTCCACCAGGCTCGAACTTGCAAGCAACCCTCTTCGCCTTATATTCAGTGGGACATGTTGGTCCAATGTCATTGACTGTTGGTGGGATGTATGGAAGAAAGTCGTCAGTGCACGCCATTGGTATGGCTAGGCTGTGGCTGATGTAAGCAATCCAGTCGAACGTGAGGTTCTGTTCAAGGACTGACCCGGAGCTCCAGAGAGCAGCCACGCTCAAAAGAGTAGACACAAATTTCATCTCTTGTAAGCTTTCAGGAGGTGAATGATAGAGGTTGATTGAAGTTTGGGAGAAGCCGATGAAGTAAACCTGCTTTCAAATGGAACGCATGTAGGCCCGCAATATTGTGGAGGTCGTACTAAGTCCTGTGGTGTGCGACCAAAACAAGGTCAATTTTAGATCCTATCTTGGTCCTTGCGTAAGGCTTTCTCGAACGCAGCTCTTCGCGAAGTCTAGATCTTCATGAATTAGTACTTTAGGAGCTGGTGAAAAGGATTTTATCTCGTCGATCCTGATCATACCACCAGACGTCGCCCTATCTTCTTGTTATTCACTTTCCTAAACCGACCAAACCCTTGTCACACATCTCACATCTTTGAGATATGATAGGGTTCTAGTGGGACCCCATGCATCAATCATTCGGCCGGCTACCACAGTATGCCGAAGTTGTGGGGGATCGCAGTTTCTACCTTCCTGGAAGCATCGCTCACCACTACATCCCGCCAATCTAGGATGAAGATACCTAGATACCACCAGAACACGGGCACAATTCTTTCCGGCACGCAATCGCGATTATCTGCATAGGCTATCGCTTGCCCTCTTACACCCCGAGAAAGATTTCTCTGTACACCTCCGGGGATGTAGTATCGTCAATGTGACGGGAAAGAGTTGATGGATTCATCCTATGTACGAGTTAATCAGTCACGCAAGCACCCACGCCGATAATCGGCCGTTGGCCGGATCTAACAAATTCCACTTGCTTCCATTTGTTTTCGAAAGTGGAAAGTACGGTTATTCAATCATAGTCACAGCCATGTCCTCTTTCCGTCAGCAGGTCAGGCAATTGAGTCATCCGAATCAACCAAATTGGTTGTGTAACTCATAACTCGCTTCCTCTATCACGTCATCATAAGACCTGCCTTCTCCCGCGTTCTCATCAAGTCCAAATCGCCGTCCATCCAATTTCTTGTCTAATGCCTCGGCTGTCGGCCAACGAGGCCCAACGTCGTAAAATGTAATCTTCCCATTCTTCAACACTGAATTGGTACTGAAAGTCTGTCTGCTGGGATAAGGGATGCCAAGGGGTGTATTTGCTCTTGCAGATTCTGCTATGTAAGCCGTCCATGCGATGGTAGTTTTACTCATTCGTGCCGAGAGGGAGACCAAGGACTCTTTTAAATCGAGCACTGGTCGGTAGCTGCGCGACTTTAACCTGAACAGTTCGAGCCGATGTAGTTTCGGTAGGTATTCGAAAAGGCGGACCAAGTCTGGCGCACCGTGTTTTAGAGAAATGTTGAATAGACAGAGTTTTCTCAAGGATGGCGGCATGAATGTGGTTAAGAATTTTAGGCTAACCTTGGTATTGTTGAACTCGTGGCCTTGTATATCTAGGATTTCAAGATTCGGGAGAGTGAGTTGCGTTCTGTTAGCTGGTGCTGGTCCAATTCCTGGGAAGCCGCTTAGGTGTAAAGCTTTCAGACCTTTTGCTGCTGATAGCGCGATCCATAACAGCTTGCATTCACCACTTACAGTTTTTGAGTGAGGCGAAGTATCTGAAGGTGACCAGTAGAGAGTGCGAAGGGATTCGAACGTGGGAAATACCACGGGGTTGGCTTGGAGGTAAAGTGTCAGCGAGGACTTGGGGAAGGCGTCTGTCATACAAAAGAGACTTTGAAGCTTGGTCTGGCTCGCCGCTATGGCTTTACAGATGTTGTTGAAAGTCATGAACGACTCTGTGTAGTCATTTGTTGGCTTCAAAGGCTGGGGTAGATCGCCGAAGCGTTTGGGCAAGGAAGAGGTGTCGTATTCAAGCAACCAAACTATGATACTCTTGGGAAGATAAGCGTGTAATTCCTTAACAGGCCATGTCAACCCCGGGACACGATGGTGGAAATCGCACATTCCATGATATTGTATATGCTGCAGATTGCCAAGTCGTCCAAAAACGCGGGTTAAGATAGAGAAAATCTTGCCTGCAGCTTCAAGATTACGCTGGTCTTGCTGGCAAATCTCGAGCGTTGAAGCGATTCTTTTCTTCACGTATCGCAAAACGTGTTCGTCAGAATGATGCTGTCCTAGTCCCAGATATGTGCGCTGCTGCTGAAGAAATCGTGAATATCTACTTGTCGCGTTAGTATGATATAAGTCTGGTGAAGTCTGTTGCCAGAGTAAAAGACTCCGATCACCAACCACGCAGCGGGAATAGGCTGCTTTTTTGAGCAACAAAAGCAGTACCAGGAAAGGCAAGCGAGGTCCTACAACATACCTGCCATCATTATTATCTTGAGCAATGCATTTCGGGTCTTTCTGCCTATGACTCCAATTCATGAAAGCTCTCTCCTCTATATTCAACAAGGCTCTGATATGTCCATCTGCAAAAGTTAAAGTCGGAACCCATTCTGCTAAACGCTTATTTAAAGAAATGTATTCTAGGATCTTCAGGCTTCTCGGCGTGAGAGTGAAAGCAGTGCTGGAAAGAATTCGTCCAAAATAGGGGGCCATTAGTCTGTTGAACTGCTTCGAAGCGCTACGCAGATTTTTCACGTCGAGGATATAACCAGAGGTATCGATGGCCCAGGCATGATTGGCAAAGGTTTTTGGATGATCTCCGCCGTCTCGCGTGAGAAAAATTCGGCGCTCCAGGCGATTCATGATATTGTCGAGGATTTCCTCCGGTATTGCGCACTGAAGCACAAATTAGCTTGATGAGCTCTCGTCCTCGGATCTTGCAGTCGAAATCAAGCAGAACGAGCGTGAGAACATAGAAGTGCACTTACTATACTTCTGCTCGGTCGGTCTCGCAAGACATCGTTGTTCCTGTTACTAACTTGTGGGTCGGTCTCTTGGAAGTCTCCAGGGTATGGGTTGTCCATGCTGCTTCGTTTGACCGCTGATAAGCTGTGATTAGTCGCCATTAGATTTATCCTGCACAATAACCAATTCTTTCTAGGATTATCATGCGTCGCAAGCTAAAGTCCTGGTATTTCGACAGTTGTGATTTGCGGTCAACTTTTTTTGAGGGCACAATGAAGCTTGGATGATCGGATTGAGAGGACGAGGCGAACGGTCTGATGTATACAAGTAAGAAACGGATACGTGATTCGCGACATCATGACAATGTAGCCGTAAGCAAGCCTTTGTTGTGGTGGTGATAACAGTGTAGGTAGCAATGTGAGGAAAGAAGATGTCTGTAAACGAACAATGGAATATTCGAAAAGCCATTGTGCAGGAATTAGATCTATGCCCAGACGCTCTGAATAACAGCAACCAGCAAACATGAACTTCGGTATGAGAGTGATGGAAGTGATAAGTATTATGAATGGAAAGTGGGAGACTGGGTCTCGGAGTTCCTTGGTAGAATACGAGGACCGGGAATGACTCGGCGATACGGTCTAACCTCGGACAAGCACCAGACTTCGGATGCCGATTAGCGCGTGAGACGCGTTCCGAGTCCCCACTCACTTCAAGTTCCTTCTTCCCTGTAGCCATTACTCCCTCGATCCTCTCGTTCTCCTCGTGCTCGTACTTCTGGTGCCCACAAGAAACCATGCTCTGCGCGCAATGCAGGGAGAGACTATTTGCAGCAGATAAGCCATGGGGCCTTCATCACCAGGTGAAAACCATTCGCGAGTGCGCGTTGGCTGACTGTCTCGTCTGTACTCGGCTGAAAGACGACATCGATGACTCGAAACTTGAGCTCGGTGACTCGGAAGACGGCGAGAATATCACGCACCGATGGACCATCCGGCTGAAAACACAAACGAGAGATCAGAATACCGGATTGATTACCATCACTTTCCGATCCGTGCTGCCTGAATCAGCCTTGCCAACGAGGGTCTTCTACCTTCTCGATGAGAAAGGTTGATGCTTTTAGCCCATCGGCCGAGGCAATAGCTAACCGTTGAGCAGGGATTCCCAATCTCCCTAACCCTGATGCAATGCCCAAAAATACAATGTCAAGCTTGGAACAGCTGGATAAGTGGCTCGATGAATGTCACAAAAATCATCCCAGATGTCAGCAAACCCGACAACTAAGACTCTCCGAGGCTCGGTTTGTCCCGACTCGATTAATTGAGCTCACTGGTCCCAACGAAGAGAGTGGACGACTGCGCCTGGTGGAGACCAAGAATTGGTCGAGTCATACACCTTTAGAGCCTTATATGACGCTCAGTCATTGTTGGGGTGAAACCGAGACTTTTAAGATGTTCAAAACCGTTCCCGAGAATGTAGGGCAATTTCTTGACAATATCGATTTGGATAAAATGCCAAAGACCTTCAGAAATGTCATAGGTCTAGCATGGAGGCTTGAGATACAATATGTCTGGATAGACTCTATTTGCGTTATTCAAGGTGACAATGGGGATTTTGGAAGCGAAGCCCAGTTAGTGCATTCTTCTCTGGCATGGACTTCTAGTAGCTAACGCTCTTCGCGCTTCAAGTCACATGCATTCAGTATACCGACACTCCTACCTGAATGTGGCTGCTGCCGCGTCACCAAATGGTGATGGTGGCCTCTACTCTGAAAGATCGCCTCGTGAGATAGCATCAACGCCTTTGAATGTGGAGGAGTCAGAAATTCTAGGCAACAAATCCTGGCTGCTATTGCCAGGGGACATGTGGGCTAGGCAACTGCTCCAAGAACCGCTCTATAAAAGAGGCTGGGTCTTCCAAGAACGACTATTGTCTCCACGGCTAGTGCATTTCGGATCCAAGCAAGTGTTTTGGGATTGTGCAACAAAAAGTGCTTGTGAGGTATTTCCGAATGGTGTGCCAGAACCTCTCGATATCGATTCCGCGACCGAACGTCGTTGGCGCGAACGACTGCAACGGGCATCTATGATACGCGAAGGTCGAGACTTGGTTGGAGAGGCAGACGTTTCTATAGAGACTTTATGGAGGACGGCTATCTCAAATTATACCACTTGCGCCTTGACGAAGTCCACGGACAAGCTCATTGCCTGTTGGAGCATCGCCAAACTTGTTCGAGATATGCTGGACAATGAAAGGTATGCAGTTGGAATGTGGAGTTTCAATCTTCATAAACAACTCTCGTGGAGAGTATTAAACTATTCGAAATCGAAGCGAATTTACGACGTAGCGAAAGGAAGGGTCCCGTCATGGTCATGGGCCTCGATCCATGGAAAGCTACAGGAACTGGGTTGTCCAGTGTTGCTTCCACCGCGCTTGGGTAATCCCGCAGACGACAATGTCTACTCCATTACTGGCCATGGAGGGTTGCCCCTCACTTTCCGGCTGAGAGAGGAAAGAGATGTGTTCAAAGCAGAAAATGAACAACCAGTGCTGGAAGATCTGAAGCTGGCGGTCCTAGGCCATGTCTTCCGAACCCATATTCGACCAACACAAGGTGGCTACACCATGGACATGGTTGACGGCTCCAGAAATCGGGACAAAGTTACTGTCTTTCCCGATTTGCAGCCTGCTCCTGCGGGCGATGACGGCCTCGTCACGTTTCGCGAGAGCATGACTGATGGAGCAAACAGGGGTAAAAATTTCGGGATGGTTACAGATGCTAAAGTGGAAAATGGGCTGCACTTTGGTCGTGGGCTAATTCTAAAGTGCGTGGAGGCACAATCTCGGCCAATCTTTCAGCGTACAGGAGCCTTCAAGTTTGAGAATCTGAATGAAAGAGAATGGAGGCATCTCACGACTACGGATCACACATTGACCGAGACATCGCAACACGAAAGCCACGGTCAGGGCGTGGAGTTGTGGCTAAAATGAAAAAGGACCTGCCCGATCGCAGGCATATTTCGGCTTGACTCTCCTTCTCTGTCAGATCTCGAGGCTCTCTAATACTTCATTGTATCTTTCCGTCGCATAGGGAAATAGATCGTCGTGGTATGCTTCCAGAAATCGACCATCCGCAGACTCCTTCAACAAACCTTTGGATGCGTGCAAGATCTCTTGCACGTCCAGAGGTCCTACCTCGTTGTTCCATTCGAGGGGATCAAGCATTGCCTGGAGATCTTCCATGCTTATCCCGCTACGTTGCCTGGTCGCCAGCTTGATGGCACTCAGCCCCAACTTCGCTACAGACGCAGCCTGCCCAGCTACAGAAGCGACTTGCGAGTCGAACAATGATACCACATCCCGAGGCAGTCTATCATGGATTTGTCTAAAACTGTCCAATGTGTTTGCTCCGCAGACATTATCCAGTCCCAATTTGGCGAGACTCAGATTTCCTTCTGAATGTCGCATGATGTCGTTGACTACTTTCATATCTGCGATCAAGGATTCTCCAACAGGGGTCAGCGGTGGCCATTCAGTGTTTGGCCATAGATCCTGGGATGTTGCACGGGAGATCAGCCCGTGCTCATGCTGTATCGTCCACAGGGCAAACCCTGACGGCTCTTCCTCCCATGCTCTCCCCATGATTTCATCGAGATCGTATTGCGCGTAATTATAGGGTCGGCACAATCTGGTCGTTGCTTTGTGGTTCCTATTCAGCAAGATCAGTCGACGATTGCACGTCTCAATCTTCAAGGACATACTCTGAGCAGGTTCGTTCCGTCTCACTTTGCTCTTTACAGTTTGTGCATGTCACAAAAGAATCAAGCAACGTGTTTTCTCTCTCCTTTTCTTCCAATCGCTCAGCTTGTTCATAGCATTCGCTGCAAAACCACAAGTCACAGTCGACTTCTATGCTGTGTGCTCCTCCAGCATCGCAGAACCATGTGAGGTTGGGGTACCGTGCGACTCGCGAAGTAATCATGGTTCGCAGTCCATGCCTCTGCAGGATGTCCAAGACCTCTTCGATCAATTTGACCGACCGATAGCCGACACTGTCGAGATCGTCTATGACAAGAAAAGTGCGTGGAAAGGTTTGGACTGCCGTGCAAATCGATTTTTTCAAGTCTTCAGTTTTCTCCTCGCTGGTTGGAGGCTTCGATTCGGTTTCATAGCGCTTGCCTGTCAACTGACACAAGATGCTCTTCAGTACATCTATTACGAGCTCTTCTGGGACTCTAGGCGACTGTCCTTTCATGAATATGGCTGCCACGGCTCTCGAGCCATGAACCTGCTTCAAGTCTTGTACCAGCATTGCGGACAGTGTCGTCTATCTCGCATTACTACCAAGGTCTTCTGGAGTGGATGACACTTTGAAGTTTGACGTACTTTCCCGGTTCCTGGACTTCCAGCGATTCGCAGTTGCGAGTGGCTCACACCACTTGCCCAGGACTTGAAATGCTCACGGTCTGTTAAGCAATTGAATAATGTAGGACATAGGAGCGGAGGGATGGACCGAGACTCTGCGAAATCTGGAAATGGAAGAGTTTCATCAGTATCCTCCATCTCTATGATCCCTCGATTATGGCCAAGTCGAGCGATAGGACAATGTACAATTGTTGTCACGAAATGATAACGATCGTGTCCCGCTACGGAGGTAGTAGACCCGTGCTCGGTGTTACTGGTCTAACCCATTGGCTCATATCGACTATTATGTCAGCCTACTAGCCCGTAGCTTGGCATACTAAACTACGCTCAATCTCAACCAATCGAAGTTTGGGGGCCGAAATCTGACATCTCCCTCTTTTAGTTTCGCGGCAGCTCATCTCTCTTCTATCGTTTCCACAAAGCTCAACATGTGAAACGCGGATCGATCACTTTGGCCAACAATAGCTTCGCTTACTGCGGTCCGGGGCGCAGTTCGTCACCTCGTTTGCAGTCGCCGTCAGCAATGCAGACACCCATGCAATTGCGGGACCCATTGATGCTAAATACAGGTCGATTCGCTTGCTGCCGTCCAACAAAAGGGGTGAGAGCCGCAGTGCTAACCAAGGTGTTATACTGTGTGACTGCGCAGACAATTCAAGAAATCCCCTAACGTGTACTTCTGCCGCTGATCGGTCGCTTAGCCAGGCTTTGAAAGAACGGCTCAGAAATAGTTAAAGTGAGCAATGCCTGACTTTGTGCAGTACTTGTCAATCATTTCAGTCTTTTCAGTCTAAATCGCAGGCGCAGTCGCCGCCATGCTAATCTTTCTTTTTGCATGCTTTTGTTCCTGTATTGTTGTTGCCTTCCCCTCGCTTGAGCCGCCAAAACGACAGGAAGTGGCAAAACGTCAAGGTGTTTCTGAGCCAATATGTGGTCAAATAATTGATGCCGTAAACGATGGTCAGATCATGGAATCTGCCACCTGTTCCAGGGCTGACAGTATTAGGCTTCTCGCTATTTTATGCGTCAGACGCCTACGACTGTCTTCGAAGTGTTCCGTTCAACCCGGCAGTCGCCACGAGGTTCGTTCGCTTCTTCAACGAGACTCTGCAATTTCAAAGCACTTTGGCGTACCTCAAGACACCCCCGAACGGATATCAGCAGCCAGCTATTGATGTCGTTGCCAAATTGAATGAGATTCAAACCCGAGTCAATTCAGGCTACTATCAGAACGAATACGCATTCGAACAAGACATCTATCTCCTGGCTTACGCTGCACATGATGACCATGTTGACCTTTCAGCTGGTATCTTATCTGTATTCTCATTCGCTAGTCCTTACTACATCTCGTCCGTGTCCGTAGACGGTAAACAGGCTCCTCAAATATTTTTTACGGGTATGTAATCATCATAGCGAAATCACACCATGCTAATTTCATATCAGGTGATATCATTGATAGCCAAGCTCAAGGATGGACACCATCTCCAATTGTGCAAATCAATGGGCAAGATGTGATCGAGTTTTTGACCGATTTTGCTGCACTGCAATCTGCGGGCACGCTAGAACCACATGCGGATTGGAATCAATTGTTTGCAAGTCCCGCACAAGATATTCAGGGTTTTACAAACGTCTTTGGTGGAGGTGCGACATTTTATCCAGGAGACGAGTTGAACTTCACGCTCGCGAATGCTACTGACACGCCGATCGAAACCTTTTGGGTCGCTTTCTATGACATAGTGGACTGCACGGGTCCATTGACTACCGGAGGCGATTTTTACAACTACTTTGTGCTCGGCCTCCTTCCTGATTCCTACAATGCGAGCGCGGGAGATTGCGTCTTTGACATCGCGAGCTCTGCATCAGACGCGTCAGCGACGGGTTCTATGTCAGGTGCCATTATGCAAGGATTGGATCCAACAACACAGACGACCTCATGGGCCAATGTCAGTTCTGGTGCATATCCCAGTAATCCAGCAATTGTGCAGCCTGACTTGTCGCTCGTCGGTGGCGGCATACTTACCGGCTACTTTCTGAACGATATCTCTACTGGTGTTCTCAGTATCCCGAGCTTTGCGGTCTACGGAGATGGCGCGGATACGTTTGCATCGACCGTGGCACATTTCATCTCATCAGCAACGACACAGAAGATGTCCCGAGTCATCATCGACCTGCAGCAGAACAAAGGTGGCGATATATCTCTGGCCATCAATACATTCCGACAATTCTTCCCCAACATTGATATCTTTGGAGGGAGTCGAAGACGTAACCATCGATTGGAGAATATCGTTGGAGCTACAACTACAGACTTCTGGAACAAGCTGGACCAGTCGGATGCAGCTGATGAGTTCTATCACTATCTCTTGGCTGCAGATGAGTGGGTTGTTACTGACCGTATCAATGCTGATACTGGAGCGCTGTTCCAGTCGTGGGAAGAGTTCAATGGCCCGCGTCATTATCACGATGACGATTTTTCATTAACAGTGAGTTATCATGTCTGGCTACCGTTGCCGTACTAATAGGGACACTGTAGGAAAGATACAACCTCTCTGATCCGGTCTTTAACAGCGCCGCATTCAATTTCCCTTATCCAATCGGCTATGATCCAAAAAACAAAACCTCGCAGACTCCGCCGTGGCAGCCTAAAGATCTGGTCATTGTTCGTGTATCTCCGGTGCAGATTTTGCATCCACTGCTAACATACCACTGCAGCTCACAGATGGTCTTTGCTCTTCGGCGTGTGTACTATTCTTAGAAATGATGACCCATCAAGCTGGTGTGCGGACTGTCGTGATGGGAGGAAGACCCAACGGGCCAGCTCCTATGCAAGCAGCGAGCGGCGTGAGTGGCATGCCTCATCCATGATGGTAGATTACTGACTGACTTTACAGAACCGTGGTGCAATACTGTACGATGCAGACTCTCTGACAGACGATATCACCTTCGCTGCTTCCGTCAACGAGACTGCTAATGCTGTGCTCCCGGACCGCAGCGATTCTGGCATCTATTTCGACTGGATCACCTTCAACCTTCGTGATCAAATTCGAGGCAAGGACACGGATCCGCTGCAATTCAAATACATTCCTGCCAATTGCCGCTTATACTACAAATTGAGCAATGCCTATAATATGACCAACCTATGGCATGATGTCGCCAACGCCAATTGGAACGATTCGTCGCTCTGCGTTCCGGGCTCTATCAGTGTAACAGACACCCCGATAAAAGCACCTCCTCTCACGAATATCACTGTTACACCTCCGCTAGTCAACTGGCCTGTTGATGACACCGAATTGGCGTCTATCGTGTCGGATGGCAGCGGCGGAATACAAGATGGCGGAAGCAGATCAGGCAGAATGACAGAGTGTGATGGAAGTTGTTCCTGCCAGACCATTCCCTTCCGCTGTGAGTCGTCCCTTAATCCTGCGGTCAATTTCCCCGTTTGTCTCCAAAAGTGCACGACGAAAACGGCCCACGTTTGCCAGAAAGGAACCGAATGCATATCAACAGGAGTTAAAGTCATTCAGGACACCAAGACATTTGGGGTTGAGAAGAAAGCAGTGGGTTCTACGGGATACACACAGGAACTGTACGGGCTTTGTAGGCCTACAGGCACATTCATCCAAAAGACTGGGCTCTTCGGATGTCCAAAATTATAATCGATGGCCCATGTCGGGTAGAAATGCTCGTGCGACATATTCGGGTTCTTCTTATATTTAGACGGAGATATCATCTCGAACACTTTCATTTCATTCGATTTGGCTGTCTCAATTCCCGTTCAAACGACGCTCGTGGACATGTCTGGCATCGCCGAGCCATCATTCCACAATCGAAAATAGTCTTATGTCACACCACATCCATGCTTCGTCATGGTTCTCGTCAAGTCACCCTTCTCAGTGACGTTGTCCAAAGCCACGAGTCTTGATTCCTTCGCTTCGATTCATACGCCATTCGAGATGACGGATCTTTGCCAACAATATCACAAAACAAGAGCACTTTTCGCAGACTTCCATGCAACGATAAACTCAGACCGCCGTTGTTTCAGTTGCTTCGGGTTTCTGGACTTTCTATTTTCTCAAACCTGCTACGATATTTAGCAAGCTCTATTCCAGCGACATAATTTTGGAGACCTCGATTAACATCACAAGGCTCAGATGCTGATTATCGAGAACAGCTGTTCGACGAAAATTTTATTTCTTTCTTCGAAAGACCGCCTGGTCAACAGAGCAAAGCAAAAAGCGAACGCAAGTTTTGGGTCATTATGTTTGAAAGAGCTTTAAGCATTGTCGTCCGCGAAGTTCATGGACGAGAAGATGGTACTCGACCTCTTGCGCAAAGTGCGATTCCATCTCGACCGCCGACATCAACAACCAGACAGCTCCCACTAATAATGTCTTCATTTTCGCCATTGACCAAGACGCTATCGCTTGCTCCCTCTTCGCCCATCACAAAACAGCTCCCACTATTCCCACCTTCAGACACGATTCTCGCAAAGGCCGCGATATGCAGATACTCCAGAGCCTCTCCTAATGACCGCGTCTCCGAACTCTTCTCTGGAGGGCTGGAGCAACACAACATTGATTACAACACGGGGATCCACGCTCTATACGCTAAATACCAGAAGAAAGAATATTATCTGAACGGACTCGAAGAATCGATGACGGTTTTCAGGCAGCTTAATGAAAAAGTCATTGCAATAAGCCTCCATATCAAAGAAGCATGCGATGCCGATGAGGATTCGAGGTCTCTGGAGGAGCATCCATCGCCTCTTGTCTAGATAGATCCAAACTCTATCTCCAGCTAAATCGCGCGCAAGTGATCAGCAGGATCTCGCGACGAGCCGAGAAAATGTGATTTTCTTGAGTCGGCTGATGATGAAGAAAGTACCACTATTCATTCAGCACAACGTCCGTCGTTCGACAAAGGCCGAGGACGAACCCACAAGATCCCACAGAAACTATAAAAGCCCCTCAACTTCGATTGAAGATCATAATGCAAATATCACGTGATGGGAGCGACACTCCCAAAACCTACACATCAGTCAGTACATCGATGTGAGATTGGATCTCTTCGGTATCGGCAGGCAAATCTCAATCTGCGCTAACAAGTCTATCAGCTAGAAAGTATCTTACATGATGGAAGACTTCGCCCAACCACTGCTCTTTTCAATATCGTGCTACTGGCGGGACTCTTCCTCAGGATGATAACAGGCGATGTAATTTCCGTCGGCTGTTCGATGAGTTATTCCGAGGGTTTCATGGCGTCGGCGTTTGATGAGGGATGTGATGCTTGTCGAGATACCTGGGAGGTTTCGGTAATGATCGGGTATCAGTCGTGCTTGGCAATGTGCTCGGTTATTGAAAAAAGAGCTTGGAAGGTTTGGGATGAGATTTACACTTTAATTTTCCCTTGGGAAATGAGGAGTCTGTGGCTATGAGACTCTAATTTCGTATTGTTTTTGTAAAGAGCAGATTTTGACGTCTTGCTATTCTAAGTAGCTATGCAAAGCGCCCAGAGGGGATTTTTCGTACCATAGCCCCTGAATCACGACCCACCCCCTTAACCAACAGAGCAACTAACCTCCACCACCTCATCACAGCCCAAAAAGCCCCATATCCATATCCATCTCCCCCTCCTCCCCCCCAGCAGCAGCACTATCCAAAAACACCAACCCAGCATCACAAAACCCCCGCGCCTCACAAAGCGGACACCGTCCCAGTATCCCAAAAAGCCTCATCACATACCCCCAGATCTCAAGGACATCCCCGAGCAAACACGGATGCGTCCTAATCAATTCGTCAGCTAGAAGATGGACATTAGGCGCATCGGCAAACCCGCTCCGTTGCTCTGCAAGTGAGAAGGAGTGGAACCCGCCCTGAGCGCGGAATGTCAGGTCGTCTCGCGCGGCGGAGAGGAAGGAGTCTTTGAGAATGTGCCAACGCACTTCTGCTGGGAAGGAGAGGAATGTTGTCGGTATCGAAGGTAGCATGTCGATGATAGTTCTAGATGTTTTGAGCCGTTTGAGATGGCGGCAGTCAATTGCAGCCGAATGGTTTTTTCTTTTTATATCCATTTTCCAGAATGAGAATCGAGTCTTTGTTCTCGAATCTGAGACTGTCTTAGCCTGGAACCTGGTCAATGGAGGTTTGGGAATAGTGTTGAATATGATCTTATGTTCTAGGTCCGCAGAACGCTCCTTTCAACGCGTTGAAGGGAATAATAGTATTTGAGCTGCGATGAGTCTTCAGAGACTTGGAAATACCGATAAACAAAAGGACCCACGATGAAGAAAGTCGTCGCAGAATTTGTACCAAGCTGTCATCGCTATTGATCAAGAGCTGAATGACCAAGTTCCGCCTCCCAAGTACGACCGACAGTCCGGAGGCCACTGATGGAGGTTAGTCCAGGTGAAACCGAGTTACCACTAAAAACCAAACCAATCTCTTCTTTCTGCGATGACCAGAACAGGCTCGTTCGAGGTTTCCATAACTATCTCTCCGTCGCTCGGTCTTCCGCTTCTCTCTTTTGATCATGCACTTTTACGGGTCCACAAGTCGAAAAGTGTGAAATTGCGAGCCTGCCAGATTCCTAGTTCGAGCCGTGGCCAACTTGCGCTTCGACCGTTGTTCATCGAATCACAAATTCGAGGTGGGCGCGCCGTGACCTGATGTAGGTTCGGAAAGCTCACGATTGGTATCCATTGAGTCAGCTGGCTCTCAGACCACAATGGACTGGGAAATGAAGCAGATGCCGAGTAAGTAATGGTCGTAGCTGTCTGACAAATTAGAACCGATTTGTCGTCCTCCTCTTTTCCCCGAAAATAGAAACCAAATCGATGATCGCCCGCCCGCCCTCCAGGTTTAGTGGTTTTTCTCATCTAGGCCTTGAAACCATTCTCAAAATTGGTGTCGTCTGTCGGGGCCGTTGTGACCGCATCGACATACATACTTCGCAAACGGGGAAACTCTTGCCAGTTGAGGTTTCGAATGGTCGTCGATCCCTAGAGCAAAGTGGTGAATGCATCGCGCCGGCGCCCCGGGAAAGAGACTGGTGTACGCATGAGATTACAGTTGAGAAGACTAGGAAACTAAGTGGTTCTGTTCGCTCCGGATTTTGAGGTGGGTGGAACACTCATTTGCACTCAAGCTCGACTCACTGTACCAGCGTCACCGCATTCCGAGTCCTCTCATGTTAGGTGCCCCACGCTTACTCGAAGATATCACAATCTCATCAGTCTTGCACAGACTCATCAAGAAACCTCTGTCATTCATCGTATCCATTCCGCATCACCATAACATAATTCTTGACCTTCCCTTCCCCGAGCAATAGCAAAGACTGCCATCTCTGAAATAGTACGACTACTGCTCTCCCTAATCGAAAATGAAATCGCCCAACGAGGAATCTAAAAGGGTATCATCGTTTGCTGTGCTAGACTGCAAGCTGTGTTGCTGGCGGAATCCCAAAATGCGAAGCGCAAAGTAAAGTAATCAAGGAGTAAGAGGGAGCGACGTCTATCGCCAGCAACGAAATGAAAACAGTGACCATACAAGCTTCCCAGACGCCCAGGGAAGCCGTAACTCCAGGTTCAAATCTTTATAGCACCACAACATCACGCCTTGGTGTGAATTTTTTATCTTCTTCCCCCTATTCGTTTGCGTTACTTTTCGCGGTCCATTATAGCATTCGTTCGTGGTGGGCGTCGTTGGATCGTTCAATTAATACACATCGTGTGGACGTCTCGGACGCATCTTTTATTTCCGTTAGCGATCACTTCATCCTGATTTTCGCACTGTGTTATCAACAGTATCCAGATTTCTTGCCACCTCTGGTGGCAGACCAAAACGTACCCGATTTGGCGGAGGAAATCCACCGCCTGCAATTCCTAACGGCATGCGTCCTTGGTCTCCACCAAGTCCGTAATTAATGTCGACCATTGGATCGTGGTGTTTTGGAGGCGGCGGGCCTCTAGGTCTGGATCGCCCGCGTGGCGGTGCACGCATAGGACTTCCGGTATCGTACTCATCTCGAAATGCTGTCGGCATGCGAGGCATAGGTGGCGGAAAATCTGCTAACGGTGGGCCGTGGCTTCTGCTGTCGCTGAAGCGTCGATGCCCTCCCGGT
Organism: Venturia effusa; assembly: GCA_007735645.1. Classification (NCBI taxonomy): domain Eukaryota; kingdom Fungi; phylum Ascomycota; class Dothideomycetes; order Venturiales; family Venturiaceae; genus Venturia; species Venturia effusa. The sequence goes on along the minus strand of CP042191.1, from coordinate 404,257 downwards.
GGACCAAAGTTCGGAATTGGTCCTCTTGCTGGCGGTGCTCTGCCGCGAGGACGCATAGTTCCCATGCTACGAGCACTGCGCATGGACATGGCGCCAGGAGAACGAGACCTGAAATCGACAGCGCTCATTGGAGGTTCTGGTAGATGGGCTGGATAGTCGTAGTAGACACTCGCTACTGGGCTTGGCTGTACGCGGAAGCCTTCATACTCATCAGTCTCCAGTTCTCCCTTCTGAGCTCGGTATTGGAGAAGTCGACTTGCGGCTTCGTCACGAATAGCGGCAATATTTTGGGACAGTTTCGTGTTCGCGACGGCTTTTTCAACTTTCTCTCTGCAGGCAAGGCAGACACGCAGAGCGCAATGCATACAGCTCCAGAAGCTAGAAGGTGGATTTTGGTAGCACAAGTTGCAATCCACAGGATTCACTTGGTTACTACACTGGTGCCAGCTCTGGTGGTCAATAATGCAGTGAAGTTGAACGGTACTGAGCTTTGGAGCATTTGTGCTTGTTGGGCGCGATCGCGTTAGATTGAGTGTTGAGATGTGGTCAGTGTCTCGCCATTTAGCTTGGTTCTCGACAACGATATTTTCGGATACTATAGGGTCTTGTTGGTAGCTCCTCTCTTGTGCACAATGAGCCTGTAGGCGTAGCGTTGCGTTCTGGAAGATCATTGGCGTTAGTGGGCAGCTTGAAGTCTTTCAGCTCATGACTCACCGTGAAAAGATCGTATGGCGTAATCTTGGATGACTCGCCTCCACTAAAGCGATTTGGCTCTGCCTGTTTGTCTGGGCTCTTTTTCCTTAACCCCCACTTGCTGGGTGACTCCTCCAATGTTTGAATTGGTGGTGGGAGAAGCTCAGGAGGAGAACTTGAGCGAGCGTCGTCCACGTTCACGATTACAGTCTCTGCCTCTGAGCTGCCCATGCTCTGATCTCCGCTGGCTGTTTTGTACACCGATTCTTGTGACATATTCTGCGCAGAGTCGACTGGTTGAGCGATTTCTCGAATTGAAGGACGTGGCTTTGCGGGTGAGATCATTGTGGTGGATTGTCTGTTGTCGAGATTCGTCTCGTTCAGGATTGTTGGTAGGGAAGGACTTGAGAACATGGCACGGTTCTCTTTGTTGCTAAGAAGGTCATTTGACGAGGCGGGTGAGGTAACGCGTGGTAGGCTGGAAGCGCCATGATCTGTGAACGTAGGAGTCAGTCAATCGTGAGCAAAGTGAGGTTGAGTGAAGCGAAGCGAAGATTGTGGATAACTTGATCATCATGAGACGGTGCCTGTGTGCTTGGAGCCTGGATACCGATAGCAAGTGGTGGATCCAAGATCGGTAACGCTCCACTTCTGGTGATCTGGAGAAAGATCCTGACAGCGGTTTTGCGAGATAGATTCGGATCCAGACAATTGCCAATCGAGAGCTTCATCATGGCGGTGCGAGCAAGAGCGTGCCAGCTGCCATTATGAATCTCACTTCAAAGCATCACGGACTCACCGTAGTATCCAAGTGACGACGTACCATTCTCAGCAGCCGCACCCTCGCCTCTTATCGGCTTGCGCTTGATCATTAAATTCCTGAGCCGTCTCATGTTTGCTTCGTTATCCGGGATTCCTCGATTGTTGTCACTGCCGGCGCAGATTAGTGGCGCAGAGTTGTAGGCAAAAGGCGAAGTGTCGCGGAGAGCAGGATGGATAAGTGATTGCTGTTGTGCGATCTCAGGCGGTAGAAGAGGTAGAGGTCTGTCGTGAGGAGTGTAGGTTGTTGTTGGCAGCAGCTCCCTGCTCAGTTGCGAGGGCGTCCTCTTGTGGTGCTGTTGCTGCTGCGATGACTTGCGGGTGTGATTCGATCTCGATGAGCGGGGACCGGGAGTGAGCGTGCTCTGCGGCAACACGGAAGAAGAGGATGAGATGATCGAACCTGCGGCTGTAGAGCCGTTACTCGACTTCAAAAGAAGAGAAGGAGGTTTGGTAGAGCGGCTGATGGTCCGAGAAGAGAACGGAGTTCCTTCGTCGGTGAGCCTGCTTCGTGCCTGCAGTGTTGGAATGGGCAATGGCTTCTCGACAGCAGGTCGCTCCTTCGCCGTCTTCGCAATGGATGGTGGTGGCTCTAGAAAACTTTAGCCCATGATCTTGCAGTTGCTCCTTTTGACGCGGCAGAAAGTGGTGGGCGGATGGAACGGCAAAAGCAGCAGACAGCACCTTGTTTTCCCTTCCTCACCACAGCTTCGAACTCGTACGGATGCGGCAAGTGTCTTGGTTTGGAGGTGCCAAACGCATGCGAATGGCTCCTGGCGACACACAATGACACCATCTTGCATGGTGTTGAAATTCGTTTGCGCACCGTTTGGTGAAGTGACACAAGACCACGGTCAGCAGTAGCGAGCGACACGGTGGTTGAGTAAGTAAAATCGTGTTTACCTTTCAAAGGCGTCTCTGGCGAAGACTCTGTTTTCAGAGCTCGTGCCGGCCTGACGTCTTGCGCTTTGTCACGCATCTCTTGGGACTGAGGAGGTGGAGGCAACTCTTTCTCTGGCGGCGGGTGTGTCTCTCCGCGCCTGACCATGCCTTCATTGGGCCGTGATGGTAGGGTTTTTTCATGTCTCTTTATCGTGTCTGAGAATGAAAGCATTAGTGGGTGCGTAGTGGTGAGAGATGGTTTCCGGATAGGGCCAGGGTTCTTCCAGATACTCTACCACTATAGTACTCGTGATTCTGGTCGAAGGCGGATGCAGAAAGGGAATAGATACCTTTAGTTAGCACAGAATCCGCCCTGGTTCTTTCAACCTCAACCTTTGGGACAGGCGGCAGAACATCAACTTTGAACACTGGCGTTCCGATCTTACTCCTGGGTGTCCTAGGTGTATGGACAGGAAGGTCCTGTCTGAAAGGATCATACTCATCCGTATCCGTCATCAATTTTTCCGGATCAGGGTCGCTCCCATAATTCGATCCATACGTCTCGTCAATATCGAAGGAGTAATACCCACTGGGCGAATCCTCTTCCCTCAACCGTCTCACGCTGTTCAACAGAGTCGGATAAGGCTCTTTTTCTGGGATGTCTTCCACCACTGGACTGAACTGAATGCCTGGATCACCACCGTACGCGTCGATGATGCTGAGACCGCGATAAGAGCTACTTCGTGGTGGAAAGTGAAGATGGTTGTCCGAGATGGGCTGGACCTCCATTTTGTCGTTCGACGCCGTGGGAGTTTGCTATCAGGGGAAGGCTACCGACGAATGCGCATCGGCCCTGCGAGCTGAGGTTACCAGCCAAAGAAGCAGACAATACGATGCGACAAGCTCTGGTCCTGCCGTCGGCTTGTAAACTGTCGAGTAAAGAAGGATCTCAAAGTATCGTGAAAAGCGGCTGGAATGATGGTCGGCTGAATATTAGGGCACTCCCGGTGCTCGAGCATGAAGCGAAGCTGTCCGAATTAGACGAGATGGAATTCCAATGCGACGCGCAAGGCGACCAAGCGAGCCATCAGGCTATCGAGATCAAATAACAAAATCAGCAACTGAGTCGCACGGAAGAGGGAATAGACTGGCGTCGACAAAGAATCCGGTTCTTTGGCGATGTACACGGATTCGCTGATGGTGGGTCGTAGGAAGTATTAACAGCGGGAAATAAGCAACACGAGTCCGCTTTGCTCCTTGCCCACTCCTCATATTCTGTCCAACGATGAAACAGCGGCCAGGAAAAGAGCCTCCCTCGACCGGGAGAGCGTCCTAGAGATGTCGCATGGGTGGGGTAAGCTGTTCATTGCGACCGTCATCGCAAGCCACGAGCTCAGTTCTTCACTGAGGCTGAGCGATGATACAGAGGCCAGAGAGGAGCGCTGAGACGATACAGTCCGACAGATGTTGGCCGGTGACAGGACGGAACAAAGCTCCTCTTCGTTCGACGGCGATCTACGCGTCTCAAATTGCATTACCCTCAAGGCTGATGCGCTGCCAGGATGAAACCGCCCCACGCATGCTTGTATTCGAGCAATCCCTACCGCGGTCTTCAGACGCATGGAAAAAAGTAACACAGGCCGCTTTGTTGTATCCAGTGCGTTCGTGACAGCTTCAAGACATACTGAAAGCCTGCGATGGGGCGTGGGAAAGGAAAGTAAGGTGAGGTGGATCGCGGAGCAGTGAGAGAGAGACAGTTGTCTTGCAGAGGCCCGGGGTCAAAATCCCTTCTTTCGCATAACTCCCAGAATGGAGACATTGACCCCACCATGGTCCACAATGCAAGGCAGAGTTCTTCAGTCGCAAAATAGCTCAGACGCGCATCTAGGAAGATGGAGTGTGGAGGAGGTGGACGCGGCACTTCGCCTGAAATACTTGCGCAAAAATCAGACGACGAAAGATAGTGCCTGGTGAGATTCGTGGGGGGGTGCCCGCAGCCCAGCTGTTACCGAAGTCCTGGCTCTCAGGGAGTCGTGTACAGGTGGCTTGCTCCTCGGTGCTACATAGCCAAAGTGCTAAGCGACCACAGAACATTGCCGTGTTTCTACCGAAGGAAACCGACTGTTTGAAGATAATTTCTACCACTCATTCTGCATCCGACTCCAGATTCGGGGAAGCTGATGAAGCGCGAGACCCCTCGACATTGAAATGCTCCTGAATGGGAATTGTCAACCCAACCGAGCCATAAACGGTTGCCGTGTGCCGATGCCCGTTGCTGAGTAATTTCCGTGGCGCGTTGGCTTGGAGCTGCACGCCTTTGTCTACGCGAAGTCGGGCGAGAAAGCCACGATGTTCATCAGTGTCACCGAGTCTATTGCCGTCGTACTTTGTAGAACGATAGTCCGAAGCATGCACTGATCATCTCATTAGGAATATTGAAATTCGTCTCATCAGTAAGTTTCGAGAAACAGGTCTATCTACATGAATATCGTCATTGAGGTAACAAACAAAACAAAGTCTATCTAGCTGTCTCGCGTTTTGACAAGATCAAGCTTGGGTGATCTCATCGATCAAACCACTTTTTTCCCATCCGTTGAACGCCATCTCAGGTACGTAGCGTGCAAGATAGAGCACTTCCATCATTACGACGCTGTGCATTCACCTGTTGCTCCAGTCCCGGAAAGAACAATGCGTAATATAAACGGTGGGACGAAAATTATCATTTCATCGAGATGGGTCCGGAATATGGACAGATATAGGACTGAAAAGAGTCGCATGTTTGTGAAGGCGTCTTTAGCGTTCACGAGACGAAGGCTGCCACGAGCATCCCGGAGAGTGTGACCAAGGAGATCATCGAAAGTGGAGATGCGATTGCTGATGAGGCTGACCGCAAATCGATACTTTCGCTGACGTAGTTTGGCCCACAACCGATGTTGATGAGCTGAGCTGCGGCCGCATACGTCCGGCTGATGGGTAGCGTTGAGTTGGCTGCAGATGCCTTGAAGATGCCCATGGTGTTCTTCAGGCAGGTAGTACATGTTGAGCGGAAACCGGAAGGCATGTCGGTTCCAAGAGGGAGCCAGTATGGGTAGACATCGGCAAGGGTAGAGTTTGTGCCGGTAATCGCATTGGCAAAGCCTGAACAGGTAAGTCAGAAAGTCAGTGCCAGATTGGGTAGGGTGTTTGCCTACAGTAACGTCCAGCGGTATCTTTGAGGCATCCAGCCTGGTACATTGATGCGTACGCGAGCAAACCTTGGTACGCTTGGAGCACCAATGGATTGTGAGCAGTGTAGTCATCCCCGCATGTTTCGGGCTGCTTGATCTTGTAGGCAATCTTCTGCATCAAGGTGTTGCATTTCGCAAAATTTGCACTGCAAGAAGCATCAAGAGCGATTGTCGTCTTCAAGTAACTCTTTTCGGCCTCGAAAAAGGCGTGAGATGTCTGAGGAGTGCTGTCAGTGAATAGCTGACTTGGGCTGCTACAAAATGCTTGCCTGAATGAGTAAAGAGAAAGGATAGCATGTCTTGAAGGTAGGATCGGCAAGAAATTTGGTGAAATAGGATGGACACGCCGTGGATGTGAAATTGTTTCCCAGAGAGGTGTCGAATGGCTGCGGAAGATCGCCCGTGTCAGATGCAGGGGCGGTAGCGATACTAGTCGATGTGGCAGAGGCTGAAGAAGCCGATGCGGTTCCCGAAGACGCTGCCCCGGCCTTAGTAGTCGCAGCAGAATCATTGTTGGGTGCAGGAGTGGTAGAGGCTGCAGCTCTTCCTATCAAGACCCGTCGGTGTGGGGAATCCGGAGCAGGACTGCGATCGAAAAGGAGTTCCTTTCTAGCAGCCTTCTGGAGCGCGGGATGTACTCTCTGCTGGGCAGCAGCGCTGTCCGACAGAAGGGCCAAAACCAAGAGTAAAGTCCAAAGGCTGATTTTGGCGGAGAAAGCAACACCAGTCGTCCATCGCGAGTGCTTTGCTTTTCGTCTGTGACTGGGCCGAGCTGTTTCAAAGTTCCCAAAGGCATTCGCTCGGCACGTGTGTGTAGGATGGACGCCTTTATGATGGTCGCGTGAAATCGCGACTTCGGTGCTGGATTCGCGTAATGGTAATTGACAAGTTCGACCTTCAAATATCATGATTGTAGGAAGCCGTTGTTCGATGGAGTTGTCCGAACCATGACCGGTGTCACTTGGGTGGAAGGAAGGCGAGCACAGCTACAGCGCTGCTTCTTGATCATGTCATGCTCAGATTTCGAAGCCCTTGCTCGATGGACCCTCAAGGATACAAGGTGATCGTTTCGTGGTGATTATGGAGTCGGGAAGCAACGAACCTCCTGGAACTGGGATCGAATAACAAGGATGTCGCCGTGAGATTTATGATGCTGCGTAGGGTTCCGACAGCGGAATCTGAAGGAGGGTTAGACTTGGAGTCGAAGCTGGACCAGTGCGAAGGCCTTCAACGAGTGCGGCTGTTGGATGCGAGGGAACCAGGGCCAAGCGATATGTTATACGATTCTGGTAGCTGGTCAAAGCAGCACTTCGTCAGGAGGAATTGCTCGCATCGTGCATTCGTGGTGGTATGGACTACCTATTATGGACAACGCCAGTACGGCGAGCCGTCAACTACGGTGGAAGTAAAGTGAATCTTTTTTTGGTAGCGCAAAGAGACCACGGGCGAATCAGCCTTGGGCAAGGCGCCCGCCGTCGGTGAACAGACCAGGGTCGGATCTGACCCGCTCACGCCGCCGTCGAGAAAGCAATTTAACGTAGCTAGACTGGTGTCAATAATCAGACCTAGAGCCGGCCATGTCTGAGCCAAGAAGTACGGATACAGTGCAGCCTACATGCCACGAGAGCTGTGATCCGAACTGGACAAGCGGTCGTTTAATGCCCAAGGAAATATATCCCCATCGGCTACAGTAACCATCGGTGGGAATACTAGTAGGAACCTTGTTGACAAGCCTGCAACCCCAGTATCGATCCAGGCACAGACATGTCGGGCCCAAAGAGTCAAGACGAAGACTTTTCTTGGAAACAATTCATGACACCCAGGTAGGTCCCAGACGGTCGAATGCCGAGCCGGCATGAACAGCAGAACGCGAACGTTTGAAGGTTGATCGATGCCCACATGTGAGAGGAGAGCGTCTGCGAGCTGCCTGCCGATGTCCTACCAAGGCTACTATGCTCGTCGTGGACATCAATCGCTGCGCAGTTTGCCAATCATTCGTCCTTTGCATATTGAATTCTTGATTGGTAAGGTATGCCCTACCGGGTAAACTAATACTACATGAATGATATCCTGCCAAAACAAACGTTACGGAGTACTGCGGCGATCGGTCCACGGCAATAACTTACCCAGTACACATCTCATGCCTACAAAGTACCATACCCAGGGAGTAGAATCAGGTTGGTCATGTCGGTCCTCACCACGGCGGGTAGACACTCATCTTCTACGAGATGCTCCTCCCATCGCCTGCCAGACCAGCTCTGCAATCAAACTGCTACACGAAAACTCCTTTTCATAGGTTCACGCAGGCGCCGCTTGGGGGAATTAAACGCTGGTCAACGAGACTGGTGGCTTGACGGCTGCCCAAGGCCGCACCCTACCTACGGTAATTACTCCCCACCTTGCTCTAGCGGCCGCAGAGGAAACAGTTCCCTACCCGCCTGCTGACAGGATAATTCATCATCAACTCCACGGCTTTCACTCCTCCATCAGAATCACTCCGCTGCATCTCTCCAAGGTTCAGAAACCAAATCTCGCCATCACAAGCATGACCGCATCAACTCAATCTATCTTCCACTCATATTGACAGCGGACCACCATGTTTTCTCCACACCGCGATCCACTCCCCAACTGACGCATTTACATTTTTTTTGTTTCGCTCTGACCACCTGTCCAGCTCATCGACAAGATACGGTCCGCCTGCCGACCATCCTAGAGCAAAGGAACAGGCTTAAAATCTCCGGAATGGATCACGGCAAGATACGGATCACGCATGGCATAAGATCCTTCATTTCACCTCCTAGATCGCGGCTCCTCCGCACTTTGACTTCCGCATCGATGAGAACTGGATCTGATAAGTGTTTTGCCAAGTGCTGCGGTGACTCCCTTGTCTGGATCTGCAAGCAACGTACTACCTTTGTGTACTGTGGTATGTTCTGGTGAGCGACGCGTCGCGTCATCCTGGTGCATCGTCTCCTTTGCTTGGTCAGAAATGCCCAACGACTTGGCTGGCGTTGGCACTGCTCATGCTCACGGCGGTCGTAGCGCCTTGTTTGTCTGAAGAACCATTTATTTCTGCTGGCGCAGGTCGGCTGGCCTGGACGATGTGGAGGATATGCATGGAAAACTAACAACACATCAATCGTAAGATATTATTAGGGCACGCCGTTCCTTGCTTCACATCTCACATGGCTCCTCATCGAAACGAAGAGACCTCACAATTCTCAACTCCACAACGATGTAGTTTCGGGTATTGACATGAAGAACATCTACACCTTGTTCAAGTGATTGAGCTCGTCACAGACGTCATACCGAGCATCAGCAACCACAGATGTAGCAATCTCAACCACAAACATACCAGTCGCCAGATTCTTTCGCCTATTCAACTTGTATCCTACCAGAGCATCTACACGCCCACTCTCCACTTGAGACTTACTAAGCCGCCGGCTTCACATCGCCAATATCGGTCATATTCAATACGAACCACCCTACAAACTGGCGTTCTGAGCATATCAGCCTCGTACACGCTCATCATCAAGCGCGACCGATGTTGGACCGGACGGGACAGGGACAGACCATGAGTTCGTATGTACAACAAGGCTGTTGACTTCTTGTCGTTGCACATCGATCCAACCGGCGGCGCCCACTTGTCTTGCTGTGCTCCGATCCATAATTGACATCGGTTTTCTTGGCAACTTACAGGATGTCGTGACTAAAGCCTTGCTACTATCGCCGCCAACCTCAACGTGGATGTGCTTCGTGGAGATCAGCTTATTGTTGTCAGCAGGATCGATGTGTTGTGCGAAGGATTGAGCACATGAGGAGAATATGTTATGGCCAAAGAGGCTATTTAAGTTTTTCACAAATCCAATCCTTCGAGCAGCCGGCGGTCAGTCGAACCACACCTTTTCCGATATTGCCAGTCACAGCAAAGAGGATTAGGCTTCACAAGCGCCAGACTGTTTAGGCAGACTTGGCGCACTGTAATCAACCACAGGAAGAAGGTGGCAAGAGTCGGACTGAGTGGTTAAAGCCTTCTGTATAAGACTTTCTGGTGAAAGCGGTACAGAGTACAGCTATGTTCTGTTGCACGAAGTTGTTGGGAACTCCCATCCGAAAGAAGTGCTGCTCAAGGGTGATAGAGTGCTGTTGGCTCATCATCAGAAACGAGAACTGCACAATCTCGTCTTGCGGGCCCATTCCTATCCAAATCAGTGGCACAGAACCGCATCTTTTCTGCGTACACTGGCAACCGCCGTCCATATGAGATCACGTGAGATACACTCGTGCTGAATCTCAAGAATACCAGCGGCAGGTTTGAAGTACTAACATCGGAATCGTGTTATATTGATAAGGCAATTTCTGAAGACTGTCGAGAGTTCAGCACGTGCGCTTTACACAGTACAAAGCGCGCACAATAAATTGAATATTATTGCAATCAGGCAGCAATTACTCCTATCCCCAACCCCACTTCTCGCACTCGAAGGAACATCATCTCTACCTCCTAATTGCAGGCCCGGTCTCATCACAAAATCGGCTGAGGCCTGTTCATCTGCGAGAACCAAACACAAAGATTTGCCACAACTGGGAAAGGCCTACAGCAAAGTTCGACTCACAAGTCTACCAGTCGAATGCATCGAAATCAATTCGCACGAGACTGGATGTGGAGGATCATGGGAAATCGCGCATCCTCTACATCTCTACTCCCTACAGAAACCTTCACGAGCGGCATCTTTAAGTCAGAATGGGAGTCGATTAGAAGACTGCTGGAAATCTTGAATGATTTGGGATGAAGCCCTTCTATCTGTAGGCGCGTCAACTGGGCTCAATCTAGGTGAAAGATTTACTAGATTGACTGCTGATTTCCATCGCGTGAGAGATAGACCAAGACGGATGCAGAATTTTCAACACAACTCGTTGTTATTTCCCCAAAAAAATGCGTATACTACACGACATCAACCGAGCAGCTTCATCGCCATTCTGGAGATAAGGCTAAAGCGTAGATGCATCACATAGATGCTCGCTCCCCACAAGGCGAAGAAGTTATACTCAGTAGAAGTCAAAAGTCCCTTCCTCTATACCATTTCCGCGCCTTCTCGAGCCAACTCATCAGCGAGAGTATTGAACTCCCTCCGAATATGCCAGAAACCAATAACACACGGGAACCTCTCCTCCAACTCCACCATTTGCTCATCAATGGCAACGAACAGGTCTAGATTGGCAGGGACGGATCCGTTATTGAGCCGCATGCCTTGGTTCTGGGTCAAGATTTTAGCTGGAGTACATTGCGATTTTTTTTCCCCGAGTCAGATGGAAAGAGACGGACCTTCCATTTTGGCAGCCATTCTGTCATGCCTTTGACCAGATACTCGGAATCGCTTGCTATGATCCATTCCGAGGAGGTCTTTAGATCCGCATGTCTCGAGCTCGCTTCGAGCGCTTCGCGTCTCAAATCCGCTTTGCAGTTATCGCTATAAAGCACGAGAGCACGAAGAGCGGCATAGAGCTCGGCGCGTTGATTGGAGCGCTTCTGACCTGGATCCTCGACATCGGTGAGGGGCAGGCTGTATTGCATGCTGGGCCTGTTACCCCACGCGATCCCTACCCCAGCGCGAGCATTCGGGCCTCCATTTCCAGGACAAGCTCCATCGACCATGATCAGCTTGAAGTGATGGCATGCCAAGTCTTTGGTTGCGCTTTCATCGTTGTGCGCACAGCAGAAGATGGAGAAGGCTCCGCAAGATACGCATGTCGTGATGTTCTCGTAGGGACTCAAAGGTGCGCGGGATGGGCAAAATCTGAGTTCGCGATCTTGTATCTTAGTCCCATCTAATTGGGCGTTAGCGGTGGACTCTTGACGGAATTACTCCTATGGGAACTGCAGATATAAGCTTACGTGAGTAAAAGTCAGGTGCCTCGAACATGATTGAAGTAACATCCAATTGGTATTTCCAGGAATAAGTTTTAGTCAAACGAAGGGACCGCGATGAAATTTTTTGCCGTTCCGACAAAGACGTGGACACTTGGCGTTTGCCAAATCCAGTTTTCTAACCTCCAAATCTATTATAGCTTAGGGGCCGCCATGGAACGTTTGCTACCGTTACCTTAACAAAGTCGCGATCTTAATGAACCTCATCTCGCACGAACCGTTCTCAAACACGGATATGCATGCATCACTGGTGTACGCACAAAGCGTCTACGTCATGGTCCAAACGGCAATAGGAGTATAATCGATGATAGCGTTGCCAACAGGGAGCCAAGCAGATACATGAGCGCCAGTTTCCGTTTTCTACACAACGTCAATAATAGCCCCACAATCCGGGAACGTCAAAGACTGAACCGGACAATGAGAAAATGGGTGCACTTGATGATTGTGGGGTTTCTTGGTACCAAACAGACTCTACCGTCTCGTTTCACTTCACATCCATTTGAGCGAACACTCACGATCCAGCTGCATCGGCGGTCTTGTATACGAGTGTCTCAGCTCTTTGGAGTAGCCGCAATGCGGCAAAGTTTTGCCATGAGTATTCGCTGAGAAGTATTGATGAAGTTGGGAAGCTGCTGCTTGAAACTGGCTTCACCGGTCCTGTCGTTCGGCGTCTTTCAATATCTGTGATTGTCCTTGCCATAGCAGCAATGAATAACCGAGTTCCTTGACGATGCTTCTTTTATCTCATCTGGATGAAGCATTTGACGAAGTTCTTCGCAGGATGTTCCACGAAGCATGACTCCAGGAAGAGATGCCAGCTATCTCTCGAGAGCTGGGACTGGTTGCTCAAGTCAATGTTTGAGGTTCTGAGATCTGGGTGTCTGGAATAACAGTGCATCGGTCGCAGAGTAGAACATGACTCTCACTCTTTGAGACATTTCGCGAAGCTTTCCACAACATCGCGCAGAGGGACATCAGGCTGCAACCCTAGAAGCTCTGCGCGTTTGGTGGAGAATCTAGCAGGCCAGCTGTGTCGTGTTAGTCCTCCAGTTCAATGAAGATCACGGATTGGGTCACCTTTTGACAATCATTTCCACAGCCTCGTCCTTTTCCTTGACCACCATATTTCTTGCTTTGCTTCCACCGACTGCTTCCAACTCATGCAGAATCTGTCGCACGGTCACAGTCTGTCCATGCAGACAGACCACCCTCGAACCAAATCCAGCAAACCTTTCACTTGGAACTTCACGCAACTTGATCAGGTTTGCGATCACTGTCTGGGGAGAGCAAATCCACATCTCGAGATTCTCACTCACAGGCAAGCTGCTCTTGATACCTTGAAGGGGTTCTCTTACAATACCGCTCGCAAAAGAGCTTGCTGCAGCAGTTGGAGCACCAGGTCTAACAATGACCGTCGGCAATCTTGCAATTCTGCCGTCAATCAACCCTCTCCGCGAGTAGTCATTGATCAATGTCTCGACTACAAGCTTCTGTGTCCCGTAGCTACTTTGTGGCAGCGGACATGTAGTCTCACAAACGACCTCATCTGTACCGCTGGAGGGGCCATAGACAGCCAAGCTTGAAGGAAATATGACCTTCGTGCCCGGATGATCTATGATCAAGATTTGTAGTATGAGGCGAAATGAATCGATGTTCACCTGGGTTGATAAGAGGAGGTTGGCTTCGGAGCCAGAGGACATGATGCCATGCAGTAGGTATACGGTGTCATAGCTGGTGGAGAGCAGCGATTGTACGGAGGAGGCATCGGTAAGGTTGCTGGCGATGCTGGTTACGCGTGGAGAGGAGGAGAATGGTGCGGATATATCCGTCACTGTGAGGTTCAGATCTGCGTTAGATGACAGGAGGGCTGCGGTAAGAGAGGCGCCTATGAAGCCTCCAGCGCCTGTGATGAGTATGGATGGCATTATGTAATGCTTGTGGAGGAGCTTGATGGATGAATATACACTGCGGCCGAGCCACGAGGAGTAGAGCTAGAAGGGCTTTTCGAAGGGGACAGCTGGTTAGTAGGAGAATTGCAGAGAGAAATCGACCACCTGATCCATTTACAAGATGTCCAAATGAAGCGGAAGTGCTCATCCCCGCCCTGCCTCTGGTGCGGAACGGGAGAGTGGAGTGGGGGCAAAGGAGAGGTGCAAGGAGGTGGTTTGCTTTGGCCGAGCGACTTCTTGTCACAACAACTTGAACAACCTTGCCGCGGAAGGCGATCCAGCCACGGATGATAGTTCTCAGCCTACCGTGGTTAAATCATGTATGACTGCTTTTAGTCTCCTCCAGGATAGCGTCCGAACGGAATGGCCACATACATCAACCCCGCAATGCTTTGCCGCCAAACCGACGCGTGCTGATGTCCCTCCAAGCTGGGGCCGGGGCATAAGGCAGATCTGGATCAAATCAACGATCTTCATATGGGAAAGCTTACTTCTTAGGGTAATCCATGATAGTCACCATGACGTTGATACTGGAGGGCTTCCCTTGAACCGCTCTTTGGGCTTTAAATCTTTCTTTCTGTATGTTCTATCTATCATGATTATTGTCAGTCTACCGATTGACTGTATCGCCTCCTGCTGGACCTCAGTTCAACGTCAAAATGTCAAAAGCAGCTCCTACGCAGCCACCTCACGATCTCCATTGCCTTAGCATTGCTGAATTGGAACGACTTGCTGCGCAACGGATGACCAAGCAGACGAAGGACTATTACGATGAAGGAGCAGACTCTGGCTCTACGCTGGCTGAAAACATGTCAGCATACAAGAAGTACCGGATTCGGCCTCGCGTTCTCCGCGATATATCGGCAATCGACACTAGTGTCCAGTTATTTGGACATCGAAATGCAGTCCCTTTTGGAGTCGCGCCTACCGCCATGCAATGTCTAGCTCATCCAGATGGAGAGATGGCGACGGCCCGAGCGTGTAAGAAGTCGAATATTGTCATGGGACTTTCTTCATTTGCGACGACGACTCTGGAAGATGTGGCAAGGGAGAATGGGTCGAATCCTCACGTTTTGCAGTTGTATTTATTTGAAGAGCGACATCATACTATCAAGATGCTCAAGCGGGCGAAAGCGGCTGGCTATAAAGCCGTGTTCCTGACAGTAGACACTCCCATGCTCGGTCGCCGGAATCTGGATCTACGAAATAACTTCAAACTCCCCAAGCCATACACCATTGCCAACTTCAGTGAAGATTCGTCCTCGGATGGGACGGCCACGGTGTTGGGAAATGCGCCGTCTGAAGATGACGAGCAGAAAGAGGAAGATTTGGCCAAAGAGAGAGAAGTTGCGGAGAGTCAAGTCGGTTATCTACATCCAGAGACCAAGCAAAGAGTGCCGCCAAGTGGGAAGATAACTTTCCACACGCATGCCGCAAACCCGACGTTGAATTGGGAAAACGACATTGCGTGGCTGAAAGAGCAATGCGGACCAGAAATGCAGGTTTGGGTGAAAGGTATTGCCACTGCAGAAGATGCGCTTCTCGCTCTCCATTACGGCGTAGATGGGATAGTCGTTTCCAACCACGGCGGCCGCCAGCTTGACGGAGCATTAGCAACAATCGATGCGCTCCCCGAGGTTGCTGCAGCGGTTCGAGGCAAGATTCCAGTACATGTAGATGGTGGCATTAGGCATGGTACAGATATTTTCAAAGCTCTAGCGCTGGGCGCCGACTTTGTCTGGATCGGGAGACCGGTGCTCTGGGGTCTGGCGTACAAAGGTCAAGAGGGGGTTGAGTTGTGTCTCCGCCTTCTTTCCGACGAGATCAAGTTGTGTATGGGGCTGGCGGGGACAATCAGAATCGAGGACATCAATCAAGATTACCTCGTCAAGATTGATCGGTCTGGATTTATATCGAGGCTTTGATGAGGTGGGTGCTTTTTGTCGTTTGTGTTGTAGTGAATCTTAGCGTTTCTCGACGCTACTACCACTGACCCTTTTATCTGCGCTCTCAATCGCTGACAATCCACCAGAGTCTCTTCCTGACCTGCTTGGTCTTCTCCTCCTCATCACTATTCGAGGATTGGCTAGAAGCGGATACGTAAGCAGACATCACGCGCCAACTGAAACGCAGGAATGCCATTCGCAACAGGAATTCAGCATCTTAGCTCACGCCAGCATCATTCATTGTCACAACGTGGCAGAACCCATTGTCCATCACCGCAAATAGGCTACAATCGTAACCTCAAAGAATGGCCAGTGACCAGTTTTCAAACCGGGAGGACAAACATAGCACTGTTGGGTAGATATACAAAGCACATCTTCCATATCACACGCACGCAGCGCATTGATGCCGTATATTTCACTGCATGTCAAGCAAGTCAATAGAAATACCAGTAACGACCATTCTTTGCAGAAAATATCACAGCAAGAAAACTTCGCATCCTCGGCGCCTCGTCGAAATCCACCAACCACCCACAATGCTCTCACCGCGAATGATGAAACTGGTCTCCATGGCCGTCCTCTCCATCCCCACGCTCGTCCTCTTCTCCCTCATCAGCGCCTCCTGCACCTCAAACTCCCCCGGTATAAAAACAATATACCTCGTCTCCGTCTCCTCGCCAAACTATACGGTCCGGGCCGGCTATTTCGGCGTCTGTGCCGGTCCCAAATCCTCCATAACCTGTCCCGGCCTCGCTCAGCTTGCCTCCAATAGCACGACGGGCAACAGTACGACCAGCGATTTCGAGCTCCTCAGATTGGGACAGGAAGCCAGGAGTAAGGTTTTCTTCCCGTGGTTTGAGGCGGCGGCGGCGGTGCTGTTTTTGGCGGCAGTGCCGTTGGCGCTAGTGGCGCCGTTTAGGATCAAGACGGGGGGCACATGGGACAAACTGGTTATTATACTGCTTGGATGCGCCTGTTTTCTGTCCTTCATGGCGACGATGGCGTGTATACCTGGTCGGAATGGTATGGCGCTCACGGCGGACAGGTTGAAGGGGGACGCCATTGTTCATGCGGGACTGACGATGTTCATTCTTCACTGGATTTCATTTGGGCTTACCTTTCTGCTGCTGATGGGCTTCGTTGTGTTGAGTATGCCCGCTATGCTGCTGGGCAAGCTGAAGAAGACTGCGGCTGCCAAGATTGGAGGCGGGAAGGGCCAGTCGCTGGAGAGTGCTGCTGGAAACTACGCGATGGAGCAGATAGGCGGGTCCAAGAGAAGCACTTTGATAAAATGCTTTGAGCGGTTCTCTGGAAGATATACTAGGTCCCATACACAGAAGCAGAAGCCGAACCCAGCACCATACCCAGAACCAATCCCGGTGGACCCAAATTTTACGGTTGGAGATAATTAGTGGTGATGGAATATTAGTGAAGGTGGCTGGCATCTACCCAGCAGTATGTGTCTTCGAGGTTGCTCGATGGATGTTATTGCAGTACCAGATGGATCTGGGAAGATAAACCGGCGAGGCGCGGAGGGAACCGTGATGCTTTACATTCTATCTTATAACGTACCAAAACTGACGTGTCGATGATCTTGCTTTTGCGCGCTAGTGTGGTCAAGGTGTTGTAACGTTTGGCATGGGGGGCTGCTCCGTACATATTCGCCTGGAGTTCAAAGAACAAGCTTCTGCGCAATCACGTATGGGGTCTTCCGGTCGTTTTCCATACGAATTCATTGTTAGTACATAGACGCCTCTTCAATTAAGAGCCAGGTACAAGCCAACACCAGAAAGAATAACAACACGCGTCGTTGTGACCCGATCCTCTCATTCAGCTGTTCTGACCATGATGAATCGAAGAAGAACAGAACAGAGCGCAAGCAAGGACCACGAAGCACAGAACGTTCAGATCCCAGAAGATCGACCGCGCTGGGACGTACCGCTGCAGATGAAGGATCGGTGCTGGGACTTTTGACGATCCAGCTGGAGCTCCAGCCTCCTCCGCTGTCAGTGATCAGCCCTAATGTCAAGGCTCATTAGACATTTCAGCCTCATTGTAATGATCGCGAGGCTGGCCTTGCAAGATGGACGTGTTCCCTTCACGATATTACATATAGCGCTGGCTTAATAGTCTTTCGCAGACTGATATCCAAGATACGGAGAGGTTTACCCTGGTGTGAAGATCCGTACCCAAGATCGAGTGCCACGTAGGACGGAGAGGCCCGCCAACCTCCTTTGGCGGTTTGGCTCGGTACGAAGCTGGGGCATTTCTATGAGGACGGAAAGCTGGACGATGATGGTTGAAGCAGCGAGCTGAGCCTGTTTACGGTCGAAAGAAGATTGTTATCCGCGTCCCGGAGAGTCTCAAGTTTCGAAGACAGATTGGTTTGATGGGATTCTCTGCGTCCAATCACAGACCTCTCCTAGACCCCTGCTCTGCTCAACGAATCAGATGAAGAGTCTTTTCATCAGTCAGCAATCGGCATCATGGATGCATCCCATCGGCATTTCGGACTTGGAGAGCCGACCTCACAACGAAACCACTCTCTCACATCTTCCCTCCCCTCCCAAGTCCCAAGAAGGCCGCAACACGCGTCTCTGCCACCCCGAACATAGAAACGGGCCTGACATCATTGAACGTCTCTGCCAATGCTGACGCCAGGGAATCTCAGATCTACCAGCGACACAGGCTGCCTCCAGAAACGCCGATCCACCGGGTGGCTGAGGTGCACTCCCGGACTTATATGCAGATGACTATTAAAGATGAGGCAGGACGCATAGGAACGTTGGCTTTCCCCGATGGCCTGATGTCTTCGCCCCTCACTGTCCTCCTTTGACGTATCCAGATCAGAGTATTTAGTGTTTATGCTTCTCATCATCTGTGCTTGAGTGCCCTTTTCTCATCCGAACGCTTTCCAATTGCTAGTTACTCTTCTCTGTTGGTATATCAACGAGTAGAGTCGTGAGAGCTGCAATTATGTATTCAAACTCTGTCTTCTCTTTGGTCATCTTGACGCTTTGTATGTTCCTCGACTTCCCTTCCTAATTCTCGTGCAAGCTTGCCACGGAAAGACTGACATGAGCTGATATCCATCCAGGTCAAAGCATCAACGCACAATTCGGAGGCTTCAACGGAGGGAACTTTGGCGGAGGCAGCAACGGCAACGGAGGCTTCGGCAATGGCAATGGCAATGGAGGAGGATTCAACGGTATATCGAGTTTCCTCGGCTTCGACGTCAACAGAGCATCCACCATCCGACTGGCCCATGGTGTAATCGCCTGCCTCGCCTGGGTCATCTTCTTTCCCCTCGGCGCCATCTTCATCAGGATTCTGCCGGGACGACTCAGCCTGATCGTGCACGCGCTCTTCCAGCTCTTCGCCTATGTCCTCTATATCGTCGCCTTCGCACTCGGCTGTTGGATGGCCTCCAACATCCGCATTGGAGGGAGAGTCAATTTCGTATGTATCCCGCCATACATTCCCTCTGAAACCAACCCCCACCATCACCGAGCTAACGAATTTCCCGCAGTACGAGAACTATCACCCCATAATCGGCATCGTCATCTTCGCCTTCCTCTTCTTCCAACCAATCCTCGGTGTTCTCCACCACCTCGGCTTCAAGAAGACCGGCCGTCGAGCCATCGCATCTTACCTGCATCTCTGGCTCGGTCGCATCCTCATAACCCTCGGCATCATAAACGGAGGCTTGGGACTGCACTTGGCTAACAATGTCGGCAGGAGGGCTTATATCGCGTACGGCATTGTCGCCGGCTTCTTCTGGTTGATGTGGGTGATTGCTGCGTGCATTGGCGAGGCCAGGAGGAGGAAGAATGTTCCTATCGCCGATGAGACCAAGACGGTCAGACATGGCAGTGGTGCAAGTACTCCTCCGAGAAGAGGAGACGGGAGAGAGTTTAAGCCCGCTATTTACGTCTAAGGTTTAGTGTGTTTTTGTAAAAGGCCGATGGAAAGCGATGTACCTGTCTCCGGATTTGGGAATGGCGTAAAAGGCGTTGGCACATTCATTTTTCAACGACAATGATATCCTTGGGCCGGGAGTTTGGTATGTCTATATGCATTAATTCCAGGGACGCGATCTGAGTGATCCTGGTTCCCTCAAGCCATGGAACGTCTTCCGGATTTTTCGCGGCCATGTCGTTTCGCGTCCAACCCCTCAAATTTCACAGATATCGTACAAAATTCCCTCTTCGTCAAAATCCCAAAAGCAAAATCGACTCCAAGTTCCACGCCCTTTCTTCACTATATGTCGTCAAGAAAACCGAGTCCTCAATGTCCCTTCCCACTCCTTCCCAACTGATCAACTATTCAAATACTCCTCTTCTCCCTCCTCGATCCCCCAGCCCATCACTCTCTATTTCTCCCGTCCCCAAAGAAAACCCAATGCCGCACTCCCAAAATACATTCAATACTCCCCTCTGGCACCGGCTAGCCACAATCCTCCACAGTGTGAGATCTCTGGAAGTGCAGAGTGTCGCAATTATCGCAATCAGAGCCTACCCACCCTGATATACAGCTTTTTCAGGGCGTTGAGCCCGGATCGTCGTTCCACTCCGTCATGTATCCTTTGGGTTTTGATGAAAGTCCTGTGGTAAGTGACGCTATCAGATGTAGAGATAGGCTTTGCTCGTCTAGTATGTCATCAGCCCGCGACCTGTTTGGATCATTCGGTGTCATCAATCGCCAACGGAGGTTGGCAGTTGGTATGGACAGAAGTGGCACCGAGGCTTGGTTACAAGAGAGAAAAGTTTATATGGGAAATGCCAAAAGACGTTTGTGTCGGCAGTCACGGATCAGAATCTCATGGAAAATCCAAAAGGACGTATGCGTTGGCAGTCACGGATCAGAATCTTCTGTTTCTCGACCACTCTCGTTGATACTCTGTACAAAGATCCCATTTACCCCAAGATGCGACCGACATAAACCCCAAAAATGATGGTAGTAGCAAAAGAATCCAGAATTCATCCCACTCTTGAGATTTGCTCCGTTCGGCCGTGGCCTTTGCTGCCACTTGTTTCTCTTCGGCATTGCAACACAATCCCTAACTCAGTCCCATCGTTTTCAACACAGGCCTAACCAAGTCCAGGCCACCCTCGTTGTACACAGCCCCAATGACCGCCTCTACCAAATCAGCAAGCTTTTTGGTCAGAGGCATTGGCTGTGGACTGTTTTCCTCACCCCGATACGCACACATGTCAAGGCCCAACTTTCTGCCCGTGCTGGCCAAGCTTTTGTTTGACGCCAGCGTTTGCAATTCCTCGCTGACAAGTCCTAGAAAGCAGTCAGTCAGCATGTCCCAAAAGTGAATAGTTCACCTCTACTGAGCCGAGACGAAAGAGTGGGAGAATCTTGTACTTGTACTCCAGCCTCGCTTGAGTCTGTCCTCCACGATCAGTGTCTGCAAAATCGAATCTCCAATTAGCGCCAGGCGCATGTTACTATCCGGTATAGTCTTGTTTCCGATCTTGTGGACTTTCGAGAACGGAAGCAGCATTGCTTCAAAAATGACGGCTTTGTCAACGAAGACATGTCCGATGATTTTTTCCGCTTTCGCGATCTGGCGCCGAGCTGCAGGCCCGATCGAGTCTATTGACTTTTCAGCCGCACCACGAGTTGTCGTTCGCTGATGTGGTATGGGCAGGATTGGTCCACTGAGTCTCTGCTCAGCTCGTCGCTCACCCGGTGGACTCTTTTCGATCGATGCTATTTGTTTCTTTAAAGGTTCCTGTGCGACCAGCTCTTGTTCAGAGGAATTCTTCTTCTTCTCCTGGGCTTTCTTAATAAAGAGGTCTCGCTGGGAGGATAATGCATTTGCTGTGACTTCTTTTACGTCAAGCCTCTTGACAGAGATTGCTGTGCCTCCCCCACCGTCCGCGGCGGCCTCTTGTTCGGCAGCAGCTTGCTTTAGAAGGAAAGCCAATTTTTTCTCCAGCTCTTTTTTCTGCCTGTTAATAGAATACTTTTGCTGCTTCTTTTTGAGCTCAGTGCACGTGAAATTTCTCCAACCACCCGTCTTTAGGTTTGCCAGTTTTCTCTCTGTTATGTCCAATTGTGTTTGAAGAAATTTGCTCACACTGAACGGCTGAGTGATCTGCTTCTTCGTCAAGGCCACGTCGGCTTCCCTTTGCTGAAGGCAAAGTACCCGGTCGAGCTCGGCGAGCAAGTCATCCTCATAGTCGTTGGAAAGCTCAGGCTCGTCATCAGAATCACCCGTCAGGTCGATGACGACCGGTTCTGGTTGGGTAGTCTTGAAGCCAAGGCTGCTGGGATCATGAATGTCACAACCTAGTCGAAAGGGCATGCTATGCGACGAGACGTTGTTTGAGGGATTGTAATCGTTGAAGTCAAAAATTTGAGTAGCATCACTCACGACGGTCTTCTTGCCAGGAGTTTCCTTCAGCTCCAGGCCAAGTGTCTTGAAGTGAAATGGGTGCCCCAGTTCTATCACCGCTCCATCTAGTATTTGTCCGTTCTTAGCTGGCTGATTGTTATCTTGGTGGCCTAGCCTTGATTTGTGAGAAAACAAAAAATTGTACGGCTTGAAACTGGCCGATTGACAAGGTACGTCCGGAACTTCTTCTTCCTCAGATTCACTTCCGACGTTGGATATGTCTTTTTCGTCTCCTTGGTCTTTCCTATGGCGCATGTTCCTCGCCCAAGATGCTTTCATGATCGATTCTGGATCCCTGCCAGCTTTCAGCAGTCGCGCTGGGTGGTTGGGACTGTCGATGGCGCGTTCGATCATGGCTTGTTGCTCGGTCTCGGTCTTTTGCGACCAGTCCTTCTTGTCAAGATGTCGAGCCATTGGTGGCCGCTGACATGTGTCGACAAGCTGGACATCTGTTGTATCTGCTGTCTTCTCCCGCAAAGTCATCGCTCTTGTCTTCATGTTAAAAGCTTACTTGATTGAGATAAGTGGAAAGTGTTGTATGTGATGAAGGTAAATTGAGGAAGTGAAAGACAGAAGCCTCCTACCACAGCGACAACAAGCGAAAACAGAACAGACGCGGTGCGCGACAGTCCTGCGATGATCGACGTCATCAACGCGTCGAGGTAATCGCAATAAACAGCCCTCAGGTGGCGAGAAACCTCACATTCGATGAATTCCCAACAACTTGCAAACCTTGGAAGGAAAGAGCCACTCACCCAGCCATCAACATCAACATCGAGATCCACCAGTCCCACGGACAAACGCGAGGTGAAACATGCAAGTGACGAGAAAATACTCAGTGATTCATTCATAGCTACCCTGATCATCGAGATCGGGTCTCTCGGGCCATATGCTCATTGCTCATCCCTCAATTCCAGCATGCCTCCGTCTCAGATCATACTAGCAATAGAACAAGACCGGAAAACCCAACGTACGCGTGTCCAGCCAGAGTCCCAAATCCCAAATGACCTTTTCTACGCCACGCAAATGCAAGTAGCTACAAAAGAAACCGGAAGCAAATATTTACAAGCCCTCGAATCTTCCTTGTCTTACGACGATGGGGTATGCGGACGCCCAAACGCCTCCAGTGTATGTGGCATGAGGAGAAAGAGACGCTTGGCCATGGAAGTATGAGTGAACACCAATGTCGAGCCTTTTCGTGCCTTCGCATCGAAAATGTCGCAGCAAGACAAGGAAAAATTGTCAATCAGATCAGTGGAAGGAACTGTGTGAATTATTAGCAACAATGTCAAAGTGAAGCCGACGACAGTGACTTACATTCATAACAATCAGCATGGGCACTTCAAACACGTCTCGTCTTACATTCCAGCAGTACATCACATCGACCATGCCTTCTTTTTGACCCAGCTGGTTGATGCCAGACTCACCACTGATCCGGCCTTCCTCCAGCTTGACACCAGGTTCTCCTTTTATACTCGCTGATCTCTTCCGCTTCTGTCCTGCGCCTACGTCGGGTCCCTCACTGTCTTCCTTGGTCTTGTACTTGAGCAGCTTTCCACGTCGGATTCCATAACCACGAGGGTCGCCAAAGGCAAGCTTAGCGTAATCCTCGTAGAACTGTACCACGGAGTCTTGGTCGAGAATCTCTGCCATGAGAGCCGGCTGCGGTTGTGATGTCGCTGTGTTGTTTCGAAGATCGCCGCTCGAAGGCTGGTTGACATTTCGATCCTCCTCTGCACTGGACAGCCTTGTCCTCGAAGCACTGCTGGGCATGGTCGATGGACCACTCGCTCCACCGGAGTTGACATTCAGATTGGGCTCTTTCCCTGTCAGCACGTTCTTCGACCATCCAGTCAGTATAGTGAATTCCTTGCTGGCAGCTAGGATGGCGCCGTCACGCCGCGTGATAACGGTCGGTGTTCCGTAGGCATTGATGAAGTCAATATACTCGTGTAGTTTGCGCTGGACAGAAAGTTCCATGAAGACGAGATCCTTGTCAGTGAGAGACTGTGAGAAAGTGATAAGAGAGGGCCGGACAGCCGAAACAGCTTTTGCAATTCGAAGACGCTTTTCCGAGCTGAACCGCTGAGAGATGAACTTGAAGAGTCGATGGAAGCCGGCTGTGTACCCGTATGGTTTGTTCACCGAATGGTAAAGCTCATCGGCATCGCTCGGTCGCTTGCGCTTGCCAGTCTCTTGCGGATATAAATCTGGAGGCTGGACGGGCTGTGCCTTCGATCGACTAAGCAACGGTGAAGCTGACGGAGCTGGCGTCTGTGGGGCGGCGAATAATGCAGGAGACGGAGGATTGTCTGCTGAAGGACCATCATATCCAGCTGCTGACGTGGCAGGACTGGCGCTCGCAAAGCTACTGGGACCGTTTCCGATGGCATACGCATTCGTCAAGTTATCCAGACTGTTCGGCCGATCTATAGTAGTGGCAATGGGCGTGTTGTTGGGAGTTGATAGGAGCCCGGATGTACTGTCTGCTCTGGGATGATTGTTTTGCCAGTCGACGTTCATGAGTGCGTCTTGACTGAACATCATCGAGTTGTCGCTATAATTCAGACTGTACGCAGGTATTTGATTCATGTGATGCATTTCGTTTTGAGTTTGGTTGCCATCGTTCGCTGTTGAAGACATGTGGTTGAGCATCCCGAACTCCATTGCACCATACTGGTTGCCAAAGTTGAGGCTAGCGATGTCGAAGTTGAACAAAGCTGGATCACTGGGATCGAAAGCCAAACCTGCGCCATACTGGTTCATGCTCTGCGGAGCTGTCGGTACAGATTGGGCCATCGTGGGAGTGAGCTGTTCTTGCGCCTGAACATAACCTGGCGAGGCTGGCGGTTGCGTGAATGTGATGGAAGCATTCGCGTGTGCTTGCAGTGGTGGTGGCATATGTGACTGGGTGTTTTGCGCGTACATGTCAAGATTCGGCGATTGCGCTTGGACATATTGACTTTGTATTTGTGTGTGTGCTGTTGATGATCCTGTCATTGGCAAGCCTGATGTTGAAGACACTGGTGAGGCTTTATTACCATTGATATAAGGATGGTGATATCCTCCCATGCCGGGAGGCACAAGAGCCTCTGGCGGTGCATCATGTAGATATTTTGCCTTTTTCCGCACGCCATCGTGGCATGCTTCTTGCAATCCTCTTTTGATGCAGCGCTGACATGGTCTTTCATCGCCTGGCTCACGTTAGGTGCTTGGACTTCTTCCTCGGCTGTACAATACATTTTTAACATACCACATGTGAGGTGTGCTCTTTGACAAGCAAAACAAGCCCTTCGTGCCTTTTTCCGTCGGGGTCTTAAGGGATCTTTGGGATTTGGCTTCTGCCCATGGGTGGTATTTTGCTGATCAGATGATGCAGAGGCATTGCTCTCTGTTTTCTGTGCAAGAACATCTCCTTTGGGTGAATCGGCCATGTTGTCAAGGTCGTCGTGCTCGCCGTTAAAGTTTGGGTCGGACGAAGCATCTTCGGCGTCTGAAGACATGATATCTCTTTTCTGGATAGCGCACACGGCTATCGAGGCTGAAGCCACAACCTTGCAACGAGGCCACAGCAATGAGACGGTCGAAAGCACCGGCCGCACGACTGGGACGATCCAGGAGTACGGATGGCGCAGACAGGGATTCCAGTCAGAATTGCTAGAATAGACTAGAGGTCACTCGTTTACCGCCGTATCAAGACCCACGTTATGCCGCTACAATTGGTATCCAATATCCTTGACTGCAAGTGTCCGTCACGACGAGACTCGTAGTCCAACCCGCAGGGACGGGTCAGGGTAACGCAGCGGGGATATGGCGGCTGGAATTGGCCTTCCAGACGGCCGTCTCGGAGCGGCCTTGAAATAATCACGGGTGCGCCAAGATAGGCCCAAGGAAGTAATGCCGTGCAACGAGCCACAAGTATCTTCAGCCTGCCAATACCGCCCGCTGTCGTGGGATCCCACAGTCGGCTCCTTTTTGATCGCCGACCACCGCAGCAGTCCTGGTGATCTAATGATGCGCTCGGTGGGCTCGGAAGGTTTCTAATGCGGAAAATATTCAGGACGATGTCGGTGAGATAGCAGAGGAGCACTCAGCGTTGAATCCATCAACTGTGCGAATACTGCAGTGTGACGCCGACTGGTCTGCGAATGGGCTCCCGATCATAAATTTGACGGCGATGCAGCACACGCCATACTGCCTGGTCGGCGCAAGAGAGATTCAAGGTATGCGCTGGGCGGGCTGTGAGTCCAGAAGGGTATGCAAAGGTTCGGCTCGTGCCAAAGCTTGGGTAGTATGTATGCGATTGCTCGGTGGTGTGGACGTGGCGCAAGACGTGTTCGAAGCTTCTAGCGGCTCTGGTTCTGAGATGTTCAGATTACTGGGTGAGGATTTTGAGCCAGACTCGAGGAGGGATGTCTCTGCGTGTCGCGGGCTATGCAACTGTCCGCGGTGGGATACGATGCCCGTGTAAGTGGGCAGAGAGAGGTGGGTCTACTGGCAAATTGAATGCAGGAAACAGGTCGGCCGGGCACTGCAATTGCTCAGTCGGGCGTAGTCTTCATAGAGCGGATATGTCTGTCGCTGCAGGTATCTTACTCTTCTCTCTTTCGGCTCCCAGCCGTGGTGGGACTGCGAGTACTTGGGGAGCGCAAAAACATATGATTTTTGGAATGGCTATAGAATAGCCGAGTCCGAGACGCCGAGCCCACCTCGGGTTCTGAACTTCTAGAGTACCAAACCATCGAGTAGCCAATCACCCTCGGCCAGCGGATCAACTCGACCCATCCATAGACATGACTTGCATTTGATCGGCGGCGGCGACCGACTGTCTACTCCACACGTTCATACGGATATCAAACAGTACATACAGAGGTAGTAGAGTATCTTACTAATGCCTCATCAGCCCGCCCACCTTACTCCTACAAGCACCTGCATGAGCGAGCAAGACCAGCAACCATATTCTCCGCTTCCTCAACATCCGCTGGCTCCGGAAATATCCACGTTCCCTCGCAATGCGACCGTGATAGTCACACGCAGGGCAGCCCAGTCATTCTTAGGCCTCACTCCGTCCCCCAACTCTGGATAGCGCCTCCATGTGCTCTCCATTCTGTCGGGTTCCTACTGACGTCGGCCTTGGGCGGGCCCGAACCCTGGCAGTGGCTCTGCCGAAGCCCTGCGTGTTGTTTACACGAGATCATGAGAACAAAAACCTCCAGGCTGCTTCAATGACAATTGAACTAGCTTGTCTTGTGTCACGTGTTAAGCGAATTGGAACGACCTGAGGGACTGCATTTCCACCTCTCAAGCCAACCTTCTGTCGTGCAACAACTTTCTTCGCTTCTATATATATCCCGCGCCAGCACAGCATCAGCATACGCTGCCTGGACACACCATCTGACGCATCACACCTCAGATCACGCCTCCATCTGGCCAGGTCATTCTGCATCTCATGTCGATGCGAACCGGCTGGTGCCCCTGAGTCGCTTTCCATAGCGAAAGAAGAGATAGGGGAAGCTACACAGCATATACGTTAGCCGGATTCTGCCTCTTCATTGGACCAGCAGTTCGTGTTCCTCGCGTCAATACTGCCATCGCATCTCATCGCACTGGACTTGACCGCTGTACCGGGCACCTCCTGGCGAGCTTTAAGTCGCATCGCGAGACGTGTGGTCATGTCCATATCGAATTCAAACAGCTGAACCGTGAACTTGAGGCGACAGAAGGGACATCGATCAGAGGTGCCGCTGTGCCTCCAAAATGCTGCATCGTCAAGAAATCCATATCACTTACGGTGCCATGGATAATGCGAGAAAAGCGAGCAAGCTACTTGCCCATTCATATCCCAGCTCTGAATCCGTCAGCCTGTGGTTGCAGTTTGCACTCATCACTCATTTGAACTCACTGTTGTACATCTGCACTCCAAACATAGGAAATGCGGCGGCGGAACTCGACCGGACGAATGAATTTGCTGCCAATGCGGACGCAGCATAAAGTGGATACTGCTTTCATGTCAATCTTTGCATCATTGACTTTTATAGAACATCACTAACGCAGTCGACAAGGAATGTGAACACGCCGGAGAACACGAAGATAGTCCTGTGAAGATCGTCAGTCCCATTAAACACCAAGACAATAGTCTGAAGTTCTGCCCGTATCAAGCTGCGTGTCCCGAGACAGCATGCAGGTACATGAGCTGTCGCGACATTGTCCTGAATGATCCAGCCAGCCTTCAATTGGAGCAGCCTACTTACCCAAGCCCGAAAAATCCGGAGAATATTATTGGAACTAGATGGACTGTATCAGCCATCTCTCACCGTTGAATCCGGTAACCACCGCCTGCGGACGGGCCAGGGACGTACCGATCCAATGCACCTGTAATGCACAAGCTAGTCAGCCATCATCTGCACAGCTGAAGGGATGACGAGGGAACTTACCGAGGAGAACGACGTCCACCCAAACCCTGCAACCTCATATTAGCCTCAATTCTAGATCAGCTTCATCAAAAGGTGACAACATGGGGTGGCTGCAGCCATCCGACGCAATCGGTCCTCGACCGCCCTCACCCTCAATCTCATCGACCAAGGTCTAGATTATCACCGACAATCCTGGCGGCTCAGGCCAGGTCGTCGCCCCTTGAGCCAGCCACTGATATCTCACCATGAATTTACGGATGAAGCTCCGACTGCGATGAAACACGACAGCCCTTCTCGATTCAAAGGCCTTGTAGGCATCGGCGCAAGCCTTCAATTGATAGGCAAATCGAGTGACGGCAAGGACTTGAACTGACACGACCTCAAGATAAGCACAAGAAGAAATGGAAGCCACTCACCGAACAGCGAAATAGGGACAATCCAGGCGCCCACTATCGTAGGTGGCAAACGGAACTCTGGCTCACTGCTTCCTTCTATACCCTTCTCCTCGGAATAATTTCTGACTAACCGAGCATAATTCCGTTTCCACAAGACGTTGCTCGAGACGCCTAAAATCATACCTATCAAAAGTCCCAGGAAGGAGAGGCCGAGTTCAGACAGTGAAAAGCCATGATTGTGGCCAAACACCTGAGCGAATGCTCCGAAGAACAGGTAGATTATACCTAGGAGTATTGCGCTGAGAATGCAGAGCAGGAGACACTATGTGGATCGTCAGCTTTCTCTGGGATTCATCGCCCTCTTTCCCGTCCTTTCTTCTGATTGTCCGCATGCACTTATAACACGGTCATATAGAAACTGCTTCATCTCGACGTATCAGGTCAGTGACGTAAGCTGTTCTGACATCGTCCCACTTACGCTCCTGTCAACCTGTCAACAAGATTGCCCTTCATCCTGTCCCACCGCCTCGATCTGCTTCTTCAAGTCTTGATCAACGTCGCAAAACAAGCGACTCTTCACACCGCTCAGTAGGTCCATTCTCCACCTCACGCACGACATGCATATTCCACTTCAAAAATGAAATCGCGCACAAAGATTAAAGAGAAGAAAGTATGAAACTTACCATCGGTTCTAGCGCCAATAATTGAAAGGGCCTGACGCAACTCCAAACAATGGTCATGGGAATACTCCTATTCAACCGCTCAATCGGCGCAATCAACCTCTCCTCCCCCGTCTCCTGCCTCAGTTTCCTCGCTTTATTCCTGAGAAGCACCGGATGGTACGTTTCAGGCACGAAGAAGAAGATGAGCGCGACTTGGACGGCGGTCCAAATCAAGAGGGTGTAGAAGGACCATCGCCAATTGCTATACTGGTTTATGAATCCGCCTATCAGAGGTCCGACTTCCGGTCTACACAGTGCGTTAGCTCGGGCCTAGCTCTTCTCTAGTCATGTCAATTTGAAACTGTGTAGGTGTCTGACTTTAGGTCGAGGAGGCAAAGTGACGTGCATGCAGATACTCGCGGGACGGAAAAGTGATATCGACGATTGAGAAAGTAAGCGAGAAGGAATGAGCGAAGCGGTACGCGACGACGAGCCGCCCGGACCGCGATCCCGCTGGCGATTCGGCCACTTGGGACTTGAAGATCTTGCCAGATGCATGCGAGTCGATCGCTTGGTGCGGCTCTACCGGGGAACGGGGAATTGTGATGTGTCGATTTTTTCTCTTCGTCTGCCATGTTTTTCCCAAGGGCCGCACGCTGCATGCGGCTCATCGAACGACCACAGGGCTGCGTAAGGCGAGATGATGGTGGATTTTGTGATTGATCGGATCTCGAGAAGTTGCTGGAGGATGGGAATCGTGCATTCTTTTGATCTCGATGTGGAAGGACATCTCCAGCTTGCATTGCTCAATCGAGAAAAATGCTTGATGAATCGATCTCACTCAGCAAGGGGAATTTGATAGCCTGTAGTGAATCAAACTGGATGCGGAATGGGTCACTCCCTCTTTGCGTCTGCATCGATCCCAATTGGGAAAGCCATGAATCTTTGGCGCCCTTTGATTTCTCAAAAAGGAAGACATTCCATATGCTCGTCCCGAATGTGTCTCGATGAGGAAAGGAGATATTTCGACTCGCATCTCCATCGATCGGGTTGGTCCGATGAAGAATCAACTCTGCGACTTCCAAGGATCTAAGCGATAAGGCAGAGGTACGGACATGCGAAAACCTCTCGGACCGCTCGACACTTCTACGCTCGACCGTCTCAGACTCCCAATTCTCTGATGTCCAGAAATGCAGCGAGTCTTTGGACCTGCCTCTGCAGTATGTAATGCACCGGCATTGCATAATGGAAGCACGTCCATCGATCTCAGCACCAAGAAAATCGCAGACCGCCGATATCGCCCTCGCTTGCAAGGTGAGCTCGCTTGGAGCCTCAGCGAGCGTGATTGGATAACAAGGCCGATGTAAGATTCCTCGAGTCTCTGTATCACGATGAATGACGACGACGATGTTTAGTCATATGACATGATGGCACGACGTCAACCTCTCTGCGAGATCGTCACCCCTGCCTTTGTCTCCTTGTCGTTGAACAAAAGAGAGTATGAATAGACAAAGGCCTTGTTCATAAGATTGCACGGGTCGGCCAGTCCCCACATGGTGCGGGCCTTCTGCATGTAGCCTGTGGGAAGAGCAAGCGGTAGGGATATCGGGTAGATGCATATGCGAGGCCAAAAAACCCATAACTCGTGAGACGTATGGGAGTTCTATGGGGCCGTCTCGAACGAATCTTGTGTCACATTTGCTTCGGAGGACGGGATGCAGTGTCGCCTTCTGCCTTGGTAGATGAAGCATCGATAGCGACTTCCATTTTTGGGAAAAAGAGACGATGGGTTGTGTATGGAGCGTAGGTGGAGTCGATGTAGATGGGTGGAGCCTATGCAATGCAGACAGGGGAATGAGGGAAGGGACGAATCATTTGATGGCTCGATGTAGTATTGCCATCATCACCAATGCTCATGTGATCTTGCTCGTACGCTGGAGTCTGAGACATCAAGAACGCGCGAGGAATTGCACACCGTGACCTTCCTCAACGAGAGTATTGAAAAGAGTGAGAGTTTGACATACCCAATGAACGGCGAGGCCGTATAGACCATCATAGGTAAGCTGAGTTCGTGTTTCGCGAACATGTCGCCTACGGTTCCGCCTGCCACCGAAAGGAACGCGCTTCCTGCGAGGCCGTTGATGAAGCGGGAAACGAGCATCGTGGTGATATTTTTGGCGACGGCGCAGGGGATTATCCAAATGAGAAAGAATATGTAGGAGTAGACGTAGATCGGACGTCGGCCGTAGAACTATGTGATGTTGATTAGCAGAGCAATAAGAGACGATTGATATTGCTATTTTCCTCATCTGTGAGGATGCGTGATGGCGAAATCTCTCGAGGAGGAGCTGCGTGGTGCGACGGGATTTCGGCAAGGCAAGATGGGCACTCACTTCCGATAAGGGGCTCAAGATCTATGTATCATTCTTCTCGTTAGCCAAGCTGTACTTTTGGTGTTGAAGTGGCGAATGTCCCCCAAAGAATTGGGACACCAATATACCTGGTAGGCAGAGCAAGAACATACCATAGGCCCCAACCCTAATCCAGCAACGAACAAACTCACACCCAAGGTAGCGATCAATCTCGAGCACCGAAACTCAACGGTGATCTGATCGTACGTCAAGGTGTAAAGCGAAGAAACACAGGTCCTACAATAGCGCGCAGGATGTATCAGTTCTCCATGTCTCAGCGCTGCAAAACCTCACACAGCATAGATTCGAGGGAGCCTCTCCATTCTCGAACACTCATGGAGGAGGGGACAACATACACACACAGCGCGCTGCTAGCCAAGATAAGCACAATGGCCCATTTCCGAGCCACGCTCATGGAGCGCGGGTTCATTGGGTCATTTTCTCCGTCCCAGGTCACCTCCCATCTCTTCCTATCCTTCGATTCCTCCGTCTCCTCCTCTCCATCTCCTCGTCCCTCTTCTGCGTGTCCTTCGTGATTGCACGAATAACCATCTTCGCCGCCGTAAGAGCGTTCGGTCTTCAGCGTTTGAGATCGGGAGTGGGAGCGGTGGCGAGCACGCGCTCTCGAACGAATCGGCGCCAAACACCCAATATCTCCTTCGTTTCCTCGCTGTTCAGCTTTCCCGGTCTTGCCGTACAATGACTGCGAATCTTCATCCGCTCCGTCAGAATAGTAGGACGACGTCCTATCCCGAGCCTTTTCTTCTTCCATGCTTTTCTCTCAGTATTACGTCCTCCGATTTCGTCTTGTCGTTGTACTACCGTTCGATTCCTAGGGCACCTTTTTTCTGCCAGACACGAGTGTAAAGTCTAGAATTTGTTAAACCGGAGAGCAAGATCTAGACTCTACAAGAGCCAGATATCATCCGCGGAATTTCGCTGAATCTGCCTTACACCCGGGTTGGTGGCCTGTCTGAACGGAGATCTCTCGGATGTTCCAGTCGTTCGGGAGTGGAGTAGTATTTCTCACGATGCCGGATGAGTCTCTACTGTGTACGTTTCGAAGATGACTCCGACCGCTAAGATGACAGTTTTGAGGCCGCATCAATGCGTCTTCGATAGTCCAATAGCCCGAAGCCATGGCGCCGTTCAGTCCCCCGTTTCTCTGCGCCTGCTTGAGTGTGGTGACGTGATGAAGTTGTTCACCACCTGCGTAGGGAGCGTTCATCCGATGAGGCGGGAGACAGCTTCCGTTCCGTCCAAAGCTAGTCGAAATCGGATGCTGGACCGGCTAAGGTCAAAAATAACACCAGGAATTCCAGTAACGAAGGGGACGGCGGGGGTTGGAGATGAAGTCGATGTTCTGGATGTGCATCTCGATGCCGAATCATCCGGGGCAGCGGTCATGGCGGGTTCATGTCACGTCCAAACCTGGCTATCCTGCCGCCAAACTTTTGTGCTAAATTCAATATTTATTACCGACCCTGTCATGATAAGAAATTAGAGGCCAGTCCACGCTCGCCCACTCGAGCTCTCGTTGGGATCACGTCAAGAGTAGAGGAGTACTTAAAAAATCATGACCTTGATTGTGAGATTCGACGCGAAACAACTTGTAATTTGCGTCTTTCAGACTCGGGCTTACGTGCATTCCACAGGGAGGACATCATGAACGCCAAAGCATGAGAAAGACATAAAGTCTGCCCTTAATCTGCGCCAGCTTCTCTCGGATCATGACTCCAGTAGCAAATGTTTTTATGCCATTCCTCTACACAATCGGAACGCATATGGTGAAGGACATACGCTAACATCTCGCCCCAACGCCTTCCAAATCCATGATGATTTATCCTAACCATCCATGAATGATTCATTCCCTAATCCGAGCATGCCAGTCGTATGATACATATGATAAGAGACCAACGGAAATGAAAAAATTAAGCCAGCCCCTGAGATTCTGGAGCATTTGTATTCAAATCAAGGCTAGCGTGGAGACGTGTTGAAGTATCCGCTAATCTAACATCAATCTTGGGTCCTGCTGGCGATAGACTGGGGAACTGAACCGACAAGGCAAAGAATGGGCGCATGTGCCTAGAATAGCATTTTGTGTCAGCGTTGTGCTTAATGGCCGTTTCCATTTATGCGAGCGCCGATACCATATGCATAGGAGTGTGCAGCAGAATCGCCTTCAGTGAAATATGCGTGCAGCGCAGCCTGCTTCGCACTGATGCGGCCAGCAGGATCGTACACAAGGAGGCCGTCGAGGAGATCCAAGCCATTGTCGTCGAGGGTTTCAACAAGGGCTTTGTTGTAGTTGCGGATCCACTTGGGAAAGGATGCCTTGAAGTCAGGGAACGTAGTTACACCAGGCCAGTCTTCTTCGGTCGGCGTGCCGAGAATGCTATATCGTTGTTAGCTGGAAATTTGAGATTGGCTGATGAGGATCGTACCGAAAGATCTTGAAGATTTCGTCAATCTCGGAGTCTCCGGGAAATAGAGGCTTGCGGGTGCACATCTCAGCGAAAATGCACCCGACAGACCACATGTCGACACCGGTGGAATACTGTCGGCCACCCAGTAGGATCTCTGGTGAGCGATACCACAACGTAACGACCTGCTCGTAATCAGTACAATGGTGCCGCTCTTCCAGGTAAAGGCATGACCTACTTCGTGTGTGTACGTCCGCAGCGGGACACCGAACGCTCTGGCCAAACCAAAATCAGCCAACTTGAGATTGCCCTCTCGATCAATCAACAGATTCTGGGGCTTCAAGTCGCGATGCAGCACCCGGTGACTATGGCAGTATTTGATTCCTTGGACGAGCTGCGCCATGAACTTCTTGACAATCTCTGGTCCCAGCCCAAGAGTCTGGAGATTGGCGCCAGTGCCTTCTGGAAGAGCCTTTCCACGACCGCCCTGGCTGACCGGGAGTGATTCCATGTACTTCTTCAAATCCAAGTCGAGAAACTCAAAGACGAGGTAGAGTTTGTGTCCGTCAGCGTGTACGATGTTCAAGAGGCGAACGATGCTAGGGTCGTTCATTTCTTTGAGCAGGGAGATTTCGCGAATTGCGGTGGATGGGACGCCCTCATCTTCAGCTTCAAGTCGGATTTTCTTCAAGGCAACGATTCGTTTGTCCGAGGTGGTGAGATCGCGGGCTTTGTAGACGACTCCATAGGTGCCTGGTCTGTTTGTCAGTGGGCTGAAAAGGTGAGGGACGTAGGTAAGAAAGCTCGTTCAGGCTTGACTTCTGCGAGGCGGCCACATACCCTCTCCGATCTTCTCTAGCTTCTGGTAGTTTTCCATGTCGGCCGTCGTATGTGAGGTGGATTGGCTCCTTTGTTACGGGGATTTGGCGGACAGTGAGGTTGTTTGTTTGTGCGATGAGATGGGTGAAGGAAACTCCTGTTCAGTCGAGGCGGATGGACCAACCTCAGGGCAATTTAGTATGATGATCAACACATTTCCTGGAACACGGTATCGGTGGCAACGCTGCTTATTAGTAGTGAGGTTGTTGTTCTCGTGGACGGCGACTGTTGTTGATTGTTGTCCGTTGGTCAGTCAGTAAATACCAGGGCAATACGCGAATTCGGCGCGTCCATGGCTACTAGCGCTTTGGCCAAGCAAGCCATTCTATATTAATCTTCCCATCTCCGACGACAGTTGATTTGACTCTCTTCACCTTCACACTTCCCGCCCTCGTCCAGAAGGCGGAGGTAAGACTGACTGAGAATTTGCAATGATTCAATCGCATCATAGTAAGATTGTGATCCGAGCCATGTCATTAGATACTAAATGGGGTAATTCCAGTCCCCTAGATACACCATTTCCTCAAACAAGGGCCTCAAGATCGCGTCAATGTATCTACCTCATCGCTGATAATGCCAATCGAACGAGCTGAACCATAGCTCACCTTCGACCCTTTCTGCGAAGTAAGATGGACTGCAGCAGAAAGCCCTTTTTCCTTGCACACATTGGTCAAACCTTATCAAATCCAACACCTTGTCTCTCGCCATCGATCTGCCATCATGACTTTCCTCTCGCACAGCCAACTTTGACGACCATGTCGTAGAGGACTACGTCGCGAACCATGGAGAGCTGGAGGTTGCCCATCAAACAACTGCGAGATTCGCAGTCCATTTCACTGCAGGAAGGGTCCCTAAGTGCTTCCCAGATCATGCATTTATCTCGAAAGTTTGTATCGAGTGACTTTTTCGGCGAAGACGATCTTGTTAAGTTCGGGAACACTGTTACTTGTCATTGGTTGCACGCCAGTGATCGTCGACAAAGCTTGCTGACTGGATTCTAATGGTCCTGGTATAGATATAGCTGGCGCAGTTGACCTTGCTTATAGCTGAAAGAGCTGAACTACTGCAAGATTGTCAGATGATTCGTGACTTGCAATGATGTCATCGCCTACCTGGCTTTGCTTTTCGCTAGGCAATTCCAATGTAATATTTTTCATGATCTGGGCTGGTATCATCTTACGCTTCTCCTGGCACGGCATAGAACCTTGGAATGATGCGATCACTAACCAACGAGCACTTGACAGCATAAGATATTGGAGATGTCTACTCAACTGGAGGCTGTTCGTTTTTCCGGTCAGAGTTCTCCCTTGGACCCATCCCCCAACACCTGTTGACCGCTTTCCTATGGAAGATGGCTCTAAACATGATTCTGGGCCTTTTCGTCAGCACGATCACCAACTTCTTCCACATGGCAGCAGACCTTTGCTCTGGCTGGTACCACATCACGTACGACTGGCGCCTTGCGAGATGAGATAAATTCTTCTGATTCGCTACTCTCGTGAGAGGCATCCTGTGACACGGTGTGCTTGTGTTGGACTAGGTTAATGTATGAACCCGCATGACGAGATTCTTTGTCTTGCCTCGAATTACCGTAAGTGACTTGTTGAAATAACCTAACCTCTTTCTCACGCCCTTAGTGCGTTATTGTGGCGTTTTTTACGCACAAGAGGAGCAGCGACTGGTGTACTGCAGAACGAGGAGACGTCAGTGCTTTGTACTATCCGGTGAACTCTGGCATCGAAGTCGATACTTCGTATGTGTCTTCGGAGATAGTCACTAGATCCGGGATGGAACTGTAAGCATCAGCCAGATTTGTCGTGTTTGAAAGGAAGGAGGCTCGAGTGTCAGCCTGCGCTGGATAAGCTAGCCTTTGGTTCGCACTTTTGAAATCAGGCCCGCCGAAGCTAGATCCTCATAATTGCCTTCAGACTTCACTCCCTGCTCGCTGATAGCTGTACTCTGCTCTGTGAAAGATACCACTTGCTGCGCACAACAAGATTTCTGGGACTCTTGTGATTGAACAGTCTTAGAGGGTTCGGTCCGTAATCGTTCATACGTCTCTATCAAGGCTACATGAGCCTTCAATGTCGAATTCTTTGAATTTCTTTCATATTGGAGCTTGTCAAGGTCTTGGTTGAGCCGGCATTTTGAGCTATTGAACTTCGTATTTGCCACACTCAACTCGCATTCTCTCGACTCGAGAATCTCGTCCTTGAATTTTAGCTCCTCGTCTTTTTAATCAATTCTCGTGGGTCTTCTTCCGGTGCTCTTGCGACTGTGAGATCAGATCTTGTTCTTTCTTTTCTGGCTTGATCGTGCCATTTCGAGCCAATTGAATAGCATCACGAGCCTTCTGTGATTCGTCTTGAGTACGTTCAAGACCTGCCATCAGTGACTTCTCGCGCTCGTCGCTCTTCTCGATAACCTTTTCAAGATGATTTAGAAGCTCATCTCATTCTGCCTGAGCGTTGAGGTCATTCTTCTGAGAAATCCTGGAGCATCTGCTGACCTGGTCCACAGGGCCCGGTCTCATGATCCGCCGGCTAATGAGATTCTGAAAGAAGGTCTTTCGTGGTTCATGTCGCAAAGTTTCTAGATTCGTCTAGATACATAAACCATCCAACAAAGCAGATTCACTGTTTCAAGCTACCATAGCCTCTGTGATATACGGCATTCGCTTTGGATATCCTCGCCTTGAAACTGATGCTTTTCCATTCAAGGCGACATTATGGCCTACAAAAATCCCAATTCCAGGTTTTGGATGATAATTTCTCTTTTGATGTTCTCTAAAGGGGCGCACCGTCGTCGGTGTCCTTGGCACGAATCATGATACTTAGTACTTATCAGCTACATGCGATCGTCTCGAGATGTCAGCTGCTTTGTCTGTATGAATGCTGAAGTCTATCTACCCGATGGCGATAGAATGGACGACAGGTCTAACGGATTGATGAGGGTAGAATCGTGCTCTGGAAGCTGCAAATAGATGTGGGCGCCCCCCACTATTCCAACTGTCTTATCTTATATGGAGAGCAATTGCTATGTGTAGTGAGCAATGCAGCTGGTGATGACTCCCGAGGCGTGGTGAAGGGACTCGGAGGTGAGAACAGGACGGGAGTCAGGTGGAATAAGCTGACTGCCAGTCTAGACGCTAGACCCCTTCCAGCTTTGGATCCTACAAATAACCTCGGCCTCGGCCGTAGGCAAAGCTCAACACCAACGGAATCTGATCTTCGACGTAGGAATTATACCAGTTCGATTCCATAAAATCTCGATCCCGCTGCCGAGTCAAAATGGCTCTTCTGTCAACTCATTCCCCGCTCAGCCTGGAAACGGCCACCATTGCAGTCTCAACACCACTCCGTCGACTCCAAACATGTCGCGTGCCTTGAGCAGAGCCGCTCGGTCTAGATTATCTTCTCCTACTACCGTGAATGGCCTCAGAAGCACCACACAAGTATGGACCTCATCGCCTGTGGGTCCGGTGGTGAGTCAGTACAAAACACCTTCGGCTACCCAATTTCGATACTCTTCGCATTCGCCGATGGGAACACCCCCTGTCATTGCGAGGAAGAAGGTTACACTACAGACTATACAGTCCATGTACAAGAAAGGCGAGCCCATTACTATGCTCACGGCATATGACTTCCCATCGGCACATGTCGCCGACCACGCTGGCATGGACATCGTGCTCGTTGGGGACAGTTTAGCCATGGTGTCCATGGGCCTCGAGGATACCGGCGAGGTAACCCTCGATGAAATGATCTTCGCTGCCCGAAGCGTGTCCCGAGCTACCAAGTCGGCGTTCACGGTATATTCTTTTGCAACTACACTAACTTCCGTTAGAGTCTAACATGATCCCAGGTCGGCGATTTACCGATGGGCTCCTACGAAATATCCCCCGAACAAGCTCTAGAAACGTCCATCCGTATGGTCAAGACCGGTCGCATGCATTCTGTGAAGCTAGAAGGTGGAAAGGAGATGGCGCCCACGATCAGAAAGATCACTTCTGCTGGTATACCCGTCCTGGCCCATGTGGGTCTTACACCACAACGTCAAAACGCACTGGGAGGATTTCGAGTGCAAGGAAAGACTGTGGCGTCCGCCATGGCAGTGCTGGAAGATGCTCTCGCTGTGCAAGAGGCCGGTGCTTTTGCCATGGTCCTTGAAGCTGTACCACCCGAGGTCGCTGCTTTGATCACGAGAAAGTTGCGGGTCCCAACGATTGGTATCGGAGCGGGAAATGGCACTTCTGGTCAAGTCCTCGTGCAGGTGGACATGCTGGGTAACTTCCCGCCAGGGCGATTCCTGCCGAAATTTGTGAAACAGTATGGTAATGTCTGGAACGAAGCTTTAAGAGCAATCAAGCAATATGGCGACGAGACCAAGAGTCGGGCATATCCTAGCAAGGAATTCTCGTACGAGGTAAAGCAAGAAGAGTTGGTCAAGTTTGAGCAAGCCGTGGAAGAGAAGTTTGGATTGGCTGAGGGGAAAATGGAAAAGGCTGAAGGTTTGGGCGCCACGGCGATCCCGAAGTAAGAAATTATCCTTCGAAAATGGGATGCTGGCATTGGCATCAAGATGGAGTTCGTTGCGTATACCCTCATCGGCGTGGCACGTTGCATAAAAGCCATGGTTGCTTTTAGTTCATATAGAATATCGAGTGGACTCAGCGATTTTTGCTCGAAAATACCAAGAATATGTCAAAGTTCGTGTGTAGTAAGAGAGAGAAAGTCTGTCATTGTGTGCCGTCTCGAAACATCCTTCTCAACAGAACAGCTCGTATCCAGCAAAACAACATGGTTGAGTCTTCCTCTCCTCGATCCACTTCGACGACATAAAGAATATCAAGACTCCCCTGACACGAGGACTGACTCTCAGAAGTCATTTCACCTTCACTGCGGCCTATTCCTGTTCATTTCGATACGGAAATTGTGAGTTCGTTGACTATGGAGCCTACCGGTTATTTAAGCATACTGGATCCATCCGATGTTTTAATATATAGAGAAACATCAAAGAACACGGACATTCAATTTCGCAACATCTTCTATTCTATAACGTTGGCCATATGATCCGACAAAAATATCCCTTGTCTTCGGAGTACGTGCGGCTTCCCACAACTCTATCTAATTCCTCGGTCGCCCTCCATCCTGCATCATCTGCCGAAGACCAATTGGAAGGGTCGGAACTCAAACGTCTACCTGCGGCTCTCACGGATGCTTAGTCAGTTTCCGCAATAAACAGCCCGAGACATCCATCGTGACTGTCGTGACTTCATAGACTTTATTGCGCGCAGTTCCACATGCCTGCTTCTTGGCTTCATCCATGACTTCCTCCCCCTCATTCGAAGCCGGCATGAGTACCGCTGCTGGACTTCTTCATTTCCCTACACTCCACCTCGGAATGGCCTCCACGGACCACGAGAAAATGTCTTTGGTACTGCCATCCAATTTTAATCTATTAGGTACTTAAATGGCTATATCGCTCCAATCGTTTCCCGGTTCATCCATTCCTTTTGACACTCCCACCTTCCTTCCACAGCAGGCCTAACATGGTCCCACTACTGTCGTTATCTCGATTGTTCGCCCTTGGGTTGCTCGCATCCCAGGCCATCGCGGCCTCGATCTATACGGATTATGTCTTCGCTTTTGTAGGGGTTGCTCGGCTCTCCCCTTGACTAGAACTAACGACCAATCAAGTTCACTGGAGAAAATTCCGCGGATGGGGAGCAGATTTACCTGGCTGTGAGCAACAACAACAGTCCCGCCAGTTGGACCCTGATCAACGGTGGTAAACCGGTACTTACCTCCACTGTCGGCACCAAAGGCGTGAGAGACCCGACCATAGTGCGCTCCAAAGATGGATCAAAGTTCTGGATACTCGCCACGGACCTGAAGATCTTCGGCAATGGCGACTGGAACGCAGCCTCGCGAACAGGAAGCCGATCCATCGTGGTGTGGGAATCCTCGGACCTCAAGACCTGGTCGGGACCAAACCTGGTGCAGGTCTCTCCCGCCACGGCGGGAAGCACGTGGGCGCCTGAGGCAGTCTACGACCCGGCCTCGGGGTCTTACATGGCTTTCTGGGCATCCAAACTGTATCCGGAAAGCGACCCTGCTCATGCCACCACATCTTACTATCGCATCCTGAAGTCGAAGACCTCGGATTTCAAGACTTTCTCCACCCCTGAGGTCTGGATCAACACCGGGTCGTCTGTCATCGACACCACCGT
Source organism: Venturia effusa (assembly GCA_007735645.1). Taxonomy (NCBI): domain Eukaryota; kingdom Fungi; phylum Ascomycota; class Dothideomycetes; order Venturiales; family Venturiaceae; genus Venturia; species Venturia effusa. The sequence goes on along the minus strand of CP042191.1, from coordinate 362,997 downwards.
AGTGTTCGATTCGCAATCGAACAAATACTACCGCTTTAGCAAGGACGAGCGATCTGGCACTCCGAATGGCAAATTCATCTTCCAGGAGTCCGGCTCCAGTCTTTCGGGACCATGGACGCCAGTGAAGGAAGGTATTGGCAAAGGCACCATTGCCCGAGGGGAAGGACCAACGGTGTTTCAATCGAACACTGATGAAAACCTGGTGAGTTGTCACGGGAATTGTGAAAAGAGACTGTAACGGCTGACTCTTGACAGTGGCATATGCTTATTGATGAGTTTGGAAGTCGCGGCTATGTCGCTTTCGAAACGACGAACATAGCTGCTGGCGACTGGAAGCCTTCCACTGGTTATGTGCTACCCAAGCGTCCCCGACATGGTTCGATAATCCCCATTACAGCTGCAGAGAGAGCCGCGCTACTCTCCGTCCAAAAAATCTAATGCACAATGTCGTTAATAGCCATGCCAATTAAGAACCTTAAACAAGGTCACCATGCTACCAATCCTCCTTTTCCCTCTCGCAGTAATCATGATCGTGCTCAAATTTCTACTAGCATCCATTCATCCTTTTGGTATGATTGCACCATTCTTCTCACCATTATCAACAGAGTCATTTCCCTTGTCCAACCCTCAACCACAGTATTACCACTTTTCTTCTAACTCATTAATGCATTCCCGGGCTTGCCCACCATCTCCTTCGCAGCATTTACTTCGAAACACGACTTCGTCATCACCATTCCCGAGGGTCGAGGTGAGATTCAATAACCCCTTCCCAAGTGCCGACAACTAGGCTGATTCATGTTGCCATGTCGGTCTCTATCGCGCTTTAGTCACGATCCGCCGCGTCGGCGGGTGCCAGGTGTGTCGTGAGATGAGCGGGCGTGTTACAGCAGAAGTTTAGTGGTTTAGAGCGCGCCGGTGGAGTCTTGATTCCTCCCTTTGAATATTCATTGCAATCCTTGCTAATTGAGATATTGGCGGACATGGTTTTGGGGTACGTTTGTGTTTGCAGTCTGGGTTTGCTTTGATCCCAAGGACAGCTTGTTGGACCGAGCGACCAGGGCCATCGGGTAGATGCGCAACCTTGATTGACTCGTAATGAAGGCCGCACCTGTGCGCGGCTTTCCTCCCTCGGAGTTGACAGGGAGGGTAATTACTCATGAGTCGGCCAAATTAACGGTTGCTTGAATAGATCGCCAACCATTGGGCGGGTGTTCTACCAATCCAACGGCATCATCAATGCTTCGTATGGCAGGACGATGGTGCAAATGTTGAAGACGGGTTGCACATCAAATGCGAGCTGCCCAGCATATCAGCAGGTTGTTCAAGCCGCCGAGTACGATGATCAGACATTAGAAAGGTCCATGCATATCATTCCTTCTTCCTTTCGTATCTACTTGGGCGGAGGTTCCGGTTTGAACTGATCGTCGTAATCGCCGTACGCCTCAGCGACCTGCCAATTTCCCAAGCCTGCGAGGTTCGCCGCCTGCTCGATCGTTGCTCCCGCTCCTGGTTCGCGTGGGAGGCTTATTGATCCCATTCTCGAGCTTTTCCCGCTCGACGCGACCACTTCCTTGAACGACTCAGTCACCTGAAACGACTTTTCGGTCGTCACTTGGAGCGGTATCGATTTCGTTGTGTGGGTTATTGGCTTGGGCTGTTGCAAATCCATGGCGATCGGCTCGGTATCCGGCGACATCAACGGCGACCTTATTCGTTGAAAAGCGCGCCCGGATTGTAAAAGTGAATCCGTCCCCTTCCTCGCAATCAAATTCGGCTTCCTTAGTCTTTTTCGTTTTGTTGGTCCGCTGATGACAACGGAGTAACCAAGACCATCCTCTTTGATACCTTCCAAGTCAATGGTACGCGCATGCTGCTGCTGCCAGCTTGTTACCGCCTCGTGATCAAACTCCAAGGAGCTCTGAGTTCCTGGCCCGGGTGATGGACTAGCGTGGCTGTTTTTCTTTGAACGCGATGCCAAGTCCATGGCCGGAAGGCCCCTTATTCGATTACAGAATCGAGTCACGACAGGACGTAGCGGAGCTGCACATGCACCTATCTTTTGGAATGAGTATACAGAGTCCTGCTCAGTACAGTGACAAGAACTTACCAGCGCTATGTCAATTTCGATTTCTGAAGCAAGCCACTGTGGGCCTGACCACCACGTCAGATCGTATGATTCTAGGAGTTTAAATATGTTCACAGTTCTGATGACGCCAGCGATAGCTACCAAAAAGCCCATTGAAAGTAATGCGATGACACCCCATCGCTGACGTGGATCTACTTGCAGCTGAAATGTTGCAATGATAGGGAGAATCGCTATGAAGACTTCCATGAGTGTATTGATGACAGCAATGACTTCCATTGACACGCCGTCCTTGATGCAATAAGCGTTTGGCATAGGAGGCCATGACCAATACGCCTTTACTGGTCTTACAAATCAGCAGGATCCTGGAAAGTTCGCTCTCGATGTACTCACATGCATGGAAGAATTCCCGATCCCAGATAGTACAGCAACATTATCACAGTCGCGACCGTCGTTGCGTGCAGTATCCAGCGCATCTTTCTTGGGCCGTCGCAGCTCTCGAGTAGGCGGTAAAACAGGCATAATATGCTTAGTCGGACACACGATGCTGCTAATCCCCAGAAGATGCGCGATACATAAAGAACTTTCAAGGAGACTATGTGATTTAGTGGTCAAATCTGATGTCTCTACTGCGCGACTCACCGGTGTAACCAGACGGCCTGACATCCCATAAATGTTTGTTCCAGTCGTATCGAGACGTTCCGAGGTTGACGCAAGTAGTTGTAGCAAGAGTGGCCAGCTACATTGCGGCCTGTTAACCTGCGAGCCTCAAGGCAATGAAAGTAGACACATACATAAGCGATTAGAATGAGCCAGTCATCTAGTCCGAACCAGCGGCGCGTAAACCATCTGGCATACAATCTGACCCAAACACATACAGTAGCACAAAAAAAGAACAGTCCTCCAAAGATGGGAAAGGCCGGGCCTCGAACTACTGGGTTCTCGTAATTAGGCGTAGGCCATTTCGCAATGGCTGCGGGGTTGAGGTCCAGCATGGGCATGTGAAGAGTGGTGTCTGCTGGCATTGGGCTTCAAAAGCCTGGATGTATTCGTCCAGGAATCGGCGGCCAGATGTAGATTTGATAAAGACTGACAGTACAAATCCGGGATCAACGGCCCAAAAGCAGCTGGAGTAAGCTGCATGAAAACGGGTATAGGCTTTTGGCACTGCTGGTAATTGTCTACGGCAGGGTCTGGGTGTCGCACGGCACGGGAATGTGGAAGGATTTTGGTTGAAGATTAGTCCCGTGGTCAAGGATCGTGATTTGCTGATCTGGAATGAAAAGAAATAAAAATTATAAGAAGCTGTGAAGGCGCAAGAGGCTTGAATTGGAGGAGGTTTCATGACCTTTAAGAGAAGTGACTTTGCACCTTGTAGGCCGAAGAAGAGAGACGTCCGACCCTCCGAGCGATCGAGTGGATCGACACGGCATTGCAGCCGTGACCCAAAATCCCAGAGCTCAACTGTGCTTTTTGATATCTGTCGTGGAAGCGGGATCCCGATTGCAGACAGCACCCTGCGATTTCCTGCACAAGGCCATCGATAAGGGAGCTGGGCAGGCTTTCTCGTCAGACGGTGAGAACCCACGGTGACAAGGACCTACAGATTCGAAATCGAATTTATGCCGAAAGGGTTCGGTTCCTGAATCAAGACTCCAGCGGGGGGATTTCTTGACTGATGGAAGCGGGTGCCCGAGCGCGTTTCAAGACGTGCGGCGACGCGTCGAGAAGAGCAAATAGGTGCGGGAGGGAAGGGCGGAGCTGGAGAACCAGCAGATGATTGAGGCAGGCCATGGCACCACGCAGGTTGAGGCCAAGGTGCTGACTGATGCCGTTCCTCAGAAAAAAGAAGGTCATGCGTGGTATCGCAGTGGTGATGCGAGTGCAGAAGAAATGCGGCGGCGTGGGTGGGGGACAAGGTTGGTTCGGAGTATCTAGGTTCTCCTAAGTGGCGGCACCTCAGACGGGGTAATTGCCCAATCAGGCATGGTCTGCCAGTCCACTCCATCAACCCATCCCCATCGCTCTCCGGCTGTAGAGATACTACGGTACCATAGTAGTCAGAGGCATGATACTCCCTTATCCTAAGCAACTACAGTGAATGTCGCCGCATGCACGACGTTACCTATGAACGAAACAATGCGATACGACTCCATCGATGAATGAGTACGAATGTGCTTCCAATCACTACCTCCTACTATCAGCCTCGACGTAGCGTAGAAAGAATAGCCCGACTACACATTGAAGTGTTTGTTGAAGCGTGGTTGGTCCTCCTGACTCGGTCTATAACGGGGTGCATGCAATGGTCATATATTTCTGGACATGGAATAATCAATAGTCACATCTCTTCTGATTTGAACCATGGGACAGGAGTTTTCCCCGAACATATGCCATACCGGGCAGGTTGGTGAAGGACCTGGCATCATTGCGTGTACCACAGTGTGTACCATGGTAGTTGCAATTTCGTACTATCATGAGAGTAGATATTGACCAGGAGTCCATGGGTGCATTTCCCCGCAGAAATGGATCCTCATCGATGGACGGATCCATCGCGTGGCGCAGCCATCTGGCCATTCGCTAGCCATGTGCCTGAAACACATCTACCCCACAAGAGTGACTTCGGATAATTTTATCACGACGGAAACACGGGATGAATTCTCAACTTGGTCAAGTCTCAGATCGACCTCGATCTGCTCCTGCTTTGATATGGGACTGATAGAGCATCGTTCACTGCTGCCTAAGGATACTTATATACAACCTTTGTGCCAAAAGTGCACTCCCGCCAGTTCTGATCAAATTAGGTTTTTGCTTCTTGACAGGGGAGGGCCACAACCCACAACCGTATTCCCGTCGGAGATGAATGTCTTTTCTGATTGGGCAGAACAGCATAGCCTTATGCATAGTTGACAATCCAGAGGACAGTTGTGTCCCACTCGCCGAGCAGCGAGATCTGCTGAGCACGACGCGAGATGCCTTGCTCACCATCTCCCCAGATCTTCAGCACGACCGCCGACCCTCGAGCCAAATCTTAGAAACATTTGTTCACCCTCTTCGTCCCAGCCCTTTGAGTCGAACACACCCCACAGCATACGGAGCATTCTTGGCCTGGCGGCAGCGTCTGATTCGAGATACACTGAATCCCCTGTCAGCGAACGACCTCCCACAACGAATGAACGAATTCTCTCCCTTTCTCTTACACAGACATCTTCTACGTTTTCTCACTGGACTGTAGTGAAGGCAGTAGGATGGGGAATTGTCTGCTTACGCCGTTTGGTCCGGAATCACCTGGGCCAGGTTTATCATGTTTGGCTTGAGGAATGGCAATGATAGGGGTAGTCAAGGTGAGCAGCAGTGCGGAGAAGACGGGGAGGAGGTGCATTTTTGTGCGGTGCTCTGGACTCCTGGTGATAGGAATGCGATGAATGGACGGAGAACGTTGACGTGTTGTCCTTGTTAATCGTGCGAAGCCGACGTGGATTTAAATTGGTAATGGTGAAGGGTGAAGTGCAATGAGTAAAAGTCGACGTGGATTTGAATTGGTGATGGTAAAGCGCAATGAGCAAATGTAGAGAAGCACAATTGAGGGGGGTCGACAGTCTAATAACCAAGTTCCAAGCGACCACCTAGACTTGATGTGAAATGAAAAGCATCACTACATGATGATTCCTTTTCCTCTATGTATACAATAGATACTGCTATAGAAGCCAGCGGAAAGAATTTTAGTACACTGATCCCTCCACAGCAATAAATTATCCATGTATAACTTACACTTAAACTCCAATTGGCTCTTATAGCCTGACCTAGGCCTGGCTTCGTTACAGCGGATCAACGTGCCAACATTCTTTCCACCGGCTACCACAGTATGGCCAATGGTGATCTGACCTTGGTGCGACCCGCCTCCACATTCGAGTGTAAATCAAACTTCTTCCAAGGGATAAGGTTGTTGTTGATTTTCGAGAGAGCTGTGGAGATGGCACGGTGGCTACATTTCCAACACGGACCTCGTCGGCCCGAGTCTGTGCTTCTATAGCCATTCAAGCTAAATGCGCTGAGGAATGCAACTGTCCGTCGCTTAAGTCCTGGTCCTGGAAACCTCAGCCTCTACTTTATCAGTATACCCCAAATCAGAGCAGACTGTATCGCTCGGAATGTCCACTCGCGTCTTACCAATAAAAGCAGGCTGTCTCTTACAACCCTTCCTATAGAAGAACGTGATGTTATCCTGTCGGTGAGTTTTGTCAATATGTCATGTGGTGACGCGGTAATTTAAAGTTCTCGTGGATTCAACTGACAAGTCCTGCGCACTCCAAGCCAGCAAATCATCGGCCTATGACCGTGGTCTATATGGAATTGATGAGAGAAGTAGGTCAAAAAGTGGCGGACCTGGGCAGATCTGATGTTCATGCTGCAGATCGCACTCGTTCCTGTTCCTAGTGGTCTCATGACCCGAGTCTCTTCCACATTGGCTCAGGGACAACTTCTACCTGCACCTCTCACTTGCAAGATGGCTTTCGTCGGTCTACAAAACCTAGCTTGCTTAAGAGGCAGTGCGTGAGTGCAGCAAACAAATGGCTAGACGAGATGGAATAGGACTAGCCAGATAGGCATTCAAGTTCAATTTCAAATTCAAATTCAACAAGTCGGCGCGAAACTTACACATCTAATGGGCCACGCTGTGGATATGCAGCAGTTCCGAAGGCCATTTAATCGAGGCCCATCACACCTTTGACAGGGAGTGTTGCCAGCCTCAAGATTCTTGAACATTTGGTGGCCGAATGCGCTTGACCAAGTGCGAGTTGCCGACTGTGACTGAGCCGAAATTCTTTATGTAGACCAACACCTGGGGATCGAGGTGTGAAACCAAGGCACTAGCGAAAGAACGTCAGTTGCAGGTGTTCATATTGATCTACGCATACTTCAAGGGTATCCTTCGACCAGCGCTACTTAATTCCTCAGTGACTAGCGCATGCTCAAATGTTGTTCAAATCTCCACCAAGCCTGCAAAGCTTCGTTAGCAACAGAAAATGGAAACTTTGTTATCAAGACATACTCTTGGCCGCGTTTTACCGCATAAACGCCATGCGCATGCCGTGCTATGCAAGTGCCACGATACCTACTCATCCAGTCCAGGAGTTGTCATAAATTCGTGATCCTCTGTGCACCACTCATCCATATTATCCCCATTGTTTTCAATAGTCATCGCCCTCCTCAGGTTTGTAGACGTGACGTGTCCTAGGAGCGTCCTTCCTCATCTCGTGTCCGGAATTTGTGAATCCTACGCGCGCATTGACGCCCTCGCCCGTCTTGAACATGCTCTCCTTCTTCTTGACCTGCTTTCCAACCTTGCCCTTGCTAAAGTCTTGCCACTTACTCTTTGCGGCCTCCAAGTGTTTTGTATTCTTGGTCTTCTTCGGGATTTTGGCTGGTCGCATGGGTCCGTCACTGACCTTGGACGGCTCACGTTTGGCCTTCTCGGCGAGCGCCGGGTCGATGCTGGCTTCGGCAGAAAGGTAGGGGGTGGACGCTGCTGGATAAGCTGGAGTGTCATCAGCCTTTCGTTTCTGTGACGCGACAGAATTGCCGGGGACGGCGAGAGGCTTCAAATCGTCGGTCTTCAGGGATGCAGTCTCAGAATATCCATCATATGACACGTAGAATGTTGGATCCTTTGAGGATCCGGTGATGCTCAAGATGCGACCCGGGACGTATTGCCGCTTCCATCGTGCCTGAACCTTTTCGTTGACCTTGAAGATATGTGCAGGCTCCTCGACTGCTGTATTTGGAACCTGTGCTTGATTTTGATAGGCAGGATGCTTGGAGACGTCCCATTTTGGGATCTCAGCCTGTGGTGAAGCTACAGCTGGTGCGGCCACAGCTGCCTCGATTCTGTCCAGCTTTGCTGCGATCTCGTTGCTGAACTCTTCGATGGCGCTCTCCAATGCCTGTTTGAGTTCGAGAAGACCGACATCGTCCGGGCGCTGCTCCAGCTGTCCATTGGCTTCGTCAAGCTACAACAGTTGTAAGCAGGTGATCAATAGAGGGAAGCGTTGAGCTTGCCTGTTTCTCAAAGCCCTCGATGTCCTTCTCTAGCTTCTTCAACTCCTCATTCGCCGTCATTGATGCCATGCTGCCTCCTCCACTGATTGCGACGCGCGATATTATCCGCGTGCTCTCTCGACCGACTCGCTGCTGCTGGATCCTGAATTCACTGGGACTGCAAGCTTGGACGTACCTGAAACGCGCTCGTGCAATGCACGATTATTGATGTGCAGTGACAGTCGTGTTGGTGATGTGAGGGTATGTTTTCGAAGTTGGACACTCCGCTGCCATTACCCGAAGTGCAAGGGACTGATCTGACGGCAGTGGGAGGATCACGGGCATGTCACGGGACTGAGCGCCAAGATGTCTTTCAGGTTACGTCTCCAGTCAGAGCTGGGTCACTACGTATTCAAGCTGCTTTCTTCTACACTGTTGGCTCTCCGCGCACCAGTCTTATGGATGCTGAAATTCGCCTGATCGAATTGATTGGGCGTGCAGACTGCAAGCGACGTCCGAGTTGGTCCGACTCCTACCTATGGATCCTACTTACCCGGCAGCTGTCCAGGCCTCTGTTACAGGAATCCGACCACGCAGGTAGTGGACAACGATGCCATCTGAGGCGAGGTACAGCCACAGCACTGGTACTGTATCCAGATGAAATGAGATGCTCCCACAGACTCCTCTGGCTAGCGGACGGGCGGCGGGGAGATTCCCAGGTTTCTCACCAAAGTTGATTTCTCAGCAACGACACAGGACACAGGAGTAGAAGTCTCCGACTTATGCATCCAGTGACTAGACCACCATCCCCTTCGCACACATTCTGTGAAATAGCATCCAATCAAATCCCACATTTCCTCTCAGGCCGGCTAGAGACAGCGGATCCGGACCGTATTGCCCAGCACCCAGCATCCAGCATCCATCTGACCCGCAGCCGTAGTCACAGCCCACCCGCATCTGTGACGGCGCGACCGAAGTCCTGATCGTCTGTAACCCCTCGCCTGCCACCTTCAACACGCTCAACTTATTCGCCTCAGACCACCGCCGTGAACAAAGGCTGAGATATCGAGATTCCCAGGCGCTGCGGGGTAATTGATAGCAGGAGAGGCTCAATCGCCACTGCATCCGGAGGTGAGACCGCAATTCTGGCGCTGACGTCTTCTGAAAACTTCCCTCTCGCTCACCATACTGCTGCCCACCAACAGCCCGATGCTGTTCAGTGTATCGCTGTCGAGTCCATATCGCACCATCATCCCTCAGCTAGATTCAAGCTAATCGGGAGCAACAGCAGATCCATCCAGCTTATACAAATCGCCCAACTTCAGTCCTACTGCCCTTCAATAAAAACATCGTCCTTTCAATTCTCTGGCCTTTGCCTGCCATGACCAGTACAAACGACCAGTTCAACGCCCAGTACAACCTTGACCAAACCCAACAAGGTCTACTCCTCGCTGCGCTCAATTCTAACAACCCAAGTCGCAACAACACGCCCAAAACTGCCCTTCAACACAATTTCAACCAGCCCGCGCCTCGCAGGTCGCAAGACATGTCTCAGCAATTCAATTTCGAAGGCGTCAACCCTACACTGTTCATGGACGGCCAATCCTCACTGCCGTTGGGCAACTTTGAGACACCCCTGGGCGAGAGTCCGTATCTGGACTTCCTGGACAGTGGTGATCCAAATTATGACGGGAACTACGACTTCGATTTCCCGGAAACCGATGGCCAGATGATTGGCGCCATGCCGGGATATGAAGATGGTAGCCAAGATATACACGATAAGAGAAAGATGTCGGAGGATGACGACGATGACGATGATGAGCACGAAAACGGTTCAAAGCGTCAGGAGACTGGTGAAGGAAAGACTGCGAAGAAGCCTGGCAGGAAGCCGCTCACATCCGAGCCCACAAGTGTAAGTACACCTGACCATTCCCTGTTAGAACCCTAGCTCAGAATATCTGTGGAACAACCTTCCCCAGTCAATCGATTACTAACATTCACCCAGAAACGCAAGGCGCAAAACCGCGCAGCGCAAAGAGCATTCCGAGAAAGAAAGGAAAAGCACCTCAAAGATCTCGAAACCAAAGTCGGTGAACTCGAGAAGGCATCAGACTCAGCCAATCATGAAAACGGTCTACTTCGTGCGCAAGTTGAGAGGTTACAAATTGAATTGCGAGAGTACAGAAAACGTTTGTCAATGAACAGCACCAGCCTGCTCGGAAGAGGAACACCAGCCAGCGCCGGTCTGGGTAGCTTATCGTCCACTTCCACCTCGGGCACCCAAAATACATTTTCATTCGACTTTCCAAGGTTTGGTAGCCTGCCGACCGGATATGCGGGACCTCCAACCAAAGCTACCTCTTCTACGGTGGCAAAGACATCCACAAGCAATGTGCCTAGCGTTTCGGCTCGCAAAGATTCGAACAACCGTACCAATGACCGCAGCATTAGTCCCAGAGGTCAAGCTCGTACCAACACTTCTATGACTTCCGTCGCTCCACCCACAAAGTCAGCATCCATCAGTTCCGCCAATGCACGCTCAGGTGGCAACGAAAACCTGGCAAACTTATTCAGCCCTGGTATGCTTAATGGATTGGGTAGTGGTGGTCTAAATTACGATGGCTTCGTAAACACAACTCTGACAGCCGAGCCGCAATCGATCAATGGCAACACCAACCAAAATAGCCCGTCTCGTATATTCCAATTCAACAGCAGTAATACCTCCGCCTCGCCGGATTCGTCATCATCTGTGTCTCATTACGGCGGTCCCAACTCGTCTTGTGGTACATCCCCAGAACCAAGCCACAACTCCCCTGGATCTGCGATGAATACAATCAATGGAGATGGAACAACTGGTGAGGTCACCTTCTGCGAGAAGCTCAACATGGCTTGTGGCAATATTCGGGAGCCCATCCCACGTACAAAATCTCAGTCTAACGGCACACCAGGCGCTGCTCCAGCGAACGACATGCCCACGCCAACATCGATGAATAACGGCAACTCAAACACGAACGGGAACACGAATGGTAACAGTAACGAATCTGTCAAGACTTTCGACTGGTTTGCGGCGCAGAACGGCGGGCAGTTTGACCCTGTTCTGTTCGGCGATTATCGTGATCCGCAGACCGCGATTGTCGGGGACGGAGATTTCACAGGTGGTTTTTTCAACGACGCCATGGCACCTGCGATGGACTTCACGAGTCCTTTTAATTGGGCTGATCTCACTGCCCCTACCGGCCTCACTCCTGCGGTACAGAAGACAAACCCAATGGATCAAGCAGATGCGCTGCTTGCTGGGATTGACGATGACGAAGTTGTGCCCGGAGAGGATCAGAATGCATTAATGAGCTGCCACAAGATTTGGTGAGTATTCTTGCCAGCCTCTCGCGGCTACCATTTGCTAATTTCTGTCTCAGGGACAAATTGCAAGACCGGCCCGACTTCAAAGACGGCAGCCTCGACATTGATGGTTTGTGCTCTGAACTTCGCGCAAAAGCACGATGCTCGGAAAGCGGTGTCGTCATCGATCAAAAAGATGTCGACGCTGCATTGAAAGGCTTGCCAGCGAAGCGACAAGATACCACACCACAGAGTCTGCCAGGCATCTAGGTAACAACACCGATGCAACTCTGGATAGACTACCCTTGATGACGAATAATTGCGACGATATGATAGGAGGTATGGGTGTATTGGTGTTATTGAGAGACGAAACCGGACTCTTGGTGTTCTTCGTTAAGTAGCCATGGGTATATGGTATGGAAGGAATGGCAAACTTGACTCCAATGATGCGAGTTCTCGATCCCTGTCACTAACGAGAGGCTAGGAAGGTTTTCCTGGTATGAAGCTCTTAGTTTGTGGGTGGAAAATGTCATATATAAATATTCTGAGATGAAGTATGGACTCAGAGTTTGTGGACAAATTTAAATGTCCTATTGAGAGAAGCCGCTTGAGACGATGGTTGCTGTTCCAGACTTCTTCGCTGATTAACTCGAGCGCAAAAACGTCCATCGTCTAGAAAATAACGGTTCCGCAGGTCTTTATGTCATGCAACCTTCTCGACACCTACATTGTCGCTTTATCGCGATACTTTCATCATATCAATTCCCTGACATTGCCCACAGCTCGTACTACCGGAGCGTTTATTGGATCGTCTAATATTATCTGGCGGAATCCGTTGGATGCCAAGTTCTTTTTGGCTTGGTTACCTTCCGCATTCGATGCAAAAATAGAATCGCATTGATTAACTAACTCGCAGAACTTATTATCTATTCTAGGTATTATACCACAATAGCTGATAAGTCACAAGCTCCGCAGGCTCCACTTTTCTTCTATTGTCAATAATCACCTATTATGCTCTGCGCTATTTGACGTCCCACGAATAGACGAAAATAGAAGGTTGTTTTCTGCGCGATTTAGCATTTCTCTCCCAATTTGCCGACTTTCAAACATCCACACCACTTCCTTCACGGTCAACTTCTGCGCATTGGCTCGTCCACTGTGTCATTACCATAGTCAAAACCCTCGATTATTCTCAATTTCAAAGCGACCCTTTTTCGATGAATCACCAGCACCGATGTCAATCAACATGGCCTCGTCTTGAAGCAACCTTGTCACAAACAAACACGCTGGCAGTGTCCAGTTTCCTCAGAAACGTAAAATAAGGGGATAGTTGTGGTTTGTAATGCGCGATCAGCTGGTAGCATAATTGCGCACGAAGAACAGCACCACAACTCATCCTCCCGTATTCCGTTCATCTCGTCTCGTCAAGACTGATCTCTCTACCTCGATCTCGTTCATCCGGTGGCCTACTCTTACAATCGACTAGACCCGACGTTAAAAACCAGAGTCCTGAAATGACGACGCTGTCTGTTCACGATCTCGAATGGCGCCTTCCCTATACTGTGGTCATCTCGAAATGGCCGTCAAGCCTCTTGCCACGTTCTGCAGGTCGTGGCTTCGCGGTGTTCAGATGCCATGTCTGATCGCGGTTTCCCTAATTCGAACGCAAACACTTTGAGAACTATCAACTCATCACCCTTCTCAACTGACACATAAAACCAAAAGAATCTCCACCCCTAGATTAACCTCCAAAACGACATACGATCGCACATCCGCCTCTTGCCCTTTGATTCCGATATCCGACCGATTCTACTACTTTGCCAGCAGCTGGACTACTTGCTCAGCATATACTTGCGCCAATTCGTAATCGAGCCCAGTACAGCACGATCAAGACTTCTATCTCGTTTTGCCACTCCTGCTGATGTCTGCACGCCAACAAAAGAATGAGAACTTGTAGGACTTACTCGTCCCATTGGCAGTGGACATGGCTAATAAGTGATAGTTACAAACAGCGCAGCAAGGTGAATCGCTCAAAAGCCTCGAATCAACCCAAAGTGCCTTCCAAGAAGGCAAACCGGTCAAAAGCAAACAAAGCGTTTCAACCACCGCCAACAAGCTACTCACGCGACCACTCCAATACTTACCGCGACCTCCGTTCTGTATCTGTTATGAAAAGACGCGAACGCACAAGAAATTACAAGTACTACAACTTTTCAGTCGTAAAGGCCGGACAATTGGAACTTCAGCAATGCAAAGCGGAGACTCGGCCTGAAATAACGACTCAATGGCACAATCCCCACCCTTTGGAAATTTTTGAACTCCCCGCCGTCTCCATCACAAAAAAGTCTCTATACAACGAAGCGCAACGAACAGCCCCTCGCAACAGGCGCCAAAGCTGTTGCTGGAAATGTGATAAAGTGTATAACAAGCAAGCTCAACGCCACGAGCTCGAGGCGAAGAAGATCGCTTCGGACCTCAATACCAAGGGTGAGTACTGGGATTTTAGCGGCTTGGATCCACAACGAGTACATGACTATTTGTTGAGCGACTGGGGCCGAGAATCGGACGATGATGCTGGATTCGACGTGTCTAATTGCGAAGGCGAACGTCCTCTGTCGCCATGCCGATGTGACGAATGTGTGTGGGCTCGGTATGGGTACCTTTCTTCTTCAGACGAGGAAGGAGCCACAGAAGTTTATGAAGGTATTGGTACCATGACGGCAGAGCCCAAGCCTGAACCTGCACCCACGGAAGAAGATTGGACTGGCTGGTTCACCCATGAGGCGCTCTTCGATCAGAATTCTCAATTCGTTGATGCACCAACGCAGAAGCGGGATACTTTTGTCGAAACAGACCTTGGCTGGTTGAACGCTTGTGGTGATGAGGAGTCCCAGGATATGGACACAAATGTCGCGGGATGGTTGGAGGTGTGGGATGCTGACTGGCTCGACTGGCGGGCTTACCCAAAGACTGAGTCTGAGCATAGCTTTGAGATGGTTTGAGCGGCTTGGTTGTTTGTACAGCTGGCAGAATGAGATATTTTTAGTGTTCCCAGTAGTTTGAGGAGCGATTCCTAGAGGTGATTGGATGGTTTAGCTCCTAGGAGATTGCAATGATCATTCTTATCCGACAGCTTGCTCTCTATGGATATTGAAACGTATTATTAGTGGGCAGTCTGGCGACGTTCCGTTATTGTGAGCAATTTTAAGCCTATATCATAAAAAAGCCTTGTCTCGGTTTTTGTCCAGGACATGGAAAAAGACCCATGCGAAGCGAACTTCGCTTGATGATCTCGCGGGATATCCCTGCGCTATTCCAGGAGAACTCACGAAGAGGCAGTCACCTTTTTTCTTTCCTTCCTCATTTCTTTTCGGCTATCTTAAGGCCACCATGACCACGCCGTGCGATTCTTTTCTCGCCTTGTTGTCTATGGGCGAGAGTACGACGAAATTTAGATAATGCCGTGTTTCCTCGAGCTAAATTCTTCTTTGAGATTCGGTAGATGTCCTCGCACCACGTAAGATACTCGAAATTCCGTGCCAATCCTGCTCTTTGACCCACTCCAGGCTTTGGATCTTCTTTTGGTAGATATTTCCTCTAGAGATTTGGGCCATGTTTTCAACCATCTTGATTACGGTGATGGCGGACAAGCATGAGGAAGACAGATTGTAGCGCGACAGAGCAGCGAGAGCCGGTACAAACGAGGTGACGGCACCAGCGGAAGCTTTCGTGGTGATGCACTGCACAGCTGGTATACGTCCGAGAAGTCATCGAGAATGGACACCATAAAATAGGTGGGAAACTCATACTGTTCTGATGAGGCGGTGCAGGTTTTGGCGGACACGCTACGATTGCGCTTCAAGTTGTTCTTGGCGAGGAAAACTTCCCGGCCTATGATATCCTCTCAGCATAGAGTCATTTGCATCCATGACAGGCTTACAGCTTTCCTGAGATTTGCGCGCATGGAGCTGGAGAGATAATTCAGAAACCTTGGTAATTTACACCGAGGATATCACGTGATGGTATCCGGGTCACCACGTCTTTCGTTTCTTGTTTCCGCGAGGTTTTCCTCCTCCGAACATCAGGAGTCAAGGCGCTCTGAAACTTGAACTGCCATCTAAGAAGTGAGAGCCATCCTGAGTCCTGACGCCAACGCACGATACTTGCCAGTGCATGGACCCAGACCGCATCGATTGGTACCAATGCCGGCCTTTGTTTCCCAAGTAGGTGCTGGTTGAACATCGCTTTCAAGGTTGACGAAGGCAGCCAATTGGTACAGCAGACGAAAGGCCACATCGGAACAAGACTGAGAAATTCTAGCGAGCAAGCAACCTGGGGTAGCCGTTCCTAGCCATCCTGGCACAATGCATGCTGCACCTTCGCGTCCAGATGCAGACAGTCCTGTTGGGCCACGGTGTGAGAAAACAGTCATCTACCAGAAGTATTGCGAAGCCGACAAGATTTTGGGCGCAGTCTTCGCTGGGCGGATCATCCTCAGGTTCCAGCGCCTCCATCTTCGTCCGCGACAATCCCGAAGTAGGGACGAAGCAAAACGTCTGTCAGAACAGTCTCAAAACGTAAACGATTTCGACAACTTTCCTCATGATGGTTTGGTCGCTCCCGCATCCAGGCGCCCACACTGTTGGTCCCTACTCTTATGTCAGGCCACGCGTCCATGTTCTTGTTCATCGCATTGGTACTGCATAATTGCAGTAAGCAGCGGACTCGCCCTCATGTCATCATGTGGACCAAAGACAACTGACTGACAACAATGAGATGCACACGCGTACGGTGATGCAGCCAAGCCAGAGAGCCACCGCCAGGGTCCAGCAGCTCCCGTAGTGGTGCTTGTCATGTCTTAATTCAGCCTTTCTCTTGCAGCAGTCAACCTTGGCAAGGCAGTTAACGCGCCAGCCTTCTGGTGAGACTGCTGGGTTCATCAATCTCACACACATTCGCGATGGTGGAAGCCGCTGGTAAGATTACATCGGAGACGAAAGACGCAGGCTGAAGAAGAGCTAGCAAGGTTCTTCTCCACAAAGACATTGGCGACAAAGGTGCGACAACAACCGACATTCCGGAAAACCTTGGAACTCAGAGCAGAACTTTCTCCATCTGACAGGCTCAACACAGTCGCGAACGATGGACAGAGTTGGCTAAACTGTTTGCAGAGTGCTTCAGCGATCACAGTCTCCCAGCCACAATACTCTGCCAAACTGTTTCTTGTCGAGCCCTGTTCCGTACCGTGCTTTCATCCACTGGAATCCAGGAACGCACCATACTCGAGCTCGTAAGATCGATGTGATCAGCGCCGCCAGCTCCTGGCTGGGCAGTCGATGGAACAAACAGAGACGTTGGCAGATGTCAGTGTTAATGTGGCGTGTCACTAAAAACAGGCGCGTTCACGAAGAACAGGCTAAAGCGAACATCATCAAATACTTGATTCGCAACTCGGTGATCTGGTGCTTGAGGCGACGAAATTCCGGGTCTGGTAAGCTGATCAAAGGTTGGGTCTTTGAATAGACAGACATCAGCGGCCTCAACCAGTAGCATACTCCGTAAGGCGTCTTGTGGGCGGTGTCGTCCATTTTCAGGGGCCTCTCAGAGCTCAAAAGATCTCCGGCAGGGTCCATGCTTCGGGATGCAGGAGGGGATCCGGTCGCTGATCGCTGGCGCCTTAGCCTTTCCCCTCAGCCTCACACCTCTCACCCACACTCTTCTGATACAGCAAGGCAAACCATGACGCTCAACGTGTATCCACCGATGCTTACAGGATGCCGCGCCGTTCTTGCAGCTATTCAAGTGTACATAAAGCCCATGGCTGGCCTCCTTGCTTGACGGTCTATCTCCACACCAGCCTCATCCGTCCTATTCTTATCTGCTCCTCTTCTGCTTTTACATACCCCGCATTTTATCAAAGAACTATCTTCGCTTGAAGTTCCTTCACTTCGCTTACGCGGAATACTTGTTCAATAATTTGGATATGAAGACCTACGAATATGCTGCTATTGCAGCATCGCTACTTTCCAGCACATACGCCCAATTCCCATCATGTGCTTCTTCGTGTGTCAATGCTGCCATGAGCGGATCAAGCAGCCTCAACCAGCTGTGCAGTGACTCGAGCATGCTCAGCACTGCTCGGTCGTGTATTGCCAGCTCCGCCTGCAGCGACTCGGATAAGAACTGTACGTCTATCAAGCTCCTTCTTGTACCGGCAAAGAATTCTTTTTAACACGCCAACAGCTATCTACTCATACCTCGATTCTACTTGCGGTTCATCTTCCGGAGGTGTCAACAGCATCTCTACTGGCGGCATCAACGGCTTCAATGGTGTTAGCCTCACAAATTCCGCTGCCTTTGCATCCTACACGTCCGCGCATCCCAATGGCCCATCTAGTGGCGATTGGGCCTCGTTCACATCCGCCAACGGGATATCGTCCGGTCCATGGGGCACAGGAGTGCCTACCGGCTGGTCAACTCAATATGGCTCTGGCGGGCCAGGCGGTTTCGGCGGAGGAGGAGGACCAGGTGGACAACATGGACCATTCGGTTTTGGTGGTGGTCCAGGAGGCTGGGGTCCAAACTCGGGCGGTCCATTCCAAGGAGGAAACTGGGGCAACGGCCCATTCGGACAATCAGGCGCGTGGACAACTGGTGCCTGGACAAAGTGGTGGAACGGAAACCAGTGCCCTGCCTCTGACTGGCCCGGCTGGACTTCTGGAAGTTGGTCCACCTCTGCTCCGTGGACCTCTTGGTCTGCTTGCACGGCTTCGGTCACTTCTTCCTCCATCTACACGACCACATCTTTCGGCAGCAATGTTCCTTACACGACGACAAGCTTTGGATACATGGTTGCACAGGCTACTGCCGCTGGCCAATCTGCCGCATTAACCACGGGTTCCAGTGGCGCTACCTCAATCACCGTCGCAGGTGGTGCTGCGGCAGCGGCTCTGATGGGCTTCATCGCTATGCTGTAATAGCGTGACTTCGCGCATCGGCCAAAAATCAGAACGGAAGTTTGAATTGAAACTGCTCGAGATGCTGTATAGCCTGCGATGTGTCTGTGTATAGAGGCGTTTTGGAATTGGTGGGTTGGTTGGTCTTGGGCATATATCCACACTTACGATCGTTTTGTGCCTGGCTGGCGAGGTGTATACTGAACTGGATGTCCGCGGTATCCTTTACGATAGTTACTCATGATAGTAATGTATATCAATTCTCTCACACTATGCCATGTTCTTTTCTTCACTTTCCTCTTCGTGCAAAATGTCTCAGTAGCATTACCTCATCGATGCGGATTCTATACACTCTCTAATCCAGTTCAGCTAAGGATCCAGCCATTAGGTCTGTCTCAACTCACATTGGGAGCTGAACAAATATGTACTCGTACCACAAATCGCGCTCTGGCACCCATGAATTTCCCAACCCGGTTCATCAAATCTGCGAAGGCCGTGCGAGTCTTAGACAGCAATATGCATACTAGACTTTCCCAAAAACAAACAGGATCAAGGACCAGCGGACCTGCGAGAGATCTGCAAAATCGGGTTCCAGCTTTCGTGGGCGTGCAAGTTAGTGGCAGTCATTGGGATGCTGGTCCATGACCAGGTATTGTGAAGCCCCTTTCTATTCTGCGTCGTGCACATCTCATTGATCAAATTCGCGGCATCTGTGCGCCTTTGCTACGGTGATAGTTGGAAAGATGGATGAAAGTGAGGGAGAGGTTGGTGGAGACCAGTGGAAAGGGCGATGGGGTTTGAAGAAATTCGGAACTGCCTGCAGAGTCTTGAAGAGGTTAGCTCCGGTCTCGGCACTTCGAGATTAAAACTTGACTAGGTATAAAGTTGGAACGCCTCCGCCTCACTCCCGTCCACGACCATCTCCTTCAGCAAGTACGTGTTTTCACTGACAGTGTTATAGGCCAGCACGCCTTCAATCACCTATCTACCACTGCGTTTGTTGGAAACCTCACATAGAACGTACACAACATCATGTGGTTCAACTGTCACCTTACCGTGCTTGAAGACAGCAATTTGCCAATGACTAAAGTCACAGCATAAAAGCTTCCAGCAATAGTAGGAAACTATTAACTTCGCAGCTGCCCGAGGCTTTCGAAATAGTCTTTCCACCAAATTTACGCATCTTTGCAACGGCTGCGTCGAATTCGAACTTAGCAACTGCTAATTGTTCTCCAGAAAACAGGAAGCTTCTGTAAACATGTGTAACAACGGTTCGTCTGCGTCCTCAAACCACTCTGAAGCACGGCAACGAGCAGGTAGACCATACAGGTCAAGACACAGATGGTGGACTGCACAAGAAACAGGTGAAGAAATTCACGAAGTCGATTTCGGCTACGAGCACTTCCTCCAGCTCGATGATCGAGGTAATCTCGTCGGCATTTGCTCGCGCTCCGAAATAAGTTTGTTGCACCCTACTTATGCTGGCTTCACTGTTCCCCTTGATTCATACAGTCCGCCCGTACCATATTCAGACATTGCGAGCGTGGACCGAACGGAGTATGAGGAACTCAACCAGGCCGTTCGGGAGCGTGTTTATGAGGAAGGATGGAGCCAGCAGGGAGCACTATTACCAGGCCAAGAAGCGTTAAGACGAGGAGATATGAGAGATACTGCTGACCATATCGACAACCAACCCCGGGAGCCACAGGGGCCACCCAGAATATGCACGAATGTTATCGACTTGCTGGATTTGAAGGATGTAGAAGCATACGTGGACGAAGATGGCGCGGTTGAAGTGGAGAAGCTAGACCTTCATCTGAGGACAGCGGAAAGATGTATAGATCGGCGCTTGTATCAATACATTGAACTCAGTACGACGTCATGTTTCGCTCGCTATTCACGATATGAAAGCACGGCACTCGAAGCCGTCGTTCAGCTCCGGAACAATCTACCTCACAGTTTCGACTCGGCCGCCCAATTCTCAAGAGCAATTTTGAAAGTCAGAACCTCACTAGCAGCTCTGAGACTTTCAATTGGATGGTACTACCAGCAAAACCCCGAGCATCGGGACGAAATGTGCGATTGGCCGAGGTCGTGGAAGAATCTTCTAAAAATATTGTGCGAAATTCTTCCTAGCCTGTGGAAAGGTGTTGAAGGACACCAATCTGGCGACGATGCTGCTAGAAGAGCCAACGCGACATTACTGGTGATGAAGACCATAGGACAGCACATTGATCAGGCCCCCTCGTTTCTGACTATGTATACTTTGCGAGAGCTGGGGATGATCATGCTCGACGGCAAGCCGACGAATGCTCTCCGGTATCAGAATTGGTCTTTCGAACCCGGAGTAACGAGCGACAAGGCTTGGGAGGAGATGAGAATGTACCTCACTGGCCATCGTTACCACGATGTCGAGCAAGACTTGATTAGCAGCCTGAATAGCAGAGGGACAAGACTCTACAAGGGTATGACAGATCTCTGTAAAGCCCTTCTCTGCGAGGCCAAGAAGATGCGAGAGCTTGACGTCGTAAAAACAGGCGTCTCGCCTCAAACATATGGTGAGCTCCACGCAATAGGACGATATCTATAGAAGGACAGGAAGAGATTTGATCGTTATGCGCGCGACATACACGCGTGGCATTGCGACATAGGCACCCACAAACGCGCCCTGGAAACCCTGGCCAAGTCATTTGATGAAATCAGGCACAAGATTGATACTCAAACGATGATAATTAAGAATGTCTTCGCTGATCCGGGAAATAAAGATTGGCTGCGAAAGCGGCATGCGTTGTATATATTGAAGAAGATAGATGAGCTGCTGGCTTTGAAACGACGTCAGGGCGACACTATCTGCGACTCGCGCCTAGCTATGGCATACCAGGATCTTGAAAAGCTAGTCTATCGCGGGGAAGAGATGACCTTGTACGAGGCCCATAGATGGTATGCCGATCCAACGAGCACGGATGGAGAAACGGCTTGGAACGAATTCATGGGGGCTCTGGATCTAGATTCCTGGAGATTGAGGAAACGAGAATTGGAATTCATCAGGGATAACATCGGGAATAACTGGTCGCTGCAAAGGAGATTGATCGAGGATCGGCCAGGTGAAGAAGATGATAGGCAGTGGTTTGAGGAACAGTCAGGCGAAGAAGATAACGGATAGTGATTTGATGGACTTGCAGAAGGATGGTGGGTTGAAGAACGATGCTGACGGTGCTTAGGGCTAATGTTATTATCCTCGTGCGCTATTCCGTTAAGACGAAGTGGGAAAAGCTGATGCTGAAAACAGAACACATGATCCTTAAGTGTCTGTACTACGGATTATCGAGGTATGGACCAGATAGCGGGCTAGACGCGATCCGGATACTGAACCCGAGAATGTGGTTGCCAGAAAGAAATAGCTGTAAGCTATCATGGCAGACTCGAACTCTTTTGTTAATCAACGGCTCGCTTGCCAATACCCTACAATGCCACTAGATCGCTTTTCAGCTCGCTGGTCTTTCCATCGTCAATTCGTAGTGGATGTCAACACCTGCGACTGACGCATCCACGAGCAATCTCACGTCTCTCGTGATAGTATGGATCATGGAGTCCACCTTACCTTTCAAGACGCAACGGCTGGGCCAAATCTTGACCAGATTTGAGAGTAGACTGGGGGAAGCATGCCTCCGATGTCTTTGATCGATAGTCGTGCGATTGATACGAAGTAGGCCTTCGTCGCGATTGAGTTGGTGAGCAAAGCCTCAAGCGACCATTTGTATGCTCTTCGGACATCGGATCTTTACTGCAGACTTTGTGATGTAAGTTGGGCTGCCCGGGAAATCCAGTTTTTTCTCTGAATGAGTTTCCGATCCATGTCACGCGCGGCAAAAACTTTCACACCATCGTTTCTCGAATTTCGTATGGCGAGCAAAGACCGTGCTTCGCTTTTTCGGCCAGTACAGGACTACCCTTATCTGCCAGCGCTTTATCCTGCTACTCTTCATCCGTCTTCTTATCGTCGGGTCTATCTTCGACCTGCTTCGGCAGAAACTGGCAGGCGAGCCAGAAGCCACCTGCAATCACTGCTATAATAATGATACCGAATTCTCCTCCCAATATTTGATGAGTGACTCCAAAGGCGTAAAGGCTTGAGAATAGCGCGGGCGCAACGGCTCTGATTGCACTACTAAATGTGAGGGCAATTGAGTTTAGGCTCCCAAGGTTTTGGTGACCTGGAGTCACATCATTCAGCGCGAGAGAAACGCCAGCTATTCATAGTTAAATCAGATACCCCTTTTGTTGATCGAAGCTGCAAGAACTTACTGAATGCCATGGAAACACCAGAGCCACCGACTTGAAATGGTATGGAGACAGCCCAGAAAGCAGCCATCCATTCTTTCTTGAGGAAAAAGTTCCCAAGTGGCATAGCCATGATGAAAACAGGCCAAAACAAGCCACAGGCACGAAGGACGCTGGCAGTGCCAATGCGACGTTGCAATGGTGGGAATACCAACAACAGCCACAGAGCCTGAGAGATCCCGCTGATCATGAAGAAAAGCGAAATCATATTTGGTGCGAATCCGAAGCCACCTTTCTTGATGGATGTGAACCAGAAGACTGGAGCAACTGCCGTGAAAGCGAAGCCCAAGCAGCCTGCGTAACAAAAGACAAATATAGCCATAGGTACACCAGGGGACTTGAGAATTTGCCATGCACTCATAAGTTCAGCCTTGGGTTTCGTTCCTCCGTTTTCTTCTGTTTTAACTTCCTTGTTGAGGGTCTGTTACAATACTGTTAGATATAGGCTGTCGACCGGCAATGCTACGTTGTGCATACCTCTTTGATGAATAAGGTATTCGTAAGACAAGTTATTGCACAAATAAGACCAGCAATTGCAGTGGGCAGGATATAAGGCCAGTCTTGGAAGAACTTGATACTGCCGAACAGATTTGGGTACTGCTTCGCGGGCGAAGCTAGAGCACCGACCAGAGGGCCCAGGAAAATGCCAAGATTGCTGGCAAAGGCGAAGTAACTGTACGCACGAGCTTGAGTCTTTTTGGTTGAAAGCTCGGTTACCATGGATCTGATAGCGCTGCGCTTTATTAGTTGCCTTGCCAGGCGCAGAAGAAAAGAATACATACACAACAGATCCCGAGAAGAAGCCAGCCATGCTGCGGCATAGTATCATCTGCCAAATCGTTGTGCTCAATCCGAACAAAACAACAAAGATGCTGATCCCAGCCGAACAAATCACTAGCACGGGCTTTCTACCATGTTTATCCTACTCCGGTGTGAGCGAAAGGAAAGTGAAACGAAGGCAGAGTGGCAGTGTACCGCTAGTCGACCCCAGAAGATCATCGTGCACATTTGTACAAGGGAGAACATGGACTCGATAAGACCAGTGTAGAAGCCAACGTCCTCCTCAGCAATTCCCATGCTACGAACCATGGATGGCACGAAAGGAAATATGCAAAACGCGCCTATGGGATCAGCAATGCGTGCAAAACAGACCCAGAATATTTGTCTTAAGTCTAGCTGCAGGTCTTGCTCGTCGGCGTCGTTCGGGTTCGTCACTGAACTATGTCCGATGGCGTCGGCCTCGTTTGCCTGGTTTGATACACCATCGGAGGTGGAAGCCAGGAGGGGAGTGGTTTCGTCAGCCGTGGCTTTCACCTGAGGACTGATAGCGCTAGACATGGTGGTCGCCGTGAACAAGAAGCGGAGGGTTTGATTCTTCGAAAGATGCTGTCTCCGCACAGCTGCTGGTTGCACCTATATTGTGTAGGAACCGGGCTTGAGGTGAATCGGGGAGGAAAAGAGCGATATGAAGTATCAATTGATGGACAGACAGAAGGTGAGGACTAGCTGGACAATAGCATTTTTGCATCAAAAGAGGGTGAAGTTCAGCAATTGACTAGAGAAAGGTTTGTGAGACGAACTAGGAATCCCGATGCTGTGGAACGCGTTAAGAAATATTTGCCGCTATACGCTCCGACTTCGAGTGGCCTCAGGAATTCTTCAGTCGTGTTTTCCCTTTTCATGTGAAGTTTATGTTGTCAGGATTTCTCCCACAGTCACATGGCGGGGCATCTACTCTATACCGAAATATCTTTAGTCCCATTGTGGCACCACCACCTTATACATACGATCAACTAAAGTTGTATTGTTTTGTTACCTCTATTCTTGGGCACATAGCATCTCCGCTTCATTTGCTTGGTCCTTTCCTATAGCCAGACCAGGACTCAGTCGACTCCTCCCCCTTGGGATACGACTCCTTCCACTCCTGCCATCGAACCTAGCGAACATCCTCATACCTACATCGTCGTTCAGAAGAAACCATCTCCGTATATAACCACTCGCTTCTTGTCTCAGGGGACTGTTACAGCTGCTCTAGTGTTGGCAGGACTGCGCGTCCACGACATACTGCAAGAGATACGCATATCTTGCATCATACCGTACTCTCGCTCGTCGCCAGACACATGGATGCGCTCTGCATGGAGCCCGGAAAGGGATTTTCAGAAGAGTTATGGCATAGCGCGTCAATGTGCGAACTGTCAAGGTGGGCACCAGAGATTTACTTCACTTTCACCATATACTTCAGAAGCGAGCGTCTTTGTGGTGGTACGCAGAAGGCATATTCAATCGCAATGCCAAAATAATATGACCAAGGTTGCCATTGCTTCAGCATATGCGTAGTGGGCCAAATCGCCGTAAGCCAGTCGCCGCTTTCCATGGCTAGTAAAAGTTAAGCAGCGACTTGCCCTGGTCATCACATTGTCATAGCCATCTGAGACATCAGATCCGTGAGGCGCGCTTCGGATAGCTCCTATGGCCCGACCTGTGTAAGCTAAACGTCAAAAACCTACGGAAGACTGCATTCTCGCGATCGAAGTGGGCTTTACAGAGCTGTCAGAAAGACATTTTCAGCTGTTGATATCATCAGATGGTATTGAGAGACGATGGAACCAACGATTCACATACACATCTCTGTGTCTTGCCACGTTTCATATCTCAGATATCAAAGTCGTATCCCGCATCACAGCCTCGATCTCAGAACCGGTATCGATGACTTTTTTGAAAAGTTACACAATCAGGTTGTTTAAACCAAGGAATTTTCCAGAGACAAGATGCATACGTGAGAAATTTTCAGAAATTCTTGGACGCATCGCTGGAGTTCGCAGAACTTGATGACATCATAATGAGAAGACGGACGAAGAGAAAGAAAGTATTTAGAACAGAGAAAGCTGCAAGATGAAATTGGATGACGTTGAACATTGTAACTGATTATCAAGAAGAAAATAACGAGAGTTTCGGTAGACGGATGCAATACGACCTCGATCAGGCCGGAGACATTTTGTTTGGGTGTGTGAGATGGGGGAAGATCTGGCGTTTATTCTTGGACGTGACAGGTCTCAAACCAGCACGTTGTGTATCAGTGGAAACCAATTTGACGAGATGGTTCATCAAGAGACCCCCAGCTGGGCACACGATCTGAAGAATCTTTCTACTACATTCGTACGCAGATGAGTGATGCTACGCAAACACGAAACATATCAGACTACGATTTTGCCTTACAAATAGATCCACCATACAACCACACCATTATTCCCCATAAGCAAAAAAGTTATCATTTACGCCTTTGACTCAACTCAAGATCTACCATAGGCCCAATTGAACCATCTCTTTCTCCTCCACTCATCCCCGTTCCAATCCTCATCCGTTCGATCAATGTAAATGACCTCGGCCTCATCGGACGGGATCGATGCCGAATCAGTGTCTTCAACATCAGATGCCGAATCCATTATCTCAACACCAATCTCATCGGGAGCATGTAAAACTTCTGGATCGAATAGCGCAGCATCAATCTTGGGGAGAGATTTCGTAGACACAACTTCCTGATCGAAAGCAGCTTCAGCCCTGCAGGCGTGAACGCTGCCGAATAAAGCATCCGAAGTCGTATCGGTAGTCCCCTGATCAGGTGTACTTTCCGCAGTTTCAACAGCCCCGTCTGGTTGGGTACCTGGGAATTTGAAATCCACGTCAAACGATGGCGTCCTTTCATGGCTGTTGTCAATTGTCGGCTCCAACGATGCACGAACACATCTCATGGGCGTTGCACGTTGCATTTCCGGGGCCGAATCATCCGAGAGTTGCTGAGGATGTGAGGACGCGAAAAGTGGCATAGGGAGCTGCTCGTTGATTTCGGTTGGTACTGATGCATTCAAACTTGTCCCGTCTCCTCCAGATCCGCAGAAATTGGTCAAAAAATCGCGAGCGTTGAATGTGTCCATGGTTCCTCGACTGAAGTCTGTCAATTCTTTAGAAGGATTGATGGTAACTGGAGAGTAGTCATCCTTGTAGAGAAGCGGCTTGGTTCCGGAGGCCGTTGTATTCTCCAGAATCTCCCAGTCGTCCCACCCAAACCCTTTCCTGCTTTGTGTCGGTGTCGGTGAAGTGGCAGGGTTCTTCAGAACCTTCTTGTTTTGCTGAATACCAAAGATCGCATCGATGATGTTTTCATGATGCTCTGGCTCTTCGTACAGTTCGTACGTAGCAGGTTGCTCATCAGCTACATCTGCCATCTCTTGAGGACGCTGAGTTTGTTGCTGGACGCCATTCTGCCCATGACCGATGTCTTCCAAAAGGTTATTTGTATTTTGGTCAATCTCACAAGCATCGTCCCCTGCATCATGCTCTGTACCAGCGAAAGCTGCACCAAAGAGTGCCTGATGCTCTGACTCTCGCTCTTGCATCCTCTCTTCTCGCTGCCGCATATAACACTCCGCCTGGAGCTTCATGATTTGTCTCATTTGCTTCTCGGCACAGCCGGCTACCCTGGCGGTATAGTCTTTCAGCTCACACCAAGTATTGATCGAGATAGGCGCTTCAATGCAGTACGCGCTCAGAATCCACCTGGGGAAGGGTTGTTGATCCATTGCCTTGGTGATCTCAGCATTGATGTCTGGGAACTCGTGACATGGACTGTCACTTATCATATCATGCTTGTCCTTCCAGGCCGCTTTGCATACTTCTGGGCCTTCCTCGTAGGATCCATCTCCGTGGGTTTTGCGTTGGTAGGGGTCTGCTTGACACGAACATACTTCGTTGTCTGAGCTTTCCTCTTCGTTCGTGCTTTCCTCTTCGTCCGAACAATTTTCCCTGTCACAGCAATTTTCTTCGTCGGACCCTTCTCCATCCTCGTCCTCATCTCCATCCTCATCCTCATCTCCATCCTCGTCCTCATCTCCATCCTCGTCCTCATCTTCATCCTCCTCCTCAGAAAAAGCCGTCGTACCAGCCAATGCACTCGCGCCTCTCTCAATCAAGTCCTCCCTCTCGCAAACATCAACAACCTCAGCAATCTTCTTGCGGAGAGCATCCTCGTCAATCATAAGATCGAAGATTGCGGCATCTTCCATCTCAAGAATTACATCAGTAACCCTACCAGTAAATTTTATATTGATGTGCAGCAGGTCTTGTACCTTGGGGTACAAAGTCTGACGAAGGTTCTCCTTGGTCGATCGATTGCCCTTGACGTATTCCTCGTAGACATCATAAGCCTCGATGACCTTCGTACGCAGGTAGGCGTCGTCGTTGCTGAGTCTCGCTATCTCAGCCTCGTCTAATTCGAGCAGCATACCGGTGATCTTGCCTGCAAGCCGTGGTTCGTGTTCTTGGACCTTATAATACAGAATCTCACCCATGCTTAAGTTCTCTCGAGGTCGACTAGTGATTCGGACAATAGGCTTGTCAGGCCTAGCATTCAACCCCTCCTTAGGCCGGAAGCACATGTTTTGTTGCTGAGCCATGCAAGGACGAATTTTCCAGCTCTTTGAGGACTCTTCGAATTGCAAGTGAGCATCAGCAGGTCCCGCCTCTTCACAATCCATGGAAGCCTTTGGCAAAGGCACAGCTGGTGTCTCGACAGGCGCATCAGGATCGGGATTATTCGGCGGCTCGCTTTTCTGGTCAATATATCGAGCAACATCATCGCCTCCATCATCAGCTCCACCTGCATCTTTGATGCTTTTAATGGTTGCGGCTGTCTGATTCCCCTCTGTGGGAACAAGGAAGTCGAGAAGAGCTTGTTTGCGCAATGTCTCTTGGACCCCATGTAAATCCATGTCGGCCTTCTTGTTTAAAAGGGGCGATGCAGCCGCACGAGCTTGCTCATCTATCACGAAGCGGCCAAACCTCTTTACCAAATCCCGCTCGGTCTGGTCCATAGAACATGAACCATCATCGATATTCTGATCTCTTACTAGATTTGTGACACCTCTCGAATCGATGGCATTTTCTTCTTTCTCTTTCATAAGCCTTCCAGAAGCATGAGCTCCTTCAGCGTTCCAAGGTGTTGCGAGATAAGTAGGCCCAGTATCCTGCTCAGTCGAATGAGTGTTTGCGACTGGGGACCTGAGGAATCCAAGGCAGTCAGAAACTGCATTCCGGCGCCGTCTTCTGCACACAAATGTCTCTTGTATCGTGTTCTCCCCACGAGCGGCGAGAGGAACCTTACCATCCCGTATGGCAGCGGACTCGGTCATTTTCGTTGCGTGGTTTTGATTAGGTGCTGGCTGATCTTCCAACCGTTGACGTGGTTCGTTCGCTGTGGTTTGAACATGCCGACTCGCTGCTTGTCCATGCCACTTCTGCAGGTGCCCGAGACGAGGATCGACATAGGAGCAATTCCGAGAACATAAGGTCCCTAGGGTAATCCGGGGACCCTTATCCTCCGCGACGGAGCTGCCAGCTATAGGAGCGACAGCATGGGCATCGAGTCTCGTCTCAAGAGCCTCAGTCGGTGTCAGGAATGCCGATGGTGGATGAGATAGCCTTTGATCAACAGTTGCATCGACGTTCAACATGGTACATGGGTACGTTTTGGGTAGGTGGGGGACTCGATAGGCGTCTGGGATTCTTGCAGACGCGTATTGATTTCTAGTCCCACGTTGAGTCTCGTGCACGAGAGATCCTTCTCGGAAGAGATTGTTTGAGAATTGACGTCCTGCACAATGCTCCCCTCCATCATCGTTGTCCCCCATGGGCCCAGACCTCTCCGTTTGCTTCACCGGCATCCGTGTTCCAGCCGTCCATTTTCTTTCAAAGTTGATTAGGTGCAGGTCGTCATGTCGTGGAAGTTCGCATGAAACATTGCTCGACGGCATAAGAAATGGATCGTAAGGATTTCCAGTGCGGCGAACGAGCTCGGTAATCGATTCAAATTCAGTATCTTGAACTCTCTTGACCAAGAGTTCAGGGTAGAGCCGGCCTTGTATCCACCAGTCCCGCATTACAGTGTCCTTGTATGGGCCGTGAGTGTTGCAGCATACATCTTTGCAAACCCACTTCATCATGTCGGGCATGACGGGTCGTTGAAAGCGCGACGCTGGTTAAAACCGAAAGTATCCGGTTCCCCTGTCTCAGGCAGTAATTTGGGCGTCTCGACTTCGGCTATCCGTAAGAGTGTGCCAGTCTGAGTGCAAGACGATTGATGGACGTATTGTCCTATTTGGCCGATCGAAATACCTTCAGATTTCAGTGTCGCGAACACCGTGTAGGGGTGTGTATATTGAGAAAGAAAAGTGAATGTGTATATTTAAAGATTTAAGAAACGTGTACAATCATAAATGAAAAGAAAATATATATCTAAAAATGAAAGGGAATTGCGTGGCAATTGCGCAGCAACCAGATCCTGGTGCGCACATTATGTGATTGGGACGGGTACGAAAGCTTATGAAAGCCCAGCAACAGATATTGGCGTGAGAGCTACCAAAGTCATTCGAATAGATTCCGCTCAGTCCGATCACCATTCAACGGTCAGCAAGGAAGTAGGCCAGGGCGGGCAACGTATTGGAGACCACAGGGAGGCAGTTTTGAGCTCTTGACCAGTCAATTGTCCCAATGCGCGTGCTTCGATATTGACTTTGGAATTGTTCCCAGCAGCTACAGCGTGAAAGCCGCTGCATATGTCTTCAGATCGATGGACGTCCGACTTTTTCAGGAGAACGGTGGCTGCGAAATCTCGGAGGGGCAAGAGAGAGGAGCGACAACGGTACCACTGGAGAACCACGAACCAAATTAAAGAGGCATGGTAGATTGCACCATTGCCCCACATCACTCTAATGGGAGCCTCAACGTTGTATAGCGCAGACTGATAAATATTGACCATTCTCACATGCAATCGATGAAGGCCAGTCGTTGACGGCCCGAACCAAGGTCACGGGAGCTGAACAAGCAATATCCAATTCACAAACATGCGTTATTGCTGTGAAAAGTTCAGAGACCAGACAACATTCATCAGAAAACTTTATCAGAGTTTAGATCTTACCGTACTTGGCTCTGCTCGCTTCATAATCCAAGAAGCCACGTCATCAATGTACGTCTCCTTGTCTGGGGAGGGCTCAGCGTGTACTATTCATTGTCAATCTCCGTCAGCTCGCAATAAGAGATAAACACCACTCACGTTGATGATACCATCCCTCATACAGTTTGAGCTCTTTATCCTCCACATGTCCCATTCGCTCGTAAAACTTCTTGGTAGACTCTACATCGCACACAAGATCCGAAGTGCCATGCCCAATAAGCATTCTCGTCTTGCCGCCCTCGCCCGCATCATGAGGGACTTTGAACTGGCCTCCATCAAGCTCGGCAGCGCGATCAAGCATGCCTGCAAGACCTTCCAAGGTGCCGGTATCATGGCACAACGGGTCCGCCTCGTATTGCTTTTGTATCTTGACATCACGACAGATATATTCAGGTTTGAGCTTGTTCAGCAATTGCCTGTGTGGAAGGAGGCGACCTGCGATTCGGCCAACTGCAACGGTGATTGCGGAGGGTTTCGAGTTTGGGTGGATCGCTATAAACGGTCCATCCAGTATGTATCCTCGAATATGCTGATGTATATCCTTGTCGCCCTTGGCTGTGTACATGGCGACTTCGGCGCCGCCCATCGAGTGGCCAAATAGGAATAGAGGTTGCGGAGAGGGTACGAGAGGTCTGATGAAGGAAGTGATATCGGCGAGGACGGTAGAGGTTGGGCCTGTGAGACCTTTCTGCTTCGGGTTGTGCACTGATCGGCCCCATCCACGTTGATCGAACGCGTGGACTTGGATGCCCTTCGAGGCGAGGGTTGGAAAGAACTCATTATAGGCATTGCCTATTTCGAAGTAAGCTGGGAGCGACTTGGGTGTGTCGGTAGACATACAATGATCACTGAAGCCATGGATGAAGACCATACGGGCTTTTGGAGTCTCGTTGGTCTGCGCAAGCATAGATTAGCCTTTTGATTCTCGCCTGGAAACAGGCGGATGTTTACCTTCCATGTCTTGGTGTACAGTTTATGGCCATCCTCGAGCGTATGCCAGCCTTCTTCTGTCTCGATATCTGCCATGATTACTGAATGCTGCGTATGGATCTGAAGGAGAGATTGAAGCTTGCAGGCGAAACACTGAGACGGAGATGACGGGATGCAACAAAGTCACCTTATGAATGGGTCGTTCTGAGGTCCATGTGATGATGGCAGGGATATGAGCCACTGCGCTCCAGCCTATCATTGTGGTGTACCATTTCTATATGGCGAAGACATCAAGTACATCATCGAGGTCAAAACAACATGTCTCTCTGTCGAACAGTCTTTCGCAGTTCACCTCTCAGATCTCTCGAGAGATCAACAACGTTTCGTTCAATGGCATCCGTTCGAGAAAGTCTTCCGCACGAAGACCGCACCGTGCAGGAACCGAGGCAGAACGAGATACACCCAGTGGTCTTGTCTGAGATCGAGCAAGTGAACCATGATATCAAGTTATTCAAGCTTTCGATACTGGATAGAGAGAAGGGCGTGAAGGTGAGCAGATTTTATTTCAAATTTCACAATACCTTCATTCTTCTGGTGTTGT
This sequence comes from Venturia effusa, assembly GCA_007735645.1. Taxonomy (NCBI): domain Eukaryota; kingdom Fungi; phylum Ascomycota; class Dothideomycetes; order Venturiales; family Venturiaceae; genus Venturia; species Venturia effusa. The sequence goes on along the minus strand of CP042191.1, from coordinate 330,706 downwards.
CTTCTATTCCAAATTTCGGCAACATTTCCCCCAGGCCATTCACGACTCGGCACGGTCAAAACTATGATCACGGTCAAGATCTTAGCATTCTGACAGTCACAATTGGCTCATCAGTTTGGTCTCACTTCCATTCTTCCACTTTCGTCGTTGAACAATCAGTCGGGAGCGTTCTTGAAGCCTTCTCGTATACAATTATCTGTAGATCTTGAGGACTTCCTTGAAGAATTTACTCTCGGAATTGCTAGAAAGTCGTCCTTATCGATGTCTTTTTTAGCAATCGAATCTCATTCGCAGTATTCCCTGAAACAATGCGCTGATAAGCTCGCTGTATCATCTTCCACGCCATGTCCGTGATCTCATCAATCACCTTGCCTCGTGCGCACCGAAATCAAATCTCACCCTTCAACTGCTCGGAAAAGTCGACGCAGAATTGATCATTGCTTCTCCTGCCTTCACGCGGCTATTCCTCTTTTCTTCTCGTCTACAAGTTCATTGATTTCTCATTTTCAATCTTTGAACCTCGTTCCTAACACTATCAGTTCCATCCAGGCCAATGGCTAGACGTATTGATCCCCGGTCTTCACAAGGCTGGCGGCTTCACACTAACCTCAACACCCTCCCTCGCCTCGCCGACCCATAAATCACCCTACCTCGAACTCGCCGTTCAAAGATCCAACAACCCGCCCGCAAAGTGGCTCTGGCAACCTCCTCCGGCCATCCTCAAATCGCAATTACTCGTCAGGGTAGGTGGGAGTTTTGTATGGCCTCCTGTCGATATCGACGAGAGAGAAATAGAGAAGATTGTCTTTGTGGCAGGGGGTGTGGGGATAAAGTGAGTGAAGTGCCTTTTCTATCGTTCAGTGAAGAAGGGGTGGTTTTTGCTCAATGCTCTTCCAACCAGCAGTGATGAAAGATTGTTTCAGATCTCGGAGACCTTACGCCAGGACCAACATCGACGATATCCTGGCGATCGAAGCTTGGAAACTCGTTAGGAACAAAGGTTTTGGGATGTCATGGGCGGGTACGGTGGACACGCGGCGATCGGGCCCTGAATTTGAGGAAAGAAGGCTGACGAGACGACTTAGTCCATTAATAAGCATGCTCTCCCACATCTCCGCAACCTCAACCACACCCCCGCCTATCCAATTCCTCTACTCCGTGAGGCAAAGTCCACCAACCACCAACGGACCCTCCAAAATCCTGTTTTACGATCGCCTACAGAAAATCGTGTCGAAACATCCCGATCGTGTGAACCTGGAACTCTTCATCACCGGACGGCAAGATGAGGAAGGTGGGGAGGCTGAGGGAAATGGAGAAATTGGAGGGGCTGCTCCAGGTGTAGACCAAGCAGTGGAGAAGTTTCACAGGGGCCGAATAACCCGGCAAGACTTATTCCTTGCCCTGGGAACCAAGGATACTTCGATCTTGAAGAAGACCGCTTGTTTCGTTTGTGGCCCGCCGAAGATGACGGATGAGATTGTTGCGTTTTTGGGAGGGCAGGGTGCGAGGGTCTATTGCGAGAAATGGTGGTAGAAACCCCGGTTCCCATGGTCACAATCAGTCTTTCCAAGTGATTTAAGGTAACCTGTATGGAGCTATATTGTTTGATAGATAAGCGTAAAGTTCAGGGTCTGTAGAACAAGTACATTTCCACCCTGAGAAATGCAAACCAGCTCGATTACTGGATAGGAGCAAACTTGACAAAATCGTAGGCAGTAGAGCCCGCGAAGAGACGGTGCATATCTAGCAAATAAATGCTGTGAACGCTCGTGTGATAGGTATAGATCCATAAAGAATGTGGAGTATGGAGAAGAAACATGAATAAACTGTACGAGTGAAGTGAAGAATGACGACAAGACCTAGTCCAGTATCTATCAAGCCATGATGCCACAATCGAACAAAATGGCACCAACAGTACTGCCAGTACTGGTATCAGTAGGAATATTACCTCTGCCCAACCCTATCTCATCGTTGCACTCTCGAAGTTTTGACCAACACGTGGGACAAGTCTGCAAGTACAAGACGTCGAGGCGCAATGGACTCAGTGACGTATACGGTTAGTCACTATCGCACTGCCTTGCTAGGAGTTCCAAGGTTGTTATCGTCTAGATTTACAATACTGAACTAGGCGGACCTCGGGCCCTACGTCAACCAGCGGGCCTTGAGGACTCTTTGAGCCCACGCCTTGGACACGTGCTTTGGAGTTAGCTTGTGACAGGTTGTAAAGTAGTGCGTAGCTCATTTGCGTTATTCAGTTTATATCGCGCAGTGAAAAACTGGCTTTGCATCATCCTCGTTCTGAACTCCGGTAATGATGATATCCGCTATTTCCCTCTGCGCAGCCCGATGCGAGGTAGACACAAAAGGAAACGTTAGGTGAGCTCTCATGTATCATAACATGCGTACCGCAACAATGCGCGCTCTCGTGAAATATGGTCCCTACTCACCATGTTATCGTGCTGAGCAATCGCTGTTTGTCAGGCTGTACATCATTTTGCTTGTGGTAAACCGGCGAATTAGAGATAGTACCTCGTACTGGAAACATGATGCCAACCATCCTTGATTTCGGGCTGCAAATTAGAGGCTGTGAAATCCGACTCAGTTGGGGTTGGTAAATTGGGCATGTAGCGCGTCGCTGTCGCGTCCGTGTTTTCATCATGACTCTTAGAAGCATTAGAAACAACACAGAAGTGAGTGCTTCCAGAATGAGGCGGATCCCAGGAGATCGAGATTCGGTGTACGTATCAAGATAGCACTGCCACTGGTTTAGAGATCAACAACTTGGCAGTGTTCGCCAAACACCAGTAGAAAGTGGTATCGTCTTCGTCCCAGTCAACAAGTACGACGTAGACAGGCTGGCACGTACGACCGCAGTTGCGACCACCCACGCCAAGTACCATCCACTCGTCCCTTGAATGAGACTCCACCTACGGAGTAGCGCTTGCGACGTCGTCGAAAAGAGTATGTCCGCAGGCTCTGAAACGCACTTTTGGCTCGGCCAGGGCTCCAACTCCGAGCATAGGCATCCAAAGGAGAAGGAGGGAAATTGGGAGATGCCGTAAGAAGGAGACAGACGTCCAGATAAGGACGATCCTCTTCTCACAAATGGATGGTTGACTTGGCCAAGCAGCTTGGCAGAATGAAACTGTTACGGATCCGTCGGTTGCACGAAAAGGGAGTGGTTTGGGTGGAATCTTGTCGGGATCGGCATCGGCTTTCGAGTGGTGCTTGGATAGTCGATACGCGGCATCCCGAGTTTCTGGGACGTCCAAGAACCGATCGTATCCCCGAGCGCAGAAGGACCATCGATTATAGTGAGCTTTCGCAGCAGCGATTCATGCGAGTGGTTGGTTTGCGACCCTTAATTTATGGTTGCAGGATCACTGCCCACGTTCCGCCTGCTTATATCTCATGGCATGATGTACAACACAATCTTCTGGCCCAGGGGGGCCGACGGGCCCTTGATATCCTCCTACTCAGATTCATATCGTGGAGAACCCTACATATTGCATTTGGTTTGGTAAGAGAAGTCCAAGAAGGGTAGGAGATATCCAAGCAGGCCAAGGCGATGGGCAACGGATAGGGCGCTTCTTCGGATTTCTTAGACGCCGCCCCAGGCCTTTTCCATCAATGATCAGGGTGATTCAGGGTCATGTATGCTTGAAGAGATCTCTTGGAAATAAGCCGGGCATTCCCGAGTAGTGCGTTCAGCCAGCAATGCAACAGCCAGCTGCACAGGTTGAAGATTCTAGAAACAGGGACAGGGACAGGGACAGATGGCATGTGGTCTGTTGTGCTGCATATCAGCACCAAGGATTTAGATTATGATGTATCGAGCGCATCTCTCTCTCCATGTTCATAGGGCTGGTTATTTGCGGCCATCCGGCCTCCGGGTCAGTCTGTGAAATTTCCGTGCCGTCGTGATGAGGATCCGTCATCTGATGCCACATGCAATCAAGCGGTGAGGTTTCTCCCAGGTTTATGGCACCAACAATACGCTGGCCGCCTTGGTAACTTTGACAACACCACCGCAACGGGTCTACCAAGGTCACAAAGGCAGTTGCAATTATTGCTGACCGGAAGAGCGACGTCGACCAGATCAGGTCTTTCCGTGAGCAACCGTGAGCGCGTCTAAAATAAATACATGCACGATGCAGGTGGGTGAGGCATTTGTTTGGACGAATGGAATTCCCCTGGCAACCCTGCTAGAGTAGCATGCAAGTATGGCCTCGGGACTGCAGCGAACTCTCACGGGTCGCGCATTAGCGACCTCAAAGGCTCAAACCAACGGAAGCTCGTGATGCTGTGAAGAGTGAGGAACAACAGGACTCGTGACGGCGAGTTCATCTCCGCCAGTGGAGACTCTGTTTGAAGATGAAGGTTTTCATCTCGGCTCCTCGGGCGGACAACGAGCATCAAGAATAGCTCTGGTATAATTATGTAATATGTACGGTGAAAAACAATCCCTCAGCCGCCAGAATCAGATTCCTCCATTGTGTATTCCTGTTGGGCCTCCTGTGCCGGCTTCGCTGCGCGGATTTTTGCCGCCTGGCAGTGGTTTGCAGCGTTTGCTCCACTGTTCGCCCGTGGACACTGACAGTCTGTCGACCCGCGCTTCGCGACTCATCCATAGGTCGTTAAGAACTCGATCCCGTCCAGTCCCTTCCTCCACTTCGCAAACAGCACACTCTCTCTGAAAATCCCACACGTCCTCCAGCGTATATAGCCTCGACGCCGTAGCCTCTGGCTGTCGCAAGAGCGCTGCGCTTAGAGAGTGATAGACACCGCCACACTGCCACCCAGCCCACCCCACGCCACTACGTCGTCAAGGACCAACACGCCGTGACCATCTTGTATGCCAATGCTCCGATGACCCAACTTGACGGGAAATCTCCTCTGACAAAAGCCAGCCCCGATTCTCTGTCGCTCCACGAGCCTGCCGCTTACAGAACACACCCTAGGTGTTTGGCCACTTCCATTTCTCTGACAACCTCACCACCTCCGCCGCCAATTCCAAGATTTCCTCACATCTTCACCATGTCGTTGCCTTTCCCCTTTTAGAATTAACTTCACTTCGGCCACCCGTCGCCGACAACTTGGATCTTGCTACTACATCGCTGTCCATTTCACTTACCGCAAGCTCCGCGTGCTGGTATCACGCAGTTTGTATCGCCAGCGACAAGCAGCCAACTTGCCTTGGCTCGCCGCGCTGCAACAATCAACTTTTTAATACTTGGCACACTTGGTGATACTCCCTGGGTGTAACCATTTCTCCAAGCCCATATATCAACCATGGAACCCCTTCGCCTTCGACAGGCGCCTCAGGACTCGCGCGTGCTTTCAAATCAACCCATCTCATCTGCCGACTCACCAAGCGAGGAGGTAGCTGGCGACACCGACGAACCACCGGACGGGAGTCGACTCGCAAGTATGAAGCAAGAGCAGCCTTTCAAGAAAATCCACTGCCAAGTGCAACGCAAACAGTCGCTGCTCACGCAAAATCTGCACACGTCCGCCTCTGACAGTGATTCCTCCCACCAGGATGAGGACGTGTTCTCACCGTCTACTCGCGCTCATTCCAGTGCCTCCAACTGGAGCAGAGGAAGCTTCACATCCACCGCAGAATTGACAAGCGATGGGCACACCAGCCCGAACAGGACACGGTCTTCCAGTCCTCATTCGCCGCGAACGCGACTACCAATGTCACCTGCTTTCAACTCCAAGTCCTTTGACAACCCGGGGACTGTCACAATCGCGGAAAACGGACCTGATCCCTTCCGCACGGCACTGCCCGCCTCCGCCAATGAAGACAAAGTCGAGGCTGGACTTGGTAGGAAACGATGCATCATGTTCGCTTGTGGCAAGAAGGAGGAGCCAAAGAAGGATGTAGCTGTCAAGACTGAGGCCCCCAAGCTAGAGTTACCCGCAAAGCGCCCCTGCGCCTTGACATTTGTTTGTCCCACCAGGACGCCCTCGTCGACCAATACCAACAAACCGCACATCAGAATCGCAAGCCCCGCACCTGCTAGGAGGATGCCACAGTCACCCAAACCGTCTCTCAGGTCACACCGTGGCTCAGACGCTACAGTCCGTACCACGTCGCCGAGGTCTGTGCGCAAGGTGCCCTCTGTTGTCCGACCTCGGCGATCTAGCAATGCCTCCGAGGCTGATCCTTATGAGGCCACAAGGTTCCACGAGTTCGCAAGCTCCGAGGAGGAGCGTGACGACTGGGTTCAAGAGCAGACTTGCCACCGGAGTCGCCTGACCGTGGACGACACTCTCAAGGTCGAAAACACATTACGCAAACTTGGCAAAGAAGTGGATGACGAAGCCGTCGAGGAAGAGGAGGAGGAAGAGCTTGATCAAGGTCTTGGGAATGAGGAGGAAGACGTTGACGAGGACGATGAGGATGATGACAATGATTCTATTGGCATGGTCGATTCGACTGGCTACCTCACTGACGAGGGCTTCCAAACCGACGATGAGGAAGGCTTCGCGGGATCTGACGACGACAGCGACTCTGACGGATCCGACTTTGCTTGGTGGGCTCCTGCAGGTGGTCACTCTGGAGGTGATCACATTGAGCATATCCGCTCATCTCGACCGCGAAGTGATTCTGGCTCATCCATCGGATCATTCAGCAGCACTAGAGTGTGCCCAGCCAAGTCAGCCACCATCCATCATAGACGAAAGCTGACCGTCCCCGTCGATTTCCGCCCTCGCACACCGGAGCTCCCAGATAGCACAGACTTTGTTTGTGGGACTCTGGATGAAGATCGCCCGTTGGAGCATGCCTACTACTCGTGCTTGCAACAGCGCCGTGCTGCCAAGCACGTGCCCGTTCCCCAGGACATCGACCCGACCTTCCCGACTAGTGACCCTGAGATGGAAGAAGAAGATGAAGACAGCGATGAGCATGACTTCCATGTTGACGAAAGTGATCATCACATGTTCTTGCATGGCGCACCTGACGCATCCGAATCCGACTCTCGCGAATCACGTGGTGTTGTTCCCACAAAGCGGTCACCAACTCATTCGCCAAAGAGATTGCGCTCACCGCCGCCAGCAAAACGAACCGCTTATCACTCACCACCACCTCGTCGGCTGAAAAATCGATCACCGCCACCAACAACTCGCTACCACTCACCACCTCCAACCGCCCGTCATCGGCCGCACTCATCGGCAGCTCGTCACGGTTCACCTCCGACCGCTCGTCTTCGGTCGCCGGCTCCTTTGTTTCGTCGCTCGTCGTTTCTCAAACACATAGAAGAGTTGAATGCGACACCCATTGCACTTGATGGCTCCCCCAAATCTGGCAAGATCGGAACCAGTTCGATTCCTCGCAATGGCGTCTTCGCAAGTACACGCCCTACCATTGAGTACATGGCTATGCAAGATGAGGATTTTGAAGATGGCGACGAGGTGGGTGACAGTCGCAAGACTCGCCACGCCATCGACATTGTGAAGGGTCTCGAGAAGAAGAGACTACGCAGACTAGAGAAGATGAGGGAGAAGAATTGCCGCATGCGCGCCAAAGGCAGCCAGAAGAAGCACGCCCATCACGTGCTACCTGGCAAGGGCGCTGAACGCATGCGAGAAATGGGCATGGAGCTGGCTGCCCTCCGTGGTAAGAGACCGGTCGGGTCACCCATGGAGCATAGGCAGCACATTATTTCTTATTGAGTAACATGACCGTCAATATTTTCTCTTCCAACAGCATTGAGCATAATCGAGTATTTGGACCTACTGCTCGGAGTTGTCTCTCATCAAGCTGCATTTGAGCATTCGTACTTATTTGTATATCCCAAGTCGTTTCAGTTTTCCTTTGTGTTCTCAATTCGTGGTCGGGGCTGGGATATTGAATGAAGTGCGGAGACATCCGTCCCGGTCCCGGATGCATTTCACACTTTAGGCTTTGTACATTTCTTCCTGCTTTTTCTGCTCTCGGGACAATTGGATGTTACTCGGCAGCTCAGCTGCTGCATTGTTCTTTCGTCACACATTTTTTATTCACCCTTTTTGATATTTGCATTGCATTGCGGGGTGGTTGCTTCTGCATTGAACCGAACAAATGGCTGGAGCGGCTTGAATTCATAGGAGCAGATTTTCTTCGGTAGGCAGACCTTCGGCCTCTCGCTTTTCCTGCGCGATACGATAGACCGAGCTGGTGAGGCACAAATTGTCGAGGCTTTTACTTTGTATGATCGTATTCATCGATACCGGAATCAAACAAATTTGACAAAGAACTTTTGGTCTCATCCTCGAGCGTGCCTGTGAGCTCAGCCGCCCATGACTACTGCCATTCCTGTCCGTTTGCTAAATCCACTCGAAGCTGCTTTGTTAGTGCTAGAGGGAGAATGTTTTGTGGTTCACGGTTGACCAAGATTGTGACGTGAAACAGTCTTCTCGGTCGGCGATCGCACGGTCCCCTATAGCCGAACGGGCATATGTGCAGATGCGTAGTACTCTTCATAGACGTGTAGGAGGAACTGGTTGCGGCTCAGGAAGAGAGTCTCGTCAGTCATCAGTTTTGGGATATATACGCTTAAGAACAATCAATCTCATCGCAATCTCCTCTCACTCTTCGCTCCGAATTCACGCCTTTTCAATGATACTCCAAGCCGTCGCTCTTTGCTTTCCCTTGACGAATCGCTGTCCCGAATCATTCAACGGCGTACTCGCAGCTGGCGGCGCCAACGTCCATTGCAAAATTGGCTCCAGATCAGTCTCACATTCATCCTTCCATCCATCTCCCTCTGGGAGTTGGGCGCCACATCTATTGAGATGATCTCGGAATCCAGGCAATCCACTCGCCGCCCCAGCGCCGAAGATATCGGAAAGTGGCTCGCTCTCCAAGATCAGAGTCTTGGTGATCTTCGGTCTCGCGCTAGTAGAGCAAGATAATATCGGTACGGGGACCGTATGCTGAAAGAACGACCTCAGATTCGCCTCCGTCCTGGGAGAACCTAGATGGCCCGGCACGAAGACGGATCGGCCGACGAGTCGACAGATGAGCTCGATGGATGTCTTTGAAGGTAGTTTGGGGAGCAATTCCTCCTCCAGCATCAGCGGGAAACTCGCAGAGGTGAAGCCGAGCCACCATTTCCAGTCGGCGCTCGCTTGGATGATCAAGTTGGGACATTGGTCTAGGAAGGACTTTGCTCGGCCCGTTGAGAGGTGATTTGGGAGAGCGCTGGTCAGTGCGTTTGTTGAGATCAGGATCTTGGCTTTGGAGAAGGTTTTGATGCAGAAGTGTTTGTAGTCGGCCGAAATTAGAGTGCTGACGTGGAGCAGTTGCGGTGTGGTTGGGAGGTGGGAGATACGCAGCTCCCAGAGCCGAGGAACGTCGTTCGTGTACTCGTGGATGACTTCGTTGGTCTTGATTGTGTATGAGTAGATTTGGTCGCGTAATTCTAGCGGGAGCTGTAGTAGGTAAGGAAGCTCGGAAGTGTGGTCCAGCATGTTGATACTGCGGTCCGACGTGCTGCGAGTTTAGTCCGGCTCAATCATTTGGGAAGCGGAAGAGTAAGCGATGCTTTCACAGCTCACGGATGTGTTTCAGTGACGGATAATCATGTCGAAGCTGCAAGAAATGCAATTCGCGTTCCTTGTTTGCTTCTTTAGTCGGCCGATTGCGGCAGAGATGAGACCCGGGCCACCATGTGATTGGGTTCGGAAAACCAATCAGGCTGAACAACAATGATGGAGAGCTATGGCCATGATGCTAGCGAACTGGGGACAGGTTTTACAAAATTCAATACATTGATTCTATCTAGAGCTGTCCAATTTAGAATGATAAATATGCAGCTTGAGGAGCCGAAGAGCAACCCGGCATATGAAGCACACGCAGAACGCCAGGGAATATCATCAAATCTTTCAGACTTGGATGATTTGGAGGAAGGAACATTCTGAAAATAAGTCAAAGCAAGATGATTTTTTGTTCTGTCGCTGAAACCAAGGAAAAAAGCAGGAATCATTTCCCTCTCGGCCAGATTATGTCGGGCATTTCGAAATTTATTGGAGGCCGTAAATGATGCCAGAAACCTCGAGATTCCGATTTCGAATCAGATTCAATCGCCTCGAGTTTTTCCTCCCATCATCGCTGTAGCCTAGGTCGAAAATCATGAATGGAGGAAGATATAGGTCACAAGTACTTTCGGAAGTTCGCAAATGGAGTGTAGTGCCGGAAGAATCGGTTTGATCGAGGTGAACTTGATGCAATCTGCAGGGAGTCTTACCAGCCTCGGGAAGATGTGTGGCGTCGTGTTGCAGGTGCATGGTTGTATTGGTCTGGACCATGGGCAGTACCAGGCTGAGAACCGAGTGCTGAATGATTTGGCATGGTACTTACACTCCATATCTAGTTCCTCCTCGTTTAGCATTGCCAGTACTATTGTTATGCAAGCCAGAGGCATCTGTGTACGAATGATTTGGAGTAGTGGCGTTGTTGAGCCCCGAGCCATAGCCTGTCATGGACGGTTTAAAGGCTGAGCTCCAGAATTTGCTTGGATCCTCAAAGCGGATGGCATTGTTGGCATGCACTGGTTCGTAGTTGGAATCGCCGTGTTGATAGGGCTGAAGCTGTGATATTTGCTGTTGAAGCCTCGATGGTCTGCTGATTATTAGCATTGACTCGGAAAAGTCGTGGAGGAGGCTCTAAAAAAGTAGCCAGATTAGAAGGGGACTCACAAGGACTTCTCATAGTAATCTATGAGCTGTTGAGGATGATTCTTGGAGAGTTTGTCCATCCAAAAATATTGAGAGGAGCCGTCGCTCCAAGTGACCCTGCCCCGGCGGCGTCGATAATCACGGCTATGGTCCCATACATCTTCGGTGAGAAGGTCAAGAATACGGAGATCTGACATTGAGCCCAACTTTGAGGTAGAAGATGCAGCCGTGGCGGTATAGATCTTGGGTCCCGGCACGCGAGAAGTATCGTCCAAGTCCGAGTCATCATTCGAAAACACGGCTTTCGCATCACGAACTATTGAAGGGCCAGACTCCGAAGAGACTATTGACCATCGTCGACGGCGTGTATGCTTCTCAGGAGTTCGGGATGATATCTTTGAGCTTCCATGGCGTCTCAATGAGAAATCGGGACCAGCGAAGGCCTTCTTGGCCTTGTTGTACTCCTCGGACTTCAGGCAATCGCAATTCAGGTCGTTGCAATATTCCCAGTCTCCGCAAAGAGTTTCCTTCTTGACTTGGAATTCATCTGCAGTTGGTTGACACAGTTCACAACCAGCGAAGCAGCCATCGCAATCTGCCGCCCATTCTGCATCCGAGGCAGACTCATTCTTAGCTCCGCTGCGATCTTCCAATGAAGAATTGGGTGTGAGGGTATCTGGAGAGTTTGATCGAGGCGTTTTGGGAAGTCGGGATCGCGATCGGGTCAATCGCCCATCCTCGGGCAATTCGTAGATCCCGATGTTCTCGTTGGCTATCGCAATCTTCTGGTCGAAAAGCGCTTGGACTTCTTGTTGAAGGAGCACAGCTAGGCAATTCATGGCAGTTTTCGTTAAGTGTGGCATCTTGAATGAGCCAGCTATGTTGCGCAAGATGGATGCTAGCGTCTCGTCGTCGATTGCACCCAACTGCCGGGTGATTGACTCTTTCCCGGAGAAAGCGCCAGTCATGGCATAGGGAACAGATTCTGCTCGCTCAAAGGCTTGAGATAAGGCTTGAAAAATTTCTGCGAGGCTGAGCCTATTTACGATGTCGCGGTCGTCGCTATGCTAACGACTTGTTAGTAAAGCAAGGTGGATGAGTACTACTGTAGACGATTTACCATTGCCGTGAGCTCAAGGACATAATTACCAGCACGATAACGCATGGGGACAAGGTCCAGAAAATCCGGAATTTCATCATCCCATGTGTCTTCATTATTCTCGCGATGCTCGTCGATGATGTCGCAAATCTTCTCCAAGCTGCGGCCAATGTCTTCGGAGTGCTTTCGGACTCGATCTCTCAAACGGGCTGACATTCTGGAGACCGTTGAGAGAAATTGGGTTGGATTCGTGCTGCTGGGCTGATCAAGGAGTCGATCGCTGTTGGTGGTCAAGATTGATCCAAAAGACCCGGTTTGACTGATTCTGGGAAAGATGGTGTTCCAATGATAATGGTGAGGTGTGAATGGATTAGGAGTTGGGGAGATGGTTGACTAGAATTTGTCGAAGGTCAAGTTCGAAGTCTAGAAGTGATGTTGTGATGAAAGTGGATGAGTGAATGAAAGAGAAGAGGTCCTCGTCGTTGGCTTATATGATGGCTGATGGATTACCCAGCGAGAACAGGGGGCCCACTTTTGTGTCTTGATCACCACATAAAATAATCAAAGTTTAGGCAGGCGGACATGCCAGAGTGAAGTCATACTGGTGACCCGACTGGTGGGCTTCCTTATTCCAATCGACGACGTGCGGGTCACAGAAGTCGTCCGGATCGAATGACTTTACGTCCACCCACGACCCTTTGGAGCTGCCTAGGTATCTGTTCAAAGTTTGAATATACGAGAATTTCCTACTGGTATCAATCTTGTTGTCGCCGAGAAAAGATCGCGCTTGTTACATATCAAAAATTGAGTCAGGATCGAAAAGATGATACATACCAATGTTCCCTGTCTAGGTCCTCAGTGATCATCGAGTTCGCGAGCTTGCCAGCTGATAGTTATGGATATGTAGATAGGATCCGATGGCCGATACAATCGCTGACTCCCGAGTTGTCATTCATCAGGTCCTTGGGAAGAAAGACGTCTTAATGCCACCCTTGCGCCATCCCTCCTTTTCTTACGATCGCTGAACAACTTAGATTTCACAGCCCAATAGTGATAGCATATCGTCCTTGCGACCTGAAGTCGTCTCCTCGCAAAGTGGCCTTATTCCACGAAGTCGTCCACGTGAACTGTTCACTATGATCCTAGAGGACGACTTCTCACGATGGAGTTGAGTTAGATGCCTCTCTAGGTATGATGATGTAAAAGTCTTGCTATCAATGAACATGATCCGTGATCTCGATGAGATATATGTGATCGTTGATGCAAAGTTGATGGAGAGGGATTGAAAGAGAGGGTTTCGCCGCGTCAAAAGTCTTCCGCCCACGGACAAAAACTTCGCCCTCAAAACTCAGACAATGATTCCACAACAGCAGAATTTGAGTGTTCCCCGCTCTTATCAAATCTAAATGATACTCTCGTAAGCTTCAACAAACTCTGAATCTCGCAATGCCGCTAAAGTTGATGTCAGAAGCTTTCACCAACAATGAAAACTTTCAAAGAGGCCGCGTCCTCCAATCTAGGCATCACGCAAGCAAATTCGTATATTTATTCATTCGCGACGACATCAGCTCAGGCCGACTCCAGAACAGACATTTACACTCCTCTCTCTTCTTCAGACCGTGTCGGGGCAATATGTTCAGATGATTCGCTGCGGATGTTCGATCCCTCAACACTACAAATTCTTCCCGACGGCATCATTTCGAACGTGAACAATGGCGTAGCATCAATAAAAAGATTTGGAGCCAATAACCAACCATGCTCAATATTTATGACTGCAGGGCGTGATGGTCGCGTATGTGGATGGGACCTTCGCTCCAAAAAGCGCGCGTTCGAGATGCGCGCTCCGAAGGATAAACCACTCTCAGCACTTGATGGAAACTTCAACCTGAATGTAGTCGTAGCAGGTATGGAGCACGACGATGTTGGATTGGGAGATGTGAGTATACTCGGATGGGACGTCAGAAAACCAAATGAGGTACAAATGAACTATTCGGAAAGCCACACGGATACTGTCACAGAATTACGGTTTATTCCACACCCAAAGTCATCCTCGATGCTTCTTTCGGCGAGTACGGACGGTCTAGTCAATATTTTTGACACCTCGAAACCTGAAGAAGAAGATGCGCTGTATCAAGTCATCAATCACCATTCAGCACTGCATCACGCTGGTCTGATGGACGGGGATATTTACGCCCTCGGCACAGATGAAAAAATGTCTATCTACACATTTCCAGACCCTGACTCCGAGGCTACGCAGGCGTCGCCCTTCGTCCTTGGAGACATCCGCGAAACTCTGGGTTGCGAATACGTCGTCAACATTCTTCATACTGGTAGTAAGTCTGTCATAGCAGCAGGAAAGCATTCGGAACAATGGCTCGACCTAATCAATCTTAACAATGCCGCGGAAAAATTTTCAGCTAGCCGAAATTGGGAGTGGAGGGCAGATAATGGCAGCCGTGTTAGGTTGGCTGGCGCTCATGGAGAGGAAGTGGTTCGCGATGTGTTCGTATCCGAGGGCGCTGATGTGATATTCACTTGTGGAGAGGATGGCATGGTAAGGCAATGGAAAGGACAAGAAGATGGAGATGTCGAGATGGGTGGAACGAAATCAAAGAAGCGGAGACATGAAGGTGACAATGTCAAGAAAGAGAAAAGAAGCAAGAGGGATGGGTGAAGAGAGAATTCTAGCAGTATGGTCAGCACAGATGATGGAACATGATCAAAGCGTTTTGAAGAGATTCTTATAATTTCCCAGCTCCACTATCGCCCGTCAGGCCTTGGCTGGTACGCAAGAGAGCAAGCAGCAAGTGAAGACGCTGCATGTATACCAGCAGGCTGAGGTGCAGCAAAATGCTTGAAAGACGCCATTCTAGGATAGACACTTGCTCGAGTCTCTGCATGGGCCTTGAAAATCAACGCAGAGTTTCAAAACCATCCAAAAATCAAGATTCGGTACCCTTGAATCGTCCTGAGCAAGTGGATTGTGCAGCCTTGCTCGATTACCCGACCTGCTACAGCAACGTGCTTGCAAGCATCTTTAAATCGAAGTCAGCCCGATCTATTGATAATGACTGTCCAAAACTGCAATGAGGCCTCCTAAGATTAGAAACAAGACATGGAGGAGTCACGGTGTTCTTTCACAAGACGCGTCCACACGTGACGGGTGCCTTGTTGATGCTCGGACCATTTCCGGCATCGAATGCATCTTCGCCTGGGTACAATCTCGCCGCATCTCTTTCCATTCCATCCTCTCACGCCAAATTGACAGATATGGCGTCCGACTTGGAACATTCGCTGTTCTTCTTGGAGCAGGCAGCTTCAGGCAAACGAATCGTGCGAGGTGAGCAGAAACTATCGAAACAGAAGCTCCAACAATGCTGACGATACTTAGACCTTCCAAAGCTCGACCTCGAATCCTACGCCAACAATTACGATGGTAAATCTGCTGTTCCATGGCACCTGTTTCTCTCAAATGCTCACAAATTCTAGGTCCAACCAAAATCATGCGCCTCCGAATGATTGCCACGACATGTCCTCCTCTCGCACTCGAAGCCTTTCGTATGGCCATCACCGATCTCATGACGGGCAAGGATGTCCAGGGGTACATGGATGTTGTGGCAGAGTTCCAAAAGCTGGCACCGAATGAACCGCTGGCTCAGATCAACACGGCTTGGGCTACGCAACAAACGCAGCGTAATAATACCGAGACGAATCGGTTGGAGCATGAGTTGAAGACGTATAAGAACAACTTGATCAAGGAGAGCATACGAGTAAGTTCTCACCAATCGCAGAGCCGGCAGATAGTGCATACCCCGTCAGTGTCATCCTCCGCGAACGGACCTCTTATCGCAGTCGCTTCGTCAGTTCATGTCCGTCAAGAATTGGACACCACTCGTTCATATAACGCGCTTGGATCAGAATTGATCCGGATGGGTTCGACGAATTTCAAAGCACCTTTTCTAGACCTCTATCAATATCCAATCCATGTGAGAAGCCCGGCTGCGAGTATTGAAAGTCATGAATTGGCGAAGCAGTTGTGGCTTTTTCATCCCCAGCGAGACCTTGAAATTCGCACTCGCCCAAAAGACCTCTTTCTGTCAGACTCACTCCATCTGTGAACTCCAATACTGACCGGCGAAAACAGATGGGTCAAGAAGACATTGGCAACCACTACTTCCAGATAGCCGATTACAACAATGCTTTCAAAGCGTTCGCAAAAATGCGAGAGTTTTGCACGACATCTAAACAGATCGCTCAAATGACTCTCAAGCTTCTTCGTGTCTGCATGTTTAATTATAATTACGTCGTCGTGCATTCATATCAACAAAAGGTGCAAACACTACAAATGTCCGACGACGAGAAGGCCAAATACGATCCTATCCTCGCAGCATGTGCGGGTCTTTCACATCTCAAACAAGATCATTACGCAGAGGCCGCCAGCTCGTTTCTATCCGTCCACCATAGCTTCATCACACCAGAACCTCAAGCCGGGATCAACTTTCAGCGAGAGGTTATCTCACCGAACGATGTCGCTGTGTACGGTGGTCTATGCGCTCTCGCCACGATGGACAGAGATACTTTACAACGCCGTGTATTGGAGAACTTCGCTTTCAGGCCGCTTCTGGAGACGGAACCACACATCCGCCGCGCCATCACCATGTTCTGCTCCAGCAAGTACTCTGGATGTCTCAACATTTTGGAGTCTTACATGGCCGATTACCTGATCGACCTCCACCTTCAGGATCATTTTGTCAAAATATACCGCCTAGTCCGCGCAAAGTGCATTGTCCAGTGGTGCTCTGCCTTCTCTAAGGTCACCTTTGCTGAGATTGAGAAAGCTTTCCCTTCGAAAATAGTCGATGGTGGCGAGATCCAAGGCGAGCTTGAACGCATGATCTACAATAACGAGTTAGATGCTCGCATTGATCTGGTTGACAAGGTATGATGTGGAATTTGAAGTACCTCGACGACTGCTAACATACTTTAGCTCCTCGTGTCGCCAAACCCTGATCAGCGTATCGCCGTCATCCAGGATACGCTCAAGATGGCCAGAGATCATGAAAAGGCGCTGCGCCTCCGTCTCCACAAGATCAATCTGCAGGCTGCTGGTCTAATCGTCAAGGGCCAGAATGGAGGGAACACCGGCAATTCTAGTATGTTTGAGTCTGGGGATGCTGGAGGTAGTAGTGGTTTTCCGTTCAATTTACGCGGCAATAATGGAGGCAAGCCAAAGCGTGGTCCCGGCAACGTTCAGGGAGGATTGCATACTATGGTGTAGCAGAAAGCTAACGACCAGACACGGCGGAGGAGAGGTTGAATTAGCGAGGGGACTGCATTAAGGGACATTCGATCATGGCATCACATAGCGTGGCGTTGGGTATGACTTTACGAACGTGTTATGATTGACAGACCCTAGAGATATCACTGTCAATGTAAGGATGGTGGCAATGAAATCTCAACATCTTGAAGAGCTATTGAATCGCGAGCTCCACATCGGATCAAGGTCTTCAGCATGATGTCAAAAGATCATGTGTGTTGGAAAGTGCATCAAACCCATTTCAGTCGGGCAAATGTATGTGCATCTTGCTTCGATCGATGTTCCTCTTCACCGTCCATTCCATTGACCCACATCGAGGCTCAAGGATGGTACCTTTGCGGGTGATGGGCTTCCAATCCTTTCTTGATGAGGCCTTGGAGATGGGATCGATTGTCCATACTTGGTCTTTGAGCGGCTGGGAATTGGGATCTATACTGCTGATTTCATTGGCCTCCGTCATTAGCCAATCGAGCGCGTTGATTGGGAGGGAAGGGGATTTGGTGAAGGACTGATTTCTGGATCTAAAGCAGGGTGTAAGTTTAGGTTTTCGCTGAGCTAGAGATTCAGTCAGAGGTCATGAGACAATGGCATAGAAGGAGGTAAGAGTAAAGAGCAGCCTGCGAGCAGTAGCCGCTTCCGGCAGTGCTGATACTCAGACAATATCTTTCAACCGTATGAAAAACAGTTCTCTTGCTCAATCGTTCTGTTATTGGCTTCATAGCTGTGATGTATCCCTATATAGCATGATTATCTTGCACCTCATAATCGTAGACATCTGAAAAGAGAAACGTATATCCAAAAGCGCTTTAGAAGTGACCGAAGCCAGCAAGATGCAACGACTAACACCGACCCAGAAAGAACAATTGAAAGCCTACCAGCAAACACCAAAAGGTCCAGACGTAAGTCCCACTATTTTCACTTCCTACTTTTCACCCTCCTCCCCTTCAACTCATACAAGACTCTCTCTTTCTCTCTTTCCCTACTAACACTAATCCCCACAAACAGCCAACCTACAAGCCCACCCTCTTCTTCACCCACCCCGCGCGCTGCTCCGAGCCCTTCCACCCCTCCACAATCCCACCTCCCACTTCCCAACCCGTTGAAATCCGGCCGTGCCAATCTCGTGTCCACGACGTGCATTATGTGTGTTTGGATTGTATCATAAATTCAGTGCAGCCGCCTCCGAGTAATTTTCTGGGGCCTTCTTCGTCGGCG
The DNA here is from genome assembly GCA_007735645.1 of Venturia effusa. Lineage (NCBI taxonomy): Eukaryota > Fungi > Ascomycota > Dothideomycetes > Venturiales > Venturiaceae > Venturia > Venturia effusa. The sequence goes on along the minus strand of CP042191.1, from coordinate 312,407 downwards.
GTTCTGGCGAGGGGGTGTTTGGCGAGGTTTTGTACGAGGTGTTGTGGGAGGATTCGTGATCTTTCTGCTCAGAATCATAGAGAGAGACAGGGAGGGGGAGGGGAGAAAGAAGGTGGGGAGAAGGATGGAGAAGAGAGAGGTATGGGAAAGGGAAAGGAAAAGGCAAAGGAAAACGAAGAGACGAGTGAGAAGAATAGTTGCATATGTCCCTTCGGTTGGGAGACGGACGAATATCGCCCCTATTTTGAAAACAGGGAGGGAAGGACATCCCTGCCGAATCGCCAACAATGGCTCTGCAACCAATGCCGCACGACGAAACTATGGCAGGCGTCCAACTCCAAGACGAGCTGGGAGACTACGGTGGAAGCCGAGCTCCGCAAGAGGGACAGGGAAGAAGCAGAGAAAATTGCGAAATCCAAGCTCAGCGAGGAGGAAAAGAAAAAGAAAGTTGCAGAAGCAAACTTCCATGTTGGGACGATTTGCCCATTTTGTCACGCACGGCTCGACCATTATCTTCGCAGACCGGAAGATGATAGAAAACTGAAAGGGGATATCGATTTCGGGACGACAGGGTGGAAGGTGAGCAGTTTGCGATGTCGAGAACCACGTTGTACGCGCCACAATGGCGAGCCTTTTCAAGATGAGAAGGAGGTCAAGAGGCATATGAGAGATGCGCATTCTTGGTGTCCCGACGAAGACGCTTTCGCTTTCCTGTGCCTTGCATGCGAGGGCATTGTGTGGCAGGAGCATGCTGGGACGCGGACCGCGCCAGACATCACCTATAAATTCATCACCGCTAACCATACGGCGTCGCCCGGATTCCAATTCCCAAATCCAAATTGGTTGGGTCAGGCCCTAGGACATCGACAACTCCCAGGCGAGGCCAACGTGCCGCCTGAGGATCTCACACCTCAGGATCCACTGACCGATGTCAGCGGTTTAACACTCCACCCATCCTCGTCCAACAACCTTTCCGGCTTACCTCGAATGTGGGATGGTCTAGGGCGCCAACCGGGCGCGACAACCGACCATCCACCTGCTTCGACTTATGAGCGGAGAGATCCCCCTCTCGAAGAACTAAAAGATTTCCAGAGGGCTCGAGATCGCATTGTTCGGATCGCACGCGGTAATCCCGGAGAGGGATGTTGGAACTGCGGAAAGCGGGGTCATCGTGATACTGAATGTGACCAGCCTTATCAGGGCGAGGGTTTAGACAAGGAAATCGAGAAGAAGGAGGCCGAGGAGAGGGAGGCCAAAGAGGAATAGGAGAATTGGGAGGCCGGATTTGCTGTATCGATATGATTGAGGGAATGACGAACCTTGTGAGTCCGAGATGAGGTTGATTTAGGTCAAAGATAGATGGATGTTGCAATATGGTTGAGGGAATGACGAACCTTGTGGATCCTAGTTGAGGTTGAATTAGGTTAGAGATAGATACTGATTGGGTGAAGAACTGTGAGCTAGAAGTTGTTTAGAGCAGAGCGAGTGAGCAAATTCATGGTCCTATCAAGACTGTAGTCTCTCCAAATTTATCGGAAAACCTTGTAGAGTCACGTCCGGCTTATCAAGAATACATTGAGGACAGGCCTCAGAAGAAACCTGGTCTGCTCCAGCGCGTCAGCCATGATACACGGGAATGGGTACTCACAATCTTTCATAATTTTCATTCATGGTATATAATGCCCGTTGCTAAACACAGAGTGCGTACGCCACAGCCAAACAATTCAAACAGATAACTCGAGCACCGATTTGGAACTTGCTCATACATACATCCTTGCAGATAAGAGAAAACGCCGAATTCGCATACAGTTGGAAGACGAACGGAATGCAACTCTGAGGAAGAGAGAATGTGCCTATCGATCACAAATGCCATGATTGTAAAAGCCTCACCATGCCCGTGTGAACCCCGTCACCATGTCGTTCTCTCCTGATTACAAGTGATAACGAACGTAAGCGACAGCGCCAAAGAAATCCTCCAAAAAAGACGAGTGGATGTTGTTGGGATTGGGAAGGTTTCCGGTATGGAGGATGATGTGTTTGCAAAGACCTCCCCACAAGTGCCCAGTACAGCTGATCTAGCCAGTCGTGGTGGCGCGTCGGTTTGGTAGTGTCGGAAGTTTTATTTTGATGCGAGCCTCTGGAGCTCAGACGTTCAATCAGGCCGAAACCTCCTTCTCGGTCAAGTTTTGAAGAGCGACCTTCTTGGGCGAGAAGCTGGCGTCCTGGCTTGTCATTCTGCGACCGAGGGCGCGCTCCAATTTGGCACCCAGGGCGATCTTCGAGATCTGATCCTTCTTCTCCTCGCTTACGGTGTAGCGTTGGTTCTGCAGCTTTGGCTGGTCGAGACGTGCGAGGCCAGATGTGAGGGTGCGGATGTCCTGGGCGAGCGGAGAGGCCTTCTCGGATGGCGTAAGAGAGGCGGAGGTGTAGTCGGAGGCGTAGGAGAGGTGGGATGGAGCAATGGAAGGAGTGAGGGTTGGAGCCATGCTGTAGGTGGAGAATCGGGTTGAGGCGCGACGCTTCTCCATGATAGACGACTGTTGTGGTGATTAGAAGGGGACAAGTGAGGGCGAGGACGGGTGGATGATCAGCTTACCTCGCTGAGCATTGGGCGGGAGGATTCGAGAGAGTTTGTCATGTTGACTTTTGGAGTGCTTGGGGGAAGCTTGGGTGGAGAGGTTGAATCGGGGTCTTTTAGCGTCACAAACGGTGGTGCGAGACGGGACGGTGGGATCAGGCGGAGCAACGACCACGACTGCGACTGCGAGGAACAGGCAGGCCGAGAGAGCGAGGTGTTTGGTGTTTGGTGTTTGATGTTTGGTGTTCAGCTGTTGATGTGTCAGTTGATGGAGTGTGAAACTGGAATGGCCGGCCAGAAACTTGAAGCGGACCTCGATGAAGCGAACGAAGCAGGGCGGAAAGTTCGAGGCACCAACAAAAGCAAAGGGGGGGCAGTCGCGAACGTACCGGATGCTTGTCAACTGTGGTACAAAGCGACAGTGGTGGGAAGGTGGATGGAGAGTTGGATGGAGTGGATGGTGATTGTTATGGTGATGGTGATGGTGATGGTTATGGTGATGGTGATGGTTATGGTGATGGTGATGGTTATGGGGGGAGGGGCATGGGTCAGTAGTAGCAGGCAGGTCCGTCGTGTTAATACTCAGCACAGTGTCTCGTTGCCTGTATCTGTCTGCGGTAAATTGCTTCAATCTGCAAGCGGCTGAAGCTGCCCCAGGCTTCCAAGTTCCCACCACGACACCACCACACCACCACTCCTCGTAAGATACCTAAGCCTCGTACTGTACCTTGCCCGATCAGCGTCAAGCGTAATGGCCACGTGCGGAGTCTGCAAAGGCCACTTTGGGCTTTGGCTTTTCCGTGGACGGAATGAGGCCTGCAGTGTGCACATGGAACGAGGCCGTGCAGAAGCCAATCTATATTGAATCTCATATATCATCTGCCTTTTCCCTGCTTCAACGGCCGCTGGATACCAACCTTCTGCTCTTTGCGCGCAGACTCACTTCATGACATTCGGCGTCTCCGAGAGTCGTCCTTGGCTGTCTGCCAGTCCTGTCTGCACTCCAGGAGTGGGCCGAATCTGCGCTCAAGCCGTCAGGTCTCGTCTCACACATCTCTGATTGATCCACATCCATCTGGCCTCGGTGCCCTGGAACCTTCGCAGAACTCAGATGCTCTTGCATCCATGTCCCTGATGAGAACTTCATATAACTCCTATCTTACTCACGCACCTCGAGACCTTCTCTGTTCTCTCAAGGCGCACACTTTCATTAGGAAACATCACAGGCATCGGAAATTATACATGACTCGAACTAGATTGCATCGTTAGTACTTCGGCCTCGTCGCCATCATCAGTTCGTCATCCGTACCAAACACCTTCCTTGCAGAAGTCCTTGGATGAGGACAACACATCTCCACCATGGGAAAACTGAGAGCAAGAGCTACTTAGCCATGTTGGTCGGCCTTGGCCATTGTGTCCTGATCTCTGAGATATGCACATGATCAAGGCCGCTTGGAACCCCGTCCTCCACAGCTCTTTCACACACGCTACCTTATGGCACTCCAGGTGATGCTTCAACCTCAACATCAACGTCAATCTTTTCAACCTCATCTCGGATCAATTTGGGGTTTCATGAAGCACTTGGAAGCAGTCTGAGACGGAAAGTCGGTCATCCCATCTCCACACTCACTAGCAATATATGAGATACATTTTCCTTGACCTGAATCCACTAACCTAGCACACCAAGCCATTTGGTTTCCATATCCTGAGGCCATGAGGTAAGCCCAGTCCTAAAACGCTCATCAACCATAGCCTGATCACCAAAATGCCACGCTCCATTACAGTCTTGCAAATTCTCAACCCGATTCCAATTAAGTCAGGCAGCACACCATCGCATTCAAGCCTCATTCTGCGCCGCCAGAACCCAATCCCTCAAATGTTTGTCCTCATCCTGAACCCAGAAACTCCACGCTCCAGGCTCTCCACCCTTCAGCAGCCCAGGCTTCCTTCCCACGACTCTCCTCGCGATGCCCTTGATGTTATCCCTCAACTGCATTGGCGGCGTTGTCTGCTCCTCATCTTCATCTTCATCTTCTCTCCTGCCATCTTCGCCCATTGGTCCGAGAACAAGTTTGGGATCTAGGGGTGCGCTCTTAGGATGTACCTGCCGATGATAAGCCAGCATCTCGGCCTCGGTGAGATCTTCGAATTTGCCGGTGCTGCCGCGGAATGACCACCCCATGCCCCAGTAATTATCGTCGCGTTTGACGACTTTGTGTTCTTCCGAGGGAGACGAGGGGAGGCGGTACTCATTCGCTTCTGCGACTTCTGCTTCAAAGTCTTCGTATTCGATGACGTCGATGATGGCTTTCATATTCCTCAGCGCCAGGTTGGAAAGGTTGTCCCAACTGACCTGTTGCGACTTCTTATCTGAGCCTGTCAGAAATTCCTAAGTCACGTTTTAGTATTTCACACGTGAGATTCTCGCATCAAAGGAAAGTGAAAGAACAAGAAGAAGAAAGGTTCTGAACTCACCCAATCATCATCGTAACTCCCAACAATCCTGCTCTTCCTAACCACCTCAAGGACGCGCTTTTGCTCCTTCACCACCAATTCCTCAAACCGCACCTTGATATTCTCAACAAAAGCATCGCTTACCCTTCCCTTCCCCTGCATGTCAGGCAACGGCGTGATCATTCTAACCTTCGGCTCCAGCCTCGCCCACTGCGCCATCGTCTTCGGCAGTTCCTGAGGTAGCTGTACATCTTTGTATCGCCATGCTTGGAGATGATTGAATGTGCGGGATGTTGCTGGAGTGGACAAAGCCGCGCTCGGTGGAAGACGACCAGTAGTTGGAGCTGGAGAGGGTGAGGTGCTTCTGTCTGTATTGCGAACTCGTTCTCGTGGATTCCGGGAAGGAAGGATGATCGTTGATGCTTCGCTTAGTGCTGGGGAGGAAGATGGTGGAGCGGGTGCGGTAACCCGGCCTAAAGCGCCGAAGTATATTGGTTGCTGGCCCATTTTGGTATTTCGTGGATCACGAGTTGCTGGTGCGGTCTGTAAAGTGAAGGATGGGGCGGTGGTGAAGATGGAGCGTGAAGGCGTATCGTCTTCTTCACTGTCTCCAATTTCCTGGCCGTTCGAAATTTCGAACGGGTAACGGTTTCTGATGGCGCGGGTTGATGACCAGTTGGGCAACGTGAAAGATGGATCGTCGTCTTCCCCGTTGCTGGAGACGGTATCAGAGACTTCATCCATGTCTTCATCTTCATCGCCTGCTTCGTCGTCGTCGGTGTCGTCAATTGCTGGTCCTTTAGATATCGGCGTGATTAAAAAAGCGAGCGGCTTAGCATGTACCAGAACCTCCCCAGAACCATCAGAACTCTCCTCCTCTTCACTAGCTTCAGCTTCATCTTCGTCCCTACTCAAAGCCTGACGACTGCCCTCACTCCCACCATCCACCTCACTCGTCTCCACATTCCCGTACCCAAGCATGTCTTCACCACCACTCTCTTCCTCTTCTACCTCCCCATCGGCTTCCTCATTATCTCCCTCTCCCACGTCATCAACACCTCGCTCACCTCCACTCTCACCACCATAATTCTCATCTCTTCCGAGGAAATACTCACTCCCAGGTCCCCTCATACTCACACCGTCTTCCCCAACCGCCACCGCTACTTTCCGATCCAACGCCGCTTCCGAGACATCGCTGAAGCGCTGCTCCAATTCTTCGGGTTCGAGATAGGGGGATAGTGGCGAGGAGGTTGGTACGTCGTCAGGTGGTGGGGTCGTTGTTGTCATGGCGTTTGGTTGGTTGGTAGGTCGCTCAGTCTGACGTGCTACGGCAAGTTTGTTTTGTGGAAAGAAGGGGTTTCCTGGACTTGGATGGATGGAAAGGGCTTTCTTCGATTCGTTCTTGACCTGCTTCGTTGTGATGATGAAAATCCCGGTAACTGGAGTAGAAGAAATCGGAGTAAGATGTTTCCTCTCTCTCTCTCTCTCTGTGAATGGGTTATGGTCAATTGTTATCTGTGTTGTCCAAAATAATGATCAGGTATCTGAATAAGTATGCACAACACATACTTTATCCAGGTGACCATCCACCCATCCATCGGGAAGATCCAGCATATCCAACATTCCCGCCCTTACCCTTCTTAAAAGATAGCGCAGGCTGGGGAACAGCGCAAATCCACGGTATAACTAAGGGGGTCCTTGATACTCAAAAACTTTAGATTACATGAAACATATCTTGAGAACTGGACAGCAACAATATCAGGATTTTCGGTACATCCAAAAATTCTGACAGACAATCGTGTTGGAGGCGAATTGGCGCTACATGGATTCGTAGCCACATGGAAGAATGCCCATCTACGTGTTTCAACTTCAAAAGAAGACATGGAGATCGAGTTTGAAGACACCAGAACCTAGTGGCACTGATGATTAGTGGATTGGCTGTTTGAGATACAAGCCATGGCTTCTGAATTTAGTGTGCGAAGAGAGAATGAGCAGAAGAGAAGAGGAAAGGGATACATTATACTTTAGATGTAGCTGAATATACCTCCCGGGTAGAATGGAATCGACAGATGAGATATGAACCTCCAGTTTTGTGCGTCGGCTCTCGCTGTTCATTTCGGGTCCAGCTACCTTCATTTTTGGTTCAGCTATTAGGAGAACCTTGTTAACAACGATGAGCGCCAGAGATTCTTGACGAGTGGCGAGTAGGCTGCATAGTCAGTATTTGGGAAGTTAGTCGTGAACGATAGGCAGTAGTGTGGGAATTAACAGAAGATGTACGAGTGCAATCTCTTCCGAATGTGAACATTTGATGGTTGACATTAGCATTACTCGTTGCTAAAATTGTTTATGCGCTCGCTGAAGAACAACCCATGCCAAAGATTCCTCATGCTCTTCCTAACGAATCTATCTCTTACAACAGAGCAACGACAGCCAATCCGGCACCGACAAGCGCACCTTGCAGACTGACACCGGCAGTTGGCTCCACACCAGCAGCGCTGGTAGCAGCAGAGACGACGGACGATCCTCCAGAGACAACGGTGGAACCCGCACCTGCAACGCCGGACGTGACTGTGCTGAATACACCTCCAGCTCCTGATGTGACGGTCGTGGCGACGCCTGTTGCTACTGATTCAGCTCCGGACGTGACCTGAAAGCTATTAGCTTGTGATGCTCCTTGGATGATTAAGGGGACAGAAGATGTGACATACGGTCGAGAATACGCCGACAGCTCCACTGGTAACAGTCGAAATGACACCACCCGCGCCAGTCGTAATCTAGGATATCAATCAGCTCACTGTTTGCAGATATATGCTAGGAAGGAGGACGACATACAACTGTTGCCAGACTAGTTGCTACAGAGCCGACACCTGAAGTTGCCGCGTCAAAGACCGAAGCGCCTCCAGAGGTAACGACAGAAATAAGGGAGTCCACTTGAGGTTCGGGGTCTGCAACAGCAACAGCGACGGAGGCGGCCATCAATGGCACGAGGACGTTGGAGAAACGCATGTTGATTGTGGGAGTGATGAATTGTCCTTGATTTGATGACTGAAACTTGAATCTCAAGCAAATCTCTGTTGGCCGATGAGAGAAGACTTGGAGAAAGAAGCGATGCGACAGATGGATAAAAAACACAATTCCTGTGATTCAAGGAAGAGCCCAAATATATTCCCAAAAGATCTAAATCTCATTAGCAGTTGTTAGCCCCTTCCCCTAACCAACCACTTCAGCATCGACATCATTATCCTTTCAAGTTTTCAACCAACAACTTGTGTCAGTGCGCTTGCAAAAGAGCACAGCCGCGCTGATCGGTCTTAGCATCTACTAACATGATCCACTTTGTCAGAGCAACTGTGGCAGAGCATGAACAACGCGTGGAGTGTGGCACGTTTGAACGAGTCTTGCATGACGGGGTCGCTTATGCCTTCGTTTGATTGAGAGTTGGTAAGACATCAAGAATAGATACGGGTAGCAAAGCCTCGTAGCACTTCGATGCAGGAAAGCTTGCGTGTTTGTGCACACGCGAACGAGGACGGGAAGTGTGAGATGAAGCCAAGATCTGACTGGCATCCCGGAAGCCAAGCGGATGACATGAGTGGCGGAAGCTTTGTCAGCCAGCCTTGTCTTTTTTCGGGTTACTGAATCGGGCTGCCACGGCTGAGTAGATCCTCTGTCCGCGCTCCACTCTTGAGGAGTTTGATGTCTGAGTATTGCCACAATCGTTGTTGCACTGGGCCGGGACCCAGGTACATTAGATATGAACCACGTCCGTGGCACAAGATTTATGGAGTCAAGTCGTCGCATTGTACACATCCTTCTCGCCAGAGGACAGTCACAGTTACCACTCCCATTTAGTTGTGCACAGACATGGAAGACGCGTCTTTGCGAGATCACTAGAGGATGAACAGGGTCAGGCTTGGAGCCTTTGTAGCACCGTAGATGATGCAAGTCTTAATCGCTCTCAATCGCAATCACTATTGTGAAGGCGTGGTATCTTATCAAGATGCTAAAGTACCATCAAACCCCCAAAGCCCTTGTAAGACATGATCCTGGCATTCCATACATTTCGCACCCCAGACAACAGCGTCTGACCTTAAACACCACGGAACTATTGAAAACATGTTAGCGGTTGATCATTTCAAAGTGGATTAGACCTCCTTCATTCTAGATCAATATTGATGGATTTCTGGAAATTTGGAGAGGGTTTCCAGACATCCATTTATATCGATGGTGAAGAGAGGGTGGTTGGAAATCCCAGATTGTAGACTAGACTTACCATTCGTACGATCAAGAACCAGAGTGCGCCAATAAACCGGAACAGCGACAGTCCGGCTACACTCCAAAGGACAACAGAAAGATAGATCTTGGCTTTTACTGCAGCCTGGACGTCCTGCTTGTCTGAAGGCACTGTAACCTGCAAACCTCCAGTCTGCAGCACTGTCGCACACAATGCGAGGTTGCAGAACATCCACGCGAGGACAACAACGGATCTGAATCCCTTGTAGTAATCTTCTTGCTTCTCCTCCGCACCAGGAGTCTTCACTGGTTGCTTGTACTTCACAGCGAATACTGCCAGTTCCTTCTCGTACTGCGTATTCAGATCCGCGTCCTCGGAAGGCAGATCCACGGTCAATTTACCATCCTTGCCAACAGTCGCTGTACCGAGCTTTTCGGGCTTAGTGTCACCCTTGGTTCCCCAGGTGATGTCGTGAGTATTGCAGAACGCGTAGACATTCAAGATGTTGGTGTACGTCGGCGTAAGGAAGACGTATTGGACGAAGCTGGTGAACATGTGCCATGGGTCGAAGAACAAGAAAGATATGACAAACCAGAGCACGTATGTGCTGGCCATACTAACGATCAGGGTGGAGAAGATGGTGTTGGAGATCAAGTCGGTGAACTTGAAGCCATTCTTCGTTTCATCCTGCACTGACCGCACTGTTATGTAGACGGAAGCGAACATTAAGTATGCCATGATCAATACCCAAAAGTAGACCATAGTCATGTACAGTTTGTTACTACCTTGAGGTCGATTGCCAAGGGCTAGAACGAAACAGGTGATGAGCGTCGATAGATAGCCCCATTCAAAGATGATGGACAAGATCCGTCCAGGCAGACCGAGCAATGTGTTGGCGCCGAGAGAGTTGGTAAGAATCCGGAAAACCAAAAAGAAGTTGCCCAACGCAAACCAAGCAAAGATCATGTTGATGGTCTGGTACAAGAACTCGACATGAAACATGATCTTCCGGATGAAGGAGTGATCACTGCGGAATATCTGGTAGGAATGGGCCAGCGCGTAAACGGCAGCGAAGAAAGATCCATTGAGCCAACGTCTTCGCTGAAGAATGAAATCAGACATCTCTTCCGGGACATCAGTCTCTCCGGTCGAGCCTTTGACGTATTGCAAGATCCAGGCGCAATTCCGCTTGGACACGAGTTCGAAACAGAGAATTCGATCTTCAGCAAGATACATGTTGGCTGTGAAGATACCAGCGTTGGCACCGTGCATCTTCTCACCTGCAAAGTACTTCTCAAGAGGTCCGCTTCCAGTCTTGTCGTTCTGAAGCGCGATGTATCGGTAAGCTGAGAAGGCACCGGGCAACACAGATATGAAGCCAAATGCACTCTCCGTGGGCTTATCCAGGATGTTGCTCATTTTATACTCGAAATTTTGCGCCGCCACCAGAGGATTCCATAGCTTCTTGCCGTGCTCTAGAAGAGCTTTGATTTCACCACAAGCACCTGCACACATTGGCTCCACGTCGAAAGCTTTCCAGAGCTTGTAGATCGAATCTTTCCCTGGACGGGTACCAGCATCGATAAGAACGCAGATGTTTGGTTGCAAAACTTCGCCAAAAGCCTGGAAAAACCATCTGTGGGAGTTGATCTTCTTTTGGTTCTTCTCCTTTAAGCAGAACAGCATCTGTACTGGCGTAGTTCCGCGCTTCACGCTGACCACGCCTTTCTTCAGGTCGAGCGTCATCTGACTTGTGTATTCGTAGATATGGGCCGTTACTTCTTTCTTATTGACGTATTGTTTGGCGATACCATCTTGGTAGACGCCCATCGCAGCCAACAAGGCTCTTGTTCGTGGATGAATTTTGGCACGACCATCACTGACCACACAGACGACAATCTTCTTCCATGCATCTTTTCCCCATGTCTTGCTGCTAGTCCGGGAATTCATGTATTCGATGTTCTTGATCACGCCCATCATCGTCCTCGCGAACAGCTCATCCTCTTCATTGTACATGGTCACCACGATAAATAGCTCAGTATGCCGTGGCTTTGCGAAAAGCTTTTGCCGTAGTGTGAAACGTTCGCCTGCAAAGTCACTAGGATCGCAAGTTGCTGCCGAATATCGCATATGCGTGAACTCGTCGCGTTCTGGAGGCTCCGCATGTGGGACTTGATTGAGTAACCTAGGAGCACGCTTGTTAGCCCGTCAATCTTGGTTCGTCCTGAGGATCTCGACTGTCAGAATGATATCGATAGTTTTCTGACAAAGGAGTGCGGGAACGTTGCTAGAATTTTGTCGGTATCGAGCCAAGATCGAATGACTCTAATTTCAATGCGTACCTGGGTGGAATCGGACAATCGAGAACCAAGTTTCCGTTGAACAATTGCACTTCCTTCACGGTCTTCCACCGTCTTATCGGCGCAGGATTCGGAGCAGGGCTGGGAGCTGGCAAGGGGGGTGGCTCGTCTTGATATTGATGAGGATCCGGTCCGAACGAGTTCTGGTTGTGTAACATAGGTGTGTCATCTGCTTCATCCTGCCAGTAGTGCTGGCCAACTTCATGTTGTGGCGAGGGGTCATATGGCGCGTTAAAATAACCTTCCTGGTGTGCATGGGGGTCGACGCTGTAATCTTGGTGGTGAGGAGGGTATGTATGCTCGTATTCGTCATTGTGTCCGTAGGAATTGCCCACGTTTTCGACAGAGTACTGCCGACATGTTAGCCCATCTGTCAACTTAATTCATTGTTGGCCAAATGCCAAAACCGCCAAGTTCACCCGCTGGTCCTGAAAGACATCGGTTCGAGATCGTTTGCGATATATTTCCGGCGAGCTTCCAATGTGCCGTCACCAGAAATTTGTCCAATATCGATCTCGAGTTGAAGTGTCTTCTTGGTTCTGGTGTGTCGAGGAGTGCTGGCTTGAGGCCTGGCGTGGATGCTTTAATGTATGCGACGTACAGTAGGTTGCCCTTGAAGTCTATCACTGGGTGTTCCGGGACCTTGACCTGGATGATGGCCTGGGCCCATTGGGATCTCTAGAGGAGGATGCCCTCCATGATACGGTCTGTCCTCCAATTGTACGCCCTCAGGTCTGTATGCGCCCGGTGCGCGCCCTCCTCTTCCTGCAGGATTCATGCTTTGTTGATACCGGTTGAGATTGTAGTAGTCGTCGTCGTCGTTTGGTGAGCCAGCATGTGGCGACCCTAGAAGGAATGGAGGTGTTAGGCGGGTCGCAATATTGCTTAGACGTGGTGTAAGATGGGCCTAGGAGAGCAGTTTTGTGACGCGTATGATATAGGAAGGATGAGTTCTGGAAAAAGAGTATCGGTGAGCACAGCCATATCAGCAATGGCTGCAAACATCTGTTCAGGCTTTGTGCTTCCCTGCTCGGGCCTGAGGCGGTTGGAAGCGCTGAAACTGTGGGAACAAGAGCGCGTGTGACTGGGGCAAATAGAGTGAAATTTACATACCGAGACGGTTGTATTGCGCCATGGATGATGGACTGGCCTCAGCCCTTTGCAATGACCGAAGGACTCCTTTCCGCCAATGTGTGGTGACTGCAATGCAATGTTCGTCCTTAATACCGCGAGTAGTGTTTCGAATTGAAGCGAGAGCAGGTCAGAGGCGCAGCAACGAAGGATGGGATGTTTCGTGCCAAAGGTGTGGAGAAAGTGGTGTATGGTATAGAAGAATGAGGTTGGATCCAGAAGATGTGGGTAAGTTGTGTGTATAAGACCTTTGCTCAGCCGCGTCTCATGCCCAGGTGCTGTGAGGTTGGTGGTTCAGCTCTGATCCTTGTGGCTCATATACGCCCGTTGACTGGGGGACTGGAATAATGCTTAGATCAAGCAGATTTCGAGAGGATGTGACAGGTCACCGAGTGAGTAGGAGGCTATTTTTGTATCACACTGGATTTCTGCATACTGCTAATCGGCTGCGTAAAATCGATTTCCTAATGTGTACGATGTTCCTACTTCACGACCTCAGACACGGAGTCCATCTTCAGCCATCCGAGAATTTGAGGGATCAGAATTCCAGCTTTGCCAGTGCTTCACTCCCCTCTTTCAAGTCCCTACGTGAATAGGCATTCTCACATCTTTTCAACGCCCCGCACTCGACCAAGAAGGGTTTTTAAAGCAAGCGATGCTCAGCTGGACAGCCTTGCGAGGGCGAGGCCAGTTGCGCGTCCTTGCACTGCCACACCAAGAAGCTCGGCGAGGAGATCTGCCGCGTCTCCCCCATGAATCAAACCATCCCTGAGGAACCTCAACCACCAATCGTCAACGAGAAACATCCATTACCACAGTCGTTAAGCCCGAAAGTGCCAACAACCATCGAATCATTGCTCTTTGGAGCCCGCACGCCCGTTTCAGACTGTTCCTCGCTCCTTCTGCATATTCTTCTCTGTGGAGGCAGGGAACCTCAAGACACGTCATTGACACCTGGTCCAACGAGATGATGGCGGCTAATGACAGATTCGAAAAGGAGGCTGCCGAATGGGACAACAATCCTTTCACCGTGAAGAGTAGTCAATTTGCCTTGGGCGCACTGCTCGAAAACGTTCCACAACTGCACGCTGCCGCTTCATCGGGAGATAAGAGTGAGTGCATACCTTTTCTTTTTCTGAAGATCATACAGAGGTATCTCGAAGCTTGTGGCGTCGGTTCGAAACGCATGTCATCTAAATGACATTGCCCAGTTGTTTCTCAACTTGGAGGTCATGTGCGCCTAATCTTGTCGTCTTGAATTGCTTGCGCAACTGATTCCGCCGGCACTGCGCAAACTCGAGGGCATCGAGGCGTGAATGTCTCTACAAGGACCTCCTAATGTAGGATGTCATGATTGGTAGTACTCTGGCCTTCCAAGTAATGCCGCTGAGTGCAACTCTTAAGCTCGGAAGTACTACTGCCCGGGCACTTGGCTGCCTAGTTGCTACATTCCCCTTGAACACTCAGGGCTTACCATGAATTGCAGATCTTGATGTTCTAGAAATCGGTTGTGGAACCGGACTTCTCTCGCTGCTCATCGCGCCGTATCTGAAATCGTTGACTGCAGTCGACACTGCAGAAGGCATGATCAAAGCCCTGCAGACCAAACTTGCAGCACAAGCCAGTGTTAGCAACATAAACCCAGTCTGCGTGATGCTTGAGGATCCAGATGACCCCAAAATTCAGGACACCAGCTCGGCAGGTCACCCTAGGCGTTTTGATCTGGTCATATCGCACTTGGTTCTACATCATATCCCTTCCCTTCCAAATATTCTCAAGACGATGTGGGGAACCTTGAAAACAAATGGGCGTGTGGCTTTGACGGATTTCGAGAATTTTGGTCCCGAGGCGATCCAATTCCATCCAGATCATAAGCTAGAGGGCGTCGAGAGGCATGGTATCACCAAGCAAGAGATGGAGGCGTTATTGAAGGAGGCGAGGTTCGTCGATGTAGAGGTCAAAGAAGCATGGAGGATGCCCAAGGATGTTCAAGGCGGAGGCTCAATGGACTTTCCTTTTTTAATATGCATGGGAACGAAGGCTGATTGATATGGTGATAAATGGTATGTTGCTCTGTGAGCTGACCGTGTTCCCGTGCGGTTGGGCATTGTCCAGGTGTATCCAATCCTCGTAATGGCTGAGAGCTAGAAGAACTCGCTCTTTGTATAGCTGCGATGGACACGACAGAGACTTTGCTGCGACCTGCGATCAGTGTCCGTGCTACCTTACTGTGGCTTCGATCGATGTGTACAGGACTTCCTGCAGATCTGAGTAGTATCTGGGATCTGTTGGGCATCAGATGCAATGGGTGAAAAGTAAGACTCAATCGAGTCAGCCGGGTGATGTTCAATTCATAAGGCATCGAAGCTTTGGGGAAAGACAGTATACTGACTGACCCGGCGCCTTGATCGACAACAACAGCAACGCGTGGTGGACCAAGCTTGGCAATCGAGCTCACATAAAAGCTGTATCTCGAGACTTTCAACTCCTTATTAACAAACACAACTACATCACAGATCTTGAGTCGTCTTATTATTCGATCAGCTTTGCCTCACCCATTCGAATCGGTAAGCATCCGTGACCCCTTATCACCTCTGTGGTCTTCAAACAGCATCACTGACCCGTCACAGTTCAGATTTGGCGCGTCGATCTCACGCTTTTCGAAACGAGACACGCAAACAAAGTTAGTCCTTCGCACAATCTATTTTCACTCCATTCAATCATCTTGATCACACCAACAACAATCCTCTCATCACCCCACATCACCTCTCATCTCAAGCACCTCACACTGACACACCCTAGGGACCAATCGCCAACTCCAACATGAGCTGGAACAATAGCGGAGCAGAAGGTAAGCGTAGTCGGCCCACGCATAGCTTGGTGCGTTACTAATTGCTCTAGCTGCTAATTGGGACACTGCCAATGGCAACGATGGCTTCACTGCCGAAGCCAACGGCGGTGGACACGATGGTGGCTTCGATGGTGGCTTCAGCGGAGGTGACGAAGGTGACGGCGGTGCTGGTGGCAATGATACCTGTCACAAGTAAGTCTAATGGTCTTCTCGCTCACCGCGTCGCTAACACTCTCGCTCCAGTTGCCAGCAGACTGGACACTTTTCGCGAGATTGCCCGGAGCCGAGACAGATGACCGGCGAATGCTATAATTGTGGCCAGACTGGGTAACCTTCTCCATTCTGCCCAACTTCAAGACTCTACACATCGTCATACTTTGAGGCTGTGTCAGGCCCTTGATCGAATCCGCCGCAGTGGAGTTTTTGATGAGACAGCGGGTGCCCACTCCTTAGCGACGATTGCTAATTGATCTCAGTCATAACAAAGCCGACTGCACCAACGAGCGCGTCGAGCGCCCATTCACTGGAACGTGTCGTCACTGCCAGCAGGAAGGACACCGTGCCGCTGAGTGTCCAGACAAGCCCGCTGATACCTGCCGCATCTGCGGTAAAGAGGGCCACAAGGCCATCGCTTGTGAGGAGTTGCGTACCGACGTCTTCAAGGATGCCATTGAGATGTCTGCCGAGGACGCGTGGGCAAAATTGAAGGAAGCAGATGCCGCGAAAGACTTGGACGATTTCAAGGAAGTATGGTGTTTCCTCAATGCTTCATCTCCACTAGCTGCATGCTAATTCCCAACCTCAGGCTTTCTTCGCCTATGCAAAGGCTGTTTACATCAAGCACACTGATGGCGATGGAGATGTTCTCGATCTTGCCGACCTCCACCAAGGCTTCCGCGCAGAAGACATGAATATGCACTTGATTGCCAAGGTACCTTCCTCAATCTCTTTCAGACACAATATTGGCTAATCTCTGGATAGGAGGAACAAGTCAACGATGTGTTCACCCTCATTAGCCCTGCCGGTGCAATCAACCAGAAGTACAAGCTGGCTTTCAACTGGGGACCTAAAGCTAAGCGCGCATTCTTCGCCGAAGGCTGGCCAGCTACACCCGAGGAGAACATTGAGCGCCTGAAGGAGGGAGCAGGCATGCCATTTGATCGCGGCATCCCCAAGTGCGCCAATTGTGGCGAGCTTGGCCATATCAAGAAGCACTGCAAGGCGGAACCTGCCGAAGTCGTCGAGCGTCCTAAGGTTCAGTGCGTCATTTGCAATGAGAGCGGACATCGTGCTCGCGATTGCACCCAGGAGCGCGTCGATCCATTCGCGTGCCGCAATTGCAAGAAGTCTGGTCACACCTCCAAGGAATGCCCCGAGCCGCGCTCTGCTGAAGGAGTTGAGTGCAAGACTTGCAACGAGATCGGTCATTTTTCGAAAGACTGTCCCACGCGTGGTGGCCCGATGACCTGCCGCAATTGTGGTGAAGAAGGCCACAAGGGTAATGAATGTGACAAGCCCCGTGTCATGAAATGTCGAAATTGCGAGCAAATGGGCCATTCCGCTAAGGAGTGCACTGAGCCTAAGAACATGGCCAATATGCAGTGCCGCAATTGCGAGGAGATGGGTCACTCCTCTAGAGAATGTCCAAAGCCGCGCGATTATTCGAAGGTCCTGTGCCGCAACTGCGGCGAAAGTAAGCTTATCTCTTCCTCGCCTTCTGTGGTTGTATACTAACTTTAATCCAGTGGGACACGGTGCTGCACGCTGCAAGAACGCCGCTGCAGCTCCTCCCGTAATGGACGAAGCTGGAGCTGGTGGTGAATTTGGTGGTGGTGCTGACTTCAACAGCGCAGACGCTGCTCCAGCCGAGGCTGCCGCGGGCGGATGGGGTGGCGCTGCAATCGAAGCTACTGGCGGATGGTAGACCTCCAGCTGCTATTCCTTCACTCATGCCGTGTCATCTCTTCAACTTCTCTGCCGACGAGATCACTTTGACTTGCTAATGTTCTAAGATTTGGCTGGCGTATCCATGACTTTTCAATTGACCCCCTCCCTCACAATTGCAATTCGATGAAATGAAAAAAAAGGCTTGGGACACTTGACGGCAATCTCAGATCACGGTGGAGCGAATTTGAGTATGGACAAAAGGTTCTCATCACGAGATAAAGATTCCAATATGGCAGTAGGGTGGTTTAGATCAAGCTTATAAATGGACCTGTTGCTCTCCTGATCTTGTCACTCTTGAATCAAGGCTGGTGGTTCACTTGGAGCATGACAAAGCAGTGACGACTCTGGAAGGTGAGGCCGAAGTCTTTCGCGAAAGCTTGTGCTCACATGGTTCTTGTCCTGGTGAGAAATCTGCTATCAATTGCCCTGTCGCGAAAAGCTACACAAGCTCCTGAAGATGTTTTAGGCTCAATCTGAATATGCTATTGGTGCGTATTGCTTCTGATCCCTACTTTGTTCTTCGCTGATCTTGCTGCATACCAGCAGGTCTGCAATGCTTGTTTGATTATGTTGGAGCTGTATGATGTTCCAACCGAAAGGAAACATAAGTCTCAAAGAAGTTCAACGCACCTATCCATCTATGAAATTCTGGCGAAACAAAGAGCTCCCAATGAAGGGACTAATCGTCTTGACAAGAACGCAGAGCTTTGCTAGAATTACTGACAAGATCAGATTCTTCTTGTTAGCAGAAAAGCAATCTTATCATGCCTTCCAAAAAGATTCCGTGATCTGATCACTGTATACCCAGTTGCCGCATTGACTGCAAAGGGCTCTGTTAGGTATGTGGAGGGCTTATCACTGGAACTGTTTTGATAAGTCCACTTCATCTTCCCTTGAGTGGCAGACTATAGACAAGCATAAGTCTGCTGACCTAAATATCTAGGCAGTCTTTATGCCACTGCTCTCGTAACTCTTTGACTTCACGGCAGGGGCGTGTGTGAGATGGCACAATCTGCTCACCTTCCGCTTTATTGAGATCGGGCTCGCTATTTGGTGGACGGCAAGCTGGGTACTGCCCATGGTCCCTGAAGCAGACATCAGAGGCTCATTTGATGCTTTCTGCAAGTGGATCATGGGTGCGACAATCGTAGCGGCTATCCAAGCGTTAGTTTCCATCTACAGCAGGAGTGTCAATCAATGTGCGCTTTATCTTTGTGGCGTAGAAGCAGCAGCACTCTTGCCAGTCCCTGCACTCCAGCTTGATGTCGTCATCGTTGTCGTAAATCCTGCGATTCTGTTTCTAATTTGAGGGTACTTCACCAGAGTATGGCCATCTTCGGCGAGCAAACCGGAGAAGCGACTATGTCTTCTTCGTGATATTCTGGTCGTGGCTTCTAGTCTGTCTCTGGACTGCAGCTGATGCCAGTATAGATCCCTCTTCATCATTACACTCATGATGTATGCCTATTGCATGAGCCGCATGCACAGAGAAGGTGCACCATATACCGATTGCGCACCTTGACGGGACGAGATCGACAATCCAGTTCCTAGACCTGTTCTTGCCTCAGTCGTTACTGTACTTTCCAACAGAGAACATCCTACAAGGCAGCCACAAATCGTTAATGCGACCGCGAGACAGGATTTGGGGATGGAGATGGGTGTCTCTGACAAATTCGGTGCGACGAGCAAACACGAATTAAATTCCAGAAAGCCGAGGCGTAGTGTGTGCAGACTGGAATATTGGACGCGCTGGCCTCTCCCTCTTCCTACCTCGTTCTTTCTTTTTCTTTTTTTCTCTCACTAAGTCGCTCCTTGGTACCAGGCAGCACTCGAGTCCAAGGTACATTTTATGGGTCACAACGGGAAGAAACTGGAAGAGGCAGGAATCTAGCGCGTTCTACCGTGGTTCAATCGCGTTGGCCTTCAGGAATCATGATGTGTCCTTCCGACTTGAGCTCAGCTAGTATAGTTGTACATCGATGGATTTTCGGGTATGCCCAAGTAATGCGTGGCCAAAAACTCGTTGATGTCGAGCTCAAGTTGAGGGTTTTGAGTTGAATCATTCCTACAGCTTTTCCGAAGAGTTAAAGTCATTGTGAATATGCTCTACAGATCGTGGGATGAGTAAATGAACTCTTCGGTTCTTGGTTCCTTGGTTCATCACTCACATTCAGTTTCACTCGTCAATCATCTTTTTGACTCACAATCAACACTTTTGGGCGGGAACGAAAGAGATGACGGATCCTAATTATCATGAATCTTCGAGGTGCTTATGTACCAGGTCTTTGAGAGTCTATCACTGGTGCAACGTTATTGACAACGTTCATTCAATGAACCATTACCAGAGTTCTGAGTCTTGGCAGAAGAATATATACTCTCCTTTCCCCCGCTCCTTCCAAACCTCGTACAACAATATCTGATCTGAACTTCACCCAGCGGATATTGCGTTGTACACCCACCGTTACACATCTTTTTACCACAATGCGTCTCTTCAAGAAGAAAGCAACTGCTCCCGAGCACCCCCTCAACGCGGTGATGGCACAACTCCCACCAAAGGTGCCATCCAAACCCCCTCCGAAAATCAGCGGCAACACACCACGAAAAAGCTGCGACGAAAAACTGCGCTTCACGGGCGCGTCACCGAAACGCCCTGGAGCCATCTGGCGAGACGATCTCGAGCGCCACACCTCCGCCAAAAAGGTAAACGTAAACCCTCTCCAGCTAGCTCCGCGTGATCATCATCATCACCGCGTCCCAGAGCCAGAGCTGCAAGCAGAGGTGGACCAGGAGGATAGTTGCTGCGCCGAGATGCCGGGGGCATTTCCCTGCTCGCCATAAATCCGCGGAAAGGCTTGGGATGGACAGGTGGAGGAAGAAGGGGGAAATGACCTATTGAACGTCAGGTAAACTGAATCTTGGAGCTTGCGGATTGCGAGTCTCAGGTAAGTATTCCCATCATCACCCATCATGACCACAACGCCACCATCCCCGTCCCCGATGATTGGTAATGAATCTTCACTAACACAACCATAGCTTTGCCTGCTCACCCCCATGCCAAGTCAACAAAGGGCCAATCCACGTCGCTCGGCCAGACGATTAAAATGCTAGCCAGGTGAACTAACAAGTTTCAACCTTCGCGATGGTGTTCACTGAGCACTTGTCTTCTATTGATGAGTGGCCGAAAGAAACTTTTTTCATTGATGAGCCGTCTGCGGATGGGACATTGAAGAAGAAACTTGTGAAACCTATTCTGTGATGGCCACGTAACGCATATCTTTGCGGAGACGAAAAGCTAGAAGCGCCCCAACATACCGCACATTACCAAATCAATGCAGCCTCAACAACGTAGTATCTAAGTACTCTCTATATACTCCGAATATGATGATAGGAATAGTCGGAGTCAAGTATAGAATGTTAAGACCATCAGGGTTGATCGGAATGGAATGGTGACCGCACATCCTATACTTGTATCAAGATTGAGATTTGCATATATAGGAATATTTCATTATACATGAGGATCGTCATCGTCGAATACGAATGTAAAATGTCCACGAGCTCCATGCCTCCGCTGAACGCAAAACCTGAAGGTGTAGAATTGTGTTGTGACATGACAAGATGTTCGACGTAGAATTGACCCAAGCGACGGCGGTATATTTGACCATGTTCTTGAGTACGAGAGCTGGAAGCGCAGGATTTTGCCTTGGATTTGGAGAACGATCTATCTAGAACCGATCTCGACCAGGCGTTGTGATTTTGGTGTGTCGAAAACCTCATAATGGGATTGTAGAAAAAAGCTCATAATGTAGATTGATCAAGCGAGATTCATACCCACAGAATTCATCTTGAAAATCCGATTACCCTCTTGCTCGGCTTTCTTACCGAGTCAGGCCTCAGTCTCAGTGCTTTTGGGTCGAAAAGATGAACCACAAGAGACTTCTTTCCCATATCTCGATTCGCATGCTTTTCTAACATGAACCCGACTTTGTCTGGGCTACTTTCAGCCCATATACTAGATTCCCCACATTGTCAGCATTGCACCCACTTCATGAAGGAGGAATCACTCACGGTCGAGAAATCAGAGTTGACAGGCAGGAACACGAATGGCGACCTTACCTTACCCCGACTCGTCGAACGAATAGGCCAATGACAACCATTCTCACCTGCGATGAGAGAAGATAGATGAGAGAATCTCGCTACTTGGTTACTAATCACGTGTACTTCTTTATCAGAGTGAGAAAGGGATCATGATTGTTGATGATTGTGTGTGCAGGGGAAGTGAGATGAGTTCACGAGCCAGGAAAAGCAAGACGAGTGACGAGCTATGACAGTAGAGTGTTTTAGTTTCTTTCCGCTGTGCGCAGCATCATGTCTAGCCTGGGTTTCGAAGATGGCTAGCCATCCATCTCGTTAAGCGACGTGCTAGCCAGGCCCAGGCCTAGGTCTATTTGTAAGATTACGGCTAGGTATTGACGCCATCAATCGGCCACGATAGATCCTACTATTCTCTTGTAACGCTGCCGTCGCAGAACGTGGAATGCATCTCAAGAAAAGAGTTTTCAGATTAAAAAGAGCTCGCTCGTAAATCTCTTATCTCCCTGGAATTTACTTTTCTCGAACAGTTGCTCAAAATCGATTTTGGACGAAGGATTTAGGGGCCCACAGATGGCATGAACAGCCACATTGTTGACCAGGTCAAATGCATCCGCATTGGGCGTATTCGAATAGTTTGTCAATGTGTATATTTAGCCCAGACCGTACGTCTCTCGTCATGTATCCTAAATGCAGCTACGGTTGCGAGGCGTTATTTCTAGCTGGCCTGTCCGGGACGCTATAATCCATGTTTTCCAGGTTGATCTGATCTTTCCGACTAGCCTAAGATAGTAAGAGTCATATCTTACGGCATGAGCTACCTAGGTAGAACCCTAGCTGTATTTCTAGCGCAGAAGAGGTCAAAAGGCTTGTTTAGGCTGAATCAGCCTCATTGCGTCATTTACCCGACGTGTTCGTGATTTCTTCTTTGCGTTCTTCAGTTTGAGGAAGAAAAGAGCAGCGCCATGGTAGGCGCTATCCACGCCTCGATTCGCTGTCTTGCCGAGTTTCTTTGATCTGTTTCCCGTTTGAAAACTATGGGTGTTAAGGACTGCAAAGTTGCTGACCAAGTGTCGTTGTCGCCTTTCTCTTCATGAATTTGGAATTATGATATTTCGTTAGGAAATCGATAACGAGGCGTCTACGACTCTTGACGAGGACTTCTCCATGTGTTGCCCCCGGCTTTGCGCTGGTCTCTTTCCTAGAAGCTTCCATGCGATCAAGGTCTCTAGTGATGGACCGCCAAGACCCACGATGACATCTGATGAAGGATTATCTTACAACATCGCTTCGATTTTATGGAACGAACAGATTCCACATACTCATTCTATTCGATAATATTCACCTGTATGGCCGATGCTCACGCAAATAAAACACTAGGCTGCCAAGACTAAGTCACATACATCAAATCTATGCTATAGCTCGAGTGTATGATATATCCTAAATTCCTAATCGCTGATGAGAGCAGCCTTAGTATTCAAAGAAAGTTACTACCATAGTAGCTATCGTAATCATTAACCAATGACGCCGGCTCCATCATTCTGTTCGGTGGTTGAAGCCGTACGCCGCGTCTTTGTTTGGGTCGCATTATCGGACATTTCGATGATTCGATGACTGGGAACCTTACATGCAACAGTGGCTCATGATTCCAGTTCTGCTTGCGCAAACACATCCGTTGCCACAAAGCAAGATCTTCTTGTCGTGGTACTAGTTGTGTTGCTCAGGACGTGCTGCCTGACAACGAATATCATTAGCAATTCCCACCAGAAACAACAGCCCCCAGCATTCAGTCCCACGCCATGCCCACCGCCAGCCCACCATCATCCCAACAAACTTCGTCGTCTAAGCGACAGAGGACCAAGGCACCGGTCACAGATCCTCATCTTCCAAGGACATACGAGGTGCCAGCACGTCAGCGCTCAACCGAGTGGCCCCTGTACATTAACAGCCCGATTCCACCTTTGCCGAAACATCTGCACCATGCGCATCTTCTCCAGCCTTGCATGCACAGATTGAAGCCCAGACACTGCCCTTGTCATTGCGACCGGTGATCAGGGCGCGATTGATGATGAGCACGATGTTGATGAGCGTGTCGTTTTGCACAAGCGGAGTCTGAAGTTTCCTGCCAAGGTTATGAAGGTTGCAGGAAGGGGAGTTGATGGGAAAGTGTTGCTGGTGCAGTTGTTGAGGCTTGACTTCAAGAGTGGGACTACGAAGGAGTTTGAGAAAGTAGTTGTGAGTGTCGCTGAGCATGTGCCTTTACAGGATCCAGTTGTTCCTTGCTGCTTGTGATGCTCCATTGTGAGTTGAATGTTATTGTTGCATATGACCTAGAAACAGGTGAACTCTTCATCGTTTGACCATTATGATTCGATCTTCATGTTGAGCTTCGTGCTTGGTGCTAGGCGTAAGGGGGAAAGGATGCCTGGCGATTTTTGGGAGTTACATCGGTCGTTCAAGGCACACCGCCCCCGGATAAAAAGAACGAGGAGGATGTGATCAAAAGTGTTCCCCATGGGCCCGTGTACCTTAAAGCTGGGGTATGTACCCGTGAGTGTAGCTAACGAAATGGCGAGCGGTGGGGCCGGCCGTCAATCCATGGAGCGCCTGGATTAAAGAAGGCGAGATAGCTTAAATTGGCCTATCTGATCTCTCACCCGTGGGCAGGTGTCTCTCACCCGTGTTTTCACCCTCGTGTCGCAGTACATTGGACGTGCGAAGTAAGGCCACGGGCAAATTTGGCGACGATCTTTGAGAAGGATTGAAAAGCTTTATAAGAACGCACCAGTCTTTCGGGGCAGAAATCCGATCCTCAATACGGCAATGTGGTCGTTTGGAAGATTACAAATGAGTCGAAAGGCTGGGACGGTGGATGGACGTAGGTTTCCAAACGAAGCTGGCCATCTGGAGTGGGGCTGTAAAGAATTTTTTGTGATTCTTCCGGTTACAAGCAAGACCGTCTGCCTGCTCTTGTTGATCGAATCCTGCACAGCAGCTGTGGGGGCTGCTATGATTGTGCATGGCTAGATTTCGATGGTCTACTCGTCGGGGGTGGTGTCGTCGAAAATCCTTCAACAAGGTTGATGATCATTCGCAGTGGTTGACATGACACTCGTGTCATCCCTACAGATATCGAATGGTTTGTTATTGTTCCTCGCTTCCACTCTGTTGTCCTCATGTATGGTGAGCATGTGTATGAAGAATGCTCCTAAGTGTTTGTCGAGTCGCAAGTTTGGGAATAATACCAGGAATGACTCTGCGCCTCGCGTCGATCACAGTGAGTCGACAACCCGCTGCCTTTGTTAACAGGAGCTCAGCCTTGCCATCGCGACAAGGCAGTCTTGAGCAATTTAGGAAATAAAATGTTGATAATCGACGTGACGAAGAGCCGCGACGATTTGTCATGGCATAGTCCATACTTTGACATCCGGCTGCGGCCAAACGAACATTTGAGCGGCGATCGCTCCACAGCAATAAGATACCCAGTACACATCTTACACGTAGAATCTGGTTGGACGTGAACAGCTTCACGTGCTTGCAGTCTCACCACGGCAGGTCTGCCAAGCAATGTTCATTTGGCCGGATACTACAATATACCACAGCGCTTTTGATTTGAACTATTCAGCTTGGATAGAGTGAGCAGGTCCTCACACGTCTGCGAGTAGATGAGCGCTCTAGCCCACAGGGGGATGAACAACGTACCGGCATGTCCGATGTCTGTTCGGGATGATCGTTGCATGCCAGACATGATCCGCCAAATGGGAAGCCTATAGCGTTGCTCATCTATGGAATGTGTTCCTCGATATGACTCGGAAATAAATCCGTATGGAACGCTATCTTTGGAGTGATGAAAGAGAAAGTCGAGTCACGAGCATTCGTCGATGGTGGAATGGAAGGGTCGATAAATGGAAGAATAAGTCAACGTCTGGAAAGATCAATTGGCGTCCGGACTGGTCGAACGAGTGATGAAAGGGTGTTGCAGGAGAGATTGTGCCTGAGATGTGGAGGGAGTGTGGAGAGTAAGTTGGGGTTGTCGACGGTGCTTCGATGCAGCTGCGTCCACGTCTTCTTGTTGCGCCGTGGTCAAGCCACACACTCGCAACGGTTTACTGGGGTACACCTCTTTGGAACGTGGGGGGCCGTTTGTGCAGAAGTCAGCACCAAGTGACCACAGGCAACGTGAAGCACTATGGGAGGAGGGATGGGGCGCGGCGAGATGAGGCCATGGGATATGGTAAAGGAAGACACTCGACGAGGGTTCGGCGTGCGGTGAGAGTAGTGCACACTGGCCTCAGATCTAAAGCAGGATGGCTACACGAGTATACTACATGCACATTGCACGCATACTCCAGTGGCAGCGCAGAGTCGGTATGATTACTACCTACGGTACCTAGGTACAGCTGGTGCTTCGCATGCTGCACGACTAAGCACTTCTAAACGACGTGAAAAGCAATCCCAGCTCGTGCGATCAAATCTCGTCTGCAGGACACTAAGGTACTCGTAGTAGAGGGTTCGGTGGATATCATGTTTCCCTTTCAGGCAATTGAATTGAACGAGATGGATGTGATTCCACTCCACTCCCCCTCCGGCCCATGGCCGTTGGCTGCGGCCTTCGCTGTGTCGACGGCCTCGCTCGACCATCAGCGTCCACTCCTTCGAGCACGACTCCAACAACGCCGCCTTGCCCTGCTGCGAGCTGCGTTCGTCGTCCAGCTTCATGCCGCGCTGCTGTGGGTACCAGATTCTGCACCCCGGGTCCCGGCCAACCCCCACTAGGTATCTACAAGTGCTTCGGTCAATCGGCCTCTTCCAATCCTAGCGCAGATACGAGTAGACTTTGCGCCTCTTCCCCGTCCTCTCTTCCTACACTTCAGACTCTTTCCTAGTCCTAGGCCGAAGGACTGAGGATAACACAGCGAAGCAAAGGCACCCGTTGCCTACCATGGCTACCAACGGAGGAGCCTCTACGTGGTCGCAGCCAGAGCCCTACAACGCTTTGACTTCAATGGGATCCCAAGATTTCTCCAATCTCCCCGACCTGGACGTCAATTTCGACTTCGACTTCCTCAATGACTTCGACCCAGCCAACAGCGGCGACCACGCTGGGAAACTTGCCGGAAGCATTGATTCAGATCTGTACGCGACTTCAGCACAGCAGCAGCACGCCGTCCATGCCACACACCATTCCTCTGCCCGACTTACCATGGCTCAAACCTCGCCTATATTCGATGTGGGCATGCACTACAGTGTGCCGAACGGTCAGCCATTTACTGGCATGCAGATCGGACACAATGCCCTGGGATTGCAACAGATGGTCCCTCCAACTCCAAACAGTGTCGAGATGCACGCCAATGCGGCCCATTACATGCAGCAAATGGACGCTCAATCGCGCGCCATGATGGACCACTATCAAATGCAGAAATCAGACGCCGTGAGTATAGCGCGAAATTACCACCATTTCAACAACTCATCCCGACAGATGAACAACTTCACGCCGCTTGGAACTCCTGCCGTGACTCCACACGAGCTCATCAACAACGATTACACCGTTCCAGGTACATACTTCAGTCCCTTGGCCTCGCCTATGCTGGATGGTCAATCAAGAAATGGTCAGCATACATCGGCAAGCTCGGGCGCGACAGTCTCTCCCATCGACCATGACGTGGACATGATTAGAGATTCCGCACCACAGGCTGACTTTGCGACCAAAAAACCGGTGAAAAAGGCATCGCGCAGTTTGCGAATCAACGGCAACCGCAAGGTTGCGCAGTCGCCCATCCAGAAGCCGCAGCGTAAGAAGACTGCCGTCTTGGCTATACAGTCGAGGGAGATGAATGAATTGCTTGAAGCAACCCAGCAATCTCGGCTCTCTCCAACGTCTCCAAGGAAATCTCTCATATCCCAGAGCAATAGCACCAGTTCAGATTCGATATCTCCAGAGCCCCTGACCGAAGTTATGGGACCGCCGCCAAAGCCAGCATCAGCAAAACCGAGCCCGGCGATTCTCGGCAAATCGCCCAATTTCGCAGCCGGCGCGAGATTGAACAGTCCTGCCACTCCAGCGTCGCTTATGCGTTTGCAGTCGAATGGAGAGGCTACGGATGCTGTCACAGCACCTTCTCCAATCCATGAGACTGGAGTTGACGTGCCCATGCTAGAAGAACTTGCCCTGCCAGAGGCTGTGATGTCAGCCCCAAAGCGACCTAGTGTTCCGCGAATTGACACAGCAAATACGAGCGGCGATGTCACTCCGCGCTTGGGAGCCCGGGGAGGTACAAAGTCTGGCGCCATCACGCCGATTATACCCTCGGCTGGTTCTGCATCGACGAAACATACTCCTACAAACAGTGCTGTGACTTCGCCTACCAATGTACTAGCTAGCCCTGTAATCTCCAAGCAGGGTCCAAAAAGCAAGATTACCAAGAAGCGAGGAAGCATGTCTAGCAATGTCCAGTTGAGTCCTGCTATACGGCCGAAGATTTCAATATCGCCGAACATCCAGCCATTACTTCCAGGAGGAGGCCCAGGAGTCTTGAGCGACCAGGAGAGAACCACTTTCCTAGCATCTCGCTCGAACTACCAGAACCTGATCGAGGGTACCAATATCCCTGGCGTTTCGTATCCATCGGATCTGCCCACTCAGCTCACGAGCAAGCGAACAAGCCACAAGATTGCTGAGCAAGGCCGGCGCCAGCGTATCAACATCGCTCTCCAGAAGATGCAACAACTGTTGCCAAAGTCTCTGCCCGGAGAGAAGAAGGGCGAGAACGATGACGAAGATGACGACGACGAGGATGATGATAATGGGAAGCGCAAGGGCAGTGGGGGTGGGAAAGGCGGTGGGAACTCCAAGGCGGCGACTGTGGAAAGCGCGATCATCTATATCGAACAACTCCAACTCCAGCACAAGCAGTGGGAGGAGGGTAATGATGCTCGGGAACGTCAATGGGTTGCGAAGCAGGAAGCCGATCAAAAACAGCTTGCAGAGCTGAAGCAAAAGGTTAAAGAACTGGAGGAGAAGTTGGCTGCAGTTGCTGCCACCGCACAAGAGGCTATTGCTGGGGCCACGAACGATGTGAACGACTGAACCAAGGATACTTGGATGGATGCCGCCGAATGCGTCCGTCCATACTTGCCATTAACCTTGCCCTTCTGATGCCAGTAGCTGTCGCATATCTGTTTCTGATATTTCCGTCGAACAGTCTTCCGGATATCGTTGTCGAGCATCTTGGCCGCTTGTCGAGCAATGTCCTTATCGATCATGCCGGCTACACGAACCTGAACGATTACGCCGGACGACGAACACGGTGTGCCAAGAGCATATTTACAACTGCATCGCGACTCACCCCGCATTACGAAGGATACGCCGGCATGCGAGAAATGAAATCTTGGAGCACAGTCGGCTATGATTGATCAGGTTGCATATGGACATGTTTTTTGAACATTCACTGTGTTGCAAGTATACCCTCTTAAGTAGAGTAGAGGGACTGGTTCCGGGATGGGAATGGGATCCTGGGCGGCCTAATGTTTTTTGAGCGAGCCACGCGTCAAGCGCTGATGCCATGCAGTTCCGTACTGGTCCGTATGGCGCTGCTGTCACTTCTGTTATTAGATAATGTTGATCACGGCAATGTGAGTATGTCAAGCTTGCTCGCCACAAGTTCTAGGCTTGAGCTTCTATCACAAATGCAAGTTTGTTAGATAAGATATCTACAACGACTTCTGCTCCACGTTCGACTCCTATTCTTTGTGTGGTGGATCGGAGTCATACACCTTTGGCGTCTATGGTTTCTGTTACTAATAAGGCTCAGAAGTCAACCCATCTGCTCACCATGCCTTTACCTCGTACCCCTACCTCTTCTTCTCAAGCTTCACTGTCAAATGCTCACCTCTCGCCAACATCCCTTTTCTCACCCTACAACTCATCGCTAGCACCCATCTCTGACCGGGACGAATTTGAACTTGATTTCCAGGGTATCTCGTAGGTCCATGTCACCATTTTTCCAGTGGTCGTCGATGTGTGCACACACCACCATCGGCATGGGGGTTGAGCTACAGATGAGATGTGAGAAGGAGCATCGTGTTACAAAGGACAACGCTGGAGAGGTTTGGCCCGCATGAGCTGCTTAATAGACATCTTGGACAAAATGAGTCTATGGCTGAGTTTGTGGACATGAAAACGCCACCGCCTGAGGAAGGGTGGGTTTGCACGTGACGTGCTGATTGATCTTCTGAGAGCTGCCGCAGGTGTATGATCAGCTCAAATTATCATCGCAACTTCTCTGGTGGTTGTTTTCTAGTACACTTCGAGATCGGTTTGCACCGGATCATGACACAGCCACAGCAAGTTACTAGTTTTCCCGCCCGCCACTAGGTAGAGTAAGAATCAGGGCACGGGCCTAGATTCAGGCGTGCTGACTCGCTCCTGCCGACCCCCGGCCTGCCCTGCCTCAAATCATCCACCTCCCCACCTGTTCATGATCAAGCATCCAACGATGGACTTCATCGTCTTTGGACAAATACCATCGGTTGTTCGTCTCTTGCCACTCCGCCAATCTTAATACAACGGGTCGAAGTCGCAGCCAGCGATGTCTAGCCCTTCCGCAAACCGAGGAGGCAGACGCGAGAGCTGGCAAATGCAACCGCCGTGAAAAGGTGAAGAAGCATCGCATGACCAGGAAAACACTGACGCAACCTTATGGGGAACGATATCGAAAAAGGCTTTACAACATTGTGATGACTTCTATCGAGCATTCCATCTCGGCACTAGTCAATATCCGCACCAAGTTGCGGCCACAATCGAATACTTCCGCTAACTCTTTGGCTGGCATGATCAATAACATCTCGCTCGACTCTTTAACAACAACTAACTATCTCCTCAGGAGAGCCGCAATAGCTGCCAAGCTGGTAAGCACCCAGAACCGGCAACAATTGCCAATGACTAACTTCACTTAGAACAATTGTGGGATAGAACTCTTATTCCTATTGCGTGCTTTAGAACGTGCCCAAACATCAGACAGATATCTTGCTCTTAACCGTGGCAAAAAGGTAATTGCCATAGCGAAGTTCCTGGAAAACAACGATCTCGTTGGGTCATTCACACGGTGGTACGGATAAAAGTCGACGGTGCCGAATGCTTCGCGCGCTCTCCCCATGTTTGCCACGATCCAGATCTGCGATTGTCCAGTTTTACCATTCATTGTACGATCAACGGATCGGAGTTTCACAAACCAGCGACAGGACAAACGGAGTTGAGTCAATTCGTTGTCATGGAGCGGGCTCTTTTATATTTCGTCTTTGACCTGTACCATCTATTCAAAATTCCGCCCATAGCCAGCATCATCCCATCGTCAAAACTATCACTGCACTGATTATGTTTCCTTTCACAAAGCCACTAGGTCCCAATTTCTCTCAGTTCGTCGTGGCTGCTTACATCTGCGCTTTCGCCACTATAGAACCGGTCGTGGACGCGTTTGAGAAGATACTTCCGTGTGGTGGATCAGCCGACAGTAAGAACCAAGCGGCACAGAAGAAGTCAGAAACAGGTTGGAGAAAGCGGGGTGGGAGAGAAGGGTCGAGTTCATACGTCATGTTCAGCGAAGTGGAAGACGAATGCGTGTTGGTCGACACACATTCCGAGGAGACGCGGTGATGGTTCCAGCGTCGGATGCGTAAGGTGTTCCGAGGTAGCTTAAATGTTTTCGCACTTGATGTTGACGGGACAAGTCTCTGTCAAATCCTTGAGTTGCGTCTCCTCAATCACTCGAGGGCTCAAAACGAACATCTTGCTGATGCCTCTCAGAGGGAACAATATTACCATCATATCAGGCAGATGTTAAAACTCAATCCTCGAACTGGCTTATTTCTCCATTTGCCACAACTTGAAATCTTGGAACTTGATCGTGGCACACTGATGACACGACCTTCGTTGACTACCTCGTCACAAGGACTCTTTCCGAGCTATTCAGTCTCGAGATCCACGCTGCATGGGAAAATATGATTCTTCTTGAGACGAGGACTGGGTCGATTACGATGCTGCAGCCGTGGGCTTGTCTGGATTTACCCATGTATTGTTTCTGCGAAATGGGGGATGTGTTCGAAAGGATGGGAGCATATCTTTCTGTTTTGACAATGGATTAAATTGTGTCAATTAAAGTATGGATTAGATGCATTATGATACATTCCCTTTTCTTCTCCGTGTTTCTCTGCTCATTGTTCGTCGTGCAGAGTCAGTCTAGGGTCAGGTCAATATGGGGACCTCAGACAGGGCGTCTATGAGAGTGGGATGAAGTTAAAATAGACCGTTTACACCCTCCGTCAACTAATCGTTTGGTCTAGCCATTCAGCGTCCCATCTTTAGGATTTGTGCTATCCACTATCAGATGTTCGATCCTCTCCGGCATTGGCCATCTGTCCTCGCGTGACTCCCTTTTTGTTGAAATTGGCCTTGTTGGCTGTGTTTGTGCTTTTGGAGGAATGGGTTGGGCGGGTTCGATCATAGAGGTGATCAATGTCAGGGCTTCTTGGGATGACTTTTTTCTCCAGATCATCAACATCAGACGTGGCTCGCTTTGGTACGATTTGCTAGAACTTTGATCTTGAAGTTTGTAGAGAATGATGAATTGGAAGCTGGAGAGAGACATTGAAACGGATGGGAAAGCTGTCGTTGACACATGTGCCAAAGCAAGCGGTAGCCGAAGGGTGGAAGGGGCAAAGGAATCTGAAGATGAAGGTGAGGGTTGATAGATCAAAGATTGGTGTCAAAGTGCAGCGGACGATGCAGTATCTTTTCAGCCAAGCAGTCAGCGAAACTTGTACGGCATATTGCTTCTGAGCTTTGTCGCCTCGGGACGAATGTCTATTGTTTTGGGACAGCTTTGATAGTCAAATGGCCAGGAAGTATCGACATTAGCCTTGTCAGTGGTTCTACCACAATGTCGTTATCATTTCCCAGCTAGCTCTGCAAAGTCTTGTCGGCTGCAACATCCCGCAGAGGCAACTTGGATTATTTGGAGCGCTTCACCTACGGAGGCACCTGCAAGTATTGCTGTCATCTCCAGCTGCGCCTTTCGATACAGCGATTCGTCGGGACTCGACGAAGACCGTGGCAGACGCATCCTCTTGGCCGAGGTCCAAAACTTGGAGAATGGCAAATTGGCGAAGAGTCGCGTGGAAATGTCTGTAAGTCGGGGGCAAAGGATGCTATTATGCAGGGTTGATATGGCGTTTGAATTACGGCTCGTCTCATTGGTCAGCGGTATCCTGCCGAGCCCCATTCCGTGGGAGACCATGCCGAGAACCATGTGGGACGATTGACAGCTCGGGACTTTTTGAAGAGGGCTCGGATGATTGGGAGGACCAGCTGTTGTATTCCGTAGAGGTGAAGAAGTGAGAAGTTGGTTGCTTCTTCACGATTACTCGTACTGAGAGTCAAGACCATCGGCACCGCCCGAGATGAGTTTCTCTTGCTCATGATGAAGGCTACAGCGAGTATGCTTGGGTTAGGGTTGCGGCGTAATCCCGCCCATTGCAGACGCCTAGCATTATTATGGCCCCCGCTATCGCACTCTTTATGTCATAGACAATTGCTGGTCAGACATTGGAAGACGTGATGGGAATTGCCACGGATGAAAGACTTTCAGAGAAGAGTGAAGCACCTATTGAGAAGAGAACTGCACGCACTCAGCAGCAGTACGGGCATCCAAGTGTTGTCCTCGTGTCAGCTTCACTTTGAAGTAGAGCAGTGATATCTCATGCCATCCCCTCCTGTGGCCATCAAACCGCCAGCTCGCACCATGCACAAGCTACGGCCAACCACTACGCCCGGACGAGTATGACAAATGCCTCCGGAAGCTTTGATTAGCTGCTTTCTTCCATGATTGACATTGTCGCCCACGTATAA
The DNA here is from genome assembly GCA_007735645.1 of Venturia effusa. Classification (NCBI taxonomy): domain Eukaryota; kingdom Fungi; phylum Ascomycota; class Dothideomycetes; order Venturiales; family Venturiaceae; genus Venturia; species Venturia effusa. Next base: position 278,858 of record CP042191.1, on the reverse strand, counting down.
CCCGGTGAAGCTCCAATACCCCGCGTCCAGAACTCTGGCTGATAAATGAAATCTATGCCTTTGCTTCACTCTTGCCTCCGTCCCCGCTACATAAAGACCCTCCTCCGCCCAGTCCTGTCCACCCATTTGCTTCCCTTGCACCACAGATCCCCTCCAACACATCTCACATACGCAACCATGGCCGAATGCCCCATCAAGAAGCAGAACATCGCTGGCGGTGGCACTCGCAACCGCGATTGGTGGCCCGATCAATTGAAGCTCAACATCCTCCGACAGCACACTGACGCCACCAACCCGCTCAAAGACCTCAACTACGCCGAGGCATTCAAGAGTCTGGACTATAATGCGCTGAAGAAGGACTTGGCCGCGTTGATGACCGACAGTCAGGAATGGTGGCCAGCTGACTTTGGCCACTATGGTGGTCTCTTCATCCGCATGGCATGGCACAGCGCTGGTACTTACCGTGTCTTTGACGGACGCGGTGGCGGAGGAGATGGACAACAACGATTTGCCCCTCTCAACTCGTGGCCAGATAACGTGTCCCTTGACAAGGCCCGTCGTCTGCTATGGCCAATCAAGCAGAAGTACGGCAGCAAGATTTCTTGGGCCGACTTGTTCCTCCTCACTGGCAACGTCGCTCTCGAGTCGATGGACTTCAAGACCTTCGGTTTTGCTGGTGGTCGTCCAGACACTTACGAGGCTGACGAAGCCGTCTACTGGGGTGGTGAGTCGACTTGGTTGGGCAATGAAGTCCGCTACTCCTCCGGTTCAGAGGGTCTTGCTGAGGGTGGTGTCGTCGATGGTGATCAACACAAGAAAGAACACTCCGATATCCACTCCCGCGACCTCGAAGAGCCTCTCGGCGCTGCCCATATGGGTTTGATCTATGTCAACCCAGAAGGTCCAGACGGTGTCCCAGACGCCAAGGCCTCTGCACGGGATATCCGCACCACCTTTGGCCGCATGGCCATGAACGACGAGGAGACCGTGGCCTTGATCGCTGGTGGTCACGCCTTCGGTAAGACTCACGGTGCTGCGCCCTCTGACAACGTAGGCGGAGAGCCAGAAGCTGCCAGCCTCGAGGCCCAGGGCTTTGGATGGCACAACAAGCACAAGTCTGGTAAAGGCCCAGACACCATCACATCCGGGTTGGAGGTCATCTGGACTAGCACACCCACCAAGTGGAGCAACAAGTATCTTGAGTACATGTTCAAGTACGAGTGGGAGTTGGAGAAGTCCCCGGCTGGTGCCAATCAGTGGGTGGCCAAGGACGCCGAGGAAATCATTCCAGACGCATACGACCCCAACAAGAAGCACAAGCCACGCATGCTCACGTCTGACTTGGCTCTTCGATTCGATCCTATCTACGAAAAGATTTCTCGCGATTACCTAGCGAACCCAGACAAGCTTCAGGATGCCTTCGCTCGTGCCTGGTTCAAGCTTCTCCACCGTGATATGGGTCCACGATCCCGCTGGCTCGGTCCTGAAATTCCAAAGGAGGAGATGATTTGGGAAGACCCTATTCCAACACCGAACGGACCCGTCATCGATGACAGCGATATTGCTACCTTGAAGAAGGAAATTCTTGCTACCGGTGTTGAGCCGTCCAAGCTCATCTCCACGGCTTGGGCATCTGCATCTACTTTCCGTGGAACTGACAAGCGTGGTGGTGCTAACGGTGCCCGCATCCGCCTTGCACCGCAAAAGGACTGGAAAGTCAACAACCCCACCCAATTGAAAGAGGTCTTGGGTGCATTGGAGGGTGTTCAGAAGAAATTCAACGGAGGCTCCAAGAAAGTCTCTATTGCTGATCTCATCGTCCTCGCCGGATGCGCTGCTCTCGAGAAGGCCTCTGGTCTCACGGTCCCATTTACGCCTGGACGTGGCGATGCCTCCCAGGAGCAGACCGATGTACATTCATTCGAGCACCTTGAGCCAAAGGTCGATGGCTTCCGTAATTATGGCAAATCGACGTCGCGTGTCAAGACCGAGAAGTTCCTCGTTGATCGTGCCAATTTGTTGACCCTGACCGCTCCTGAGCTCACTGCCCTTGTCGGTGGTCTCCGAACGCTCAATGCCAACTACGACGGATCAAATACCGGCATTTTCACCAAGACCCCCGGTCAGCTCAGCAACCAATTCTTTGTCAACCTTCTTGACATGAACATCAAGTGGGAGGCCACCGGCTCAGATGGGGAGACCTTCCAAGGTACCGACCGCAAGACTGGTGAGAAGAAGTTCACCGCCAGCCGTGCTGACTTGGTCTTCGGTTCTCACGCTGAACTCCGTGCCGTCGCTGAGGTGTACGGCGCAGCTGATGGCAACGATCGATTCAAGCGGGATTTCGTCGCTGCTTGGGATAAGGTCATGAACCTGGATCGATTCGACCTTGCTAATATTGGCACTCAACGGTCACGGCTGTAGATGATGAACGTGGATGACTGAGGTGAATGACAAATTGGCATGAAAGAAGAGTGCTGTTTGATCACGATGATATTGTATGCAGTGTATATATGTTGATAGGTTTTGTGAGTCATTGAAATCTCCGAGCTTTAAAACTATCATGCTGTGCAGAAGACTCTCGTTGTCGACTAAACAAATTGCTCCCTGCTCCACCGTGGCAGTAACCAAGGTCGCATTACTAAGAAGAAAGAAAGGAACTGCCCACCACAATGATTCCATGAATCTTCTTGCCCCAATGATCCAAACCTTGTTTGAGGGGGCACATATAGAATCTCAAAAGTGGTTGTGGCAGAGCTTAGCGAAATGCGATTAACTGTTTGAATCTCGAAGGGCACGTGTACTCTTGTGCTGAAGCTGACAAATTAACGAAAAAGCTGGTGAGCTATGTCACTTGTATAAAAAACATAGGTCGAAGAATATTAACGATTCATCTCTCTATCCCGCGAGAGGAAAGAAGAAAAAGAAAATCCCGCAAGCGCAACGCCTGCTCAGAATCAGAAACTGGACAATCTGGGAATTGAACCCAGGACCTTCCCCAGATTGGGTCCGAATTCCATCGAACGTGCTAAGGGGAAATCATACCACTAGACCAATTGCCCGCTGAGGATTAGATGGCCAAAAACTAGTATATACCTCTGTAGCGTAAGTTGTGATGAAGAGCGTCGTGACAAGGAAGAAATCTGGACTGGACGGGGACGAGTAGGGTCCGAGATGGATACGGTTGGAGGATCATTTGATTGGTTGAGATTTCGAGATGGGAGAAAGAAAGAGATGGATTCGCTATCGATAAGCCTTGCTCCTGCTGGCCGGCCGAGCCAATGGCATTCTCCACAGCATGTCCTACACCTTCTGAAGTCTTCGTCTGTGATCGGTTATCAATGAAGTATTCCTCGGCGTTACATCAAAAATTCGATGTGGAAAAAAGGAGCACGGCGCCAGCTCGACATCGAACGCGATGGGAGCATGGTGATCGGGATGATTGCCTGGCGTCGTACTTGATGATGCGAGGAGCACCGGTATTCAGGCACTAGCTACGATGAGGCTTCTCATCGCGAGAGACAAGCCCTCACTTGGTTGTCTCGATTCGAGACCGAAAATGGCAAGCTGGATTGAAGGCTGGTTGAATGATATTGAAATGTTGTTGAGCAACGCTGCGTCTCCAAGAAGGACACCAATCCAAACCGCTCAAAGCTCTCTCGCCGTCCTGTGAATGATACTGCTCATCGACTCAAACCTGCTGAGGAACGGACTCCGGCCTGACTTGAGCCGTTCAATGACCATATTAGCACCTGGTCCCGTAGCCATCGATCGTCTCTTGGACAGCTGCCGAAATCGAATTGCCCAGTTCGCAGAGGATAGACGTGAAAAGGGAATATTTATCGGCCGAGTAGGGTTGTAGGTCGTAAAAAGAAGCTGTTGAGTGAGATTATAACAGAGTCGACACTCTTTTCACCTCCCCTTCTGTGGATCGTTCGAGAGAATCTCATTGCTACATTCCTCACGACAACAGCCAGCATCCTGCAATAAATTTCAGACATTTGGATGGATACTAAGGAATTGCGACCCATCTCGAGGATGCACATCTCCGCTGATTCGTTATCGCATTACCTCCAGCCAGATTCCTGCCCTCGTCCAAGACGAATGCGGCGATGTAGACGAGCCGAACCACTCCTCCTTTTTGCCCTTTGACGACCACAACGTCATTAACATCTTTAACGGCAGTAGCCATGCTTCAGGAACAACAAGAAAACTTGGCTTGAATCACATACTCATAAAGAGTCTCGCTGGTTGCAGTCATTGGAGGAGAACAATTGGCGCTAGGTAGCTGGAATTGCTGCCGGATAGCACTGCTAGTATACTTGGTTACTTCTTCGCCAGCTGGCCCTTCAGAACGACCAATGAGATTGAGCAAATAATCATAGCGCTGATGTAAGATCGAATCTAGTCAATTTCTCGGCGTTGAAGCAGTGCAAAGATCGTCTGAGACCTTGAGCCGTTGATGATTCAAGCAGCACATGTCAGTGAGTGGCGAAACGATGCAGGCTGAGGAGAATAGGATGAAAAGGCTGAGGAGGAATGGACGAAAACATGTTGTGGACAGACGTACCTAAGGACCAGAGAGAGAAAAGGGACGAGTATGAGAGTTTTACTGACGGAGTCGGCTACGATGACTACGGTTAGTGCTGGCGGCGCCGGTCAGCACAGCAATTTCTATCCTAACTTCCCTTCTGTGTTTCCTCTTCCCAACGCCACATGCCCTATTCCCCTCCGAACTTCACGGGTCTCCCTTGGGGCACCCATCTCAGCTTGAACTTTGAAGCCTTTGCTCGAGGTCCCTGAGATTCTGCTTCTTTCGAAAGCCACGGGCAGCTGGCGAACTCGTAGGAAGTTTAGTAGGCACCATGGCGTGGAAATTAGCCAGAGCACTGCTTTCCCCATCTCTCCTCAGCCAGCTCTGCTTTTGCTTCCTTTTTGAATTCAATTACTTGCCCATTGGCGATGTGTTTCACTTTCCGTGAGTAATGAAAGCCGTAGAATTTCTCGATGACTTCGTCGATGGTTGGTGCTCTGAGAAGATTCTTTTCAAGGTCTTCGAAGGCTATTTGCATCCAGTCTAGGTCTTTGTCGGTAAGATCAGTTGTTCGAGGCATTCTCGCGGCGGGCTTGTTCTTGGACGAGAACTATCGTTTGTTTGAAAACCGTGAAATGATGTGGTAAGATGGTCCAGATCTCAGACGTGTGCTGTATTCGAGAAGATTTGGTTTCGACACTGTTCTGGTGTGAGAATCCGACGACCACGGTGAGTGAAAAGCTCAACTCACCAATCGTGGGCGTCTTGATGCAGCATCTACCATCTGTTTTGAGCCTAGATGTTGGTTCCTTTCGAGGACTGACTGTCGAGGTCTGTCCAAAGCACTTGGAGCAATGAGCAAGGCAAGGTCGAGACCGGTGATATCAACCAAGCTAGCCAGAATGCAATAAGTGCAGCATAAAGAGAGGTCTATATGGTGACTGAGCAGATAGTACCTGGCCATGTGTGACCTTACACGACTTCGTTGAGATGTCGTAGCCATCACTAAAGCAGCCTCTGCCAACCACATCATCTTCGTTGAATGCCAATGTATGCTAAACTCGACGCAGGTAGGGTACAGATCCGATGGAATCGAGAGACGAATGCCCCGAAGATGCTAGTACTAGCGTAGGCGCTCGGGAGCCTCGCCGTGCCCGCGCTCGCAGTGCAAAGTCTGTTGAGCAGTCGGAGAGGGGGTTTGGTAGGGTCTTTGGGTGTTATTGGATGTCGACCGTAGCAAGCTCCGTTACGCGTCCCATACGACAAGTTGGAGCCACGGCCGAGCCTAGCGTTGTTCATAAGTGGATGCTGATTCGCTAGGTTCCAATCGAATATCGCATGCAGCGGTTGAAGATCAACGATGAAGTGAGCATCGAGTTGTCGAAGTGCTTAGTTCGATCGTGTTCCCTCTGAACAACTTGCACAAGGATTGGCTCCTTGTCTCCCGCACCCGAAATCCCGAAGCGGCTTCAAGCACGATTCAATAATGGCCAAGGCAGTTGGAGGAGAGGCAGCCTAATGGGCATCAAACGGCATCCGACGGACAATCAAAAGATGAGGCTCAAAGACATGTAACATGCGAGGGCTTGGCAGGTGTCGAAGCATGTCTTGACCAATCTTTTATGCCTGGAGGCCATTAACAATCTCCCTCGCAGCTGGCATTTGTGATGTTTGACTGCCAGGTTCGCGAGACGTTAAATTGGTGGCAGAAAGTTCGTGTTGACGACCAGGGCTATAATTTGACGACGAGATGGACAGACACGTCGCCAACAAGAACAAATACAGCAAATGCGCAGAACACGCGATTTATAACAAATAACTACTGTATAACGACCGACTTGATGCTCTGTAATCATAACGAGTAACCCTGAGAAACCACGGCGCCAATCGACGACGAACTACAATTACATGTTTGACGTCTGGCCAACTGACATTGATGCGCAAGAAAGGTTAGACATCTCAGAGACTCCAGAGACGCTCTTCTCATCTTTCTCGCTGCCTCAAAGACCCTCTTCCGACATGTCGTCCCCGCCTCTGACGCCGGTCCATCGCCGACAATCCTCAAATTTCAGCAACAGCTCACGACCACCCTCACAATCGCAGTCATATTCGAGACGCTCGTCGGCCGCATATTCACCCGCACGTTCAAGATTTGGATCAAGTCATGGTGGCGGAGAAAGTCTGGCGAACGAGTTTGCGGAATTGGGAGACGATGGAGGTATGGGGAGCTTGGCCGACGAACTTGGTGGTTGGAGCGGTGATGAGGAAGAGGACGGCGAAGAGGACTTCGAAGGACAGGGGCAGGATCACACCAATGGCACGCTCGAGAGGGAACGAGATAGCGGAATAGATGTGGGCTCGTCACCGGCTACATCAAAGCATTTGGGTCCTCCTTCAGGAATGAAGACGAAGGGACATTGGAGGCTCAATTCCGTGTACGATGGGAGCGAATATGGATCAGATTCGGACTTGCAAGAAACGGAGCTGGTGTCGGCAACCTTGGAAGCGAGAATGGCCTCGATCGAAGCTATGGCGCGACGAGGCTTGGAGGAAACTGGCACAGACGGCGACAGAGTGGTTGCAAGAGTCACAGAAGCACTGAGAGACTTGGGATGGCAAAGCAGCATTGAAACGGGAAGCACGAGGTATGTCAGACTGCCGCTCGACAGCATCTCCGTCAATCTTTAACGAAGTACCTCTCCAGATTATCAACGTCTTGCAATGCGCTCTCAACCTACCTGACAAACCAATCCCGCTCGATGACGACTCTCACCCAACACATTTTCTCGCCAATATCTTTCGCATCTCTCCCACTCGAGCTCCTCGAGGGTTTGATACCGGAGATCGACTCCACACTACCCTTACTAGCATCCATCCTCCCTTCGACAGTGCCCTTGTATTCATTACACGCTCTTCACACATCGACAGCCGACCTCATTTCCGCCCTAGACTATATGAAAGATACTCTACAAGTAAACCAACAGTCCACGAACCAAGCAGGCCGCATGTTGCGCGCCGCAAAAGAGGCGGTAGGAATCTGGAGGAAAGAGATGGACTCGCGGGATGACTCGGTGAGGTGGATTGAACAAGGCTGCTGGGACCAACGACTGCGACAAAGAGACGCGCAAAGCGTCTGCAATGACGTGCTGAAGGGGTTCGAGGAACATTGTGATCAGTGGAGGACTCGGCTGAGCGATGGCCTGGAAGTCGACGCCATGGCTTAGTGGAGTCACTGGTCCGACTCACGGATAACCAGATATAGAATAGGGAAAGGTTCATGAACGCAGGGGATCAAAGAGCAAGGGCACATCGGTCAGAGAATCATCCATTACATCTAATTCTATCAGGATTAATAATCGAGAAGGGTTGCAGGGAAGATGTGAATGCGGCATGAATAATGGAGCAATGTGTTGGTGTCTATTTTTATTTCATTTGTCCTCGAGGATGTACGCGCGATTAATACCCCTATTATGGGATGGCATCAGATACCAGTCGAGTCGGGCGTCATGGATCGCATCGGATTTTCGCATCAGATTTTAGAAGGTCTTTGAAAGCGGCATCAGTTAGATCTGTTAGCATGCTGCTCCGACAGCTCATTCAACTATTCTGCATCCGGTACCCAGACCTATTTATCATAGGATAGCTAAATTTTTTCAAAAGATTATTGAGGTCCTTCTTTACCCTCGTCTTGCTATTGAAAGCAGCATTGCTAGAAATTGCGCGGTGCAATTTCGAGTCCAGCAGCGACACATGCAGATCATGCAAGATATGATCACACGCAGACAATCTCATTCCTTGACACCTCGATTTAGAACTTCATCGTTCACTCTGGCGCATCAGCATGGGACTCGTCCACCTTTAACTTGATGGTTTGGCATGCTAGATCCCTCGATCTTGATATGGCGCTGATCTTCTGCGACCGTGGACAGCAACACCGCCTGGAGAAGAGCTATCAGATCTCGCATCCATAGAAGAATGTCCGGCATATTCCAAACATGCCATTCGAGGAGTAGTTCGATTCTACTGGTCCATCTTCCATGCCGTTGCAAATTTGTTGTTTCTGAACTTTGACTCCCTCCGCATGCCATCTTCCCAGTCGTTTCCAACGTAGTGCTCCCTGTAATCACACGTTCCTTCAACGATCTTGTGTTTCGCTTCCTGGCAGCACAGTGGCTTCAATAATTCTGGGTCCCTCCGTTTCCAGACAATTGCGATATATCATAGAACTTTGGTAATTTTCAAATCAAGACTAACACTAATAATTTTCTAGAGACTTGGAAGAGTCCTCTTTCCAGAAACTGATCAAGCCTCGTCTTTAAGATAAAGGTGAGAATCACTGTTAAGATGTTTCTGGAGGGACATAGAACTGGTGAAGCCACTGTGCCAGTATTCCTCCAGGCCTGCTGGGTGTTGGTGCCAAACATTCTACGTGTATTACAAGGTGATTCATCGCAGAATGAGCACTGGGACGGACTGCAGACAGCCACACGTCTGCCAATGCCTCGAGTTTGGCCTGATGTAGGAGCATTTGATTCTACGAGAGACAATGATTGGGAAAAGTTTTCGAGTGCTTTCCGCTATACTGGTTTTTGAAAAACATGATTTCAACAAGTGTGAACCAGCAAGCACATCTATTGATAAGATCAAAGGCTGGTTGTGATAAGCAAGACCAGGAAGAGAGAGAAACTGAAATTTACATCAGCTATCCAAGTTTCGAAATCTTTGCACGACTCAACAGAAACCACAACAACTCTTGGTCTTCACCGCGCAAGTACCACAGCCCACAGTACATATAGTGAACAACAGTTCTTCTCCACACAAATCGCAGCAAAGTCACAACCCATTCCACTTCTCCAAGATGTTGCCGTACCAATCCCGCAACCCTGTCCAGCCCTCTCCTTTCTTCCCACTCTCAACCAGAAGTCATCCCCAAAAACTTCAAGGCCCGAATAACCACTCCCACCACCCTCCCTGTTTCTCAGGTGGCGGTGAGGGTGGCGGCTGACTTTCCTTCCACCCCTCCGGCTCTTTCCCAACTCCATACCACTTCCCCTTATACCACCCAGCCTTATCATGAAAACCCCTCGGCTTCCGGAAATGCTTCCAGTCGAAGCCGTCTGGGTAGCCCGCTCCGCATTGGTAGCCCTCGGTATACGGGTGCTCTTTCTGGCCGTAGATTATGCCTCGGCGGCCGATTTCGCGTTTTTGGCCGACGTTTCTTGGGACGGTGGCGGGTGTGGGGGCGTTCCCTCGATGGGCGGCTCTCTTCTGATCCTCACTTCCGCCTGTCTGTTCCTCGCCTTCTTTCTGTCCCTCGGTTTTCCTTTCGTCGATCTTCACCTTCCCTCCGATCTCTTTCTGTCCTTCGCTTTCCTGGCCCTCAATAATCTGTGCACCACTTTCCTGACCAGCGCTTTTCAAAAGGCGATCGGGAAAACCGCCAATGATATAAGTCCCGACGCCTTTGATGAAGGCGCCACAGAGTTCGTAGCCATTTTCATAGAAGATTCTCAGGTCGGTGTCGTGAAGCGTCCAGTCATGGAGGAGGCGAGGGAGTCCTATACCACCGTATGGTCCTATCCCGCCAGATTAGTATCCTTTTCACACATTCTTCAACTTCGATCGAGGCCTGTCCAGGCTCAGCAGGAGGGCACAAGAACGGGCAACTTACTCGCATTGTTCCACTGTATCAGTTCCCAAACGACCTGCTGATGATACTGCTCTTTACTCGTCATTCCCGCTCTCCAATCCTCTTCATCTGGCCGGTAATCGAGGACCCAGCCTGTATAGGCGATGAGTGTCAGGTGCGACATGTAAGTGTACATGGCGTACGCGCTCCTCAAGCAGCTTAACATCATGCACCTTTCCTTTGCCAAAGGTCCATCAACATAATCCTTCACGTCAACGATAAGCTCCCGCAGGTTCTGAGGTAGGGACTCAGGAATCGATTGAAATCCTTTCATAATCTGCCAGGGTATGTGTAGAACTTCGAGAGAGTCCCATTCGATATGGGTATCCCACCCGGCACTCGAGTAGGACGATTCGTGTTTGCAGAGGAGTTGAATTTCGGGTTTGTATTTGGTGGTACGAGGAATTTCGTTGATGATATAGAGTCTGTTGAGGTTTGGAAGGCCTTTGGACATCAACTTTGCAAATGAATCCCAATTCTTAATGGCGGGCTGAGGACTGTCGTTATCAAAATGGAGACGGAGCGTTCTGAGATTGGGAAGACCTATTTCGACGGCTTTAGCGAACATGGGGTTCCAGTAGATTGTGGCTTCGGTAGCAGCCAAAGGGACGGGTCCCCTATATCTGGACGGAAGAGGGACGCTTGAAATGATTAGTATAGTGCATTGGAAAGCTAGCATTTTCTTGCGGAGTGGTCGTGAAGAACCAGGCCGTGAAGAACGTCTGCGCAATGTTGCATGTACTGAAGCGTCAGATCTCTGAATGGATCCTGTCCCGCTATAGTCCATTGAGCCATCTTTGCCTGACGGATGTTGTTCCTATACTGGCATTAGAAAGCGAGTGATCACAGTGCTTGTCGACGTTATAGTAGTGTTTGTATATGTGAGTGTGAAAATGCCTTTCAGATAAAAATCTCAGATGACACAGCGATGGATAAAGGGGCGATTAATGGAATAGAAAAAAGGCGCAATGGACAAGTAAGATATGTGATGATACCTTTCTACACGTTGTTCCTCGCTAATTGGATAGAGTGTCGACAATGGCAAAATTGTGGGAGGCGGCGTCAGAGGCTTAGAATTCGTGCCTAATCGAAGGTTTCGCAACTGAGAGTCTGTGCTGGTTGTGAAAAGCTTGTCGCATTCCTCAATATTAATATTGTCAATGCTTACCATTATCACGTCGAAACAGTGAAGAACGAGATGGCATCTATGACCTGTTCGCTAGCTAAGAGTCCCGTTTGTATGTAGAAATCGTTTGCGTTCTGTTATGATTGGTAGAGTTTTGGATGAGCGATTGATCGTTTCTTGACGCATTTTTATGAGGATCAGGTAGAGGATATATGAAAAACTGATGATAGTCATGAGGGCATTTGTATTCACGTAGCACCGATCGGTGTCTTTTTCATAGCCGCACTATACCGCCGGCGATAGGCGCTCTTCAACCATCACATCTGACCGTATGATTCCGGAGTACATCATCCACGAAGCCCATAGTAGAGGAAAGTCATGCGCAAATCTGCCAGGCGTTGGCCAGATGTTCCTGCTTTTCTGATCGTTTCCGTTACGGCACCCTTATCTCCCCAGAAGATCTTGCCGTCCTGCCAATCGTCTATCAATGATACGAGAGCCTCAACATTTCCGAACGTGGCTGGTTGCGACCCTCTTGGTCTGTGGCAAACGAGAAACTCGGCCAGCAGGGCCAGCAGCAACAAGAGCGCCGCTATTGTCAAAATCGGGAGTAGATTCATGATAATGGACAACGTAGTGTCTAGAGCGTAGCCAAAAATCCAGGGAACAATACATTTGAAAATGAACAGGATCCAGCATTGCCAGCTCAATGCAGTTGACTTGGTCGAACCGAGTTTAAGGCTGGCGCCAATTGTCGTAGCTCTCCGCCATATAGCCTCATCGCGGGCCATCTCGGTCAAAACTTCCGCACAGTGAAGTCCTAGACAGATGATTCCGAAAATGACGCTGTGAACTATCAGACCAAGCCAGTCGCGCCGCTCTGTGTATGCGTCCTTCCACGCTCTGATGATAATTTGGCAATAGTTCTGCCAGATGCCGATGAAGTTGAGAGCATGAGCTGTGTCGCGGACATATGCTGCAGAACATGTGCCTGTGCGCCGGCCGACGCCTGCCACGATGACTGTCCAGATTGCTACTAGAGCAGAGACGAACCAAATGGTCTTGGTCAATACTTTCGTGCGTGGGGAGAGGTCCTTCATCCCAAGTTGTCGACGCAAGGGTACGGCCAGGAAAGCACCGGTGCTCCTCTGAAATCCTGACTGTTTGGCCTGCATGATTGTGGATGAGCGGAGATACCCAGTGGAAGCAGGGTGCTGCATAGTACGCTTGCTGCCGCCGTGCACGTCAAGAGGTCGCGTTGCCCGGAACTTGTCGTCAACATCCAACTTTGTGCTCGAGGGAGACGTTCATGGACCAACGGCAGGCTTCGACTGCCTTGCGGGATGGCATAGACACGGCCATGTCGAGACGAGAACAAGCAACCGCAAGCTTTCCCCATGGATGTGGCCGATGACATAGATGGTAGTAGAGAGCTGGAGTGTGAGAATGGAGAGGTGAAGAAAAGGAAAAGATGCAGTAGTCGTGTCCTTCTTCAGCTGTGGTGTCAGTCCGGTCTTGCCTGAAGTTCAAAAGCTGGAATTCTCTCCCGGTGTGCCCGAATCTGTCGATAAGCCCCCTTGTGCCGAGTGTCAGTGCTGGGATGACTGCACGTGCGATTCTGGCATCGACTGCCTCGGTCCGGCTCCACGCATCTTGCTCCAGGCACGATCGGAGCAATCAGCAATTCCTGGCCCTTTGTCTCCTGGAATCGACGGCTCTTTGTCCCTTGGAATCGATGGCTCTTTGTCCCCTGGAATCGACGTTTGCGCACAAGGCCAGCGGGGCGGGTGCGTATCTTCTGTACCCCAATTACTGGCATGTATTAGTCCAGGCACTCCTCTAGCTTCATTCGGCCCGAACGTGACATAAATTCGATGCCGCGGAGGTATCTGCCGGGATGATCTCATCAAGACTGCCAAGGTGGTAGCTTCGATCAAGAAGCATGATGACAGGCATGAGGGCGAGGGCTTCTATCTCGTGCTTTAGAACGTGCTAACGCGGTGTAGCGCTACCGAGGTACCTCCAAGGACAAACTTCTCGCTGATAAGAGCGAATTGTGATGAGGGTGCACTTGAATCACGAGGAAGGATTGGTTATCGGATCAGACCGCTCCCTTGCCGAATCTTCTTCGTTCCCTCTCTTCCTCATAGTCGGCATATGGAGAAAGTGTTTTCCAGACACTTACAAGCATACAGGGTTTTCCATTTTTCATTCCTTCATGTCTGATTGCCCCAACCTTTCTTTCGCCTGACCTACTGATGAATGCTCGCGCGGTCAGATGCTTCTCTTCAACAGAGTAAGTCGACAAGCACAACAAAATCCTCATGACACGAAGATACGACCCCTCTCCCTTGTCGAAAGTATCGAGAGGCATGCACGTCGAGGCAAACAGCCTCCGCATACTACTCGTAAGATTTTACCTTGCCCATCATCAACATACCAATGCCAAGTGCTTGTGAATCTGCCTGCGCTTACAATCGCGGGCAACAACTCAGCAACTGTAAACGTATATGCATTGACAATCTGCTATATGCATGAGCCGATCGCTTACTCGCACAAAAGCCGAGCCGATCAGGCACAGTATATGTAAAAAAAGCATGTTGAGGCTGTTTTTGTTGAGAAAGGATGTGGCAGAACACTTCCGTGTGACAATGCATATAGCAGAATAAGGTAGCTACGAGTAGTACTTCTGACTAATCAGAGAGCCGCAATCACGGACGTCGTTGCCTAAGGTTGCGGCCACATGGCCGCATCGCACACAGTCTTCCCCGCACCTACTACTATAAATACTGCAAACCACTTCAAGTTATCACAATCTATTCAAAGAAACATATATACTTACCATCACCATGTCCTCAGTCACGATATTAGGAGCTGGTTGAAAAAGTCTACGGCACGCATTGATAATCTCGCACATGCATTTCGTACCCGATTCTTGATACTTGAACATGCTGTAATGCATCTGGCAGATCGTCAATGCATGTAAGTTTTTATGTTGCTCTTCTCCGGCACTAGGTAGCAGTGCCTCACTTCTGGACGCTGCAAACAGCCCACGGGGGTCTGATGTCCAGAATCGCACCGATGGCGAGCAAATATGCACTTACGAGCAACTGTCCAGGGGGAGAATTGGACGATCGGCGATGAGGCGTCCTCCCTCCCAACAGACACTCTGGAAGACACTGGCATCGCCATTTAACACATGCCTAAATGCTGTGTCACGCTTCTGTACAGTACGATGCCACCGAGACCAGACGCGGCTCATTCAGGAGAGCACAATCTGCACACCTCGCGTGGTTTTCTGATGATGAATTGTCCATCTTCAAACACCTGTCACGACCTCTACCGCCAAGAAGTAGCCCCGGCCCCTTCTGTCTGCATACCTGGGACTCAGCCATACACTTGCATATTCGATCAGCATCGACGATTGGTCTAAGGCTTGCAATACGTAGGTCTAGAACTTGAACGCCCAACCGCCTCTGAATTTCACCCATGTCCGACCGCCAGGATGTGAGTACCAATCTGTCTTATCGACTTCTCCGTCGGGTTTTCACCTCTTTGCACAACTGCAACAAGGATCGCTATAAACAGATTTCGAACTCTGGCGATATGTTCCTGGTTAGTGGTACCACGTACTGTGGTAGCATGCGAAATAAAGGTTAATCGGCCGGGCTTACCACATCCCATATCTTCTCCCACTTAACGTACAAGAATAATTATAATTTTTATATGCCTAGGTAGCAGGAATCGAGAAGAGTACGATCCGCTTAGACCGAAAAGAAAATTGCTAGATATGGTGCAGAGATACAAAAAAGACGACTATACGCACTGACCCAAGCAGGGGTCAGAATTAACCTTCTTTTGGCCGGTTACCACAGTACAAGCGGGCCGCCTCTATTCTTGCTAATCCGGGGTTATCTGGGCTGCGATTCTTCCACCATTGCAGTCGCCGGCCACAGATCAAGGACATCAGCTTACACGAGCGGCTGCTTACTTCGAGATTTCAGTCCACTTGCATATTTGGGGGGACAGATTCTGGAACCACAACAGTTCATGGCAAGGCTATGATGAGTAGGTCTAGGAGACGCTGGTCGACTGGACAAGCTTATCGGTACATTGGCTTTACAGCCTCGTGTCATTTCACGTCGAATGTCTGCAAGGTGGTCGACGAGTCAGTTACGTTCCCATCGCAATGTTCCTGGCGCCGCTGGAGTGGCCCGGGCCAGTTTGTGGGGAAAGCGATATTCCTCTACAAATTGATCGCGCGGATTGCACATCATCGCTTTCTTAGAGCCCCACCGAGACTTCTGATAAACTACCAGCTTCTTGGAAGAAGAGGAAGTGATCCCCAAGTCTAGATCTTGTGATATAGTGCTTCCATAAATGAACGCTCTCTTTCAGCGTGGTTGAATGGTTATGCTTTTGAAGCTCAGTGATCAACTGTATTGTTGAACATGTACTTTTCACTTGTAGACAGACTATTGAATTTCGAAGAGCGGCTTCCCCATACTGACCGTGCTGGAAAGGTCCGAAGCTGTGTAAGAAAGAGCGGGTTTCTGGGTTCAGTGCCCAACTCAGGCTGAAGCAGCACCTTACCCTACATGGATCACCAACAGCAGGGTTTTTGGATGGAGGCTTCCAAGAAGGCGATGGCGACAGAGAGCAGCGCAAGGAATAACAAAGAAGCGCGACGAGCACAGCGAGGAGGAGCGTGATGATTAGGTAGCTATCTTGAAAGTATCGCAAAATGCCAGCTACTGATTGGTAGACCCCAGATAGGCCAACAACCCAGGAATTACGATCGAGGCTGAGCTTCCTATAACGCGCCTCATCGCCCCCTGTAAGTGATTCGCAGCTAACATTGAATGCGTATAAAGAAAAGCCGAAATCTTCGTGCTTCAGGAGCATTCTTCATTCTTCAACACGATTCAAAACAGAATCCAGCTGTCATGCGCTTCACTTCCCGTCTCCTCGCCTCACTCTTCGCCACGCTCCTCGCCGGGGTACCAGCTTCCGCCCGCAAACTCTGCGAGCACTACCAAACAACCTACCGAGTCCCCTGCGATCAGCCGCCAAGCGGTTTCAACTGCAGTAAGACCCGACCTGTTCCTTGGGACGCATCTGAACTCTTGGAATTAATTCAACATAGGGAACCAAGCCATAGCTGACTGGCTGGAAATCTTTGACCTGAACCGAAAAGCATACCTTTCCTGGGCCAGAGACAATTCTGATGTTTGTGCTGGCGTCTGCGATCAAATCGATGCAGAGTCTCACGGGTGGTCCGGATTCACGTGGTCTATGAAGTGTTCATCGGCACGACTATACAGAACATGGAAAACAGGGATTCCGGCGCCCATTGGCGGACTTGAAAGGGTCAATGAGAGACATAATTGCCATGTTTATTGTGATGGGATCACTTGTGGTTTCGCTGTGAGCGACAATGGGAAATTTCATTCACTCTGGATCTGTGGTACTGACGTTGTTATAGTTTGACACTTGCTAGAGTACATCTACGGATATGCGAAGAGACTCTCTTGTCTACAGCAAATGAGCGTGCTGCGGTTGGAACGGTCCTTCGAACAGATGGCGCTGAACACCGAATAGGTTTACTAAACTTCAGCACTCCGTTTTGACGCTAAGAGTTGAGAACCAATTCAAATTGCATACGTGCAATAGCTGAAGGACCAATTTGGCCTTCCGCCTGGCTCCTTCTTATCCCTTCAGACACCGCGATCGCATCAAACCATGGTCGGACAATTTTGGCGAAAGTTCGAACAGACAAACACTGCCGATTACTATCCCGCGCCTCCCGCCTGTGTCTCGGGTACCCAGGATTTCGTGACGAGCGGGAGCAGTACAAGCACCAGATACAAGTTCTGCACAATATTTCAGAGTCAAGAAAACTTGTAGAATTTTCAATCGCCTTAAATCTAAATCTTCGATAAAATCAATACTCATCAGAGTCATAATCTTCATCCCTCAACAAAGCAGGATATCTTCTCGACCTTAAATCCGACTCCAGACTAGATTCCGACTCCGGATCAACATAGCCTAGATCAGATGTTAGTCATAAATCCACACAGCATTTGAAGGGATCCAAGAACGTACCTTGACCACCAAAAATACTTAAAGCCACTGGCAAAAACACGAGGGCATGCGTAGACGCAAAGAGCACCAAGGCAACCCATACCCTGAAATAGTAAATTTCAAAGATCTTACTCCTCGTGAATGCCAGCACGGCTACACCCAGTAGCTTCGTAATGGTGATGCCAGTGAACACGCTGCCTCCAACATTGACGAGCGCGGTCCACGCCCTGGCGTCCTTTCCTCTGAATTTGTGCTTAGGAGCACGTTCCATAACTGTCGTGGACGGGAACGAGAACGCGCGAGCAATATGTGCACAAAATTCCAGAGAGATGCCCGCGCTGATGATAAGGTTAACAAGGGAGACAGCGTTAAGCGACACTTTAGCTACAGCCATGGCGCCAATGATGTCGACAATGATCATTGTGACTGTGACCGTGATGACAACACCTGTTTGAATGGAACCAAGCAACAAGGAGGTCAGGAGAAGGATGACTGCGACTGCTGCGCCAAGCAGAGTTGCCGATAATTTGACAATGGATATGTATTGGTCGAAAAAGATGTAGAACTTGGAGTAAGGAAACACGTCGATGCTGTTCTCTCTGCTAATCTCATCTGCGATACGGCGAGCAGAGCGGTATGCAGAGATGAAGTCTTTCTGTGTGTGCAGAGGAGTGTGCGACGTTCTGAAGTGAGACGCCTTGATGGTGGTGTGCTTGTCATCTACCACGACAGCATCGCCGTAGGAAGCTTTGCCACCGAGTGGGCATTCTTCAGTTGTGGGCGAATCTAGCCACTTCTGAAGGTATTTGATGTACTCAGGCCCTTCAGGCATGCCGAATAGTGTCGCGTTCCACGGTGGGTTCCGAGACTTGAAGCAAGGGTTTCCATCTTCGACGCAACAACTTTCGAATGCGGGATTGAGCCACGAAAAATAGTCATCGACCCAGCTGGCGGTGGCATCTGCAATGTATGACAGTTCGGATCGCTTGCGTTCTCCTTCCAGAGTGCTTGCTAAAGAGAACGTATCGCAAGACAAATATCGACCGCACAGTTGCTGTTGGTGTTTACGCTCGGTAATGTTTAATTCTCGAGTAACAAAGTAGACTGGTGGTCCGGCGCCGAAATAGTGATCCAAATCGTTGAAGTAATCTATCAAGTATGATCCGTCAGGAATTGCAATGCGCTGGTCCAAACCCAAATTGACCTTTGGCATTAGCGCAAGTCCTGCAGTGAAGATTCCGAGGAAAATTGTGAGGATGGCGACCTTGGCTCTCTTCCCCAACAAAGCTGGAGCATATAACTTTCGGATAAATCTCTGCAAGCTTCCTTCATCGTCGGTCCCGTAATCGTAGTCAGTCAAAGCTGAACGATTGTTGTTGAGAGCGCGAATGCAAGGAACACAATCAACTCGACCTGCTTCCACACGTTTCTGGTTGAGAGCAAGAACGGAAGTGAACATCGTCACTTGTAAGACAGCGTTGATGAAGACAGCTCCAGCTGCATACACAGCGAAGTTTCTGACGGCGGGCATGCCCACAGCTGCGCCCATAGCAAAGGCTACTGTCTCGGTCATCGCCGAAAGCAGGATACTTGGCCCCATGCGACCCAACGCCTTGGACATTCGTTGCGCGATTGGAGTATCGGGGTGGCTGTTATTAACGCGCTCGAACTCGTGGACGATGAGGAAGATGTTGTCAACTCCGACGGCGAGGACTAGGAAGGGAATGACCTCGGCGATGATCAAAGTGACCTTGATACCGCACGCAGAAAATAGACCAACAGAAGCAGAGACGGACATCAACACGATGAGAATACCGACAATGCCGAGCATGAACTTGGACTGAACGAAAGCATTGCGGGGGTTGCTTAGAATCGTCTTCGCTGTCAAAGTCGTGGACCCAAGGGCAAGAGAAGCATACAAAAACATGACGAAGTAGCTGATGACCACAATTTTGGCGTCTGTATTGGTAGACTTGTTGAGCTCCTC
The DNA here is from genome assembly GCA_007735645.1 of Venturia effusa. Lineage (NCBI taxonomy): Eukaryota > Fungi > Ascomycota > Dothideomycetes > Venturiales > Venturiaceae > Venturia > Venturia effusa. The sequence continues at coordinate 259,438 of CP042191.1, read as the reverse complement.
TTCCAAACTGATCTCTGTGTTGAAAGACAGCCGAAGTCCTCGCTCGCTGGCCTCGCGTTGTACATCGAGCAGAGTGACCTTCAGCTCTTCTTCAAAGGCCATTGCACGTGACAGCTCTAGCGTACCTTCCGCGTGGTTGCTGATTACCCATGTAGTCACAATGGCTTTGGAATCTAGAACATTGTCGGTGAACCCACCGAACAACATCTTTGGGTCCAGGGGCTGACCAAATTCTGGTCGGCAATCAACAGGTTGATTAGAGCAGCTCAGTAGCTGTTCTTGCCAGTTGTCTGGATCAAGCATTCCCATATCCCCTTGGAAATACCCAGTGAAGGATTGGGTTACGCAGGCGGTCCCTGCAGCCTTGTAGCATACATCATCCAGAGCAATACCACCAGGAGTTCGGAGACGAGTGACCCGTGCTTCTACATCGAACCACCATCTGAGGGTGTCATAGTTCATGACTGTTGAGTTTGAGCTCGTGTCGTTGACAAGGAAGGCCTGTTCGGCCCGGAAAAAGGGGCCAAAGTTTGAATCGAAGAAATCCTTCTCTTTTGCAGCATCTGAGTCCGGAGACACCCACAATCTCACAGGGTCGGTCTCAATAGCGAATTTAATCCATCCCAAGCTCAAAAGAAGGACGATGACAACGCTGGTGCCAATGGTGATTCCAGGGAACTTTGCCGAAGCATAACCCAATCGACTAAAAAGTCTGTCGCAGACCTCATTCAAATAGTAATGCTTTTGAGGGCGGTCCAGCATTCCCGCATTATGGACGACATCGCCCTCGTCCTCGTCGTCGGTAAGATCCGAGTCCTGCAGAAGTCTAAGTCGCTCATTCTTAGACTGGGAATGTTTCTGGTAGGCGACATGGCCGGCTACGGCGCCAACGAGGAGCATTAGGAATATCGAGTAGATCAGAATGATGGAGAAAGACAGACAAGGAAGTGCCCCAACGTAGCACGATTTCTCGGTTTCCAATCTGGGCAGCTCGACACATGAGCCTGGGCAGTCGACGCAAGCACAACGATAAGCCGGATCTTCATCGTTGCAGGCATGCGTAGTTTTGTCCATGGGTTCCATCTTCGGGAAGTCGACTGGATTCGGACGTGGAAAGTTCATTTGAAATGGACTGCCTCCAAACTTCTTGTCGCCTAGGAACTTGAGGAATTGCGTGAAATTCTTTGCGCCTCCTCCAATCAGATTCATAGCCGGGCTGTTTGTCGGCCCAAATTTGACCTCCTTGCAGCTGTTGTAAAATCCCACTCCATAATCATCGGACACCAGATGGTCTAGCTCTGTAACTAAGAATTTGTCGTTCTTAGGGGTTGTCGCCGTCACGTTTACGAATAACGACTGGTCTGGAGAGCATGTGAAAGTACAGAAGAGGTTTACGAAGTTCTCGCGACAAGCAGGGCAGCTGGAGATGATTTGGTCGGCGCGTTTCAGATTGCTTTGCAGCGCATCGAGTTGGACGTCTTCGCAGCATACAGAGCCTTTCGACCATGTATCACCACAGATACCAACTAGCTTCTCGCGGGTCTCGGCCGTGGGCTCTTTAGCTGGCCCGTTGTCAGGGCAAGGTAGCTCAGAACCAAAGAAGCCTGTTTTGCCGCAAGTCCCTCTTATGGCACATCTCCCAGCCTCATGTTTCTGCGGTAGTGTATCATCGGCAGCTTGTATGGAGGGAGCGATGGAAGTGACGGCGAGAAGACGCAATAGGTGGGAGGCAGAGTGGCGAAAGCGCATAGCTAGACGATACTATGGTCTGGCACCGAAGGTTGCGGTACACACTTCACAAGGAGGTGATGGTGGATAGCAGAGAAGGTTAATCAGGGCATAACAGTAGGTCCCAAGTCAAATGGATGCAAAGAGAGTGCAGGTGGTTTCTGTGGTTGGCGAAGGAATGTGTGTCTGTGGGTGAGGTTGTTTGAAGCCGGACCTGTCGTGGAGGCAGCTGGAGTGCCTAAGGTATGGGTATGTTCTCACCTACGGACCTACCCAGCAATGACGCAGATTGGGTACGACTAGAGCGTATTGGGTCCATGTCTAGGCACCGTCCTCACTAAAACGCAATGCGCCAAGCCTCAGACATGTCCAACGTTTCAAGACTCCGGCCGACTTCCATCCTTCACCAACCCTATGCCCTCACTTGAACTTCTGATGGAATGCAGAGCAATCGTCTCAATGCCCTCCCTTTGATAACTGTGGGCAATCAACAAGGACAAAGTCGTAACCAGTATGTGCTGCCAGAGTGTAGACCGACATGGTTGCCCATACCTGTCTTCCATGGATGCGATTGAGTTTGCCTAAGTATTGTTCTCACAGGAGAGCAAGAGTTTTACCAAGATATAAGTAATCAAGTAGAGGATGCCACCTCAGCAGTGGGCCCAATGCCCGTGGAGAAGGCCCGTTTGGTACCATTCCTTGTCATCTTGCGCTTCTGCCATTCTCTACAACCACTTGAATGAAGCTCAGTCATGTACTGGATGATGCACTCAATGGTTGACCACGTCGAAGAGTTCCGCGCCATGAGCTTCCCACTGCTCTCAAGACGACTCAGCTACTAACCCAAGCCACCATGCAGGGTCAGATCAAGACTCCAAAACCCGAGGCCAGGTTGCGAGACCATGGCAATCATCTTGCGCAACCTTCTCAATCCCGTCCTCATCACAGAATACGTCGCGAAGCCTGCCTGAATCCTTCGCACCCATTTCCGAGGATCTACGGTCCCTATCCATCTCTCGTCGTACAAGTCGTCGGCCAAGGGCGCATGTTGTTCACCATGAGATGCAACTCTCGATACATCCGCCATAGATAATGTCCAGCGTCGGTAGCAGTGTCGTTCCGGACCAGAGACACCTCTCTCTCATACAGGCCTCTGCAGCTGGCAATGAACCCAAGGTTCGACAAATCCTTGAAGAAACAGCATGGCAGTCCCAAATGGATCGCGACGCGCTACGTCAATCCTTACAAAGAGTAGCCGCGCGAGGCAATCTAGCTTTGGCTAAACTCTTGGTCGAACATGGAGCCGACGTCAACATCAGGTGCGAGAATGAAACATCGGCCCTGTTCAAGGCTTGCGAAGGTGGCCACGAAAAGCTGGCCCAGCTACTTCTTGATCACGGTGCCAGGACTGAAGCAAGAGATAGGGATGGCAGGACGGCTCTCTACAAACCAGCGATGCGTGGGCATTTGAATATTTGCAAACTACTCTTTGAAAGAAAGGCAGATCCAGACTCGCAAGACAAGGAAGGAAGGACCGTGCTTATTCATCTGGCTGCGGAAAAACCTGGACGATGGAAAAGGGACATGATAGAGCTGCTGTTGCATTATGTCGACATCGAGGCTAAAGACGACACAAGAAGAACGGCATTGATATGGGCAGCCGCAACCGGAAAGCCAGAGATGGTTGACATCCTTCTCTCTGGCGAGAAAAAGGCAGACACATCTGCCTCAAACAATCGTGGCAGAACTGCTCTCATGTTTGCGAGCGAAAACAGCCACGTCGAGGTAGTGCGAAGATTGCTTGTAGCTGGGGCTGATCCGAGGGCTGTTAGTGACGGTGGCTGGACAGCACTCCATAATGCAGCAGACAGAGGCCATGTACACATCATCGAATTACTTCTAGCGACCGACTGCAACGTAAATTCTACACTCTCTAACGGCATGACGCCTCTTCATTGGTCAGCCTTCAATGGACATGAAGAAGCAGTGAAGCTTCTACTTGCCAAAGTCGACACCTCAGGACGACCAGAAGCCGATCTTGCGCTCAAAGATACATTCGAACGCAATCCAATGTTATGTGCTGCTGAAAACTACCATACCGGAATCGTGCAACTGCTTCAGCCGGGGAAGATTGGTTACAGAGTCCCACGAGCCCTGCGACGTGCCATGGACGGCTTTGACGCTACAGTTGTGGACTTCGGCGGCGAGGGCGGGGCTTTTCGAGATGGAAAGAAGCAGTTGCACTTCAAGCACTCGGTGTATGATCTATTGTACGGCTGGAACGCAGATACAGACAAGCCAAAGGTTCCTACACAGGTGAAGAATATCAGACACCAGCCGGCATTCAGGTGGATACATCTCCCGGCTAACAATGTGAGCTTACTATCTTCGCCTGTCATCGCTTCTGCATCACTGACACGCCCTCCTAGATCGCATGGGTTGAGACGCTCTTGGCGAAATCGTTCATTGAAGGTGGCCACCGAGATCACGACGAGATTGAAGACTTTAAAAGCCTTGAGAAATGTTTTAACCAAGAACATCGCGGACATACACCACATGCCCACTTTATGCGCCCTTGGAGTCAACGATACGCTGTCCGACAAAAAGCAGACAAAAAGCCGAAGCCCCATACAGATCCTCTCGCGCTTACTAAGCCAGCATTAGAGGACTCTGCCGCAACGCTCATTGTAACATCGCCAGACGCTGAACCGCCAACATTGGGGAAACCACAGCCGTCACCGGTCCGCGAAAGCACGCCGAAATCGGACAAGAAAAAGAAGACGAAGGGAGAGGCCATACAGGAGCGGCATGCTAAGAAGCCAAGGCAGGCGAGCAGCCAAAACGTTGAAAAAAATGGGAAACAATCAAAGATTATTGAGAAGGTGAAAGGAGGCGCGCCCAAGGTGACGCCAGAGGCGCCAGGATCAAATGGGAAGATTGTGCTTTTCATGCCTTTCCTCCACTATGAGACGGACAGAAACAGAAGGAAGATGGCAGCGGCTATCAAACTTGCGCAAACCGGGCAGGAATGTCCCCACTCCCCATCACGGGATGATCTGCTCGTGCAAGCTTATCTGAGAGCAAAGCCACCACTGCATCCTCGACGCACTTTGGATCAATTCTCCTACCACGGGATAGATACTTCGCAGCGAGATGAAGACCAAGTGGTTTATCGCTACTTGAAAGAACGGGGTGTTCACCCTGCGATTTTCATGGTCGACCAACTTTGGGTATTCATTCTCGGAAAGGAGTTGATCGTAACGTGCTTTCCGGAGCGATGGGACCAGCCAAGGAATGATCCAATGATGGTTCTTGATGGTATTGTTGAAGATATGAACGCGAAAACACGACCACCCATCAACAGTGTGTATGATCTAGCTCTGCTGATTACTAGCCGCTGCTGCGGAGTCTTTGATCGCCATAAGCTTGACAATGTGGACTTTCAATTCCTCGACATGTTTGAGAGCTCAATCGGGAAAGTCGTAAGTCGGACTGACACCTTCTCCGCGTGTTCCCCTGTTGCTAACAAGACTAGACTAATCAAGAAACCAAGTTGTTCTCGAGCTTTAATATCGCCTCCGCACAAGCTACAAAGTGGCTTCGAACACACAGGAGAGCCCGCGGTAGTCGACTAGCACCAGGAGACAGGCTGAAGCCTGGCGAACGCGAACAGGACTATGATAGTGAGCCTGTCTTCGTGGACAAGCTTCTCGAGATCGGCACAGAGACAAAATTGCTTGCCGAGATCAAGGACATCAAAGACGAACTTCGAATACTGGACATGGTGTTGCAGTCACAACTGCATGTCTTGCCTGGGCTCGCGGACCATATCGTTGACGAGCTAGGAGGGAGAAACAGCCCTCAAGGCCGAGAGATCGAGCGCCGGAAACGAGAGCAACTCAAACTCATAGAGGTTCATATCAAGGATCTCGAGCGGATGAGGGGTCAAGCCACGTCTGTGGAAGCCTCCCTGGCACATCTGCTGGACCTGAAACAGAAGCATGCCAACGCCTTTGAGGCAAGATTCGCCCGCGATCAAGCTCAGCTGACCGCGAAGCAAGGTCAGACCATCTTGGTGTTTACGATCGTTACCATCATCTTCCTCCCGATGTCTTTCATTGCCGCATTCTTCGCCATCCCCTTTGCAGAATTTTCGTCAACCGGCAGCCCATCACTTCATTTGTCCTTCGTGGCAAAGTACATGTTTCCAATTGGATTCGCCGTCTCCGTTCCTCTTGTTGCTGTGGCACTCGCCGTAGACGATGTCGGTATCTTCATTCGAAAAGCCAGAAACTGGCTCAACGTGCACGTTTTTCGCCGGCAAATTAAGTACGAAGACACGATCTTGGAGAAGACGACCCGAGAACTTATCGAGCAACCTCCACGAGTCTCAAATGTGGAGAAGTACACGCCAGCAGATGAAGGGATGAACGAAAGGCCTCTCAGGAAATACGGCTTTGAAGAGCAAGAGCTCTCGCCCACAGGACTGCGGCCTAGGACTAGACGTGGAAGCGAAACGATCGCTTGGGCGAAAGCCAGCTTCGATCGTGTTCGAGGCAGAATTGGCGAAGACTTGGAGAGAGGTAGAGCGTAAGACTCGCTTACAGTATAAATGGGCTGGAAGCGGCTTTCTTTGACATGCTTTTTTTTGTTGGTGGAGGGCAGGGGCCGATGCGGTCCAAGATACGAAACTCAAGATCTCAGCATACCCCAGCTACTAGTTATAGATACCCTTTTTGGATATGCCTCAACAACTCAGCCCCTGAGCTTCTCCTCCACTAGGACGTGAAACGAACAATCGCTCATGGCCCGAGACCAAATCGAACCTGGGTCTGATCCGACTTTTGACCTGAGCGAGGCTCAAAGCAGGAAGACTTGAATATTCAGGTCGCGCAAAATGTCGATCCAGTCAGCATTATGACCACCTCGGTCTATGTCGCGGGCTTCCCATACTTGCTGCACAACGTCCCATTGACGAGTATAATTCGCAATATGGTAGCACTGTACACGGCGCCACCACTCCCTCCATGTATCCCTTTCGGAGCTGAGCGCATCGCAAGACGCGACAAACGCTGGCCACGTCATCGGGGCCACACGGCTCGCCATGCCAGCTTGTGATCTGACTTTAACATCCTCTATAGCATGCATGTGATGAGCTACACGGGCAACCTCGTCCACCAGATCTTCTCGTGGACGACGGTGTATGCGGCGGGAGCTGTAAATCAGAGCCGCGCGATGCCATGCATTGGCTTGGTGAACGAAAATGCTGAGCAACTCAGTGTCGGTGGAAGCAATATATGATTCTCTCTCGATTTCGAGAGTCCAGGAAAGCAGCGTTTGATCAAGAGTCTTGCGCGCTTCAAGAAGGCCACTTGGAATCTGCTCTTTCACAGTGGAGTAGAAAGTGACATGATCAGCCAAACGGCATGTTTCTTGGATGGCAGTGGCGATCGTTGGCGTGATTCCAAACTGGTATTCGAAGCAGTAGCCAGGCAACGGGGCAAAGTATTCGGGTTCTGGCTCTCCGTGGAAAAAACAGCCTCCTTCAATCAGCCAGGGCGATGGATCGGATTGTAAGGAACTCGTGCTCTCTATTAGCGAAAAGAAGGCGCTGATCTCGTTCAATTGCTGCGTGTTGTGGCCTGCCGTCATTCTTCGGTCCTGCGACTTTCGAAACTTGGTCGCTCCTTTGATATGAATGACCGAGTCCGTCCTTCCACCAGACATGATCTACATGATATTAGTGTCTGATATTGAATGGCGCAGCCAGAATCTGACCACTCACTCCGTTATCAACTAAACTCAGAATAGTCATCAATAAGCTTCTGTAATCCGTTGCAGAAACTGTCGTAGCCGAGATTGATGACCGTAAGTGATACACGGCGCGCTCGTTGTACTCGGTGCCAATCTGGTAAAAGTTCAATAGCTGAGGATTACAATGCCACAGATGGAAAGCTGAAGACGCCAGCAATGAGTGGTAAAGTGCGATGTTGACGCCGCTTGTTGGTGTCATCCCGCTGGCAACTTCCAATGCTGCGGGAGCATAGATGTTGCGATAGGGATTTCGAGAATGTCTAACGGGTAGCAGAAGTTCGGAGACATTGACGATATAATGATGCATCAGCAAGTCAATAAGCGGATTGTTCGAGAGACTGGTCGAAATGCGATCTATTGGGAGGCTGAGGATATTGTTGGAGACTGGGACGTTCGATGAGAGACTGGGTACCAGAAGATTGGACATGCTTGCTGCAAATTCGTTCTCCGACTCGTCGAAATATTGACATTCTCCCATAGATATGTCCACAACTTCAGCTTGCTCCAAATCTGCGGGCGTGGTTTCCGACGGCATGGCAGTCCATTCGGTACCAATAGAAGACGAGACGTTTTCAGTCTCTGGTGCAAGAACAATGTCAACAGTACCTTCAACGAATTGACAGACAGAAGTGTTATCATCGGAGCTGATACTTTGATCTGCACCAGCACACTCCAAAACAGGTATGAGGACCTTCTTCCGAAGCAGACTTCGGAACATGCAGAAAGGCCCTTTGATAGACGTTTCCAGATCCTCGGTCATAGAGTCAGCGTCAATATCGAGAAGATATCTGTCAATCTCATTTAGGCTATATCTAGACGCAGCCTTTGTATCTACCGAAATCGGTCAGCTTTCATGCTTCTACCACACATGTTGTCGCACATACCGAGCTTGATTTTCCCTCTTCCCTCAAGACTTGCCGCACTGGGTCCAGCATCCGTTTCGTCTCTCCATCTCAGTCGAACACCATATCCACCGCATTCAATGCCCATCTTCGAACAGTTTCCGCATTCTGTCGGTCTCTCATCGCATTTTACCTTTCGTCTTTTGCACGTCCAGCACCTAATGTACAGCATTAGCTTTCATAACCAGTAGTCATCTTGAGTATTCATGTCTGGACCTTGGTACTTACCCAGAGAAAGTCACGGTCCTTGATTTTGCTGCTGTAGGCATTTTGAGGTATCCATATTCCAGGAATAGCTAAGTCCTCATGCATCGAAATGTCTCCGGGCGGCGGAGCTGGGGAATCCTCGTGTAGTCTAGTCCAATTGAGAGCGGACAACGTGTGACGAACTCAACGGACGTGACTGTACAGAATTGCTTCCAACACGACGGATGTACAGAAGAAATGGAGGAATATATTTTGAGAGATAAGGACGTGAGCGATTGTGGACCCGCATTTGCCAAGAATACACGGCACTGCAGATCCGAAAAAGCACTGGCTCAGATCTCGTGATCTCAAACCCTTGCCATTGTCACGAATATGTATTGAATACCGCAGAGAATTAAGCAGTTGTTTATATTCTAGACTTTTTGGCTCAGTTGACACGGTATTCTCTTTGAGTCTTTGACAGCCATTGCATCTTTCGTCTTTCCATGGATTCATCTGTCGTAGGATAAGCATTCGAAAGCTTTCTAGAAAAGGGCGGTCCAGCCAAGAGCGAGATGCTCCAGTCAGTGAAGGTCCTCAGTCTGGACCGTGACGTATATTTACTAGCACGAACTGGAACCTATGATCACGAAGCTTGAAAGTTCTTAATAGAGTTGGGGACAGCGGGTGGGAGTGTGCGGCACATTTAGAAGGATTAGCAGGTCTGGGCTCATTGAATTGAAGTGTTGTACTAAAGAGCGAAGCCAGAGCTCTCATTGGAAAGGTTATTGAACACTCCCTCCACGAATTGATAATCAAGATCGTAGAGCAATTGCACAAACATACGGATCTCTCAAATCATAGATTTGAACACATTTGAGCATGCATGTTGTTTGAAGAAAGCGAATGGAATCCAGTTATGCGGTTCGATGAGGAAAGGTCACCGCCAGCTAGCAGTATTTTGGATAAGCTTGATCAGATTCTCGTAGACATCATGAAGTATGCTCCATTCGCACTCACAAAAGTATCGCAGTTTATATGCATTGATTCCACGCCCGTCACGGCCATACTGCTCAGCAGCAGAGCGAGACAAATATCCCACCATCTCACCTGTCCACTCTCACCGCGTGGGTATGAGAATTGTTCCGCGAATATTGGTCGGACATGATAATACTGTATTGACTGACTCGCAATTGATGTATTGGACAATCGAGAGGGTATTGATAAAGTCGGCTCTATAAATGGCATTATAGTGGTGCTCAGTGGCTGTCATTAAACGCCTTGGTAAACATAAAGACGGGCAAAGCAGGAACCTTGCGCTTACCTTTATCATGCTTGGGACCGCCTTCTTCAATTTTTCGAGTTTGTACTTTTGGTCGCATTATGGTGACATCTTATAGCTTTAAACCATGGACTGTATGACCGTTTCGTCACCACTGGCTCTACCTATCCCCTTTCTTTTCAGTACTGGCCATGAGAATCCTTCCGGAAGTACCGGCTAGATTTATGCCAGTGTTATGATTGTAGGATGTTCTGATGAATTGTACATTATAAAGGCATGTCTCCTATCGAATCGTGCATGGTTCTGACCTTGGGCCGCCATTGCCTCCAGTCTCCTGCTGCTCCTCTTGCAGAAGCTAATCACGGTTTCGGCCAGTCGAGTGTAGTGTGATGCTAGATGGAGAAAAGCTTGACGCTCATTCGTATGATGACCAAGTTTGGTCTAGATTCAGACCCAAATGATTAGCCGAACATCAAAATGCGTTTCAGAAAGCGCAAGATGTGGCGTCCTGTCATAGACGTAGCCGACATGCCACAGGCCTATGTGTCGTTGCAGAAACAGACACCTTCTTGGATATGTGCTGTGAAGCATTGGTGTTCTTCATTATGCGGCCTTGCTTGTTTAGCTTCTTCAATCACTGTATGGCATCAGGGCTTCTAGATTTGGTTCTGCGCCATATGATGTCCGTATTTTGATCTGTACTCGAAGCTCCTTTACGACAGTCCGTCGAGCCGTCAAGCAGTCTCCCCATAGATGGAAAATTCAGTGTGTTGAGTCAGTAAGTAGCTCCGAAGTCTATTGAGCAAGAGTCTTGCAGCAATCGGCGTCAAATTCAAAAATCTCAATAGGAGATATGAACCTGGCGCGTTATGAGAACCGAAGGTATCTGCGATGACCGGACATTATATCGGCTGTGAATTTTCCGGGAATTTTGCTGCCGTTGGTGCGTACCGTTGGCAGAGAGATACAAAGAGCAACCGCGAACCGTCTCCCGAGACACAGACGACAGAAGACTGCCGAACAACAAACATCGATCATGCCACTTTTGATAGGCCTCAAGATCAGGTTCTACTTGCTTGTGAATACTGCAGTAAGGAAAAGAAGTTTTTGCGCACCCACTTTTGGCATGATTCGGGCACCCACTTTTGACAAGAACCTAGAGGTCTTCCAAATCCCCAAGGTCGCTCGAAGACGATCTTCCGGCACCTCCATTTCCACGTGCTACTCTAATACAGGGCAGTCGATCTGAACCGGAGCCGGCACATAGTCCTCGACAAAATGCAGAGCTAGGAACAGCGTATTTTCCTAGAGTCGGAATTGCTGGCATTATACGACGTCCGACTTGACCGGTCTCTATTACACGGTGCAGCTTGACGGCACAGTGGACCTGGATCCCGAGACACCATCACTGCCACTGCCGTAGCCAAGGGGCTGGGTAGGAACAAGTAACAATGGCTTGTTCTAGACAAAGGTTCATGATGTGATACGACTACCGGTAGAAACCTCTGATGGGTCTTGTTCCCCTGGTAGAGCGGGCGCCATTCGCTGGTCAGGTTCCGTGCTGGGATGGCGGATTTGATGAAAGGAGCACGTTCTGCAGTGGAAATAGAGTTTGTAGAGGACGGCCATGACAGCGGCACTGCAGGCGGGGCTAGGACAATTGAGGGCTGAATGCATGAGAGCAAACGGCAGTTTCTGAAACAGCTGATGTTTTCAAAGCCTCAAACGAGTAAGGGCCTGGCCCACAAAGAGGGACACGAGTAACTGGCGACTGGCCACTGGCTTGAGAAGACTCATAACAAATAACAATGGTGACTGCTCGGCGGCGACATCCTTGGGGATTGGAGATTGGGTTGCTCGCGTTGCTCGCAAGGGCTTCCCGGACGAAGGTTTACGACGGGATACGGGGTGGTATGATGATAATATTCGTAAACTTGGCAAGTAGCGCGGAAGCGATCGATCGACTGGTCAGTGACACGACGGGACGCGGCATCAATGCGCATCAGGGAATGTTTCGTGTTTGTTTACCCTTGTAAAGTATGGAGACCTGTCATATCCAGCCGAATCATAGCGCTCTTTGACGGACGGACGGTACACCCACATCTGTGGTGATGAGCTGATGCTTGGGGGGGGGGGCTGTTCGGAGGCATGATAGTAATTGATGACTACCTTACCTGGACTACTGACAACGACGACGACGACGGCGACGGTGACGACGAGGAGCAGATACAGCTGCCTCCGTAACACACACCTCTCACTTCCTCCTCCTCTCTGCAATGTAATGGCCGGCTCGTGGAACCTCGACTAACTGCAAGCTGCAATCCTGCGAAACGCCCTCCCGTCCACTCCAAGTCCAAGGCCAAGCGCGTATCAGGCATTCATGTCCGCTTCCAATCCCACTCCACCACCACCACCACCACCACGACAACACCGCCGACTCCTGAGCAAGAAGAAGAATTCCTTCCTTCATTCCGCCCAAATTATTCTGCCTGACTTCCCCTTCGACGCCGGCAGCACGCGCCCAGAGCTGGACACTCATAGCCCGCAGCTTTCCCCAACTATCTTTGAGAACTTCGCCTACAACCCAGTTTCAGTCCCGCCGACGCCTTCGTCCGCCCGCCCTGCTAGCACTGCGAACACAACAAACAACCCGAATCGACCACCACCACCAAAGCACGCCCAAACTTACGACCAGCGACTGCTCAGCCCGAAGCTTCGCCTCAGTGCCAGTCACATCGGCCTCGGCAGAGCCATGGACACGTCTCCGACCAGGTCTGGCCCCAACAGTAGCGACGGGAAAGCACAGCGATATTCAGACGAGGTCAAGCCAGATAGCGCGAAGAAGTCAAAGAGCATGTTTTCGGCATTGCTGAGCGGTGTCAAGGGCACCCCGAGGAGGCCAACCATCTCATCGCCTGTCAATCCGACACACGTTACCCACGTTAGTATAGACAACGAGACAGGCAAGTATACGGTATGTTTACATTTGTACTCGCTCACTGCATTGGCACGAGATTCTCAAGATCTCATCTTTACAGAACCGCACTGCTCACACCCGTTGATCTGTTCGCAAGGCTGACATTCGATCTGCAGGGTCTTCCACCAGAATGGTCGCGTATGCTGCAACAAAACGGTATCACAGAGGAGGAACAGAAGCAGAATCCGGATGCTATCAAGAAGATTGTCAATTTCTACAACGACAACAGCGAGCGCCGGTCGGACGATGGAGTATGGCACAAGTTCGAGAACGCAAAGGCTGCGCCAGGTACACCCACCCAAGACGCTCAATCTATCTCTTCAGGCTTCTCTTCGGCGCCGACCATTAATTCACACGCGTCCGGGCCCCAGAATCCGCTGAGCCCTCCACAGAGTCCTCGGTTCCCAAGCAATACGATAGATAGCTTTGAAAACCCTCGCGCGCCACCCCCAATCCCACGAAGCATCACCGGGCTGTCGCACGGTTTAGTATCTCCTCCTCCGAGTGGTGCCGGCTTGGTTCCTCATCGGCCGGCTCCTCGACCGCCTGGTGCTGGAGTGTCATCCCCAATTATTCCACTGCGCCCCGCGCCCTCGGCACCATCTTCGAGCCACTCGCCAAATGAGAACGGCCAACACGCGCGGTTGCAATATGCGCCCGCTGCAATGGACTCCGGCTTGGGCATGCCTCCGCTCTCCAGAAGCATGTCAACGACTACAAATGGATCGCAGATGCCGTATGGCCAATTCAACCCTGCGCATCAGTATCAGCAGCAACAGCAGCAATCCATGCTTGCGGCGCAACACCAGATGACCAAGGCCCACGAGCAGCTTCGACGGAGTCAAAGCCAAAGCCAGACTCAACGCCACCAGATGCAACGCCAGCAAACACCACCAACCGGCGAAACTCCACAATACGCTCCGGCTCCGGCAGTGCAAAACATTCCTATGCCACAGCAGCAGCCACGGATCGATGCAGCTCCACGAGCCCGGCCGCGGCCTAGACAGAGTACTGGAATCGACATCGTCGCACGGCTCAAGGAGATCTGCACGCCCGCGGACCCGACCAATCTTTACAAGGGTTTCAACAAGATTGGTCAAGGTGCTTCTGGTGGCGTTTACACTGCCATTGAACGCGATTCGGGCCGTTGTGTGGCGATCAAGCAAATGAACTTGGAGCAGCAGCCAAAGAAAGATTTGATCGTGAACGAGATTCTGGTGATGCGCGAAAGCAAGCATAAGAACATCGTCAACTTCATGGACAGTTACCTTGTCAAGGGCGACCTTTGGGTTGTCATGGAGTTTATGGAAGGCGGCAGTTTGACTGACGTGGTCACGTACAACATGATGACGGAGGGACAAATCGCGGCTGTCTGCAGAGAGGTATGCAAGACATTCTCGTGCAACGTAACCATGACTGACTTTGAAACAGACATTACATGGACTGCAGCATCTGCACTCCAAGGGTGTCATCCACCGTGACATTAAATCTGACAACGTGCTTCTTTCTCTAGAGGGCAACATCAAACTTAGTGGGTGACCATTATCACATCTCGAGACGTAGTACACTAATGTCTGATTCAGCCGATTTTGGATTTTGCGCACAAATCGACCAGGCCCATACTAAGCGAACCACCATGGTCGGCACACCGTACTGGATGGCACCAGAAGTGGTGACGCGAAAGGAGTACGGTCGCAAGATCGATATCTGGAGTCTGGGTATCATGGCGATCGAGATGGTCGAGGGCGAGCCTCCGTATCTTAACGAATCACCACTTCGCGCTCTTTTCTTGATTGCGACCAACGGCACGCCGCAGCTTAAGGATCCAGAGAACCTGAGCGAAACGTTCCACGACTTTCTGAATCTGGCGCTCAAGGTGGATCCGGAAAAGCGCGCCAGTGCTCATGACCTCCTCATGGTGCGTCACGTGGAATCTTCACAATGACAATGAAGCTGACATGCACTAGCACCCATTGATTGGCATGGCTGATTCATTATCAACATTGTCTCCTCTCGTCTACGCTGCACGTAAAGCACGCGCTGACGAACGTCGAAAGAAGCATGGTGGAGCTTCATGAGCCCGGAAAAATTGCTTAGCGGGGACATTCATGACCATAGATATACCCACATCGAGCAACGGTTTGCTTCTTCGAGTCAGCAAGACAGTTGCGAATGCCTCGTGCTTACTTCCGGTTTTCGGGCCTCGCGATGGTGGATCGACATGGAATTCCTACGCTCGCTATCAATTTTGGTACGAACGTTTTTGAACGACTTTTGACAATTGGGATGGGGTTCCCGTTGTCGGCGATGCCCTGGGCAGCCCCAGTGGTGGAAAAGCAGCGATGCTCGCCTCGACATTCTGCAGCCGAGGCTGAAGACGAACCCAAATTTTTGAATTATGCACGACAGGGATGATAGGGCCCTTTACTTGACCTTCTTGCTCAATGTCTCTCGGTGGCATTTGAGCGCTGACCGACCGCGGCAGCATTTGGGGAAAGTGGATTGTGGTATAATCACTTGCATGAAAGCGATGCATCTAGACGACCTCGTTGAGGGTCTTTCTTTTCTTTCTGTCGTCCGCTTTCTTCCCGATATGCCTCTGTCTCTGGATGAAAGTGAGAAATATACTTGACATGATGGAGTAAGAATGAAGGCAATGGAACAGCATATGCCGCGGCCTGTTTCCTCATATCGTCATTCACCGCTGGGGATGAGAAATGTAAACATGTGACACACGGAAAATAGACGAGCGGGCCGGGTCGAGGAGCCAGATCAATGAAATGTCAAATGAATAATGTATGAAAATAGGTCTCTCAGTAGCTTGTCTTCGCAGTGAAGCAAACGGCTCGATCCAGAGAATCCCGCCTCCACTGTGATGGGTTTTTTTTTTTGTAGCTCCAGTTGGTTGGCATTGCTTGCAGCTCTTTAGCGTCTGTTTCGAGGTCTTTTGAGACGCAAATGACTGGTTGAGGCGACACCGACGTCGAAGCTTCAATACAGATTAATTCCGGATCAATCCCGGGTGACGTTCAGGGTCCTCCCGTCCTGTCAGACGATGCAGCGGTGTTCGTCAGGAAGCTTCCCCGAATCTCGAGCGCGCAATTGCTTGCAGACACCCATTGCCTGACGCCCGATTCCGGGTCTGAGCTCTGGGTACCGTCGCATTCTCTACCTCTTACGAGTACTGTGCCACAGACAAAATAGTCGTCACTGACGCACATATTCCTAATTGATAGGAGCATCCCCGCTAGGATCTATTTCAGATGTACGTTGTACCATTGGAGCAGGATTGTAGGAGGCCTGCTGGTAGCAACGAGGCAAGTCAGGCAAGGGCGCGATCGGACGTTGATCAACGATCAGAGGAGAGCATGGAACCTGAGGTGTCTCAATCAAACTGGCCCGCGACACGTGGCCGGGCGCGATGTACGACCAGCCTTAGAAGCCGGAAGCGAATGTGCTTCTCCTTTCTCCAGATCCGGCTGCGTGAAGTAAGATACCACCTGTTGGTACAGGGGTTCTCTGTTCACATATACTACGTATGTGAGGATCGCGCTGAGATGATCGGTGATGTGAGACCGGGGCTCGGTACGAACGTTGAAACTTGATCCAGAGTGCATTGTTTGCTCGTGAAGTACAGTCTTTCCTGTGGCAGGAGAGGAAAGGGACGATGGTGGGCGCGCTACAAGCAATCGACGCTGGCTTCTGCTGGCTGCTCATTGGAGTGGATGACGGTTTTGCGAATCTGGAGGCTTGGAGCCTTAGCCCTTAGACACCGACCAGGCCCACGATCGCAGCTTGAGGAATCAGGGAGGCCGGATCTAAATACAAACACGTTGGTCCAGGTCACAGAGATTACAGATCGCAGATCAGGCAGTTCATACCGCTGCCGGGCTGCATGGCAAATTTTGACCGCAGTGTTTCTATCTTCTTGGTATTGTGGAAGGCACTGCAGCGACTTAGAGTATGCATTGCATCAATCTCAAAGAACTGCTTTGCATTTCAAACGTTGCGACGCATTACTGATATTGATGAATATCTGGAGGCACTCGGGTTTTTTCTGGTCAGACAATTATTGCTCTTGGTATCGAGATGTATACTTATGGAATGGAAATCTGGGTTTGGGTCGAGTGGCAAATGATTGATGAGGTGAACTCTATAGGTAGTAAGATACTCCTTATGTCATATGCGTGGCTCACTGGCAGCCACAATCGATGCTCAACACGACCGCGAACAGCTATCCTAAAGCCAAGCAAACATCCTCACCGTCTCCCTTTATCATATACCCGGGTGAATACCTACACACATCTTTGGTGTTGTAAAATGTTTCGAGCGCAACAGAACGCTTTTGACGATGTCATTGGTACGTCCACTTGCCAGGCAGCTCCAGGCGCTTCTGCCTTCGAGCCGCTGGAGCTGCGAGAAGGGCAGAAGAGAATGCGCTTCATGTCCCAAGATGATTCAATCACTGACACGACAAAATGCAGTCAAGGCGACGGACGAGAACCTCACGAGCGAGAATTGGGAACTGATTATGGTTCGTGGCATGGCGTGTAGGAAAGCGCTTCAAGAAGTTGGCGCTAACTGAGACTCAGAACGTCGTGGACAAGGTCACTGCAGAAGACAATGGGTAAGTCGCCATGTTGAAGCTCCAAAGACCGCTGGGTAGACGGGGAGAGATCGACGTCGCTTCTTCTCGCTGGAGCCTGCTGGAGCTATTCGGTGCAGATACATGGGCAGAGGACTGACTTGCAAATAGTGCCAAAGATGCCGTAGCTGCCATGATCAAGCGACTCGCCCACAGGAATGCCAATGTTCAGCTCTATACTCTCGAGGTCCGTTGTGCGCGTAAAGCACCTTATCTGCAAGGACTGTGACTGACGCGGAAGTAGCTCGCCAATGCTCTTTCGCAGAACACTGGAATTAAGTTGCACAAGGAATTGGCATCGAGAAGCTTCACAGAAGCTTTGTTGAGATTAGCCGGAGACAGAGTGCGTCCAAGTTGGGATTGGAAATACACGCAGGAAACTGACTGCGAGCAGAATACCCACCAGCAAGTCAAGACGAAGATATTGGAGCGTATGGAAGAGTGGACAGATATGTTCTCCAAAGATCCCGATTTGGGCATCATGGAGCAGGCATACATGAGGCTGAAGACGCAAAGTAGTTTATCCAATTCTGCTGGACGAGCGACTTCTCACAGATTGCAGATCCCAATCTACACCCACCTTCGAAACCACAAAAGACACAGCTATCAGATCAAGATAGACAGCGAGAAGAGCAGGAATTGCAAATGGCACTCGCGTTGTCCATGAAAGAGAATAAGACTGTGACACCCCAAGCAGCCTTATCGAACCAACCTCAATCATCAGCACAGGCCGCAGCTGCGCCAGTCTCGCAGCCATCACCGCAGCAGGCTCCACCGGCAGTACAAGGAACAACAGCGGCTACGGTGTCAAGAGTCCGCGCCTTGTTCGACTTCACACCTTCTGAATCTGGCGAATTGGCCTTCCGTAAGGGCGACATAATAGCAGTGCTAGAATCAGTGTACAAAGACTGGTGGAAAGGCTCATTGCGCGGACAGACTGGCATTTTCCCGCTAAACTACGTCGAAAAGTTGCAGGACCCAACGACCGAGGAGCTGGAGCGTGAGGCACACATGGAAGCCGAAGTGTTTGCTCAAATTGGCAATGTCGAAAAGCTGTTGGCATTGTTGAGCACAAACGACACGGGAAGAGGCGATGTACGGGACAACGAAGAGATCACAGAATTATACCACTCGACATTGGCGATTCGACCGAAACTGATCGAGTTGATTGGGAAATATTCTCAGAAGAAAGGTGAGTGGAGGTCTCAATCATGTTGTGCCGGAGGACTAAATCGGTCAGACGACTTTACTCAGCTCAACGAGAAGTTTATAAAAGCACGCCGAGATTATGAAATGCTGCTAGAAGCTTCGATGTCACATCCACCACAGCCAAATTATGGCCGACCAGCATATACATACAACGCACCTCCGCCTTCACAAACACCGTCAGGTGGTTATGCACCGCAGGGACAACAATCTGATCAGAGATTTTATTCTCCTGCTCCAGCTGAACCACAATATCCTCCACAAGGCGGGCCGCAGCCTTTTTACTTCATCCCACCATCTCAACAGGGACAGATGCCACCACAAGGACGAGGAAGAACGCCGTCGAATCCAAACGCGAGCTCTGATGATTTGTACGCTGCACCGCCTACCAGAACTAACGCTAATGATCCAAGAAGACAGACAATCGCTTTTGACCCACGACCGTCGGCTCCAGGCGGTGCAGCTGGGGTTCATCCGGGAGGTCCTCAGGAACTGGCGACTGGAGGCTTTGATAGCCCAATAGACCCCAGGCATAGCTACGTGGGCGCTCCTCCACAGCAAGGAACGTCACAGCCCGGTGGCTATGATTATGCTCCTCGACCCTTCTCTCCAGAGACTGGCAAATCAGCGAATGCGCAGCCATCAGATCTTTACTCTCAACAACCACCGGCGGACAATTTCCAAGCTGGCACACCACAACATTCCATAAACACGCTCCCAAGCCAACAGAGGATGCCCCAACAGCCTGGTGCGCCGCCACCGAGCGTGCCAACTGCGAACACAGGAAGTCCTGTCTACCAGGCTTATTCTGGTGGGTACCAAGCCTATCAACCTCCCGGCGCCGGTGGAGTCAGTGCGCTGACAGCTGCGGGAGCGCCAGCATATGGTAGGCAGCCCGTTGGTGCAGCGACTAATGGGAGCGAGGAGAATTTTTACAGATAGGATGCGCTGCTTAGCTGCAGTGAGGAGAAGGTTGGAGTCAGCGTCTTTTGATCAAGATTTGATTCTCATGCGTGCGACATAGTTTGGAGTTCAGGCGGTGGATTATGATCACACTGCGGCGCTTCTTGGCTTTCTTGGTTTGCAGACTGTAGGAAGGGTTGAGCTCGGCGCAGGTTAGGCTCATCGAAGCCATTGTTATAAATACCTTTGAAAGATGATCATGTCACCTGAATCGTGACGATCGCTTGTGACATCAACTCCTTCTTGCCGACCCACTGAGCGAGTTCGGTAATGCTAATTGGAAATCGCAGCTTTAGAATCCAAGGATCAGTTTACCGCTCTCGCTTGAAAAGGCACGTTGACGGGTCTGATTTCGATGCAAAGGTCGACAGAACACAAAATATCTATCGAGAGAATGGGCAGCTATCGACGTGTCCTTATCCCGACCGAACGGGTTACTTACTCATCACAGGCCACAGCTCGATCGTGTTCCACGGCATGAGGCTGGCCCAATGGAGGGAGGATTCAGTTGCCACCACTCCTCACGATGAATGGGGAGCACGAAGAGGGGTTGAGCCCGAAATCAGTACAAAAGTACCGATCCTCCACTATGCCTGGCCAAATAACAACACAGCGCTTGTCTAGAAACACTTGGGAAAGACTCCCTTCCGAAAATGGCCGCAATCACGCCCCGAACTTCAAGATATCCCTCCCGCGATGAGATCGCATCCATATTCCATCACCTAGAAACAGGCGAGTTTAACAAGACCTGGGCCCACTTCTCCCCAGACGTCGACTGCGTACCCAATCCCTTCCCCCGTTCCTGGGCTTTTCCAACACTATCTAGGTTGTTACGCACTCTCATCCCTGCTCTGGCCACTTCACGACATTTCCCTCCTACTACGCAGCCACCATCGAGAGGATGGGCCATATCTGGAAGGAAATGATCAATCTTATGATTCGCAACGTCGTTGGTGGCGGCGAGCAGGAATGGGCTTGCATCGAGATTCAGGGAACAGCAGAATGTAAGAATGGATTACCTTTTGAGAACGAGGAGGTTATGATGGTGAGGTTTGACGAGAAGGGTGTCATTGTGCAGATGAGAGTCTACGTTGATAGTGCGTTGGTCACGAGAGCTGTTGAAGAAAATGAAGGAAAGATATGAGAGCTTGGGTGGTACACATGATTCACAGCAGGCAACCAATCAAAGTCGCTCTGAGCATTTGGATTTCAACCCGTGCCATGTCAAGATGACACTTCCTAAAATAAGGTGGGCAGTGATATATTTTGCCCCAATGGGAATAAGAAATTGCAAGAGATCCTATCGACATTTCAATTGAGACGAAAGAATCATGGAACCCTTTGATAAACTCATCATGTCGTGGGTGTAGTCCCATCGTTCTTTGAACCTTAATGCACTTGTTCTGCTGTTAGATCGACGGCGAAGGAACTGTTGGCTGCTCCTGCGAAGGCAGAATATATGTGACGGGACCCGCTTCGAAAGCAATGACTGTCCGATTTGGCACCCTGATATTATGATGCGTCAGCAGTGAGCACAACAGTCCAATTCAGGTTTTTGCTTGAACGGAACAGCTGTCGCCAAGGCCTCTGCAGCGACTCTTGGATTGTGAAGGGAAGCCAGAATTTGTGTCGTCAGGTTCAGCCTTACCATGTCATCTCTCCTCACGAACAGGCTTGAACCTAATTCTCCATCCAACGTAGGATTCTTGTCGTCGAACTTGAACTCAGGGACCCTTACATCCATGGCCGAGTCCAGAGCGTGCTCATTGCAGGGCTCAAGGGAGGTGTGCCTCGTGTGTCAGCGTCGATGAGTCCAAGAGTAGTCTTAGGCGAATCTCGGAGGCAAGCGAGGGTCCTAGGAAGGCGATCTTCACAATGGACGGGACTTGCGCTTCGGTGAGGAAGGCGATGGCGCTGGCGGCTCGGCCGAGTGAGAAGATAAGATCATCAGATAAGGTCGAAAGCCACCGCCACCACCCCTCGGAAACTACCAGCCGTTCTTTGCGGATTTCTTTTGATGCCTCTTACCTCCTCCGGGCATGTTCCCGCTCGACCAAGGTCAATCTTTTATGAAGTTTGACTGGAGCAGCGCATGCTCTAGTGACCAATGCCAAGTATCAGTGGATTTCAGACGGTTCAAATACGTCTCGTACAGCACCATGGGGTGTTGTTACTGATTTTTTCTGCTCGGGACAACACTTACTGAAGATACTCCAGAGACGTCATGTCGACACCGTCAGACCCTTCGAAAGCTGGTCAACCGGCTGGAGAAGACGCAAGGATTCTATCTCCTGCCAAGGTATGGTGTGTCCAGAGATTCGCGACCGATCAAGACATTTAACAAACTCCAGACCTATGACTCCATTACCGTGTCGCCCAAGGCCGATGCGGAAGCTTCAACTGACGGACCTGCTGAGATTGGTGTCAGTAGAGTCGAGGCTTTCAACAAGGTGCTCTATCGGTCCGGCAATTCTGGCAAATTCCTGCTCTGGTTGCTCGGCACCTCAATTGGCTTGACCATGTTCGCGTATGCCTTGGATCAGGGTATCACGACTACGATATTCACGACCATGGCCAGTTCCACCTTTGGCCAGCACAGCTCGCTCGCAGCAGTCAGGTATGACTTGAACTTTCGTTATCTCCATGTTAGGGCCGTCCCAACACAGCTCTGTCATCTCTCAAACAGAAACCCTGCCGTCCGAGTGGTGACAATCACCAACTTTCTTGCATGTTCCAGTCGAGATCTACCAGAAATATGACGAAGCACCTGACATGCGAGAAACTACTGGCCGGACGCGTTTGGCAGATCGAAGGCTCGGTGGGGGTTTCCTCGGCGGATGAAGACGTGCAACATGCATTATTCCTGAGACATACGGCCCATCACAATTACCCGTATAAGCTGACGCCTTGCGCCATGTAGCACGGCCAGTCAGATCATCCGCGCCATCAGCAAGCCGTTCATCGGCAAGTTGGCAGACATTACTTCGCGTCCGACAACTTACGTGGTCATCCTTGTCTTCTACGTCGTGGGCTTCGTAGTGGCAGCAAGCTCAAGCACTTTTGCTGCGTACACCATAGGAATCTGCTTCACTTCAGTGGGGAAATCAGGGCTGGACTTGCTGAGCGACATCATTGTCGGTGACTTGACGCCACTTCAATGGCGAGGCTTCTTCGGCGCCGCTCTTTCAATCCCGTTCGTCGTCACCGTTCCTGTCAACGGCTTCATTGCTGAGGGCTTCGTTGACAACTGGCGGTGGGGACTCGGCATGTTTGCTATACTGGTGCCAGTCTTACTTGTACCCGCCATCATGACCTTGTACTCGATGCAAAGAAAAGGAGAAAAGATGGGCATGGTCACCATGGCAGCTTCGAAGCGCCTCAGGAATGGTACTGACGAGCAATCAAAGGGGTTCGGCTATTGGAGCAAATTGTTATGGAACGGCTTGATGGATATCGACATCGCGGGCCTCTTGATCCTCGGAACGTCCTTCTCGCTCATACTACTGCCATTCACCCTCGCCAAGGAAAAGCGTGATGGCTGGGCCGACGCGAGCATCGTGGCCATGCTGGTAGTGGGCTTCCTTTTGCTGGCGGCTTTCGTTGTGTTCGAGGTTTACTGCGCGCCGAAGCCGCTTATGACGAAGCGGATTCTCCGGAACCGAACATTCCTTGCCTCTGTCACTATTTACACCTTCAATCAGATGGCCTCGTCTGTTCGCAGTACCTACTTCTCCTCCTACATCTATATCATCAAAGATTGGACCACGTACGAGTGGACGATCTTCCTGGGAATCACTACCATGGGTCTTAGTCTCGTAGGCCCTCTAGTTGGCCTCCTCCAACGATACACTCATCGGTACAAATCCATGATGCTGTTCGGCGCGGGAGCGCGTCTTCTTTCCTATGGCCTCCTCGTTGCCCCAAAGTAAGCCAGTATTCTTCCCATTTCAAACTTCCGATT
Source organism: Venturia effusa (assembly GCA_007735645.1). NCBI lineage: Eukaryota > Fungi > Ascomycota > Dothideomycetes > Venturiales > Venturiaceae > Venturia > Venturia effusa. The sequence goes on along the minus strand of CP042191.1, from coordinate 235,774 downwards.
GAAGACGACATCGAGGAAAGTCCAGCGACCTTTCCATCATGTACATAACATCCCAGATTTTCGTCGATCTTTCTCTTGAGTCGTGTGACCTGAGTCTGCGGGTAACAGTTCACTCCCGGGAACGGAACAATCGTCGATTCCGGGATGCTCTGAGTTCGGGAGTCTTTCTCCGCAGCTGTGGGCGAAGTCTTGCTAATTGGCTACAGTGGATCCATGGTTCAAGACACGACCCGTCTAGTCCTCGCCCAGCTAATCTTTTGCCTGGGCTCCTTCAACGTTGTCGGGGCACGTGTGGGGAGTCAGGCTTCCGTGCCACACGAGGACATGGCTTCGGTCATCGCTCTTCTGACGCTCTGGTCGACCCTAGGCTCGTCGATCGGGTCGGCAATATCTTCGGCCATCTGGACAGATGAAATGTTGGATCGCATGTACATGGAGATGCCCGGCGTGGAAAGGAAGACGGTCCAGACGCTGTATGGCAGTATCACGAAGCTGCGCAAATACGACTGGGATGATCCTGTCAGGCAAGGAGCTGTCAAGGCCTACTCATATGTCAATGGGCATATCGCCATCACTGCCCTGGTTCTGGCTGCTGTTCCGTTGGTAGCCAGCCTTTTCATGCCAGACTTCTACCTGGGCGAGCAGCAGAATGCCGTCACTCACACAGGACTTGATGGCGAGAGGGTCGATGTACCGGAGCCGACTGGCCAGAAGCATAAGAAGAGGTTGTCTTTGGAGGGTTGCATACCTCTGTCCTTGAAAAGACGTGGATGAATGATCATTGTTGTTCTAAGGATACCAGCATTAGTTTACAACATTCCACCATTAATTTCTTAGTACAGCATATGACTGACCTATCCCCAAGGAAGATAGATTCTAGTATACTGGTTGTACAACACTCGTTCGTATCTCATAATCTTCATCTCTCGTAGCTCTCGCCTGAACAACTGCTCGGCCAAGAAGCTCGTAGTCCTCCTTCAGGGCTCGTGTGATTGCCATCTCCGTGTCTTCCAATGAGAATATACCAGAGGTCCCGCTTGGCCCGTTGGTGCATTGTCAACTCCCTTCGCCAAATCTTTTGAGAAGCCCTTCACATGGATCGGCATCATCAACCTATACCGCATAGTTCAGCCAATCCGAAGCTTTTCACACGTAATCATTCATGACCGTGCCCTCCTGCCGTAATGTCTTTTGAATCACGAAGACACCGACCTCAACTCCGTGTTCCGGCTCCCCGCGTCCGTAAGGTTTGGTGACCACGTCTTTCAGAAGCTTGAGTATCAGCATTTCGTTGTCATCGGGCCGCTTCTCGCCCCTCGTACGCTCGTATGCTCGTATCAGTTCCTGCGTCTTTGCCCGTTGCAGGAGAAGGCGATTATCCACGCCGGGTCTTGCCGCTGCCTGCGTCTCCTTCTTCGCCGTCGCTAATTGGCGTTTCGCATCGCCTCCGGGAATCGTGCCTGCCTTGTGCACATCGTGGTTTTCGAAGGCTTTCTGTATCTTTGTCTTCTCTTGCTTTGCCCACCACTCCTCCGCCCAGACCGTCCTTGTCAATGGCACGCATCGTGGTGCCGCGTGCACGACTGTGTATGTGGCGCCGGCTGCGTGGTAGCGTCCGTGAGGTGTGCTGCCGTCGATGCTGAGACTTCTGCAGAATTCTTGCAGGCGGGCTTGCATTTCTTCGAAAGAAAGGAGTTTGTCGATGGCAGGCATATTGCCGATCACTTGGAGAAGATCAATAGAGAGGTCGTGCGTTGTACCCATTTCTCGCAGGATTGGGTCGAGTATAGGCGCAAGGTACTCCTTTCTGAAGGTAGTGCCCCCGATCTTGGTGGGATAGATGAACAGGAGCGTGCCATGCTTCGTTGAGAGCTCGATCAATCTGTCACTCAAGAATGACCTTCCTGTCGACGAAAAGAGTTCTTCAAACTCAAGACTTGACGTGGGAGGGATGTATCGCTCCACGACAGAAATGTCAATGCTGGACGGCGATATGGCTGGGCGAAGTTTTTGCAGCAGCGGTTTTGCCATTATCTTCTCAGAGTAGTCCGGCACCTCGACAGCCATGTTGAACAATTTGGAAGTGAAATAATCGTCCCCTTCTCCGGGGGGAGCGGGTGTTGAGGGTGGTGATTTTGGCAAGTCGGCGAGGCTGAATTTCCCGGAGACGGCATGGAAGATGTTCACCCAGGTAATTTGATTCGGACCTGTGGCTTGTTGTATGGCGTCAATTACTGCGGGAAATGCGTGGCCTTCGGAGGAGGGCGAGGGGAGGGCATGCGACAGTACCCTGAGGTGCTCTGAGCTGCTGTTTCGAGACACATTGTCCACTACATCCAAGGTTAGTGTCCATAGTGTCGCAAGCTTGAGCGGTACGAGGGAACTCACGTATCGAAGGCAACGCTTGATTGATCCATGGTCCGCTTTCAGAAGTGAAAGAGGAAGTGGGCGGCGTCAATGCCATTGCCGGCAGGTCTGCAGGAGTTGCATCTGCATCGGAAGCAGGTGTTCGGCGAGAGCTACCCTGGCTGCCTGTCGGATCGCTGACAGCCGATTTGGTAAGGTCCGTAGTCCAGTTCATGACCCCATTGTCGTCTGGTGGGGTCTGCGTCAAAACGTACTGTCGAACCGCGCTGCGAGACCTCAATACTGGCACGAAAGGGTTCATTGTATGCAGAGGGTCATGGGGCGCTGAGAGCGGCCCTGGGCCAAGCGGGCCAATCGAGGCGTCAAAAGCGACAGGAATGTGGTTAGGATGCGGAGCAGCAATGCCTAGCAATTGGAAGGACGGCAGTCGAAAATTCAAGGGATTTTTTGGCGGTGATTGGCTATCTAGTTGGAGAGTGGTTTCTTCGATAGTGGCTGTGCCAACATGTGCGGGTGGTGGGATTTGGTGGTAGGGAGTCGGTGGCAGACTACAAAAGGAGTACGGAGGCGGAGGATAAGCCGGGAGGACAACATCAGAGGCTGGAGGTTCGACTGGCAAAGTCAAGTCGGCATTTCCGGGACGCTTCGCCAGGCAGGCTGCAGCGCGGTCTGGGGCGATGTCTGTTGTCTGCGGGAGAGAGGATTGCAGGAGCTTCTCTGATGGACGAAGCATGTCGGAAGGGAGACTGGCAGTGGCAGGCAATGGCTGCATTTCCAGCGTCAGCCGGGGTGAGGCCGGTTCAGGCTAGGTGAAGAATCAGATGTTTGGCGTGGGACGGGCAAAGTGCATGGCGAGAGACGGACGGTGGGAACGGGCGGGTTGTATGTGTCGATGGAGTAGAGGGAGGAAGATGTAGGTAGCGTACGGCGGAGACAGTAGTGACGAGTGCAGGTGGGCAGCAGGCAGTAAGGTAAGATACCAAGATAGACCAGGCGGCTTGAGTCAACAACAACGAGTGAAGTCGGGGGGGGGAGGGGGGATGTTGTTTGATGTGGTTTGGACAACAACTAAGCGTGGAGCATCAGCGGTAGTTTGCTGGTGCTGGTGCTGGTGCTCAAGCCTGGAACGCGTTCCAATTATTGACAGGGAGCCAGCCACTGCAAAGTGCCATCTCATGATCCCGGAGCTCTGTCGCTACTCGAGACATATCGGATGTCCTGGCAGGCTGGCAATAATCTCAGAGCTGCCAGTGCTCAGCCATACCTTGGAGCCTCCCCTCGACGCTGGTCCTGGGTCTGACTCTGGAGTAGAGACATGCCATTCTGCAAATCCCATCTGTACATCTCATACCACTCTGACTTCTGCCGCTCCAACTCTCCATCGAGCACAGTGAGTGTTGATCAGTAAAGGTTCGACAACGGTGGGTGGGCGTTGAATGTCAGCTCGGATTTCATGCGATACCGACACCGACACCGACCATGGCCAGGAGGGATGATGGATGATCCCATTCCCGTCAGGACTGAAGACGGCACTCTATAAGGCTAGGGGTCGAGTCCCTCCAATCTTCCATCGGGCCCTCAACCAACACTCATCGCTCCTTCACGCTGCATCAAGCTTCTCCTTGAAACCCTTCCACCTTCCACCCTCGGCTGTCTCATTCTGATGTACATAATCACAATCACGACCTCACCTTGGCAATATCTATCCAACTCGATCTCGAATCGGCAACCGATCGATTCAAAGTCCAGCAGCCTGGCAGGATCATGAAGCCATTCACCGTCCCTCAGTTTGGCAGAACGTCGTGTCAGGGCCATACCGATGGACTATGCTCACTACCATGTTTGTTCGACGGGAGTCTGGCGACATTCGTCCCAGCGTATCAGTCTTCGACTTCGTCTCTGCTATCTTGAGTTTTGGGATCCAGGCTAGACTTGGTGAATTCATTTCAAAATCATTGCAATGTGATTCACCACCTTATCCTAAACCATCCACCCATCAGAGTTTCAGGTACTCCTAGAACATGTCCGAAATGTGCATTCTGTCGCAGCAGTATATCTGGCTATATAATGGCGCATCAGCTGAACATGGCCACTTCGATAAAGAACATCTCCATGCGCATCACAGTATTATTCGCAGCGCTGACCGGTCCATTTTGGCTATCCTCAGCCTCAGCCTCAGGTACGTGCATGCTGATCCGATAACAAAGACGGGCCGGGCCCACAACCAAAAAGGGGCGAAATCTTGGCCCTCTGCCTGCCATCACCCACAAGCTTTGAGTCTTTGACCTTCCCATCTTTCATTGATCTGGTTGTTCCATGCAGCAATAGCATGCAAAAACCACGTAAATGGCTGTATGCGGCGCTGATTTCGGCCCTGATCGTTATAGCAGTGCTCGCGCCAATTAGAGCTTACCTCCCCCACAAGTCATCTGACGACTCGGCCACTTCGACATCAATCTTCAATAAGTTCGACATCCTGAGCCGACGCGACAAGAGCTTCGTGCTATGGATCCCTGCCGAGGAACAATCACAACTCCCGCGACTGGTTTTAGGCACTGTCAACAATTCTGCCTCGCCTCCCTCGTTCAACCAGCTTTTCGAGGGCCCGCTGAACAGAACGGCCCAGGATTTATTCGAACTCGACATTCATACCATAGACCTGCTTCACAATGGCAGCGTTTATTGGTATTGGTTCGAAGTCGATGATGCCTCTTCCAACAACGCAACTCGCATCCGCGTCACAGATCCCATGGCCCATACTGTCGACTATAGCATGGCTCAAACTCGCTCCAATGGCGTTCAGCCAGCAGCAGTCATCAAGTACCGAGACGGATCATTGGTGCCATGTGATGTTGACGGCCAGGAACCGAGCAGGGTCACGATTCGAGATCAGAGTTCGATTCCCAACAACAACAATTTGGTCATCTATGAGCTACCTGTGTCCTGGACAAAAGCCAAGAACCAGGCCGATAATAAGTCGACGGATGTCGGAACCTTCCTAGATGTGCTGGCCCTATTCAATGCCAGCAATGGAACAGATTTCCTGAATCAGCTGGGCGTAAACGCCTTGGAGCTTCTGCCTGTTGCAGATGCCCCTTTCATAGGCGAATGGGGATACGGAACGGCCAATTACTTTGCTTCAGACACAGATCTTGGAACCACCTCCGAGCTTGTGCAGCTTATTCAACACGTTCATGACAAGAAAATGCGGTTTATAATGGACGTGGTGCTGGGATTTGGACGAGATCCGTATACCAGAGTCGCGCAAAATCAATTTCATATCGATCCCGAAAGTGAGAAGGGTAATCCGGACTCATACCAGTTGGGGCACCACCAACTTCGCGATGCCTTTGGGGGGGACTCTTGGAGGTACAATCAGGAAATGACGACATATGATCCCAGGACAGGTGCCATTGTGAACATACATCCCGCACGGGTTTTTCACCAGGCTCACTTGTATCGCTGGATGTCTGACCTCGGCGTCGACGGTTTGCGCTTGGACAGTATCCCGGACATAGGCGATCACGACTTTCTCAATTCCTTTAAAAATGACGCATGGAATCTCTACCGCTCTCGATATCGGAACCGCATTGCATCTAGCGATAAATTCATCGTCATCGGCGAAGAGCTCAGCGACCCTATCGATCTCATCAACGGTGGCTCACTCAATGCACTTTGGAACCAGCCTTTCCAAGACCGCCTCCATGCTGCAATAACAAACAACCTGGGTACGCAGCAATGGGTACATGACAATCTCGAATGGACGGTGCGAAAAATGATTGATAGCCGGGTTGACAGGAAGTTCTCAAGAGGGAATCAAATGATCAATTACATCACCTCCCACGATGTTGAAGGCACCCGGAAAGAACGGTTGTTCGACTTTCTACAGAACAACAATGTCACCGATAAGGAGCGCCGCGCGAAGCTTGCGTTCACCTGCTTGCTCACAGCAGTTGGCATACCTATGATCTTTGCAGGAGAAGAGTTTGCGGATCAAATGGATCAGCCCATCGCAAAAAAGCAGATGGATCCGATCAACTGGGAACGGCTGTCCGATCCTTGGCGCAGAAGTCTTTTCAATCATGTCGCATGGATGGTCAAGTTCCGCACTGGCTGCCCTGCTTTAGGCGACGATCACACCAAGTTCATCCACGTTGACAATAAAAACAAGATTTATGCGTGGCAGCGTGGACGTGCCGGGCAGCCCCCCGTGGTGGTTGTTGCCAATTTATCGGACAACGATACAAATGGCACCGAGTACAACATCCCAAACTTCCCCGAGAAGGATAGAAACGACTGGCGCGAAGTCGCGTTCAACAGGACCGTCGCTCCGGGCTGGGCGGGGCGAGAACCTATTTATCATTGGGAAGCGAAGGTCTACACTTACTGGATGCCGGCTGGATAGTCGAAACGTGTTGGACGCATTTGGGCTCCTCGTGTGGATTCCCAGATGACATGAATGAATGCCGTGCTAGTACTCAAGATCTTGCTGGCTTCAGAACATGTTTCTGAACATTTTCTTGCTGTTTGTTCTTTATGATACCCTAGAACCAAATGGATTGCCCGAGCTTTTACCAATAGGACACTTTATCATGATGCTTTTTGTCAGCTGCATACCGAGCATTAGGCGCAACATCCTCGAGACGGCGTTACCAGTAAATGGGCATAAAAGCTCCCAGCAAGCCTTGCTTTGGGCATCGCCTCTCACGCCATCAAAGTCCACTGACATCTGTACTCGTGTGTAGCGCAGTGCCCCAGTGCGCCAACGTCTTAGCGCAGTCATAGCAGCTGATTCGTGCACGTCCTAAGGATGACAACAACGGAGGCGCATTTAGCTTGGGGCCCTGGATGCACGCCCGATCATCAGCGTCCGGCTTCAAGATCTTGATTGCAGTGACTCCAGTCTCGATCCCCGTCATTTCTGCGCGCTGAGACGTGGAGGGTACCTGCAGTTAAATGTTGCGCCTTCACTAGACCCCTTCACAGACTAGAATGTCTGAAGTTGTTTTAGCGCTCGAGTTCTGGGGCTTTGATACGTGCTCACTGGTATGTTCGTGTTGCTGATTGTGATGTCATTGTGCCAAACGTGGAGAAGTACGCGTTTGGGAGAGAAAGTTGGCATAAAGCTGTGATGGTTGGAGTCGAAAGTTGTCGTACATTTGGACTTCCACTCCCTCTAAATCACATCTTGACGCTTGTTACCGAATCATCAGACCTACTCCTGTTGATCTGCCAATTCTGAACATCTTACCATCATGTCCCATCTTGTTAGTACACACTCCCCTTTCCGACTTGACAATCGACTAGAAACCACGACAAGAATCTGATACCACATTCACAGACAACATCAGCAAACAACAAGACCGAAGCTGGCGCGCCTGGCTTGACAGGGACATCTCCAGGCCAAGCCATCGGCACCGACGAAGTTCAAGACCAGTCCAACACCAGGCAGGAGTCAGAGCATGGTACCAAGACTACCGACAATTCAACGGAGTCAACAGGCTCCGGATTTCAGAGCAAGTCAAAGGCCGAGCAGAAAGGGTCGAGTAGTAGTAGTACGGACACGCTGGATGTCGTGACCGAACCGCCGGTCAGAGCCAATTCTCCAACGCCCTCTGGAGCACCAGGCGCTACTGGAACGTCACCTAACCAGCCACTTGGAAGAGATGCATCGCGAGATGACTCTTCACAATCTCAAAATCATCACAAGCGCAATGTCGACAGTTCTTCTCGCGATACGTCTTCCACAGACATTAAGGCTTCAGATGCGAGCAAGTCTGAGGGCAAGCCGTCAGCTAGCGGAAATCCGAAAACAGGCCCAGGTGTGACAGCGAACTCCAAAAAATCCGACTTCGATGGCCCTAATGCGAGTTTCTCATCCGAAATCGGCAGTAAAGACGATCCAGCACGCGTAGCGGAGCAGAGAATGTTTGAGCAGAATGCGCAGCGTGGCGATGTCGGGTCGATGGGTAAAAAGCAAGATTCCATTACAGGCGGCGGTCAGTTTGATGTTCTGAAAAGTGAGGAGGCTGCCTAGAGGGTATGTGATGGTTGGTAAATGGTGATAGTACTAGGTACAAGAGCTCCCCAGGAAGTGACCCATTGTAAATAACGATATTGAGACGCCGCTCTTGTGTTGGTTGCATAGCGATTTGACCCATTCCACAGTCCTCGAGGATGACCGGACCAGTATTAACAGCGCCAGTCCAGATCGAAATTGATGAATCCTTAGGTAGCGGCGTGGTAGAACTAGCTCTTTAGAAAATCCACCGACAACGGTCTTGAGTTGATGTATGCCGGATTCCCAGGAAACGTCGCTATCTGTGAAGATCAAGGGCCATAGAATCGATGAAGCCGATGTGGACGTGCTCGTGGTGACAAAGGTACTGTGTATGGGGAATCATCGCTCTCCTACTCGCCTTGTCCAACCAGGTAATCCGAACGATCCAGCCTTCAAGTGAACTTACAGCCAAGTATCTCTCCAAACCTCGTGATTGCACACATCAAAGCCACCCATGGCCCGTATCTTCATCACAGGCTCCTCCGACGGCCTCGGTCTCGCTGCAGCTCAACATCTCTCCAGACAGGGACACAACATTGTCATCCACGCTCGAAACCCGTCCCGTGCTCACGACGCACAAAAAGCCTTCCCCGCTGCCTCAGCCTGCCTCATCGGTGACCTCTCCTCCGCCTTCTCCGTCCGAAATCTCGCCGACGATGTAAACGCCTCCGGACCCTACGATGCCGTGATCTACAACGCTGGTCTGTACCGTGGCGACTTCAACAGAACTGAAGATGGACTGCCAGCATTGATTGCTGTGAACACCATGGCTACATACATGCTAACTTGCCTCGTGAAGCCTAGGCCCAGAAGGATCGTCTACTTGAGTAGCGGCTTGCATGATGGCGGCGACCCTTCTCTACGGGACCTCGATTGGAAAGTCCGAGGGGAGAAGGGATGCAGCGATGGGCAAGCCTACGCCGACAGCAAGCTGCATAACATACTGCTGGCAAAGGCTGTGGCGAGGAGGTGGGAAGAATGCAAGAGCAATAGTCTTGATCCTGGATGGCAGCCTACAAAGATGGGTGGTGCGAGTGCGCCGGGAGACATTGGCCAGGCTATCGAGAGTTACGAACTGTTGGCCGCAGAGATTGAAGAGAGCGGGAAATACTATCGGCCCGGAAGACAGGAGGGAGTTTCCAAGAAGGAAGCGGACGATGTGGAAGTACAAGAAAAATTATTGAAATTGTGTGAGGAAGTCACTGGCATCACGTTTCCGGAGTCGTAACAGGAAGAAAAGACTGTAAGCACTTTGAATACGATTTAGGACACATACTATCCAGCAAAACCAGCGGCTTTCTCCGCCATCGACACACTCGCGGCAGACATCTTCTGCAGCATAACACTCAACGTACCGGCATCGGTCAACGAAATGGCCTTTGCAGGCTTGATATATCCCTCCGGCAGTCTTTCTTCCCCAAACCAAGCTTTCGCGTCCGCCTTCTGCACCTTCCAGTTCGCCCCGTTCTCCTGCTTGCCAAGCGCCTGCAATAATAACGCAGCCTCTCCGTAGGCCAAAGTTTTCTGCTTCAACCCCAGTTTCGGATTACCCTTCGAAAGACTATCTTGCTCTCTCCGCGTTCGAGATTTGGCTACAGATGCGGTGGTGAGGAAGTCGCCCTCGGCATCATCGAGCAAAGCTTGTAACAGCTCCGGTCGAATTGAGTGGTTATCTCCCGACCTGGCATCATCTCGTGTGAGACTGGCATCGTGCTCGATCGCATCGTGCTGGTTCAAGTCTTCCAAGTTGATCGATGTTGCTGTGATGGATACCGCAGGTACGCCTCCGTGGCCTAACAGATAGCCGAAAATGGAGTCGATATTGTAGGTGTTCGTGATGGCCGTTGTAAACATTTCAGCCGTGATGTTGCGGCCATCTCGAGGTCTAGGTTCTGTCAGCTCGTGGAAATCTTCATGCTGGCATAACGCTTACAAAATTCCATGATTCGCTAGAGTGTTCAGAGCTGGACACGGCGATCTTGAATCTCCCGCTGCGGTATGGCCACGTCTGTAATGATAGCGGGCTGGACCTACTGCGGATCCGGATACAATCGCCATCAGCATCAAAGAGGTGAACAAGCGAGCAATGATCATACTCAAGTCTGAATGTGTCTGCCTAAGAAGATTTGGCGAAGGAAAGTACCAACCCGCATCGGCAGGCTTTTGGTCTATAACAAATACCACCACCAAAGTCTCAAGATGTCATACACTCTGGATTGATGCCATGGCAGCGTCTCTCTCGCACACGAGCGAATAGCTTCCCTTTACCTGTTCTTCCCATAGCGTTGCACAGGGACTGGGATACTGTAATAAGAGCTCCGCGCTGAAAGCTTCTCCTGGTCATGCTTTATGGGCTCGCTAAGCAAGTTTGAAACCACGGCGATTCATGTTTGGTGGGGAGACGAACGTGCGCGCGGTATTTTCATGTAGACGTGACAGGGTTTGTGGTTCTGATAGAAAGGAACTTGGTTTGATGGATGATCGCCGGATTGCAGTGCTGATTCCGGGGAAAACTGGGACGGGGATCGCGGCTCAGGTTGCGGATATTGAGCTAACGCGCGGAAGATGCTCTCGGGTGCCCTGCAAATCCTTGAAGGACGATGCGAGCAAAGCGACATGTATTTCATATACCTTCCCATCTTACTCCCAAACGAGATTGAACGCCCACGGAATGACAATGTTATGACATATTGAAAAGAGAAGACGCCCACGGCCATAAAAGTTTCCCAGTTCATCACAAAGACGCTTTCACAGCAATTGCAACGCGATTCCGAAGGCGCCCGCGAGAATTAGCCAGGTGACCCCTGGTGCACGCTGTTCGCCGCCTTCACTCTTCTTTGCACCGCCAGTGCTGTTACCAGTCTTCTTGCTGGAGCTGCTGGCACTCGCGGCTGCGAAGCCGGGTGTAGGAGTCCCAGCCCATTGACTGCCATCAGGATACTTTGGGTCCTTATTGAATCCAGGCCCTGGACCTGCGCCGTTCGTCATATACTGCGCTGCATTCTTCGGCATGATCGGCAGCGAGGTATTCGTAACAGACCACTGGTTGCTTGCAGGGGGACAGGTGCTAGCTTTACCATCAGGTTTGTAGCCACCAGGACCGTCTGGCATGGGTGTGTTCTTGAACGCCGTTGCGAGGACGGCGAGATCGGGTAGCTCGTCTATGTTACCCGAGCTGTCGATTTTGACGAGCCCGTATTTGTTGTCGCCCTGCGAATACTCGTACGATAGGCCGCCAGAGTAGACTGAGATCATTTTCTCGGAGTATAGTGTCGCCACTTCGCCGAAGTCGCGCTTGTTGGTGTTGCAGCCATATTCAGAAAGGCTAGACAATGGTTAGCGATAAGAAAGCGGCTCATGGTGAGAGGACCTACAATAGTGGTAGTTGGTAAGAGCCGAACATTCGGACCTTCTTGTCCCAACCCGATTTCTGGAAATCCGAGGGCGCGCACCACGAGTAGTCGTTGAACGCGAAGAAGTCACTCCTCTCATCGTCTCCGCCGCAGTTCAAGTACTGCGCCATTTGGAAACGGTTCTCCTCCACATCGGCGGCTGAGTATCCGGAGGGGACCGCACGGAGATTTCTTGCCTTGATGAATTTTTTAATGTCTCTTCCGACCGCCTTAACATATGGTGCTGCAAAGGTCGAATTCGCGGCATTCACTACTTCGTTCGCCGAGAAGAACAGAAGGGTGTTGTCATACTTCGCAAACTGCTCCACAGTTGAGAAGACACTTTGCAGGTATACGTCATTGTAGGAAGCTTTCAGCGACCACCAGGTTTCGCGATTCAGGGAGTATCCGGGAGTATTGACATCCACAGCGAGGTAGATACCAGCGTCGGCAAGCAGTTTCATGCAGTCGTCATGGTTGACTGAGTTGTCTACAGCATAGACTCGAACCGTGTTGATGCCGAGTTTCTTGAAGTACTTGACATCGCGAGAGCAGTCCGCTGTACTAGCTAGTGGATCCTTTTTCGCTCCATCTCCGCCTATCTCGCTGTCAGAAGAGGCATCTTGCAGATCAGCGATCGGAGCGCATACCTGGTTGATAATCTACACCACGGATGTAGAACCGCTTGTCGCCCACGAAGAAAGCTGTCTGTTGTCAGCTGCAATTTTCATGGTCCACAGCCAAGGGGCTCGTCTACCATTTCCTTTGACCGTGACGGGCGGTGTGTTTGCGTTGCTGATTCTCGTCGATGCGTCTCTTCTTTGGACGTCGCCTGAAGCCAGGACAGAAGCCGAGAAGGCAACCAAGACAGCAGAGTATCGCATGGCGAGATACTGCGAGAATGGTACGCAAGCTAATTGGGATATAAATAAACCAAACCTTAGCGAGAGAAACAGAAACAAACGATGATGCAAGTCTTTTAAGATCGACAAACAAAACGACGCGAGAACGTGAAGGAAAAGCCCGGGTGGAAGCAAATGAAATGGACCAGAGTTTTCGGGTGCAAAGTAATGCGAGGGACTTTGACTACCTTCAGCGTGGAACTTGAGCGTAGGAGCGTTACAGGATTTGAGTCCTGTGAGGTGGGAATATATTGGCACTTTACCAGGAACACGGTGGTCAACAAATCAAAGGCGCGGTTCAGCACAGATATAGGGGGCATCCCAGTGTGCCCTCCCAGCCCGTCTTTGAGAGATTCGAGTTTATGGAGAACGGATGATGGATGTCAAGGAATGGTACAAGACCTGCTTTGCCTGGGAGGCATCGCGTTGGCCTTTGTTGAAAGTATTGTCCCGGTTCCACAACTCAAGTAAGGGCTCCCGAGGATGAATTAGGGCGCACAGCCCTGGGGCCACCCGTTTGTCAGAGCAGTCGATCCTGGGGCCAGGAGTCCGCTCTGTGAGGTGAGGAGTTTACCGCGGAGGGAGAGGCGAAGCGCATCAAGAGTGTGCTCAGAGGAATACCTAGCCTTCATCACTTCTCAAGGTGGTGCAACACAGGTGCTGGTTATGAAGTTGCGAGAAACAGGTGGGCTGGGGTTACGGTAGCTGAAAGATTAAGCAGACTAAGCAGATAAGTCGCGTTTAGTGTGAAGCACTGGAGACGGACAGTGACGAACCGATTTGAGGGATGCTTTGTTCTTGGCTGGACGATGGACAGGAGAAAGGATGTTTTCATGAACGAGGGCCAAGGACGTTGAAGGGAGAGCTGGAGTTCGTTCGTGGAACGGGACCTGGAGATCCGGAATCATTCAACTTACCTTGGTAACGATACTTATTACCTAAGCCGCTAAAGAAGAGCGATACTGGAAGCATCTGCAGAGACTAACAAATGGCTTGTCACCTTCCGGAATGCAATCATATCTCATTTCGGTCCGACAGCAAGCACTCGTATAAGACATGATTCTATAGCTTATAGGCATCTATGCTACTCCATGACTCGCTGCATGATCCTCTCATACCATTTACCAGGCATCCGCTCATTTTCGAGTTCAGAGAGCGTGTCATAGTCGTCAATCTCCTTTTTAGTGTTTCCAAGCGTCAGATCCGCGTCCTCTGGTCTGACATATTTCGTCTTCTTCACAACTTTCCATAGAATTATGGCGATGGGAAAAGCAGCGAGCATGCTGTAATCGAGGAAAAAGTATAAAAGACTCCATCCGCCAGGGAAGAACAAGTCGTAGCCGAGTAGAAGCAAGAATAGGACGAGCCCGGATATGGCGTAGCACGTTGCGTATGGCTGGAGTCGGGCTTTGAAGGCAAAGGCATCGCGGGAGACGCCTTGGACGTCGCAGGCGCGGCGGAAATGCAGGTAGGTAATGCAAGTGCCAAGGTAATTGAGAAGCTGGCAGGCAGTGATGAGATACACAAGCCATGTCAGGACGCTGGCAGAGGAGTTTGAAACCTGCAGGAACGAGAGGAGACTGAATGATAATGCGCCAAGAGCAGCGACCCACGGAATACCGTTCTTGGTGGTCTTGGTGAAGATCTTTGGGGCACGATCTTCAGTGGCCATCCCATAGAGCGATCGAGTTGCGGCGTATGTCAAACCATTGCCAGAGCTAAACACTGAAGTTAGGATAAGAGTGTTGACCAAGTGTGGCAGACCCGAAATCTTTAATCGCTGCATCGCGATAATATAAGGCGAAGCAGCACCCGTGCCCGCTCCAGTTGCAGTTCCTCCGAGAATTGCAGCCAACGTCGGGTCGTCATAGGGGATAACGATACTGATGGCTAACGCACCTCCCACGAAGAAGAAAAGTAAGCGGAATGGAAAGGACCTGAAAGCCGAGGGAAGAACCTTGCGAGGACGTTTCGCCTCTCCTGCGACCATGCTGATGTATTCCGGCCCACAAATTGTGAAGGACGCTTGAACCACTGAGGAAATTATGCCCAGGAACTTGCCAGTCGACCCAGGAACAAGATGTTCAACAAATGCGCCTGGCTCTTTCCAATATCTGAAGCCATATCTGTCGTGAATTGGATTGGCGCCAACCTGGGTGAGGTTTCAGTGGTTAGTGGCAAGAGTTTAGACGACTTGACGTACCATTGTCAAAAAAGTGAAGAAGAAAAGCATAAAGATCAAAACGACTTTGAACGTGCTGAAGAAGGCCTCCGATAATCCAAAATATCGGACCGTGATCAAATTGAGGAATCTAGCATGTTTGTCAAAAGGGCAGGACAGATAGATGGGGTAATGAGCTTACGAGTATGCAGCAATGACAACCACTATAACAGCCTCCACCGGGATTTTGTCCGTCCAGAAAGTGAGCATTATGTCTGACATTCATTAGATTTGTATCAGGACGAGACCTTGACGCGCTTACTGAAGGCAACAATCTCAAATGGGATCAGCAAGGCCATGTTTAGGAAGAAATTCCATCCCATCGCGAAAGACAGAGCATCATCCTAAGGATCAAGTCAGTCTCAGTGCGTCAGGAGACATTGATCTTGTACTTACAACCCAATGCCCAGCCAATCTGATGAACGGCGATTGCACTGGAAGATAGCACACCATCTCAGCAAAGCACTCGTTGACGGCCCAGATGACTGTAGACCAGAGAGCAAATCCTATGAACAATCCAGCTGGACCGCTCTTCGGCAAGACGGAGCCCATCTGAACGAACAACGAAGTCCCAATGGCGCCGCCTATTGCAAACAGTTGGACTTGCGTTCCGGTAAGCTTCCGGTGCAAGTTGTCGGATCCAGCCGTTTCGATTATCTCAACATCGTCACCAAGCGTCCTGGTATCGCTGTCGACACCGAATGTCAGCGTCTTCTCTCTGATCTCGTCGCTGTGACCTTTCGGGGCGGGGGCGTCCATAGCGTCCAGGGTCGAGATGAGATTGCTTGAAAGGCTTGACGGATCCAACAATGAATGATTTCTGATCACCACCGTCGAAGCAACGAGCGGTTAGCGGAAATTGAGATTAGTTTGCAGGGGAGCTTTGAGTCCGCGAAAGCGGTTTGATTGTGTTGATTGCTCTCGAGGCCGAGTTCCCAATCAGCCTCCACATGAAGACGGGTCTTTCAGCATGCTTGTGTCTGCCTACAAGCGGGCCAGCCAAGGCATCAGACTCCTTTCCAGCGCTCTTAGGATCGCTGATCAAGGCGCTTCCCGCGATAAGAGCCGGCTGGGATTTCATTGTGGTTGTGAATGCAGTGGACAATGGACATCGATCCTGTTCGGAAATCAGGGAAAGACGGGGATAAGCGGGCCGATGGAGGTCCATGGACACGTGAGTGAAGAGGCCGTGGATGCTTATCTTCAATACCCCGTTCCCGTTCCCGTTCCCGTTCCCATTCTTCGTCCATCTGACTCCATCATCCCCCATTCTTGACAGAACCCATGGCGGCATCGCAGTCTGCCTTCCATAGATGCTGGAAAAGACGCCGCGCTTGTCTGAGCACAGCAGTCGCATCCATGCTCTGGACGGGTGTGACAAAACAGACATCGTCCGACGACTGCATCACCACGGAGGTAGGTTGCCTTTGGTCAATCGTAAGAACCCATTTCACCACCATTTCACACCTCGTCTCTCAGTTGCCTTCATATTCGTGACTGTGTTTCCGACATGTGGCGTCTTTTCGGCTCGAGACCATCCGATACAGCTTCAGGGACAGACCCGTCGCGGGGACTAGCGGCATCATGGTATCGATCTCCAGAAGTAAATCATCTCGAACGACGTGCAATCTTTCACCGGCGATGGATTCTTGTTACACACTCTCTTAGATTTGCCAAACAAGGCCATTATCTTTCCTTTGGCATTGCTGGACTCCCAATTTTCCTTATCAAAGATCGAGACGGTGAGATCAATGGATTCCATAACCTGTGCCGTCACCGGGCATATCCAATCGTTGAGAACACAAGTGGCACTGTCAGTATTTTGAGCTGTCACTATCATGGTTGGAGCTATTCTTTGAAAGGAAAGTTGTCCAAGGCACCGAGGTTCGATACCGTCAGGGGCTTCAACAAAGATCAGCACAGCTTGCTACCTGTCAACGTTTTCGTGGATTCAGTTGGCTTCGTGTACGTCAATCTTCAGGCTGGCGAGCCGGACGTGACATGGGATGAACATTTTGATGGCGTGCACGATCAAGGGAGGATGAAGGAGTTCGATTTCAGCACAGAGTTTAAGTTCGATCATTATTGGGAACAGCATCTGGACTCGAACTGGAAAGGGATCGTCGACAACTTCAACGAATGCTATCACTGTGTCACCTCTCATCCGATGATAGCAGGAGTATCGGACCTCACAAAGTACCGCGTCGAGCCTACAAAGGGACGGATGGAACATGTCATCGTCAACAAAGATCAAGAGGACGGACAGTTCAAGCGCAGCATCATTTATTTCTACCCGGCCACGTCAGTTTCAGTCAACAATCATTTCATGGTCATACAGGTAACTTTCCTCCGCGGCGTTGGGTCACACAAGGCTGATGACACGATAGCGCATGCTTCCCCTCACCGCTACCACGAGCAAAATCGAGTTCGAAGTCTACCGGCACAAAGATGCAACCGATGAGCAATTCGAGAAGATGAAAATCTTCTACTCGACTATCATGGAGGAAGACAAGCACTTATGTGATGCCTCACAGCGGAATCTCAATTCGGGTGTCTACTTCAATGGCGAGCTTCATCCTGATAAGGAAAAGGTGGGCAGTATTTTCGACAGGCACCTCATCACGTAGCTAATGATCTCAGGGGCCCCTCCATTTTCAGCAACTTGTCCGAGACGATGTAATGAGTCATAGAAAGCTTGAAATAGAGAAAGGTGGTCGGGAGATATGGCCTGCAGTTCCTGAATTGTCAGGCGAAATGGCTTCAGATATGCTTGCGGAGGAAGAACTGTTTTGTTCGCAGCTAGAAGCAGATGCTTGTATGTCGAAGCCAGAGCTAGCGTGGTAGCTTGTTAGTCGAGAAAATTGTCCTCCGATCATTTGGTGGTTGAGGAAATCCAAAGTTGCTAAATCGAAGATTACTTGCAAGCGGTGATGTTTCCTACAGGTGTGCAATCTCTTGCGCCTCCGCAACGGGCCAGTATTGATCAATCTGGAATTGTTAATTTTAGTATCGTTCAACATCGAATCAGAGGAGGGCAACTCACGTCTTTCTCAACTTGATATCCAAGTAGTTGAGGCGCAAGCCCAGAATCCCTCCACGCCAGAGCCTCGCCTTCCTCAGCAGCCCTCAGTTTGCGGTCTCTCTCTTCCTGTTCTGGGCCGTCATGCAGATGATAAAGCCACTGCTGTAGATTCCCCCTCTTGACAACCATTTCCGTCCTCTCCTTGCGACATTTTTCATAAATTCCTAACAGCTGTCTTTTCGTCCGAGGTTCCTTTGGATTACACGCCCTCGAGAACAACTCGCCCAAAACAGCAGCATCCTCGAGACACATTCCGGCACCAGAAGCGAGGTAGGGCAGTGTGGCATGGACAGCATCTCCTAACATCGTGAAAGCACCACTGGGGTGGCTCCAATCATCCATCCCAATGCGAATCTGTAGTCTCCACTTTTGCACTGAATCGCATAGTCCCAATAGTTTGAGAATTTTGGGATCCCAGCCCTTGTAATGAGCGCGCATTTCGTTTACATCTCCCTCGAGCGTGTTTGCGCTTCCGAATGGCATGTCATCTGGCACAAGAAGAACCATATTGAAAAGCTTTCCGCCTTTTAAAACATAGGCTACCGCATGAGCATCCGGGCCCATCCAGTAATTGACTTGCGGGTTTTGGATGAATTGAGCCAGCTCAGGGTCTTTGAGCATGTCTTCTGCATTGAGTAAAAGCCGATATGCAAGATCTCCTGTTGGCGTTGGTGGGTCTGGTCTTCCCATAAGGACTTCTCTGAGTCTTGAATTGATCCCGTCGGCTCCAACGATCAAGTCGGCCACGAACTCTTCTCCACCTTCGAGTATAACTGTGGCATTCTTAGCCTCGTTTCCCTCGATTCGTACATCCACCACCCTCGCTTTCGTCTTCAGTCGCGCACCCAATTCAGAGGCGCGTTCCAGAAGGCACTTGTGTAGGCTAGCTCTGTGAAAGTCCCAGTAGAAGGTTCCGGGATATTGCGATGAGCTCTTGTGAGTATCCAGGTACGTGATCATGTTCCCTTTCCATCCTAGCATGTTTACCCGTGTCGGCTTCGTGGCGAATGGTTCCAGCCGCTCTCGCAGCCCCCATGACTGCAGTACGCGCGAGGAATTTGGGAGAATCTGAATGCCGGCACCAACTTCGGCGATCTGGCTTGCCGCTTCGAAAATAGTGACGCAGTGTCCGGCCAGGAGAAGGGAAATGGCCGATCCCACGCCGCCCAAACCTGCTCCAACGACAATGATGTTCAGCCTTGTCGACGCGTCACGCTTCTGCTGTGTTTTGATGGGGATAGAGGGATGTACGCCTGTGGAAGACATGACACGATAAGAGGACGGTTCGCAACAGGTTGAGTAAGAATGAATCAGAATTCAAACCCAGGGAGGCAGAACAGTTGTATGAAACGGTTGAGTTCTAAGAATCTCAACTGCTATCTCCATTTCAGGCAGCTTAGATCAGAACAGAAGACTAAGAATAGCACTGCAAATTTCGCAGACTTGTCGCGAGGTCTTGGCATCATGATAATCGTCTGGGTGCCCCGACTGGGGTTAATCAACCTGGCCATTCTTCCCGCTCCCACACAGAGATAGATGAAGACGTACAGAGATGCCGGACGATGAATGGCTCATGGCCTTGAACCTTGTTGGACCATCTGGGGGTGTTGAACAGAGATTGCGCTTGTGGATCGTTCGAGAGTCCGAGACAGGCATCAAGAATGGGGGATAACTATCAGGTGACATCCTGCCAAAGATTAGTCAGGCCAAGGCAGATTCGTGATTCATGAACAATAGGAAAGACGTCAAGACAAATTGTAGCTCGCTTTGGAACTAATGGAGCTACCTTGTTCCGCAGAAAGTCCGCTCCAAGAAGTCATATGATAGGATTCCAAGGCCGGCCTCGACAGTAAGTTGTTGAACCATACACTGCTTATCAGTCACCATTTGTGACTCGAGACCGAAGTCGAGAAATTGTTGGCGGGATTCCTTGCTCTGACCTGTCAGAGATGTACCGATATCGATCACATGATGGTAAAGTTCAAGCGCTAAGAAGATGTTGCAATTGCCCAAAACCTTCGATACTTGTGTGGTGAACTGGAACAGCACGCCGTTCTATTCCCCTCTGCGTCGAAATGTTCTCAATCTGGCACCTTGATTTGCGCTAGATCTTTATATTGATCATCGATCTTGAATTACTCTGTTATGAAGTTGCAAGCTTCTTTGCAACCTCTTCAGGGGCTGTGGGTAACATAGCACCGTCCGGCGCTTTATTCTTGCTTTTGAATTCATCACACATCTGCTCCATGGTTACCCATTCAACTCCCTCATGCTTGTTAATGTACTCGATGATTCTATAGAGATGTCAGCAAAATTAGATGGCCATGAACTCAACATGTGATGTACCTTTCGTGCATCAGTAACACATGCGGTCGACCGGAAACATCCGGATGAATCGTCATCGGGAAGATAAACTCATCGAATTCTCGGTAATAATAATCAAAATGGTCCTGCCACATGTCAAGGTTGTTCTGTTCAACTCATCTGTCATCAATTTTACCTTCCAGATGTCTTCAATATCTCTCGGGTTGACCCATCCATGAGAGTTGGAAGACTTCTTCATGAAGAGCATTGGTGGAAGGTCGTCAATATACCATGATCCAGGAATCTCAACAAGTCCAGTCATCGTGCCCTTGACCAGTGGTTTCATCCACTCCACGGCCTGCAGACAAGGTGAGCGGAAGTTCCCCGCGACGAACTACTACCGACCGACCTTTTTGCTGTAATCGATCTTCGTCCATGAGTCTCCAGTCCGCAGATAATACATCTGGCAATCCTCGTGACTCATTGAGTGGTCATACTCGATACCATAGCTGAGCAATAGTTCCATTCCAGAATTACTGACTTCCCACCAAGGAGCAACACATATCCAAGATCAGCTTCAACACAATTCAATAGGCTCCAGATACTTACTTCCTCTTGGTGGCTTGCCGCAAAATTCAGTCAAGAGCTTGAATGACTTATCAAGCACGTCTTTTTGCTGCTCCTCACTCATATCAGACGGGTTTTCATGAGAGTATCCGTGCAGACCGATTTCGTGTCCCGCATCGCGAACTGCAGCGCACTCTTCAGGAAAAGTCTCGAGCGTGTGCCCAGGAATGAACCAAGTAGCTTTGATTTTGTACTTGTCGAAAAGCTTCAATACACGAGTTGTTCCGTGTGTGCCGGCGAAAAGACCTCCCTCTTGTTAGTCATGGGAATCAAACATCACAAAAGGGGTGCTGACCTCTGCTAATATCGCTGGTCGAGTCCTCTCCGCCGTACGATCCTAACCATCCAGCGACAGCATCGATATCAACTCCGTATCCAACGAGAACGCGTTTCTTTCCCATTATTTTTGATACCGTTGGTACAAATTTCCGGACTCGACCGGCGTCAAGCTTGTGCGAGTGGTGTGGGAGTAAAAGTGCTGGGGAAGTGAATGTCTTTGTCAGCGTATGAGATTATCGTGCCTGGCTTCTACGCCTTCCCAGTTCCTGAATTACAAAAGTGGGAGCCATTACTTGATGGTTGCGAAACCCGATGCACTTATCGTGCCCCATGGCTACGTAGAGCGGATCTTCACGCTAGTGCGATGCACAGATTAGTGGCCAGGATGGTATGTCCTCAGTCACCAAAAATGGGGTATGGGTCTCAAGAGTGGAACACCAACATCGTAGTCATACTATACGTTGAGTTTCATCGGAAACATGTTAAAAGCTGTAATGAAAGTATCTTTTTCTGGAACCAAAATTGGCAAAATTCCTCCTTCTTCTCACGCTCAGCGAAATCCAGTTGCAAGATGACGAGTTTCTCATTGAAGAATCGTACAGCGCTTGTCACAGGCGGTGCGCGAGGTTGTGGCCTTGCTTTTGCTCAAGGACTCGCTGAAGCTGGCGCAGACGTGGCAATTTTCGATCTCGGAGACCCAGTCCCAGCATTTTTCGAGATTGAAAAGCTGTACGGTGTCCAGGCAAGACATTATAAGTAAGCTTGAAGACAGATTGTTTGGTCAAAGAAGGTGACTGATTGCGGTTCAGGGTGGATGTCAGTAGCATTGAGAGCCTAAACAAAGGCTTTGAATGCTTCGAAGCAGATTTCAGTGGCATGCTGGACATTTGCGTAACCTGCGCAGGAATCAATGCCAATGTTTCGTTCCTTGATACATCGATAGAGAAGCATACACAACTGCTTGCTGTAAATGTTCTCGGAGTTTATCATACGGCTCAGCTCGCCGCAAAATTGATGATAAAGAATGGGACGCAAAAGGGAAGCATCATTCTTATCGCAAGTATCGCGAGTTACATGGCCGTCCGAAGTCAGATGAGCACAGCATACTGTGGCACGAAGGGAGCAGTCCGAGCCATGTGCCCGGCGATCGCAGCAGAACTGAATCGATATAAGATTAGGGTCAACACAGTTTCACCCGGTTACGTAAGAACCGAAATGACTGCCCCGGTAAGCTGTGAAGAGATGATCTTGA
The DNA here is from genome assembly GCA_007735645.1 of Venturia effusa. Lineage (NCBI taxonomy): Eukaryota > Fungi > Ascomycota > Dothideomycetes > Venturiales > Venturiaceae > Venturia > Venturia effusa. The sequence continues at coordinate 213,287 of CP042191.1, read as the reverse complement.
AGCGAAATGTCGAACTGACCATGTGACAGTTCCCGCATTTGCTCGAGAGCTGGAAGGATGAGATTATGAACGGGAGAGTGGCAGAGCCGGATGACATCAAAGGCGCATGTGTATTCCTGGCCAGCGACGCTAGTGCGTACATAACTGGTCAGGACGTACTGGTTGATGGAGGCGTTACGAAGTGGTAGACCGTGAAGGATGTTGCGAACTGAAATAAATTAGCAATAACATCACATTTATGCCATAACAATCCCTTCGTTGATTCCGTTTCTTGAACAGCCGCTTGCTTCGATCCGAGACCCCAAGATCAGGACCGTGTTACGAACATCTTGGAAATGCTAGAAGTTAATCGAAGTTGGTCAGAAATCTGAAGACTGACAATACAGCTGATAATGCTCAGAATCCTGATACTTAAGGCGTTGATGACTTGATGAGCTCGTTGAGCCCGGCCTTTCGACTGCTGATATGACTTCGGCTCAAAACTGCGTTCCTTTATGCTTTAATAGGCGCTCAATGACAAGAGCAGCACCAAGCACCTTCTCTTCCTCAAAACGTCGTCCGACAAGCTGCAAACCGACCGGATGTCCGCTCATCGTTCGTGGATCGTAGAGCGACCAGTTCCAAGCATCCAATTCATTGCGAGGTTTGTACGAGTTTTCGGGCTTGAGATCAATCGTCTCGTCTACTCGACCAGCTGGAAAGGAGAGAGCGGTGTAATCCAGAACGTTCCAGATTTTCGTATAGCCCACCCATCGACAACTGCGGTGTGGAACAGCGACGTGAGGCATAGTAGGCATGAGGACAATGTCGACGACACGTCCAGAAGCGCCTTGTGTTTTGTTCCATTTCTTGTTGTAAGATTGCTGTGCGAAAACTTTACGTTTGTTCAATTGCCAATAATCATAGACTGAGATGGCCGCGCCGAGATTGGTCAAAGTCTCGACATGTGGAATGAACGGTTCTCCACCGGCATTCACTTCTGTACGGATATCTTCACCACCATCGGCAGAATAGAAAAGATCCTGATTTACATCAGAATCGTGGCGATCAGAAAGCTTTCGAAAGACTCTTACCATGATTTCGATACATTCCTTGTGGCCCGAGGAGTCCCAGGGCACAGTCTCATGACCAGCGGCTCTCAGTCTTGACTCTAAGCTACGCAAGGCTCGCTCAATTGGGGGATGAACCTTCACGATGCCATCATCGACCAAAATTCCAATCGTTAGAGGTCTCGATTGAACCTCTTCAAATGCGCCTTGCCGCCAATTGATTGGCGTGACATTAGGATCCAAAAGCCACGGCCGGCGGTCAATCGTGTACTTCATAACAGCAATGATTGTTGACAAACTACGAGCCATGGGGCCAACCGAAGATGGCACATGCCCCTGACCATCAGTAGATACGGCAACTCCCTGATAGGGCAGGCGGGATGACTAGAGCTGTGATTAGCTGAGAGAGGTATAGCATACTGAGGTCTTACTGTGGGCTTGAGACCATAGAGGCCGTTCATGTGACTTGGAATCCTGATAGACCCTCCAATGTCTGTGCCATAACCAATGATAGAACCATGGAGAGCAAGTAGTGCTCCCTCGCCCCCGGTCGATCCACCCGGGGTGAAAGTCTTGTTCAGAGGATTCAGAGTCAATCCCCATACCGGATTCTCCGTTTCACACCACTGAACATGTCAACATGGACGCTACTTGATCTGTTGGTAGATTCCCAGTGCTCACCATGATGCTCTGTGGGAGGTTGGTTTTTGCGATGATGACAGCGCCCAGGTCCTTGAGTATCTGTACCAAAGCTGCATCCTCGCGCACCGGTCGGAATGCCCTGGACACGTACCCAATTGTGGAGTCAGCACCTTCTACGTCAAATTGATCCTTCAGAGTTATAGGTACACCATGCAACGGGCCGATCAGGTTGCAATGGTTGTGATAATGTTCATCGAGTCTGGCAGCCTCTTTGAGCGCTTCATCAAAGAAGACTTCGGTCAAACAGTTCGTCTTCTGATGCGCTTCTACCGCTCTGTGACAAAATCAGAATGCGTTCTCTCGGCCATTTTTCAACAAGTCTCGACAACGGTTGGATGAAATCTCCGTTACGTCGAGTCACACCCATGTGTCCCAAGATGGGCCATCTCAGCGATAGAGTACCTAATACAGGAGCGGGTTTACCTCTTAATGTATGCTGATATCACATCGTGCGCCATCAACTTGCCCGTCGACATGAGCTTCACCAAGTCGTCAACATCATCGATACTTGTAAGGGAATCAGAAGCGATTGTTCTGCTTCCTTTGGGCAATCCCACAAGGTAGGGCGCGATCAGTTTCGCTCTCGCGGCTTGCTTGGCCAACACTACCCCTTCCCACCTTGCTGCCATCGCTGAATGAAGCTGTGTGGAAAATCGCAGAAGCAGGAGAGCCACCAGCCAACTCGAGATGTGTCGATGACTTGGCCATGCTGGCATGGGCCCATCTAAGGGCGAGGTTTCTGTGTTCGTGTTTGTGTTTGTGGCAAAGACGCGTCGGCTGCAGGGACGCGAGACGCGAGACGCGGAACCTTATCTTATCGCTACCAAGTTCCTTATTTTGCCTGGGGCCACCTCGTATCTTACCAACGAGGTAAGATACATACTAGCCCGGGAAGCAAAGAAAGGTTCTCGGAGGGAAGCCCGGAAAGTCCTTCTCACGTCGGTCGGTCGGTCGGTCGGTCCCTCTTTGGCACCCCCTCCATCTTTCGTATCTGTGTCTGCCCAAGAAACATTCAGGCCCTCAGGAGTGGGGGATCCATCCAAAGACGGATGCTCGCTATCGCTTGCACCGAACTACCTAGTACCTGTGGTATTATGGCGAGATTACCGCGGCGACCTCGACACTCCCACGCCGCATCCGGGCCACAAGGCTGGACCACTGCACTCGGGTCCCTTGAGATTTTCTGACTATAGTGGGAGCTTGCGGCCGCCATGAAGCGTCACGTATTGAATCCATCACCAGACATGTCACGAGACGACATAGATGTTGTCGCAGGTACTAAGGCGAAGAGTGCCGCTTCTCAACCTGAGCTTGTAACCGTTGTTGGTGCAGGGCCAGCAGGGCTGATGTTAGGGTACGTCTTCGCCGCCAGCCTGCCACGCTTTGTGGAATCCCATTTTCTGACTAGCGTTCAAGAGCCACATTGGCGCGTTATGGCATTAAAGCAAGAATCCTGGATGATCGGGACAATCAAACATCAACAGGAAGAGCAGATGGACTGCAACCCAAATCAATCGAAACGTTCCAGCAACTGGGCTTGGCCGACACTCTACTGCGGAAAGGGGTCAGGATTTACGACATTTGCTTCTGGAATTCCACATCGACGAAACCTCTCAGTCGCACTCGCAGGGAGATCCACTATCCGCAAGATCTTGACGTTGAGAATCCCTTCATTCTGTTGGTCCATCAAGGTATGGTTGAGCATGTCTTCATCGAGGACTTGAGAGAACGGGCCATCCAGGTAAACAGAGGGTCAACTTTTCAGGAGTACAAGTCGGAAGCTGGCTCAAACACCGTCGAGGTCGACTACGTGGAAAACGAGACCGGTGACCATCATTATCTCCATACTCAGTACCTTGTGGGATGTGATGGCGCCCACTCAAACGTGCGAAGAAGTATTCCTGGAGCGACGATGGTTGGCGAGAGTACCAATGCAAGATGGGGCGTGCTTGACGGTGTGTTCGTCAATTGTCGTATGGATTTTCAAGCTGACTTGCTACTCAGGCGTTATTGAAACAGACTTCCCTGATCTCTGGAGCAAAGTCGTGATACAGTCTGAGGCTGCTGGCACAGTCTTGTGCATTCCAAGAGAGAGAAATATGACCAGACTTTACATTGAGCTTGATCATACTTTCGACGACAGCGAGCGGGCAACGCAAGATCTCGTCATGAAGAAAGCACAAGCTATCATGGCTCCATACTCAGTGAAGTGGATCGGTGTTGGTAGGTCTGTTTCCAATCAACACAGCGTCTTAGTCAATCCTACAACCCATGGCCTTCCAGCTCGCGCATCTTTGTGGTTAGAATCTGCGAGTCCGGAATCGATACTCACAAATTTCTGGCGACATCCAGAAATGATTTTGCCAGAAAAGTCTGTATGTCGATCTCGGAATACAGATGCTGATGTTCATGAAGTTTATCATAGAGGAGCAAAGAATTGATAAAGCCCCTACGCTGTCATTCTGGGTTTTACTGATCAACATCCTGCAGAATGGTTTAGCGTCTACAAAGTCGGGCAAAGAGTCGCAAGCACCTTTGCCAGTGAAGATGGCAAAGTTTTCATCGCTGGTGACGCATCCCATACCCATTCCCCAAAAGCAGCACAAGGGATGAACACGTCAATGCACGACACGTTCAACCTTTCCTGGAAATTGAATCTCGCCATCCGCGGGCTCTGCAAACCCTCTCTGCTCTCGACATACCAAAGCGAACGCAGGAAAATCGCACAGGATCTCATAGAATTCGACGCTACGCACGCAGCCGCGTTCGTCAATGGCGATGCCAAAGCCCTCGCCGACAACTTCGCTGTCCACGTCGGTTTCATCTCTGGATTTGGCGTCAAATATGCACCCAACGTCGTGAATCTAGAAGAAGTTTCGCCGCGCGGGATTCTTCGTGCTGGAGAACTGGTCGCTCCAGCCAAGGTTACGCGGTATGTTGATGCGAATCCTGTGAATCTCGAACTTGATATCCCTCTTCTCGGCCAGTTCAAAACGGTCTTTTTCGTCAAGGATATCCATTACTCTTCACGATTTTTAGCACTTGTGACAGAGCATATTTCATCGCTGCAGTCAGTCATGGGTCGAGCCTCACTGAAAGCAGCAAAATCTTACTCGGAGATTTCCATCGAGGCTGTGGAGTCAGACGAATTCATCCAACCAGAGAGGTACGTCGGTGCCTCAAGACTTTTCACATTCGCGACTGTTACGGAAATGAAGAAGTCGGCTTTTGAAATTTCAGATCTGCCGCCACTCCTGCAGAAGAGCCGATGGTCGCTCTACTTGGACGATTTGAAGGACAAAAAAAGTGGTAAGAGCTGTACGGAGAAATGGGTCGGCGGTGCCGCCCAAGTGGAAGTGGTCGTTGTCAATATCAGGCCTGACGGCTACGTTGGTTCTGTGAAACGGTTCGACATCGATGAAGGTGCAATTGCGTGCCAATGGTTGGATACATATTTTGGAGCTTTTTTGTCGGCATGATCGCAATGGATGCTTTTCTCAAAGCGTTCTCACCATGATGTGTGCCATTCTTCCATCTCAAGTGAAGTACCTCCAGTTCGATGACTTCTGGCCATCCTCGAGCGATCTAATATCTACATCCTCGGCTCTCAGATTGACGCCTTGTTCCTTGTTGCGCTTCCTGTTCTCGTTCTTCATCCATAAGCCCAGCCACAGGACGAAGAAGATGCAGGTCACATTGCAGCAGCACGTAGCAATAAGAGTGGGGTTGTATCTGGCGAAATGTCAACTATATCCTTGCGATGCTTTGATCTCCAAGTCCATTTCGTTGCTTACCTTGGAGCGAATTCGGCTCTGAACGTTCCTGCTGAGATGACACCACCCAAATTGCCCAAACCAACCAGCAAACCGGTCGTAGCGGCGCGGGAGTTCTCTTCCAGGTTGTTATTGTTATGCCACGAATGGACGAGACAGCTTGGTACGTAAGACCCAGAGGCCATCAGGAAAGTGGCGAAGTAGCTGGCACCTCTGGACTCGAGCGGATCGACTGCCGCAAGGATGATCATACCCAGCAGCGATAGACACAGCGAGAACACAATGTGAAATGTTCGTTCACGAAAGTGATCGGAGGATTTCGCTACGATGAGTAGCACCACAAAACCAACAGCATTGGGCGCCACGGTCCACAGGTTCGTTTTCACTATGGAATAGCCGAGCCTTCCAACGATTTGTGGCAAAAAATTGCTGGTCGTCGAGAAAGCGACAGGATACGTGAAAGAGATGATAACCCAAAGAACGAATTGCCAGCCCCTCCAATTCGCAAAGGCGGCCTTGAGGCTGAAACGTGGATGAATCGTTTTTGACGCATCGCGGAGCATTCTGAATCGAGCAGCTTCTTTCTCGTCCTCGGTGAGGAACCATGCTTGATCTGGTCGACTGGGTAGCCACCAAAAGGCTATCACCGCTACCAAGACTGTCATGGCCCCTTCAATGATAAAGAGCCATTGCCACCCTTGGACGGAAGGGTCGTTGATTTGGAAGACGCCAAAACTGATAAGACCGGAGAAGGCTGAGGCAAGGAGAGCGCTGCCGAAGAAGATTGCGATGCGAAAACCTAGCTCGGCGCGGTTGTAGAACAGCGTCATGTAAAAGACAGTCCCGGCGAAAAAGCCAGCTTCGAAAGTTCTGATTTGACAGTTTAGCGTATGGTCTATCAATGTGGCAATCGCTTGTCGCAGAATCAGAGGAATGGAAACACTGACCCAAGTATCAACCGAATGACCAAGATACCAGCGAAATTTCTCGCAGCACACTGTACCAATGCCATGCTCCCCCATCCAACCATGAGTGAAGGCAACATGATTTTGCCAGAAAATTTCTTAGTCAAAAGATTCAATGGCAGATCACAAAGGCCAAAGGGAATGTAGAATAGGAGAACCAGCAGTGAGTACTGGTTCTTCCCAAACCCGAGGTCAGTTCCCAGGCCATCGGTCTGCGCATTGGCTAGGTTGCTTCTATCGACGGAGTTGAAGAAGTACATCAGTGACATGAATGGAAGGATATAGATATCAAGCTTCCGAACTATCACGTTGATTAGAGATGCAAATCATGGCAAGTATGACCTCTGTCAAGACGTACCGTACGACTGCTCTCCGGGATGAGATTGAGGCTGAACATCACCAGCCTCAAGCACACTTTGCGTGTCGCTCTTTGAGACAGGTCTTGCTTTCTCAGCCTCGGGATCCATGGGATTGGCTTCAGGGAGTATGGATTTGTTTAGAATGATGGATCAAGTTTGGACTCTAGCCGGGTTGCAGCCATGCTTGGGATCCACGCCATGCGCATCCATTTATGGGCATGCTGTTCGTGATTGCCATCATCATCGTCGGCTTCATGCATCCGGCAAACACGACTGAAGGAGATGGTAGTGGCAGCATCAGCCTCCTTCAACCCTCAGTAGGCTTGGAGTGCCTAGCTTTGAAGATCCGAATCTCGCCATGAACCGCTTCTCAGGCTCAGGGCGACCGGGAATGGCTGGAGCTCGAATGCTCGATGCAAGATTGACGGATGACATTGTGGTTGATGGGGGAGTGGTCTGCAATCTGTTCAGTCGATCAGGACGGGAGGGCTCAGGGCGTCCTCTGAAGAGTGGGGGACGGCGCCAGGCATGCACTGAAGAATGGGGGAAGGGGGGGTTTCCATGCGAACGCGTGGTGGTCACGGTCAACAACATCCAGAGGCGTCTGCTACTACAGCAGCACCGTCAGAAGGCGGGCATCGCAATATCATGAGTTTGGTCGAACATCCGGGCAGTGGAAAGAAGCAGATCATCATCACCGCAGACACGCCCACGGTCCAACATGACTGCCGCCGAAGCACCGCCCATCCTGGATTTCAGCCGTGAGTGCAGTCGATAGTATCTTATACTCGTAGAATCTTGACTGACATCGTCGGACCAGCTTTTTACGGGAAGGACGAGAAGGCGAAATCAGAATTGGTCGAGACGATTCGTGATTGCTGTCTCCGCAACGGCTTCTTTCAAATCCTCGGCCATAATGTTCCCGCCGAGCTCCAAGACTCCATGTTGCGCTGCACGAAACAGTTGTTCGCGTTGCCACAGGAAGAAAAGGATGCCCTCCTCAAAGGTGAGACCCAAGCCCAGTCTTCGTCGGCTTCTCGATATCCTTGCCTGTCCTGCACTTCAGAGACTGTCGGGGACTCTACCCTTGGTCGTGTGAGCCATATCATACGTTCCGGGAAAGGCAGATCGTGCAAGTCTAACGGACAATGCAGATAAAAATACCTGGAATCGAGGCTACGAGAAGATCGGCTCCCAGATTCTCGAGGTTGGCACGGCCCCTGAATTGAAGGAAGGCTTTTACATAGGTGAAGATCTATCAAAGGATCACCCATACTTCGTCAACAAACGACTCAACTCCGGACCAAACGTTTGGCCCGAAACCATGCCTAATGTGACCGAGTTCAAGGCAACGGCAACAGCATACTACAAGGCAATGCATGCTTTGGCCAGAGACATTCTCACCGTGATAGCTCAAACACTTGATCTCGAACCCGCCTACTTCCGGGAGTTTACTCAAGATGCCGTCGCCACGTTGCGACTTCTACATTACCCCCCACAACCCCCTGACTCCGACGAAAAGCTGTCGAGAGGCATCGGCGCCCACACAGATTTTGGCAGCGTAACCCTCTTGCTCCAAGGTGAGGTAGACGGTCTCCAAGTCTACGAGAAATCCACAGATGAATGGCTGGACGTCAAACCCGTCAAAGGCGCATACGTAATCAACCTCGGGAATTGCTTCATGCGCTGGTCAAATGACAGATACATCTCCAACCTCCATCGTGTCATCAACAAGTCTGGAAAAGAGCGCTATTCGATTCCCTTCTTCTATAGTGGGAATCCTGATTACACGATCCAGTGCCTGCCGGGTTGTGAAGGGGGTGGAGTGAAATATGCCCCAATTAGTGTAGAGGACGCCGTCAGGGGCGCTTACCTGAAGAGTTATGGGGCGGCGGAGATTTTCAAGAAGGAAGGGGGACTGAAGGCGCTGACGGGTAGTGCTGTCACTGCCTAGATGATCACGACGCAGGAAATACGTGAAGACTGTTTTTAGCGTGTCATATTCATTGCATCTAACACTTGTGTGACGTGAGGGAAGTTTGATCGAGTGATGCTGCCAGCCACTAAATACTCTCAACGTGCGGACTCGGGACCTCTAGGACTTAGTCGCTATGATGCGCGGCGTGAGGCCCGCATCACCAATTGTCGTTTCAAAGCTCCGAGAGGGACGGGAACAAGGAACCCAAGAAATCCCGATCGGTGAACAGCGCAGCTAGGAGGCTTACCTCCACACTCTACCCATCTCGTCAAGTCGCAAGGCCCCTCAACACTTTCGTAGCCTCATGCACCACACTCCACCGGATATTGCTCAGATGAGACGCCATTACTGTTGTCAAACCAGTCGTGCTCCTCTTATCTAGAACACCCCAAAGTACATTCGGCATAGCTGTAGCCAGATGACTAACGAGCGCGATCATCTCTGCTTTACTCTCCCGCGAATCCTCTTCAGCTTCTCCGGCTATGGGCGTGCTGACTACGTTTGCTTGGTAGCTTCGCTCGACGGAGGTTGCGGATGTATCGAGGACATTGGCGAAGTGGAAAGCCCAGCAGGTAAGTGACGCCAGGTAAAGACACCATGGATAATGGAAAGCACTATCAACGTCCCAATTCTCCAACTTCATGATCCCGTCTTTCAGTAATTGAGCAGCATGCCACACCGCTTTCACAGCCCTCGTATCCCCAGTCGGTCTGGCCCACTCCCTGAGAACATGACGGGAACGATTAAAGTCCTCTGGAAATACAGGTCTGCCGATGATGTGCCTCGCTCCAGCGTAGATTTGGAGATCGAGGATTTCGACGTTCAGAGTGATGTAAGCGGCATGATAAATTGCAATTGTGGCGGTGGAGAATCGGGTAAATTCTGCTCGACGCGAAGGGTTGTCACTGAGCGACAACATCATGTTCATGGAGTGATTGTCGAAATCTTCTTTCCAGGCGTCGTAACAGCGGGAGAGACGCTCGTCCCAGTTGGCTTGATTGGGGCCATACCCTGCGACGTGTTAGTGCTCTTTTTTCAGATTTCCACACCAAGTGAATCATACCAAGGCTGGCTTGATCCCTTCGTCTCATATCCCATTGAATACTCATCAATCCATGTAAAAGCAGCAGCCTACTCAAGTTGTTCAAAGCAGGAATCGCCGTGCCTGAGCCCGGATTGACATAGGCTCTCAGGATTGACAAGTAAGAGACTGAAGGTTCAGATCTGGCGTAGGACCACCAAGCCTCGGCAGTGGTCGCTTCCCACGTCACCTCATTGCATGGTAGCGATGTTCGGAGTTCGAAAGATGACATGCACAGGGACTGGGAAAAGAGCACTGCGTGCTGCGTGTCCCATATGAAGCAAAGGAACGCAAGCCTGAATATGAGTTAGCGTTATATGAAACACTTCAAAGAACAATGGGCGTACCGTTTGCGAAGCTCAACATCGATAGCTTTTCGCCACATAGTGCTTACGTCTTGGCTGCCGTCATCGAATTCCGGCTGACGGACTGTTTGACAATCACTGCGGCGAATCAAACTGATCATCGTCAGCAGATTACTCCTATCGAGGTCAAAGTAATGCTTTTACTTAATTAGTAGTCCATGAAACAGATGAGCCATATCGTGTTGTTTCTGCCCAGCTCTCGATTTACCAAAGCATTCCACCAGAAGCATGGTCTGTAGAATCCACAGCTCGGGCTGAGCAGTAAATTCTGGATGTTGAAAAATCTGTGCCCTTAAAGTATCATGAATGCAAACGGCAAGCATGTGCATCTCCTTGTCGCTATAAGTAGCGCCCAGAAGCAAGACAGCAAGAAGTAAAAATGTCTCAGTCTTTGCTGGCTCAAAAGTGGGCTTGTGTAGCAGCGGGTAGACTACATTGAAGCGCAAGAAGAAAAGATCCAAGCAAGATTGCATAGAACTGAGGGACAGGAGTGGATTGTCGGCGCTTACGTCGACATTCGCCGTTATAAGCGGCCGAGCAACGGTCAAGAGTTTCAGGATTCTGTCTCTAGAGTCGTTGTCCACGGTGGGCGTATTTGAGCAGTGGTTGGCAGGCGCAGCAGGAGTGTTTGTCGAGACACGGGATGTGTGCTCTTCTTGAGAGTTTGCGGGCTGGCTTGTAGGTACTAGTATCCTGCTATCCATTGAGATGGCTTTATCACGACGAGGCTCAGGGTGCGTTGGTCGCCGATGCATCGATGCACTACTATTGCTTCTCTGAGCAGGTTCTAGTCGAGTGCTTTCCTGGCCTGTTGACATTATTCGTGGCTGACAAACAGTGGTTTCGTGAGCTAGAGCATCCCACCCCATCTCATCATTCGATCGCGGTATTTCGAAGCCGGTAAAGCTGCTAGGTGGTGTGAAGGTGCTCACCACAACTTGTTGTTCATTGAATCCATTGAATCCAGTGGAGAATTTCATCGGATTTGAGAATATGCCCAGCGCGCGCGACTTCGCAGTCATGTCCACGTCGGCTCCAGCACGAGAATCGAATAGCCAGTTGTAATTGTTCATTGTCGTGAAAGGCATATTGAAAGAGCTAGCTGGATGGCTATTAGTCACATAGTCTCAGCAATCTCCTCTCCACAGTAGCTTCACCAATTTAGTGCCGCCGGGATTCGATGACGAGTCTGCTCAAGAGGAGATGGGAAGTGATGAGCTTCAAGCAATCTTTGTTCTTTCGATTGCCTGAAGCTGATCAACATCTGTCGCAATTGTATGAAATGCGATCTAGATGCCCTTTCGATCATCTCCATCGCGTCGTCCCTGCAAGTAGCGGCACTGAATTGACATAACAACTGTGTCATTGTCCACTTACCCGTATCTGGTCGAAACATATCATCCGTTGGAGCATCCGTATGCAAGTCTGTACTACTGCTTGGTAGATCACCCCAGGTCGAGTTGGCTAAAAAGTCGAAAATGTCATCTTGGGACACTTGGTGGTGCTCTGGTAGAGGATGTTCAGGCGAAACCTGCGAGAACTGATCCAAAGAGTCAGTGCTCAGCAATGTCCCTGGAGGTGACAAAAGCGCAGTATTGAGTTCTTGGTAAGGATCTCGGTCGAAACAACGGTTCTGGATCTGAAAGCTGTTCTCTGATGACTCGGGCTGTTTCTTCCGGGCTTGTTGCTGGTCGGCATGCAAATTCTGGGCAGGTCGTTTGGTGACAATGCGGCCATCGGCATCGCGCCAGAGCTTTTTCCTCGTTTGAAGGTCTCCCAATCCTTCTCCGCCAGCTTCTACGTCCTTTTCTTGATGGCGAACCAGATGCCTTTCTGATCATTTATTAGAGGAACACGCCGATTTGACCTGTACAGAAAGATTGTTCTTGCCTAAGAGATCGGGGCGCTTGAAATGCAAATTACATCGCGGACAAGTGTTGTCACCTCCTTTGTGATTCAGATAGTGCCGCTGCAGGTGGTCGGATCGCGTGAAGCGTTTCTCACATCCATCATACGTACACGCAAACTTCTTGGGTTTCGCGGTTGGTGCTGTAGGCATGGTCCGGTCCCTCCACTAGGAGATGTCGATTCCCGATCGTCCAAGGGTGCGAAGCTACTTCACTGTTGTTCAACCACCTTGACTAGCATAGTGCACAAAGTTGTCTCCTAGACCGTTGAGCGGTGTTCCAGATCGGCATTGCGACCTTTATCTTTCGGGTATCAGCGCTAATGCGGCATCAGGTGTCCCCCACTTTTGAACGGGATTCATTGCGAGGCTTGGACCGGGGATGCGGATCCACTAAACCTGGCAAACCGGATCAAATAGGAATCTCCCATACTTGGAATATTGTAAGATGGAAAGCACGAGCTCGAGGAGCAATATGGTATGGTGTTTGATTCGATGCTTCTAAGAGATGAAGTCTGCGGCCATGCTATGAGATGGAATAACTAGGATGGAATAACTAGGATGGAATAACTAGGATGGAATAACTAGGATGGAATAACTAAGATAAAATATCTAGGATGGAATATCTAGGATGTAAAATCAAAAAAAGATTATTGCAACTATGATGGATAGACGGGGTAATCCGTGTATCCTTTTTCTGCTGGGTCTGCCCCATAGAATGTATCACGATCATACTTGTTCAAGGGCAAGCCTTCAGCCAGTCTCAATGGAAGGTCTGGATTAGCAATGAAGTGACGGCCGAAGACGATGGCATCAGCTTCATCGGCATCGAGCTTTGGAGCAGTGTTGTCGGAGCTGAAGTTTCCGGCAGCGATGAACTTGATATCTCCTTTGCGGAGAATCTCTCGGAATGGAACCAACGAATATTTCGCTTGTTTCGTTCCGGTCGATGCTAGCGAAGCAATTTTTGCGCTCTCGTCGAGGACCTCGTCGAATCTCGGCTCAATCATGTGGACGTAAACGGGACGACGGTCCTTTGGAAGCGTAGCGATTTTTTCGCAGAGATACGCCCAGTTCTCGTTCGGGTTCGAGTCCTTTGTGTCCTGAAAGTAGTTGTACGGCGAGAGGCGGATACCAACTTTCTCGGCACCAATTGCAGCTGTCACGGCATTGATAACCTGCAGAGGAAATTTACAACGATTCTCGATGCATCCACCATAGGTATCAATTCGGATATTGGTGTTGTCGTGCAAAAATTGGTCCAGTAAGTATCCGTTCGCACTGATAAAAGTCAATTACTATTTATGCCCAATGATGTGTCGCCTACCCATGAATCTCAACGCCATCAAACCCAGCTTCTAGAGCACGTACTGCTGCTGCTGCGAACTCAGCAGTGACTTTTTCGACATCTTCCACGGTCATCTCTGTTGGTGGAGCGTGGGCGTACTTAGTTCCGTCCAAGGCGTTTCCTTCAAGCGGAATGCTGCTTGCGCTCAAAGGCGGAGAGCCGCCAAGGAGACCTGGAGTAGTAGCGCGTCCGACGTGCCATAATTGGCAGAAGATGTACCCGCCCTTGGCGTGGACGGCATCTGTGACCTTCTTCCATCCCGCAATTTGAGTAGTTGTGAAAATTCCTGGTACGCCTGGGTATCCAGCAGCCTAAATATTGGTTTCAGCGTTGCTCTCGAAGCGGAAAAGTGATACACCTTACTAGTCGACTTATCGGACAGGCTTCGGACAACTGGAGACCTCCTTTGCTTGCACGTTGCTCGTAGTACTGTTTGTTGAGATCGTTTGGAACGAAGACTCCCTCAGACTCCTTGGAAGCTCGCATTCTGGTCAACGGCGCCATAACTACACGGTGTTCAAGGTTCAAAAGACCGATTTGCAGAGGCTTGAAAAGCTTTGTGCCGCTCAGTGGCGCGGCGGCCGTTGGGTAGGTCTTGGAAGGCATGTTGGTAAGACAGCTCTGGGAAGCAATGAACGTGTACTGTGAACAAGGAAAAGAGCAGCTATCCCATCCATAAAGCTCAGAGGACTTCAAGCGGTATGTGCATCACATGCTCGAGGGACAGCATGAATGCTTCCAGCTGTAGCAGGAGTGGGGGATGGGATGTGCTGCAAAGCGGACCTCTTTGGCCATGCCTGATTCGGCCGGAGAATAGAGGTCATGGTACGGCACCTCGGTGCACAGAGACGGCCGCACAAAGGTGGACTTCTTATCGACGCGTCGACAGTACTAAGGTGCTGTTTGGTTTGAAAAACCTCGAATATGCAAGCCCTGGTTTTTCGTGGTTTTTGGTGTAGGGATGCCGCATATAGCTTGAAACAGGGGTTAGGGCCTAATATAGTATATTAGCGATCGTTTTGTTCGTTTTAATATACTGAAATATCCGGCGGTAAAGCTGTAAAACCGAACACCTCGTAGTTTTAAGATTTTATAAGGTTTTAAGATTTTATAAGGTTTTAAGATTTTATAAGGTTTTAAGATTCTATAAGGTTTTAAGATATACCTATATTAAGACGGCTTTAATGTATCGGCTTCTAATATAGCTATAGTTTATATATAAAAGCCTACCTCTCGTTAGTAATACTAGAATTATTAGTATTAGTACCGTCTTTTATTATACCTCGTCTCTATAAAAACCCTAAAAAAAGTCTTAAACTACTTAATCTCGAGAATAACGTACTATAACCTTATTCTTAGCTAGGGTCCCCAAGGGGTCGGGTCGGGTCGGGTTTTAGGGGTACCCCCCCGACCCGCCGCGGGGGGGGGTAGAAATAGAGGGGGGCGGGTTTTTGGGTCGGGGGGAGCTTTTACCCCCGACCCGCTAATCGGGGGGAAGTCGGGTTTTTTAAGTCATATGTTTTAATACTTAACCTAGGTATTATTAAGATCTAAATAGCTAGAATTATAGAGAAATACCTATTCTATAAGTCTATAAGGTTATATAATATAAAATACCTATAGGTCGTCCGTAATTAATAAAACTATACGAAAAAGTTACGTTTTTTAGCTAAGAACCCGCCCTAATTAATTGGGTCGGGTTCTAGCGGGTTTAGGGCTAGGGCGGGGGGTCCTAGGGACCCCTATACCCGACCCGAATACCCCCTCCGACCCCCCCTGCCCCCGAGGGGTCGGGGGATCCCCCGACCCCTTAGGGACCCTATTCTTAGCTTCTTTAAGAGGATAGCCGTCCTCTACTACCGCTACGGCTTAGTAACGACGTAGATATCGCTACTCCCGAGTTAGCTATACCTTAAACCACGCTTCTAAGTTAACCTTTAAGCTAGATTTCGAGCTAGATTTCGAGCTAAATTTTAACTTAAACTATAATACTAAATAGCGGCCGGATACGGTTTAGTTTTAATATAAATATAGCCTTAGCGGAGTACCTCCTTAATACGAAGGCTACTAGCTTATAAACTAACGGCGGTTAGAAGCCTATAGTATATTCTATAGCTATTAAGCCGGTTCGAGCGATTGTACCTATAAACTAGAAATATCTAGTTACTATAAAAATACTAAAAACTAAGTAGGAGGGTCTTAAAAGCGTATAGAAGGTATAGAAGGAATATCTAGGTACTATTAGCGGATAGTCTACGTATACTAATAGATTACTATATATAGATAAAGCCGTAATAGATCTATACTTTATAGAGTATTAAGATCGGGCTAGGTTCCGTAATAAGCTTCTACTATTATATAAATATATAGGAGAGATTTTAGACAATAGGCTAGCTACGGGTTAAGAAGCTATCGGTATTAAAGTACTTATTAGTAAAAAATAGGCTGAAAACAGTCTATTTATTACTAATAATAACCCCGATCTCGAGATTATTACGACCGTTAAGTAGCCTATTACCTACTATTAATCTAAGGCTACTAAAAGTACCGTTACGTAATCCGATAGCTCGGCTACGGCTACGGCTACGGCTACGGCTTCCTCGCTGCCTTAAATATTGGCTATTATATAGTAGAAGAAAGCAGAGTTATAACTTACGAAGATAGAGATTAAGAAGGTAAAACTCGAGATAGCTAAGCGTAAAAAGAAGGAGCGTAATACTAAGATTAAGGCTAAAGTAAAGCGAGCGCGCGATAATCTTACGAAAAGAAAGAGAGCTTAAGATAGCGAGGTTAAGGCTTTAAAAAAGGTAAAAACTAGCGATAAGTTATAGTTAGAAGCTACTATAGGTATAAAAGAGATACTTACTATCTTTAGCGGTATCTTATAGCGAGAAGCTTATATATCTTAAACCCTAAGATATATAGTACTAGAGAAGGCTCTATTAATTACTTATAGCTACTTTAAGAAGCTATAGAGCCGTTAGTATATAGAGTTAGTATTTAGGTTATAAGATAGTCGAAATACGGAGGTTTTTTATTATATTTAGCTAGATAAGCGTTACTACTTTATTAAATAGTTACTTAGTATATAAGGTAGCCTAGAGAAGATAATAGAGACTAACGATAAAGGTAACGAGGGCGGAGAGGAGTCTAACGGTAGCGATAGTAGTAAAGATAGTAGTAAGGATAGTAGTAAGGATAGTAGTAAAGATAGTAATAAAATTAGTATAAGTAAGGAGTTTAATATTTAATTAACCGATTTCTATCGGGTTAGAGTTACGGATAGTCGTTAAAGTATTATATCTCTACTCCTTTTAATATAGCTTTATATCTACTACTCGGACTCTCGTAGTTTATAGCTTAAATTATTAGGCTTTATTTAGGCTTTTAAATAGTATTAAAATCTTTTATAATAATTACTAGGTTATTACTATATATTAGTAGTTATCTAGTATATCTCTTTTCGGATACCTTCGACTTTACTACTAGCCTTAGGGTCTAACCTATAAACTACGAACCTATCGCGGTTATATACGAACCTAACGCGAGAGGGTATAGACTAATATCCGTAGCCTACTCGGAGTATCTTTAAGTTCTCTATCTTATATCGCCTATAACTTTTTTTTAATACTACTAATATCTAATACGTTGACGGAATAATAATCTACTTATTTAGCGCTTTTAAATAAACCCTTAAACGGCCGAAAACTTATATTATAAGTCGAGGTATTAGGGAAGATTAAGTTACTATAATATTACTCTTTAAACTACTTAATAAACTTAAAATACTATCCTCTTAACTATATTACTACTATTATATAGTATTAAAGGTATAATACCTACGCTTTATAGCTAGATAGTCTTACTATATCTAATTCGCTAGTATATCTCGCTTCTCCTCTATCGTTTAAGCCTCCGCCGCCGATTCTAGCTCCTTATTAGGCTTAACGGCCTCTACTAGCTTATCGATATCTAGCTTATTTACCTCCGCCTTAGGATTGTTACTATAGCGATTAAGGAAGTTATAAAGCGCTATAAGTATGTAAACTATCTTTACCTAAGTCCTTATACTATAGCTATCCCGCCCGATATTAAAGAACTTAAAGTAATACTTTAGTATACTAAAAACCCTCTCGATAACCGTACGTAGCGATAAGTAATATAGATTAAATAGCTCTTTAGAAGTCTTAGGTAAGTTATTAGAGAGTCCCTACTTCCTTAAATAATACCTTATACGGCGATAGGGTGTTAAAAAAAGGCTATTAAAGCTAGTATAGCTAGTATCTACTAGAAAGTACTTTCCTATCTTTAGCGCCTTAAAGCCGTCTATAATAGCCTTTCTAATAACCCTATAGTTATAAGCGGCGCCCTCGTAACCCGGATATATAGAGGTAAAGTTTATCTCGAAATCTATACTAGCGAAGATATTCTAAATAATTATACTATAGTAAGATCTCTATAGTATCCGTAAGTTAGCCGTAGCTAGATTTTTTAGTATAATCTTTATTAATATACTATCTATAGTACCTATATAGTCCGCGAAGTAGGGCTAGAACTTATTACTATTTTCGATAACCTTTAAGGTATAGTCTAAAGGCGGTCCTACGGCTATATTATAAAGAATAAGAAGCGCAGTAAGGACTTTATAGAAGTAGCCTAAGACTATATATAGAGAGTAACGAAATAGCTCTCTCGCTATTCTTATTAAGTAACCCTACGTAGCGATAACGAGAAATAGGTAAAGCTTAAAATCGAGCGATTTTTAAGAGCCTTAAAGGTCCGTATTTTATAGTAACTATATTTTAAGGCTCTTAAACTAATCGCGATAGAACCTCGTTACCGACTTAAGCTATACTAGGTAACTCTTAAGTAGATTCTTTACCTATACCTCGCCGGCTAGTTTATCGGGATTTATCGAGCTATAGACGCCTCGACTACGCGGCCGTTAGGTTTAGTAATAGCTATATCGTATTCGAGATCTTCTCGTAAGTATAATTATACTAAAAGAGAGTTAGAGAAGGATAAAGACTTTAAGTAATATAACGCGGTCTATTAAGGTAGGTCTTATTAGTATAGTATAACTTCTCGTAAGCGAATATATAGTAGATATAGATTCCGTATAGGTTTTTAAATAGTAGGTCCCCCCCTCCTATTTAAAAACCTACTATAGAAGCTATTTTTAGTATTAATTTGGCCGTACGAAGTACTAAAACGGCTATAGATTACCTATAGCTAATACTTTAATAAGAATCTGCTAGATTATATATTTAAAACTAAACGAAACGAAAAAAACCCTATATCGGCTGTAAAACCCTCAAATTAACCAAACAAACCACCATTTTGTGTGCATATTGGGGTTATGCTGCATATGCGGCTTTCAAACCGAACAGGGCCTAAGTAAGAGAAATGCTTCTAGCGGATGTGTCTGGCTGCAATGTCGTGAGGACGACGAAGCGCGAGGAGAATCGCTCCGCCTTCTGTAATCTTGCCGAGAGTGAACGGATATCTCGACGCATGGTTAGGCAAGGCGACAGACGGCAAAGGTCGAGGTCGAGGTCGAAGTTGTTGTTGGCGGAGGGTTGATATGATAATCACGTGAAGTCGACGCGTCCGAGAGAAACTGAGGCTCCGATGTCGGCCGGCATGGTAGATTTGCTCCAGGCAGCTTCTTCCGTTCCATACCTTCCAGACCACGGTGGCCGTACTCCTAGTCTCGATGGACGAAGTCTATCTCTAACCTGCACACGACGTTCTCTTGGCATTCTCTCGTTTCGCGAGTTACCACAACGCTGGCATATAGAGTCTGAGTAGACCAAGCTAACTATACTGATAGGCGCTATATGACGCAAATCATCCATTAGTTCCAGCTACCCCTTGTTATAGAAGAGGACGCATTTATCTAACCAGTGGTGAATTTGCCCACTAACAGCTTTCGATAGTCCATCCATCTTTGTGTGCCGAGAAGATACAGACCAATCCTACTTATCGCGATACGATGAGACCAATTACATAAGGTTCAACACCGCTTCCAATGAAGCTGGAAAATCTTTCCAATCGGTGACCGAAATCTCAAAGAAGATCTACCTAATTACACTATGCGTCGCGACCGAATGTGTCTCACGGAACCTTTATAACGAAAATGCGTACGTGTCCGAGCAACGGGCGAGGGATGAACCTAAGGCAGTTCCCGCCCCAATGCACTTCCCGCATGCCGGAAGATGCAATTACATGTTACGAGATGATGAGAACCGTGCCCAAATCAGCGCAAGTTGAGCGAATGATTCCGTTGCGCATGCACATAGATTATTCCGACTCGTGGTTCACGACATACGATATGGATCTATCCACGAACTTCAATACACCAGCACAGTTCGCAATCGCGGTTTTTCGCAAAGGGGTCGAACTGCCCCTCGTGTTCCCTACGTCAATCGAACTCCTTAGGCGGACAAGGACGGTCGAACAAGGCGCCTTCTTTTCTCACAGACATAGAAGTAAAACTACTGGGGAAAATGCTGCAATTGGTGCACACGGGTAGCAGGGCTATCTATTCAGGGATGAAAACGCTGAACGGCAATCTGCTCGTGGCTGGTATGCCGAATGTGAGCAATCAGTTGCCTCGGAGGTGCGGTCCATCACACCGCTAGAGACGATAGACTCGCATTGTTCGATATTTTCAAGAAGTTCTTTGTTACTCCAGAAATTTCACAATTGGTAGCTACCTGGAAGTCCCACGTGTAGGTCTAGCGGTCTATAGGAATAAAACAGTAAGGGGCCTTCGTATTATTTTTCCGTGTTCGAACATTTCTCGTATCGCAGTTTCTCAACTCCATATTGATTTGGACAATGCCCTAGCAATGATTAGTGTCCTTCTGCGGGTTTATAAATAAGAGCCAGCCTAGGGTCTTTAAGCATATCTCTTTCTAGGCGGAGACGTCTATAGCGTCTAGAATCGAGGTGAGATTGTAGTGTGGTTGCTTCTGGTTTTGGGCTTTGAAGGCCATAGATCTTGGCCGATGACTCCGTTCTCGCCAGCCTTTAGACCAGCGCGATCGAGACACAGCATGAGAGCACTCCAGAGAAGATGCAACAGCGGGCTCGCCACTTCAATCTCATTCCCAACCTTTGTTAAACTCTGGAGAGGTACATCAATGTTGACATTTGTTCGGCAAAGTCCGAGTTGATATTCGATGAACATGTAGCGACATCAACCAGGAATGAGGAACTTCGGTCGGTTCTGAAGAAAAAAGTCATGAATTAGACGCGTGGCAAAGTTGTGGTACGAAAAACCAGATAAAGCATATCTCTTTACACGAGCATCAACTCTCTAGGCTTGCCTGCCTTAGTGAAGTTCGACCGGTAAAGATTCGAATGGTCAGCAGATCTCCAGCGGGAAAATTTTGGCGTGAACAGCCCGACCCTTTCGCATATACCTTGTGACAGCTCGATACATTTGAGCACGAGAGCATATTCGTCGCCATGTGAGTCTTGTGCTACCCGTAGCAAAACATATTTCTCTCGTGCAAATCCGGGGTCGGCGGAGTGAAGATCGAAATCTGCGAAGAAGCTGTACTTAAGAGGCGGCTCTTCATCGTCGAATCGAAACTCGAAGTTTGATCTGACTAGACCTCTTCGCCGCCGTCCAGATGTTCGTCGTGAAAGTGCTTGCGTGGACGTTGATAGCACAGAAGGAGTTCTCGCGTCGAAGACGTGGATTGGTGCTAGCAAACCTTTGAGTAGGAGATGAGCGGCCGAGACCTCTCCGAAACTATTCTTGCTCACGAGCCTGGATGACGCCTTGCTCACTTCCAAATAGCTCGCTGATAGGGGTTGGGTCATGTCTTTCAAGACGTGTAAAGATGGTGAATCCAAGACATGAGGAGCGTCAAAGTAGCGTACCGGTCCGTCATGACTGGCCCAAGAGAAGGTAGGACATCGCCATTTCGCAGTGCGTTGAGCCGTGGAAGGATCGAGCCGAAACCAGAGGAGGTCGGTTTGAATTGTGTCCGTCCAGAGTCCCGCGAGATAGGTTCCCTCACGCATGTGAGAAATCTGTTGAGCAATGCCAGATAAGGCCGGAAGTTTGTCGCGAGATTTCGTCAGACTCAATTGTGAGAACTCTTCAACGATAGCATGCCATCTTCTAGACACAAATGCGAGCTCGGAATTAGAGAGTGCGGACTGGTGAGTCAACTTCGTAAGAAACTTCTCCTGACCTGTGGCATAGCGGTCACCCTTTACGATACCAGAGCACTCGCACTGAACCATCTCTAGACATTCCCACCACAATTCTTGCCTTCCAAAATGAAGCACTCGGGGAGCCAAAAGCCGCTCCTGGTAGACCCAGCCACGCCGCAGCAATGGAAATTGGGCTCCGTCCATATGATCGATGACAGGCCGCGCGTGGACCTGATACCCTGTGCCGTTTCGAAAGACGCCTCTGATATTGGTCTTCGGGTGTTTGGAGAACAACCCATCGCCTGGCCCACTAGATCCGGTAGCGGCAATCGTGATCGAGGAATTCTGGTAGATGCTGGCCATCTTAGCCGACTCTTTCTGCCAGTCCTCTTCATCATCTTGGATGATACATCTATCTGTTGTCAGCAACCGGTGTGTCTCACTTTCAACTAGACCATACAGGGAGTCTATCCACAGGTATTGAATGCCAAGCTTGCGCGTAAAGATTATAGCTTCTTGAAATGTTTTCGGCAGTATCGAGAAGGAGATCAAGGCTTTGTGAGCTTCCAGATTCCCGAGCGTAGTAGTGGTTGTTCGGGCATCGCCCCAACAGTGGGAAAGGCAGGCATACCGCTCGTCTTTGGTCTGCGGTTCGCATAATGACAAATCCGATCCAAGTGAAAACAGATCCAGAACGCGAGTTGGGAGAGCAGGGCGCGTTTTGGCGCCACAAGAGTTGTGCTTCTGGAGACACTCGGAAAGCCATTCCTCAACCAGACGAAAGCTGGCGAGGGATACTGTGTTGCCAGATGTCTCGACTCCTATTCGTATGCTTGGCCATGGCGAGAAGGTGTCTAGTCAGGGGTTAGTGCGACTAACGCTAGCATGGCAGCATGGATGGATACTTTGTACGCACTTGGCGATACGAAAAGATCGAGCACCTCGGTTTTTGCAGACTCAGCGAACCGCACTGCGATTTCCACAAATTCCCTCAATATCGATCTCCTCACAACGACGACTATGGAACTCTGTGTATCGGCGACGATGGCTTCGGGCAGGCAGCCATGGATTGCATGTCGAAGAAGAGAGCAGCTTTCGCAACCCTTCTTGGCGGCTGCGCAGATTGCTTTGAAACGACTCTCTACGTGCCCGTCGTCGATGGGCTCGAGATCACCACAGGCGAGACACAACCGGCTCTTTGCTTTGCGTCGGGCCAGAGAGATGAGATTCGACATTCCCACACATTGTTGTTGTTGATGGACTTTGAGGAAGGATAAGTGGAAGTGAAGGATCACCCCTCATTCATTCGGGGCGGCCGTGAAAAGACGGCAGCGAGACCGAGTAGCTGCGAAGCTGCAGTGATCATCACCGGCAATTTGTACGAGTTGGTAGTTTTCATTCTAGCATTTGGCTCTGGAGTCTAGCTGGAGGATCCAGAAAAAGCGAATCTGTGAAGCCGTCCGTAGACATTACTAGCTTACATCGGGCCGAGCTCTCCGTCCTCGGCCTCGGCCTCGGCACTCCGTATATTCGCCCCTACCACCAGGCGAGCAGGCAGTAGCAGTAATAGCAGGAACAAGTACCTAGTGAACGAATCTCGCCGTCGCAATGTCCATCTTACTCTTTGTAAAGGACAATCGTGTACAAAATTAGGCCTCAATCTCTCTGCCGCCTGAGACTCCGGCTCCCGGCTCTCTGCGGATACAGTACAGAGGTAGTAGAGCATGGGATCCTATCCAGCGCTGAATTCGTTGGCCTCCTGTCTTCAATGTACTTCGCCTCGTTCTACTCGCCCTCTCTGCGGACTGTTGGGTGGCCTGTTCACAATGTCCCTTTTCTTGGCATTCGATCATTAATTGAATCAAAAAGTGCCAAGCTTCGAGCATGTCGAGGATATGGATTGAAACCAACGACACACTGCTGCCACTACTCTAAAATAAAAGGATCGACAGGGCGGAACTCGAACAACTGACTCATATGCTTCATCGATCAAAACGCTGCCGAAGCGTGGATTCATCCGGACGACCGTTCTGAACATACACATCTATCAGACGCTGTCTGGAATCCTGGTATCGTAAGATACTTTAAGATAATCACTGAGCCAGTAGACGGTAGAAGTGTCAAGCCTTCCTTCCATCATTGCGCGCTGAAGCCAAATCACGAAGGCTTTCTTCTGGTGCCTATTCTCCCACGTATCTGGTCCCCAAAGCGGCAGCAACTTCGAGACTATTTCCTTCAGTTTGACACGTTGGCCCCTGTGTTCACTGTACGCAGGAGGAATATAGCCAAACGCATCTCCATCCTCCGATGGCGCCAAAAAATGTAGTATGGCACCGACTGATGTTATCGTCGTATCGACACTACGGCCTCCCATCATGATGTCTTCGTAGAATCCAGGTTCCCAACTGTTCGCATCAGCTTCTAACCAATTTGGTCCGGCGTCATAATCTCCGACCTCGATTTCGCGTGGGTAAACACCGATATCCAGGTCCTTGATTGCTTCTGGTACCTCGCCGAGAAGAGCTTCCAGGAGAGGAGGCTCCCAAACATTTGCTAAGGGAGCATCGAAGCCATTTTCCAGGAAATCTTCCCATTGATCCCATAAGCCGAAAATCCAGGTGCCTTTGATCTGCGATGCGATCCCGGGTAGTCGACCCAGGTATTCGTCATTCGCCTCGCACCACTTATCTTTAGCGCGCAACTGGTGGTGCAACCAACCATTCATCGCCGGTTCGCAAGGTCCTAGTTCAGACAGCACCTCGATGCGATGCTTGATGAATATAAAAACTAGCGATCTATGAAGAGCTTGGTCGAGTTCTTCACAGGCTTTGAACGGCTCGTTCTGGGCCAGTTCAGACAGATTTGGCTCATCCATCGTCAGAAATCGTCCGCACTGCACTTTTTGATTGAGTATCCATTCGGTTTCTTCCTTGTCTTCAGGATCAGCTGGCTCCCTACCGAGGAAGATGTACATGAGAGCTGGTCGAATTAGATTTTTGCTAGCTTGTATCTGTTCTCCGTATTCTTCTTGTAACGCGCCAACGAGATGTGAATATGTGTCTGGGTACGGTTTTTTGGTCAAGGCTTTGACCAAAGTTCTGAGCCATGTATCCCCTTTAGCCCGAGAGTGGACCTCGTAGTCTTCGGCAGTAAGCTTTTTGACGTCTAAGTAGCTGACAGATCTACAGATATGGTCGAACATCTTCCTCCTTGGCAGACGCTGGACATCTCGAGCGGAGGACTGGAAGCGTGTATATGTTGGGGGCTCGGCCTCGCAAGGTTTGTAATTTTCCCCCAGGAATTCGAGGTCTCTGAGAGCAATCCGGTACATCTGGCGCGAAGCTGGCGTGCAAAAAGCCAGTAGGTTGGTAGCGATTGAAGCAGTATCTTCATTCAGCGGCTGCAAGGCCTTTGATACCAGATCAGACGATATGAATTGCTCATAGGATGGCAGTTCCTGATGATCAGGTCTATCAATCTTCGCATGAAGTGGGGCCTCACCAGAAACCTGTCTTATTCCGATTCTCGTTGGATCGCGTTGTGATCCGCCAAGTTTCGTCCCATCGATGACAGGCTCTGAGTCGCATACGTCTAATACTGGAACAGTGGAGTTCTGGAGCGGCATCGCACCGAATATATCATCAGCCATGTCTGCGACTCCAGACTCGTCGCTGGGATCGTCCGGATGCCGAAGTCCTACAGGGTCATGTTGCGTTGGCATGATCTTTACGGTTTGCACAGTTTGAAGGTCGACGCGGACGAAAAAGTGTCTGATCACTTTGGCTGGTTGTTCATGAATCTCGTAGAGAGTGTGATGAGGAGGAAAGATAGACATGGAGATCGGCGTGGCCTTGTAGTGTCGGTCCTCTTGCTTTGACGCCGGAGAGCGAAACTTTCTGTCAAAGCGGAGCTCGACCATTGGACACGACCGTTACCGAAAACGAATGTCACTCTGGCAAGACGCCGTGCCCACCAAGTTTTGCAGGTAACTGAGACGCGATGAGTACTCATGTCTTCGGCGTTGGAAGGCTGAGACTACGGCACCTTCTGATCTTCCCAGCAACTTTACAGAAGCTTTCTATATTGGCACCATCTGCAACGATGCGCCATCGAAAAGCGTAACTCCGAATGATAGAGACCGGACTTAGTTGGGTCACCGGATAGTTCTGAAATTATCAGGCGTTCGCGCTTGCAAGTGGGCGACACTGATTGTGTGCAAGCGAAAAAGGTTTCTTGACTTTCCCATAACCATCTCTCTACAATCGAACTTGGTAGTTGACTAGAACCACAACATGCTCGGGTTCCCTAATCACTGCATGCTCGAGTTTTACAATGAACTCCACAAAGATTTTGCTTACAAAAATTGGCTTGCAAAAACAGCACTCGCCCTACTAGCCATCGAGGTCAGCTTGGCTTTCTTTCACTCAGAAGGTGACTACTTACGCGAAGTTGGGAGCAGTTTGCATTGGTGATGTGTTTGTTTGGAAAAGACTATCTAGTCCTTGCCACAATTAACGTTGGCAGATGCGCGCCACAACGTTGCTTCTCTTGACGCAGGCGAGCATCACGACCATGGTACTATCGAGGCAAATCGCTTTGACAGCCATACTCTTGAAGAAGAAATCTTCTAGGCGCGCAACACAACCATACTAATGTCCCGAGCAATTCACAATTCGCTTTGACCACCTTGCTCTTCACAAATTCTCTTCAGATCCGTCTGTATCTTCCTTCAGCTTCTCACGAACGAAAACTTCGATCGCCACCATTTTTGAACGCCACAACCACGATTTCCAGATCTAAACATACAATGACTACCATTATCAAACAACGCAGGCACGCAGGAACTAAGAACCTACACACGATCGAAAGGAAGATATTGCCTTCATGTCAGCCAGAAAAAAAGCAATGCAACGAGTTTTTCCACACTTCACACCCATGGGCCAGCCACATAAAAACAAGAGCCTGCCAAAGCACACTCCACAAAGCCCACAATGTCTGCTCAGACTGCCACCGAAGTGCCCACAATTTCCTCACAAAACATCAGCAACATGTAGAGGAACAAGGTGCTGCAGCTGTGTTATGTCCAGATTGCTCTGTGGAAGCTATCGAAACGCATGGAGGTGAACATGATAGCTGTACCTGCCTTTTTTTCAGAACAGATGGGAGGTGTGATGTTTGGTACTGTTTTGAATGTCGACAGATGCAGCTCTGGAGAGCTTGTCTGGTTGTGGACGCTTGGTGCGAATCTGAGATAGAGGAGATGAAAGCGCGCGGTGTTGAGGAGAAGAAATCGTCGATATGTCCGAAGTGCACACGATTCTTCTGCGGCGAAGATATCGCGAGGGAGAGAGCCGTGGTGAAAGCTTGTTTGGTCTGTGAGGGGATCTTGATTGAACCTTTGAAGAATGATGGAAAGAATGAGAAAAGGAAGAGCAAGAAGGGCAGGCGCGAGCATTGTCTGGAAACGTCTGCAGGTGCCACGCCTGAATTCACGTTACCGGGTTGGACTCGTGAAGTTACCGGGCGGCAACGACCTGTGATCGACCCAAACGCCGATCTTGCGCCAGACGAGCTGCCGACATTGTCAAAGCAGTATGGCCATGTCGGAGATACTGCCGCGGCAGCACAGCTGCATCCCCATCCTCTCTCGGAAGAATCAACACAAAGTCTCCCAGCTGAATCCCCCGTATGGAATTTTCCCCGGCGCCCGGCTCGAACACCCTATCGCGGCCAATACAAACCCCCTGAGTCACCACCAATCAAATACACCCTGGCAGAGCTGCTTGAGATACAACATATCGCGGTAAGAGCGAGGAATGCGTATCGGGACCACACACGGTGTTGGAATTGTAGGAGTGAAGGACATGGCTGGGAGAAATGCAGGAGGCCTGATCAGATGGGCTCCCTGCAAAAGGAGATTGAGGAAACAAGGCGCAGAGAAGGAAGGCGGAGGAAATGGAAGTCCTGGATTGAGTTTCGGGGTAGATTAAGGGATATAGCGCTTTTCTGATTGGAAATTTGAGGGTGATTGTTGGCTGGATATTGGGTATCACAAGGAACTGGAATCTGTCGACGGGTGAGCGTGGGTTGCGATGCCTGACAATCGATATTTTGTGTTGCGAGAGATAGCCCGCTTGTCATTGCAGTCTTGGCTGATTGCAAGTAGCAGACGGTCCGTAACTTTTCGGCTGGATGTTATGCAAGTTGCTGGCCTGGGACTTTTGATCATTAAACAGTGTGAATGGTGTCATCTCTCTCACCCGAATCCCTTGCGTACGGAGTACCTTCACCATTTCTCGACCAGTCAGTAGCTTAATGACGGCTTTAGTTCTGGACAATCATGGCTGCAATCTCATCCGTGCACCTAGAAAATTACTGTGGTACTCACTGACACGGTCACGCGACCAATAAGAAGGATGCGTTTCCAATTCAGTGTCTGGTGGGCGTTCTATTCATATCTATCAGCAGGTCCGTGAGGCCTCCAAGCAGCTGGGCACTGGCTTGTCGGTGGAAACTCGGTGCTCTGATACTTCAGCCGAGGCTTGGAAGGTCTTGATCTGGCGAGGAGGCGGGTTTGGTGTTCTTCGTCGAGGCTGGGCATCAGGTAATGGGCGTCGGCGTCTCCTCGAGTCAGGCGCTGTTCGTTGAACCAGACCTGGACCTTTTCCATGGCAAAGATCCTCGCGTGCACGCAATGCTATGAAGAGTTTCCTCGAGAAAAAGAAGATGTAGATTTGGAGTTCATTCCGGGAGAACGTCCGCAGCAATTATTGGTCCGTACTGAAGTGTGTACTAGTATTTACTAGTAGTAGGTACTTCACCCCTGCCCAGCATGAACGTGACCTGAAGCCTTGTCATCTTTTAGACTTGGATCGGGTCATCACAATGCAACCTCCTCGACCCCAGCCGGTCTCCATCATCGCCTCTTGCCAGCCATCCGAGTCATGCGTTCGAGTCTCGACAGCGAACTGAGCGAACAGCAATTTACGCGTTCCAGACTGCAGAGTTCCATAGCTGAGCCTAACGCTGAATCGCTGATACAGTCATGGTCGCGCGAACATAGCGCGCGCCGACTCTTCTTATGATAGTCTCGGCACCTCGGATAAAGGACGGCATATCAGTTAGGAGGTGGAATGAGAGCATGGCCTTACTGGCTCCAGATTAGCCACACAGGATGGAGGCGCATATATAGGTATCCAGCTGATCTCACTTCAGGCTTCAGCTCAACTCCACCTTTGCTTCTCTGTCCATCCTTAGCATTAATACTAACCTTCATTCTCCTACATACACTTCGTTTCTATCAGTCTTCACGATGGTTGCTCAAGATCGGTTCTGGTGGTTCACACCGCTTCAAATCGCCACAACTGTAGTTGCAGGAATGAATTGTGGTGCTTCGGCTCTTCAATCACCTTTGGTGAGTACATGGCCTCAAACACGTTGTGGGTTCAACCATCTTGGTCGACCAACCGCTAACACACCAAAGACGTGGCCGATGCTCCAAGAAAACATCGACGTCCCAGTTCACTACGTCGGCCGCCAGACCGAAAACCTTCTCCGCGGCAGCGAATTCCTCTTCCCACCTTTCAACGCCTTTTGCACCATCGGAAATCTCGCCATGACCGCCTTCTGTTATTACAACCCACAATCGCCTCGATCGGAAAAGCTACAATTGTTCGCCGTTGCGACAGGCATGCACATCGCCGTCACCGTGTACACGTTGACGATCATGGCACCATACAACACGAAACTGAAGGTGGCCAGCAAGAAGTTAAATCAGGGTATGGCCAGGGGGGAGGAGAAGACCGAAAGTCAGCGTAAGGCAACACAGGATTTTAGGGATGCGCAAAAGGTTTGGAAGTTCAGGAACTATGGAAGGGGCCTTGTCATGCTTGCTGCTGTCACGACGAGTGCTATTGCCCTCTCTTAGCGATCTACATTGAGTTCTTGGACTTCACGCAATGTACTTGTAATGTCTGCAGATCATTCAGCACGCTGTGTTGTGTATTTTATCTTGTTTCTTCTGGAACGTACTTTTACTTAATCTTTAAGCACATGAATGAAGGTCATAAGCTGCGAGTACGCAAACAACTTGGACATCACGAGCAAGGCCACCTCGCTCTTCCAATTCGTCATGTCAACACTTGGGCGACTGACTTGCCGACATGTGGTCAGCGCACGGGTGCGAGAACAAGGAAGCGTTGGTGAATGGATTGCTGCGCGAAATGACTGGATCGACTTCGAGGTGATACCAACTATGGAGCCCAATGATGCTGCGGCCAAGTCTCAGAAGTCCCGGTGGCGGCGGATTCGCGAAGAAGCGCTCACAGGGAAAAGGTTGAGGCACTTGTGTACACAAAGACAATGAAAAGATGGCACGATGGCATGCTGGGAGTCGCACAGCTTCGAATTGGAGAAGGAATTCTGTCCACAGCAATTCAGCTTCCCACCATGTCCAGCCTCGCTGCGCGGGAGTCTGCATGAGATGCATTGCAGTTTCAGGCGAGGTACAGCCTTGGACGCACCGTGTTGTTCTCTTGTGCATGGGTCCAGGACCGGGAGTCCATCAGGAAGTGATGTTGTAATCTTAGGAGAAAGATACATCCATTTCCTCAAAGAGTGAAGGATTCCAGGTTTTATGACTGCAGAAATCTAGGCTCAATCCTCTCTCGTTTCAGAGCTTACCTAACCCACCCTACCTTACCTACTAGGTAGATAGACACTTAAACCCTTGGTAACCTTACCTAGGTAGGCCTAGGCGATACCATCACAATTCCCCCCGTTCGCAATCCTTACTATATGCTCCTGCAGGTGATCAAGTTGCGAAAGACTCGCGTCAACCCTCTGTGTGACTCTCGCCTCTGCTGTACAAAGTGGCCCAGGATTCCTTTTGGATTGAAGATGAGCACCCCTCTCTGGCGTAACGCAAAATGCATTGGAGGCTGGCATCTTGCCGCGTGAGGAGCATAATCTGCCTCGAGGACTAGGATCGAGAAGAAAGAGGCAGAATCAACAGCTGCCACATTATCACTCCCCAGGTAAGACAAAGTCCGTGTAACCTCATTGCCTTGCCAGGCCGTATATCAGGATGAAGGACCCAGCACAGAGTATTGCATTCCTGGAGCTGATCGAATACCTCTACTTATCTCGGGGGTCCAATTGATCCTTCAAGTCCACCAAGAAAAATCGAACGCAGTGGTTTGTGTCGTCGATCCCTTTTGCATCAACCAGAGCTTGCATCCCCATTGATTTGGCATACTCAGCACGCTCTGTATCTCCCACTACAAAGAGAAGTGGAGCGACGTAATTTCGATCAGCATGCATTTCATCTCGCTGTGTCTGCGGGCTTTCCAGGTACAGTCAAGTGGCGCGCGCCGGCTCCTTTCCGTACTCATTTTGACGTAGCTCCTCTTCGCTATCGTTGTCTTCGGCCTCTCAGTGGACATTAGCAAAGAGATATGCCAGTATGGCCCCTGCGACCAAGCCAATGGCAGCACCACTGGCTACACTGCATGGGCAGGTGGATTCGGCATCATCGCTAGCATCATCGGGCTCGTGTCTCTGTTCTGGGACAGCATCAAGCCTATGATCACTCTCGTCATGGATGGATTTGCAGCACTGTTCTTCCTCGCTGGTGGAATTGTGAGTAACATCTTCATTTGATCTCGCAATCTGTTAGGCAATGGCTTACCACGAAGTCCAGGCTATGGCTGGCCAGCTTAGGGGCTTCAACTGTGCCAATCTTGATAGATGGGTCTGGGCTGGTGGGGATTATCGACTGAATGCCCTCAAACGCCTTTGCACGCAAAACACGGCCGACTCTGTCTTCTGCTTCCTCAGTTTTCTCGTATGTGCCGCGCTCGTGGCGTATGGTTTCATCAAGCGCAAAGAGTATCTCTCAAGCATCGCCTAGTTGCCTGGGATTCGACTGAGCGAGGTTCAAACTCAGGGATCCCTTCTGATGGTGAAGCTAATGATTGTTCGCTGTGCTGGTATTGAGCGCTAATGCCCAAAGATTGTGGGAGGCTGTTCCCCATATTCCTGTTCCTTCCCATTTATAGAGACCAGCTGCCAGCTCTTCGTACCAGCTTCCCTAAATCGATAATTCTGGTTATTCCCAACTAACTATTCAGTCATTGGCTGTCACTTCACTTGACCAGTTGATGGGCTCCATAACCATCAGTTCAGTCCACATTGTGATGCGTGAAGCTCCATGATGGCTTCCCGAATTGATGTCGTTGATTTGGCCTCGAGACCTTCATGTTCGGCACTCGCAAAAACCGTTGCCGGTCTCATTCTCATACCTCACTCATGAATCTTGGAAACAAAACTTGTTCTTGGCGCTCGCTGATACCTGTCGACGTCAACGAAAGGCATATATTGGTAGCGTGGTATGAGGTATCAGAGAGCAAATAAAACTTGAAAGAAGGAATTTTGGCAAGAGCCGAACGTGGCTCTTCATCTATCGCGCCTGTGGGCACAAATTTCACCACAAACACGCATCAATACCTTTATCGAGATGGCGGCCAAGGTATTGATAACTCTTCGCACAGTCCAGGTGAAAAGGTATTATGTCTAGACTCGTCCGACCCATGCTGACAACCTCATAGATCCTAGTTGCCGCTTTCATTACAACGCTTTCGACTGTTGTCTTAGTCGGTTCCAAAGGCATGAAATTCAAACTACATGGACAAATGCGTATAGCTGGGGCACTCGGAATAGTCACGGGGGCTTGGGAATCCGTTACTGCAGGAATCGGACTGCTGGACCTCTTTCTCTTTCACAACGACGACACTATCTTCTGCATTCTCATCACCCTGTTATTTGATGGGCTGGCATTCATTCTCACCTTGATTTCGGGGTTTGTATGTACGCATCTTTTGTTGAAGATGACCGTATGTGACTGCCGTGCTTACGGAGGCTCTAGTACATGCTCCATGCCATCCCGCTTGGAGTTTCCTGCAATGACTTGGGTAAGCAGCATGGCCGCGTTGATGAAAGGTTGTGTGGAATGAATCGAGCTGCTGCGGCACTTTGCTTCATTGGATGCCTTCTTACCATTATTCTTCTTCGGATCATCCTCCTTAACCACAAGGCTTATTGATCATATGTACCTTAACTTCTCCACCTAGATGACAACACAGCATTGCTAATTAATAGAAACCTCGCAAATTGAGATCAGTACCAGCGTATTTGTCTGCCATGCAATGTATTCTTAAGAGACTCTAAGCCAACTAGCATGGTCTTCATAACACTCGAACGGCTCTACGCGAGCGCTTGTAGGGGAAATTTCAGCATATCTCTAACACGATTGTTGTGTCCGGCTCGATAAGCTGCTTGAACCGCAAGCGCTCGTTCTCTTCGTGCTGCAGCCTGACCCTTGGTGTAGCGTTGGACATAGATCGGGTTCAGCAGAACGTTTTGCTTGTCTATGATATCCAATTTCCGTATATCGCTTTCGTCGTCCTTTGGAAATTCCTGATTGGGACCATCTTGACCAACTCGTTCAACTCGTCTCCCCGTGTACACACGCCACTCCGAAGCTTTGACAGCAAATCGTACCAAGTCTGCTTCTTGACGTCCGGTTGGTAGTCGCAAATCTCGGATGATGGCGTATGCTCTATCTATCGGCTTATCTTTATGTCTCACAGGATCGCCTTGGTCCCGTCCGCCCTGATGTTCTGCAAGAGGATTGTCTGAATGGCCTTGATAACACCCGGCTCGGTGTCCTGCTGCGAGATCTGCGTAGTATGCTAATGCAGAACCATGTCCTGAAGGTCGCTCGAGCTCTGCGTCTGGAGTTTGTCTTGTGCGCTCGATGTCCACACGCCAGGTCGTTCATGCGGAGAAGGGGTCATCCTATTCGTCTCTCCTACCGTTTGGCAAGTTGGACACATCTTGTTCGTAAAATTGGGCTCTTGGACCGCCGTTCATTATCAGGATGGTGTGATCGTTGGCAGTTGCGATTGCCATGGAAACACCCTGCACCATCGGAAACGTTAACTGGATTCACAAGTGACACAGCCAGCCACACCAGAGTCTGGTTCCGTATTCGTCGAGGCACTATCTCCTCATCAGCCTCGTACGGATCATTGTTTTCGACGATCTCTTTTTTTAGAGACCGCAGATTTTAGTCAGTGGTTCTTCGCAATTGAGCTGGCGGATTCTTTCGATGCGTGGCGAAATCTGAGTAGCCAGGAATGTCAGAGCCAGCTCCATCATCGCCCAGCGGCGAAGCACTTTATTGCAACGATGCGACTCGAACACTCGCAGGATGCTGGTATTCGGTTTCCCGGTGCTCAAGATGATGCATGTTATCAAGTGCGAGGTTTTTGTAACGTGGGCTGGAACTATGGTCCGCACAGCCATGTTCTTCTTGATACATGGTTTGATCATGATTTCGAGGTTGTTCATCACGCTGATAATATTAAATATTGAGCAGGTCAGATCCAGGCTCAAACGAAGCACTGCTAACTCGTGCTAGCGGGTGAGTGTGCCTCGAAGCAACCAATTCCGGTCTGGTTCGAGATGGTGTCACTCGCTCGAAATTGGGCCTGATGAATGTACCGGAGCGCCGTGAAAGGCTTGGCCTCCTGTTCTCTTTATTTCTTCTCTTTATATCCTTATTCGGGTCTGACTCCAACCAGAGCTCGTGTGTCAGGCTCCTTTTCGTACCTAGCTCTCGTGGGGGAACCATCTTTTTCTTCACCTTCAGGAGAACGCCTTTTTCTCAATATTTATATCGATTTCACCCTGGCCGAACCAGCAGGTGTGGGCGCAGAACCTCCGGCTCCATGCTCAAATTGCTGAACATCGTTTGTGCTGCTACTAATCGGAGAGCTTGTTGTGATCCTCGCGCATATAGGGCGTCTTCTTTGGCCTGGAGATGTCGAGAGGAGCTGAGAAGTGAGAAGGATTTGAACCTTAGTCGAGCTAATCGATGCCAAGGTAGTAGCAGTGAGTTGGTAAACAGTCTTCTGCTACCTCCTACTATGAGGGAGGCTCAGAAATCTTGTGAATCGTTGAATTGCAAGTTCGAGACAGGAGTATATGGATTGTTGCACCGTTTGCGGTGCTAAATAAAGACGAAAGAATAAGCCAATGCGATAGTTACTGTTGACTTCAGAAAGCATATTAAGACGATACAAATAATGGAAAGAGAGAGAGAGGGGGCGATTGGGACTGGGGAGCAATCCCGAGAATGGCACTGTAGATAAGAGAATGGTCAATTATAATACTTGGGCATCGCGCGTCGCGTAATTAACTTCTTTTCTCGCGACGCGACCTCCCCAGATATCAAATCAAACAATACACTCTCCACCATGCTGAGACTCGAACGCGAACAAGCCAGACTTGAGGCAAAGAGACGCCATATCACCAATCCTCAGAAGCAACAGTTCGCCGATTCATTATGGGAGGAACAGAACTATCCGCACCGTCTCAATTTCTACATCACCCCTCCCACTGCCGACATCTCTCTGGAAGAGTTCGAGGAGTATGCCATAGCTCGACTAAAGAGTACAGCCTGATCTATCGGAGCCTTCAAATCGTGACTGACGCGCCATAGTCCTCACCGAGCTGGAAACATGCACCTTTCGAAATCGCACCCCGGAAGAAACGACAGCCTACATGACGCCTCTGCTGCACAAATACCTGCCTCTTCAAAGCAACTCCGCGAACGTAGACCATGTGGCACAGGAAGAACGACGCCGGGACCACTTCTCTCACTTTATCCTTCGATTGGCCTTCTCCAAGACCGAAGAGCTGAGGAAACGGTTCTCACGCCTGGAAGCCATGTTATTCCGGCTACGATACCAGTCAGACGATGCGAGAGAGCTCAAGAATTTCACGTCCAGCGTGCATTTCGCCTGGGAACCTGTCACTGCTGACGAGATGGAGAGCGTGGGCGAATTGGCCAGAGACGCCTCGGAGAGTTTCTTCGTCAAAGAGGAAGAGGCAGAGAGGGAAGAATATTTCAAGGTGGACTGGGAACAGGTCCCTGATCTTGTCGAGCAGAGAAGGGTATATCTTAGTGAAGGACTTGCATATGTGCCTATGAAAGAGCAAATGACTCTCGTGATCAACGACTTCTCGAGACGATTGGATATCGCGCTTGAAGTAAGTCCTACCGACTTTTCCTG
Source organism: Venturia effusa (assembly GCA_007735645.1). NCBI lineage: Eukaryota > Fungi > Ascomycota > Dothideomycetes > Venturiales > Venturiaceae > Venturia > Venturia effusa. Next base: position 177,448 of record CP042191.1, on the reverse strand, counting down.
GAACCCAAGCTGACCGCGTTGTCTCCAGTTAACATCTCGCCAACTTGGCCGCCTCGACGAAGACGACCGCCTCGCCCCAATTCTCGAACACCTGTCCCGATCCTTTGCGGCGCCAGACGCAACCTACGACACCGATTGCGCTCCAAACCAATTGCATCCGACGTCCACAAACATCGAAACCCTTTCAAAACATTTCCCTCTCTGCATGGCTCATCTCCAATCCACACTGAAAGAGACAGCTCACCTAAAACATTATGGGCGACTGCAGTATACACTGTTCCTCAAGGGCATGGGTATGTCCTTGGAAGACTGCATCCAATACTGGCGTCGCTCATTTCGTCTCATTACGGACGAGAAATTCAACAAGGAATACAAATACAACGTTCGTCACGCCTACGGAGACGTCGGCGGCGACAGCAATCGTCGTGGGCGAGGTTACACGCCCTTCTCTTGCCAGAAACTCCTTACGGAAGCACTCCCCTCATCGGGGCAAAACCACGGATGTCCCTATCGCACGTTTTCGGCCGATAATCTCGTTCCTCTGCTCCACAATTTCGGCGTGCGAGAGAAGGATGTGCTCAGGGGTGTCAAGGAGGATGTCGCTAAGCAGAGATACCATGTTGCTTGTAATCGGGTGTTCGAACACATGCATGCGACCGAGATCAAGAAGGTGAAAGAGGAGGGCTTGTGGACCGCAGCTCAGCTGGACACGCTCTTGCATCCGAATGAATATTTCAAAAGAAGCTTTTTGTTGAAGCATCTGGAAGAGCCGAAGGAGGAGGCGATGCAAGAATAGCTGATCCTTTCAGGCGGCGTGTTAATTCTTGTGGATGCCTTTCCGTAAAATTCGTCGGATTTGGCTCTTTGTTTAAGCACTTGCGCATGGACCTGGCGTTTACTAGGAGTATTGAAGCTATTGAACGATTTCCAAGAATCTGATGTCATGATTTCTAGCTCGCTTTGGAGTCTAGACCACACAATAAAATATTCCACCGTCTATGTTGTCAGAACATTTCGAATCATCTGTGCTCCCCAATAGGATGAAACATCAGAGCTGAGCCTGTAGCGCATGGCAGAAGACCCCTAACCCTTCATTTCCTAGCAAACCCAATCCTCTGCCAACATCCGTAAACATCCTCCGCTAAAACCGCGAAATTCTCGTCAGATACACAGTCAATGATCATATTCTCAATCACCGACATCCTATCCCCATGATTCATGGTCGCATAGGCGGCCAAATTCTCCTTGTCTGCTTCCGTGGATTCTTGTGCATTCGACAGGGTACCGCTGATACGCGTAAGAGACTGCTCAAGAGTCTGGTGCAGAGGCAAAGCGTTTGGGTTGACTTGCGTCGTGGGATTACGACTCTGCTGCTGATTGGAATGCGACGAATTAGCATCGGCTGGGACAATGGCTTGAACTTGAGGGCTAGTCTCCTTGTGGGGACACTGGAGGTAAGAATTGGCAGAAGGCGTAACATTGTGTCGGGCGGCATTTTGCAAAGCTGTAACGTCGTGCGAAGTGATGGACTCCTCCATTAGGGCTGTCGTGGGTCTTGAGGGCGAGCTGCTGCGGAAAGCTGACGAACTGGCTTCCATGGCGGACACATTCGCCGCTTTCGTGGTGCCAGCTCTGGAGGACGGCGGCCTTGCAGATGCCTGTCTAGCTTGCGACGGAGTTTTGCGTGGGCTCGCTTTGGCCGTGCTCGCTCTTCTCTCTGATGCCGAATTGGGCGCTAGTTTGTCTTCCAGAGCGGACTTGAGCATTTGTTCAGAATAAGTCTTCGAGGACGATGGCCTAGAATCCAAAGCAACTTGCGTGGCCGATGACGAAGATTTTTCAAAAGTAGGTGTGGGCAGAGGTCTCATCTCCGCCGCTGTTGAGGGTCGGCTACTAATGCTTCCGTCACGAGAAGATCCAGGTCGCTTGAACGGAAGCTCGCGACGAGGAGGAATCATGGACGTAATGTCTCCCTCCACTGCAGACGGGCCCGAGAAAGGCGCGGTGGACGGTCTCTGGTCAGATATGGCAGTAGTAAAGAATCGGCTTGACCCAGTAAGAGCTGTTTTCGAGTCGGCGTGGTTGCTCGGTCTGCTGGGATCGGACTGCGTTGAGAATTTGTGAGCCTCGCTAAGAGCCATGGCGGAGCGTGGTCTCAATGGATCGTTTCGACGTGATCTCGTATCAACTGCACCGATGTTTTGTAGCACAGGATCGGAGTAAATGCTGGGTTCATTCTCACGAATGGGAGTCAATGGCGTTGAAGGGCGGAAGGAGTGAACGGCTTGTGGTGTTGGTACAAATGAAGAAGTGTATGAACGATAGATATGCTGAGATGTTGGGAAATGTTCTGAACTGGGAGTATAGGGTCGCTGAGGCTCTTCGTACAAGTCCCTGCACTGTGACTGATGGGAGCTATAGTTGCGCTCTTCGCTAGCATTTCGTGGCACGTTGTATGATCGAGATGATGCTGAAGAAGGTCTCTGAAAGGAATCATGGGTGAGACGCTGCTCGACGATCCTAGCCAAGGCTGGCGAGGCTGCAGTAGGACGAGATGGAGCAGTACTTCCGACCTCCCCTGCAGGTGCTGAATTGTGCAAATGGCAGCCGACGTCTTCAAGGATCGCAAGAGCAGTGTCGAAATCCTGTACTGATGTAAATTTAAGCTGCATTCTTCGGACCTGGAGCGGCTCCTATTAGCCAAATACCATAAATCGAGTCTTCAGACGAAAGACCTTGGTATCTGGCAGCGTGTAGCGCAGGGCAATAGTGGAGCTCATCCTGCGATAGAGGGCCGACGTGGGCAGTTGATCGGCTTTGAGCTGGACGTTGACTTGAAGTGCATGCTTCACAGCGGCGTTGCACTCGCGGACCTTCGCAATCAGGTCCAAATTGTCCTAGAAGCTCGCGCATCAGTATGGAGGTCAGGGGATAGGACAACGCTTTCACGATGATACCAGCAATTTTGCTCTCTGGAGAACTTTCATGATGGAAGAAGGCTGTCGGCCATGTCTGTCAGCCCCATAGTTGTCGAACACGACCGAGAGCTCTGTCAATTCATGCTTCCAGGAGAATTTGGTGGCATCAGACACATCGGTAGCATACGAGTATTTCAGCAGTGGGAGGCTGATGAGGCCGGTGGGGACCACGGATGCTATTTGAGACATTGCTGATCACATATCTCGTCTCAGGTGGCGGCCATTATTTGTTTGTAGTGGTGCATTGGTGCTGGGATGGAAGGAATACTTGAAGGATGGCGAATTCCGAGCGCGAAAATGAGACCGTCCATTTCGGGTCACGTGTCCAAGCCTGGCACCTGAGCCTGAGGATGCAACTTCAGTTGTCAGCAGTCGCGTACTCCACCTGCACAGCTCCGCCGAGCCAACTCCAGTAGAATATCTCCCAGTTTGCGCCGACCACCATTACGCCTCCCATACTGCTTGTTCCACCTCGCGCACCCATGAATTCAAGGCACACTCGACTCTCCAGCGAATCCAACTTCCTATCCAGGTAAACCACCACCACCATGGTCCTCAAACAGCGTGACCCAAGCATCGAACGCTCCGATGAGTACGACCGCTTCATCAGGGATGTCCAGGAGTACCACAACAAGCGCGGCACAGTCTTTGACCCGCAGCCAAAGGTCGGCCCTCGCCACGTTGACCTCTACAAATTGTACCAGCGTGTTACGAGCGAAGGAGGATACGATGCTGTTTGCGACACAAAACTACACAAGCTCGCATGGCGGAAGATAGCCCAGGACTTCATGCCCAGCAACGTCAATGTCGTTCAGATGGCCTTCCTAATGAAGTCGGCATACTACAAGAACCTGGCTGCCTACGAAATATCCACTTTTCACAAGCGCGAACCACCGCCCAAGGAAATTCTTGAGGATGTATCCGCCAAGGGGGGAGATCTCCTGAATCGTACGTTGGAGAACTACAGTGTCAAGGCCATCAGAGAGACGGAAAATCTTGGTAACGGATCACAAGAAGGCGGCTCTGATGACGAGCATAAGACACCCAATGCGAGCGAGAAGATGGACGTTGACGAACCTGGCAGTACTGGCGGCCGGATGACAAGAGGTATGCACGCATCTAGTGGCAGAGATGTGGATTTAGACGTCGATTGTGTCCTCAGGAGACCGACCAGGCCTGCTCTACAGCTGCTCAAAGGCCAGGAGTTCTGCATGAGACGGCGGCCTGGCTCTCTGGATTCTTAATGGTCGATTCAAGTCTACAAAGATAGATTTCGTTCCTGTATCGACTGCTAGCTGATTCTGTCCACAGGTTTGAGACAGGCACCACCACAACGGGTCCTCTTCGGCACGCAACAAGATGGCACGAGGCCACTACCTCGATCCGTGGGCACGCAGCAATCGCCAACTCCTGGTCAGCCAGCGGTCAACGGCACATACAATTCGAATGGCGCAGCCTTCACGATTGCGAATTACGAACCACGCTCGGTGATCCCTTCCTCCGTGAAACCGGTCTACACGCCCGCCAATGCTCCCGACCACTACCGACAGATAGCAAAGAAAATGCTAGCGTTAAGGAAGACGGGACGTGGACAAACACAGATTCGGAGACCGGAAATGCTGCCCGGAACTGGTTTCATCGGGCCCAACATCTACGTGCGGGCACTTCTGGCTCTCCAATCTGGAGAACCTGCAGAAGTCCGTTATGCTTTGCATCATCTTGTCAAAATCTCGCATGAGCGTGGTGACAAGTACGTCTTTGACCAATTTCCGAGCTTGGCGGAAGCACTTCTTGAGCAAGTCCTCAAGGTCAGCACGCTATTCTACAATGTCAAGTGGAGAGTGTCGTATGACCCTGACGAGTCTACGGAGGGAGATGTACTGGACGCGCTTAACGGCACTCCGGATTTGTTGAAGAAGATCAGAGCACTCACAGCAGTGGAGTTCACCGACGGCTTGCAGCCGGAGGAGTTCACTGCAACAATGAGCAATGTAAACGAGGCAGCCCTGGTGCTGAGGAATATGGTCATGCTAGAACAGAACGCGCTCTACATGTCCAGGATACCTCTCACCAAAGACTTTGTGACTATTGCGCTCACTCTTCCGCGACGTGCACCTGTCATCGAGGTGCAACATTATGCTCTCGAAATTGCTGAACAAATCACTAAGTTCTTCGTGCTTGGAGCAGACGACCCTTTGTATCAGTCCCTGTTGGCGCAACTCGATCTGAGTGATCGTGGTGCTGTTGTTACAAGCCTGCGAGCCTTGAGCAGGATATCGATGAACCTCGACGCACAAAATCGTCTTCCAAACGTGCCAATATCGTCTCTTGGGCAAATCAATGACTGGCTACTGGTAGAAGACGAAGAGCTCAGGAATGCATGTCTCGATTTCCTCTACCAATTCACTGCGATCACGGAGAATGTCGAGGTCTTGTTACAGCACACCGATACCGAAGCACTCGTTAGTCAACTCGTGCGAATACTCATGTATGGAGCTATGTTGGATGAGAAGCGCGAGAAACCAAAGACAGCAGTGAGACTCTCAGGGCCGGCGATAACCCCTCCAAAGCTATCCGACAGTATCGTGGACCAGCTCACACAGATCACGGATGATCGCGAGCTAAGCCAGGCATGGTCAGTCTTGAAATTCTGCGATCACGAGAACCAAGCTAACTGTCCTACAGGCTACGTACTTGCTTCGAGGAAGACCCACGAGGCGAGATCACCCAGCTCGCTTTATGGTCTGCTTACAACGACGCATTCGCCAAGGCCAAACTCACTCGGCCTCTTATGCAGGCCAAAGACTTCATCACGAATGTCTCTGCTACCTTCACCACAGCCCAAGCCCAAGTTGTTCCAAGTGAGCAGGACCCATCAAGGCCGAAATACACCATCAAAGGCGTCCGTCCGCGAGCCGTCCCTGTTGATCTCCGCGGTCGACCCTACATGCATTGCCTTTGGCAGACTCCATCTCCTACCACGAACGGCACGTCCAACCCTCACTATCCCACTCAGAATAGGCCTTTCGTGTGCGATTTCAACTTCGCTAAAGCTGACGAGATGTGGGATCATGTCTTGGATGCCCACTTGTCTGTCACGAAAGATGTCGTGACAGGCAAGTTCCCATCTCCGGAGTCCTTTGTCGAAGTCAACCCTGGAAAGCACTGGAACTGTGGTTGGAGTGGCTGTCGGCATTTTGGCAGTCAAGGGACTAGAGATCTCCGGCTTCTGACCAAACATGTCAAAACGCATTTGCCTGATACGTCGCGCTCTGCGCCCATCCATAAGCAACATAACGTTACCCCGGAAGGGCTCGCGCAACGTACCCTCTCTGGAAAGAGCTTCCTCAACACGGCTCTCGATGAGCAAAACGATGCGGCGGGACTTCCTCTCGCGTCTGTCCTTGTGCTCCGTAATTTGGCGAGACAAATGGGGAAGATTGATGCCGCTAACGCTGGCTCATCGGGCGTGAATGCCCTTGGTGGCACGGAGTCCGAAGAAAGGGGATCCAGTCATGTAGAGAAATGTTTTGGGCCTGTGAAAGAGCGATTGGGGTTCGTGATGGCTTGGAATCGTAGTTTGATAGAGTATATGCCTGCTTTGACAGGGCTTGTCGAGAGAGGCATATCGGCAACAGTTTCAACAGAAGGTGATGCTATGGTTGTTGATTTGTGAGCGGGCAACGCTGACGAGAATCGCTGTGAGTGTATGATGTTCTCGAGTGGGGCTTGTTCTACGGGAGGTACAGGATTGCGATACAGCGCTTCATGGATAAGCGGCGTTACATTCTCCGTCAAATGCCAAAGGGTACGATGATGGAATGCGAGTGTGTAAGAGTAGAGGCCAGCGTTCGAATGTGACTGAGATGTATACGCAGCGGCTTCACCAATTCTTTGACCATCGATCTCTGGAATCAATAATGTCTGCTAGGAGTCTAAGTGGAAATCAAGTTAAGACCAGGCATTGCTGATTTTCGGGAGTAGCCAGCTTGTCAAGGTGCAAGAAATCTATCGACATGGCCCTTGGCTTATGGCCATTGATATCAGCACAGTTGGAGGCACTGAAGCCGGTCTGCGTTGTCGAATGCTTGTGTCGCTGCAGTGGAGGCGAGGAAGCAAGAATGTGACGTGTGTGAAGGCTCGCTCGGCTGACATGGAGTTTTTAATGCGCTTTCTGGTTCATTCATTGGCGTAATTTGACCGAAGGTCCAATTCGGACACCCTGCCACTTCTTCATTCTCGACTGCGAACCTTCACATCATCCACTGCTCCTAGGCGGACGTCAAGATGTGGGATCTCGTCGAAGCAGCCTCGTTGGATCTCCAGCCGTCTGAGCGACCAGGACGAAACGGGCTTGATTTGCAACGTCACATTATTGGAAGAGTACAACCGACATTTCGGCGCCGACACGCAGGCGCTTCAGACCGCCAGGCTGTAGACTCGCGGAACACTATGCCAAGACAAGAGGGATGCTGTTGCGTTTGCCTAGCTGGATGTTTGTCTCGGTGAATTTGGTATTGTGAATCTACGGAATGACGGGAAGCATTGAGCATGATTCTTGCCTCTTGAAGAAGGACTGCGGGCCATTCCCATTGGCAATCCAGGATTGCTTTCCCCTGGGAGTATCAGATTGAGCACCTCTGTCATCTCAATTGCTCAAAGATCATCAGAGCTACACTCCGTCGTCACGACAGATGATAGCATGCTTCAAGCTCGGAAAGATACTGAGAATTCTTACCAATGGTGGTCTGACAATGAATGCCGCAACCGAATCACAACTCCCATCGACCAAAAACCCCATCCCCGAACCCAAAGTATTCGTCCAGCCTTCTCTGCTCCAGAATTCCTCCCCGCCATTGGCCCTTCAGAGACTCTTCCCCACAAAAGTCTAACCAATAGACTTGATGACAATCTTTTCGCTGCTTGCCGCAAGTCTCCCCCACGCCCCACACTTGGATCAAATTTTCCCCGGTGCCTCACATACGAGCCTGCATCACCGCGCATGCCGCAGAAGAAAGTGCACCTGAACAGATGACGAGCAGCGCATGCATACTTTTAGACACGTCCTTTGCATGTTCTGGTATGCACTCCCGCCAATCGTCGCTAGGACAGCTGGTTAAGTCAAAAGATGCATTAGTGTACATGATTTCGCGTCCATGGCGGCACGGACTCTTTTTTGGGAATCCAGCTGCGTGGGGTTTGTGAATGGCTGTTCAGAGCAAGGAAGTAGAGCAATGGTGCTGCTGGCACTTCCATGGGTCTGCAAGGGCGATCTGCTCGTTGCGACCAGGAAAACTATGTCGCAATCAAAAGTGGATTGTTGAACGTCTCTCAGTGCCCGTGTCGTCTTTTCCGAACCGGCCGTTCGCACCGACACACTTGAAGAGAAGAGTGTAGACTGCAGAACCACAAGTTGAGAAGGCAGCAGGAACGTCGGAAGGTCAGAGGAGCTCTCGAGACATTGCACACGCACCGTAATTTGGACATCAAAGTAAGTACGAAGAATCAGGCGTTTATGCCGCTGTCCATCTATCGAAACGCATCGCTCACGATATGTTCAACCAAACCGCCGTAATAATCGAGCCCCATGCTGTTCCTCCATATGCGCCAAGTTTGAATGAAAGCTCTACTGAACAAGGTTCGCAGTGTATAAAGATCGCTTGAGAACGAAGAAGCGCCACCCGGTTTTATACAATGGAAAATTCAAGAATGTCTCACTCCTGAAAGAGATGCGCGTCGTGATTCGTAGCTGTCGTTGAGGTTATAACATACTTCTCAGTGACCAACCCTGGCCGAATATGGTGTCAGGCGTTGTCCAAAAGCCAGGAATAGTCTTTCGAGTCGGGGTCAACTGCTGGGTTCGCACCCAGGTACCAATCATCGCGGTAGGTTGAGTCGTCGATCCCAGCTGGAATGCTAATTGCTCCAAAGTCGCTGTCGATAGGTGGATACTCTGGAGAAGCGGACTGATTCGCGGATCTATTGGCGGCGTGATCTGAGTACGCGAGATTCTGGAGATGACCAAGGTTGACACCAGCGAGGCTGAAGACATTGTCAGGAACGGCGGTCTGGTCGCTCAGGTGGTGCGCGTGACGCGAGTTGCTACCCGAGCTGCAAGTTTGACGGTGATGCATCAGCTTTGGTTTTGGCTTCAGGCCAGAATCGTAAGCTGGGAGACTCTGTGGCAATCCGTAGTCAACCGAGCCTGCCATAGGGAACGAATCACGAATGCCAACCGTGCCGCTCCAATGGTTGGGGAAGACATCTGGCCTGCCGGGATCCAGTGGTTCGCCAATTTCAGACTGAGCACCAGAAGAGGATGCTGTGAGAGGCGGTGCATTCTGGTAATTCGACTCGCCGCTAAGCGAAATTGTCTGGATGGAATCAGGTACTTGGGTAACAAGTGGCAGATCGGCGGGCGAGAAGAAGTCTATTGTGGCAGAAGGAATATTCCAGTTCGTGTCGTGATCCAAGGATAAATGGCTGGGAGATATTGAGAAGTCTGGAATCTCACTCACTGTGGTGAGTGACGAATCAAACCAGCTAGTAGTCACCGATAGAGCCTCAACGCTCGTTGTTTCTGATAGCACTGATCCGGACCCATCTTCGCTGCCGATCAAGAAATGATTGTAGTCCAGGTCAGCGTAGTTGTTGATGCTATCAGCGGAAAGCTGGTCAGCGTGGTTTGCGCCGTACGTCTTGTTAGACGTGCTCAAGAGAGTTATGTCATCCACAGAACGGGACGTGCTGCCATTCGAGGACTCGGCAAAGCCACGAGCATATGGCGGATTGTGGATACTGTTTGGTCGTGCCGATCGAGAAGGCTTGGGGTAGGGCGTCATGAGAGCCTGTCCGTGGGTGTTGTGAACGGGCTTATGTTTGGGACCATTAAGACCCGGCAAGGTTTGGTCGGAGCGACTTGAGGTGAGGCAAGGCTTGCTCTTGACGGGCATGGACCGTCGACGGAGAATCGACTCCTGTCTCCTTTCTGCCATCTCGCTTTTGATGCCGCAGACACACTCACTGCCCTGGTGGCAGCAGCAGTCCATACTCTCCACTACTATCGATTAGTCGCTGGAGCCAATCCAGACAAGCAGGTTGCTCACTTGTGGGCTCGCTCTCTGGGACATCCTTCAGCTTTTTGCTTCCACAGTCGCACTTTGCATGATGGGACTTGTCCTTTCGAGCTGACCGGCAGTGTTCGCATTGCTTGACTGGACGGCCTTTGGGCGCGATCACCTTCAGCTCTCGGTCTATTGTAAGGAGAGGCAAGGTCAGATAGAGCACCAGGATGGGGTTGAAGCGTGGAGCGAGCCGGCAATGCTTACCATGGTGATTGCAGTTGCTCACGCGGTGACCCCTGATGCAGGAGTCGCACGCCCACTTCTGCCCGTCCCTGAGCATGGCCGGTGTTGCTACTGCTGGTGGTGGCCTACGGTCCAACGAGGGTAGAGTGATACGTGTGCGGCAAGGTTTCGTTGCTTGGGTATGTGACCAGACGAGGATGACGGATATCTCGACACCGGTCCAACGGTCGGTAGCACGTCGATTCAGCAGAACGGGAGCTGTTGTCAAGTATGCGGTATTTTCGCGAGGTCGGCGGCTAACACGCTCGGAGATGTAACAGACGTTTGGACGATGGAGAGAAGATGGGAGACGGGATCAGGGTATCTAGGAGGAGACAACTGGCCAAGCCAGCGCCCGTCGAGGACGAAACGACGTATATAAGAGAGGCCGACCAGAACAGTGAGGGTGTGGGAGAAGGACGGGTGTGATGTTGTTGGAAGCGATGCAGTGGGGGACGCAATCTTGGTTAAAACGCAGGCCGACATCAAAGCCGTAGCCGCGCTGACTCGCTGTCCCATGCCCGTGCAGGTGGATTCCTCCAGCCGACGGCCGACGATGAAGAATTTTCCACTGCAGACGGGACTCCAGACTCAGAGTCCAGGGACCAGAATGAGTCCGGCGAGAATCCAGAATTCCGGACTCCAGATGCCGTGAGGGTATTGTTGTCCCCACCGAAGCCGTACCCATCTCCCCAGCTGCAGTGCCTGCTCCACCTGACTCCAGCCGTGACTTGGCTTAGGTACGCGTACAACGGGGCCGGTCTTACCTAATCATAATCTTACCTACCCAAGTATACACCGACTCTTCTTGCGTGTCAGAACCAACAACCCGAAGTTGGGCCATCATCTCATTCTTGCCGCTCAGAATCGCAAGTCATGTTCGTTTTTGCTTTCGAGTACGGTACTCTGTAATCAGAATCCTGACTCGAGGTGTCTTCGTTGAAGTCCGTCTCCTCGCAGTGCGCATGTGTGTACTCGTGCCAAACAAGGAGATGGAACAATCCCACCAAGCGCCAGCGGAGAGGCGGAATGCTCGTTGAGCGCCATCCATGGTAGAGTACCACGAGTACCTCTGGCCTCCTCTATTGCGCAGGCGAATCCAACAGCCAAGGGCCCAAGGTCAAGACCTTCGGTGTGGCCAAAGGACGCGCCGGCGCAGCTGATCTGTCTGTCACCGGCATCGGAGGACAAGGCCGTGGCCGTGGGACCTTTCCGCTGCCACTGTGACTGCCGACTACTGCTCTCTCATGCACGGCATTATTTAGTCACTAAGTAGGTACGGTTAGGTATGTACCCATCTGCACTGTCGACTTCGAGTCTTCACTCCCGTCAGGGCCTTCGACTGTGGCACGCACCCATCCCTGACCCGGACTTCTTGCATGAAGAATCTTCATGTCCGCAGATACTTCAGCCTCGTCGGCCTTGCCATGAATCTCGTCCCACGCAGAAGACTGGACAACATTTTGCGTCTCTCGATCCATGTGCCAATTCGGGAATAAGAGAGTCATGACGCTTCCGTATCTTACGATCCACGGCCCGTTCCGCAATGCTCGGTTTCTCATATTGGAGACGTTTGGAACTGACGGAATCTTCTAATCACTGACCGCTCCCGACAACTGTGTCGATTCATTCGTAACACTGTGGCAGACAATCCACTTCCACCAGAGGGAGATCAGCGACATCCAGGCTATCCCGACAGTTCGACTATCCGATTCTTGATATTTACCATGCCATGCGGCGGTGGTACAACGGCTACATCAGGCTCGGTTACGATATCGTGCTGTCCCACTGGCCGGGCATGGCCGTTCACGCCCGCATCAGGTCAAATGACACCACACTACAGCTTATGATGAGTCCAAATTCGAAACGGCACGAAACTCCTATCGCTGCACTTTTCGAATGAGGGCAGATGTAGCGTGCTATCTGATAAGCCCAGACGCTTCTGGTCGTGTTCAGACCGGTTCCGCGTGTCACCAAGAACTTGATTTGCGGTCGACATCCCGAGAACAGCGAGAAATTCTACAAGGAGTGGGCCGGATTATGGACTTCGATCATCAGCGCTAACTCCCAGTACTTTGGGACTGCTTAGCACGATAGCTTGTATGTTAGTGTTTGACCATGGCAAAGAAGCTTTGTGCTAGATTATCGCTGCTGCTTGTTTTCAGGTCCCACCCCGTCATCCGTCCCAGAACATGTGATAGCCTTGACCAAGGCGGTGACCTTGAGCTTCCTAACTAGTAACGGGCCGTTTTGTTGAAATCGATCTCCGACCGTCAGCCTTCGTATCGGCTACTGAGATGCTGGGTCGCGCGTGGTGCGGTGAAAGTAGCAGCTAGAGTAGAGAACAAGATGTGTCTATTCAACTCTTGAAACTCGTTGATGAAGGATTGACAGTCGAACGAGGCAACCGGGTTTAATTCGAGGCTAAAGTATATCGCGACGCTTCGGTCCATGGGAATGGACAAAGTAAGGAGATTCATGGCTCGCAATTCAGATCGCAGTTCACAAGCACCTTGATCATCCTATGAACGTTGTTGCAAGAGGATTTGCTAGAAAGTTTAAGAAGCCATGATGGACCTATGAGCGATAGTACACACCATGCGGCGCGGAGGATGAAGATATTCCAAAGCTCCCTGTCTTGGTTTCCTCGTCTTGCTTTACACTCGCTGCGGAGCGACGACACAAAACGGGACATTCTCTTATACGTTGTGTAGGATGTCAAACATGACATGTCAGTCCTTGCGCACTGCCCAAAACGGTGGTCCATCTAAAGGGCACGTTCCTGAATGCATGACGTTCTATGGATCCCCTAGTGCTTCTTGCATCAATGGGAACCAGCCAAATGACAGGAGGGCAACGCCATACTCATCTCAGGTGTTCTGGCAATACCTCTAATGGAAGCTAACTTCGAGAGAGCTGCGCAAGAAGTAGAACGCTGCAATGGGACTTTGAATTTCATCATATGGGTCGGATATTCTAAACGAACCAGAGAGGTCGATGTACTTCCAGCAAGCTCAAAACGACCATTCCCCTAGCATTGATCGGTGATGACTTCAACTTGAGAGTGCTGTTACAACTCTCGGCGAATATGACAGAGTCTAGGCTGTGTTAACATAGGTCAGCCATGCGGGTCATCATTGTGGCAACTTGTGTGACTAGACTTCCTCCCTGCAGCCGGTTTTACAACATTTTTCTGCAGACTAATCAGAAAGTTGGGCAATGAAAACAATGATCAAACGAACACTAGCACCTTATTCAGCGGTGCACGGCTGAGCCAGGACGACTATCTGACGGGACTGCTTGTCTGATAGATTCTGGATGGGACAATGTATATGCTACGAGCAAAGGATGCGGACGCGAATTCACAGTATACCATACAAAGCACTGGCCCCGGCCCCAAGAATTAACACAACCTTGCCAAAATACAAATTTGCCCATCTGTCAACTAATTCATGGACCGTGTCTCCCGGCGACATGTCCGCCTCGGCTTGAACGTCATCTGACGCCGTCGTCGCCATCGATTCGGCTTTGGCGGACAGTCTTCGGTTGTAGGGCCCGAGCAGCAATTCTGAGTAGGGGAATTGCAAGAGCAGGAGCAGAGAAGAAGTGAGGAAGAATTTCCTGCTTGAAGTATTGGATGTGGACGTCAAATAAGCGAAAAGAAGCGCAAGAGTGACGCTAGCGGAGGTTGTAATTGCGCGGCTTCTCAGATGTGTCTTCAGCCACTGGCGTGCAAGTAGTGGACTGATGGCATTAGTGCTGGGCTCTCCAGTTGAAGAACAGCTCGTGGGCTTACGCAGGCGACTCGAGAAGAGAGGGCGTGTGCAAATATACCGTGGCTGCTTCCTGCCCTACTATCATTATCAAAAAATTGGGCCTTGTATTGATGTGTCAACAGCTCAAAATGAATGTTCGGTTTTGATCAGAAGTAGTGAATGACGTACCAACGAGATATGCGACAGCAAAAAGACCTACCAGCTGCGCCGCAGACTGCGACTCCGAGAGGCTCGATAAGCGGGAGATGAAGGGCATGGTAGCCTGTCTGTAGTAGTATGGCTATATCTCTGTTGGCGGAGCTGACATTGATGAAGGGAGGAGTGAAAGATTGCTGTTGAAGATACCTTAGTAAGATACTATCGGGGGTAAGATTATCATACTAGTAGGAGTCATGGGGCCAGGCCAGCAACGCAGTATTAATCATAGGTACACGCCCTTCTCGAGTCCTTCAGCGCAGACGCGAACCAGTCCTCAGTAGTCCACACCAACAGCAACCACTTTCAAGCTGCTTGATGACTTGGCTGTCAAGAATCTCACCGCAAGCGCTGCGTACCTGACACTGTTCCATCTCGCGCAAAGAAACGCTTCCAAACCCCGGCAACCTCTGAACCTTCACCTCCTACCGGTAAAGCTGGGCCGGTCCTCGCGCATGCCTACATAATCACCAGTACGGCAAACTGGAAGTGGCAACTGAGAAGCGCGTACAAGGAGTGGAACAAGGAGTGGTGTGGTGGTACAAGGCCTGGCAGATGCGCCATCACAGAGCGAAGAACACCAGACAGATATGCACAACAGGTACAGCTGAGCACGCCACCTGGAACGGGTGCTTCCATCGCTTGCTGGGCTTCACGACAGATGAGCACCGGACCGGGCAAAGCGCGAAGATTGCACACAATTGTCAGAACAGGTCTGGAGAAGAGGACAGCACCGATCTGGCACCCTCAGTTCGACATCGTTGACGATGATTTTGTGACGATGCTGAACAGTAGACTGGCCAGAAAGCTGTTGACGCAACCGGGTCTACATGGTAGCAATACTCTGAGACCCGGATTAACAGGGTCACTCCATGCGTTCCATGAAAGGCTTCCCGCCACAACGACACAGAAGATACAATTACAGAATCGAGCACCTCGATATATTTGCCAATCATCTGGGTTCATCCACTCCTAAGCGCCGCATTCGCCATCCATCTATTCACCACCTCAAGACAAGCTTCTGGTTGACTGCTTGGTACATCATGGCCCGCGTTATCCACGGTGACTAATTTGAGCCGACTGACACCTTTTGTCATACCGCCTTTTTTAACTTGTCCACTCGATGAGGAGAAAACCCATGGTGTGAACTGGACTTGTCGATATCGAGATTGCTCCGACCATACTAGAGCATCCAGCGCTCGGATTTGACCCGGCGTGTTTCTGAGAGTTTGTATTAGGTTACCTCTCACGTTTGCGTTGGAGGGTCAGGGCCAGGCTCAACCTACATGATGACATCATGGTTCCCGTTCACAATCAGGACCTTGATATCCGTCTGATCTAGGACGTAACCCAGATCCTTCGTAGCGGGTAGCAATGGGTCACCAGCCGCGGACCAGCGAGAATTTAATTCGAAATTAATCCCTTGGAATTTGATTGGCGTACTAAAACCTAATTGACTCTGGACGGTGGGGAGGTTGCAATATCGGACGAGTAGGTCGTAGCTTTTGGCACGGCAAGCAGGTGGTGTTGTGCATTGGAGACGGTCCGTTGCATTCGTTCAGCTAATAATTTCAGGTAAAACAGGCAGACTCACCATCATAAGGATTACGACCCCCCGGACGCACATCGTTCTGGAAGTATCTGCCGATTCCGTTTTCGCAGGTTGAGTAAGCGCGCCGACAGTTACTCAGAGAGCTTGTATCGCGACAAGCCTGATCTTGTCTTTCGCACTCTGATACACCTTTCCTCATTGCTGCACAAGCAGTTGCGTTGAACCCAGAACCAACGCCATTTTCGCCAGCATTCGCAGAACAGAAATGCTGGACTTGACCCAAGGTATTCTGAAGCTGGTCGATCACGGCATTGACTAAGATGAGAGACCCAATCTTTCCTGGTACAGCATCTTGGGCTTTTGATTTCTGCTTGCCAACAATGTGCTTGGTGTAAGCGGGAACGTAACGACCGGCAAAAGATTCGCCTGCGAAGTGCATGGTCTGGTTGGACAGTGGTGGAAATATCGACGTTTGGAATACTTGCAGAAAGGTGTTCATGTCTTGAGCTGCCACGGCAAGAGTAGTTGGAGCTGCTGAAGCTCGGGAGACTGTAGAAAAGCCGGTACCCGATGGTTGACTTTCAGACGACTGGTCAGTACTTTTTACGCAACAGCAAGCAGGGACATGTACTCGACGAATAGCAAATTTGCTTTGCTGGACCAACTTGTACCTAGCTGATACGTCTTCGTTCCGTCAGTAGTACAAGGCCCAACTTCAGCAAAAAGGCTCATCATGGAAGACGCTGCTGGACCGCCACTCAACCATAATATCGTTGGATCTCCAGATGGGTTGTTGCGACTCTCAAAGAACCCTGCACCATGTTAGCTTGCGAGACGGGAGCTCCATACAATGCTTCGCACAAAAGAATAAATTTTTCTCCGGCGAGACTCGCACTGTTCCAGTCCACTGCGTAGAGCCGGCATTGCATAGCGAGGCCTTCTGTTCACGGATCGCGAAGGCGTAGCCTGTGGACGATGTTCCGGTCAAGGTCGCAGGAGGCGGGAGACCGGTCGCTGCAACCTGGCTAAGGGAGAATAGATGGGCGAGGCATGAGGAGAGGAGTCTGAGCATGGTTCAACCCAGGCGTGAGGATGAATGAAGGCGAGATGTGTGTGGCTCCACAATATTCTGTGCACTCTCAAGTCGGTCTTGTATCCCGCCAGGAGGTGTGGATCCAGAGCTGTTACACAGTAGAGAGATGGTAATCAGATAGATTAACAGGCGATGCTCTGCTGTGCATATTGCAGGGATGATTGTGGTGTGAGGCTGGGCGATCGGGCGCAACTTTCTCTTTTTCGAAGCATGCCTTTCAAGCAACGAACAACCACAAAGTCCAATCAACAAGGCAAGACAAGTAATCTGGCTCGGTAGCGGTCACTCGGTTTGGCCAAGGATTGCGAACATCAATGGCGGATTTGAGCACCGTGTTTCCAGATATGGCTCCGACGACTGATGAGAGGCTTGTCCATTAGTGCTCTGGCCGGGCAAAAATGATATTAGTGAGTCGGCCTGTTGTGCTTATTTCAGTAACCAGAGAGTCAGAGAGAGAGACAGTCCGCTGGAGTCGCCGCAGCCTTCTCGCATCCACCGCGGAGCTCAATGCGCAGTCTGATCCTTTAACTTGGCCTTTCTAGAGTTTTCTGGATCAACGCTCTTGCTAACACGAGAACAAGGACATGGGAGCGTCGTCAGATCACGACATGCGATTTGAATCAGGAACGTGATACGCAAGTCATACTCACACAGGTCCCTCAACCCTCGAGCATCGTATAACGGTCCCCTCGATTCTTTAGTCCATAAGGCAAGGAACAGCAATTCCAGCATGAATTGCGTAGACACGACCTCCATCTCCATCACAGGTCCGATGATACAAGCGAAATGAGACACCGCGCTCTGAGGCCGCAGAATTCATGCTTGAGCTAATCGGAGCTCCCATCTTTCCAATGGAGCAGAAGACCGTGGCTCAATGGGGCATAAATCTTTCACTCTGTTAGTGGATCAACGCGCAGTTGCACCCTCACTTGATTGAATCGATAACATTCTCAGCCTTGCTTCCTAGAGGATGTCCCAGGATACATGGCTCCAAGCACCATCTTATCTATAGTCCACGTCTTGCCACCGTCATTGGTTTTTGGTGTGCCCACAAAGACTCTTCCGCTCTTCCTCAGCGTCGATCCAAATTCCGGCTCCGCTTTCCGCAACACAATAGTTGTATTAGTGTAAATCTGCTCGTCTGAAGTTCCCTTTGCAGTCCCCTGCATTTCCGTCTCGAAATCAAGCCTAGCGTAGTCAGCGATTCACTCTGTCCTCACACAGTCGACCCACGTACTGGGTCGCGGGCTTGTCTCCAGCCGTCAGTGTGTCGAGATGTCGATCTTTGCTCAGATTCTTGATGAATTGGGTCCACATCCCATCACCACTGGCATTACGTCTATAATCAATCAGGAGATGGTCTTGTGGGTCGAGTATGTGCCCTTTCACAGCGGTAACTGCACGACCGCTGCGAAGGACGTATGTTTGGGTACACCTGATAGACTTTTCAGCGATTTTCATGCGTATGGACCTATTCCATCTAGGGACGGAATGTGGCCAATCTGTTGCAGTCGATGTACATGGGCATCAGACTGAAAGGCTGGCCAGCGAAGAGGAGGAGAGTGAACGAATTGCAAGACCAAAGAAAGCGATGTCCTACCACTGCCCCTGCTTCGCTCCACAGAACGATTGCATATAGCTTCTCGTATGAGAGCTCGTCACCGCCTGAACAAGATCATATCCCGTCCCTCGCCCATTCCAAAGGCCAGGCCAGATAGCAACGAATTCCCGTTCATCGGCTGGCGGATATCCGGGTTTTAGCACCGTGCTCAATCCGACTATCTCGCTCTTAGAAGTGAAGTAGAGTCCTGGCCCCCAACGCTGAGCAAACGTCGAGACGAATAAGCCGAACAGAAGGACTGGAAGGAGCGTCATGACGAAAGACACGCGACTGTACCTTGAATCGTCCTATAGTATTTATAATGTGGTAGCCAGCAAAAAGAATGTTAGTTTGTGGATCCGCCATGGTGAAGCCGCGCCCAAGTGAAACTGAGAACAGGGTATAAGAGCCAATCAGAGTCTACATATAAGCTGCATATGAATATCTTATTGCTGTAGAACAATCAACGTCTTAACATTCTTTCTGCTGGTTACCACAGTAAGTCGAATGCCTCATCGCTTCATATTGCGTTCGGTGTGAATCGCGTGCCCGACCCAATATCTTCGAAACCATCTCGCGGAGGGTTTGCCAATCTTGACGATTCGTACTGGATAGTAGTTTCCTTTTTGATCTCCGGTTGAGTCGTGTGTTGAGAGACCTGCTATGTTCTGGAAAGCCTTGATACACTGCAGTGGCACGAGTGGATGATCATCGCGGAAGATCCGTGCTTTTATCCTGCGAGACCAAGAGGCAGTGCGACTACATCTTAGCAGACGTCAGCAAAGTCCGGAGATGAATGGCCAAAATGTAGCGAAGTCGAATTCTCATCCTCGGTGGTGGATCGATAGTCCCAAAACAGCATCTTGAAGCTCGATGACGATCTATCGAAGATGCTGTGTCCTGGAGTATGACACTCGGAGGATCAATGCTAGGCTCGAGCGCTGGTTTGCAATGTAGATCTAAAGGGTTGATGATTGACGGCGACGGGCTCGGGAGACACAGGAGACGAGAATTCACCCATCGTGCTTGGATCTGTAGATGACTAAGGACCTACCCGGTCCCGTCGATCCAATGCTATTTTGTCACTCACGATCCCACCAAAGGAGTCGTTTCCGTCCTTGTCACAAACCACAGCCATGGCGCCCGTGTATTTGTCTGGCGATCAGCCTGCCATCAAAGAGTTCCTCAAGCGATTTGATGTTTGTCCATTCTGACCCCACCTCATGCGCCCTCTTACATTTCTACGCAGACATTCCTCTTCGACTGCGATGGTGAGAATTCACCCCTTCATTGAAGCCGACCCCAATTGACCATGAAGGGCAGGCGTCCTGTGGTCCGGCGAGCATCTCTTTCCCGGCACTGCCGAGACCATAAAGATGCTGCGGGAGGGCGGCAAGCGATTAGTCTTCGTCACCAATAACAGCACAAAGTCGCGCGCCGAGTACAAGAAGAAATTCGATGGCTTGGGGATCCCATGTGAAGTCGTAAGTGCAGGGATTTGCAATCGCTGTGTCGAGCTAATCGAAAGACAGGAAGAAGTTTTCGGTTCCTCTTACAGTGCCGCCGTTTACATTTCCAGGATATTAAAGCTCGAAGCACCCAAGAACAAAGTCTTCGTGCTTGGAGAGACCGGGATAGAGCAAGAGTTACAGTCCGAAAACATCCCATATATTGGTGGCACCGACCCGTCATTGCGTCGCGATATCGAGCCAGCAGACTTCAAAGCAATAGCAGATGGCGCCGCGCTTGATCCTGATGTCGGACTCGTTCTCATCGGTCTTGACTTCCATATCAACTACCTCAAGATGGCTCTTGCCCACGCCTATCTACAACGTGGAGCCGTGTTCCTAGCCACGAATACGGACAGTACACTACCAAACGCGAACGCTTTTTTCCCAGGCGCCGGCTCCGTGGGCGCCGGGGTGGTCAAGGCACATGGCAAAGATCCGTTGGCACTTGGAAAACCGAGTCAGGCTATGATGGATGCTATCGAGGGCAAATTCCACTTTGATCGGAGCAGAACATGCATGGTGGGCGATCGTCTGAACACAGACATTCAGTTCGGCATTGATGGCAAATTGGGAGGCACTCTCATGGTCCTCACAGGTGTCAATTCGAGGGAAGATATTCTGTGTGAAGGCGCGAAGACCGTGCCAATGGCATACCTCGATAAATTGGGGGATCTGCTTCCATGATTCAGAAGCACCTTACGATCGTGTCTAACAATTTACGAAGCATGTGGAAATGTGTATTCGCTCGGGAAGCGAGCCTCCGAGTTGCCCACAGCTTCAGTTGTGGCACCACGCTAATCGTTCCAATTGGGTCAGCGCCGCAGCGGACGCAAGCCGTTTAGAAATGCCAGACACGTAGTCAACGCCGGTACCGGAGACTGTAGAGCGCTTGGAAGTGAGAGTAAAAACGATATAATGAGCATTCGAGAGTACCAAGTGCTGCCCGTTCCTCGTGCGACTATGTACGCGCTCATAGATCTGGATGCAAGTGCAATACAAACTTTTTGCTCGCCCTTTCTGGCGCCCTTGTCTGGAAGAAATGACCGTAGAGCTCAAAAACTAAAGGTATCGCCATATCGCTGCCTCCAGTTGCTTTCTTTCCATTCTCGCCATCCTCCCCCACTTCATTGACCAATGGCACCTCAAACCGAAACACAGAGTACTCCTTGGGCACAATCTTGACTTCGTCTTCCCTCGTCACAATCTCAAACGTAAACTTTGTATCCCGAATCACGATCCCCTCCAAGCCCACCCTCCCCGCACACCGACTCCTAACAACCTTTACTCTTGCACCATGGAAATCGGCACCTGCCAATAGCGGTCCTGCACTCTTCGCGTGGATCCATCTCGATGATCCTTTCGTATTGCCTTGAATACCAGCACCGAGTCCTAGAATGTCGCGGATGTATCCACACCACAGGCCCCAAATCGGCTCGAAGACGGACCACTTGTGTTGTGACTTGGGAATGGTGTATACTTGGAGACCCCGCTTCTGGCTGGCGGTCAGAGGCCGTGGTTTACCAGGCGATTTTCGTTTCGAGAGTTGTTTTTGAATCCGTGCTTGTCGGCGCGCTTCTCGCGCGTCATTCCGTGGTTTCGTTTGGGAGTCGGAGGTCGGTGTTGGTTTAAGGTACAGCGGGCGGAGGACCACCTTTTCGGAGAAGATTTCTTGGGCGCGTGAGGGCGAGTGAGCGCGCGACAGCAATGCATGCGAGGGATTCGGGGCCATTCTGTTATACTTCCTCTGTCTCTTGGTAGTGTCCTTGTACCGTGGGCGTTTGCGACCAACGATGGCGGAGTTGGTGGAATGTGGTATAGAAGCTGTCCCTGCACCAGCCCTCCGCGACGAAGACGTTTTTCATAGTCATGATCGTGCATGATCCGACGATTGATGACTCGTGTACTCGCGTTCGCATGCTCGCAAGGCTCAGTAGCTATATTCAGACATGCTGACGATGATAAAGCCATAATCATACCCAAAGAAGTTGCTAACAAAATCGAGAATTTGTTCAAGAGCTAGATCTCACATAGGTTTAGCTATTATTAATAAATATATTTATTTCCTTGATCCATCATGATAGCAGTTAGAATATATATAGGATATATAATTATATATACTAAGTATAGCTATATACTAAATCGAGTAGAACAAAAGTTTTTAGTAAGGATTCCGATTAATACTTAAGTAGCCGCGGAGATATACTAGGCTCTAGAACTATAAAGTCTATATAGTCATTCTAAGTATTAGCTGTAGCACTGCGATAAAATTCTGGTATCGCAACTTCCTTACTTTTTCCAAGCAGAGTTAAGGACCGCTTTTGGGGCATCAAATCATGGATACATGATAAATGGATTGTAACGACTATGTAGAACGTTAAGAATATTTATAGTGCAGAAGCTACGTCTCACAGCTTTGTCGCCTTTGCTGGAGCCTGTATCGACGACAATGAATCCTCAGCTGGACTTTTTTGGCCAGGGATATGCGACTGGTTAGCGCCTGGTGCCTGGAAGAACGTTTTTTTATGGGACTATCACGCGTCTGGATTGATAGAGACGGCTATCAAGCTAGATTTCCATCCCAATTCCTCTGCGCAATTGTTCACGAGATCCGACCTCAGTATGAACAAAGAACTATATCTGTAGTCGAGAAGTGTAATTGCATATGAATATGTATATCGATCACAAATCATACCATGGCGAGTAGATTATACTATCAGCCCCCTGAGCGTAAAAAGATTTCGTAAGTTCCATTTCCAATCATAAAATTACAATGGGTATCGTGACATCAACTTCCATTTCTACACATCAGCATTTTACCGATCCATGTTGGTGTAGCCTACAGATTCACTTCGCCATACTGTGACGTCCACCAGCAATATCTGTAGCGGTAACACGATCTCGATTGCCAGTCCAGTCCCAAACAGGATACTGGCTCTCGTTTCCCTTCGCAGTCTCAACATCGAGGATAACATCGTTTTGAACCAGGATCATGCCTTTTCCTCCCTTTTCTATATCATCGTCGATTACTGGTGAGATATGAGGTATGGGAAGCATATTCTCTCTACTCGCGGAAGTAGTCGCCGTCGTATTCGCTTCCATGCGCAGGGCCAGTTCCCTAGGCACGCGCGATCGCCTCGCTGAGCTCGTGTTCTTCAGCCACGGGTGCGCTTCGTAGTCCCCCATCGAGTCATTGATCCACCTCTTCAAGCCTGGGAATATATCCCGTACTAAACTCCACATGAGCGGTATATTTGTGACTAACATGGCGATGGTGGCTTCGCGAAAGTACCAATTCATGTATTGGTAGCTTATTAATGACGGAACGAGGCAGTAGACCTTTGTGAGGATAGCGGCGACGATGACGAATAGTCCTAGACCAAAGAGGAAGAGCAGGATCATCTTTTGTCGTTTGGGTAGACGGACAGCGATGAGGATGGGCATTGCGATGATGAGGATCAGGATGTCGCATGAGATGGACAGGACGCCTTGAACGATTTCATAATGTTGATAGGAGGAGCATTGGTAGTTCGGAGTGGGGACGGTAAAATAGAGGGCGAGTGGTCGGCAAGAGAAGAACAGGGCAAACTCGGTGCCGATGAAGCAGAGTAGGGTATAGGTTGCGCAGTAGATAACGAGGCGAGATTGTTTTAGGCCTTCCCTTATGGGTTATTAATATCAAAGGTGAAATGTAGCAAGGCCGACGCCGACGTACGTTATTCGAAGGTAGATGATCAGCATGCAGGCTTTGAGAGTCCATATCGTGAGTATCATGGCATGTTCAGACACAAAGACCCATTTCGTCCCCCGAACTCTTTCCTTGTGAATTGCAGGCGTCATGGCGGCAACATCGGCAGCCGACATGAGGTTGCTGCCTCCTCCTGATGCGACTTCATTCAGGCTGATGGATAGTACCGTGTAGGCGACTACAGCCAGCGTCATGATTGCCTCGTCTACCTGCAGCCCTGCCAGACTGAGTCGTCGTATACGTGCAATACTAGCCAGGTATTAGCATACAAGCCAGATTTCCGAGCTCTTCACCAGCGTGAGAAAGACGTACAATCGTAGCGTGACCGACAATATACCCAAACCGTACAACGCCCATGTCTCCCTTGCAAAGCGGATAGCGAAGGACGGTGCCATTGCATTGTGCATCACACCTCTCGACGGAGGCCAAGCTGCGTACCTTATCCTCTCTGTTGTTGCACAAAGGCTGACAAGGACGTCTCAGCCGTTCGAGGCCCCGACAGCTAGGATCGATAGATAACGAATCCTCCCACGCCACTGAGAAGACGGCGACGGCGTCCATATGCAAATACGGCCTCCTGCGCTTAAGCATGCTGATCGAAGTTACGGCGCGGTGCGGAACCAGAATTAGTGAGCCTCGCTTGCACAGCACTTGCCCCCTTCCTTCCAAGTCGACCAAAACGTCAGACAGAAAGGGGGATCGGGTTGTGGGGATTTGTTCTACTCGTCTAGTCTTTGGCATCAGGAGTTGTCCCTGCACTCGGCCCAGACTCCAGAGACGTGTCCGGAAGAGGACATGGACGTCGAAAGTGGTTGGTTGTCTGGATATCGGGAGGGAAGGATGCTGGTACGTTGGTGCCGTGACAAGTTAGGCAAGGAAAACAGACAGATCTGCGGGAAAGCACGCGACGGAGGGTTGGCGATTGGCGGACGACGGATGGAGAAAACTTGGAAAGGATGCACTGATGCAGTGACTTCAGCAACTTCAGCGTTTGGGGTCTCGACTCTTGAGTCTTGACCACATCCGAGGCGGCTTGGAGTCGCAATCGCAATCAAAATGCCCGGTTGCCCGCAGCTCTGTCGGATCATCCCATGACCCCACGGCTGTGGCCGCAGTCCACCTCCAGGCTTTTGCGATCTGTCAGGTTGTCGACATGGAGCGAGCTGAGCACTTGTTGGTTATGCATCCGTGCATTCCCTTCATCTCATACTATTTCCTTTCATTACATACGGGCACTCACCTTCATCACATGCTCTGCTAGTCCCATCTTCGACGTGGGCGGCGTTTCGATTTCGCTATCTTATGTTTTCGACTTTGCAGAGTAGCAAGCTAGCAAACCGAAGTAAGGCGTAGGGATGAGATACTCGTATCACTGCTGGCCAACAGCCTCGTTATCGGCCTTGCTGCACCGAAGATAGCGAGAGCAGGGTGGAGCGGTGGTAATTGTTTGCAAGCCGACCAACAGTGATGAAACTGGTTGGAGATGTTCGGGATCAACACGGTAACGCCAGAAGTCTCTAGCAGGATCATTTATGCTAGTCCTGGATTTCAAACCTTCGTCTGCGTCGACCATTCTTCGACGGAGTATCTCAAACCGATGAAATGGCTTAGGTCTACTTCGAGATGGCGGGAGAAAGGGCACGGTATAAAATTGGTGCTGTGGTGCCATAGCGGCATCAGTAATTCCGCCGGAGTCTCTGGTCTCCAGATTTCACCACGTTCTGAGATGAGTCGACGACTATCGGTATTATGAAGGATTTTTTAAAGATGATGCCCATTCCGAACCGCCGGGGGTTCATCGACATCGGTCTTGATTTACAGATGACAAGACCATCTTGGTTGTAGCTCGAGGGGCGCAGAACTAGCGAAGTGGTGGTGCCTCGATCTCGAGAACATGGAAATTGGTATGCTCGGATCCACGGCGGACAAATAAGAGCAAGGATTAGACGCGGGACGAGGCTGAGGCTGAGACTGAGACATCAAGGATGGCATCGCGAGGGTATCGAAGGGAAGAATGCTTTTGCGTCTGGGAGGATTATAGGCTCCGCGTATCGACCGTGAAAGCTTCGACAGCTTAATTCTGTTTCAAGGAATATACTTCTAATATCAAGAGCTCTGCATAATTTGGTTCAAAGTCGTTTTTCAATTGCAGAAGCAGGATCACCAGATCCTAGGAATTTGACATCTTTTTCCCGACTTCTACGAAAACCATCCACGCGGCGCAGAATTCGTCGCGGCAGTCACTGGCCCCAGAAATCCAAAACCCGATCAAGTATCGCATTTAGCTTTCCAGTGAACATCCTTCCTAACACCTTCTTAATAACTCACAACATCATCTGGTATCTTTCGCCAGTTCCTCTTGCCAAGGGACGTTGCGGCATATTGTCTCCTAGCCTCAACTTCGGCCTGGTGAAGTTCGATCCGGTCTGGAATCATGTCTCTACAAGAATTGGATTTAGCGGGCAGCTTTTTGGAGGTGTGAAGGTGGCGCGGAATCATGTAGTGAAAAAGATAGCTGGAAGGCGAGGAAGATGTCATGGGCAGCTAAGCTTGTGTACCCTATTGCTGTTACGATTGGCTGTTTTTGCTTCGCTTTCGTGATAGATTGGAGTGCCGACAGTTGGGCATAAACCGAAGCCTTCTATGTACAATCGGGAGCACGATAGCATGCCTAGATGATGACGGATTGTTTTCTGTTGAACATGTCGATTTCAGAATTATGACTGAGGATGTATAAACGTTCAGCGTGTACGATACAGCCTAAATTTGCTTGCCCGAGTTTAGTCTTAGCCGATTGAGAATTCTTCCGACTCTTCGATTTGTGCGGATACGATCAATGTTCATTCGGAAGATTGACGGGAATCTACGGCACCTAGATCAACTCTCATTCTTGAGTCTTGATGCAGGTTGACCACAGGATTTTGGTGGAGTCGGACTAGCGCTCTGATTAATTATCAAGGAGAGGGAGCACAAGCTCCGAGTATTGAGATGGTGACGACGAGTGAATCGCGACAGACAAGACAGTGGAACGAGCAAAGTGAGTACGGCTGGAGAGGCAGAGACGGATCTGTCCGGGGTCGGAGCTTTCCAATCTTGATCGAGATGGGTGGCACATGCAGATGGGTGGCTGAAGATAGCTAGACTGTGAAATACTTTGGCAGAGAAGCCCGCCCCGCGAGTACCTAGGAACAGGATGTCGTGGTTTTGTTGATATGAGATTGGAGTTTTCAGGTTGCCATTTTTGTCGGGGAAGATATCAGCCTTATTTCAAGACCAAGTATTCCGTCTGGGGGATTTTCACCGGGGACATGGCAAATGGGGAGAATGCCATGTTTCAGATGACAGTGGGGATCCCGAAGGATTATGTGATATCACCGAGGATCCTTGCGCGACACGGCGTCGGCGTGGTCGTCTGCTGGAGAAGTGTCCTCAGATGATCACAACGTTGTTATGGCCGGCTCATCATCAGAAGGCTCATCAATAATGCAATCTTACAACGTCGAGGACGACTCCCAAGATATGTATACAGTATACACATGCACATGGATGCACATCCTGGACGGCTGTCGGCATCCGCCTCCCAAGGGCCGGCCAGCTCAGCAGGCTAGTCCCAACTAGCCATAGGCTCGGCAGATCCTTCGTACTATGGTAGATTCGGCATGCGAATCGCCATGCTCGACCTTGTTCACGCTCTGCCAACACCGGATACGGATACGGATACAGGGAGACATGCTGCAACTCCCACTTCCCTCCGCCGGCTCTGTCCAGGTGCATCGACTGCCACCGGCTCTGTCCAAGTGTCCAAGTGTCCAAGTGCACCGAGACCGAGTCGCCGACTGTCGTGAAGCTGAAACAGAGCTGCCATCGGACGGGCCAACGTGACATGGGAGGAAGCCACTCAACGCAGGGCAACTGACGTCGGGCCAGGATCCATCTCTGACGTCCATCTACACACTATGCCCGTACGCCATCGTCCATTCAGGTCGTTGTGCACGCGTACCTAGTCCCGTATCGTACACTGCATGTCCTTCAGTCCTTCTGCTCAGCCTTCCCTGTCTCTCGGAACGGTGGGTTTGGCAAGAGGTCACGCATGGGCGGAGCGCGGAGCGCAGACGGCGGAGGGCGGAGGGCGGAACCTAGGGGGGTTTTGCCTCGGGACTTAGCAGTACGGTGACGGTACTCGCTATGGGGTTCTCATGATGATTTCCATTTCCGTCATGGTGTGTGTGCCCAAGAGCTGCTAGTGTGTTGTTCGTGACAATCGTACAGGGAAGACATGGCTCCCTGACAATCGGCATCTCTGAGAAGTGCAACTCCAAATCAAAACTCGCGTTCCGACTCTTGCCCACAAGCCAGCAGCCTCAATCTTCGCCTCGTGAGGTCGTCTTCGCTGCCCTCGCTGCTCCCCGAATCCTTCCCCTCGTCTGATTCGCGCCTTTCCCCTGTCTGCATTCCCTGTCCCTCGTCCGCCATAACCGTGTGCCCATCACTCGTGTGGCGAAGGCAAGCACCGCAACTGCAAGCCTCCCACGTCGGATTGCAGCCCATCCTCGACCCCGGAAAAACGATGCGGCTACGTTCACACGCCTTTTGAAGAAGGGCGCAACCAAACCTCAGGACGCGGCCCAGGTCGCACTCAGTACTAGCTGAGCGTCTCAACAACTGAACCTCCTTCCGCATCGCCTCGACACTGATCACTCCTTCCAAACTCAACGCCAACATGCCGCAACTGCAGTCCAGACGGGACTGCTCAAACATCGACGGTCCTGCTTCCTCCTCGCTCGAACCTTTCCCTGACAACACCTCCAATCCTTCTGTCACTTCCGACCACGGCTCTCGTGCCAATCCCCGTTCACGCGTCACCATACAATCCCCCCACGGCTGTGACGCCTACGGCTCAGCCCTCAGTCCTGGCTCCACAGATCGGGTGTTCCCAATAAGAAGCGTTGTTCAGGTCGATACCGCTAGTACTCCTGCAGTATCAACGACCTCCATGGACGGATATTTCTACAAAAATGGACGGCCTGCGCAAAGAAATTCTTCCATCAGTGCATCCGAGGGCTCTGTTGGCTCTATGAGAAGATATGCGGCAACTCCACACTCGGAACGGGCTCCAAGCGGGGACTACCAGAATGCAAATTCGCGACTCAATCCTCCAAGGTTGCCCGCTCAGTTGTTTCAGGATGTCATTGGTGGCAAATCTGCTGACGATGATAGTCTTCGCAAATCTTCGATGGCTGGCTCGATAGCTCCAAGCACTAGAAGCGGCGTTTCGGAGGACGGAGACACCTTTGTGACTGCAAGATTCCAGCATGTCGTCACTGAGGATGGACATGCTATCATCACTGGCCGGGATGGCGAGGTTCTCCAGAGGTGCGAAGACGAGCCTATTCATATTCCTGGCGCCGTACAAGGATTCGGCCTTCTCATCGCCCTGCAAGAGGAGGATGGCAAATTAATCGTCCGGGTTGTCAGCGAGAACTCGAAGCGAATAATTGGTCATACGCCTAAACAATTATTCGACCTGGAAAGCTTTACAGACATCATGTCGGAAGAGCAGGCAGATAATTTGCTAGACCACATTGATTTCATTCGAGACGAGGATGCCGATGTTACCACAAACGGTCCTGAGGTCTTCACGATATCCATTAGAGGGACAAAGAGGAGGGCGACCAAGATGTGGTGTGCCATACACATCAATGACCAGAACCCGGATCTCATCATCTGCGAATTCGAGCTCGAGGATGATGTCGAAAATCCATTAGTACCACCGGACGATACAACCCCATCATTTCCAGAGGATACTCTCAGCAGCGACCCAACAGAGGAAGAATTGATCGAG
The DNA here is from genome assembly GCA_007735645.1 of Venturia effusa. Classification (NCBI taxonomy): domain Eukaryota; kingdom Fungi; phylum Ascomycota; class Dothideomycetes; order Venturiales; family Venturiaceae; genus Venturia; species Venturia effusa. The sequence goes on along the minus strand of CP042191.1, from coordinate 147,810 downwards.
AGCACTCATAACATCAGTCGGCCTTTGAGGGTATTACGAAGCGCCCGAAAAAGAAGGGGTGAGGCGGCTGCCATGGAAGTGTTCAATATTATGTCTCAGGTTCAAGAGCAATTAGCCTCAGCCCCAACGCTAGAAAAATTCCTGAAGGTTCTTGTCGGTGTCATCAAAGAGCTCACCGGCTTCCACCGTGTCATGGTGTACCAATTTGATCAGCAATGGAATGGGAGGGTGGTGACTGAACTGGTAGATCCTCGAGCCACCAAGGATCTTTACAAAGGCCTCAACTTTCCTGCTTCGGATATCCCGAAACAAGCTAGAGATCTGTACAAACTTAACAAAGTACGCTTACTATATGATCGAGATCAGGAGACCGCTCGTCTGGTTTGCCGAACCCCTGAAGACCTCGAAACGCCTCTCAACCTTACGCATTCTTATCTCCGCGCCATGTCACCAATACATATCAAATACCTCGAAAACATGGCGGTTCGATCTTCCATGTCCGTATCGATCAACGCATTCGACGAATTATGGGGCCTCATTTCGTGCCACGGGTATGGCGCGAAAGGGACTCGCGTGGCCTTTCCGATTCGAAAGATGTGCCGTCTTGTGGGCGATACGGCATCGAGGAACATCGAGCGATTGTCATATGCCTCTCGTCTACAAGCTCGGAAACTGATCAACACAGCACCGACACCATCGAACCCCTCTGGGTACATTATCGCATCCTCCGAGGATCTCTTGAAACTCTTCAACGCAGACTACGGCCTGCTTTCGATCAAAGACGAGACCAAGATATTGGGCTATTTGGAGCACTCGCAAGAAGCCCTCGCAATGTTGGAATACCTCAGAATGCGCAAAATCACCTCAGTTACTGCTTCGCTCGATGTCATCAATGACTTTCCGGATCTTCGATATGCTCCAGGATTTCAGGTGCTGGCTGGCCTACTTCTGGTACCACTCTCGTCAAGAGGTCACGATTTCATCGTCTTCTTCCGCAAAGGGCAGCTGGAGGAAGTTAAATGGGCCGGAAATCCATACGAAAAATTTGTAAAGGAGGGAACTGAGGGGTATCTGGAACCAAGGAAGTCATTCAAGACTTGGTCAGAAACGGTAGTCGGCAAATGTCGTGAGTGGACCGAGGAGGAAGTCGAAACGGCGGCGGTGCTTTGCTTGGTATATGGCAAATTCATCGATGTATGGAGACAAAAGGAGGCGGCGCTGCAGAACAGCGAACTCACTCGACTTTTGCTTGCCAATTCAGCCCATGAAGTTCGAACACCACTCAACGCAATCATTAATTACCTCGAGATTGCGTTGGAAGGTTCTCTTGATCAGGAGACGAGAGACAATCTTGCCAAATCTCACTCTGCGTCAAAGTCACTCATATATGTCATCAACGATCTCCTCGATCTAACAAAGACAGAGGAAGGTGGTGATCTTGTGAAGGGCGACATCTTCAACCTCACGGACACTTTGAAGGAAGCTACAGACGCATTTAGTAGAGACGCAAAGAGGAAAAACATCGCATACGAGGTGATTGAACATCCAGGATTGCCCACGCACGTTCTGGGCGATCAGCGCAAAGTGCGTCAGGCCATCAGCAATATTACTGCAAACGCAATCCAGCACACCACACAGGGAGGTGTGAAAGTGGAGGCATATGTGGCTGCAGTGGATACTGGCAAAGTCGATATCGAGGTGATAGTGGAAGATACGGGCGCCGGAATGTCTGCCAAGCAGTTGGATTCTCTCTTCCGCGATTTGGAGCAAGTGCAGTCTGAGCCATCCGATTTGTTTGGCCAAGAGGGCAATGCTAAAAAGCTCCTTGGAGATGGGGAGGAGAGCAAGAGGACCCTAGGACTAGGCCTCGCCGTTGTCGCCCGAATCATCCGGAATATGAATGGCCAACTAAGGCTCAAGTCCGAGGAGGGCATCGGATCACGGTTTGTTATTGTGCTGCCATTCGACCTTCCAGATGGCGATTACAGCGAACCTTCTGTTGAAGTTCCTTCAGCTGGTGGTCCACCCACTCCCGGTTCTGAATTGAGGGTTGCAGAAGGCGAGGTTACTCTGGTCGCTCGAGGACCTTCAAGGAAAAGCTCATTGAGTAGTGGCTCACTAGTCAAAAAGCAGAGCATGGACAGCCTCAACAGCAGGAAGAGCATCACAAGCTTTCAAAGCGGCGCAAGCCACCACAGTGGCCGAAGCGATGTGGATAGACTGATTGAAGCCATCCAGGAGCCTGCCCAATTCGACCCCAAGAGGAGGTCTCTGGAACGATCTACCAGTGCCTGGTCCGGTGCGAGGCCTACAATGGACAAGCGAAGGAGCTATGACAGCAGTGTGGGTGTCAGTGTCAACAGAGCCGTCTCACCTCCGGCACGAGAACACGCTTCCAGTGTTGGTCCTCTGAGCCCACCAGCGACAACCGTTCACGAGTCAGAGAGATCGTTGACAGCGACAGTTGGACAAGCCAATCTGACATACTCTTCAACGCCTGTGAAGGCCATCAAAATGCCTGGTGAAGTCGGCTCACCAATAATCCCCAGAGCCATGCGGGACCCCCAGGCGGGAAACGTGGAAGAGGAACAATCGCCCTCTCCTGCCGAAGCAGGGCCTCTTAACGCCAAGGTTCTTCAAGTCTTGGTTGCTGAAGACGACCCGGTCAACAGCCGCATCGTGAAGAAAAGAATGGAAAAACTTGAACATGTCGTGCATCTTACAGTAAATGGCGAGGAATGCGCAAACGCGTACTCAGACCACAGTGACAAGTATGACGTGGTCCTGATGGATATGCAGGTGAGTTTGCTACATGCCAACGGCGCGTGCAGATCTATTAACATATTCAAGATGCCAATCGTCGATGGCTTGACATCCACGAAGATGATCAGGTCATACGAAAAGACGCACTCGTCGCATAAACTGTCCCAACGTGCCGCCGTCAATGGACGTGTACCTGTTATTGCCGTGTCAGCATCTCTGGTCGAACGAGAAAGGCAAACGTATATCGATGCTGGGTTTGACGCGTGGATTTTGAAACCTATTTCTTTCATAAGACTCGAGACACTTTTGGAGGGTATCGTGAATCATCAAGTGAGAGAGGACTGCCTGTATACCCCTGGAAAGTGGGAAGCGGGAGGATGGTTCAATAAAGCGTTCTCGCCGCAGAACGCCAATGAACAATCACTCACTCCCCCAAACGCGGACAGAATCCCGCCGAGCGCTCCCAGCAACACACTGAAAGAGGCTGCGGCGCATCCCGACGACCCCTGCACTGGCGACGGGAAGTCGGGGACCGTGCCCAACGAACAGAAGCGGTGTCGTGCAGCCGAAGCCAAGGAAGACGAGACGGTGTCCTCAAAAAGCTTCTCAGCACCACAGTTGGGTCGAAAGGGTTTTCCGCCTTCCTTTCTAGACGACAGTGAAGGTGGCTCAGGCTCAGACACAACAGTGACACCTGGTGTGTCTATTACTGGCGGCCTTCCTCTTTCAACGCCGGACGCCGTATGAGGCGATGTGCGAGGCTGCTTGTTGGATTAACGAAAGCCATTGTATTAGAGCCTTGTTGCTGCTGTACATGGCGATCCTTGCTGTTTGGTCGTGGAGTTAATGGTCTAGCGTTGGGTGCTCACGAATGGAGCGTTTAGCAAGGAAGCCTCGTAGCGTTATCCTGTGGCGATCGCAGGGGCGTTTTCTATGGCTCACTGAGTCCTTTGGTTTCACTTTTATGGGGTAAAGAGTCATGATACACACGCAAGTTTTCGGAGGGTCAATGTTGGCTCCCTGACCCTATCGACCTACGACTGTCTAAACCCTTGGAGAGCTTGGTCGATAAGATGGAATAATAGGGAGGAGTAGGAGCGCGAGGGCCCTCGCCGGAACATCAAGGCCATCCTATGTAAAAAGCTAAGAATGAAAGCACTACTGCTCTCCCTCTCATCAAGATTGTTCTGGCCAAGTCCAGGATGCGAGATACGAGATGCGAGATGCGAAATACAAAGTGACAAATCCCATCAGACAGGCTGTGACAATGACAAGCACATGATTGGTGCAAGCATCTATACGACACTCGAGGACTCGGAGCTTGTGCGGCTCGTAATGCACGGGTAAGTCTCTCGAGTTCCGGTCGCTCGGGATTCGGGAAACTTTCGCCCTTGACGGCTGTTATACTGCCTCTCACTAGCGAGCAGTGCAGAGTCCAGTTTTGGGCAAAGTTCCCCCTGCATTTTAGATGGACCACGGCGGAAGCACAAGCCTCCGAGTCAGCCAACAATGAACCCTACTTACGGCAGTCCAGACTCCATTACCCATTGCTTTCCTCAACCTCGATATTTCCCGCATCAACACCCGCTTCAGAGCTCCCCTCTCCTCCCACTGCTCCTCCGACACATGCCCGCAGCTACATACAAAAACATCGCCACCCTCAATCCATAATAACAGAGAGGCCACCTACACACCATCACTCTGGGACTATCTCTTCAACGCCGCAACCATGAGCGCAGACAAGGAGTTCAGCTTCTCGGACGTCTCCGAGCATGCTAGCAAGAAAGATCTTTTCATGGTCATCCACGACAAGGTTTACAATGCGACGACCTTTGTCGATGAACACCCGTACGTCAATACTTTCTCTTCGGATCGGCGACTGCACCAGGACGCCAGGGACTAGGCATTTGTTTGGGCCTCCTTTGTGTGGATCTCACGTCTACATGCACTCTACTTCTTCGCTTGAAGCACAAAAGATTGGCAAAGCGTCTGGACAGCGCTAACACCTGTTTCGCAGAGGTGGAGAAGAAGTGCTCCTCGATGTTGGCGGTCAAGACGCAACAGAGGCCTTTGAGGATGTCGGACACAGCGACGAAGCCCGGGAGATCCTCGATGGATTACTTGTGGGAACTTTGAAAAGAGGTGTATGTACTCAATCCCTTGCCCATATCCCGAAGTGTGGACCAATCACATGTGGGCTTTACTCATGCCAGGGGCTCCGCCTCTGTCAGCAGAAGCATAGCTGTATATATCCGCAACGCAATGGACGCTAACACACTCTTATGGCTTAGCCCGACGACCCAGCACCAAAAGTTCAGGCCGCACACATCACCTCCTCATCGTCTGCCTCGGCTGGTAGCGCTGGTCTAGGAGTCGGACTTTATGCTTTCATTTTCATTGGTGGTGCTGTTGCGTTCGCAGCTTACAAGTACTTGGAGGCCAACAAGGAGAAGGCCTAGATTACTCGCGCCTACCATATACTCTGCTAAGTAACACGTGGCGGCACGGACCGGACACCGGTGGCATTAGAGCAAGATCTGTCGGATGAAAAGCCTGGCATTGTGGTAGAAAGATCTGCACGTGGAATGGTGGATGGAGAGACAGTTGTTGTCATGTATCAAGAGCTGGCGTTCTTCCCGCATTACTGGTTGTTTGGCTGTATTTGAATTCTGTTTGCGCTATCTGGCTTGATTTCAGATTCTGCGTGTCTGGCACGATCACAGCTAAATGATAGGGATTTGACCCACGCCAGTGCATTTGTACATCGACTTTTCTACACACTAGTGGCTGCATCCTTGCAGCTGCGACAAGGAGCATGCGGGGATTCTCGAAACCTAGGCCAAATGTAGCGCAACTCGCTCTACGCATGGCTCAAAAGCCAAGGATGGATGTCGCGAGACCAGGTGCACATACCTTGACAAGCATTGCCAAAACTTGCCACTGTCTTCCTCTCATGCCTTATTAGTTTATTGACGAAACCGGTGTCAATTTGCTGCCCGGATATTTTAACGCTCGCTCCTTCTAGTTCGAACGATCGGAGGTTTTCATGATATTGGAGAGAGCTCAGAGTCAAAATTCGGCTTGTATGAGCTAGATCATAACATTTGGTCAGCTCCATGAATTCCTGCTGCTTCCACATATTCGAAAGGGACAAAGTACGATAGAGATATGTCAGAATTGATCGCGAATCCATGTCTGGCACTATTACGAGCTTAATGGCCGAACATTTTGCGAGATCTCCATCATCCAGAACCCAACAAGACAAACATCCAAATTATTTTCTATGTTCTTCACTCTTTGTGACAGCCTCCAGAAAACACGATGCACAGCCGCCCGTAACACCGAATCCGAAAAGTACGCTGTCTAAATCTCGTTCAAGGATCTCCACATTCACACATTGCCCACCTTCGGCGCTCGTCTCTACCATGTGAACAACATCAGATTGGGGTTCAACACAATAGGCACCAAAAAATGGCTCCCAATGACAGTAGAAAGAGGGAAGATGGCAAGAAAAATATCAATCCGCCACATCCACGGGACCACCGTCGCCAACAATACAATCATTAGAACAAGAACCATACAAAATCCAAAAGTCCATTTGAACCTTCTGATCACTCTGGGGATCTCCTCAAAGAAGGTGATACTCTCGGCTTCCTTTGACGTGGCACCCCACGTCATATCGATGCTGAAAAAATGGGATATGAGAGCCTGAGAAATGTGAAAGGAAATCCCCCCAAGGAAGAGAGCCATTAGTGGGATCCATTTCAGGTTTTCGAGGAGGGCAGGGAGAAGTTCTGCTTCATTGTTGCGGTAGCGCAGGGCTGCCAGGGCGAGATTGCCCATTCCCGAAAACACGACGATGATGGCAAAATATATCTTGAAGGAGTCGATATAATAGTGGCCAAGACCACCATTGAGCCAGCCGGTGAGAAAGTAGTTCATCAGTGTGAGCATCCAAGCCGAGCCGAGGGCATAGTAGGTTCCGATGTAAGCGCAGATGGTGAGTTTGGACGGGAGTGGCATATTGCTGAATATAAACCTACGGAAAAGAGGTGTGATGGGGCCGCGGAAAAGCCATTGATGGAGAGGGTTGAATATAAGTTCATTACAGCCATATGCGTATTTTTCCCAGCGAGCGAGCTCGTCGTAGACAGTGAGGGAGACACCTTCTTTGAAGCCGTCGCCTTGGTACGCTGCAAGACGTACGAGGTAATGCTCGGTTTGAAGCCGAAGCGCCATGTTGAAGTCTTCGGACACAGTTTCCTCAGACCAGTACTTCTCGCGAGAGTCGTCCTTGCACTCGTAGGCGATATGCTGGAGCGCATTCCATCTAAGGACAGCATTGTGACCGACGAAAGGCGCAACATCTCCATTTGCAACTGAGAAGCGAATTTGTGTATAGATAAGATTGGTGAAGAAAGTGATGCCCTTTTCAAAGAAGCTGCCTGTCACGTTCATGACGCCCGAGGAGTATTGCAAGATGGCGACTTCGGGGCACTGTTCCATCTCGCTGACGGCGTCGAGGAGACAATCGGTTGGAACACGGGTGTCGGAATCGACGAGGAGAATGTAGTCCCCCATGCGAATGTTACCTTCAGCCCATGTGCGACCTTCGTCTTCCTCGATGACATCCTCGAGTGCTCGATTATAAAAAAGTGCTTCGTCTGCCTGGCCCCATCTGTCGGGTCTTTTTCCAGCTGCGAGTTTGTCCTCGATTCTTTGACTGATCCAGAGAGCATAGTTCATATTGGAGGCCTTCTTGAATTTTCCACGGCGATAGAATGCCCTTCCATCGTCCATCGGCATGGGGTTATGCTTCGGGCGGGCTACCCAACCAATGCTATGCTCTTCGTAGAAGTCTCGTCGATCCTGGGCCTCGTCATCCGACAGAAGCTGCATACCGTCATCGTTAATGAAGATGTTCGCCGTCCCGCCTTGCATTTCGTAAGTAGATATTGCTGCTTTTAAGGATCGCACAGTAGGTTCAATAACACCTCGCAAGCCTTCCTTATATACAGGGCATTGTATAGTGATATGGGGCAATTCTCCTTCGTCTCTATGCAATCGTTGAGGCTTGATACCGGAGTAAGTTTTGGTGTTTGACTTCATCTGGCCCAAGGGCCCGATCAATTGGGCAAGGTTCCCAACTAAAGCTTGGAAGAAAAACTGTGATCGTGTAAGTCAGTAATACGAAGTTGCACATTTCGGGAAACCACATTACCAGGGCCAGCCACATTTGAGGGACAAGGACGGCAAGGAAGGCGAGGCGGATGAACTTGCGATCAACTGCGATCTCTATAGCAAACTGGCGATATCCAGCACCAAGAGCAGTGAATGCTATGGCTAAAGTGAGAGCAGTGATACAAGGTTGATTGAGCAGAAGCCGACGTGGTTTGCTTTCCCGCGCAGCTTCAGGATCCTCGTGTTCCATTTCATCGTTATCTGTGGTCGCTTCCTTCTTCTCGTTAAGCTCATCCCCATCAACTCTCCATATTGCGCCCATGACTTCATTTTCAAGCCTCTGAACACGTCCCACTATTTTTTGCGGATCATCATCCCAGACGACGAGCACGCCAGGGTCGTTCACGAAAGCAGCGAACTGATGTTTCTGACAATGGGGAAGTTGGGAATAGTCGTGGATAACTTGAATGCGCAGACCCCCCTGTGTTTCGATGAAGGGAAGGTGATTAGCACTCAGTATAATCTTTATTACACGAGTATTTACGGTCATGGCCACCTATTGTTCGCAAGTCAATATTCGGGCGTTGGCGCAAAGAAATCCAGAATCACTCACTCGGACATTCATCATTTGGATAGCTTCGAAGAAGCCTCCTGGTCGTTCTCCAAGCTGAGTTGGTGCGCAAGTGTAGTTGCCTTTTGATCTCTTCAAGACGACGCCCTCGTCGTCATCGTCGCCGACCACCCATATTTTCTCTTCCTGGATATTCGCCAAATGGCTGACCATGATCTCAGCCGCCACATCTCTCTGGGAATCTGATGTGCCATTGCGGAAGTCGCCAAGGGGACACGTGAAGAGTCTGCTGCCGCCAGGAGGACGAGAGCCTTGCGAGGTGCTTTGTGAATCCTCGCCTTCTGGCGAAACTATCGAGCTATTTTCATTTAGTCTTCCTGATAGTGCTGGGTCGATAGAAGCGGGTTGAGCTCCTAGCTCGCTCAGATTATTGGAAGCGTTGGAGCGATTTAGAATTTCTCCCTGCCGCTCAGAACTGGCAGGAGGATGTGGTGTGCTCATCAGGCCGGACCAGTATTGTGAAGGGAGAAGGGAAAGACTGAATATACAACTGACGCTCAAAGACTTGCTACGTGAGAGAGTCAAAGTTGGTTTCGCTATGAAAGGTACCGTATATGCTGGCAAAGCTCACAGAATTAACGATGTTCAAAGCGGGTGAAGGAGATAAACGAGAAAGGGAGGGTGGGTGAGTCAATACATCATGGTGAAGAGTAGAATGGGATATGAATGAAATCTTTGGGTTCGAAATGGGACACCTCGGGAATGCTAAAGCAGAAAATGCAAGCGGTAATGGCCAGTAAGACAGTCGACGAAAGGAGTGGACCCACCCCTGCTAGAACCTCCTCATCAGATTATTGAAACTTGGTATATCGAAGCCGGTGAGGACTACGAATGTCGGCGACATCAACGGCGACCGACAGTCTTGATGGGTCTGTTAAGTTCGATGCTATTGAAGCATTCAGGCATGGCCGACGCGGCTTGAACGCGAGCATGCAAACCAAGAATGTGATATGTTGGCGTGAAGCAGAATGCTACAACAATACATTGCTTTGGTGTCGCACCTTGGGTCAAAGGTGGCTAACCTGTAAATCGTGTCAAAGCAAATATGAGTGGCAAAGCAGCTGATGGCCCCTGGCGCGTCCCTGGCGATGAAGCAACGTTGCAAGGAGTAATGGAGCCGGCGGATAGTCTGATAGAATGTCGACGGTGGAACGGGCAGTTGGTCGGCAATAGACATGTCAGTGCTAGACGTGTTGTTATCGGCGCCGTGAGAGAGGGGAGAGTCACGGTGACAGAGATCAAGAGAGGTTAGGGTCAAGACGGCGATGAATTGAAGTGAGGAGAGGTGGAAGTAGATGGCGGATGGAGGAGAGGTGGATGTTGGATGACGTGAGAAGGGTAGAACGTCGGTGTAGGCCCTGGCGCGTTGTTATTGCCCTTACTCCATTTGCTTCAACATGACCTGGCCATGACCGGTGTTACCATTACCGGGGTTGGACGTGTCGGGGTCCTCCATAATGTGCGTGGGGGTCTTGTATACTACATGGCATTTATGGAATGGTTACCTATGGTAATCGTATATCACTACTGTAGGTAACTTACAGGTGGCACTGGTCACTGTGGGTCCCGTCCCGGTCCACCACTAAATGCAGTTTAGGTACCGAGCAAGATACCTACTAAGTAACGATACGAATGTCAAGTCACAGGCTAGCACACAGCTTCTCGGAATTGGCAGCACAGTATTGGAATGTCACCGTCAATGGCCAATATCACCCTTTTCCAAGCTTCCGTGCTGGAAAAGCCGTACAGCATCGAGGCCCGTCTTGCCCTGGCACGCCAATATGCCTTACTGGGCTATCCCGATCTGTCCGCCGGTGAAGCATACATGGCTCTGCTGCTCATTGACGAGGTACGCGACGAATGTGGTGAGTATCATCAGGAAGCTTTCCAAGTGGCCCAAGACCATCTGCGTTGCCATTCACCGGGTGCCCAATTGGGCGAGCGACATGTCGTAGCTTGGGTCCAAGGCCGTGTCGAGCGCGAGACGTAGGCCTCGTCTGCAGTCGGGGAAGTCGCAAAGGGCTGACGGCTGGCAGATATGATATCCTGGTGGACAAGCTGATCCTCTGCGGGAACCTGAGAAGCGCCGCGGAATTTCTGTTGAACCGTTGGCCCAAGAGGCATCGCGAGAATGACGAGTCAAAGTCACGCCACGAAGCCCTGGAGTCTCTTCTCAACCAGTGCTTGGCCCGACATTTTGCAAATGCCCCTCTTGACTGGAAGGATTTGACCATCCAAGACTATCCCGACCGCTCGCTCGTGCGGAGGGAATTGTATGCATGGAACGACCACGAGCCAGATCGTTGCTCCGCAGAGTCCGTCAAGTACCTCAATGATGAGATGGCCAAGTTCGCTCCTAAGTTGGAGGTCAAGGTAACGGAGTTACAGGACTTGGCTTCCGCAGCCCATGAGTGAGTTGATGCCCTCGCTGTCTTCTTTGAACTTGCAAAGGCCAGAAACTGAATTGCGCCAGCGGCGCAACCACAATCAAGCAACTTGGTGTATTCGCTAAACAAGACCTCAATCCCAACGAGGAGATTCTGTTCGAAACTTCGCTACTCACGGCTACCAGTCGGCTAAACGAATCATTCTGTGATGCTTGCAGCAAAAAGCTTGCGTCACTGGATCCACTCAGCCAGAAAAAGAACCTGCTGTGTCCAGACTGTCAGGAGGCCATCTTTTGCAGCCAGAGATGCCTTCATCTCGCGCAAGAGTCCTATCATCCCGTTCTATGTGACGCCGACGTGTCAGCTGTGTCGAAGAATCAGCCAGCCGCTGATGGCGCTGACGCGCTGTATTCTTTGCTCCTTCTCCGAGCGCTGGCCATGGCAGCACATCAAGAAGTTCATCCTCTCGATTTGTCAGAAGTCAAGTACATCTGGGGAGACTACCATAACGTGCATATCAGCACTCGCAATGAGCACGCGTCCGATGGCTACCTTGGCTTCCCGAGAACTTTGCCATTCAGCTTTCATTTCAACGTTCTATTGCCTATACACATGTTGGAGAAGATGGACGTCAATATTTTCACCACATCACACCTCTATGCACCATGGGTGACCAATACACTCTATTCGAAGTTTCGCGGCACGGCCTCGGCACGGCAGGGTCTTGACGGGCGGCCTGAGGTCAGTGCCGTGCATCCCTTGTGGTGTCTAGCAAACCACAGTTGCGATCCAAACGTGGAATGGGACTGGGATGGACCAATGAAGTTCTGGGTAAGATCGGACAGAGTGCAGTGGCTCGGAAAGGACGAGCCAAGCCAGGCTGGCATCAGAAAAGGAGATGAGATCATGAACCATTATTGTGATATCAATCTGCCAGTGAAGGAGAGAAGGGAGTGGGCAGTGGGACCATTGGGCGGCGATTGCAGATGTGAACGATGCATATGGGAAGCTGGTCAAGTAGATACTGGCTTGGCCAAACTGAAGATAGAGGAGTGAAGAAGAGGGAGCATATTCAGCTCTTCATCATGTTCCTGAAATCTTGGAGCAAGGAATCAGACCCATGCGGAACCAGAGATTGTCCGAACACGCTCGAGTACACCAGTCTGTGACCACCAATGCCTTGTAGAAGAAGTGCTTGGCAGCACGGGACCACAGCACGACATCCATTGGGCTGACTGGTATGCTATAAGATCAGTCTTTGGCCACCATCGCATCAAGTCAATGCACATCTACTGCTAACCGCCAAGCGTAGTGTATTCGACGTCTTACAACGTCTAACAACACCGCAAAAATGCAGAATTGAGTCCACAGAGAGTCGCTATGCCAGTGGTCACCACAGCACATCTTGCTTCACACAATGTTAAGAAACAAGTCACGCGCCAGCATGCCAACATCATGACACAGTCATTTGCATGCTTCTTTATTTTCTTGCCTTTATCTGCCACCGCAATCTCCTTTGTGTCTATTCTAAAAGCAGCAAACTAGCTTTCTTTTCAATTCGTAAACCAAGAACATCTCTTTACAAGACCATCGAGGATGTCTGAGATTCCAGACCATCTTCAACTACATTTTCACGCCGATTCGTTAGCCATGGTCAACAACAGAAAACAGAAGAAACAGCGCGCAGCCGCAGGCACTGCCATGAACTCAAGCTCCAAGGATACCCAGAGAGCACAGCTCGCAGCTTCAGCCGCAGCGTCAAGCCTCTCGAATGATCAGCAAAATTCAAAAGAACAACCGGCAGTCGCAGCCTCAGACTCCCAAGATAGCATCATAGGAACTATAATCAAAGGACTCAAAAGCTTCAGCATCGATTCGAGTGATTCGGTCGTCCTCAAGAAGGACAATAAAATCTCTCCAAGCGACAAAATCGAAAGTTTCGCGCCAGTGATCGATACCAAGGCCAGCACTGGTGACAACGGCGAAGATAATGCAATGGGCCCCATCACCAACAGCGAGGATGATCTCGACTTTGAATGGGCACAAGTTGATATCAATGGTCAAATCAAGGGCATGAGTGACAGCAGCCCGGAGGAGCATAAGGACGCCACAATTAAGGTCACAAGTAACAGCAAAGGCGAAGCCAAGCCTGAGATCATCAATTCCTCCCTCGAGCAGGACTGCCTGGACCGCGAATGGGAACATGTGGAAGCCGAAAATTCCCAGAACGACAACACGATCTTCACCCTCGAAGCCGACCGTCATCTCTGCATCCTCTGGTTCTTCACAGCACACTCTTTCTCCACCATGGCTAGTCTTTTGAACTATTCACTGGCCAAATCCCTTCCTATGCGTATCCATGGCCAAGATGCGAAAGATCGGTTTCTGGAGTTGGCAAAGTCATCTAATTACCCTCGGGCGTTTGTTTTCCACGAGGTGAAGCGATTGAGTGAGATAAAGGGCGTGGACTGGCAGCCTGCTGTGCAGCAGATGGATCGAGCATTCACCGAGGCGTGGGGTAGAATGCAAGAGGACATATCCGTTGAGCGAGAAAGAGGTGAAAAGCGTGAACGCTACGACGATCTGAGCGACGTAGACTATGTCCGGCGCCTGGGTAAGAGCCGCTTGTGGAGCGTAGAGGAGCGGAAATTACTGCAGGGCAGGCCATGGGGTGGTCTTGGTGCCAAGGTCACACGTCCTAAGGGTGAGCAGCTTGGGAGCTATTTGGATATTCATATGCAAGGTGTGCGAGAAGCCGTATCGATGTCGCTCGGGAAGAAGAAAGGATTTTTGGGTCTCGGCATCTTCGGGCTATAATTGAGTATGTGTAATGCGTATGGTACGGCATGGGGCGTCTCTGCAAATGTGCTCAAGGTTGACTCGGCGTTCAAATTCGACGGTTATGACAGCTGCGGTGATCTGAGATGCAATGGCGGCCGCCTTGTACAAGGTCAGGTAAACATAAGCGTAGAATTACCCTCCTGTCTTTTCACCCAGCTTACAGCCCATCGGCTCGTCACAGCCCCACCACTGACCATTTCCCCAAATACAGCTTTGGCTAAAACAAGCAAAGGTATTCATGTATGCATGATAGCATAGCTATTTCTCAAACAGATAGCTACTAGCGTACGAACACTTCATCGATCGAACACATGATGCTATGGTTGTGCAATGAAGACCACACAGGAAGCACTAAAGTTGGCAGCATCGCAGAATTACATCTTGTGCTTGACAAAGTATTTGTCAAGGCGACAGGAATGTCTTATCGATATGCGTGAAGATGACGACCACGTTGCTATCTGATCAAACTTAGCGAGTGACTTTAGAAGCTCAAGTGATATTGTTCATCTCACATTGCTCGTTGATAGTCGCCCTAAAACAAGCTACAAATGAACCATGTAGAATCGATCACGAAAATAAGATCCGTCTTCCTATGCAAGAAATTCTGAAAGCTTGCTGGAGGAACGTCAGTGTGAGGAATAACAGTAGACTAGCCGTCGCAAGATCCTAATCTTACCAGTGAATACCAAGAACTGATTTTGACTTATGATTCGGTAGATTTGCAGACGAACACAACGAAGCGTTTCTCAAGCGGCACGAGACTAAGATGATGTCTCACCAGCGATAGGGCAGAACAGAGCGCCTGTGTCAGCTACACACACCTAACGATGTGCTATTTTGCTAGAGCATCAAATCCCCTTAGATCAGAGAATATTTGAAGATACCGACAACGATGGCATGCCGGAACCAAGCATTGTGCTCACGAAGAGTACAAATGATCAAGCCCGATCCATAATCTTTCCTTCGAATGAGCCGTGGAAAACGGCCTGATGAGCAATGGTTGATGGTCACTTGTCCGATTCACCACACTTCATCAGGATTGACCCTGATGTCCTCCCCTCCCTCCCGCACAGTGTCTCTATCTTTATCCCGACTCAAAGGCTTCCGCATGTCGAACGCATCTTCGTCATCCTGATAATACGATGTTACCCTCCTGTAGACGGAGTATCCCATCTTCTTATAAAGTTCTTGGGCCACTACGTTCTCAGCTCTCACAAAGAGATCCACGAACCATGCGCTGTGGGCATCACATTGCTGTTCCAGGGCTGCAGTGAGGAGCGTCGCGTGGCCGAGTCGTCGGGCTGAAGGAGATATGGTCAGGGCAGTTACGTGACCGTGCCAGGGGAGGTAGTTTGGGTTCGGATTGGTTTTGGGATGGAAAGGATCGATGGAGGCGCCGTACGGGGAGGCTTCGGTCTTGCCAAGGACTAGCTAATATGTCAATTTCAGGTCATAGTGAGCGATTACTGAGGCACAAGATATACTGTAGCCCTCAATCTGCCCGTTGTGGCCCTCTATGACGCGGCAAAGGTGCGGCCATCTGGAGAGATATTCTAGATAGAAGGTCGTGTTGTATGTTTCGGTGAGGTGGTCGAGGTTGCATGTATTGAATTTAAAGAGGTCCATGGATGTCATCGGCCGGACGGAAGCCATGGTGGTGCGCTCCTTCAACTCCAACGAGCTTGTCGGAGTATTATAATTGTGACGCTGTTAACTGTTGAACGCAAGGTGGACAGCGGCTGGAGTATGGCTTCACCGATATCGGCGTCGTACGCAATGAGGCCGGCAAGCACCCAACGTCGATGGCTTGACGTCAACTACGAAACAATGCGGCGGAAAGTCATCTTCAATCTATCAAATCCATCATTTATACTAATCTACTTGGGGGCCATCTACATTTACGGCGTGGTATCATCATTCATTTCATCACCTTGTCCCAGTCCAATCATTTCCATCACATCCATAACACCATGAATACAGCGCGTGAATCCATCTTACATCCTTCTCCTATTTGCCGCTGCTCATGTAAGCAACCAATTCCGTCAGACGGGCCCTGGTCTCCTCGTCGAGTTGTTCATTCGGTGGGCTTAGCGCCTTCGTAATGACTGGCGCAATATTGGGTGCGAGCTTGAGCATTTCTGAATTTTGTGCTTGGACTGTGGCTGTATTAACCAAAAGCTGTACATGCGCTGTGATCAAGTTTCACTTCACGAACAAGGGCTGCAACAGAGAAGAGGAGACTTACAAAGGGCGATGATACACCTGAACGCTGGTGCATTTTCCTCATAATCTTCCTTCACCGGCAACAGCTCGATAAGACGCGGTAGTACTTCAGCCAAAGGGACGTTATCTGGGTGGGCTTGAATCATCCTCGCAACACATCCAGCGGCATTGTCCAACATTCGGTTGTTAGCAGTAGCGCTTTCGTCCAATACAGGCTCCAGCTTGGAGAAAATGGCGTTGTAGTTGCGGGTGATTAGTGGCGCATTCTCGGACTTCTCACATAGAAGTCCGATACCATACATGGCGTTGGCTTTGGTGTCTAGGTCCTCGTCACCTAGCCGCTTCATGAGAACAGTGAGGAGCTTGTCAGTATATGGAGTGCAGCCGCCTTCCATGTAGCTGATGCACTCAGAAAGACAACCGATGGCGGCACAACGTTCCAAGGCCTCCTGGCTGCTGACGTACTTCATGATGGGTTTTTCAAACGTCTTCCATAACTCGCCAAACGTTGGTCCTAAAGCGGCCGCGAGACAAGTGACGCAGTCAAGAGCAGTGTCAACAACGAGCCAATCGTACTCCGAGGACTCTTCGAGGAGATCCTCATTCATGTCTCCATCTTCGCCAAGGTCCTGCTGGCATGGGTGGCGTTTCGTCAGGATTTGCAGGAGAGTGTTGACGAGATCCTTGAGCAGAGATTCCGATTTCTCAGATTTGATCAATATCGAGGGACCGGCAGCTTTAAGGACACCTGCAAGATCTCTGTTGATATCGGTCACTGTAGATCTGTAGCGAGATTAGCAGAGGAACCTTATCATTTCGGGTTCGGCATGTAAAGTATTTCCGTCATGTTATTAGGAAGGCGGTTCGCGTTATCAGTTTCGTACCCCCGGAAAGAAATGTCTGAGTGAGCTGGATGTAATGATAGCTCAATCATTATTTTAACGCGTAGAATCGGAACGAGGATAGCAATAGTCTTAGTAGCTTAAGTATAAAGATCACCAGGACTCAGGCTGATCTCAGACTTGCTTCGAAGTTGGAAAGAGCGGTCATAAGGAGAGGGATTCTCGAAGATGAAGATACTTACCGGTCCATCTCGTCGAGCCAGACGCCCATGGTAGCATCAATCACGGCGGTACCAAGCTTCTGCAATTCCGCTGGTGGTTCGACCTGCAAAGGAATACCAGGAATCCATTTAGCCATACCCTGACCTTCAGCAAGACCCCAGACGCAGCCATATATGCGCCAGAGTGTGCTGATGGCACTCTTGCGGATACCCTCATACTCGTGGTCACATATTGGCAGAATCATTTGGATTATCTTTTCCATGTAAGGCACGAATTTAGCCCTCGTGTGCGAAACAATATCGCCAATGACTTCAATTGCAATCTCCTTTTCCATGGCTACAGCTGTGACTGGATTTGTGATATCTTCAAAATCGTCGTCATTGTCAAGCTTGTCAACGTTGATGATTTCGTCTTCGTCATCATTATCAGAAGCCACGACCTTAAAGACCTTGCCGCCAATGGTGACTTCCTGGCCCTGCAAGTCTGCAACATCAGAAGAGAAGTCGATTACATCTTTCTCCTCTTGTTCAAGGCAGTCACTGAGTCCCTTGATGACACCGTCAAGGTATGGAGCAAACTCCTCCTCGTAGACCTTGGACATCGTGCTCCAGAGAATGTAGGACGTCTCACGGAGTCGTGGGTGGTCGAGATGCAGAGCCTGTTCCGAAGCCTCCATAAGAGGTCGGACATAATGCTGAAAGGCAACGGGCCCCACAGCGGCAGCCATCTTACCCATGGAGTCGCAAACAAAACCGCGAAGATCAAGCTCATCCTGACTTTCTTTAAGGGTGACGTACTCACCAAGTACGTGCATGGTCGCTTCGAAATACGGAAGGAAGGCGGACTCGGCAGCAGACGCGATAGAGCCGATAGCGCCAATAGCAGCCAACTGTGATCTATGATCATCAGACTTGAAGAATTGGCTCAGTCTGGGCACGAGCTCAGGAACATATAAGGCAGCCTCCTCCTTCTCGAGACCCTCGATGAGGGAGTCGATTGCGTTACAGCTGCCTCGGATTATGCCGTAATACTCCTCTTGGAGCTCTTCGTCAGCGTCTGGGAGCGATTGAACAGCGAGATCGAAGTTCTTGATCATGGCAGGGATGAGAAGAGCATGCTCTTTGCCAACTTCCTCGGCAAGGTCGTCTGAGAGACGGGCGACGCCCTGGAGAGCGGCACCACGCACGCGAACGTTGGGATCTTCTAGCAGACGCAGAACCATGGGCAGAATCTCCTTCAGTTGAGTTGCGATGAAATCCGGGGCGCCCTCAACACACATGCCGAGAGCCAAAATACCAGCACGACGGTACTCCGGGTCTTGGTGGTTGACGTAAGGCCCAATTTCCCTGAGCAAAGGAACCACGACTTGGCTGGGAGGAAGACTGCCTGCAAGAATGTCCAGTAGACCGAGAGCAGATCGAGCCGGTGTGACCTCTTCCTCATCACTGGACAACCCGCCAAGCTCAGGCACAATCAGGAGAGCCTTCTTAGTGAGCTCCTCTCCCATGCGTAGACCTTGCAATTTGAGTTTCCTGTAACGGGCACATTGCATCAAAAATGCCAAGGCTTGCGATCTCATGTCGTCGTCAATGGTCTTCTCGGTAGCCAGGTCCATCATGAATCTAACAAGGTCTGCGAAATGCTTGTTAAGCAAGACTGCGTCGCAACCGAGGAGGCTCTGGAAAGTCTCGAATGCGTTCATAGCATCGCTCTCGTCTCCTGCGTCAACAGTAGCCTTCAAGACACCGACCATATGTGGAACAAGGTCCTGAAAGGACTTGACTGACTCTGGGTCATCCTCGCCGTCCACTAGCATGGCGACACGACTCAATGTAAGCATGGTGTTGACACGAACCTCGCCGCTTTCGGGGTCTTGAATGGTTTTGGCGAACAGCTGGAAAAGCGAAGCCAGATTCTCAGCGAAGAAATCGCCCATGGTCTCCATCAAGGTGTAAATCGTGTACATGCCGACCTCGCGCTGTCGGACTTTTGGGCTCGTGCAAGCCTGCAACAGTAGCTGTGGCAGATCCTGCCATTCCGAGTTTTCAAAGTCGACCTTGGCAATCGAGGAGACTACGCGAGATCCTGAATGTCTGACGAGCTTATTCTCCTCGTTCAAAGAAGCTTGGAGGAGGGCGTTCCTCAGCTCGGGCTTGTTGTCAAGCTTCGACCAGTGCTTTGGAACCAGCTTGCGAGCCTCAACAGCAGATAATTGGCGCAGCTGGTATGAGGAATGTGCGGAGACGATTTGGAGGAGGGCCGAGAGGGAATAAGCATGTGGATAGTAGGTGCTGTTCAATTCAGCGGTAGCCAATTTGAGGGCCTCGGTATCGGCTGGAATTGTTAGACGCGTTTCTCTACACTAGGCGTTGCCTTACGAGATAACAAGCTCTCCAGGAGCTGAACAAAGCGCTGCTCATCCATAGCTCTCCAGGTGGAACAGCGGAATGGGTATGAAGTTGACAAGATCTTCCATAGCACTCGGCAAAAAAAAGTTGGAGCTACCCAAATGAAATCCAGGATCCAGGGTTCGCTCCCAATGGCACTAACGAATTTGAAGAGGCGAGCACGTGCCGGTAAGGGGACTATCACTGCCAGTGGCAGCTTGAAAGTATTCGTGACTATGTACTCGTAACTGAAGTGAAAGTACTCAAGTAGTAGGAGTAGGACTATAGGACTTTCTTAGAAACACTGTAGGACATTCTTGCCCAGGAACCCGTTAAAATCTTCTCACTCGGCGTGAAAAGGTTCTTTCTTGCGAGAAGAATCGTCCATATTACATATACTAGTAGCAAGCCGCAATATTTTATTCCGCAGCGAATATCGTACTGACCTCCTTCTAAGCTATGTTTATAGCTGTCTATACTAATGCGTAGGGCCTAGATCCGTATTCGTGAAGTCATAATGCAATACAAAATAAGGTTCTTAAACCTACCCCTATATTAGCCGCGCAATACATTGTAGGCTATTCGCGTTTTACGTTTTACTTTAGAATCTACTTAATAGAATATATATATCCTTTAATTATTAGTATATTCTTTACTCTTAATAAAGTTATAATCTAAGCCTTATATCTAATTTTACTGTAGTAGTAGTAGTAGTAGTAGTAGTAGTAGTAGTAGTAGTAGTAGTAGTAGTAGTAGTAGTAGTAGTAAAGGGATTTAAGGTAACTATATTACGTATATTTATAAAATTAGATATTTACGTAATATACTATTTATAATATTCTTATTAATTGATTATAAATAGCCGCGCTAAAGATATATTATAGAAACTAGTTTAAACCTCTTATTATATTACGTTTATTATTATAAATAGACTATTTTTAGAAAGCTAAATTATAGAATATAGTAGGAAGTTCTATATAGTATTATATAGATTTATAAATAGGGCCTAGATTTACTAAGACTATAACCCTATAATATTATTTCTAGTCTATTAAGAGAGATAGATTCTAGTAGTTAGTTAGCGTAATCGAGTAAGTCTTTTCTTTCTCTATAATACTATAATAACTACCGGTCTAAGACTTGCCTAGATATCTTAGTCTTTACCGTATTAAAGGCCTATTAATAAAGTACGTATAGCTACTATTATTCGAATTTACTTAGCTGAAAAAGGTTATTTAGTATATAGATATATCTTAAAATAAATAAGGAAGAATTCTAAGAACCCTTATCTTAGGTTTATATCCTTCTTACTATTTTATCTAAGTTGAGAAAAAAGTATCTCCGGCTTTCGCGGGAATCTCTATACATCTTGGCTAAGAGTGTTGATGTTAGCGGACTTGTAGGTCTTCTCTATAAACGGAGTTATAGCAGATTTTTCACGCCACTTAATCTCCGTGTAAACTACTACTAGTATTAGCGAGACAAACCCAAGTTGCCCTGAGACTTTGATTCCTGTTGGGAAACAGCGACCTGCTTATCGCTCGGATGTCAGATTTACCGAAACTCGAGACGAATGGACTGCATAGCATGGCCGTGCCTGCCGAGTCGATCTTCTTGAGGTCACCTGACTTGGCCTAATGAGGCAGTGCCGCACGACTCGGAGCGCAAGCAAAGCGCTTTCCTTGGCGCATCACCCTGAATTGCTTGTGACCAAGAACACCAAGGCTCCAAGAACTAATGGCCATTGGACGTGACATCATAGCCAAGGTGAGTAAGGATGCGCCGCCACGATACTTACGTCTAGCTGGTCTGAAGACTGTGGTGCAGGGAGCGGGGAAGTCTATATAGGAAATAAGATGTGTCCAGATTTTGAATGGAGCACATCGAAAAGAACATTCACCGCCTCGAATTTGTCACCACACCTTCATCCTGAATTTCCGCCATTTTCAGCTACAAACAAGCCTTGTCCTGCTGAATTTCATTAGCTTCGCCATCAGCTGTATCATCTCTGTCGAAGTCATTCACACACTTGCCGCCTTATCCAAATCAACATGCAAGGACTTCTCTTTCCCAGACTCAAGGACGAAAAGCCATCTAGCAGCCGTCGTGGTACGTTTACATCTATTCTTTGGCTTTGTAGATGCACATGCTGATTTATCGAAGGCAGCCAATCCCTCCCGTTCTTTAACAAACGCGGAGCGGCGATGAGATCGGAGAGACCAGAAACCAGGGCCAAGTTGATCCACGATCTCGGCTCCACGAGCAAAGCGAGCTTTTTCAGATGGCCCAAATTTTCATCCTAATTGAATTTGTGGATGAGCATCGGTTGATGAGTATTGGTAGACGAGGGGTTGTTGGTATGGGCGTTTCAGCGCAACATAGTCTTGGATTTTCTGGCTGGACCTTGCGCTTATGATACTTCGCCGTTGTTACACTGGACTTTTATGGTTGTTGTGTACGCGCCGAGGTTCTGCTGAACCCGATTGTATATTAGTAAGGTCAACTTCGACATGATTTGACTTTGGGCACGGGTGTGGTGTGAAGTATTCGCGATCGTCATCATCCCGCATTTCAAGGGACGGCTGAACGGGTTGCTCTCGTGCCTATCACGTCGTGCCTAAGATCATTTTGTTCACCAGTGGCAATTAGGTTAGATGAACTTGTTGAGTCTTGCAGAAAGTCATTGTTCGAGTGACTGTCGATATGGGAAACATGGTTAGATAGCTGCGTTGTCCATAGTGTAGGTACCTCTGCGGTCGCGAAAGTCCGGCTGGTCCCCTTTAATCTCACCAACTTTAACTTAAGATAACTCAACTATTTTAGAAGGTATAGATATAATTTATATACGAGTAGAAAGAGGATAAGCTTAGCTTTAAAACGAGTATCTAAGATATAAGATAGCTTTTATAACGTCGCCGTAGTAAGAGAGAAAAGAGAAAAAGACTAGAAATAAGATTTCTTTCCTCCTTTATTATAGCTTAACTATAGAAAATATAAAAGATCCTAAGATATAGAAAGTTAGAGAATATCTCTACGTAAATTTTCGTCTATTTAGATCTCTTATATAGATAGTTTCTAGGTTATTATTTCTAAAAGAAGACTCTTTTTTCTCTCTTTTCTCGGCCGTTTTACGGGGAAAATTATCCTTAAGGATAATATTTCTATTTTCTAGAATCTTTTCCCTTCGATAAAATAATCTAAGAATTACGGTATAGCTAAAAGAGATAATTTAAAATCTTTCTATCTCTTTAGAATTATTATATATAGTCTATAGAAGCTTTAATCTCCGCCGAAAGTTAAGAATTTACGGTTTTTAGTAAGGATCCGTGCTTTAGCAGCCTGACTTTCGCGACCGCGGAGGTACATGGTGCAGACGGAGACGGGGACGAGGACGGGATCAGCAAGACCCCTCTTACTAGTCCGGTCGGACCTCAATCCATTGTAGTGTCGCGACACGAGCTTCACCATCAAGCAAGCATTTGATGCTTAACTCGTCCACGATGCCTTCCAATACCCAATCTCTCTCTTCCTTCATAGAGTCGGCTCCACCAGGAGAGGTACACGTACTCCAATTTGAGCTTCAACATTCACGCTAACCCGTCCGACAGCTCGCCAATGTCACCACCGGTACGTGCCTGGTGGTAGCAAACGGCATGGTGGCAGATAGCTGACTTGCAGCACAGCAATCAAGAGCATTACAGGCACCGACAACATCACCACCACCTTAGAGCCAGCCTACAAGAAGTACAATGAGGACCAATTCACTGCCGTGAAGCTGCCCGGAAGTAGCCAGTCCGTAATTGTGAGCGAGTACAATAGGCTCGATGATGGACGATACTTCGACACTGAGAGCAAGACAAGCTGGGCATTCGACCACGCTACGCAGGTAATGTTCGCCGTTATGATGACCACTTAGGTCGCTGATTGATAATGCAGAAAGCTTCAGCTTCGAAACAATACGTCGCAAACTCACACCACGACGCCTTAGTGCAAGTCGTCTTTATAAGAAACCACTAATTCCAAGAAGCTGATGACGTAGCAGAAACTCACTGTACAAGTCACTCTCTCCTCACGCCCGCGAACACTACCCAGCAGGGACCATCGGAATTTTTCCCTATGACTCTGACGCCTCCATAGCCATTCTCACAGTCTCATCAAAATACTCTCCCACCAATTTTTGGAATGGCCGATGGCGATCATCATACACGCTCTCTCCTTCGTCCGGCGCACTCACTGGAATGATTCAGGTCGACGTACACTATTATGAAGACGGGAACGTGCGACTCATCACTTCCAAGAAGCTGGAGTTGAAGGTTGGTAATGATGCTGGCGCGACAGAAATAGTCAGGACAATCGCTGTGGCGGAAAGAAAATATCAAGAAGAGCTAAACAGAGGATTTGCTGGACTCAGTGAAGGTGCGTTTAAGGGATTGAGGAGACAGCTGCCTGTGACCCGCCAGAAGGTGGAGTGGGAGAAGGTCGGGAGCTACAGAGTCGGGTACGTCTTGTCCCTCTCAGCACTTAAATTTCAAACTAATCGACCTGACAGTCAAGATATCGGTGGTGGCAGGGCGAGGTAAATCTAGGAGGCTGCAGTCCTGGACTGGATCCGCTTATCGATGCATCTTCAAGTCGTTGGCTCGTCGACTCGTCGTTCAAGATTTGATCTGGGAACATTTGTGGATTATCATTAGTGATGCTCTCTCAGCACACCTGGTATCGATATCCACCAATTCCTGGCCCCAAAGATTGAGCGGTGTGGTTCAATCCTGGGTAACATTGTACCAAAATAGGCTGCTCCTGGCAAGAATATACACGCATACGGATACTGCCATCGTCATGGCTGATCAGGAATGGGCACACCCCAGCTGTCAAACAAATTCACAATCAGTATTTTATATGCAAATAGGTCTGCGGTCTCTAATTTTCAAATACACTGTGGTTCGTTCTGATTTGTCTTGCTCTGCAGGTGGTAGCATCGATCAATGACAAGTAGCAAAAAGTGTGGTTAAGCGAAATAATGCATGATTATCAGTTCCACTCATCCTGCATATCTTTCGATATCGTTTATGTTGAAGCCAGGTTTACCACGCATGAGAATTGTAAGGGTCGAGTTTTCGTCGGCTCCAAGCGATAACATCAACTCATACAAACCTCGATTATGCCGGTCGCATTTCCAGAAGCCAATTCACGAAAGAGTCCTGTAGAAGAAGATGATGTTCCTTTTGCTCTATCTGGCCTCGGCCCTGGATAGCTGTTCTTGCCCACTGCGTGGTTTTTCGTTGGTATCTTACCTTATTCGTCCAAGGATTTGCGAACTCGAAAATCTAGCTTCGATGAACCGAAGATCCGATAAGAAGAAACCTAGGCAATCGGGCGCTCAATCGCTTCGCCTGTCAAACGAGGAGATTCTTGGTCAAAAACCCTTTGGGCCGAATAATGCAACAGCTGAGAATCCCCTGAATGACAAGGATCATGATTGCAATGAGATTCTGAAAATCCCTATGCGAGATTCCGGCCCATGAGATGATCCCAGATCAAGGCCTTTGCTTGCCAGCCAATCTTGTGGCGTATCCCTTAGTCATATTCTCTTGCCGTCATTCAATGCAAAAAGTCCAAGAGTAGAAACCAGACTTTAATCTATCCTTAAATTAATGTCAATAGTCTACTCTTTCTTCCTCGCGAACACGAAAAGCGCCTCGTCCTTGGCAGCAAAACTAGGCAGCGGTATCTGCATGACCTTCTCGAATGCCGGCCTCTCTCTTACAAACCAAGCATCAATGATTTCGTCTTTAAATCCTGTGTAGCCATTCCCATTCTGCGTCCCGGCGACGATAACAATATCCCCTTCATATGCTCTTATGATTTTGCCCGTGAAATCGTTGCCCACCTGCGGATATACCATGAGCAAGATTGAATCGCAACATCCTCTTTCCCCAGGTGAAACAGGCAAACTCGTAGGCGGGCTTTGTAAAAACTTGACACCATCCTTGATGATAGTATCTTGAATCCATGTTGTGCGCCAAAGGGAATGGTGATTATCGACTGCATAGACTGTCAAGCCTAACTTCCTCAACAAGAAGGCCCAATAACCATTCCCACTCCCAATCTCCACGACCGGCCTTCTCATCGACGTACCGGGAGGTGCAGCAAGCTGTTGCATGATGCTCAATGCATCACCCGAAGGACATAGACAGCCAAAGTGATTGTAGAGGACGGGAAGAATATGATGACTGATTTTGACCTTGTCGGTGTCTACGTTTGGACCGCCCCATTCCAGACACTGGCAGGACCAAGCCCATATATCGAAGTAGGGGTTTGTGATGATTGGTGCTTTCCCTTTCGCGGGCAGGGAAATTCGAGTTGAAGAGGTCGACGAAGGAAGGACGATTTTGTTCAGGAGATTTGCCGCTATCGAGGCTCGGAGCGACCCTTTCTTTGCGTTTGAGCCAAGTGCTGTGAGGGCTTTGGTTGTGGACGTCGTGGGAGAGAAGACGGAAATGTATGCTTCGATATCTGTGGGAGAGGGATTGGGTGGATCTGGCTATACTTATGATTAGAATCGCCATGACAATCGTCGACTTTTGGAGCATACCTGCAGCCCGTTCTCATCCAGGTAAAAAGCATGGAAGCCCCTCGCACTTCCATGGTCAATGGCAACCTGGACCTGGGGCAGCGTTACGGCGGCCGGATCCGCCCTGTACACATAGTCGCTGGTTGGGTCAATATCGAAAGCTTTCTCTATGGCGGCGCGGAAGCCATTGTGTTGTGGTAGGGAATGAGGGCCCCAGCTGTGAAGAAAGGCGTTAGCATTGAAACTTGGGGCGCCTGATTCGTCCGCGGTGATTGGTTTTGGGGCAGGCTTTGGAGGTCTTTTGTTCCCTCTTTTTGGTGGTGGCATTTCGAGATGGGACGGGGAGTGTGTTGTAGCGGGGTGCTGCCGGGCTTGTGCTTATCTACAGCCACGGCCTCACTACCGAAAAGCTGAAGGCCAATGCAATTTATCTTCCATCAGCCTTTGGATGTTAGGAGTCTCAGGTTCGATCAAGGTACGGATACCATGTCTACGTCTGGCGCGCACGTGTGATTGCTTCTGCGAAGTCACAACATCAAATTCTTAGGAAGAGCTGAGGATCTATACTGAGCTTGAATCAGAGCCGTGTAGCATGTAGTGTGAAGTTCGGAGTGATGTTGTTGCAAATGGCCAAATTCAAATGGTAGAAGAAGAACACTTCGGCATTGGGACGCTTATTTACTTATATTGTCATCCAAACAGCCAGTCACCTGTTTGGGTTGAGATTCGACCATGATTGCAGATTACGAATAGATTGATAAAGATAGCTGTGTTGTAGCCTCGGTGTTCTAGGTAGCTGTCCCAAGACCCCCAGCTTCAAAACAGCTCTGCCGCTCATGTCCAATACTGGTGACAAAATGACCTTCCTTGTAAATGCGCAAAGACTCCGCCCTAGACAGAGACTCAATGAAGGTAAAGAAAAATGATAACAGCAAAATGGCGTGTCTCTCTGGCCCACCCGCAGAATCCGTTAAATGCAAAGCGATCGTAAAGTTTGGTATCGGTGTTCGTTCATGGATACAATAAACAAGCCTACAATTTCATCTCCGTTCTTAATAGCCCACCCCTCTCTGCCATGGACTCGCGTTGTTCTGGTTGCGATACTGCTGGGCACCATTCCCTGTCGACAAGTTATTTACACTCTGTTGACTCCGACTACCAGGTCTATATGGTTCAGGGTGCCCGTTAACCGGGCTATGCGACCTGTAACCACCTGGACTAGCTGTCAGCATCGGTTGCGTGGGTTCAGCGGGTGAGCGAGGAGGTTGTCCAAAAAACTCTGATCCGGCGTCATTCACCATGGCGCCCGATTTCGTCGTAGGTCTTTCCTCAACTTGTGACACATTGGTGGACGAGCCGGAAAGATCATCCTCATCGTCGAGCTCCATACGCTTGCGCTCAGCGGCGTATGCACCAGCTTTGCCGTCACCACGAGCAGTGGCACCGAGAGCATCGAGCTCAGTAGTGCCAAGATTGGTCTGAGACTTAATGAAGGAGCCGCGATCATCACGCATTGGCTGGTATCGTGTATCTGGGTTCTTCGAGACGAGTGCCCGAATAGAATACCAGAGGACCATGAGGAGGATGATCAAAGCAAAGACTGCATTCACGACAAAGAAAATGACTCCCATGACTCCAATAGCAAGTGTCTGTCACCAGATGTTAGTGACACGCGAATGGAGTATTGGCAGTAGACTTACGGGAACGGAGAAAATCTCGGTGAAAAAAAGGTAGAGTAGGACGTTGAAGAAGTTGACAGCGGCGATCGCAATATTGAAACCGTTGGTCTTCTTATCCATGTATGGCCGCATGATGGACACTGTAATGAGGAAGGCCGCATCGATAACGAGAACTCCAATGGTCTGCACAGTGCCGCTACCTTGTCCAAGTCCAACAAACATACCCTTGATCATCGTGTATGCCAATATTGGAACGATAAAGAAGTACATGGTGGCATTGAACTGGACGTAGAGAAAGCCCCATTTATTGAGTGCTTTTGGGTCAGAGTAGAGGATGTAGGCAGGACTCTTGTGCATCTTGAACGATTTGCGAGCGATTCGCCACACTTTGAGCGCAGCCCACGCGAGAATGACGATCATAGTGATGATCGTGGAAATGCCCAGCACGACTTCAGCAGCTGAGTCGCGCTGTGTTAATTCCCAGAAGCAGAGCACGACCATCTGAGGGAAGCCGATGAGAACGACACGAAAAAGAATGCCCTTCAAAACTAGTCTCCATCCGTTGCGAAAATCAGTAAACTTGTCGGTCTTCATTTTGCCAAACTTGACCAGTGCTTCGCAGAAGTACTTAAAGGCCACGACTCCAATAACGACAAGAATGACGAATAGCACGAAGAAAGTGTAGCCGGTGAAGAAGATATTGGTCGATTCAATCTTAGACACAAATCCAACACGTTGTATGCCCTTGACTGTGACTGTCTTCAAGTTCTCGGCCGCGGTCGTCTGACTGTTTGTACGTTTGGAAAGGTAGCTCATGGCGTTCACGGCTCGGCGCACGAGAGAGCGCTTCTGCACGTTGATGGAGGTGGTGGCGAGCGAAGAGAGGTATTGGGACGGGGTTCCACCAGTCGCGCGCTGGTACCATGTAGCCATTCTCTGCAAAAAGCTAACGCGAATGATGCCCATGCTCCATTGGAAATTCTGCGTCCACCCGCGAACAATTGGAGGTGTGGTGACGGCTGTCATTCCGAGGAAAGCCTGAGCCTGGAAATAGCCGAAAAGGGACATGGCGTAAGATGCGACATGAGCAGACGTATTTGAGTGGCCCAGACCAGAGACAACGGCAGATATGACGAGCCCGAGACCAGCAATAATAGCCACTGTCCATGCGACGCCTTTCTGGTTGACAGTTTTGCCATTCGAAAGTTCAGCTTCGACGCAAGCCAGTGGGGTGCCGTCGGTTCCATTAATCCAGACCTGCACTTTGCCGTCGAGATCGGGAATGTAATAGACAGCGTTCGGGATTTGATTCACGGTCGATTGCGGGAGGATAGCATTAGATTGCAGAACTATAGGTGCCTGATTCATGGGACACAGTCCCTTGAGAGTCTCGTCTGAGCACGGATCAATCGTCTTGTGATAGATTGAGTATCCATATCCCAGAACCTGGAATTCGACCAGGACTTTGCTTGAGATTTGCGAAATGCCATTGATATCGAAAGACAGTGTGCCATTGTCCGGGGTGAAAACGACGTTGAACAGAGTGGCCGAGAAGCTGGAGTTTGAAATGCAGGTACTCAAGCTGTTGGACTCGAACATGCGAATGGCAGAAACGAGTGGGAGGCAAACGGCGAGGAACAGCGATGGAGGAGTCATTATGAGCGAGCGTCGCATGGTTGTGGTCGTTGGCGTTGCAATTCAGGAGGCAGATTGTTGTCCTGGCGGAGGACTCGGCTGCAGCGGAGAGACCAAACCAGCAGCCGTCTCTATGATAGTGAGAGGATTGGTTCTTTGGCGAGCAACTATCGATTAGGGGTATTAAGAGCGAGTGTGGTCTGTGGTGGATATTTTCTCTCTGGAAATTATTGTTGTTCGGGGGGGAGAGTTGGAACAACTTGGAGCTGGCACAGGGGGCTGTGTAGACTCAGGCTCGCCAGCGCTTTAGCGTCAGGAAGCCAGACAATGACGGTAGGCAAATTAGGGTGACTACTAGGCGACCTAAGAACAGAGTGAATACTACAGCAAATGGCAATGGTAGTGACTGGAGGAACTCCGAGTGCAAGAGGTCATCGTCGTCGTAGACAAGACAGTGGTGCGAAGGCCTGTATCATAGGGTGCAGGCGGTTATGAAGAGAATCTATGCAATGCATTCTTGCTTCTCTCCGACTCGGGTCCAGAAGAATTGCGGTGTCGCTTTGAAGCAGTGTCCGTCTCACAGTCACGGCCTAGACAGCCAAGTCTTGTCCAACCAGACACAGTAAACATACACGCAAGCTGTAGCAGGCCTGTCGTCGCTCTCTGCCACAGCCTCTTCTCTACAGGATGGCTGGCACCGCTGTGACCGCTCCCACTTTGTTTCGCTGGACTCTATATAAGCGCTCGTCGACCCCCAAGACACCGACCAGTTACAGCATTACGAGTACCTTGTGGAGCACGCAAACAGCATCAATCATCGCCTTCTTCTCCCGTCATCATCGTTCCTTCGCGGCAAGAAGGCATATTCGCGACAAACGGGTCTAGTTCTGCTGGCCAGGATTGGCAACTTCTAGTAGCCAGCCGGCCCCCCGAGCCAACTCCAAGTCTCATCACGTGACGCGGGTCGGAGAGCAGCGGGAAGTTGAGGACCTTGGGGTGGCACGGGTGGGCAGAGGGCAGAGGTCAAAGACCGGAAGGACTATCGTCATCGTCATGGCTCAAGTTCATTCAAGACGACGATGACAATAATATTGCCAACAACTCGGGCGCCAAGTTGGGAACTAAAGCACGACGAGCAACGCCAAATCGTACTAACATACATCGCGCTTTTCGATGCACCATGACAATATCATAAGCTCCTGTCCATGTCCTCGTAATCGTCTAGATACGGCCACAGATACAGCATTTCCTCAACATTTGTCTCCATCTTTAACCCAGCGCAGCCTTTCAGATGAAGCCTGTACGCGATGCAGAGGCCTTGTTTGATGAATCGAAAACGCCATCCACTCAGGCCTGCCACCAGCTTTCTCTCACGGATCGCATCTCGCGATTTACTTGGCCATGGTTCGCCTGTACAATGAGCACAGGCTCCATAGCGGTTGTTATAGCACAGCAGCCTTTCCAGTTTAACGGCCTCAGAACAATCGGAAAGGTTTTTTTCGTCCTGGATATCCTTTTATTCATTACCTTTACAATCTGCATCTCCATCCGCTTCGTCAAAAAACCATCAGCCCTTGGTCACTCTCTTCACCACCCTCAGGAAAGCTTTTTCTTCGGAACTTGGTGGGTGTCTGTTGCCTTGATACTGAACTGTATGCAAGCTTATGCCGTACCCGTGTGCGGTCCGTGGCTTGTCAAGACGCTGGAAGTCTTGTTCTGGATCTACGCTGCTTGTGCGTTGCTTGTTGCTGTATTTCAGTATCATCTGATCTTTACTAAAGAGACTTTGTCCGCGGGCGAAGCGTTACCAGCTTGGATTTTGCCGGGTACGCTGCAAACCTCCTGTCACGCGTGTATCGATACTAATGGCTGTGCAAGTTTACCCATTTTTGGTATTAGGACCGCTTGCAAGTGTGCTAGTGCCTTCGCAGCCTGATGGAGCTGCACTGCCGATTCTCATTGGCGGTCTTTTATTCCAGGGGTTAGGGTGGCTCTTTGCATACATGATATACACGATTTATCTCGCTAGACTTATTAGCAGCGGTCTCCCAGACGAGTCGACTAGACCTGGTATGTACGTCTCCGTTGGACCAGCCGGTAAGTTCAGTGAATTCGTCTTGTCTTTTGTTATTGGTCGCTGATTTCCAGGCTACACATCCGCTACCTTAGTCTCACTCGGAAATCGAGCCTTGGATGTCCTTCCCAGTAACTTCCTGGGGAATGACTCAGGAATCGCGACGGGCTATCTATGGAAAGCCTTTGGCTTGGCAGCAGGTATATTCGTCTGGCTTTTGGGATTTTGGTTCTTTGCGCTCACTACCGTTTCTATTCTATTTGGCGCTCGGAAAATGCATTTTACACTGCAATGGTGGGCTTTCATCTTTCCAAACGCAGGCCTCACGCTCGCTGCTATACAAATTGGAAATGTCATGGGTAGTGATGGCATCAAAGGCGTCACTTCCGGCATGACGATTCTTTTGGTGATCATGTGGATCTTTGTTGCCGGCATGAACGTGGCAGCCGTTTGGAAGAAGAAGATTCTGTCGCCTGGAACAGATGTCGGGATTGAAAACGGCGACGAGCAGCCGAGGGAGGAGATGAAGCATGATTGAGACAGACGTCTCCTCGAGGACCTCGCCATACTGATCCTAAACTACAGCCCTTAGCCGAATGTGGAGTAGCAGTATCTGATGACGATTACCTGCTTTTGATAATTTTCGTAGCAAATCGGACGAAGGTAGCTTCTCGGAACGCAAATTTGGGGACATCGTTAATTCGATAAAGGATCGTCCAGCTATCACAGCGGCAGTGCTAGAGATATCTAAGCGCGATACAAACGTCCCCAAGGTCTCCAATCATTCGCCGATAAAGCTTTTGAACTTCCGATGACGTGTAATACTTGACTTTATCTATCTAATAAATGAAGCCAGACGTGGTTATAATCACGATATCGAGACAACTAGAATAATAGTTATATTATATAAGCTTTCTCGACTCTCCTAGTAGCTGTTAAAGCGCTAGGATACTATATATAGTCTATATTTAGTAGCGTAGCTACCTCTACGGCTATAGAAGTTTATTTCTTTTAGACTAAATATAAAACTACTCTATTACTTAAATAAAGTAGTTATATCTATATTTTAAAGGCTATCTTTATATCTATTACTAAAGACTAGAATAAAGTCTTTTATACGTTAGGCTAGGCCCTTCGAATATATAGTATTAAAGTATTATTCTACCTTATTATTAAAGTCAAGGTAATATTATAGTATTACTAGATACGCTTTATCTCTTTCTCTATATTAATCTAAATTACTTCTATAGTAGAGGTTATAGATATCTAATACGTATTTAGAGATATCTTTTAGTCCTTATAAAGATACTTAATAGTATAGTATAGTATAGTAGGAACGGCTACTTATAGACTAGTATAACCTAGTTCTCTTGTTCTATATAAAGATTATAGATAGAGTAAAATATCTTGATTCTTTAGATAATAGATAATTACTAACTAGTATAGTAATATATTATATTATAGCTATTATTATTCTATCTTATCTTTTCTATTATATAATTTATATTTATCTAAACTACCTTACTTTAATCTTATATTCTAGTATAGAATTCTAAGATAGAAGTAGATAACTACTATACTCTATTATCTACGCTTATACTACTATACTACCTAGTTATATAAGATAGAGATAATTATTATATTTTACTTAGGGTCCCCAAGGGGTCGGGTCGGGTCGGGTTTTAGGGGTACCCCCCCAACCCGCCGCGGGGGTAGAAATAGGGGGCGGGTTTTCGGGTCGGGGGGAGCTTTTACCCCCGACCCGCCAATCGGGGGGAAGTCGGGTTTTTTAAGTCACATATTTTAATACTTAACCTAGGTATTATTAAGATCTAAATAGCTAGAATTATAGAGAAATACCTATTCTATAAGTCTATAAGATTATATAATATAAAATACCTATAGGTCGTCCGTAATTAATAAAACTAAACGAAAAAGTTACGTTTTTTAGCTAAGAACCCGCCCCGATTAATCGGGTCGGGTTCTAGCGGGTTTAGGGTCGGGGCGGGGGGTCCTAGGGACTCCTATACCCGACCCGAATACCCCCCCCGACCCCTTAGGGACCCTAATTTTACTTACCTTTATTACTTACTTCTTAATTAATAAATATAGATTATTAAAGAAAATAATAGCTTATATCTATTTTACTAATAGAAGAGTAACTTTCCTAGAATAATACCTACTATCTAAATACTAATAATATAATATAGGGTAGGTAGGTAGGTTAGAATTTCTATATAGTATATAAGTTTCTCTTGAAGTTTTTGCCTAAACATATAATAGCTTTAGTATTACTTATATTGTTATATAAAAGCAGTCACCGTGATCACGCCAATAATATAGCCGAAGGATCCATCTTAGTCTCCTGTGAATAGCTATTATTCCAACTTTTCGCGTATGTCTCGAGCTAGCTCATGCACAGAGCACAACAGCTTTGGAGGGTGGACTAAAGAGTCCAGACGAAGGCAAACGAGAGGCAGCTCTGCTATACAGCCTGCGTCGCGTTGGTGTCGCGCAGCTAGACAGCTAGGCAGCTAGGCAGCTCGCAGCCAGGCCGTACATAAGTGCCAGACTTTTTGATAACTAACTAAGTACTGGCCTCGCCTCAGCCTTTACCATAAACCCCACCCCTTCTTTTTCGGCACTTGTTCCTCGATCTTGCCAGCACCCCCCGTCGCCTTTGCATCCGGGGCACTGATAGCACTCCTCCCTGGATACTCAATATAATTCCAAGCCGTGTCAAGGAATAACGGTTTCGCAGGCACCGCCTTCAATCTTGGAGGCCACTCGACGATCCTGTCTAGATCAACATACCCACTCGCCGGATACTCGCTCAATCTCTCCACGACTGGGACTTCACTACTCATATACTTCTTTGCTGCAATTGCAGAGTTCTCAGTATGGGTTTGAAGTTCTACTAGGGCGTGATGATGCAGAGTTAGAGACTTGAGATGGTCTTGTAGAGATTTGATAGATGACAGCTCGATGTCAAGTTTCGGTGCTATGGTAGAAGTGGTTGCGAAAGATGAGGCGAGAGCGTTCATGGCTTGGTTCGATAGAGTTGTTGCGCGGAGAAGGAGGGCAAGCGCATTTCTGTGAGAGTAGACTAGGGCGTGGGAGATTGCAATGTTGAGGCATCTGAAAGCCAATCAATATAGTCGTTGCACCGGCAGGAAAGAACTTACTTTAGTGCTTGGAAGTACGCTCTCTTGCCATCAAGCTCCTCGATGAAAGCAGCATCTCGCACGGCACCAGGCACATCCTTCACAGCATCTATACTTTGGAGGATTGCGTCGTAGAGCGCCGTTCTTTCTCGCAGTCGGGCAAGCTTGCGTCCATTTCCTTCCGGTTTGCTTATCCACTCTTTACCATCCTTTCGCTCTCGCTTTAATTTCTTCCCTGGTAACACAGCAAGGCGAGCACCATCATCATCGCCAATAAGCACTCGATTTCGTCCTATACGCCAACCAACCAGGTCATAATTCACAGCCAAGTTAGTGACTCTCAAATCCTGCATCCGTGGGTCGGCTTCGGGAATTTTCTCTTTCTCGTGCTCTTCGATGGCGTGGCGAGCGGCATCTGCGGCATCCTGGGCTGCAATAAGGACTTCATCGTACGCTGCAGCTTTGTCCCGTGGTGACATCTCCGGCCTTGCCGCTGACAGAACGGATGTCAGTTTCGATTCGGCGGTGCTCACAGCAGCCAATGCTTGTCCGATGGCTGCGTCAACAATGCTGGCTTTTCTTGAGCGCCATTCAATCTCCTTTGGAATATTTGCAGCTCCCTCGCCGGCTTTCGATTTCGTGTCCTCAAATGCCGCGGGATCAATAGCCTCAATAGCCTCCATCAAATCTTCCTCGTCTTCCGGGAAATATTTGCGCGTAACTGTTACCACGGGCACAGTCCGAGGAACGTGTGCTTGGTATGCGGCTATCCGTATGCTTGGATCAATCGTACCAACCAGCAAATCTTTGTACATCTCATCCTTTGTCGATTTCAAGAGCGCAGCATAGATAACGCGAGCACTCGAAAAGTTCTTCAAACACGTTTGCCATCTTGTCTGCTGCGCATCCACATCGGCGGATCTTTGGGAAGAGGAATGGCGCTCGAATTTTGCAGCAGCAGAGAGAGCACAAGCATAGGCTTTAGCTTCGAGCAGGTCTATGTCCGTGGCTCTGGTAGTAGATTGATCAACGAGCAGATCGGTGAGTTCTTGGGCATGCTTGGCGGCTTTGTTGAGACGTGAAACAATTTGTCGTCGAGTTGAACCAGGGAAATCCACATTGTCTTCGATGCCCGACGCTTTCAAGGACATGCCATGGGCATATGCTCGTTCCGCGGAGAGGAGAAGGTATTTGGCGAAGCTGAAATCAGTCAGATTGTTTCACATGATTCACATGGATCTCCCGCACTCATGGCTTTTTCCAATGTCCTCAGCCGTGACAGGCTTCTTGTCCGAGTATTTTCCATTCTTTGGTGTAGCCCTTCCCAGCTTCTTTCGAATGGAGGCGAGCTGGCGCGTTAAGGAATGGTGGTATGAGGTGTAGTCGCCTATCGACAGAGCTTCGTCCCTGTGTGTGACGAAAATTTTTGTGATGTCCATGGCGAATGCGTCGTGAACTGTCAACGGCGGTGGCGGTGGAATGAACTGTTGGGCAGCGTGGGCAGCTACTTACTTGGCAGCGGGTGTGGATTGTGGCCAACGCGGGGCGGAGGTATTTTCGATACCGAGTACCTACGCCCACGATACTTGTGCCAGAACCGCTTTCTGCACTCCATTCAGGCTTTTCGAGACATCTCAAATTTCCGGACTGCTTCACGCTGCGAGGTGTTTACCGAAAGTCGCATCTTTGCGCCGTAGTCAACCAGTGTTATACATGTTTCTCATGGACGGCGACGGCGAACCAGAGCCCGACTTCAGGTGAACCCTGTGACCTTCCATGCCCTGTCTAGTAGATATCTAGCGTGCAAGAACTTGGGACTCCCGTCTGTACCTCAGGTGTGCCCTTGTCCTCCTCAGCAACTTGAATTGAATTGGTATGCTCGACTTCTCTGTGAGACAAGAGGGACACTAACTGGCCCGCATCAGATATCTTGTTCTCGACCTGCCAGCGCGTCAACTTCTTGCCTCTATTGACGCGCAGTCCAATATCCGTCATAACACCCACTGCTCGTCAGTACAGCCGATGCTAGAACGAGCGGCGTTGACATGCTTCAATCCGTCCACGCGCCGCATAGTTCGATCTTCTCACGAAAACCTACATACATTCATCTGTCATCATGGCACGAGAGACTCCGTCACTAGATCCTCCATACCCTCCAGACCACTGCCAGCCCAATATCTTCACCGAGGCTCCCTCTCCCGGGACCGACAAACTCCAAGCTTGGATTTCCTGTATCCTCCGATGGCACTGGTTTTGGCGAGATGGGTATTCAAACTCGGCCCGCGCAGAAGAGGACAGCCAGCAGCATCAGGCAGCTTGAGGTCCTTTTCCGCAACTGCGAAGAAAGACCTGGAAAACCAAACCGGCTCGTCTGCGCAGGCCATCGAGACTCTGGCAGGCGAGAGACCGAATCCTAATTACACCACTACAAATCCCATGGAGAAGCTCAAGAAAATACTGCAAGGGCCGCTGCCGGCTCACAGCAGATCTGATGACTACGAGACTGCTTGGCAGTTGTATCTTCATCTCACTCCCGAGCAAAGGACGCAAAGAACTTTTGTCAACCTGATCAATTATCTGTCATTCTCAACCCGTTCAGAAGATTACATCCGATCATCCTGGCTTTTGGACCAGGCTCCGTTCCTTAAATCTCAAGATCATGTCGATCGCAGTGCCAATCAGTATTGGGGTGCTTTGGTGCAGCAGCTCCGCATGGGAAATGCGCAGGGCGCAGTCGAAGTGCATGACAATGCCATGAGATCGAAAGCTAAGGGATACATTGGCACAAACCTACTGTTAGCACAATTATTACAGGCCAAAGAATGGAAGTATGCTATAGCTGTCTACAGCTCCAAGATGGCTACAATCGTAGATGCGGACAAAGATTGGCTGAGGGACGATCGCGCTGAGCTGTGGGATTTTGTCGATCGACTGCCCAACCTCCTTTCACTCACTTGCTCGCTTTTCGGAAAAGAGACTCTTGGCCCGCGTTCTGGAGGGCGGTACATTCAAGACTTTGTGGAGAAGCTTGTCATCAAAGCCGTGGTTCAATGCCTCCAGTCTAAACCTGGGCCCACGGATTGCAAGCTGGTTCGTGATCTTATTTCGCAACTCGGTCCAAAACTTCCAGGTCTATACGATGTTATTATGAAACAAGTTGTGAAGGTTCTGAGGTCACTCCACCTTCAATCTCGAAACTATCTAGATCTCAGTCAATTGCTGGCAGACGTGCTAGATTTAAGCAAGGCCACGAATCACTACCATACCAACCCTGGACTAGTGTTCGACATCGCCGTGATCATGGCCAAAAGCGCTCCGCTTGCGGCTAAGTCCAGGTGGTGGGGGTTCAGCCACAGTCTATTTGCGAAAAAATTCTTGGAGATTAGGGAAGAGAACAGAGCGCTGACTGGGCACGCACCTGCGGCCCTGCACAGAGTAGCAATGCAAATGTACGCGAAGCTTGGGAATGTCGCTGAAGTTCTTGGACTGTTCGATAAGCTGAGCAAGGATTCGATGCGTGAAGAAATCGCCCTCCCAGTCCTGGAACTGTTCGCGACCAAGGCCGAACCTAAGCATGCTAGAAACTTTTTTGAACGCTTGAGGGAGGAATTCAAATGGCAACCTACAACCCGTTGCTGGAACGCACTGCTGCGAATCCTTGCCCGCGCCGATGATATGACTCAAGGACTCAACTACTTCAAAGAAATGTTGAAAAGCGGTCCCAGTCTTGATGCCTATAGTTACCTGCCTATCCTTCAACTATACTCTCGACGTGGCCTAGTGAAAGAAATTGAAGAGTTGCTCGGTAAAGCCCAGTCCAATGGTGTGGTCACGGATACTAAAATGTTCTACTACCTAGTCATCGCAAACCTGGAGATTGGCGATGTGTTCGCTGCAGAGCAGGCAGCCAAAGCTGTCATCGAAGCGAGAAAGTGTTATCACATCACAGGTCCCACAACGCTCATATGGAACGCGGTGTTGGAAGCCTACGGACGACAGCGCGATTGGACGAATGTGATGAAAATCTACAAATCTATGGTAGATGAAAATGTTGCGCCCAATACACAGACATACACTGCTTTGCTCGAAGCACTTTGCAAGCAGCACAAGGCCGGCGAAGCTTGGCAATTGCTCCAAGGTCTCCAGAGGCAAGACAGAAGAGATGTCATACCTGCCCACTATAGGGAGGTCATGCTTGGATTCATCAGCCAACGACAGCCGCGGAGAGCGTTGAACGTGTACGACAAGATGTGTGAAGCGGGCATCAAACCGGACGCCTCCGTGATCGTTATCCAGACTCGCGCGAAGACGCTGTACGAAGCCCATGATGCAGCACCGACCGAGGGCGATAGGCAGATCGTCGATGCAAAGCTTAGCAACATCTGGGACAAGGTTACTGAGCTAGCTGAGACTGAT
The DNA here is from genome assembly GCA_007735645.1 of Venturia effusa. Lineage (NCBI taxonomy): Eukaryota > Fungi > Ascomycota > Dothideomycetes > Venturiales > Venturiaceae > Venturia > Venturia effusa. Next base: position 108,791 of record CP042191.1, on the reverse strand, counting down.
CCAGGAAAAGGCACAAGTGAAATCCTTGGTGGAGCCAAAGAAGCTCTCGCCGCAACCATGATCATGAACTATGGCAGCGCAAACCAAGCTGACGTCGTTGCAAAGTGGTTCGATCGTTACGTGGAGAGCCAGGAGGCACGGGAAGAGAACAATCTGCCGCCCATGACGATTCTTCGTGCGTTTATGACTTCATTCCTCCACGCTGGAGACGACGCTGAGCTAGAAAGATGCTGGAAGCAATATCTTCATCAAGCTGAAATCTTTGCAACAAAGGTTTCGAATGGTGAATCAAGAGATTCGCAATTCGAAGCACACACGAGGACACTCCCATTGTATCCAAGTCGTCGCCATATTGTATCCGGGCCCCTTGTTCTCTATATGAAGTCGCTCTCATTGCAAGGTAGAAGGGCTAAGATCAAAGCCACTGTCCTCGCTCTTCTCGATAGAGGATGGAAGCTAGATAACATTGCCTGGAATGAGTATGTACGATGTCTCATCGCACACGCAAGTCCAGGCGACTTTTCGACAAATGAACCCGATGCTCCTTACAAGAATTTTGACCCTGAGGACGGAATTGCCATTGAGGATGATCGGAGGAGCTCTGAGGATGCCGTTGACGAAAAGTGTCATACATCAGAAACGAATGGCGCCGGATTCGGCGATTTTCCTATGGATCTTCAATCGGATGAGATGGGCGCCATCATGGTGGACAATCTCGACAGAAAGAACGAGACCGAAGGCACACAATCCCTAGTCGCCCCTAAAAAGACCTATGTGATCATCAGGAAGGAGGTAATCCAGACCGATGGTGCCGCGGACAATGAGAGCGAGGCTCGAGACGATTCCCGGAAAGAGGTGGCACCCCTTTTGACTGTTGACGCAAAGAAGCTTCGCAATGAGGCTGTTTCGCTTTCTGTGGGGCGACCTTTGGAGGGAATCGAACCGAACGAGGCCGCTTTTGAACATGATTCTATGACTGTACCACCCGAGCTGAATCTGGTCAGCGGACAAATCCCCAATGTTCATTCAGCGGGTCAGACAGCTGCCAGCGAGATGAATCCACTTCTTGTGAGTATCAAACCTGCATTGCTCAATACATCTCACAAAGACGACAATGCGGCACTTGAAAACAATGAGCTCCAATCGCCAATAGATACTGATTTTGTGGGCACTTCTGCGCATTCAGCCATCAATGAAGAGGATGCCTCGAGTCTAGTCCAGGATGATCCATCTCCGTCCGATATCCTGACAGCTTTCCGTGTGTGCGAACAGCGTCTCATGCCAAACTTCCCAGGCTGGGTTGACAAGGCTCGTCCCCTCCACGCTTCTGAGCGCCGTGGGAAGTACGCCGGTGGTTTATATTGGATGAAGACGGAGAAGATAGGTCGGCGCCTCTACCAAGGGCTACTGGTGCCACAATTTGAGACACTGTCTGCTCTCCGCGACATAATCAATCAGCTTGAGCGAAAGGCTTACGCTGAAGAGTTTGATAAGGAGCAAGTGGGTATGTTTAGCGAAGAAGGGGCAAGTATTATCGCTACTGCTGAGAACAAACCATGGGATGACGCAGCGTGGGCCTTGGGTACTGAAGCCAAAGCCCGGGAAGAAGCGAAGAGAAAAGAGCGGACGGAGGCCAAGGCCAAGATGCAACAAGAGCAGGAATCGAGAAAACATTTGTCGAGGATGATCCTTGAGCAGGGAGAGGTGCCACTCGAAGTTGGAAAGAGGGACATTCACGTCCCTGCCGATGTTATCCTTAACGCTGTGAAGACCTGGGCGCCATTAACGGTAGATGCGGCCATGCTGATTCCAGTAGTTCTAAAGCCCGAAGGTTTTGGACAGATCAAAGAGATGACGATCAAGAAGGCTTGGATGTGGAAGACCATCAAGCGTTGGACGAGGCAACTCAAGAGTAATCAGACACGTATTGAGAAGCTACGAAATCTATCGCAGGCTTTTGATGCTGCGGGGGCTGCTGAAGAAAAGAAAGAAGAGATCCGTGAGAGATTGAACTTTTTCGAAAACGAGCTGAAAGGATTGGAAGAAGGTGCCATCACGAAGATTTTTGAGAATGGAAAGACGAAGGCTTGGTTGAAGAAAATCTCAGACCGAGAGAAGTTCGCGCTGAGGCAATCCATCTTGAGGAGGAGAAACGCGGACGATGAGTATTATATCGAGTATCCAACCGATCGTAAGGGCAAAGCTCTCTTCATTTTCGGTGATGGAGAACCGCCGGCGTCAGAGGGTGACGCATGGCTGGAGAAATTTGATGAAGCCGAAGAGCAGAGGAAGGCTGATGAAATTAGGCAGAGGGAACTGGACAAAGAGTTTAAGAGGCAGGCCGAGGAGGAGAGAAGAATGCTCGAGGGAAGGGCTACGTTCGATGACCCTGATCGGGCAACCGAGCGGATGAAAGGGAGTAAGAGCAAACGAGCAAAGTTGACAAAGAAGAAGGAGAAGGCGGAAAATGAGGAGGCTAGTGGCGGAGAGAGCGACGTGGTGCATGCGCTGAGTGCATTGGAGAAAGAGGCTAGGTGAAGAGTGCGCGAAACCTCCAAATTCACGTTCACAGACAGACAACAGTTGCCGATTCTGTAATTCGGAGTTCTCATACCTCTGCGGTCGCGAAAGTGCGGCTGCACGGTCTACCTTCCCCCTTTTGTATCATCTATATACTAACTTAGATACGTAATAACTCTACTAAATATATCTAAAATAGCTTAAGAATCTATTTCTATTAGTATTATATATTACTTTAGAGATAGATTAGATTTCCCTATAATTACCTACTAAAAAGCTTTCTAAGGTAATAGCTAACTAAGTCTAGAAACTATATAAACGGGCTTAAGACTATACTAGTAGTAACTACTTTAAAACTATTCTTAAGAATACCTAGCTAAAGCCGAAGTTAGGTCCTCCTTCTTATATAATATCTAATATACTATTATCTTATTATATACAGGCTACTAGCTTAGGTAAATATAAATAGTAAAACTAGATTTAAGCTACTAATTATGTACTTAAAGAATCCTATTAAACTATAAAAGATACCTATACTTTAACGCTATTAGACTTAAAGTAAATTTATAATATAATATAAGCTTCTACCTATACTATAGGTAAAGCCTAGGAGCTTAATTTAAAGCCTATTACTTAAAAAAGCGCTTAAAAAGCCTTCTCTTAGTAATAGAGATCTAGGCTACGAATAGTAATATAGATACTAAATTCTTAATCTCTCTAATAATACTTTTTTTATTGAATCTAATAAAACTTCTATATATTTTAGTACTAGAGTAAAATACTAACGTTAAAGTTTTCCTAAAAATATATCTATATATATAGATTAGGCCTTAAATCTAGTAACTACTTCATATAAATAGGCGGCTTTATATAGTAATCTAAGGATTAAAAGGCCTTATAAGATCTAGAAGGAGAAGTAGAATACTAAATATAAGATTCTTATTATAAGACTAGTTTTATAGATTAAGCTACTTTACCGTATTATAGGCTATAGCCCTTAGATCTAGATATAGAATATCCTATATCTTAGTATAGCTTCCGTATAAGATACGGCGGTCGCCGTAGAAAGACTATAAGAGCCTACCCTCTTCTCTCTTATAGATTAGTAGTTAACTTAGTTTATTATTCTACCTTAGACCTCTATATATACGGGGTCTTCCCGTAATATTAAGTTAACTCTTACTTTTTTTACGCCTAAGTACTTATAAAGCGTCGGCCTAAGCTATTATCTATATAGATACTATAGTAAACTAAGAGGACTTAACTACTATAAGTAACTTAGATACTCTATAGTTCTAGTAGCCTATTAGGCTAGAGGAATACGGGATCTTTATTATAAACCTAATAGCCGTATAAAACTTAATAGAGGCCCGATTAGAAGAGGCGGCAAATATTATTCGCGCTTAGAATACGTAAAGTAACTAAGTCGCCGGCCTTATTATAGCCGTTTAATAATTAGCGGCTACTACGTAGACAAATAGGGACTCTACTTCCCTTACTAGACTATAAGACTAGAAGCCGCTATTATAGAATAGTACCGCTAGAATATTTAGAGACTATCTATTATAGATAACTAGCTCTTATAAGGCGCGATCTACCTTAAGACCTATACTCTCTATAGAGTACTACTAGGACTATATTAACGATACGCTACTAATAGATAAGCGTATACTATAGTAGAGTAAGCGTAGATAATAGGGGAGAGTAGTTTTCTACTTCCGTCTTAGAATCCTATACTAGATTATAGGATTAAGGCAAGGTAGATTAGATAAATATAAGTTATATAATAGAGAAGATAAGACGGGACAATAATAGCTATAGGATAATATATTCCTATACTAGTTAGTAGGTAGTTATCTAATATCTATAGACGCCCCGTTCTATCCTTATATAGGATAAGAGGGCCGGGTTATACCGGCCTGTAAATAGCTATCCCTACTATATCCTCTCCCCCTCCTACTATAGCGTCGTCCTATAACGCTATATAAAGAAAGTAGGTAATTAAAACCTAGGCAGCTAAAGAAATCCCGCTAGCTATAAATATCTTAAATAAATAAAGTAGAATTAGAAAGTAAAATAAATACCTTATCTACTATTTAGTCTACCTTCTCTCCGAGCTCCTTACCGTCCTCCTTATTACTATTATTTCTATCTTTATTATTATATTAGCTACCCTATATTACCTCCGTCTTAACCTACTCTTCGTCGTCTATAACGTCTCTAAGTACTACTTTAAGGTCCTTATTATTCTCTTTAGTTATATAGTAGATTTCTAATTTAATAATAGATTCTTTCCGAAAGTAATATACGAAGAAGCTCTTATCTCTAAAGATACGGATCTCTTTGTTAATAAAGTTAGTAAACTTCTTACTAATACGTCGGATAGTCTCTTTTATTTCCTTTCTAAGATAGCTCTTACGCTTCTTAGTATCTATCTCGATAACCTCCTAGACCGCCTTAACGACGTCGTAGTTAGTCTACTTTATTCGACTAATACGCGCCTAGCTAATTAGATTATTAAGGTAATAGGAGATATAAGTTAGGAACGAGTATAGTATTTTACCGTAGGTAATAGAGTATCCGGATAGTAATATTAGGCTAGTAAATAGATCGCGATATACCTTTACGAGCTACTTCTATATACCTCCTTCTAGGATCTCTATTAATTTATAGTATAGTCCTTCTTAATTCTGTAGTACTAAGGTAGTAGGGTTAGACGAGTCCTATTAGCCCTACTATATAAACCGTAGAAGTTTAAGGGATAGGTAATATGTATAGTATAATTAGGCGTAATCTACTTAGTAAAGTTAGTCTTAAACTTCTTAATATCGTCCTTAGTTTAGTACTACTTCTTAATCTTTATAATATAGCCGCTACTAATTAAAGTACCTCGCGCCTTATTATTATTAATCTATACCTTTAGGTTCTTATTCTTATATATCTTAGGTATAAACTAGGTATAGTTCTTTATAGTCTCTCCAAATATTGTTAGACTATCTTAAATCTAGTTCTTACCCTTCCTAGTCGTAAGTATATCCTTAATATTAATATCGACGTAACGGAAGTTAATATTATCGCCAACCTAAGTCGTCTTAGTATAGTATAAGTACGAGATAAGCTAGAATCAATAGTTAGGTCGAAGGGTAACGTAGCGTAACTAGTACTTAACTAACTATTATATTACCTATTAGATAACGCTGTAATATATAGTATAGTTCTAATCGAGATTATACTTTCTATTAACTTCCCTTAGATACTAGAGGTAGTATACCGACTTAATACGTAAGAGTTTCTTAATAGTCTAGTTCTTACCTACTTTCTTAAACTTCTTGGGAATATACTTTATATACTTAATCTTATCGATAGAGTTATCTAGTACTTACTATTCGGTATCCTACTCCTTAAACGTACCCTTATAGAGGATACTACCCTTTTCTTCCTATTCTTCTAGCTCCTTCTCCGTCTATATATCTTTACGTAGTTTCTCCTACTCTTCTATATCGAGGAAGGTCTTATCGAATAGGTATTTTATAGCTAGTATATATATAAAGACCCTAAGGTAGTTAGATTAAACGTATAGTTAGTTCGATACTTAGAACTAGGTATAATATTCTCTACTAGCTATAAGCTTATAGAATTAAGATACTCTAAGAAGGTCTTAAGTCTAGTTATAAGTATCTCCGTCTTTCTAGTACGAATCTATAAGCTAGCTAGACTATAGAAATAGCGAAAGTAATTATTATAGATAATATTCTTTAATAGGTAGACCGTCTTCGTAAATAACTAGAACTTAGGAGGAGTCTTACGTATTCCGTATTCTTCTATCTCCTTCTTTACGTCTAGACTAACCCGAGTAGGGAGTTTTAGCTTCTTAGACGCCTTTTAGTTAGAGAGGAGAACTTTCTTAGTCTCTACGCTATAGCCGTATTATATCTCTTCTAGAGAAACTAGCTTCTTAGCTTTTATCTTCTTAGACTTCCGTATAGTCTTAGGAGCTAATTCCTTATTAGTTACTTCCTCGTCCTTCTTCTTATCTTTATCGCCCTTCTTACCTTTATTAGATACGCCTATCTACAGTACTACTTCCTCCTCTATATATAGTAGTCCGAATTCCTTAAGAAGAGATAGCTCATTCTCTTTCTCTATTTACTTAGAGAGCTTAGTACTAGTTATACCTAAAGGCCCTTCCTTAATAGCTTTAGTTAGAGGCCTATAAGTAAGGAACTTGTCTATTTCTTTCTAGCTAGGAGGTTTTATTCGCTACTAGTACCGCTTGTATATATCGAGGGTAATTAGTAGAAGATACTAAGAATAAAGAATAAAACCCTAGGTAGACTAGTTAAGAGGCTCCGTCCTATACGTCTTATTAAGAACCTTATTAATAGCCTCTTTAGTCTTTCCGGAAATTATCTTTACTAGATTCTTAATATTCAATACCTATACTCTATTTATCTTCCTACTCTTATCGCGCTTAGGGTCCCCAAGGGGTCGGGGGATCCCCCGACCCCTCGGGGGCAGGGGGGGTCGGGGGGGGTATTCGGGTCGGGTATAGGGGTCCCTAGGACCCCCCGCCCCGACCCTCCCCCCGATAGAACCCGCCCCGATTAATAGGGTCGGGTTCTTAGCTAAAAAACGTGACTTTTTCGTACGGTTTTATTAATTACGGACGACCTATAGGTATTTTATATTATATAACCTTATAGACTTATAGAATAGGTATTTCTCTATAATTCTAGCTATTTAGATCTTAATAATACCTAGGTTAAGTATTAAAACATGTGACTTAAAAAACCCGACTTCCCCCCGATTAGCGGGTCGGGGGTAAAAGCTCCCCCCGACCCGAAAACCCGCCCCCCCCCTATTTCTACCCCCCCCCGCGGCGGGTCGGGGGGGTACCCCTAAAACCCGACCCGACCCGACCCCTTGGGGACCCTAATCGCGCTATAGGCGTATATAGATAGCCCGAGTAAGAAACTTAAGAGCTAGGTAGAGAGGGCGGGAAAGTATATACTTAAAGTACTTTCTTAACGACTAAAGAGTCCCCTTAGAGACCTAGTACTACGCGGTTAGGGGAATACTCTTATTATTTCCGTTTAGGTTTAGAGGCGACTAGTAATTATTAATTAGGTGTACTATAAAACTACTTATCTAACTTAGTTAAGCGCCTCCTACCTCCTTATAGTCGTACGTTATAGGGTCTATTTTAGTAATACCCTTATAGGTACTTAGACCCTACTTCTAAGTCTTCTCGCTTCTCGCTACTCAATTTGCGTAGAGGTCTAGCTCTTCTAGCCTTAACGCCTTCTCTTTCGTCTTAGCCCCTTTAGAGAGATACTTCTATTTCTTCGTATTAGATATCTTAACGTAATAAACTATAAGTCTTAAATAGAGCTCGGATCGAGCCGCTTCTTTCTTTACTAGAGCTAAGATATCTTATAGCCTCTTAACTTATCTAGTAAGGTCTAGTTTACCTAGCTTAGTATTCTAATCTTCCTTAGTCTAGATAACTACTCTAGAAGTTCTAACGCCCTATAATTTCGTACTAAAGTCTAAACTATTAGTATTCTTAGGTCGAGATATAAGAGTACTATTACCGACGTCTATAGCGTCTCCGCTATTTAGTTTAGGTATATTTCTAGCGGAGCCGGATATTTTTTAGGAAGACTAAGTAGTTTAATCTATCTTAGCTAAGAGTAGGAGTATTAGTATAAATTTAAGTATAGGCGGGTATAAGTATTATTATTCTAGAGTTAAATACCGAAGGTTATATCTAAAACTTTTATTAAGAGAATAAGAGTCTTAGAGAGAGAGAGAGAGATAGAGGCGGCTTATATAGGCCTCTCTTAGTATTTACTTATAATGATATACGTCTTTAGTATTTCTATTACTAATTCTATTTCCTATACTAGTTAAGTTCCCCTATAGAATCTAAACCCCCCCGCGAAATCTAGTTTTTTTAGTATTAAAAGAACCTTCCTATAGAAGAATAAAAGAATGAAATATAAAATAAAGAGAAATAAATAAAGAGACGTAAAAAGAAATATAGAGAGTATTTCTAATCTTAACGTTAGCCGAGATATAGGCGAAAGAGCGACTTCTAGCTCTAGATACCTAAGAATATAGCTACAAGATTCGATTAGGCGTTAAGAGATATTTTAAGCGTCTATTTTTTATTTATTAACGATAATATATATAAGAATAGTATAATGAATTATACAAAGAAGTATAAGAATAGAATTATTATTAAAGATAATCTCTACCGTCTCTAAGACTACTTAAAGCCGGCTATAAATAGGTATAGGTTATATAATCTTTTCCCTATAAGCTACTAAACTCTTATTATTCCTCTAGGAACTTCTAAAAGGAATTATTCCTTTATAATTACTACCCTATCTAGGAGGGCGTCCTCGTACTCGCTATCGCTTACGTAGTATATACGTAATACGGTAGCGCTCCGTACGTTATACTAGACCCTAGATAAAATTTTCTAATTCTAAACTTTAATACTAAAAGTCCTAGTAATTTAGCGTTTCTAGGAACTATTATTACGCTAATAACGCGTAATTAATATACTAGCGCCTAGCCTATACGGGATTCTATAGAATTCCCTAGAATCCCTAGAATTATAATAAGTAAGTAACCTATAAGAAGATTTCTTATCTTAGTATTAATAACTTCTCTTTACTATTATCACGCACTCTAAACGCCTAATACTACTAAATACTAATATCGACCTCTTTCTTAAGTACGCCGAGTAGATAGCGTCTAAAGATCGCGGCGGCGTCGCCTTACCTCTAGAGATACTAAAGTCTAATAAGTCCTCTAAAGTCCCTACTAAAACTACTCTTGTCCCCTACGTTCGCTATACTTTCTTTAGGCTTAAAGCTATCGACGAACCTCTCTATAATTACGATAAGACCTCTAAGAAAAATTATACTTACTATACCTCCTTATATAAGTCCTATATTATAGTAAGTCCTCACCTATTACGCGCTGCGTAGGCGCCGGCTAATAGCTTATAGCTTCCTACCCCCTTTGTTAATAGGTTCTACTAGCTTATATTAGATATTACTAAGTCTAAAGACGCTCTTACCGACGTTACGCTTACTAGTTATCTCGATATCTTTAATTATAACCTTCGCGCCTATATATATTTCGTCCTTTATATTATAGAGGATCTAAATAGGGAATTATTAGCTTAAGTAACGTATAGGTTTAGACTACGCGGCGGGTACTCTTTAGGTACGCCCTAATAGGGAAGAGCTTAGAGATTAGTATTTTAGTATTTAGGTTATTTTAGGCTGGTAAAGAACTAGCCTAAGAGACCCTAGCCTTCTATAATAACTACTTCTACTCTATATATACGTCTTACTTACTCTATAACTATAAACTCTACTATAAATCTACTAGTCTCTTAATATACTCCCCGTATATATCTTATCGTAACTCTAACTTATCTATAATAGTATCTTATAGGGTTTTGCTTACTAAAATAAATCTTTAAAGTCTTTTATCTCTTAGCTTTCTTAAAGTAAATTAAGAAGCTAGGCCTTAGACTTTTAATTTATTCCTTACGTAACCCGCTACGATTACTCTTTTACTTCGCTTTAAAGTCGTCGATTACTTCTCTCGTATACTCGATATTTTACTTAGGTTCCTAGGAGTTAAACTCCTTACCCTAGTCGCGCTAGCGAATCTTATACTATAAGGCGCCTTAGTACCTACTCTTTATAAGTACTTTGTTAACTTCCTATTCTTCTTCCCCTTTAATTAATTTAGGTAGAGGTAAGATTTCTTAGGAGCCTACTCTACGGTAGTAAGACTCTAGTAAGGAGACATAAAATATATTATATATTTTATATATAGATAGGAGGTAGATTCTATATACTTATAAGCCTATAGGTTCGTCTACTCTAAATAGTCCTATTATGCGCTACGATAGCTTCCTACTAGCGTTCTTTAAGTGTAGATTCTTTATAGAGATAAGTACTAACTTATACTTCTTAAACTTTCTTAGAAGATAATTCTTATTATAGTACTTTACTTACGCTTTAGATACTTTACGTAGTCTCTCTTTAAGCTCTACTCGCTCTCTCTAAATACGTTTAATTCTATCTTTTACTTTAGGTACCTCCCCTTCTAGGGTACTATCCCTAGTATTAAACCGTATTTTAGGATTAAAACTAAATATAATATAGAATAGAGATATATTTAAATTAGCTCGATAGCTATTATTATACGCGAACTGTACGATCTATAGTCGCTTCGCCTACTCGAATTAATACTTAGAATAAAAGACTCTAAGGTACTTCTAAATAGTTTAGTTTTACCGCTTAGTCTATCCGTCGGTCTAAGGGTAAAAGGCTATACTAAGCCGTCGTTTAACCTCCGCGTAGAAATAGTATACTAACTAGAATTCTAAAGTAAATCTCGAGTTACGATTAGATACTATTCCGTTAGGAAAGCTAAACCTTGTAAAGACGCCGTCGATAAGAAGGTCTATCGTCTATACCGCGGTAATTATCTTCTTTATAGGAAAATATAGAGCTATTTTTGAGAATTAGTCTATAACTATAAGAATCGAATCGTAAGCGACGCTAGAGCGTATACTTGGCGGAATACCGCTTATAAAATCTAGAGAGATCTTCTTCTATAGAGTCTTTAGTAAGGGTAATAGTTCTATCTAGCTATAAGGTAGGTATCTCTTTACCTTCGTTTTCTAATAGATATCGTAGCTCTTTATATACTTAGTAACAGCGCTATCTATATTAAGCTAATAAAATTTACGCTTTAATAACTAAGTAGTTCTAGCCGTACCAAAATAATCCGTATATAGATCGTCGTAATAGCGCTTTAATAGCTCTTTACGTACGGTAAAATTTAGAGGGACATATATCCTCTCCTTAAATATAATTAAGTCCCCCTTAATTTTCTAGTTTTTCTTTTCCTATCTATCCTAGATACGTTAGCGAAGCACCCTTACTTCGCTACTAGAACGCTAGCTTTTCGCTACTAGGGATTTTATAGTATAGATAGACTCCTTATAAGGAGATTCTACTATTATAGTAGTAATAACCTTAGTACAAGTAGCTTACGACTCTAATACGTTTTCTTAGTTAGATACTTAGACTATAGCTATAAGTATCTCTTACTAGTTATCTATATAGGCTGCGCGTAATCGCTACGTATTTATCGAGTCTATTAGGTATATACTAATAATAGCGTTATTTAGCTCAATAGCTAGCTTCTTAAATAAAGAAGGTAATATCTAATTAGTAGCCCGTAGGCCGTTATCGTAATCCGCGCGCCTTAACGGCGTATTAGCGGGGTTCGTCTTCCTAGTTCTATAGGTAATAACGAAATCATAAGTATATAGTAATATCGCCTATCTAGCTTATCTACTATTTAATTACTTTACTCTTACGAAACTAGTTAGGTTCTAATAATTAGTTAGAACCTTAATCGGGTTCTTACTACCCTCTAGGTAGTATTGCTAGTATTTAAACGCCGCTACGATAGCGAGGAGCTCTTAGTTATAAGTCTTATAATTACGTTCCGTATCGATTAGCTTCCGCGACTAGTATACGACGGGTTACTACTACCTATTCGCCTTATTAAGCTGAGAGAGTATAGCTATAATTATAAAGACTAAAGTATTAGTCTTAACCCTAATCCTTCTTCTTAGATTAAAATATATTAGTATTAGAGCGGTCGTAAAGGCTTTAATAAGCTTTCAAAACGCCTTCTCCGCCTCGTTAGGCTATAGAAATAGTCCTACTTTCTTACTATTCTAGCTCCCTTTTAGTAAGTCTATAAGGGGAAGCGTATACTTCGAGTAGGCTTCTATAAAGTAACGATAAAAATTATAGAAGCCTAGAAAGGATATTAGTTCTATATATATAGTTAGCCTCGGCTACTCTATAATTGTCTTAATCTTTTAGGGATCTATTAGTACGCCGTCGACTCCTATAATAAAGCCTAGGAAATCTACTTTCTTAATAAAAAACCTATATTTCTTTAAATTATAATATAGCCTAAACGACGATAGACGGTCTAGTACGTCGCGTACGTACGTTACGTTCGCCTCGCGGGTGTAAGAGAAAATAAGAATATTATCTAGGTAAACTATATAGATAGTATCTACTAGGTCCCCTAGAGCCTTATTAATATATATCTAGAACGTAGTAGGTATATTAGCTAATCTAAAAGGCATTACTAAGTACTTATAGTAGCCGTGATAGGTACGAAACGCCGTCTTCTATTCGTCTCCTCGCCGGATATAAATACGGTAGTAGGTATTCTTTAAGTCTAACTTAGTAAAGTATTTACAGCCTTATAAACGATCTAGAATCTCTAAGATTAGGGGTAGCGGGTATCTATTCTTAACCGTAACCGCGTTTAGCCTACGGTAGTTGACGTATAAACGTATACTACTATTCTACTTTAGAATAAAGAGGATAGGCGATCCGGTAGGGCTTATACTATCCTAGATCTAGCTATTCGCCTTCGCCTCGCCGATATAGCGACGTAACTCCGCTAATTCTTTAACTCCTAAAGAATAAATAGGGGTGTAAGGTAGTAGAGCCGTTATCTCTATAGTATACTTAGCGCCTTTATTAGGTAGGCTCGTCGACTTTTCTTTACTAAAAGCCTTAGCTATATTAACTAACTTAGGTAGGAGAGTAATTATTAAGTTTTAAATAGGCTTATTACCCTTGTCGTCTTCTTTATCGTCCGGTAACGTATAAACCGCGTATATATAGGGACTACTCTTTATCTACTCCTTGCATTCTTCCTACGTATAGAGGGTTAGTATCTAAGGAGAGGGGGACGCTTACTCTACGCCCTCGTATTACTAGTATAAACCTATAGTATTATATACGATACCCTACTTATATAGTACTGGTATACCGAAAAGGAGAGGAGGGCTAACGTACTCTATCGTATACGCTACGTATTCGTAACGCCGCCGCTCCCTATTTAAATCTATTACTTCCTAGAAGAATTAATATACTCTATAGCAGTAGCTACTACTACTATTACCCTAACGTAGGTTTAGAGGAAGCTTTACTAATACGCTTTATAGTCGTATCTCTAGTACTAAACTTGGGTCGATTATAGAGATATCTATACTAGTATCTAGTAAGGTAGTTACTACTAACCTACTATTACTAGAGGAAATCTAGTCTTTAGTTCTTATAGCTAGTATCCGAACGACTACTCCGAGTAAGCGTTCTAACGTCTCTTTATCTACGCTCTCCTAGATTCGCTCTTTCGAGACTATTAAGCGGATCTACGTCCTTTTCCCTAGCTACCGTCGGATTCGGACCTACTTTCCGATAGCGCGGAGACGGTAGTATTCGTTAGGTAGTTATTTATATAATACCCTTTACTACCGTATTTAAAATACTTAACTTTACTAAGATCTTATTTCTTCTTATCCTAGGGCGGTCGATATTCTTACGCTCTACTAGCGCGACCGCTACTCCTAGTATAGAAGGTTCTTACGACGGAAGTTCCTAACTTAGGTCCCTTATACCTAGTCTTCTTCTAATTAGTCTTTTTAGAATTATATATCTTACGCTTAAGGGAGGATAATTTCTTAATACGCGTTGCTAGCGATACGATTACGTCTTATATTACTAGTATATCTTAATATTATAGAATAGCCGTCCTAATATTATTATTTAACTTAGTCTATAGATAGGTCCTTCGCTACTCCGGCGTGTACTCTTCGTCTAGCTAGCTCTCTAGTAATACTAGATACTAGTTAAATTCTTAGGTAGTCTACCCTAGCTTTTATTTAGCCTCTTTGTATAGCTAGGCTACTCCGAGCTATCGATTCGCCGGGTCCTTAATAAGGTTAAGAAGTATATCTTTAAACTACTTCTAGGTAAACTTATTACTAGTACTAAAAGTAGCTACCTAAGGTTCTACTAGGTAGTTACTAGTATAGCCCTTAGGAATTAGGCTAACTAGGCTATCTTTACCTTATCTCTTCTAAACTTGCGCGGTACTAGGCGAAACGTATTCTCTACGCTCCTAGTCTACTCGCGATACTTACGTACGCCCTTACTATAGTATTTCTTTAGCTTTTCTAGTTATAGTTCTACTAGCGGGCGTTCGTCGTTACTATCTCGACGACGGCTTATAGGTAGGGTTTTAGCGGCTACTAGCTCTTTAAGTATAGTTAGAAGATCTCCTAGAGCCTCCGCTATCGGGATATCTTCGTCTTGTAAGGGGGGAGTCGCTAGCTCTTTAATATTATATAGATACTAGATTAACTTAGTATTCTCCTATTCTAAGGACTTTAGCCTCTCTATCTATCTAAGTTAAGTATTTAGCTCTTCTACGGCACGTAGGCGTTCTACTAGCGTAATAGTAGGTTAGGGATTATCCCCTTATAAGGTATCTTAAAGAGAATCTTAATTCCTCTATTTAGGCTCAACTCTAAGGAAGGTTAGTAGGGTAGGATTAATTAGATACTACTCCTATATATCGCCTCCCTAGCTCTCGCCTAGTATATCCCTAGCGTCGTTCAATAGATCCTCGCTTAGTAGCGCGGACCCGGTACCTTTATTATAATTAGATATTATATCGATAGATAATAGTATCTAATCTCGAACCTCTTTTAAAGAGAGATTATAATTATAATAAATTATATAAAGAAGTATAAGAATAGAATTATTATTAAAGATAATCTCTACCGTCTCTAAGACTGCTCGAAGCCGGCTACAAATAGGTGTAGGTTATATAATCTTTTCCCTATAAGCTACTAAACTCTTATCATTCCTCTAGGAACTTCTAAAAGGAATTGTTCCTTTATAAATAGACGTTCGCGGGTACGGCGGTATATCTATTATCGTTTCTAGACGAAATTAATATCCGGGGCGGCCCTAGATATTATCTAAGTCTATTTTCTAAAAATTTCGCCGCCGGGAGTCCGGTATATAGAACTTTTTAAATATCCGCCCTCTAATATCTTTCGTTACGTAGATATCTTTACGCGATACTCTTCTTCAATATATAGTAGAAACAGAGACGCGCTAGGAGTATTAAGATTTTTAGTAGATATACGGGCGGCTATATACCGGGCTATACGCGGTAGAACTCTAGTAGATTACCCTCCCTTATAACGAAATCTTCTAGCTTTTGTATTCTACTCTTCTTTTCTTTCTTTATCTGCGTAATAGAATCGGAGTTTATCTATAAATACGGCTCTACTTATCTAGTCCTCGATAAACGGAGGCGTTACGTAAGAAGCCTTAGGAAATTTATAACGTATCTCTATCTAGTCGGTTACGCTCTTTCCTTCGAACTTTTCTTAATTCCTATATAGTACGACCCGGACGTACGGAGAAGATAGTTATATTACTTATAATTATTACTACTACCTATTCCGATAACCTATTCCCCGAGTTCTATCTCTATAATATACTCGACGCGGCTAATCTATTATAGAGAATCTTAGGAGTTTAGATATATTCTTTCTCTTATATAAGCGTCGCTTTTCTTCTAAGTATACTAATTATCCTACTCTTTATTATAAGGAACTACCGCGTAGTTCTCGTCGAGCCTTATCTTGTTCTACGTATATAATACTAAACTAGAGAAAACTAGACAATAATAGTATATCGTCGTTAAGCCTTATCTCTTTATATTTAGGAGAAGAAAATATATACCGGCCTATTCCTAGTAAGATATAGGCCGTACGGTAGAACTCTAGGAGTATACTAGCGAAACTTAAGTAGTACGGCTCCCTTATAAGAATATCTTTTACTATTTATATTATACTTTCCTTTTCTTTCTTTATCCGCGTATCTAGAGGCTATACTAAAACAAGCTTTAAATAAGCTCGAATTAGGAAGGGATACTATCCCGGGGTTACGGTTCGAAGATTTAGAGAGTACGTCTTTATAAGTAAGCCTACTTACTATCTCGAATACGCGTTTGATCTAGGTATAGGGAAAGAGCTCCGTTTCGATAGAGTAGGGCTAAAGAGAGTTACCTAGTTAGGACGTAAGTATTCTAAACGATAGTATATCTATAATCTTAGCTTATTACGAGGAGGCGTCTTCCTATTAAGGTCGAGTCTAATTAGGTACCTAATAACTAGCTTATCCTTCGGCCGGCGCTTAATAGTTTAGTCCTCTAGTATATAATAATTATGTTTTTAAACTACTGTACTAGCTATCTTTACGATAGCTAAAAGAACGAATACGCTATAAAGGATATAGAGTACTTATTAGTCTAGATCGTCGTTAATCATCTTATAATTATTAGGGTTAAATCTGTTAGGTTATATAATCTTAATAAATAGCTCTTCTATAGATATCTTATTAGGCGAGTAATCTAAAAACTACTCGTACTCGTTACGGTTAAATCCTTAAGAGTTTATAATCTCGACAAGTAGTCCTTTCTATTCATAGTCTAGTTCGTAATCCGTATTAGGGAGTAGGTCTTCCTACTTATAATCTAGTTTACCTAGAGTAGTTACTCTAGTCCTCTCCTCCGCCCTAAAGTCCAAGTACCGGTTAGACTTATAAGAGTTATCTCTTAAAATAAAGACCTATATACGATCTATACAGACCGACTTGAATACGACTATTCTATCTAACTCTAATAACTTCTAGCTCCTAATAGGTCTCTCTATACGGAAGTTAATGATAACCCTTAATATAATATATAGACCGAGCTATGTAAATTCTAGTTTATTCCTAAAATTTCCTATAATCTTCGTATTATATAGGAGAATCTTAGATCTAATATATAGTCGCTCTCGTCGTCGACGTAACTTATAAGTTTCCTCCTAGTACCTATTAGCCTCGTACCTTATTCTCTCTTATCTTACTACCGCCTTACGAAGATCCTTATCGCGTAAGTTAATCTAACGTATTTATATTACGAGAAGATCCTCTATTATTAAGACAGAATTCTAGTTTAGAGTCTACTATATAGCTATTTTTAACTTAATTAGAAGTATATACTCCTCGCCGAGTATTATCTTAGCTAGAGTTATCCCGGTTATCCTCTTAGTAGTCGTCCGTTCTACCTATAGCGTAGTAGGTAATAGACGTACCTAGGACTTATTATTACCGTTCGTCGACTTTCGTAGGGCTATAATAAGTAAATTATAAGCTCTTTTAATACTACCTTAACCCTATAAATTATATAGAGATATCTATATTTTCTAGGTCTAGTATAGATATAGAAGGGCTAATATAAACCGCCTATTTTTACTTCCTCCGTCTATACCTATCTCTAGAGGTACCCTCCAGCAATAGATAATATATTCGAAAATAAAATCTATAATCTACTTTATATTTAGAGAGCTATAGAGTACCTTCGCTTCTAAATAGCTATATAATTCTTCTTATATATATATAATATACTCGAAGCTATCTCTCTTAGGTATTTCTATATAGTTAATAGCCCAGCGGACCCTAAAAATCTTATTATAGATAACTCTCGTATTAAGACCCTTATTAACGTAATTCTAATAACTCTTCTAGTAAATCTTATACTCCCGGACCTACTTAGATATATTAATATAATAGCCGACCTAGTAGTACCTCTATCGAACGAGTACTATAGTCGACTCTCGCCCCTTATAACTATATTCGTTATAGAGTCTTTTAATAATATAGGAGCGCTCTTCTTTATTATTAATAACGCGGCGGTAAGAAGAACCTCGTTTTCCTTAGCGGAATAATTACCTATATAATACTAGGTAGTCGAAAGCCTTTCGTCGAATACCCCTATACTCCTTCGTATCTAGTAGTATCTTTCTAGTCGACGGAGTATTGATAGGTAATCCGCGATTATCCTATATCTAGTAGAGTAGTTTCTCTTAAGACCCTACTATACGTACCTTCTAATAGATAATATATCTAATCCTTAATCCGAATCCTATTCTATTAGAGAGGAGTTATTATACTTAGGTAAGGATAATAGAGAAAAGATATAAGGCCTAGAATATATAATTACTCTAAGATCTAACGCGACAAAGTCGTTAATATTAAAGTCTAGAACGAGCGGGATATCTTTAGAATCCGTATCCTTATATTAACGTAAGAGGCTATTAGTAACTATATTCCTCTTTCCTTCAATATAACGGACTTTAAAATTCTATATCGTAATCTAGGTAAGCTATTAAGTTACGAGAGTACTAGTAATATCTCAGGCGACGCGGTTTAACTAGTAGATAAGTATCTTCGTATTAGTCTTTATAACGAAGCTAGCTCCCTAAAGGTATATTTTAAACTTATTAAGAGCGTTAAGTATAGTATAGTATTCTAGTTTAATAGTATTATATTTTCGTTTAGCGACTAACTGGATACTACTTGTATAACGGTATAGTTATTGTTTCTTATCGTATATCTATACTAACTCCGCTCCCTAACCTTTATTAGAGGAGTCTACTATAAGAATTATCTACCCTACTTCCTCGTTATATCTTATAGGTTGAAGAGTAGGGGGATTCGTTAGAGCCTTCTAGAGTAGCTATATTACCCGCCTCTATAGCTCTTCCTAACGGAACTTAGTATCCTTCTTAAAGAGGATAAATATTAGTTATACGATTAGAGCGAAATTAGGAATTTAGATCCGGTAATAGACCTATATACTAATAAATACCCTTACTAACTTTAATATATAAGGCTTATTCTATTCTAGGATAGCGGCAACCTTAGACTCGTTAGGATAACGCCTATTCCTATTATATTAGTAGCCGACGATATAAAGTCCTTCTATATATATATCGAACTTCTTTCTAGATACTATTACTCCCACGCGTTTAATATCGGCTAAAAGTACGTCGAGACCTCTAATATATTTAAGAATATTCTTACGGATTCTAGGTAGCTCGCTTATTTATACTCTGTAGTCCTTCGTTAGCTTATCAAGAATATCGTTAATATATACGTCGCTTATATATATCTAATACCGGATAATTACCTTATTTACTTAGTAGAACTACGTAACCAAGTTTATATCTTCCTACGGTAGTATCGTTATTCTATATAGCCCGAAAGGGTACTAGAACAAGATTAGATCCTAGCTCTCTTTAGTAAGTTCGAGCTAGTTATATCTAGAGAATAAGTCCGTAAGTAAGACGTATAGATATCCTATAAAAGAGTCTATAAATTTATTAGTAGAAGGGGGAATATTTATATCTTATATTATTACTATATTAATATTAGTCGTACTATTAATTAGCCTATATCTTTTACCTTTCTTCGAGACAAAAAACTACGGATTTCTATATAGTATATAGCTAGGCTCTAGGCGCCCCGTATTAATACGCTTCTAAAATATCTTCTATACTTCGTCTGTAAGAGCCTTCGGAATATTAAATAACTTAGCCTACTATAGAATATACTCGATTATACGAATACGCTATAGAGGAGTAATTTTAGGCCGTATTCTACTATACTCTAAGAAATCCTATACGAGAGAGCCCTCCCTTTAGTAGAGTATTTCTTTAATAAGCGTAACTTCCTTAGGACTTAAGTCTAGATTAATACGTACCTCTTAAAACCTCTCCTCTATAAGTCGAGTACCTCGCGTAAATAGTATATATCTCTTTTCTAGGTACGAATCGAGTAGAGAGTCCGCTTCTAAGCTCTTCTATTTAGCTATCGCGACCTATCTCTAGTCGATACGGCCGCTAGGAGTACTTCTATTTTAGAAAGCGATATTCTAAGGCTATACTTTATCCGCTTTCCTCTTATAAAGTATATTAATACTATTCTATACGCCGGGGTCGTTAGGCTAGTAAGGTAGGGGTATATACCTAATAATATTAATATCCGGGGCGGCCCTAGGTATTATCTAAGTCCGTTTTACCTAGCGATCTCGACGCGAGTCCGTTTTATCGCCGAACAGAAATCTAACTCTCCGTATTCTAAAATTATCTACTATATAACGTCTATCCTATAAGAACTTCTCTTAAGCTTTCTCCCTCCTTATTTTAATCTAGAAAGTCGTAAGATTATAGTAAGTTATCGTTAGCTACTCGCGATTATTAACCTCTAAGGCGGCGTTCTCTGTACTCTATAAATTAAAAAATAAACTAGCTAACTTTACCCCTCCGGTAGAAAGTATACCTAGATTAATTACTACGGATAAGTCTCTAGGCCCTATAAATCCGCGCTCTCGTTTCCTAAGTTATTATTAGAGCTAACGTCCTCGTCGTCTTTATCCTTATCCTCCTTATCTTTATCCTTCTCTACTATTAGAGTCGTCTCTACTTCTAAAGATACCTCCCTTAAGGCTTTCGCGATCGCCGTATAATCGATCTCTATTATAGTAGCCTACTAGGCTACCGTCTCGTCTCTAGAGACAGAGGTCGTAATATAGTTAACTAAACTATCTAGACGGTTAAGGACTTAAAGAGAAGATCTCGTAGCGAATAGCTAAGTAAGTATAACGGGCTAAACGTACTTCTAAAGAACTATAAAGAGAATGTTATTATAAGAGAGACCTACGTTAGCAAGGTAGATCTATATAGTTATCTATCTAATAATAGATATACTCCTCCCGTCTATAATATAAAGACTTTAGAGTACCCGCTACTATTCTAGACCTCTAAAACTATTAATTCTAAGTCTAATACGTGGAGCGTAGTTCTCGTTAACTATATTTACTTCTATACTAGTATCGATCAGACTATTATTAGATATATTTCGAAAATATACGTATATATATAGGGACTTAGTAGATATACGTCGTTTACCGTTTACTTAATTGATAATATTAACTACCTACATAGTAATTAGATTAATACCGATAGATATATTAGTAAGAGACTTTAGATATTTTACGTCTTTAGAAGCTAGGCTATTAAGTAATATAGTATTTATTACGGGTTACTAAGCTATCTTCTTTACGACTCGCTTAAGCCGTCTCTCTTCCTTCCGTTACTAAGCGGCTTTAAACTTAGGCGCGACCCTCTTAACTATATCTAGAGAGAGACTTTAAAATATAAATTTCGAGAAATACGGAATATAGATAAGGGCCTCTTTTAGAGTAAGTTAAATCCTACTAGAAGACTATATTATCTTCTATATTAGTCTTAGCTTATTAGACGACTTATTCTATACGACAAGGTACTACTTATACGTTAGCTACCTCTTCTATTTCTTCTTCTATACGGCTACGGGCTTATTATTACGTAGGGTAGAGTCTTCGTCTATT
This sequence comes from Venturia effusa, assembly GCA_007735645.1. Classification (NCBI taxonomy): domain Eukaryota; kingdom Fungi; phylum Ascomycota; class Dothideomycetes; order Venturiales; family Venturiaceae; genus Venturia; species Venturia effusa. The sequence goes on along the minus strand of CP042191.1, from coordinate 87,074 downwards.
ATCTTATTATTATTCTTAATCTAAGGACTTTTCTTAATAGCCTAATCTATTAAGTCTCGAAATTACCTCGAAATAGTATACTTTACTTTCGTAGACTCCTTTAAGGACGACTTTTAGACTCTATTATTCGACTTTCTAGGTATCTTCTTCTATAAGGGTTGGGTACTAGTAGTAGATACTCCTAGACTTCTAATACTAGGTAATAAAGTTAGGAGAGTAAGAAGGTATCTTAACTTCTTTATTAGACTTAAGGAGATAGGAAATACTAATAGAGTTTATCTTTACTAACGAAGGCCTAAGTCTTTTCTTAACTATATTAAGAATCTATAGCGGCTAATACTATTCCTAGTTCAGACGAAGGCCATAGATCCTATTTTCTAGGTTATTAGTAGTTTCCTAGAATAGGCCTCTCTACCCCTCTTAGCGATTATAGAAATATACTCCCTAGGTATATAGAATCTTTATATAGCTATCTACGTAGAATAATATATAGTAAGGATCGTTATATCTAAGGTATATACGTAGCTTCTATAGCGCTTAATTATTTCTATTTCTAATATTATCATCATAATAGGAGCTACTAGGGTTATTTATATGATTAGTATTATAAGAAGTAGGCTAACTATTATAGTATAGCTACTAGATAGGTTCCTAGACGTACTATATCTAAAGCTAGTATTAAGGCTACTACTAAGCCTAGAGTTAGTATTTACTTAGAAAGTTCTTATTAAAATATATAGTAAGAAGCGTAAACTATCTAGTATCTTTCTATATAATCGCGAAAACCGGGTTATAAGTTCGGCTAATAGTTATATATAGAATCTCTCTACTTATATTATCAATACGGAGTTTACTAAGAGCCTTAATAAGATCGGGACTTAACTTAGGAGGACTAATAGCTTTCTTACGTTAAGTACCCTCGAAGTACTCGTTACGAGTAATAACTAACTTATTAGCGATATAACCGACTTTCTTATTCTCTTCCTTATTAATATAAAAGGTTTTAAGTTTCTTAGTAGTATAAACAACCTTCTCTACTATCTTAATAACTACGTTAATATCTTCGTATAGGTCGTCCTTATCCTCCTTATTAAGGTTAATTACATAGTTAACCTTGGTTAAGATTAGGTTAGGAAGGCTACTAAGGAAGATATATACTCCGTCTATAGCCGTACTAGTCTTACGCTAATAGATACCTAGCTAGTAGGTCTTAAACTCCTTAATAAAGCTACTCGTATTTAGAATACTACTCTTACTCTAAATAGTAAGCTTCGTTAGGTAGGTTAAAGTTTCCTTCTTTCGTCGTTCGTCCTAGGCGTAGTACTCCTTATAGAATACTTTCTTAAGAGCTACCTAGTCCTTTCTAGACTAGCCTTTTAGATACTTAACGTCGTTCTATAGAGTCTAACTATAGTTTATTAGGAGGCTATAGTACTTATTTTTATCCTTAGTAATATTAAAAAAGCTAAAATACTTCTCTAAGTTTAAGAAAAAGTTAGATATATTCTTTCTAGTAAATATCTTATAAGTAGGGAGAGGGAGGTTCCTAGGGTTATAGTAAATAGGACGTTTCTTAGCTATACTATACTCTTTAGTAGCTATCTACTAACGAGTTAAAGTATTACTAGAGGCCGTATTAAGAGCTCGGGAGGCTATATTTATTATAAGGTTTAAGAAGTCCTTAATAGTAAATAGAGTTATCCCGTTCCTACTACGTATAGTACCGCTAGGAAGATTAGTTACCCCGGAAGTACTTATCTTAGGAGGGGTAGTAGGATTAGGGCCGGAGTTCTCTAGGGTATCCTAGCTATAAGTTAAGCTATTAGTACTCGAAATAGGAGGAGGTAGGTTTCTTAGATCCTGGATAGTAGGGTTAGTAGATATACTAGATATAGTTAGAATACTATTATAGTAATACCTTAGAGAAATAACTTCGTAGAAGTATAAAGATAGGTAATACTAAAATACGCGTAGAATCGTTTGTATTAGTATTAGGAACTTAAGGATAGTACTTATAATAGTAGACTATAATAGTACAGATAGGGTAATACCTAAAGTCGGTATTAATAAGCCTATCGTCGTTACTAGAAAAGTCTTCGTTCCTTAACTAAATTAAAGAAAAAATATATATAGTTACATAATTAGATATTCTTCTAAAATACGTACTAAGCCGTCTATATTATACTTAAGGCGATTACCTCGGGATAGTTCTATTCTTAACTAGATATATCGCTATAACTTTTCTAGTCTTTAAGATCTCGAGAATAGCTATTAAGTAATTATTAGCTATACTATAGTAGTAGGATAATAAGAGAGAGAAAAATCTATATTATATACGCCTCTAGGTTAGGGTTTACTACCTACTTCTAGCGTAAAACATCCGTGCGTCGCGAGTTAGAGAATACTAAAACTCTAATTATTCCAATATTACCTATCTCTATCGTTAGTCGCTCCTTAATATAGTTTATCCCTACTCTTATCCCTATTATTATCCTTTATCTACTACGACCCTACTTTCCGTACTTTACTACGTTTCTAAAGCTCGCGGTTATCTCCCCTAGCTAAGATCGCTCCTATCCTCGTAAACTAGTTACGAAAGTCCTATACTTATAATATCGTTACCTACTATCGTCTAATACTCTAGTTAGGGTACTATAAACATAATATTCCCTCCTCCCCTTAATATATTATACTCTCTCCAAGTTATTACGTATCTATATTCCCCCCATAAAATTATATATTCTTTTGCCTATCCTCGCCGATCTATTACGAAAGTCCGAATACTACTAATACTACTACCCCTCCTTATTAAAGTTAAACTCCCTAGATAATATAGAGTCTATTATAATTCTCTCCTCCCTATTTACTATATATTACGTAAGTTATCGCGTAAAAAAGCCCTCTACCGCGAAATACCTTATCCGTCCGGATATTCTTACCTAGCTATTATAAAACTCGCCTCTAACGCCTCCTCTAGCCCGCCCTTATCCCTAATATCCTTACTAAACAACTATTAACTATTTATCGTACCTATTGATAATAGTAGTAATATTATATATGTATTAATAGAATATATAACTTTAATATATATCTCGACCCCTTATACCGTCTACTAGATACTTCGCCTATTCTCGTAAATATATTACGAATCCCCCCTAACAATATACGTAGCCTTATATTTCTATATACCTATAATTAATAATAATTATTCTTACCCCCCTTAATACTAGATCTCGTTATAAAAGCTTTATTATACGCGACGTATAAAGCCTATTATAAAAAAAATCCTTACTACTACCGTCCTTATAAACTAGTTACGAAAATCCCCTCTCCTCGCAAAATATCTTCTATCTATACTTTAGATACCTATAAATCCGTAGACGTAAGTAAACTATTACCTACGATATTACGTATAAATAGCTTAAATTAGTCCCCTTTCGCCCTTATCCTCGCTAAGATATTACGAAAGTCTAAAAACTAGTATTAAGTCGTATCCGTCCTCCCCGCTTCGCGCTTATATCCTATACCTAGGTTTTCCCTCCTATACTTATAATTTCACCCTCTCTAACTCTACGTACCTTTTCCTATAAGTAATACGAGGGAGTCTCCCTCGTAACCTCCTCTACCTCTAATAGCTAGAATAGGTAGACCTCCTACTAACCTAGATAGGGGAGCTCTTTCTCCTAAGTCTCGATAATAAAAATACCGTACGAAGAAACGAAGTTAGCTTCTACTACCCCCGTCTCCTACTACCTAGGCACGTATCGATCTCGAAAAGGCGAACGCGAAAAGAGAACGAAATACTCTCCTACGAGCGGCGAGCCGTAAACGGAAGAAAGAATAGTAAGCGGCTATTAACGTAGTAACTAATACCCTTAACGAAGAGATCGCTCGTCTCTAGTTATCTACGTAAACCTATCTAGTTACTATAGCTCCGTACCTAGATAGCTCGTACCTAGCTATAGAATAGTCTACTCCTACTCTACCTATATCTCTACTAGAAACCGCTTATTCGTATAATTCTAAACTATCCGCGTTATTAGTAGGTCGCGATAAAGATATTAACCCTAGACTTACTCTTACCGATTCTACCCTAGTAAAGCTACTAACTCTAGCTTCTATAGCCCTAAATAATATCTATCTACCGCTTACCCTATTAATATCGGCTACCTTCCTAATACCTAGCCGAAGTATAACTATCTACTCGCCGTCATTATATAGGGATTTAGTATAAGTATTACTATAGCTATCCCCTACGTCCCCTACGCCCTTATATCTAAGTATTACCCTCCCGCCGTACGACTAATAAAGATTAGCTACCCCTACTACTATTATCTATCCTATCGACGAACTATTATTTAGCCTTAAAGGCTATAATATACCCGAGCCGCGCTCGATAATAGTCGACGGTATTACTAAAACCCCTCTATATCGTAACGGAGTAATCCTCGCCCTTACTCCTCCCTAACGTAGAGCGATTCTATCCGAAGGTCTCTAAGACTATTCCCCCCCCTTACTAACGCCCCCTTTTCGTATTTTAGCTCCTCGTCTACTCTCCGGTTACTATACGCTATCTATCTAGAGACCCTTAGCTTCCTCTCGCTAGCCGCCGGATTCTAAAGTAGAGTAAGTAATATAAGAACGACCCGATAATAATAATATCGAAGTTAAAAGAATACTATAACCCTAGGCGGTTTACGTAATAGATTCTTATAAGGACCCGCTCCTTAACGAAGTTATTATTAACCTAATCCTCTAAGCGATACGGGGGCGATACGCTTATAGTAAGTTCGGCTATAGGAAGTTACTAAGGAGTCTCTCTCGTAACCCTTCTATAACTCTACCTCGACTAATACTAATAATATAGTATAATACCACCTATACCCGCCTAGAGTACCTATATCTTCTCTTATAAACTAAATTAATACTACTCTTCGTACTTCCTTATAAGACGAGTATATCCCTAATACTTCTTATAGTACCCGCTAGGGTCCCCAAGGGGTTGGGTCGGGTCGGGTTTTAGGGGTACCCCCCCAACCCGCCGCGGGGGGGGGTAGAAATAGGGGGGGGGGCGGGTTTTCGGGTCGGGGGGAGCTTTTACCCCCGACCCGCTAATTGGGGGGAAGTCGGGTTTTTTAAGTCACATGTTTTAATACTTAACCTAGATATTATTAAGATCTAAATAGCTAGAATTATAGAGAAATACCTATTCTAAAAGTCTATAAGGTTATATAATATAAAATACCTATAGGTCGTCCGTAATTAATAAAACCGTACGAAAAAGTCACGTTTTTTAGCCAAGAACCCGACCCTATTAATCGGGGCGGGTTCTATCGGGGGGAGGGTCGGGGCGGGGGGTCCTAGGGACCCCTATACCCGACCCGAATACCCCCCCCGACCCCCCCTGCCTCCGAGGGGTCGGGGGATCCCCCGACCCCTTAGGGACCCTAGTACCCGCTAACTCCTTAGCCGTAGTAGATAGAGAGGCCTATACGATATCGACTAGGTAATACTTCTTCGTAAAAAGCTAGTATACGAACGAATCGATTTTTACTAGAGTAAGCTTCTTAACGCGGAATCGCCCGTCTATACTTTACCTAACTAATACGCGTATAAAATATCCTATCGTTTCTCTTACGACGTAGATAGTTTTATAGTACGTCTTACCTTACTAGCCGGACTTAAAGAGGGTATAACTATTACCTATACGCCCTTATTTTTCGCTACGTAGAAAGAGGACGCTAAGGCTACCTTTAGAGGTATTAAGATATAGGACTATAAATATTTCTAGTTCGGCTACGGCGCCGTCTCTAGAGACTACGGCTTTAACGTCTACCTAATTTTTCCTAACCTACCGGTCTATAATAATATTCTCTCTACCGATACCGAGTTTATATAATAGCTAGACGCTATCCTTATCCCCGCTCTTACTATTACTACCTTAGACGATATTATATAGTACTACCTAGACAACGGGTAAAATATATTCGCCCGCGCTAAAGTTATAAAAGAGACGTTTACGAAGTTACGATAACCGTATACTAAATATAAGATATCCGTACCTAAGAACTATCTTACTAACCTCTAGTCCGAAATTCTTAAGCGCGTATAGAATTACGGCCGTAGGTTTAAAGAACCTATTCTTATTATTATAGCCTACGGTATTAAGCTCCTTAATAAGTCGTCTACTTAGCTATTTACGCCGTAGGAGGCCGCGCGAAACTTTATATACTAACTTACTACCTACTTTAACTACGAGTACTTCGATAAATACGATACCTAGGTTAACTTAGTATATGAATATATTACTATATAAGAAACGTCTAACTCCTAGCCGATTACGCTACTATATAAGAAAGAATATTTAATAGCCTAGGCCGCGACCTTCGACGTTAACGTCGACCTAAAAGTATTAGAAGGCTCGCTTAAAATAGACCTATACTATATCGCGGGCGCCGCTAACCTAGGGAATATCGTATTTACTACTAAGGCGAGTAACCTCTATAAGCGGAAACTCGCCTATAGAAAGGCGTATAATATTATTAAAGAGGTATTCTTATCTTCTATATTAAAGAACTACCTTCTATTCGCTAACTTCGACCTCCTTACCGCCGGGTTAAGCGATACTCTTATTAAATAGTTCTATAAGCTTAGTAGTAAATTTTCTATATCCCCGATCGAATTCTATAAGCGTTAACTCGAAATTATAATAAATACTAAATACCGTATTTAGACTAGAGTTAGGCCGAAAATATACGCTACCCGGATAGAGTTTCGTATAATACTAGCCCTACTCGAAAAGCTTGCCGACCTCCCGTATAATATCTTCCTACCTCGCTCCTATATCCCGTACTAATCTATATACTAGACTATAGCCTATTTAAGCCGAATCGTATCCGTTCTATAATATCCTAAACCCTATACCTATACCGGACGATATAATCTATTAGAGCTACTTTATACTCGAGTCTAAGGACTTTATAGACTTCTACTACGCCTAGATTAATAAGATCCTCGTACTTCTAGAGATCCTCGTTACCTCTACGTATAATAATAAGAAGAACGAAAAGAGAAGGAAGCCGATTATTAAAAGCGTCTTAAAACTACTACTAAGTAAATATAAATCGAACTTACCTAAGTACCTATCGTCGCGACCTATATTTATATCCTCTAATTCCTATTTAATAGGGACTCCGTAAGTATTACCGGCTTTTTCGCCGCTAATAGTAATTAAAACGTAAGTACTCTACTACGAAGAGGTATATCGCGAGGAATCGGATAGTAGACTTATCTAATACCGGGTCTAACGACGACCTTAATATTGTACCGCTATTAGACTAGGACGAATTAAATAACGATTCCGAAACCGAGCTAGACTTAGGCGACGAGGTAGACCGTATTAACGCGTTAAAAGTAACGAGGAAGACGACTAATCTAATAATAGAGTCGTTATTAGTCTTAATATAGAGAGGATTATCTTAAAGAACGGAAGTATATAGCTTCCTAACCGCCTAATATACTAGGATTCTAGTATCCCTTACTTCCGTTGTCCTCTATTTTCTCGTATCGTATTTAACGCTACTAGTAGTTTTAGTAGTACCCTTAAAGGTAGTATAGGGACTATATCCTATATAAGCTCGAAGAATAATCTCGATCTTACTATTACTAACCTACTTACGTCCCGTAGTATATTACTTTTTAAATAGACTCTCTTAGAGAAAGAGTTATATAAGATATATACTAGTATTACGGTTACTAAATACGCCGCCTAGCTCTATACTAATATCTACGAATACTATATTAGCGATAAAGTCTAGGCGAAAAAGGACCTTACCTAGTTAAGAGAAAGACCCCTTACTATCGACTAAATTTAGGATATAAAGTATAAAGCTCTAGATAAATAGTACCGCTAATCGATAGACGATAAACGGAATAGTATATACGGTATCTATCCTTCTCTTATATCCCTTATAATTGGTTACTAGGACGCTAAGGAGTTAATCTACTAATAATCCGTATTAGTACGGCCTAACCGAAATAAGGATATATACTATACTAATAGACTCTAGGTTAACCGCGTATTCGGTCTCTTTAATTAGACTAGAGACGGTACCGAGTTTACTAACCCCTTTAAGCGTCGTATTAGTAAACCCCTAACTACGCGATCCTAGGATTCTACTAGTTAGAGGGATTATATAAAGTTACTCTACCAACTTATTAATAAATACCTTAGTCTCGAATACGCGAACTATTTTATTAACTACTCTATCTACTAGCTCGCCCCAAAATATATCCTTATTATACCTAACTACGAAAGAGAAAAACTCTTCGTCTTCGCTAGAGAGTAACTAAATTCCCTAAATAACTAGGCTAAGCGAATTAAGTTCCTTACGCCCGTCTTTAAGATAGACTAGTACCTATAACGGTTACTACTAGACCTTACTCTCTACTATATTTACTTCCCTATCGTAGCTATCTTCGCCGATCTAAAATATAGTACTACCTATAGCGACCTTAACTTTAGCGATAAATCCTACGTATATCGTAATACTAAGCTCGTACTAAATACCCTCTATACTACCGCTAGGGTTCGTTTTAATTAAACCGCTAATAAAAGAATAGATAACATTTTTACGATTATAACCGGGAAGACCTAGGTTAATAAAATCGTTAATCGAGAGTACTAATTAACGACTATAAAGAAGGTTTACGCGGAAGCTAAATCTTCCCTTAAATAGTAATTCTAGTTATAGAAATTCTAATCGTAGTTATCCCTACTATAGTAATCCTTAACTAGATACTATCTACCTACTAATAAGCGATACGAGGGAGACTCCCTTATAATACTCTTTTACCGAACCCTAAATATTACCCTCTTACTAACCGATTCTCTAGATAGATCCGTTGTACGTATAAAAGTAGTATAGAGAGACCTAAAGCGATCGAGGTACTTATAACCGACCGCGTAACTATTTATTAGAGGAACCTTAATATAAATAACGAGTACCGCTATATAATAAGGCGTAGAGTTAAACGCTAGTCGTATAGCGAAGCCCGATACTCTATAACCTATTTAAAAGTTAGCCCTCGGTAAATATTAGTATTAAAAAAGTAAGAAATTAGTCCTCTCTAGCTAAGTAGAGTCTATAACGCGTAAACCCTATTATATATATTAGTATTAGTACTCAAGTAATATCTAACTCTAACCGTACATTCTTAAGAACTTTACTATCGTTTCTATAGTACCGCTATTCCCGTATATATAACTCCTATAATAGGTACGACGAGACCCGTTATCGCGCGAAACCTACGTCGTATTATATCTCCTATACTAGCGCTTATATTTCTTCGCTATACGAAGTAGAGCTACTAACCCTTATCCTACTAAGAAATCTACCCCTTCCTAATATAACTATCGTCTACCTATACTACTATATATTATTAATTTACTATTGCCGCCCGCGGCCTAATAATATCGTATTATATAAGGCTACTATATACGAACCCGCGTTAAAGATTATAATTAAAATAATCCCGTTATACGTATACTACTATCGTAGAAATCCACCCTTAACTACCGCTATTACTACTATCTAACTATTCGTACCCGGATAAAAACAACGCCGCCTACCTAAGACGTATTAGATTACTATATATTTAGATAATAACCTCCTAACCCTTTACGTCGGATTACTCCTCCTATTCTTATCCCTCTATATAGTTACTACTCTAAATCGGCTCTCTATAGTAAACCCTAAGCGATTTATAACGCGTCCCCGTACTCCTATAATATCGTCGTACAACGAGTCGCTTATACTATATAGTAGTATAACTATAGATACTATATTATATCGGGTATATATCCTACTAATAGTATCCTTAACTACGAGAAAGAGCCTAAATATATCGTCTACCGCCTATACTATAGTCTCGATCAACCCGCGGCCATCCTATCGTAAATAATCTATAAATTATAAGTTATTAATAGATATATTATATCCGCATATTAATAGACTAGTAGAAAGTATATATTAAAAAACGGTAAGAGTATACTACCGTCGTAAATTTATATAGACTATCTATCTATTCCTATACCCCCTATACCGGAGCCCTTATAAACTAAAAGTTAATATAAATACTAAGAGCGATACGAAACGGACTCCCTATTAATATATTCGCTTTATATAAGAGTATAATATAATAGCTTATTATCTTATTACCCTAGATACTACTATATATATTATAGCCCCTTTAAGTATTTAATTAACAGCCTTTCCTATATAGTTATATACTAACGCGTTAACTACTAAGTAACTCGTATCTTTATATAATCCTCTATAAACTCGAAGTTACTTTATACTAAAGACTAACCTAAACGACTAATTTAGGTACCTTCTCTATATTACCCGACTTAGATAGTACCCTACCCCCCCCTCTCCTCTCCCTCTATACTAGGCGTATAAAGCTATAACCCTTCTATAACTACTACTTAAACTTAATAACAACCTAAGGTAGCTATACCTCCTACTAGTAAGTCCCCCCCCCTCTATAAAGAGAAACCTTACTACGTCGGGAGTTTTAAACGTATCTATTAAGGTCTAACTCCTCGCTATATATTAAAGTATATTATCCGGACCTTAGCTAATATTACCTATATTTCGCTAATACGAAAGTAGGTAACTACCTACCTATAATAACTACCCCCCGTATCCGCTACACTTTCGCTAGGCCTAATACTCCCGATCTACTCGAATATAATTAGTTTAGTAGACGCGGCCTTAGGTAGACCGGATTCTTTCTAGTTCTAAAGAATACTAATTAACTTCTTACGCCCGACGACGCTTAGTCTATATCCCTTTCTACTCTACTAGGAACCGGCGAAACGAATAACGTAAACTTAGAGACGAAATACTTCGTAATAAGATAGGGACTAACTCTACCTAATATCGTTAAGTATTATATTTTCGAAAATACTATTACTATCCCAGATCTCCTTAAGTACTAAACTACTAGACTAGATAGTTACTTATACTACCGGTTTTTTATACCCGTTAAGAAATAGATATTCGTCCTAGTCGTACCGGAAGATCTATAGTTTCTAGGTATAACCCCCCCTCTAGGAGTAGGTACCTACGGCTTTATTATCTAAAGGATAAGAAAATTAGTCGTTTACTAGGGGCTATTTCGTCGCTAGCTCTAGGCGTTTACTAAGAAATAACTCTAAGAAATAGCCGTCGACTTCGGCTACGTAGATACTATTAAGGGAGGAACTTAGAGTAAGAACGAAATAATATCCTAGTTCTTCCGCGCTTTAAAGGATACCTAAGATCCGACGGAAAGCGAAGATAAATACGTACGATACGCCGCCCGAAGGAAACTAAGTCGTAGAGAATCTTGAACTATATTAGTAGAATATATAGTACGGCGGATATAGGATATTAGTCTAATAGGAGCGGGGGAAGCTAAATTATAGAATAGTCTTAAAAAGAATAGCTAATTAGAGGATACTTATTAATAGACTACGATAAAAATTAGTACGAAATACGCTCGGTATAAAAATAGCGGTACGGTACTTAAGGTAATAGGTTTAGATACTACTTATAGAAATTTAATATTAAGTATAATCTAAGGAAATTAATATAGGAGATATTCCGAGGACTCCTATATAAAATACAGAATTATATACTCTATATAGTAGATATTTATACCTAATAAACTAATGTTTCTTTCTCCCTTAAGTCGATATAAGTATATAGTATCCTTAGGTACTTATATATTAGCGCTTACTCCGACAATACGTATTTAGAGTCTAACTTATAAAGTATTCCCAAATTCTCTACCTCGAACCGTTAGGGGAATATATATATATATATACTCCTCGCTAGAGTACCTAGTTTCCGCCGAAATACTCCTAGTTTATTAGACTATAAATTTCTACGCCCTATAAACTTCCCGCTATAAATAGGAAGTACCGCACGTCCTAGACTACTCTATACCTAATATTTATAAACGTTATTAAAGGGGCTAGCCGTAGTTATAGGAGAGAAGCCGAGCTATAGAACCGAGTACTAGGTATAAGTAGCCTACGAACTTATTAGAGCGATACGAGGGAGTCTCTCTCGTACCTTTCTATACCCTAATATACCGCCGCGTCCTACTAAGTAGTAGATACTACGTTCGAACTATTACGTATAACTTCTTACGTCCTTACGCTATATACCGCTCTCTATATACTCTAAGAGCCGCCTTAAAGTATATTTCCTCTAAAACCTAGGCGCCGCGAAGAAGTTTTTAGTATCGCTAAAGAAAGATTAGGCCCTACTTATATAATCGCCCTTTATCGATAACTTTCGAAATTTAGTTAGATACTACTAGTACTTAACGACCTGCTCGATCGTATATATTCCCTTAATAGAATAACTATACGCCCTACCTACGACGATATATAAACAACTCCTACGATCGTACTACGACGTAACTTTATTCCCGCGATTTCTATATCTTAGGTCCCCTAGCTCTTATATTACTACTATTTAAGTTACGTTATAATACTACTACGTTAAGCGGGTTATAGGACTATACTATACGCTAACGTCTAGGTTATAGTATTAACTTTTACTACCTAAACTAGGTTATAGCCTTACTTCCTATATTAAAGAACCGGGTTAGTACTTCTATAACCTATTAGATAATATACCGCTAGGTATTACGCCCTACTAAAAGGGTACCGATTAGTCCTACTTTAGGGCTAAGATCTATATTAATATATAGCCCGGGCGCTATATATATCTATAAGTACGTTACTACCTCGACTATATTACTATATAACTAATTAAATATAATAATAAACTAAGGTAGTACTACCTTAAACCGGTAAGTTTATACCTAGGTTAAGAAACCTTTCTAAGTTAGGAGCCTAAATTATACTACCCTAACCTACGCCCCCCCCTATATATTAACCTATATTATCCGGATAATATCCTACTAATACTAAAGTAGCTAATTTCCTACCTACTATAACTAGCCTCCGTATCTACTACGCCTTCGCCGGGCCGCTTACTCCCGATCTACTTAAATACGAATAGTTTAGCCTACTTAGCTTTAGGCGGACCTAATTCTTCCTAGTTCTTAAGAATACTAACTAACTCGTTACGCTAGTAGACGCCGAATCCTTATTCCTAGTTACTCTTCTAGGAACTAGTCTATCCGAAGATATAAATAAGGCGGCGAAGTAGTTCGTTAAGAAATAGGGAGAATCTATACCTAAGGTTACTATACGCTATACTTTCAAAAATACCGCTATTCCCGACCTTCTTAACTATCGATCTATTAGAGATCTAGGTACCCCGTCCTAACGAACTTTTATAGTCGTCTAGAAATAGATATTCGTTATCGTCGTACCGGAAGATCTATTATACGCCGGTATAATTCCTCCCCTAGGAGTAGATATATCTAGTATCTACGTCGAAAAGATAAAGAGATTCGTCGTTTACTAGTTAGGTATTCGTCGTTAACTCTAGTCCTTTACTAAGAAATAGCTCTAAGAGATAAGCGTTACCTTTAACTACGTAGATACTATTACGGGAGGTATCTAGAGTAAAGACTAAATAATACTATATATTTTCCGTTCTTTAAAGACTACCGGAGATCCTACGTATAGTAAAGAAGAAGCTAAATAATATTACGTATCTTTTAGTACGAAGCGTTAAGGACCTTAAAGTATATAAAGGAGTATATAGTACGGCGGGTACGGAATATCGGATAAAGTATATTTAGGGAGTAGTATCGTAGAACGCCTTTAAGACGAAGTATTAAAACGAGGATTATCTTCGCTATATAGAGAGAAAAGTTTTAGTATTAAGCCTACTCGGTATAGACGTAGTAGTAAAGTAATTAAGGCTATAAGGCTCGACGAGGCTTAGAGAAGTATATATACTATACCGAGCCTATTATAAAAGCTCTAATTAGGTTAGGAGATAGTTAGAAGACTCCTCTACACGATCTAAAACTATATACTATATATAGTAGAGGCTTCTACCTAATAAAATCAATATTTCTCTTATCTTAAGTCGATCGTATTACGTAGAAACCTCGAATATTTACCTATACGTAGCTATACCGATAATACGTATCTAAAAATTAATACCTAATATATTTATAATTTCCTAAGATCGAAAAGTTAGACGGATAACCAAATATACTCCCTAGTAAAGTATTAAACTAACGCCGATATGCTACTTAGTTAATGAGATCCTAAATTACTACGATTTATATATATCCCCGTACGAAGACAATCTACCTTACGTCCTTATACCCTTCTATACGAGATCTTTAATAATACTAAGATAGAAGCTAGTTGTGACTATAGAAGACGATACTAGTAATATAACTAAGTACTAAATATAAGTAGGTAACGACCCTCTAGGTAGATATAAGGGAGTCTCCCCCGTAACCCCCCTTCTATACTTTAATTATAGCGCCGACCGTCTTATTATAAAAATCGCGTTCGATTTTTATCTATAAATCTTTATTATACCCGTTATCTATAGCTATCTACATCTTCTTTTAAAAGCCGTCCGAAAGTATATACCGTATAAAATACGTTCGAATTAGGTAGCTACGTATAGCGTACCCCTAAAACGCTAAAGTCGTACTTTAACTACCGTATTCTATCGAAATCTATTCAGATATAACCCGGTACTACCGATCCGCTACTCTTTCTATATCCCTTTTAATAAAATAATTATATATACCGTCTATAGTACTACGTAAAAGACTTCCGCGACTATAGCGAGATATAACTTTATTCTCGGCCTATTATCGCGTAGTAAATAGCGCGCCCGAACTCTTACGTATAAGATCTTACTTATTTACGTAATTAGTAGCGTTCTATAACCTTATACTAGAGCCGCCTATAATTACGTCCTATCTAAATACGAGCGTACCGGGTAGATAAGTACGCCTTACCTAAAGAAAGGCTAGGCTATACTTTTAATAATCGTATTAGATCGAAATATCCGGACATTAAATCGTATATAACTATATAGATTCGTAATATCTCCCGTATATTCTATTCTACGAAAGAATATATTGTACGATAATCGGGAAAAGGCTCCTATAACCGTACCTAGCTATAGCTTTCTTATTGATTTTTATATCCCTCGTTACCCCGCTTCCATATTTTAGCCCCTAGTTCTAGAATCGTATAACCTAGTTGTTTTAGCCGGATTATAGCTTTATATCTAGTACCGACGGCCGGGTTATAGTACTAACTCCTACTATTATACCCGGGTTACCGCCTTACTTCTAGCGCTTAAGAACCGGGTTAGTTCTTCTACCTATCTAATAACCCTTAGTAACGTCGTACGCCCTACTATAACCCTACCGACTAGATCTACGCTAGTACTTAGATCTATACTAATATAGGGTCCGGGCGCTATATATATCTATAAGTAGACTACTACCTCGGCCCTATTATTATATATCTAATTAAATTCTACTAAACTCTACCCTATAACTCGGAGTAGATATCTACTATTAATACCTCTTAAGTAAGTAATAAGTCGAGAACTAGTTCTAGTTCTAAGGGAGTCTAAATCGTATCTCTCTTATAGTACCCGTAATAACTCCTTTATCGCGCGGTAGATAGGACCGATATACTCTCTTTTAAGATATCTTACTAATACTTTATCTATAGATAGTCCCTACTAGATCCTAGTCTAGAATAGCTCTAGAGATAGCTACGGCTCTACGAGTCTTTAAGCGAGTATTAGTAATCTATAATATTATAGATTGCGAGGAGACCTCCTAGTATCCCCTTTAGTTCTTCCGTTTATATACCGCCTAATCTAATATATCTTAGCTTTACTACCTTAACTTATACCGAGATCTTCTATACGCGTAACGGCGTAATAGAGGAAGAAGAAGCCCGTACTACTAAAACTAGTTAATACGTTATATAAATCGATACTAGTAAAGACGACCCCGTTAGTCCTACTTTTATAAAAGAATCTAGATAGTATATAGCTCTCGCCGCTACTATAATAGAACTATATACTAAGATCGCGCCCGCCGAATACTCTAGTATACCTAATACGCCGTACGTAGCGTAGTACTCGCCCGATAAATTCTTGTCCCGATCTACTATATAGGCCGTATAATTCTTATCTACTAAATCCTTCTATATACCTACTATATAGCCCGTATAATACCCTCCCGCCGAATCTTCTAGCCGACCTAATACCTAGCCTATATAATAGACGACTAATATAGACCCTTCTAGTCTATACTAATAACGGCTCGCTATAGAGGTAGATACGCTCGCTATAAAAAATTAGAAACTTTACGCCGCGACTAGCGCGCGCGTATAGACTAGAACTAAGACGTCCCTAATTAAGAACCTAACTATAAATAAGATAAAAGACTTCTTAAATAGATACTTATAGTTCTTTATAGTAAAAGACGACTACGCCGACCTAATCGTTACTATCTATAAGTTTATATTAGCGTATCTAGCTAAATCTCGACTCGGATTTCGAGCTTTAAGCTCTACTAAAGTATTTACTCGTCCTAATCCTCCTTTAGTTACGTAAGTTATAAGCGCGTATAATAGTATTAGCTACGTAGCCGGCCGTAATAACTCTACTTATTATTCGTCTAGAGCGAAGACTAAGAAGCCTAAAATAGAGGTAGACTCTAATACCTGCCCTCGTAAATTGAATAAGCCTAATAAGCGCTAAGATAATCTCGTAGGGTATAACTCGGACTAAGCTAAGGAAAACGAACGTCTTAACTAGGCCCGCCCCGTTAAGAGGATAAAGTATATACCCTAGTAGAATAACGTCGTATTTACTAGATATAGCTAGTAGAATTAGTATCGTAATAGTAGATACGTCTAGCGTTAAGACCGTCGTTTAGAATCCGTTAATATATCCGAACCGGATTATTATTCTTATCCTAATTAGCTAGACTAGGTCGATATATCCGCTAAGTAGGCCTAATACGGTTCTAAACGCGTTATTCGCGCGACCGGCCTACCTAGAGCCTACTAGTAAAATCGCTATTAGAGAGAGCCTTAACGTCGCTAGACGTAAAGTCTATAATAGGTATTTTAGGTATAGCTAGAGCCCTTCTCGATACTTACCTAGTATCTATATAGATAGTAAGAATATAGGTAGACTATAGTCCTAAGAATACTAGAACTATATTAGACCGCTACCTAAGATAAATAGATACTAACGAGATATTTTTAGATAGCTATAGAGGCTAATACGAAAACCCTTATAAATAGTCTTAATAGTTATATATATCGAGATATATATTGGTAGGGATAGTTTAGATAGTTATATCGGCTAAAATTAAGATCGATAGAAATATATTAAGCCGGCGTATCTACCGAGGTAGAGAAGACCTATATTATAACTTATATAGAGGTACGTCTAATATAAATTATTATACTAGCGACTACTTTTTAGAATAGCTTAATATATAGTAATAAATAATTTCTATTAAGTTTCTCTACTATACCTTTAGTTATAAGTATTTCGAGGGAGTCTCCCCGGTATTACCCTATCCGTCCTAACGGTATAATATATCTAATTATCCCGGAAGACTACTTTAACGATACTATAAATACTCTCTTTCTAATATAATAAAAATATAAACTACCTATTCCCTAAGTTTCTTTTTATCTATAGCTATATAGAGTAAAGCGAAAGAGCCTCCCATCGCTCGTCCTATAAGGTATATACGGCGTAGGAACCGCGAAATACTAGCGTATAACCCTATATTCCGCCCTATCGGAACCTATTTAACCTCTATATTAGATACGCGCCGTACCGACTAGACCTACTATATACCTAGTCCGTATATATAGACTCTATACCTATTATTATTACTATCGCCCCCTCTCTATATTACTCTTCCCTTACTACGAGAGTTAATATAACCCGATATTAGGAGATCTTTTCGTAACCCTTAGTACGTTTTATATACCCCTATATAACCCTAAATACTAACGGCAAATATTAGGGTATCTATAGATAATTAAAATAGTACTAAATAAGGTAGGGCCGGTAGGTTATCTATACTAGAAGTATTTACGCCCTATCTAATATACGTAGGAGTCTCCTCTATATATTTCTACGTTACTATTATAACCTTTTCTAGTTTACCCTACCTACCGACTATATACGAATTATCGTTAGAAGATAAGGCTAAGGAGTTCTAGACTAATATTAAAAACGAAGTAATAGAAATCTACCTACGTATCGATTAGGATAGCTAGCGCGGACTTCTTTCCCGCTTTAATAAAAAATAACTACTTATAATATACGACGTTCTCTATATTTCTATCGACGGAAAACCCCCTAAAGGTCTAATAATAGGCGCTATCTAGGCGGATATATATACCCGTAGTCTAGCCTTAGATCTACGCTACGGAAAAGCGCTTAATATTATAAACGCCTATAATATATAATACGCTACCGTTAGTAAACCCGTCGTCGCTAGAGCCGATAAGTCGTCCGACTACTAGGATTTAAACGACCTAGAAGGGGGGGGAGTACTTTAGCGTTTAGCAATTAGCTAGGGGTTAATCGGTATATATTAACCCTACGAGAATACTATAGAGACTATTCCTATTATATAAAGGCTTGTTACCTAGAAGCTATCGGTATACTTCTTTATTTTAAGTCTATATCTATATATAAATCTAAACTAAAATACGGAGCCTATTCCGCGTAAGTATAGAGAGCCGTAAAATCTTACGTATTATAAGTCTAGTTCTATACGAGCTCCGATAGCCTTCTACTCCGATTACTAATACTAGGCTTCGGGTTTAAAAGAGTCGGAGCCTTATTATCGTAGTTATTATAGAGGGGATAGTAGAACCCGGTTTTATCTAAATAAAGTTTTAATAAATATTTAGGGATATAATCTTTAAGAATACTTAAATACGAAATCACCGGCGTAGCTATAAAACTATATAGGATATACCCGATTAGGAACTCGATTAACGAGACGCTAATAAAATACGAAAGTACGTTCTTATTTATCGTCGAATAGCCCTTATATTATATATTTAAACAACGCTCCTATATATTAGCGTATATTCGTACCCCGTAGATTACCGATAAGTATTACCCTACTACCGCCCTCGTAAAATCTAAACGCTTAGCGATGTTTATACTTAAGTAATATTATACTACTATATAGACCGAACGATAGAGACCTATATAGCCTTACGACGGAAAATATAACCTATAGATATATATCTATATTTAAATTATATAGAAATTTTTTCCCCGAGTTTATCTAGACCCGAGGTATAGACTTTACTAAGATATTAATCTTAGCCGTCTATATTAATTCTTCGCTATAATAATAAATCGATAAACTTACTATTATATTTAATATAGGTCGTCTTTACTCTAACGGAAAGGGTATCTCTTCGTTCTCTATTCTATACGGCTAGTCTATCCCTACGCTATCTCCCGATACGATCTTAGAAACTAATATAACTATAATAGTACTCCCCTAGTATAGTTAAAGACTATACTAGAATAAGTCGTTAACTAGATCTATAAGCTCGCGAAGAAGGGCGCTACCCTATTATAGTATATATAATTAGATAATAGAGGAGTAGGGAAGAGAGTAGGAGACTAATAGCTAGTAGTAGAATCGGCGTCGTACTTCGTAACTCCTATAGTATTACTTAGGTTAAGGTTGTTACTAGTATATATAAATCCTTCCTAAAAGATAAAGTAGAAAGACTAATACTCCTCTAGGTAATAAGATCCTACGTATTCTACGTTCGAACGGTATAAGTAGACCCGTCTAAAAAAAAAATTCTCGATACGTACTTCCGGTTCGTCTTAAAAGAGTAACTAAGTACTCGCTCGATATACGTAATATACTAATAATTAGTTCTTATAACTAACGTTACGACTCTTCTAGGTCTCGCGCTAGAGATTCTAGAGGACCTTTATATATTAATTAAGAAGGTATATATTAGTAGTCTTATTCTATTTCGCTTTATTAAATCTAATATTAAGCGAAGGCTATTACGGTCCGTAAGTACCTAGAGCGCGGTAACTATAAGGATAAGAATAGTAAATTCCGCTTAATTCTTATTAAATCCTATATCTACCGTCTCTCCCGCTATTATAAGACTATTGGCGCCCTTCTACTAACCTAGAGATACGAGTCCGCTACCGCTAGTACCCTCGTCGTATAAGTAACCTATTAGCTACTAGAAAGAACGCGGAGAAAGGGAAGTAATAATTAGAAGCTAACCTAGCGTTAGACGAGCTAGCGTAGCGAGACTAGATACGATTCTTTAGTCTTTATTTAAATAATAGAATAATACTATATTAAAACTTTTATATATCTAGTCTTACTATACTTAACTATAATATACGATAAGGTTATTATAGTCTCGGTATTCGATAAGCCCCTCTTACCTATAAGTTTACTAAACGGACTCTATAGGTTAAGTTTTAAAGTTATTAGTTACGACTTTATAAAGGATAGGCGAAAGACCTAGAATCCTAACGTAATATATAATCTATAAAGTTAAGCTAATATTTATAACCTCGTAGCGACAACGGTCTAATAAGCGTATAGAAATATAGAGACTCCGTTAATAACTTTAATACTAAATTACCGATTAAGCCGCCTTTCCCTATTCGTTAACTTCTTATATCTTTATCTATAATTAATTATATATTCTACTACTTTAATAAGCTACCGTTACTACTAGCGCTTAATATTACGTATATAGTCCTACTACCCTACTTAACTCGTACTAGCGTTATTAGCTACCGTAATATCTCTAATTCTTAATTCTTCCTATTAACCTCTTAATAATCTCTATATTAGTATAATAATAGCTAAGCTCTACCGAAAATAACTTCGAACTCTATAGAGTAACCGGTAAAGAAAGAGGTATAGCGCTAATTAAACTACTAGTAATTACTATATAACCTCCGCCGTCTTTACCGATTATTACTATAGATATAAGCTAACTATATCGACTAGGCTATATCTAATAATACTTAAGCCCTCGACGAACTAAAGAATCTCCTCGCTCCTTATAGTATTATTCCGCTTAGCGAAAATAGCGAGTTAAGTTCGTAGAAGTACTTTCTCCGTAGCTAAACTAAAATACTAGTAGAGATAAGCTAATACTACGCGTAGCTAAAGAGTCTACCGTAGTTATTAACCTTACTAATATTAAGTCCGATAATAATAAGCCCGACGAGAATAATATAGTAGATTCTATACGTAGTACGTCTAACGAGTAGCTATAATCTCCTACTAGAAAGAAGCCGGTCGTAATCCTTAATATAATAAAGGACGAGAAGGGTAACGTAGAGTAAGCGGACGGACCTAGGTAGCGAGCGTAATATAAAGAGCTATAAGTACGCGTATAATAGAAGGTTATCGGGCGTACGGAGACTAGGATAATTAAATAGATATAGTAAACTACGTTACTACGAGAATAGTTATTATAATATTATACTACTTTTACGGTATAGTCGAGGTTTCTAAATAGCGACTAAGAATCGTAACGTCTCTCTAGTATACTAGAATAGCGTTCTATAGCGGAAGTATAAAATCTAGATACGAATAGAGACTATAGTATAATTTAAGTACGGAACTCCTTAGTACGATGTAAATATTACGTAAGGTATATAGTATTACTACCGTATCTTTTATAGGATACGAGCGAATACTATATAGAAATATAGCGTCTTTATTAACTCGTCTTCCGGTACGCCGTTATTATAATCTAACTAAGATATATAGAGTAATGCGACGGAGACTCCTTAGTATCGCCTAATAGATATATAATAATCTATACTATATATAACTATACTAACGAAACTGCTTTATTATAAAGAGCGACGCTATTAATCGGGGCTATATATAAATATTAAGAACTAAATCGGGCTTATTTTGGCCCGGTACTAAAAGATAGTAGTATATAATAGTAATTTTTATTTAATTAGTAAACGGAAATAGATTAAAGTATAAAATAACTAGGTAAATATAGTTACTACCCTACCGTAATATCGGCTACTATATATAGGAGATACTAAGAAGACTCCCCTAAATAAAGATAGTAACTTTATTATTTAGACTATATATATATAATATTAAAAATAAGCGAAGCTAAGAATATAGTAATTCTTACTAATATAGCCCTTATATCGACTTTAATTTAGCCGGGTAAGTATTATATAATCGTTATCTATCCTACGCGCGTAGGTTAGGTAAGCTAGTAGCCCTATCTAACTCCTTAATATAGAACCTACTCTAGATCTACGCTAGTATATAGTCCGTACTTAATCTAGAGTATATCCTTATAACCTCTAACTCTATAATAATATTCTTATACTTTATATTATTCCGCGCTACGATCTAGCGTATATCTTTTCTTATATCTATCGATATCCCTATAGTTAATAAGTTAATCTACTAAAATACTAAATTCTACGCCTCTATTACGGAGTAAACCGTAAAGGGTAAAGTTGAACTTAAGATTACCTACCCTATACTACTAGGAGTCCGATCCGTATTACTCTTAGTATTACGCTAGCTCTAAGAATTATCGTTAAAAAATATTTACTCTCTCCGAAACTATCGTAGTTTATAGTATATTTATAATAGTACTATACCCTTATAGTTAACCCTTATTACCTTATCTACCCTACCTAACTCCTCTATATTATACGGGAGACTCCCTAGTATCTCTCCTAGTTATCGAACAATATAACTAATACCCTAAACTATAGTATTCTACTATAGCTAATCCTAGAGGCCCCTACGCGGGATTTAGCTATACGATATAGCTACTACCCCCTAGTAGTACTACTACGCCGAATATCGACGACGCGTCGCGAAACCTATTATAGACGCTATTATCCTATCCGTTAACTCTACTAACGAATACGTATATTATAGACCGACCTATAAGTCCTATAAGTATTACTATTTAGTTTTACTAAAGAGATCCTAGATAGGGAGAATTCTAAAACCTAATTATATATTAACGACTAAGATATAGAGGACCGCCTTCGGGAAGTAGCTCTAGAAGACGAAGCTATTATCGCTATAGAAGATATAGCTAACTCTTTTAGATAGGAAGATAACTATACTACTAAATTCGACCCTAAAAAAGAGGTAGATATAGAACGGGTATTAGACGTTACTCTCTAAGCCTAGGGTCCCCAAGGGATCGGGTCGGGTCGGGTCTTAGGGGTACCCCCCCGACCCGCCGCGGGGGGGGTAGAAATAGGGGGGGGGCGGGTTTTCGGGTCGGGGGGAGCTTTTACCCCCGACCCGCCAATCGGGGGGAAGTCGGGTTTTTTAAGTCATATGTTTTAATACTTAACCTAGGTATTATTAAGATCTAAATAGCTAGAATTATAGAGAAATACCTATTCTATAAGTCTATAAGGTTATATAATATAAAATACCTATAGGTCGTCCGTAATTAATAAAACCGTACGAAAAGTCACGTTTTTAGCTAAGAACCCGACCTATTAATCGGGGCGGGTTCTATCGAGGAGGTCGGGGCGGGGGTCCTAGGACCCCTATACCCGACCCGAATACCCCCCCCGACCCCCCCTATCCCTAAGGGGTTAGGGGATCCCCCGACCCCTTAGGGACCCTATCTAAGCCGCTAAATATAATATACTAATAATAAGCGAGAAGGGTATTTAGACGAAGCCGAAAATACTCGCGCCCTTCTATAGTATTACTTTAGAATACTTCTATATTTTAATAAATTCCTCTCTAATTATTAAGATAATAACCGAGCTAATCGCGGTTATTAATAGACATTAAAAGCTAGGTAAGGTAGTAGAATCCGTCGTATATATAAATATCTTAGCTACCTATAATCGGCTCGAGGGGCCTAGAAAATTTATCCTAAGTCGAAAGTACGATAAGTATAAGCGTAGTCGCCCTTAGGGTCCGCTAGAGGCCTACGTAGTAGCGATCTAGAACCTATTATAATATACGTTCCGCGAGTCCGGCGGTATCTTCTATAGTAGAAAGTAGTCTAGTTTAATCGTAATAAACCGTATATAGTTCCTTATCTAGCGCGTAAAACATAGTACCGTTAGATATAGTATAGGTAACAACGATAAAAAGGCGGTACGTAAAAAGAGTAGAGTAAGCTATAGCCCCCTTCTATAAGCCGCTATACGGGCGTTACGTAGGAGACTCCCCTATATCTCCTAAGATATCGTATTATACTACTAACTATTTATAGAAGTCGAAGTATCTATAAGCTAATATAGAACTCGTTACTATTATAATAACCGATCTAAAGAACCGCCTCGCTCGCGAGGTAGGAACTAACGCCGCGAAAGTATAAAAGATACGTGACCGAGTTAGTTAAGGTCTACGTATATAAGCTCGTAACGGTACTAGTACCGTATACGACGATAACGAAGAAGAGGAAGTATTACCTAATAAAATATATAAACTCCTAGCGGTATACTACGATAGCGAGGAGAAGAGATAGGCTAGCCTTCTTATAGAACTCTAGAACCCCGAGTTCTAAAAGACCCTCTCTACTATAAAGGGCGAGGGTAGTAAAATCGCTAAAGATTAATAGAATAGGTTTATTAAAGTCTACTCGAGTATCGGTAAGAATAACGATAAATTCGACGAACTCCTTAGACGGACCCTTACTAAGTACGTACTAGAACTAAAATCTAGCTTAACTTTTATCTATTATATAATAGAAGAGGACGTCGACTAGTTTCTCTAGGGCTAACTTATCGTAAACGAGAAGGTAGTAAAAGCTTATGAGAGTAATAACGCGCCGGATAAAGACCCTCTATTATTACTATACCCTAGATTAGACGAAGCTTTTACTATACTTACTAGCGCCTTATATTCTAACTATAGTTTAGAGTAAGTTAAATCTAAGCGCCTATATAAGAGGAATATTATAGAAGTCGAGCCCGAGATTAGAGCGGTACTTACGAATAACGATTTAGTCGCGGCGTAAGTAGAGAAGGAAGGTAGATATATCGCTAGAGTAATACTAAATACTTTAGGGGTACTAGAACCTTCTAGTATATAAGATATAAGATCTATAAACGACGTTAAATTAGTTACTAATATTCTTACTAACTTTACTTAGAAATACTTCTCGTTTATTAAGGCTTACCGGATCTTAAATAAGAACCCCGAATAGCCTATTCGATTACCTAGAATACGAACTAGCGGCTCCTATCTATTTTAGTTCTAGGTTTACGCCCTCGTCGCTATACGAAAACTCCTAGCGTAAGGAATTATTATAGACGTAATTCTAGCCGCCGTTATTAGCTTAGGTAAAACTATTACTATACTCGCTACGGTACTAACTATAAGTTACCCTTTCGCCTTCCGTACTATACGATATTAGGGAGACTCCCTTATAACTTCTAATAGAGACCGTACGAATACCTCTTACGCTAAGACCTCCCTTATAATAACTAAAACGAAGCCTATATCGTAACCCTTATAAATATAACGTTAGCTAACTAGTTATATAGGAATATTACGAAAAGTATCTTAGAATCTAGGCTATCTACGACTAATTCGCCGTAGACGGTAACGTCTACGCTAAAATATCTACTCTATAGAAAGAGGGTCCCGCTAAACCGTAGCTAATTAAGATTCCGGGTATCTTAGTAACTTAATAGTATAAAGAGGCCTATAAGCTCTTAGCTAGTTTTAAACTCGTTATCTATTATACCGATCGTAAGAAAGCGAACGTAATAGTAGCTATAGACGACGAGGATAGTACGCTAGATTTTAAAATAGTAGACGTTATACGTATTAATACCGCCTTTACTCGAAATAGTAAGGATATAAATAATATCGTAAATATAGCGGCTAGGGATTATTTCTATCTAGTATTAGTTATTATAACGCCTTAGACTTAGATTATATAATACGGTCCTAGCGTACTCTAACGCGAACGTTAATCTTAGTATATAAACGAACTAAGTAGTAGTAAAATTAGTAATTTTACGTTTAAGTAGAAGACTAAAGCTAGCGACCTAGATAGGCTTAACTACCGTAAAATTAATACTCTATAGGTCCGTAACCTAAGCGGCCTATTCGAAAATCTTATTATTAACGAAGCTTACTCTTACCGTAATATATATTTATAGACCGTTATTACCGCTTAGTAGGTCGGCGTAAAGTATAAATTTCTTATAACTACGACCCCTATATACTATTCGACTCGGGACCTAGAAGGCTACCTTATATTATACTAGTCGGATAAAGCCCGTAAGTTAAATAATACCGCGCGGTTTAGGGATATAAAGATCGTACTAAGCGATAAAGGTTTAGACGTATAGAGCCTATACGACGATAATTACGTTAAAGTGTATATAGTAGACGGAGTACTAGATAGGGAGACTAGGCTTAGACTTACGACGTCGGCCGCGTATAAGAAATACGTACTCGATAAGCTATATATCTTACGCGTAGAGGCTACTATATCTCTAGTATTTAACGAAATTCTAGTTAGATATAACTATACCTTATTATACCGCCTAGTAACCTCGAGTACTCTATTAGTAAGAAATTACCGAAGATAATATACTCTATAAAGGAAACTGAATTCCGTCCTAAGTAGGCTAAAGTCTTCTAAGTTTCGATATACGACGCTTATAAGCGTATTCGGATACCTCTTAATAGTAATAGGTTAGAAGCTAATTCCGGGGCGATAGGCGTAAATTTGACTACTTATCGATATTATACTACTAGTACGATATACCCCCTACTATTACTAGTAGGAGTTCCTAAGAACTATCTATACGCCCCTAAAGACGAGAAATCCTTACGGCGTCTAGAGACTAACTAAAATACGTTCTACGAGCGGGCGAGATAGTCGTAGCGGCGAGAGTAGTAGCTTATATATAGAAATAAAATTAAGTACTTACTAGATTCCCTCGGACTAAAATAGCCCGGTTACCTAAATATAGAAAACTACGATTACGATCCCGATATAAATCTCTATCTAGGTAAGTAGCCCTATTATTACTCGGGCTATAGAAAGATACGAGGGAGACTCTCTAGTATTACTTAATTACTATATCCTACTCTACTACCCGTTACTAGGGAGCCTCCCCTATATCCCTCTTTACTATAGATTCTATATATACTAATATCGATAGGCCTAGAGATATTAATATTAAAGTTATAGCCTAAGTTCGAAATAGAATAGTCCTTCTAGAAGCTTAAAGGTAACGATTTCTTCGATACCCTCGAGGGGACCTATCCTAATTATCTTAATTAGCTAAAGAAATATTAGATAATATTCTAAATACTCCGCCTAGTAAGGGCTAATACTACGCTAATACCTAAAGTTAAGGGCGGGAAATTTACTAAAGGCGACTCTATAGGTAAATAACTAATCTTATCGCTCCTAAAAGAAGATTCTACGTATACGGAATTAATAGGCTTATAGCTTTTAAAAACCTACCTATATTTATCCCCTTAGTTTAATACTATCTTAGCTTAGGCCTTCGACTATTTTTAACGAGGCGAAAAGATATTACTTTAGACTAGGTTCTCTATATATTAGAGAATAGTCTACTATATCCTCTCGATAGCTAAACTAAGATTAGAATTATTCGACGCCTATCTTTCCCGCGCCGATCGCGACGCCCTAGTCGACCGCTTTAATAATATATATATTATAGATAGATACCCCTAGTTCCTCTCTTATACTTTTAGTATAAGTAGGACGGGGCTTAACCTTTACGTTAGTAGTATATATATAATAGCTATTATTAACCCTCCGGTAAATTCGTCCTAGGATTAGTAGGCTATCGGACGTTACTACCGCGTTAGATAAATATACGACGTCTATATACGCCGAATTTTTATATAGAGATTCTATAATAACTAGGTTTACGACCGTACTTTCGACCTTTATTTACCCGACCTAAAGACTAACCTAGACGCGAAGTAGTTCTACGAGATAATCCGTATATATCTATAAGTAGGAGAGAGTAACGAGGACGCTACTTAGCGTATTAAGCTTAAAATAGTTAGTATCTACTATAACCTAATAGTAAAAGGCTTCCGTAATTATCTTCGGTATATAACCTCCTTCCCTACTCCTAATTATACCGAGAAAGAGACTCTTAACCTTTACTCCTAGCTAGTAGAGTAAAGGCGGTTACGAGATAATCTAAAGGCGACTTAGAAGGTCCGTAACGCTACTAAAGATAAGTTTTACCGGCTTAGCGACCTACTCGTAGGCGTTATTCCGCCTAAATAGAAATCGATTAAGGAGACGAGGATCTATTACCTACTATTTAGCTTTCGTTCCGGTATAGGGCCTATCTAGTATATTATATACGCCTCTAGGTTAGGGTTTACTACCTACTTCTAGCGTAAAATATTTATACGTCGCGAGTTAAAGAATACTAAAACTCTAATTATTCTAATATTACCTATCTCTATCGTTAGTCGCTCCTTAATATAGTTTATCCCTACTCTTATCCCTATTATTATCCTTTATCTACTACGACCCTACTTTCCGTACTTTACTACGTTTCTAAAGCTCGCGGTTATCTCCCCTAGCTAAGGTCGCTTCTATCCTCGTAAACTAGTTACGAAAGTCCTATACTTATAATATCGTTACCTACTATCGTCTAATACTCTAGTTAGGGTAATATAAATATAATATTCCCTCCCTCTCTTAATATATTATACTCTCTCTAAGTTATTACGTATTTATATTCCCCTCGCGAAATCGTATATTCTTTCGCCTATCCTTACCGATCTATTACGAAAGTCCGAATACTACTAATACTACTACCCCTCCTTATTAAAGTTAAACTCCCTAGATAATATAGAGTCTATTATAATTCTCTCCTCTCTATTTACTATATATTACGTAAGTTATCGCGTAAAAAAGCCCTCTACCGCGAAATACCTTATCTATCTAGATATCCTCGCCTAGCTATTATAAAACTCGCCTCTAATACCTTTTTTAGCCCGCCCTTATCCCTAATATCCTTACTAAATAACTATTAACTATTTATTATACCTATTAATAATAGTAGTAATATTATATATATATTAATAGAATATATAACTTTAATATATATCTCGACCCCTTATACCGTCTACTAGATACTTTGCCTATTCTCGTAAATATATTACGAATCCCCCCTAATAATATACGTAGCCTTATATTTCTATATACCTATAATTAATAATAATTATTCTTACCCCCCTTAATACTAGATCTCGTTATAAAAGCTTTATTATACGCGACGTATAAAGCCTATTATAGAAAAAATCCTTACTACTACCGTCCTTATAAACCGGTTACGAAAATCCCCTCTTCTTATAAAATATCTTCTATCTATAATTTAGATACCTATAAATCCGTAGACGTATATAAACTATTACCTACGATATTACGTATAAATAGCTTAAATTAGTCCCCTTTCGCCCTTATCCTCGCTAAGATATTACGAAAGTCTAAAAACTAGTATTAAGTCGTATCCGTCCTCCCTACTTCGCGCTTATATCCCGTACCCGGGTTTTCCCTTCTATACTTATAATTTTACCCTCTCTAACCCTACGTACCTTTTTCTACGAGTAATACGAGGGAGTCTCTCTCGTAACCTCCTCTACCTCTAATAGCTAGAATAGGTAGACCTCCTACTAACCTAGATAGAGGAGCTCTTTCCCCTAAGTCTTAATAATAAAAATACTATACGAAGAAACGAAGTTAGCTTCTACTACCCCTATCTCCTACTACCTAGGTACGTATCGATCTCGAAAAGGTAAACGCGAAAAGAGAACGAAATACTCTCCTACGAGCGGCGAGCCGTAAACGGAAGAAAGAATAGTAAGTAGCTATTAACGTAGTAACTAATACCCTTAACGAAGAGATCGCTCGTCTCTAGTTATCTACGTAAATCTATCTAGTTACTATAGCTCCGTACCTAGATAGCTCGTACCTAGCTATAGAATAGTCTACTCCTACTCTACCTATATCTCTACTAGAAACCGCTTATCCGTATAATTTTAAACTATCCGCGTTATTAGTAGGTCGCGATAAAGATATTAACCCTAGACTTACTCTTACCGATTCTACCCTAGTAAAGCTACTAACTCTAGCTTCTATAGCCCTAAATAATACCTATCTACCGCTTACTCTATTAATATCAGCTACCTCCCTAATATCTAGCCGAAGTACAACTATCTACTTACTATTATTATATAGGGATTTAGTATAATTATTACTATAGCTATCCCCTACGTCCCCTACGCCCTTATATCTAAGTATTACCCTCCCGCCGTACGATCGATAAAGGTTAGCTACCCCTACTACTATTATCTATCCCGTCGACGAACTATTATTTAGCCTTAAAGACTATAATATACCCGAGCTACGCTCGATAATAGTCGACGGTATTACTAAAACCCCTCTATATCGTAATAGAGTAATCCTCGCCCTTACTCCTCCCTAACGTAGAGTAATTCTATCTAAAGGTCTCTAAGACTATTCCCCCCCCTTACTAACGCCCTCTTTTCGTATTTTAGCTCCTCGTCTACTCTCCGGTTACTATATACTATCTATCTAGAGACCCTTAGCTTCCTCTCGCTAGCCGCCGGATTCTAAAGTAGAGTAAGTAATATAAGAACGACCCGATAATAATAATATCGAAGTTAAAAGAATACTATAACCCTAGGCGGTTCGCGTAATAGATTCTTATAAGGACCCGCTCCTCAACGAAGTCGTTATTAACCTAATTCTCTAAGTAATACGGGGGCGATACGCTTATAGTAAGTTCGGCTATAGAAAGTTACTAAGAAGTCTCTCTCGTAACTCCCCTATAACTCTACCTCGACTAATACTAATAATATAGTATAATACCGCCTATACTCGCCTAGAGTACCTATATCTTCTCTTACGAACTAAATTAATACTACTCTTCGTACTTCCTTATAAGACGAGTATACCCCTAATACTCCTTATAGTACCCGCTAACTTCTTAGCTATAGTAGATAGGGAGGCCTATACGATATTAACTAGGTAATACTTCTTCGTAAAAAGCTAGTATATAAACGAATCGATTTTTACTAGAGCGACCTCCTTAACGCGGAATCGCCCGTCTATACTTTACCTAACTAATACGCGTATAAAATATCCTATTATTTTCCTTATAATATAGATAGTTTTATAGTACGTCTTACCTTACTAGCCGGACTTAAAGAGGGTATAACTATTACCTATACGCCCTTATTTTTCGCTACGTAGAAAGAGGACGCTAAGGCTACCTTCGGAGGTATTAAGATATAGAACTATAAATATTTCCGGTTTAGCTACGGCGCCGCCTCTAGAGGCTACGGCTTTAACGTCTACCTAATTTTTCCTAATCTACCGGTCTATAATAATATTCTCCCTACTAATACCGAGTTTATATAATAGCTAGACGCTATTCTTATCCCCGCTCTTACTATTACTATCTTAGACGATATTATATAGTACTACCTAGATAATAGGTAAAATATATTCGCCTACGCTAAAGTTATAAAAGAGACGTTTACGAAGTTACGATAACCGTACGCTAAATATAAGATATCTATACCTAAGGACTATCTTACTAATCTCTAGTCCGAAATTCTTAAGCGCGTATAGAATTACGGCCGTAGGTTTAAAGAACCTATTCTTATTATTATAGCCTACGGTATTAAGCTCCTTAATAAGTCGTCTACTTAGCTATTTACGCCGTAGGAGGCCGCGCGAAACTTTATATACTAACTTACTACCTACTTTAACTACGAGTACTTCGATAAATACGATACCTAGGTTAACTTAGTATATGAATATATTACTATATAAGAAACGTCTAACTCTAGCCGATTACGCTACTATATAAGAAAGAATATTTAATAGCCTAGGCCGCGACCTTCGACGTTAACGTCGACCTAAAAGTATTAGAAGGCTCGCTTAAAATAGACCTATACTATATCGCGGGCGCCGCTAACCTAGGGAATATCGTATTTACTACTAAGGCGAGTAACCTCTATAAGCGGAAACTCGCCTATAGAAAGGCGTATAATATTATTAAAGAGGTATTCTTATCTTCTATATTAAAGAACTACCTTCTATTCGCTAACTTCGACCTCCTTACCGCCGGGTTAAGCGATACTCTTATTAAATAGTTCTATAAGCTTAGTAGTAAATTTTCTATATCCCCGATCGAATTCTATAAGCGTTAACTCGAAATTATAATAAATACTAAATACCGTATTTAGACTAGAGTTAGGCCGAAAATATACGCTACCGGATAGAGTTTCGTATAATACTAGCCCTACTCGAAAAGCTTGCCGACCTCCCGTATAATATCTTCCTACCTCGCTCCTATATCCCGTACTAATCTATATACTAGACTATAGCCTATTTAAGCCGAATCGTATCCGTTCTATAATATCCTAAACCCTATACCTATACCGGACGATATAATCTATTAGAGCTACTTTATACTCGAGTCTAAGGACTTTATAGACTTCTACTACGCCTAGATTAATAAGATCCTCGTACTTCTAGAGATCCTCGTTACCTCTACGTATAATAATAAGAAGAACGAAAAGAGAAGGAAGCCGATTATTAAAAGCGTCTTAAAACTACTACTAAGTAAATATAAATCGAACTTACCTAAGTACCTATCGTCGCGACCTATATTTATATCCTCTAATTCCTATTTAATAGGGACTCCGTAAGTATTACCGGCTTTTTCGCCGCTAATAGTAATTAAAACGTAAGTACTCTACTACGAAGAGGTATATCGCGAGGAATCGGATAGTAGACTTATCTAATACCGGGTCTAACGACGACCTTAATATTGTACCGCTATTAGACTAGGACGAATTAAATAACGATTCCGAAACCGAGCTAGACTTAGGCGACGAGGTAGACCGTATTAACGCGTTAAAAGTAACGAGGAAGACGACTAATCTAATAATAGAGTCGTTATTAGTCTTAATATAGAGAGGATTATCTTAAAGAACGGAAGTATATAGCTTCCTAACCGCCTAATATACTAGGATTCTAGTATCCCTTACTTCCGTTGTCCTCTATTTTCTCGTATCGTATTTAACGCTACTAGTAGTTTTAGTAGTACCCTTAAAGGTAGTATAGGGACTATATCCTATATAAGCTCGAAGAATAATCTCGATCTTACTATTACTAACCTACTTACGTCCCGTAGTATATTACTTTTTAAATAGACTCTCTTAGAGAAAGAGTTATATAAGATATATACTAGTATTACGGTTACTAAATACGCCGCCTAGCTCTATACTAATATCTACGAATACTATATTAGCGATAAAGTCTAGGCGAAAAAGGACCTTACCTAGTTAAGAGAAAGACCCTTACTATCGACTAAATTTAGGATATAAAGTATAAAGCTCTAGATAAATAGTACCGCTAATCGATAGACGATAAACGGAATAGTATATACGGTATCTATCCTTCTCTTATATCCCTTATAATTGGTTACTAGGACGCTAAGGAGTTAATCTACTAATAATCCGTATTAGTACGGCCTAACCGAAATAAGGATATATACTATACTAATAGACTCTAGGTTAACCGCGTATTCGGTCTCTTTAATTAGACTAGAGACGGTACCGAGTTTACTAACCCCTTTAAGCGTCGTATTAGTAAACCCTAACTACGCGATCCTAGGATTCTACTAGTTAGAGGATTATATAAAGTTACTCTACCAACTTATTAATAAATACCTTAGTCTCGAATACGCGAACTATTTTATTAACTACTCTATCTACTAGCTCGCCCCAAAATATATCCTTATTATACCTAACTACGAAAGAGAAAAACTCTTCGTCTTCGCTAGAGAGTAACTAAATTCCTAAATAACTAGGCTAAGCGAATTAAGTTCCTTACGCCCGTCTTTAAGATAGACTAGTACCTATAACGGTTACTACTAGACCTTACTCTCTACTATATTTACTTCCCTATCGTAGCTATCTTCGCCGATCTAAAATATAGTACTACCTATAGCGACCTTAACTTTAGCGATAAATCCTACGTATATCGTAATACTAAGCTCGTACTAAATACCCTCTATACTACCGCTAGGGTTCGTTTTAATTAAACCGCTAATAAAAGAATAGATAACATTTTTACGATTATAACCGGAAGACCTAGGTTAATAAAATCGTTAATCGAGAGTACTAATTAACGACTATAAAGAAGGTTTACGCGGAAGCTAAATCTTCCCTTAAATAGTAATTCTAGTTATAGAAATTCTAATCGTAGTTATCCCTACTATAGTAATCCTTAACTAGATACTATCTACCTACTAATAAGCGATACGAGGGAGACTCCTTATAATACTCTTTTACCGAACCCTAAATATTACTAACCGATTCTCTAGATAGATCCGTTGTACGTATAAAAGTAGTATAGAGAGACCTAAAGCGATCGAGGTACTTATAACCGACCGCGTAACTATTTATTAGAGGAACCTTAATATAAATAACGAGTACCGCTATATAATAAGGCGTAGAGTTAAACGCTAGTCGTATAGCGAAGCCCGATACTCTATAACCTATTTAAAAGTTAGCCCTCGGTAAATATTAGTATTAAAAAAGTAAGAAATTAGTCCTCTCTAGCTAAGTAGAGTCTATAACGCGTAAACCCTATTATATATATTAGTATTAGTACTCGAAGTAATATCTAACTCTAACCGTACATTCTTAAGAACTTTACTATCGTTTCTATAGTACCGCTATTCCCGTATATATAACTCCTATAATAGGTACGACGAGACCCGTTATCGCGCGAAACCTACGTCGTATTATATCTCCTATACTAGCGCTTATATTTCTTCGCTATACGAAGTAGAGCTACTAACCCTTATCCTACTAAGAAATCTACCCCTTCCTAATATAACTATCGTCTACCTATACTACTATATATTATTAATTTACTATTGCCGCCCCGCGGCCTAATAATATCGTATTATATAAGGCTACTATATACGAACCCGCGTTAAAGATTATAATTAAAATAATCCCGTTATACGTATACTACTATCGTAGAAATCCACCCTTAACTACCGCTATTACTACTATCTAACTATTCGTACCCGGATAAAAACAACGCCGCCTACCTAAGACGTATTAGATTACTATATATTTAGATAATAACCTCCTAACCCTTTACGTCGGATTACTCCTCCTATTCTTATCCCTCTATATAGTTACTACTCTAAATCGGCTCTCTATAGTAAACCCTAAGCGATTTATAACGCGTCCCCGTACTCCTATAATATCGTCGTACAACGAGTCGCTTATACTATATAGTAGTATAACTATAGATACTATATTATATCGGGTATATATCCTACTAATAGTATCCTTAACTACGAGAAAGAGCCTAAATATATCGTCTACCGCCTATACTATAGTCTCGATCAACGCGGCCATCCTATCGTAAATAATCTATAAATTATAAGTTATTAATAGATATATTATATCCGCATATTAATAGACTAGTAGAAAGTATATATTAAAAAACGGTAAGTATACTACCGTCGTAAATTTATATAGACTATCTATCTATTCCTATACCCCTATCTAGGAGCTTATAAACTAAAAGTTAATATAAATACTAAGAGCGATACGAAACGGACTCCCTATTAATATATTCGCTTTATATAAGAGTATAATATAATAGCTTATTATCTTATTACTAGATACTACTATATATATTATAGCCCCTTTAAGTATTTAATTAACAGCCTTTCCTATATAGTTATATACTAACGCGTTAACTACTAAGTAACTCGTATCTTTATATAATCCTCTATAAACTCGAAGTTACTTTATACTAAAGACTAACCTAAACGACTAATTTAGGTACCTTCTCTATATTACCCGACTTAGATAGTACCCTACCCCCTCTCCTCTCTCTCTACTAGGCGTATAAAGCTATAACCCTTCTATAACTACTACTTAAACTTAATAACAACCTAAGGTAGCTATACCTCCTACTAGTAAGTCCCCTCTATAAAGAGAAACCTTACTACGTCGGGAGTTTTAAACGTATCTATTAAGGTCTAACTCCTCGCTATATATTAAAGTATATTATCGGACCTTAGCTAATATTACCTATATATTCGCTAATACGAAAGTAGGTAACTACCTACCTATAATAACTACCCCCGTATCCGCTACGCTTTCGCTAGGCCTAATACTCCCGATCTACTCGAATATAATTAGTTTAGTAGACGCGGCCTTAGGTAGACCGGATTCTTTCTAGTTCTAAAGAATACTAATTAACTTCTTACGCCCGACGACGCTTAGTCTATATCCTTTCTACTCTACTAGGAACCGGCGAAACGAATAACGTAAACTTAGAGACGAAATACTTCGTAATAAGATAGGGACTAACTCTACCTAATATCGTTAAGTATTATATTTTCGAAAATACTATTACTATCCCAGATCTCCTTAAGTACTAAACTACTAGACTAGATAGTTACTTATACTACCGGTTTTTATACCGTTAAGAAATAGATATTCGTCCTAGTCGTACCGGAAGATCTATAGTTTCTAGGTATAACCCCCTCTAGGAGTAGGTACCTACGGCTTTATTATCTAAAGGATAAGAAAATTAGTCGTTTACTAGGGGCTATTTCGTCGCTAGCTCTAGGCGTTTACTAAGAAATAACTCTAAGAAATAGCCGTCGACTTCGGCTACGTAGATACTATTAAGGGAGGAACTTAGAGTAAGAACGAAATAATATCCTAGTTCTTCCGCTTTAAAGGATACCTAAGATCCGACGGAAAGCGAAGATAAATACGTACGATACGCCGCGAAACTAAACTAAGTAGAGAATCTTGAACTATATTAGTAGAATATATAGTACGGCGGATATAGGATATTAGTCTAATAGGGCAGGGAAGCTAAATTATAGAATAGTCTTAAAAGAATAGCTAATTAGAGGATACTTATTAATAGACTACGATAAAAATTAGTACGAAATACGCTCGGTATAAAAATAGCGGTACGGTACTTAAGGTAATAGGTTTAGATACTACTTATAGAAATTTAATATTAAGTATAATCTAAGGAAATTAATATAGGAGATATTCCGAGGACTCCTATATAAAATACAGAATTATATACTCTATATAGTAGATATTTATACCTAATAAACTAATGTTTTCTTTCTCCCTTAAGTCGATATAAGTATATAGTATCCTTAGGTACTTATATATTAGCGCTTACTCCGACAATACGTATTTAGAGTCTAACTTATAAAGTATTCCCAAATTCTCTACCTCGAACCGTTAGGGAATATATATATATATACTCCTCGCTAGAGTACCTAGTTTCCGCCGAAATACTCCTAGTTTATTAGACTATAAATTTCTACGCCCTATAAACTTCCCGCTATAAATAGGAAGTACCGCACGTCCTAGACTACTCTATACCTAATATTTATAAACGTTATTAAAGGGGCTAGCCGTAGTTATAGGAGAGAAGCCGAGCTATAGAACCGAGTACTAGGTATAAGTAGCCTACGAACTTATTAGAGCGATACGAGTCTCTCTCGTACCTTTCTATACCCTAATATACCGCCGTCCTACTAAGTAGTAGATACTACGTTCGAACTATTACGTATAACTTCTTACGTCCTTACGCTATATACCGCTCTCTATATACTCTAAGAGCCGCCTTAAAGTATATTTCCTCTAAAACCTAGGCCGCGAAGAAGTTTTTAGTATCGCTAAAGAAAGAGGCCTACTTATATAATCGCCCTTTATCGATAACTTTCGAAATTTAGTTAGATACTACTAGTACTTAACGACCTGCTCGATCGTATATATTCCCTTAATAGAATAACTATACGCCCTACGACGATATATAAACAACTCCTACGATCGTACTACGACGTAACTTTATTCCCGCGATTTCTATATCTTAGGTCCCCTAGCTCTTATATTACTACTATTTAAGTTACGTTATAATACTACTACGTTAAGCGGGTTATAGGACTATACTATACGCTAACGTCTAGGTTATAGTATTAACTTTTACTACCTAAACTAGGTTATAGCCTTACTTCCTATATTAAAGAACCGGGTTAGTACTTCTATAACCTATTAGATAATATACCGCTAGGTATTACGCCCTACTAAAAGGGTACCGATTAGTCCTACTTTAGGGCTAAGATCTATATTAATATATAGCCCGGGCGCTATATATATCTATAAGTACGTTACTACCTCGACTATATTACTATATAACTAATTAAATATAATAATAAACTAAGGTAGTACTACCTTAAACCGGTAAGTTTATACCTAGGTTAAGAAACCTTTCTAAGTTAGGAGCCTAAATTATACTACCTAACCTACGCCCCCTATATATTAACCTATATTATCCGGATAATATCCTACTAATACTAAAGTAGCTAATTTCCTACCTACTATAACTAGCCTCCGTATCTACTACGCCTTCGCCGGGCCGCTTACTCCCGATCTACTTAAATACGAATAGTTTAGCCTACTTAGCTTTAGGCGGACCTAATTCTTCCTAGTTCTTAAGAATACTAACTAACTCGTTACGCTAGTAGACGCCGAATCCTTATTCCTAGTTACTCTTCTAGGAACTAGTCTATCCGAAGATATAAATAAGGCGGCGAAGTAGTTCGTTAAGAAATAGGGAGAATCTATACCTAAGGTTACTATACGCTATACTTTCAAAAATACCGCTATTCCCGACCTTCTTAACTATCGATCTATTAGAGATCTAGGTACCCCGTCCTAACGAACTTTTATAGTCGTCTAGAAATAGATATTCGTTATCGTCGTACCGGAAGATCTATTATACGCCGGTATAATTCCTCCCTAGGGTAGATATATCTAGTATCTACGTCGAAAAGATAAAGAGATTCGTCGTTTACTAGTTAGGTATTCGTCGTTAACTCTAGTCCTTTACTAAGAAATAGCTCTAAGAGATAAGCGTTACCTTTAACTACGTAGATACTATTACGGGAGGTATCTAGAGTAAAGACTAAATAATACTATATATTTTCCGTTCTTTAAAGACTACCGGAGATCCTACGTATAGTAAAGAAGAAGCTAAATAATATTACGTATCTTTTAGTACGAAGCGTTAAGGACCTTAAAGTATATAAAGGGAGTATATAGTACGGCGGGTACGGAATATCGGATAAAGTATATTTAGGGGAGTAGTATCGTAGAACGCCTTTAAGACGAAGTATTAAAACGAGGATTATCTTCGCTATATAGAGAGAAAAGTTTTAGTATTAAGCCTACTCGGTATAGACGTAGTAGTAAAGTAATTAAGGCTATAAGGCTCGACGAGGCTTAGAGAAGTATATATACTATACCGAGCCTATTATAAAAGCTCTAATTAGGTTAGGAGATAGTTAGAAGACTCCTCTACACGATCTAAAACTATATACTATATATAGTAGAGGCTTCTACCTAATAAAATCAATATTTCTCTTATCTTAAGTCGATCGTATTACGTAGAAACCTCGAATATTTACCTATACGTAGCTATACCGATAATACGTATCTAAAATTAATACCTAATATATTTATAATTTCCTAAGATCGAAAAGTTAGACGGATAACCAAATATACTCCCTAGTAAAGTATTAAACTAACGCCGATATGCTACTTAGTTAATGAGATCCTAAATTACTACGATTTATATATATCGTACGAAGACAATCTACCTTACGTCCTTATACCCTTCTATACGAGATCTTTAATAATACTAAGATAGAAGCTAGTTGTGACTATAGAAGACGATACTAGTAATATAACTAAGTACTAAATATAAGTAGGTAACGACCCTCTAGGTAGATATAAGGGAGTCTCCCCCGTAACCCCTTCTATACTTTAATTATAGCGCCGTGTCTTATTATAAAAATCGCGTTCGATTTTTATCTATAAATCTTTATTATACCCGTTATCTATAGCTATCTACATCTTCTTTTAAAAGCCGTCCGAAAGTATATACCGTATAAAATACGTTCGAATTAGGTAGCTACGTATAGCGTACCCAAAACGCTAAAGTCGTACTTTAACTACCGTATTCTATCGAAATCTATTCAGATATAACCCGGTACTACCGATCCGCTACTCTTTCTATATCCCTTTTAATAAAATAATTATATACCGTCTATAGTACTACGTAAAAGACTTCCGCGACTATAGCGAGATATAACTTTATTCTCGGCCTATTATCGCGTAGTAAATAGCGCGCCGAACTCTTACGTATAAGATCTTACTTATTTACGTAATTAGTAGCGTTCTATAACCTTATACTAGAGCCGCCTATAATTACGTCCTATCTAAATACGAGCGTACCGGGTAGATAAGTACGCCTTACCTAAAGAAAGGCTAGGCTATACTTTTAATAATCGTATTAGATCGAAATATCCGGACATTAAATCGTATATAACTATATAGATTCGTAATATCTCCCGTATATTCTATTCTACGAAAGAATATATTGTACGATAATCGGGAAAAGGCTCCTATAACCGTACCTAGCTATAGCTTTCTTATTGATTTTTATATCCTCGTTACCCCGCTTCCATATTTTAGCCCCTAGTTCTAGAATCGTATAACCTAGTTGTTTTAGCCGGATTATAGCTTTATATCTAGTACCGACGGCCGGGTTATAGTACTAACTCCTACTATTATACCGGTTACCGCACTTCTAGCGCTTAAGAACCGGTTAGTTCTTCTACCTATCTAATAACCCTTAGTAACGTCGTACGCTACTATAACCCTACCGACTAGATCTACGCTAGTACTTAGATCTATACTAATATAGGGTCCGGGCTATATATATCTATAAGTAGACTACTACCTCGGCCTATTATTATATATCTAATTAAATTCTACTAAACTCTACCCTATAACTCGGAGTAGATATCTACTATTAATACCTCTTAAGTAAGTAATAAGTCGAGAACTAGTTCTAGTTCTAAGGGAGTCTAAATCGTATCTCTCTTATAGTACCCGTAATAACTCCTTTATCGCGCGGTAGATAGGACCGATATACTCTCTTTTAAGATATCTTACTAATACTTTATCTATAGATAGTCCCTACTAGATCCTAGTCTAGAATAGCTCTAGAGATAGCTACGGCTCTACGAGTCTTTAAGCGAGTATTAGTAATCTATAATATTATAGATTGCGAGGGAGACCTCCTAGTATCCCCCTTTAGTTCTTCCGTTTATATACCGCCTAATCTAATATATCTTAGCTTTACTACCTTAACTTATACCGAGATCTTCTATACGCGTAACGGCGTAATAGAGGAAGAAGAAGCCCGTACTACTAAAACTAGTTAATACGTTATATAAATCGATACTAGTAAAGACGACCCCGTTAGTCCTACTTTTATAAAAGAATCTAGATAGTATATAGCTCGCCGCTACTATAATAGAACTATATACTAAGATCGCGCCCGCCGAATACTCTAGTATACCTAATACGCCGTACGTAGCGTAGTACTCGCCCGATAAATTCTTGTCCCGATCTACTATATAGGCCGTATAATTCTTATCTACTAAATCCTTCTATATACCTACTATAGCCCGTATAATACCCTCCGCCGAATCTTCTAGCCGACCTAATACCTAGCCTATATAATAGACGACTAATATAGACCCTTCTAGTCTATACTAATAACGGCTCGCTATAGAGGTAGATACGCTCGCTATAAAAATTAGAAACTTTACGCCGCGACTAGCGCGCGTATAGACTAGAACTAAGACGTCCTAATTAAGAACCTAACTATAAATAAGATAAAAGACTTCTTAAATAGATACTTATAGTTCTTTATAGTAAAGACGACTACGCCGACCTAATCGTTACTATCTATAAGTTTATATTAGCGTATCTAGCTAAATCTCGACTCAGATTCGAGCTTTAAGCTCTACTAAAGTATTTACTCGTCCTAATCCTCCTTTAGTTACGTAAGTTATAAGCGCGTATAATAGTATTAGCTACGCCGTAATAACTCTACTTATTATTCGTCTAGAGCGAAGACTAAGAAGCCTAAAATAGAGAGACTCTAATACCTGCCCTCGTAAATTGAATAAGCCTAATAAGCGCTAAGATAATCTCGTAGGGTATAACTCGGACTAAGCTAAGGAAAACGAACGTCTTAACTAGGCCCGCCCGTTAAGAGGATAAAGTATATACCTAGTAGAATAACGTCGTATTTACTAGATATAGCTAGTAGAATTAGTATCGTAATAGTAGATACGTCTAGCGTTAAGACCGTCGTTTAGAATCCGTTAATATATCCGAACCGGATTATTATTCTTATCCTAATTAGCTAGACTAGGTCGATATATCCGCTAAGTAGGCCTAATACGGTTCTAAACGCGTTATTCGCGCGACCGGCCTACCTAGAGCCTACTAGTAAAATCGCTATTAGAGAGAGCCTTAACGTCGCTAGACGTAAAGTCTATAATAGGTATTTTAGGTATAGCTAGAGCCCTTCTCGATACTTACCTAGTATCTATATAGATAGTAAGAATATAGGTAGACTATAGTCCTAAGAATACTAGAACTATATTAGACCGCTACCTAAGATAAATAG
Organism: Venturia effusa; assembly: GCA_007735645.1. Lineage (NCBI taxonomy): Eukaryota > Fungi > Ascomycota > Dothideomycetes > Venturiales > Venturiaceae > Venturia > Venturia effusa. Next base: position 44,377 of record CP042191.1, on the reverse strand, counting down.
ATACTAACGAGATATTTTTAGATAGCTATAGAGGCTAATACGAAAACCTTATAAATAGTCTTAATAGTTATATATATCGAGATATATATTGGTAGGGATAGTTTAGATAGTTATATCGGCTAAAATTAAGATCGATAGAAATATATTAAGCCGGCGTATCTACCGAGGTAGAAGACCTATATTATAACTTATATAGAGTACGTCTAATATAAATTATTATACTAGCGACTACTTTTAGAATAGCTTAATATATAGTAATAAATAATTTCTATTAAGTTTCTCTACTATACCTTTAGTTATAAGTATTTCGAGGAGTCTCCCGGTATTACCCTATCCGTCCTAACGGTATAATATATCTAATTATCCCGAAGACTACTTTAACGATACTATAAATACTCTCTTTCTAATATAATAAAAATATAAACTACCTATTCCTAAGTTTCTTTTTATCTATAGCTATATAGAGTAAAGCGAAAGAGCCTCATCGCTCGTCCTATAAGGTATATACGGCGTAGGAACCGCGAAATACTAGCGTATAACCTATATTCCGCCCTATCGGAACCTATTTAACCTCTATATTAGATACGCGCCGTACCGACTAGACCTACTATATACCTAGTCCGTATATATAGACTCTATACCTATTATTATTACTATCGCCCCTCTCTATATTACTCTTCCCTTACTACGAGTTAATATAACCCGATATTAGGAGATCTTTTCGTAACCCTTAGTACGTTTTATATACCCTATATAACCCTAAATACTAACGGCAAATATTAGGGTATCTATAGATAATTAAATAGTACTAAATAAGGTAGGGCCGGTAGGTTATCTATACTAGAAGTATTTACGCCCTATCTAATATACGTAGGAGTCTCCTCTATATATTTCTACGTTACTATTATAACCTTTTCTAGTTTACCCTACCTACCGACTATATACGAATTATCGTTAGAAGATAAGGCTAAGGAGTTCTAGACTAATATTAAAAACGAAGTAATAGAAATCTACCTACGTATCGATTAGGATAGCTAGCGCGGACTTCTTTCCCGCTTTAATAAAAAATAACTACTTATAATATACGACGTTCTCTATATTTCTATCGACGGAAAACCCCCTAAAGGTCTAATAATAGGCGCTATCTAGGCGGATATATACCCGTAGTCTAGCCTTAGATCTACGCTACGGAAAAGCGCTTAATATTATAAACGCCTATAATATATAATACGCTACCGTTAGTAAACCCGTCGTCGCTAGAGCCGATAAGTCGTCCGACTACTAGGATTTAAACGACCTAGAAGGTACTTTAGCGTTTAGCAATTAGCTAGGGGTTAATCGGTATATATTAACCCTACGAGAATACTATAGAGACTATTCCTATTATATAAGGGCTTTTACCTAGAAGCTATCGGTATACTTCTTTATTTTAAGTCTATATCTATATATAAATCTAAACTAAAATACGGAGCCTATTCCGCGTAAGTATAGAGAGCCGTAAAATCTTACGTATTATAAGTCTAGTTCTATACGAGCTCCGATAGCCTTCTACTCCGATTACTAATACTAGGCTTCGGGTTTAAAAGAGTCGGAGCCTTATTATCGTAGTTATTATAGAGGATAGTAGAACCCGGTTTTATCTAAATAAAGTTTTAATAAATATTTAGGGATATAATCTTTAAGAATACTTAAATACGAAATTACCGGTAGCTATAAAACTATATAGGATATACCCGATTAGGAACTCGATTAACGAGACGCTAATAAATACGAAAGTACGTTCTTATTTATCGTCGAATAGCCCTTATATTATATATTTAAACAACGCTCCTATATATTAGCGTATATTCGTACCCCGTAGATTACCGATAAGTATTACCCTACTACCGCCCTCGTAAAATCTAAACGCTTAGCGATGTTTATACTTAAGTAATATTATACTACTATATAGACCGAACGATAGAGACCTATATAGCCTTACGACGGAAAATATAACCTATAGATATATATCTATATTTAAATTATATAGAAATTTTTCCCCGAGTTTATCTAGACCCGGTATAGACTTTACTAAGATATTAATCTTAGCCGTCTATATTAATTCTTCGCTATAATAATAAATCGATAAACTTACTATTATATTTAATATAGGTCGTCTTTACTCTAACGGAAAGGGTATCTCTTCGTTCTCTATTCTATACGGCTAGTCTATCCTACGCTATCTCCCGATACGATCTTAGAAACTAATATAACTATAATAGTACTCCCCTAGTATAGTTAAAGACTATACTAGAATAAGTCGTTAACTAGATCTATAAGCTCGCGAAGAAGGGCGCTACCCTATTATAGTATATATAATTAGATAATAGAGGAGTAGGGAAGAGAGTAGGAGACTAATAGCTAGTAGTAGAATCGGCGTCGTACTTCGTAACTCCTATAGTATTACTTAGGTTAAGGTTGTTACTAGTATATATAAATCCTTCCTAAAAGATAAAGTAGAAAGACTAATACTCCTCTAGGTAATAAGATCCTACGTATTCTACGTTCGAACGGTATAAGTAGACCCGTCTAAAAAAAATTCTCGATACGTACTTCCGGTTCGTCTTAAAGAGTAACTAAGTACTCGCTCGATATACGTAATATACTAATAATTAGTTCTTATAACTAACGTTACGACTCTTCTAGGTCTCGCGCTAGAGATTCTAGAGGACCTTTATATATTAATTAAGAAGGTATATATTAGTAGTCTTATTCTATTTCGCTTTATTAAATCTAATATTAAGCGAAGGCTATTACGGTCCGTAAGTACCTAGAGCGCGGTAACTATAAGGATAAGAATAGTAAATTCCGCTTAATTCTTATTAAATCCTATATCTACCGTCTCTCCGCTATTATAAGACTATTGGCGCCCTTCTACTAACCTAGAGATACGAGTCCGCTACCGCTAGTACCCTCGTCGTATAAGTAACCTATTAGCTACTAGAAAGAACGCGAGAAAGGAAGTAATAATTAGAAGCTAACCTAGCGTTAGACGAGCTAGCGTAGCGAGACTAGATACGATTCTTTAGTCTTTATTTAAATAATAGAATAATACTATATTAAAACTTTTATATATCTAGTCTTACTATACTTAACTATAATATACGATAAGGTTATTATAGTCTCGGTATTCGATAAGCCTCTTACCTATAAGTTTACTAAACGGACTCTATAGGTTAAGTTTTAAAGTTATTAGTTACGACTTTATAAAGGATAGGCGAAAGACCTAGAATCCTAACGTAATATATAATCTATAAAGTTAAGCTAATATTTATAACCTCGTAGCGACAACGGTCTAATAAGCGTATAGAAATATAGAGACTCCGTTAATAACTTTAATACTAAATTACCGATTAAGCCGCCTTTCCTATTCGTTAACTTCTTATATCTTTATCTATAATTAATTATATATTCTACTACTTTAATAAGCTACCGTTACTACTAGCGCTTAATATTACGTATATAGTCCTACTACCCTACTTAACTCGTACTAGCGTTATTAGCTACCGTAATATCTCTAATTCTTAATTCTTCCTATTAACCTCTTAATAATCTCTATATTAGTATAATAATAGCTAAGCTCTACCGAAAATAACTTCGAACTCTATAGAGTAACCGGTAAAGAAAGAGGTATAGCGCTAATTAAACTACTAGTAATTACTATATAACCTCCGCCGTCTTTACCGATTATTACTATAGATATAAGCTAACTATATCGACTAGGCTATATCTAATAATACTTAAGCCCTCGACGAACTAAAGAATCTCCTCGCTCCTTATAGTATTATTCCGCTTAGCGAAAAATAGAGTTAAGTTCGTAGAAGTACTTTCTCCGTAGCTAAACTAAAATACTAGTAGAGATAAGCTAATACTACGCGTAGCTAAAGAGTCTACCGTAGTTATTAACCTTACTAATATTAAGTCCGATAATAATAAGCCCGACGAGAATAATATAGTAGATTCTATACGTAGTACGTCTAACGAGTAGCTATAATCTCCTACTAGAAAGAAGCCGGTCGTAATCCTTAATATAATAAAGGACGAGAAGGGTAACGTAGAGTAAGCGGACGGACCTAGGTAGCGAGCGTAATATAAAGAGCTATAAGTACGCGTATAATAGAAGGTTATCGGGCGTACGGAGACTAGGATAATTAAATAGATATAGTAAACTACGTTACTACGAGAATAGTTATTATAATATTATACTACTTTTACGGTATAGTCGAGGTTTCTAAATAGCGACTAAGAATCGTAACGTCTCTCTAGTATACTAGAATAGCGTTCTATAGCGGAAGTATAAAATCTAGATACGAATAGAGACTATAGTATAATTTAAGTACGGAACTCCTTAGTACGATGTAAATATTACGTAAGGTATATAGTATTACTACCGTATCTTTTATAGGATACGAGCGAATACTATATAGAAATATAGCGTCTTTATTAACTCGTCTTCCGGTACGCCGTTATTATAATCTAACTAAGATATATAGAGTAATGCGACGGAGACTCCTTAGTATCGCCTAATAGATATATAATAATCTATACTATATATAACTATACTAACGAAACTACTTTATTATAAAGAGCGACGCTATTAATCAGGGCTATATATAAATATTAAGAACTAAATCAGGCTTATTTTGGCCCGGTACTAAAAGATAGTAGTATATAATAGTAATTTTTATTTAATTAGTAAACGGAAATAGATTAAAGTATAAAATAACTAGGTAAATATAGTTACTACCCTACCAATATCGGCTACTATATATAGGAGATACTAAGAAGACTCCCTAAATAAAGATAGTAACTTTATTATTTAGACTATATATATATAATATTAAAAATAAGCGAAGCTAAGAATATAGTAATTCTTACTAATATAGCCCTTATATCGACTTTAATTTAGCCGGGTAAGTATTATATAATCGTTATCTATCCTACGCGTAGGTTAGGTAAGCTAGTAGCCCTATCTAACTCCTTAATATAGAACCTACTCTAGATCTACGCTAGTATATAGTCCGTACTTAATCTAGAGTATATCCTTATAACCTCTAACTCTATAATAATATTCTTATACTTTATATTATTCCGCTACGATCTAGCGTATATCTTTTCTTATATCTATCGATATCCTATAGTTAATAAGTTAATCTACTAAAATACTAAATTCTACGCCTCTATTACGGAGTAAACCGTAAAGGTAAAGTTGAACTTAAGATTACCTACCCTATACTACTAGGAGTCCGATCCGTATTACTCTTAGTATTACGCTAGCTCTAAAATTATCGTTAAAAATATTTACTCTCTCCGAAACTATCGTAGTTTATAGTATATTTATAATAGTACTATACATAGTTAACCCTTATTACCTTATCTACTACCTACCTAACCTCTATATTATACGGGAGACTCCTAGTATCTCTCCTCTAGTTATCGAACAATATAACTAATACCTAAACTATAGTATTCTACTATAGCTAATCCTAGAGGCCCCTACGCGGGATTTAGCTATACGATATAGCTACTACCCCCTAGTAGTACTACTACGCCGAATATCGACGACGCGTCGCGAAACCTATTATAGACGCTATTATCCTATCCGTTAACTCTACTAACGAATACGTATATTATAGACCGACCTATAAGTCCTATAAGTATTACTATTTAGTTTTACTAAAGAGATCCTAGATAGGGAGAATTCTAAAACCTAATTATATATTAACGACTAAGATATAGAGGACCGCCTTCGGGAAGTAGCTCTAGAAGACGAAGCTATTATCGCTATAGAAGATATAGCTAACTCTTTTAGATAGGAAGATAACTATACTACTAAATTCGACCCTAAAAAGAGTAGATATAGAACGGGTATTAGACGTTACTCTCTAAGCCTAGGTCCCCAAGGGATCGGGTCGGGTCTTAGGTACGACCCGCCGCGGGTAGAAATAGGGGGCGGGTTTTCGGGTCGGGGGCTTTAGACCCGCCAATCGAGGAAGTCGGGTTTTAAGTCATATGTTTTAATACTTAACCTAGGTATTATTAAGATCTAAATAGCTAGAATTATAGAGAAATACCTATTCTATAAGTCTATAAGGTTATATAATATAAAATACCTAGGTCGTCCGTAATTAATAAAACCGTACGAAAAGTCACGTTTTAGCTAAGAACCCGACCTATTAATCGGGGCGGGTTCTATCGAGGTCGGGGCGGGGGTCTATCCGACCCGATACCCCGACCCCTATCCCTAAGGGGTTAGGGGATCCGACCTTGGGACCCTATCTAAGCCGCTAAATATAATATACTAATAATAGCGAAGGGTATTTAGACGAAGCCGAAAATACTCGCGCCCTTCTATAGTATTACTTTAGAATACTTCTATATTTTAATAAATTCCTCTCTAATTATTAAGATAATAACCGAGCTAATCGCGGTTATTAATAGACATAAAAGCTAGGTAAGGTAGTAGAATCCGTCGTATATATAAATATCTTAGCTACCTATAATCGGCTCGAGGGGCCTAGAAAATTTATCCTAAGTCGAAAGTACGATAAGTATAAGCGTAGTCGCCCTTAGGGTCCGCTAGAGTACACGTAGTAGCGATCTAGAACCTATTATAATATACGTTCCGCGAGTCCGGCGGTATCTTCTATAGTAGAAAGTAGTCTAGTTTAATCGTAATAAACCGTATATAGTTCCTTATCTAGCGCGTAAAACATAGTACCGTTAGATATAGTATAGGTAACAACGATAAAAGGCGGTACGTAAAAGAGTAGAGTAAGCTATAGCCTTCTATAAGCCGCTATACGGGCGTTACGTAGGAGACTCCCTATATCTCCTAAGATATCGTATTATACTACTAACTATTTATAGAAGTCGAAGTATCTATAAGCTAATATAGAACTCGTTACTATTATAATAACCGATCTAAAGAACCGCCTCGCTCGCGAGGTAGGAACTAACGCCGCGAAAGTATAAAAGATACGTGACCGAGTTAGTTAAGGTCTACGTATACTCGTAACGTACTAGTACCGTATACGACGATAACGAAAGAAGAGGAAGTATTACCTAATAAAATATATAAACTCCTAGCGGTATACTACGATAGCGAGGAGAAGAGATAGGCTAGCCTTCTTATAGAACTCTAGAACCCGAGTTCTAAAAGACCCTCTCTACTATAAAGGGCGAGGTAGTAAAATCGCTAAAGATTAATAGAATAGGTTTATTAAAGTCTACTCAGTATCGGTAAGAATAACGATAAATTCGACGAACTCCTTAGACGGACCCTTACTAAGTACGTACTAGAACTAAAATCTAGCTTAACTTTTATCTATTATATAATAGAAGAGGACGTCGACTAGTTTCTCTAGGGCTAACTTATCGTAAATAGAAGGTAGTAAAAGCTTATGAGAGTAATAACGCGCCGGATAAAGACCTCTATTATTACTATACCTAGATTAGACGAAGCTTTTACTATACTTACTAGCGCCTTATATTCTAACTATAGTTTAGAGTAAGTTAAATCTAAGCGCCTATATAAGAGGAATATTATAGAAGTCGAGCCCGAGATTAGGCGGTACTTACGAATAACGATTTAGTCGCGGCGTAAGTAGAGAAGGAAGGTAGATATATCGCTAGAGTAATACTAAATACTTTAGGGGTACTAGAACCTTCTAGTATATAAGATATAAGATCTATAAACGACGTTAAATTAGTTACTAATATTCTTACTAACTTTACTTAGAAATACTTCTCGTTTATTAAGGCTTACCGGATCTTAAATAAGAACCCCGAATAGCCTATTCGATTACCTAGAATACGAACTAGCGGCTCCTATCTATTTTAGTTCTAGGTTTACGCCCTCGTCGCTATACGAAAACTCCTAGCGTAAGGAATTATTATAGACGTAATTCTAGCCGCCGTTATTAGCTTAGGTAAAACTATTACTATACTCGCTACGGTACTAACTATAAGTTACCCTTCGCCTTCCGTACTATACGATATTAGGGAGACTCCTTATAACTTCTAATAGAGACCGTACGAATACCTCTTACGCTAAGACCTCCCTTATAATAACTAAAACGAAGCCTATATCGTAACCCTTATAAATATAACGTTAGCTAACTAGTTATATAGGAATATTACGAAAAGTATCTTAGAATCTAGGCTATCTACGACTAATTCGCCGTAGACGGTAACGTCTACGCTAAAATATCTACTCTATAGAAAGAGGTCGCTAAACCAGCTAATTAAGATTCGGGTATCTTAGTAACTTAATAGTATAAAGAGGCCTATAAGCTCTTAGCTAGTTTTAAACTCGTTATCTATTATACCGATCGTAAGAAAGCGAACGTAATAGTAGCTATAGACGACGAGATAGTACGCTAGATTTTAAAATAGTAGACGTTATACGTATTAATACCGCCTTTACTCGAAATAGTAAGGATATAAATAATATCGTAAATATAGCGGCTAGGGATTATTTCTATCTAGTATTAGTTATTATAACGCCTTAGACTTAGATTATATAATACGGTCCTAGCGTACTCTAACGCGAACGTTAATCTTAGTATATAAACGAACTAAGTAGTAGTAAAATTAGTAATTTTACGTTTAAGTAGAAGACTAAAGCTAGCGACCTAGGCTTAACTACCGTAAAATTAATACTCTATAGGTCCGTAACCTAAGCGGCCTATTCGAAAATCTTATTATTAACGAAGCTTACTCTTACCGTAATATATATTTATAGACCGTTATTACCGCTTAGTAGGTCGGCGTAAAGTATAAATTTCTTATAACTACGACCCTATATACTATTCGACTCGGGACCTAGAAGGCTACCTTATATTATACTAGTCGGATAAAGCCCGTAAGTTAAATAATACCGCGCGGTTTAGGGATATAAAGATCGTACTAAGCGATAAAGGTTTAGACGTATAGAGCCTATACGACGATAATTACGTTAAAGTGTATATAGTAGACGGAGTACTAGATAGGGAGACTAGGCTTAGACTTACGACGTCGGCCGCGTATAAGAAATACGTACTCGATAAGCTATATATCTTACGCGTAGAGGCTACTATATCTCTAGTATTTAACGAAATTCTAGTTAGATATAACTATACCTTATTATACCGCCTAGTAACCTCGAGTACTCTATTAGTAAGAAATTACCGAAAGATAATATACTCTATAAAGGAAAAATTCCGTCCTAAGTAGGCTAAAGTCTTCTAAGTTTCGATATACGACGCTTATAAGCGTATTCGGATACCTCTTAATAGTAATAGGTTAGAAGCTAATTCCGGGGCGATAGGCGTAAATTTGACTACTTATCGATATTATACTACTAGTACGATATACCCCTACTATTACTAGTAGGAGTTCTAAGAACTATCTATACGCCCCTAAAGACGAGAAATCCTTACGGCGTCTAGAGACTAACTAAAATACGTTCTACGAGCGGGCGAGATAGTCGTAGCGGCGAGAGTAGTAGCATATATAGAAATAAAATTAAGTACTTACTAGATTCCCTCGGACTAAAATAGCCCGGTTACCTAAATATAAAAACTACGATTACGATCCCGATATAAATCTCTATCTAGGTAAGTAGCCCTATTATTACTCGGGCTATAGAAAGATACGAGGAGACTCTCTAGTTACTTAATTACTATATCCTACTCTACCCGTTACTAGGGGCTCCCCTATATCCCTCTTTACTATAGATTCTATATATACTAATATCGATAGGCCTAGAGATATTAATATTAAAGTTATAGCCTAAGTTCGAAATAGAATAGTCCTTCTAGAAGCTTAAAGGTAACGATTTCTTCGATACCCTCGAGGGACCTATCTAATTATCTTAATTAGCTAAAGAAATATTAGATAATATTCTAAATACTCCGCCTAGTAAGGGCTAATACTACGCTAATACCTAAAGTTAAGGGCGGGAAATTTACTAAAGGCGACTCTATAGGTAAATAACTAATCTTATCGCTCTAAAAGAAGATTCTACGTATACGGAATTAATAGGCTTATAGCTTTTAAAAACCTACCTATATTTATCCCTTAGTTTAATACTATCTTAGCTTAGGCCTTCGACTATTTTTAACGAGGCGAAAAGATATTACTTTAGACTAGGTTCTCTATATATTAGAGAATAGTCTACTATATCCTCGATAGCTAAACTAAGATTAGAATTATTCGACGCCTATCTTTCCCGCGCCGATCGACGCCCTAGTCGACCGCTTTAATAATATATATTATAGATAGATACCTAGTTCCTCTCTTATACTTTTAGTATAAGTAGGACGGGAGCTTAACCTTTACGTTAGTAGTATATATATAGCTATTATTAATAAAGTGTCCTAGGATTAGTAGTATCGGACGTTACTACGTTAGATAAATATACGACGTCTATATACGCCGAATTTTTATAGAGATTCTATAATAACTAGGTTTACGACCGTACTTTCGACTTTATTCCCGACCTAAAGACTAACCTAGACGCGAAGTAGTTCTACGAGATAATCCGTATATATCTATAAGTAGGAGAGAGAGTAACGAGGACGCTACTTAGCGTATTAAGCTTAAAATAGTTAGTATCTACTATAACCTAATAGTAAAAGGCTTCCGTAATTATCTTCGGTATATAACCTCCTTCCCTACCTAATTATACCGAGAAGAGACTCTTAACCTTTACTCCTAGCTAGTAGAGTAAAGGCGGTTACAGATAATCTAAAGGCGACTTAGAAGGTCCGTAACGCTACTAAAGATAAGTTTTACCGGCTTAGCGACCTACTCGTAGGCGTTATTCCGCCTAAATAGAAATCGATTAAGGAGACGAGGATCTATTACCTACTATTTAGCTTTCGTTCCGGTATAGGGCCTATCTAGTATATTATATACGCCTCTAGGTTAGGGTTTACTACTACTTCTAGCGTAAAATATTTATACGTCGCGAGTTAAAGAATACTAAAACTCTAATTATTCTAATATTACTATCTCTATCGTTAGTCGCTCCTTAATATAGTTTATCCTACTCTTATCCTATATTATCCTTTATCTACTACGACCCCTTTCCGTACTTTACTACGTTTCTAAAGCTCGCGGTTATCTCCCTAGCTAAGGTCGCTTCTATCCTCGTAAACTAGTTACGAAAGTCCTATACTTATAATATCGTTACCTACTATCGTCTAATACTCTAGTTAGGGTAATATAAATATAATATTCCCTCCCTCTCTTAATATATTATACTCTCTCTAAGTTATTACGTATTTATATTCCCCATTGAAATCGTATATTCTTTCGCCTATCCTTACCGATCTATTACGAAAGTCCGAATACTACTAATACTACTACCCCTATTATTAAAGTTAAACTCCTAGATAATATAGAGTCTATTATAATTCTCTCCTCTCTATTTACTATATATTACGTAAGTTATCGCGTAAAAAGCCCTCTACCGCGAAATACCTTATCTATCTAGATATCCTCGCCTAGCTATTATAAAACTCGCCTCTAATACCTTTTAGCCGCCCTTATCCCTAATATCCTTACTAAATAACTATTAACTATTTATTATACCTATTAATAATAGTAGTAATATTATATATATATTAATAGAATATATAACTTTAATATCTCGACCCCTTATACCGTCTACTAGATACTTTCCTATATCTCGTAAATATATTACGAATCCCCTAATAATATACGTAGCCTTATATTTCTATATACCTATAATTAATAATAATTATTCTTACCCCCCTTAATACTAGATCTCGTTATAAAAGCTTTATTATACGCGACGTATAAAGCCTATTATAGAAAAAATCCTTACTACTACCGTCCTTATAAACCGGTTACGAAAATCCCCTCTTCTTATAAAATATCTTCTATCTATAATTTAGATACCTATAAATCCGTAGACGTATATAAACTATTACCTACGATATTACGTATAAATAGCTTAAATTAGTCCCCTTTCGCCCTTATCCTCGCTAAGATATTACGAAAGTCTAAAAACTAGTATTAAGTCGTATCCGTCCTCCTACTTCAGCTTATATCCGTACCGGGTTTTCCCTTCTATACTTATAATTTACCTCTCTAACCCTACGTACCTTTTCTACGAGTAATACGAGGAGTCTCTCTCGTAACCTCCTCTACCTCTAATAGCTAGAATAGGTAGACCTCCTACTAACCTAGATAGAGGGCTCTTTCCCTAAGTCTTAATAATAAAAATACTATACGAAGAAACGAAGTTAGCTTCTACTACCCCTATCTCTACTACCTAGGTACGTATCGATCTCGAAAAGGTAAACGCGAAAAGAGAAAATACTCTCCTACGAGCGAGCCGTAAACGGAAGAAAGAATAGTAAGTAGCTATTAACGTAGTAAGCCCTTAACGAAGAGATCGCTCGTCTCTAGTTATCTACGTAAATCTATCTAGTTACTATAGCTCCGTACCTAGATAGCTCGTACCTAGCTATAGAATAGTCTACTCCATACTCTATATATCTCTACTAGAAACCGCTTATCCGTATAATTTTAAACTATCCGCGTTATTAGTAGGTCGCGATAAAGATATTAACCTAGACTTACTCTTACCGATTCTACCCTAGTAAAGCTACTAACTCTAGCTTCTATAGCCCTAAATAATACCTATCTACCGCTTACTCTATTAATATCAGCTACCTCCCTAATATCTAGCCGAAGTACAACTATCTACTTACTATTATTATATAGGGATTTAGTATAATTATTACTATAGCTATCCCCTACGTCCCCTACGCCCTTATATCTAAGTATTACCCTCCCGCCGTACGATCGATAAAGGTTAGCTACCCCTACTACTATTATCTATCCCGTCGACGAACTATTATTTAGCCTTAAAGACTATAATATACGAGCTACGCTCGATAATAGTCGACAGTATTACTAAAACCCCCTATATCGTAATAGAGTAATCCTCGCCCTTACCCTCCAACGTAGAGTAATTCTATCTAAAGGTCTCTAAGACTATTCCCCCTTACTAACGCCCTCTTTTCGTATTTTAGCTCCTCGTCTACTCTCCGGTTACTATATACTATCTATCTAGAGACCCTTAGCTTCTCTCGCTAGCCGCCGGATTCTAAAGTAGAGTAAGTAATATAAGAACGACCCGATAATAATAATATCGAAGTTAAAAGAATACTATAACCCTAGGCGGTTCGCGTAATAGATTCTTATAAGGACCCGCTCCTCAACGAAGTCGTTATTAACCTAATTCTCTAAGTAATACGGGGCGATACGCTTATAGTAAGTTCGGCTATAGAAAGTTACTAAAGTCTCTCTCGTAACTCCCCTATAACTCTACCTCGACTAATACTAATAATATAGTATAATACCTATACTCGCCTAGAGTACCTATATCTTCTCTTACGAACTAAATTAATACTACTCTTCGTACTTCCTTATAAGACGAGTATACCCCTAATACTCCTTATAGTACCCGCTAACTTCTTAGCTATAGTAGATAGGGAGGCCTATACGATATTAACTAGGTAATACTTCTTCGTAAAAAGCTAGTATATAAACGAATCGATTTTTACTAGAGCGACCTCCTTAACGCGGAATCGCCCGTCTATACTTTACCTAACTAATACGCGTATAAAATATCCTATTATTTTCCTTATAATATAGATAGTTTTATAGTACGTCTTACCTACTAGCCGGACTTAAAGAGGGTATAACTATTACCTATACGCCCTATTTTTCGCTACGTAGAAAGAGGACGCTAAGGCTACCTTCGGAGGTATTAAGATATAGAACTATAAATATTTCCGGTTTAGCTACGGCGCCGCCTCTAGAGGCTACGGCTTTAACGTCTACCTAATTTTCCCTAATCTACCGGTCTATAATAATATTCTCTACTAATACCGAGTTTATATAATAGCTAGACGCTATTCTTATCCCCGCTCTTACTATTACTATCTTAGACGATATTATATAGTACTACCTAGATAATAGGTAAAATATATTCGCCTACGCTAAAGTTATAAAAGAGACGTTTAGAAGTTGATAATAAATGCGCTAAATATAAGATATCTATACCTAAGGACTATCTTACTAATCTCTAGTCCGAAATTCTTAAGCGCGTATAGAATTACGGCCGTAGGTTTAAAGAACCTATTCTCGTTATTATTAGGGTCCCTAAGGGGTCGGGGGATCCCCTAACCCCTTAGGGGTAGAGGAGGTTAGGGGGGGTATTCGGGTCGGGTATAGGGGTCCCTAGGACCCCCCGCCCCGACCCTCCCCCTAATAGAACCCGCCCTAATTAATAGGGTCGGGTTCTTAGTAAACGTGATTTTTTCGTACGGTTTTATTAATTACGGACGACCTATAGGTATTTTATATTATATAACCTTATAGACTTATAGAAGGTATTTCTCTATAATTCTAGCTATTTAGATCTTAATAATACCTAGGTTAAGTATTAAAATATATAACTTAAAAACCCGACTTCCTAATTAGCGGGTCGGGGTAAAAGCTCCCCGATAAACCCGCCCCCTCTTTCTACCCCCCGGCGGGTTAGGGGTACCCTAAAACCCGACCCGACCTAACCCCTTAGGGACCCTAGTCGTTATAGCCTATAGTATTAAGCTCCTTAATAAGTCGTCTACTTAGCTACTTACGCCGTAGGGGGCCGCGCGAAACTTTATATACTAACTTACTACCTACTTTAACTATAAGTACTTCGATAAATACGATACCTAGGTTAACTTAGTATACGAATATATTACTATATAAGAAACGTCTAACTCCTAGCCGATTATACTACTATATAAGAAAGAATATTTAATAGCCTAGGCCGCGACCTTCGACGTTAACGTCGACCCGAAAGTATTAGAAGGCTTACTTAAAATAGACCTATACTATATCGCGGGCGCTACTAATCTAGAGAATATCATATTTATTACTAAGGCGAGTAACCTCTATAAGCGGAAACTCGCTTATAGAAAGGCGTATAATATTATTAAAGAGGTATTCTCGTCTTCTATATTAAAGAACTACCTTCTATTAGGGTCCCTAAGAGGTTAGGTCGGGTCGGGTTTTAGGGGTACCCCCCCGACCCGCCGTAGGGGGGGTAGAAATAGAGGGGGGACGGGTTTTCGGGTCGGGGGGAGCTTTTACCCCCGACCCGCTAATCGGGGGGAAGTCGGGTTTTTTAAGTTATATATTTTAATACTTAACCTAGGTATTATTAAGATCTAAATAGCTAGAATTATAGAGAAATACCTATTCTATAAGTCTATAAGGTTATATAATATAAAATACTAATAGGTCGTCCGTAATTAATAAAACCGTACGAAAAAGTTACGTTTTTTAGCTAAGAACCCGACCCTATTAATCGGGGCGGGTTCTATCGGGGGGAGGGTCGGGGCGGGAGGTCCTAGGGACCCCTATACCCGACCCGAATACCCCCCCCGACCCTCTCTACCCCTAAGGGGTCGGGGGATCCTCCGACCCCTTAGGGACCCTACCTTCTATTCGCTAACTCCAACCTTCTCGCCGTCGGGTTAAGCGATACTCTTATTAAATAGTTCTATAAGCTTAGTAGTAAATTTTCTATATCCCTAATCGAATTCTATAAGCGTTAACTCGAAATTATAATAAATACTAAATACTATATTTAGACTAGAGTTAGGCCGAAAATATACGCTACCCGGATAGAGTTTCGTATAATACTAGCCCTACTCGAAAAGCTCGCCGACCTCCCGTATAATATCTCCCTACCCCGCTCCTATATCCCGTACTAATCTATATACTAGACTATAGCCTATTTAAGCCGAATCGTATCCGTCCTATAATATCCTAAACCCTATACCTATACCGGACGATATAATCTATTAGAGCTACTTTATACTCGAGTCTAAGAACTTTATAGACTTCTACTACGCCTAGATTAATAAGATCCTCGTACTTCTAGAGATCCTCGTTACCTCTACGTATAATAATAAGAAGAACGAAAAAGAGAAGAAAGCTAATTATTAAAAGCGTCTTAAAACTACTACTAAGTAAATATAAATCGAACTTACCTAAGTACCTATCGTCGCGACCTATATTTATATCCTCTAATTCCTATTTAATAGGGACTCCTATAAGTATTACCGGCTTTTTCGCCGCTAATAGTAATTAAAACGTAAGTACTCTACTACGAAGAGGTATATCGCGAGGAATCGGATAGTAGACTTATCTAATACCGGGTCTAACGACGACCTTAATATTGTACCGCTATTAGACTAGGACGAATTAAATAACGATTCCGAAACCGAGCTAGACTTAGGCGACGAGGTAGACCGTATTAACGCGTTAAAAGTAACGAGGAAGACGACTAATCTAATAATAGAGTCGTTATTAGTCTTAATATAGAGAGATTATCTTAAAGAACGGAAGTATATAGCTTCCTAACCGCCTAATATACTAGGATTCTAGTATCCCTTACTTCCGTTGTCCTCTATTTTCTCGTATCGTATTTAACGCTACTAGTAGTTTTAGTAGTACCCTTAAAGGTAGTATAGGGACTATATCCTATATAAGCTCGAAGAATAATCTCGATCTTACTATTACTAACCTACTTACGTCCGTAGTATATTACTTTTAAATAGACTCTCTTAGAGAAAGAGTTATATAAGATATATACTAGTATTACGGTTACTAAATACGCCGCCTAGCTCTATACTAATATCTACGAATACTATATTAGCGATAAAGTCTAGGCGAAAAAGGACCTTACCTAGTTAAGAGAAAGACCCCTTACTATCGACTAAATTTAGGATATAAAGTATAAAGCTCTAGATAAATAGTACCGCTAATCGATAGACGATAAACGGAATAGTATATACGGTATCTATTCTTCTCTTATATCCCTTATAATTAGTTACTAGAACGCCGAGGAGTTAATCTACTAATAATCCGTATTAGTACGGTCTAACCGAAATAAGGATATATACTATACCGATAGACTCTAGGTTAACCGCGTATTTAGTCTCTTTAATTAGACTAGAGACGGTACTAAGTTTACTAACCCCTTTAAGCGTCGTATCGGTAAACCCCTAACTATATAATCCTAGGATTCTACTAGTTAGAGAGATTATATAAAGTTACTCTACCGACTTATTAATAAATACCTTAGTCTCGAATACGCGAACTATTTTATTAACTACTCTATCTACTAGCTCGCCCTAAAATATATCCTTATTATATCTAACTACGAAAGAGAAAAACTCTTCGTCTTCGCTAGAGAGTAACTAAATTCCCTAAATAACTAGGCTAAACGAATTAAGTTCCTTACGCCCGTCTTTAAGATAGACTAGTACCTACGACGGTTACTACTAGACCTTACTCCCTACTATATTTACTTCCCTATTATAGCTATCTTTACCGATCTAAAATATAGTACTATCTATAGCGACCTCGACTTTAGCGATAAATCCTACGTATATCGTAACGCTAAGCTCGTACTAAATACCCTCTATACTACTACTAGAGTTCGTTTCGATTAAACCGCTAATAAAAGAATAGATAATATTTTTACGATTATAACCGGAAAGACCTAGGTTAATAAAATCGTTAATCGAGAGTACCGATTAACGACTATAAAGAAGGTTTACGCGGAAGCTAAATCTTCCCTTAAATAGTAATTCTAGTTATAGAAATTCTAATCGTAGTTATCCCTACTATAGTAATCCTTAACTAGATACTATCTACCTACTAATAAGTAATACGAGGGAGACTCCCTTATAATACTCTTTTACCGAACCCTAAATATTACCCTCTTACTAACCGATTCTCTAGATAGATCCGTTATACGTATAAGAGTAGTATAGGGAGATCTAAAGCGATTAAGGTACTTATAACCGACCGCGTAACTATTTATTAGAGGAACCTTAATATAAATAACGAGTACCGCTATATAATAAGGCGTAGAGTTAAATACTAGTCGTATAGCGAAGCCCGATACTCTATAACCTATTTAAAAGTTAGCCCTTAGTAAATATTAGTATTAATAAAGTAAGAAATTAGTCCTCTCTAGCTAAGTAGAGCCTATAACGCGTGAACCCTATCGTATATATTAGTATTAGTACTCGAAGTAATATCTAACTATAATCGTATATTCTTAAGAACTTTACTATCGTTTCTATAGTACTACTATTCCTATATATATAACTTCTATAATAGGTACGACGAGACCCGTTATCGCGCGAAACCTACGTCGTATTATATCTTCTATACTAGCGCTTATATTTCTTCGCTATATAAAGTAGAGCTACTAACTCTTATCCTACTAAGGAATCTACCCCTTCCTAATATAACTATCGTCTATCTATACTACTATATATTATTAATTTACTATTACCGCCCCGCGGCCTAATAATATCGTATTATATAAGACTACTATATACGAACCCGCGTTAAAGATTATAATTAAAATAATCCCGTTATATATATACTACTATCGTAGAAATCTACCCTTAACTACCGCTATTACTACTATCTAACTATTCGTACCCGGATAAAAACAACGCCGCCTACCTAAGACGTATTAGATTACTATATATTTAGATAATAATCTTCTAACTCTTTACGTCGGATTACTCCTCCTACCCTTATCCCTCTATATAGTTACTACTCTAAATCGGCTCTCTATAGCGAACTCTAAGCGATTTATAACGCGTCCCCGTACTCCTATAATATCGTCGTACAACGAGTCGCTTATACTATATAGTAGTATAACTATAGATACTATATTATATCGGGTATATATCCTACTAATAGTATCCTTAACTACGAGAAAGAGCCTAAATATATCGTCTACCGCCTATACTATAGTCCCGATCAACCCGCAGCTATCCTATCGTAAATAACCTATAAATTATAAGTTATTAATAGATATTCTATATCCGCGTATTAATAGACTAGTAGAAAGTATATATTAAAAAACGGTAAGAGTATACTACCGTCGTAAATTTATATAGACTATCTACCTATTCCTATACCCTCTATACCGGAGCCCTTATAAACCGAAAGTTAACGTAAATACTAAGAGCGATACGAAACGGACTCCCTATTAATATATTCGCTTTATATAAGAGTATAATATAATAGCTTATTATCTTATTACCCCGGATACTACTATATACGTTATAGCCCCTTTAAGTATTTAATTAATAACCTTTCCTATATAGTCGTATATTAACGTATTAACTACTAAGTAACTCGTATCTTTATATAATCCTCTATAAACTTAAAGTTACTTTATACTAAGGACTAACCCGGACGACTAACTTAGGTACTTTCTCTATATTATCCGACTTAGATAGTACTCTACTCCCCTCCCTCCCTCCCCTTCCCCCTACTAGGCGTATAAAGCTATAACCCTCCTATAACTACCGCTTAAACTTAATAATAACCTAAGGTAGCTATACCTCCTACTAGTAAGTCCCCCCCCTCTCTCCTATAAAGAGAAACCTTACTACGTCGGGAGTTTTAAACGTATCTATTAAGGCCTAACTCCTCGCTATATATTAAAGTATATTATCCGGATCTTAGCTAATATTACCTATATCTCGCTAATACGAAAGTAGATAACTCCCTACCTATAATAACTACTCCCTATATCCGCTACGCTTTCGCTAGGTCTAATACTTCTAATCTACTTAAATATAATTAGTTCGGTAGACGCGGCCTTAGGTAGACCGGATTCTTCCTAGTTTTAAAGAATACTAATTAACTTCTTACGCCCGACGACGCTTAGTCCGTATCCCTTTCTACTCTACTAGGAACCGGCGAAACGAATAACGTAAACTTAGAGGCGAAATACTTCGTAATAAGATAGGGACCAACTCTACCTAAGGTCGTTAAGCGTTATATTTTCGAAAATACTATTACTATCCTAGATCTTCTTAAGTACTAAACTACTAGACTAGATAATTACTTATACTACCGGTTTTTTATACCCGTTAAGAAATAGATATTTGTCCTAGTCGTACCGGAAGATCTATAGTTTCTAGGTATAACCCCCTCTCTAGGAGTAGGTACCTACGGCTTTATTATCTAAAGGATAAGGAAATTAGTCGTTTACTAGGGGCTATTTCGTTACTAGCTCTAGGCGTTTACTAAGAAATAACTCTAAGAAATAGCCGTCGACTTCGGCTACGTAGATACCGTTAAGAGAGAAACTTAGAGTAAGAATAAAATAATATCCTAGCTCTTCCGCGCTTTAAAGGATACCCGAGATCTAATAGAAAGCGAAGATAAATACGTACGATACGCCGCCCGAAGGAAACTAAGTCGTAGAGGATCTTAAACTATATTAGTAGAATATATAGTACGGCGGATATAGGATATTAGTCTAACGGGAGCGGGGGAAGCTAAATTATAGAATAGTCTTAAAAAGAATAGCTAATTAGAGGATACTTATTAATAGACTATAATAAAAATTAGTACGAAATACGCTCGGTATAAAAATAGCGGTACGGTACTTAAGGTAATAGGTTTAGATACTACTTATAGAAATTTAATATTAAGTATAACCTAAGGAAATTAATATAGGAGATATTCCGAGGATTCCTATATAAAATATAGAATTATATACTCTATATAGTAGATATTTATATCTAATAAACTAATATTTCTTTCTCCCTTAAGTCGATATAAGTATATAGTATCCTTAGGTACTTATATATTAGCGCTTACTCCGATAATACGTATTTAGAGTCTAACTTATAAAGTATTCCCGAATTCTCTACCTCGAACCGTTAGGGGAATATATATATATATATATCCTCCTCGCTAGAGTACCTAGTTTCCGCCGAAGTACTCCTAGTTTATTAGACTATAAATTTCTACGCCCTATAAACTTCCTACTACGAATAGGAAGTACTATACGTTCTAGACTACTCTATACCCGATATTTATAAATATTATTAAAGGAGCTAGCCGTAGTTATAGGAGAGAAGCCGAGCTATAGAACTAAGTACTAGGTATAAGTAGCCTACGAACTTATTAGAGCGATATAAGGGAGTCTCTCTCGTACCTTTCTATACCCTAATATACCGCCGCGTTCTACTAAGTAGTAGATACTACGTTCGAACTATTACGTATAACTTCTTACGTCCTTACGCTATATACTACTCTCTATATACTCTAAGAGCCGCTTCGAAGTATATTTTCTCTAAAACCCGGGCGCCGTAAAGAAGTTTTTAGTATTACTAAAGAAAGGTTAGGCTCTACTTATATAATCGCCCTTTATCGATAACTTTCGAAATTTAGTCGGATACTACTAGTACTTAACGACCTACTCGATCGTATATATTCCCTTAATAGAATAACTATACGCCCTACCTACGACGATATATAAATAACTCCTACGATCGTACTACGACGTAACTTTATTCCCGCGATTCCTATATCTTAGGTCCCCTAGTCCTTATATTACTACTATTTAAGTTACGTTATAATACTACTACGTTAAGCGGGTTATAGGACTATACTATACGCTAACGTCTAGGTTATAGTATTAACTTTTACTACCTAAACCGGGTTATAGCCTCGCTTTCTATATTAAAGAACTAGGTTAGTACTTCTATAACCTATTAGATAATATACCGCTAGGTATTACGCCCTACTAAAAGGGTACCGATTAGACCTACTTTAGGGCTAAGATCTATATTAATATATAGCCCGGGCGCTATATATATCTATAAGTACCTTACTACCTCGACTATATTACTATATAACTAATTAAATATAATAATAAACCGAGGTAGTACTACCTTTAACCGGTAAGTTTATACCTAGGTTAAGAAACCTTTCTAAGTTAGGAGCCTAAATTATACTACCCTAACCTACGCCCCCCCCTATATATTAACCTATATTATCCGGATAATATCCCGCTAATACTAAAGTAGCTAATTTCCTACCTACTATAACTAGCCTCCGTATCCGCTACGCCTTCGCCGGGCCGCTTACTCCCGATCTACTTAAATATAAATAGTTTAGCCTACTCGGCTTTAGGTAGACCTAATTCTTCCTAGTTCTTAAGAATACTAACTAACTTATTACGCTAGTAGACGCCGAATCCTTATTCCTAGTTACTCTTCTAGGAACTAGTCTATCCGAAGATATAAATAAGGCGGCGGAGTAGTTCGTTAAGAAATAGGGAGAATCTATACCTAATATTACTATACGCTATACTTTTAAAAATACCGCTATTCCTAACCTTCTTAACTATTAATCTATTAGAGATCTAGATACCCCGTTCTAACGAACTTTTATAGTCGTCTAGAAATAGATATTCGTTATCGTCGTACCGGAAGATCTATTATACGCTAGTATAATTCCTCCCCCGGGAGTAGATATATCTAGTATCTACGTCGAAAAGATAAAGAGATTCGTCGTTTACTAGTTAGATATTCGTCGTTAACTCTAGTCCTTTACTAAGAAATAGCTCTAAGAGATAAGCGTTACCTTTAACTATATAGATACTATTACGGGAGGTATCTAGAGTAAAGACTAAATAATACTATATATTTTCCGTTCGTTAAAGACTACCGGAGATCCTACGTATAGTAAAGAAGAAGCTAAATAATATTACGTATCTTTTAGTACGAAGCGTTAAGGATCTTAAAGTATATAAAGGGAGTATATAGTACGGCGGGCACGGAATATCGGATAAAGTATATTTAGGGGAGTAGTATCGTAGAACGTCTTTAAGACGAAGTATTAAAACGAGGATTATCTTCGCTATATAGAGAGAAAAGTTTTAGTATTAAGCCTACTCGGTATAGACGTAGCGGTAAAGTAATTAAGGCTATAAGGCTCGACGAGGCTTAGAGAAGTATATATACTATACTAAGCCTATTATAAAAGCTCTAATTAGGTTAGGAGATAGTTAGAAGACTCCCCTATACGATCTAAAACTATATACTATATATAGTAGAGGCTTCTACCTAATAAAATCAATGTTTCTCTTATCTTAAGTCGATCGTATTACGTAGAAACCTCGGATATTTACCTATATATAGCTATACCGATAATACGTATCTAAAAATCAATACCTAATATATTTATAATTTCCTAAGATCGAAAAGTTAGATAGATAACTAAATATACTCTCTAGTAAAGTATTAAACTAACGCCGACATTCTACTCGGTTAATTAGATTCTAAATTACTACGATTTATATATATCCCCGTACGAAGATAACCTACCTTACGTCCTTATACCCTTCTATATAAGATCTTTAATAATACTAAGATAGAAGCTAGTTATAACTATAGGAGACGATACTAGTAATATAATTAAGTACTAAATATAAGTAGGTAATAACCCTCTAGGTAGATGTAAGGGAGTCTCCCCTATAACCCCTCTCCTATACTATAATAATAGCGCCGACCGTCTTATTATAAAAATCGCGTTCGATTTTTATCTATAAATCTTTATTATACCCGTTATCTATAGCTATCTACATCTTCTTTTAAAAGCCGTCCGAAAGTATATACTATATAAAATACGTTCGAATTAGGTAGCTACGTATAGCGTACCCTAAAAACGCTAAAGTCGTACTTTAACTACCGTATTCTATCGAAATCTATCTAGATATAACCCGGTACTACCGATCCGCTACTCTTTCTATATCCCTTTTAATAAAATAATTATACGTACCGTCTATAGTACTACGTAAAAGACTTCCGCGACCGTAGTAAGATATAACTTTATTCTCGGCCTATTATCGCGTAGTAAATAGCGCGCCCGAACTCTTACGTATAAGATCTTACTTATTTACGTAATTAGTAGCGTTCTACAACCTTGTACTAGAGCCGCCTATAATTATATTCTATCTAAATACGAGCGTACCGGGTAGATAAGTATAGCTTACCTAAAGAAAGGCTAGGCTATACTTTTAATAATCGTATTAGATCGAAATGTCCGGATATTAAATCGTATATAACTATATAGATTCGTAATCTCTCCTATATATTCTATTCTACGAAAGAATATATTATATAATAATCGAGAAAAGGCTTCTATAACCGTACCTAGCTATAGCTTCCTTATTAATTTTTATATCTCTTATTACCCCGCTTCTATATTTTAGCCCCTAGTTCTAGGATCGTATAACCCGGTCGTTTTAGCTAGGTTATAGCTTTATATCTAGTACCGACGGCTAGGTTATAGTACTAACTCCTACTATTATACCTAGGTTACCGCCTTACTTCTAGCGCTTAAGAACTAGATTAGTCCTTCTACCTATCTAATAACTCTTAGTAACGTCGTACGCCCTACTATAACTCTACTAACTAGATCTACGCTAGTACTTAGATCTATACTAATATAGAATCCGGGCGCTATATATATCTATAAGTAGACTACTACCTCGGCTCTATTATTATATATCTAATTAAATTCTACTAAACTCTACCCTATAACTCGGAGTAGATATCTACTATTAATACCTCTTAAGTAAGTAATAAGTCGAGAACTAGTTCTAGTTCTAAGGGAGTCTAAATCGTATCTCTCTTATAGTACCCGTAATAACTTCTTTATCGCGCGGTAGATAGAACCGATATACTCTCTTCTAAGATATCTTACTAATACTTTATCTATAGATAGTCCCTACTAGATCCTAGTCTAGAATAGCTCTAGAGATAGCTACGGCTCTACGAGTCTTTAAGCGAGTATTAGTAATCTATAATATTATAGATTACGAGGGAGACTCTCTAGTATCCCCCTTTAGTTCTTTCGTTTATATACTACCTAATCTAATATATCTTAGCTTTACTACCTTAACTTATACCGAGATCTTCTATACGCGTAACGGCGTAATAGAGGAAGAAGAAGCCCGTACTACTAAAACTAGTTAATATATTATATAAATCGATACTAGTAAAGACGACCCTATTATTCCTACTTTTATAAAAGAATCTAGATAGTATATAGCTCTCGCCGCTACTATAATAGAACTATATACTAAGATCGCGCCCGCCGAATACCCTAGTATACCTAATACGCTATACGTAGCGTAGTACTTACCTAATAAGTTCTTATCTCGATCTACTATATAGGCCGTATAATTCTTATCTACTAAATCCTTCTATAGACCTACTATATAGCCCGTATAATACCCTCCCGCCGAATCTTCTAGCCGACCCAATACCTAGCCTATATAATAGACGACTAATATAGGCCCTCCTAGTCTATACTAATAACGGCTCGTTATAGAGGCGAATACGCTTACTATAAAAAATTAGAAACTTTACGCCGCGACCGGCGCGCGCGTATAGACTAGAACTAAGACGTCCCTAATTAAGAACCTAACTATAAACGAGATAAAAGACTTCTTAAATAGATACTCGTAGTTCTTTATAGCGAAAGACGACTACGCCGACCTAATCGTTACTATCTATAAGTTTATATTAGCGTATCTAGCTAAATCTCGACTTAGATTCCGAGCCTTAAGCTCTACTAAAGTATTTACTTATTCTAATTCTTCTTTAGTTACGTAAGTTATTAGCGCGTATAATAGTATTAGCTACGTAGCCGGCTATAATAACTCTACTTATTATTCGTCTAGAGCGAAGACTAAGAAGCCTAAAATAGAGATAGACTCCGATACCCGCCCTTATAAATCGAATAAGCCTAATAAGCGCCGAGATAATCTCGTAGGGTATAACTCGGACTAAGCTAAGAAAAACGAACGTCTTAACTAGGCCTACCCCGTTAAGAGGATAAAGTATATACCCTAGTAGAATAACGTCGTATTTACTAGATATAGCTAGTAGAATTAGTATCGTAATAGTAGATACGTCTAGTATTAAAATCGTCGTTTAGAATCCGTTAATATATCCGAACCGGATTATTATTCTTATCCTAATTAGCTAGACTAGGTCGATATATCCGCTAAGTAGGCCTAATACGGTTCTAAACGTATTATTCGCGCGACCGGCCTACCTAGAGCCTACTAGTAAAATTACTATTAGAGAGAGCCTCGACGTCGCTAGACGTAAAGTCTATAATAGATATTTTAGGTATAGCTAGAGCCCTTCTCGATACTTACCTAGTATCTATATAGATAGTAAGAATATAGGTAGACTATAGTCCTAAGAATACTAGAACTATATTAGACCGCTACCTAAGGTAAATAGATACTAACGAGATATTTTTAAATAGCTATAGAGGCTAATACGAAAACCCTTATAAATAGTCTTAATAGTTATATATATCGAGATATATATTGGTAGGGATAGTTTAGATAGTTATATCGGCTAAAATTAAGATCGATAGAAATATATTAAGCCGGCGTATCTACCGAGGTAGAGAAGACCTATATTATAACTTATATAAAGGTACGCCTAATATAAATTATTATACTAGCGACTACTTTTTAGAATAGCTTAATATATAGCGATAAATAATTTCTATTAACTTTCTCTACTATACCTTTAGTTATAAGTATTTCGAGGGAGTCTCCCCGGTATTACCCTATCCGTCCTAATAGTACAATATATCTAATTATCCCGGAAGGCTACTTTAACGATACTATAAATACTCTCTTTCTAATATAATAAAAATATAAACTACCTATTCCCTAAGTTTCTTTTTATCTATAGCTATATAGAGTAAAGCGAAAGAGCCTCCTATCGCTCGTCCTATAAGGTATATACGGCGTAGAAACCGCGGAATACTAGCGTATAACCCTATATTCCGCCCTATCGGAATCTATTTAACCTCTATATTAGGTACGGGCCGTACCGACTAGACCTACTATATACCTAGTCCGTATATATAGACTCTATACCTATTATTATTACTATCGCCCCCTCTCTATATTACTCTTCTCTTACTACGAGAGTTAATACAACCCGATATTAGAAGATCTTTTCGTAACCCTTAGTACGTTTTATATACCTCTATATAACCCTAAATACTAACGGCAAATATTAGGGTATCTATAGATAATTAAGATAGTACTAAATAAGGTAGGGCCGGTAGGTTATCCGTACTAGAAGTATTTACGCCCTATCTAATATACGTAGGAGTCTCCTCCGTATATCTCTACGTTACTATTATAACCTTTTCTAGTTTACCCTACCTACCAACTATATACGAATTATCGTTAGAAGACGAGGCTAAGGAGTTCTAGACTAATATTAAAAACGAAGTAATAGAAATCTACCTACGTATCGATTAGGATAGCTAGCGCGGACCTCTTTCCCGCTTTAATAAAAAATAACTACTTATAATATACGACGTCCTCTATATTTCTATCGACGGAAAACCCCCTAAAGGTCTAATAATAGGCGCTATCTAGGCGGATATATATACCCGTAGTCTAGCCTTAGATCTACGCTACGGAAAAGCGCTTAATATTATAAACGCCTATAATATATAATACGCTACCGTTAGTAAACCCGTCGTCGCTAGAGCCGATAAGTCGTCCGACTACTAGGATTTAAACGACCTAGAAGGGGGGGAGTACTTTAGCGTTTAGCGATTAGCTAGGGGTTAATCGGTATATATTAACCCTATAAGAATACTATAGAGACTATTCCTATTATATAAAGGCTTGTTACCTAGAAGCTATCGGTATACTTCTTTATTTTAAGTCTATATCTATATATAAATCTAAACTAAAATACGGAGTCTATTCCGCGTAAGTATAGAGAGCCGTAAAATCTTACGTATTATAAGTCCGGTTCTATACGAGCTCCGATAGCCTTCTACTCCGATTACTAATACTAGGCTTCGGGTTTAAAAGAGTCGGAGCCTTATTATCGTAGTTATTATAGAGGGAATAGTAGAACCCGGTTTTATCTAAATAAAGTTTTAATAAATATTTAGGGATATAATCTCTAAGAATACTTAAATACGAAATTACCGGCGTAGCTATAAAACTATATAGAATATACCCGATTAGAAACTCGATTAATAAGACGCTAAAAAAATATAAAAGTACGTCTTTATTTATCGTTAAATAGCCCCTATATTATATATTTAAATAACGCTTCTATATATTAGCGTATATTCGTACCCCGTAGATTACTAATAAGTATTACCCTACTACCGCCCTCGTAAAATCTAAACGCTTAGCGATATTTATACTTAAGTAATATTATACTACTATATAGACCGAACGATAGAGACCTATATAGCCTTACGACGGAAAATATAACCTATAGATATATATCTATATTTAAATTATATAGAAATTTTTTCCTTAAGTTTATCTAGACCTAAGGTACGGGCTTTACTAAGATATTAACCTTAGCCGCCTATATTAATTCTTCGCTATAATAATAAATCGATAAACTTACTATTATATTTAATATAGGTCGTCTTTACTCTAATAGAAAGGGTATCTCTTCGTCCTCTATTCTATACGGCCGGTCTATCCCTACACTATCTCCTAATACGATCTTAGAAACTAATATAACTATAATAGTACTCCCCTAGTATAGTTAAAGACTATACTAGAATAAGTTATTAACTAGATCTATAAGCTCGCGAAGAAGGGCGCTACCCTATTATAGTATATATAATTAGATAATAGAGGAGTAGAGAAGAGAGTAGGAGACTAATAGCTAGTAGTAGAATCGGCGTCGTACTCTATAACTTCTACGGTATTACTTAGGTTAAGATTGTTACTAGTATTCTATTAATATAACCTAGCTTAGGAATAGACGGATATCGATCTAATCCTTAATATAATAATAGATATCCGATTCTATAGACGTCCTGTAGCCGCTAAGAAAGTCTTAGTTTAAGAGGTCGTCGTCGTTAGAAAAACGAAATTTTTTAAAAAATCTATTTCCTGCCCACGCGAGGCAGGAAACCAAATTCTAGTTTTATAAGTAGACTATTAAGAGGATAGGCTCCCGTAAAGAGGGAATCCTATAGGCGACCTATACCTACTAAGTAGGTTCTAGTATAAGAGGTCGTTACCGTCGGAAAGTAGGAATTTTTAAAAGAAATATTTCCTACCTACGCGAGGTAGGAAACGAAATTCTAAATTTTTTAGTTAACTACTTAGAGTTTAGGCTTCCGTAAAGAGAGAATCCTATTAGTAACCTATACCTACTAAGTAGGTCCTAATATAAGAGGCCGTCGTCGTCGGAAAGTAGGAAGTTCTAGAAAAAATATTTCCTACCTACGCGAGGTAGGAAACGAAATTCTAATTTTTTTAATTAACTACTTAGAGTTTAGGCTCCCGTAAAGAGAGAATCCTATTAGTAACCTATATCTACTAAGTAGGTCCCAATATAAGAGGTCGTCGTCGTCGGAAAGTAGGAAGTTCTAGAAAAAATATTTCCTACCTATACGAGGTAGGAAACTAAGTTTCGATAATTTAACTAAACTACTTAGAGATTAGGTTTCTATAAAGAGAGAATCCTATTAGTAACCTATACCTACTATATAGGTCCTAATATAAGAGGTCGTCGTCGTCGGAAAGTTAGAAATTCTAGAAAAAATATTTCCTACCTACGTAAGGTAGGAAACGAAATTCTAATTTTTTTAGTTAAATACTTAGAGTTTAGGCTTCCGTAAAGAGAGAATCCTATTAGTAACCTATACCTACTAAGTAGGTCCTAATATAAGAGGTCGTCGTCGTCGGAAAGTAGGAAGTTCTAGAAAAAATATTTCCTACCTACGCGAGGTAGGAAACGAAATTCTAATTTTTTTAATTAACTACTTAGAGTTTAGGCTCCCGTAAAGAGAGAATCCTATAAACGACCTATATCTACTAAGTAGGTCCTAGTATAAGAGGTCGTTACCGTCGGAAAGTAGAAATTTTTATAAGAAATATTTCCTACCTATACGAGGTAGGAAACTAAGTTTCGATAATTTAACTAAACTACTTAGAGGTTAGGTTTCTATAGACGAAGAGTTTAATAGACGACCTATACCCGCGAGGTAGGTCTTAGCTTAAGAGATTATTATTATCGATAATACGAAACTCTCGAATAATTATTTCCTAATTATACGAGGTAGGGAACTAAGTTTTAGTATTTAAACTAAGCTCCTTAGAGGATAAGTACCTATAGATAAATAGCCTAATAGACGATTAAGACTTACTAGCTATATCTTAGCTTAAGAGGTTAAGAGCTCGTCGTCGTTAAAGTAGATCTTTATAAAGAAATTACTTCCTACCTACGCGAGGTAGTAAATAAAATTCTATTACGTTAAATAAACTATCTAGAAGAATATTACGATATATATAGTATCCTATAGACGACTTATACCTACTAGAAAACTTTTAGCTTAAGAGGTCGTTATCGTTAGAAATTAAGTATTCTCGATAACTTTTTTCTACGTACGCGAGGTAGGAAATAGAACTTTTAAATCTTAATTAAACTACTATATAGAATATCGACTAGAATAGAGAGAGGATCGTATAGACGACTAATTCTTACTTAGGAAGTTCTAGCTTAAGAGGTTATCGTCCTTAAAGAGTATATATCTCTAAGGAAATATTCTACCCGACCTCGTTCCCTCGTATTATACTATAGCGACTTAATCCCTATTCTTCTATAGTAACCTAGACGATAGTAATCTTTTCTTCGCTTAACTTTATCTCGTCTATATATAGATATATAGTAGATATAAATTAGCTTTTTATAGAAATGTCTATTCCCCTAGATCGAAATTAAGTATATATAGGTAGGAGTTTTAATAGTACGTAGGCTTATCACGGAACTCAAAATATTCGCTTTTATTTAAGTATAGAAGAGATCCTAGTAGGTAGGTAGAAAGTTAAGTAGGTTAAGGTACTATATATACTCTATCTCGTTAATATTAAGTAGATATAAATTAGCTTTCTTAAAGAAATTTTTATTCCTCTAGATATAAATTAAGTATAGGTAGGTAGGAGTTTCGATAGCGCGTAGGCTTATTACGGAACTTAAGTTATTCGCTTTTATTTAAATATAGAAGAAATCTTAGTAGGTAGGGAGGAAGTAAAGTAGGTAGAGATATTCTATATATAATATTCCCTAGCGTATAAACGAATATATATTCCGTAGTATACTCCCTTCTAGGAGATAAATAGAATTATAATACCTACTATACGACTATAGTAGTAGGTAGCCGCTATACTCTATAGGTAGCTTATTCTTAATTATATATATAAGTAATACTTTATAAACCCTTATCCTTATCTTATACGCCTACTAATTATCGTTAGGTTCTTCCGGCCTACGTAATAGAAACTTTAAATTAGGCTAGACTATTAATCTAACGTCTAACCCTAAACTTAAGTCTAATCTAAGATTCTTAGGGTTAAACTACCTCCTACTTCGTATATTAGATTCCCTTCTACTCTATTTAGTTCTAATCTTTTCCTTATATCTTACTATTTAAATACCTCCTCTAACTACCCTATTATTCTCTAATTTCAATATTATCTTTATATCCGCTAAGACTAATATCCTTTTTTAGTACCTCTCTACTATATCTAGTAGCCGGACTAAGCCCTAATAGCCTATACCCCCGAAGACTATTAAACCTCTAACTATAGCTACTTACGACGGTAGCCCTAAGCTTCTCCCTACTTCTCTAGTAGTACCTTAAGAGATACGTAAGGGAGCTAATAATACTAAAAATAAAAAGAGGAAACTTAATAGAGAACTATCGTAACTAAGTTAGGCTTCTAGAATACTATCTATAACTATCGATAATAGTAGTCTCTAGTTCCTTTCCGCTTCT
This sequence comes from Venturia effusa, assembly GCA_007735645.1. Lineage (NCBI taxonomy): Eukaryota > Fungi > Ascomycota > Dothideomycetes > Venturiales > Venturiaceae > Venturia > Venturia effusa. The sequence goes on along the minus strand of CP042191.1, from coordinate 12,598 downwards.
ATACTAGTCCCTTAAGATACATTAAAGCGCGCTAGTAAGATTACGAAAAAAAAGATAAAATATAACCTAGAACGGCTAGAACTAAGTTATACTTCTAAATTACGTACTACCGCTACTAATAGTACTACTTTTAAACCCCCCCTAGCTTCTATACCAGCTTCTTATAAGGAACGTATTAGAGCTAAAAATAATAATAAAATAACGAAACCTATCTCTATATTACCGGTATTAAGCTAGGTTACTATACCTATATCGGAACTAATAGGCGAACTAAGTTAAGTTACCTAGATTATATTAGAACTAATACCGAAGTAAGCGAAGAGTAGAATAAGTAGAAATTTAAATAAAGATATTTACTTAGATCCTTCGCTAGATAATACTACTTCCCTAAAGTAATCTAATAGTAAATACGGGAAACAAGAGGAACTATTCGTACCTTATTTCTCTCCTACTAAACGAAAGGATACTATCGTAAGATTTACCCTTCCCTACTCTTCTCTATTACTACTTCTATATACTAAGAGTAATAGTTTCCCTTACTAGTCGAGAACCTTCGATTATTCGGACTTACCGCTTCCTAATCTTAACCTAGGGTAACTATTACTATAATTATCTTTCTATCTATTATTCTAATAATATTTAGCTATCTACTAAATAACGATTTCCTTCCGTATAAGTCGACGAGGATAACCTCCCTAATCTCTATAGTAACCTTCTTTTAATTCTAGATTCCTACCTCTAATAAGACGTTAGTAAGGTAAACGAGAGATTAGCCGATAAAAAACCTATATCGCCTAATTCCGTACGACTATAATACTAACTACCTTTCTCGAATTAATAACTCGGAACCTAGCTCGAGCCTAGAGAGGATACTTAGGAACCCGCTTATAAAAACTCTATATAGATATCCTTAGCTCTACTACGAAGCTTACCTCCCCTTCTAACCCTCCCTACTCGACTATCTCCTACTCTAACGCTATTAATACCCCTAATATCCTACTATTATAGACCCTATATTTCTAACTTAGATAACCCCGAGGAAAGAATAAGAACTAGAGATAAAGATTAATAGGAGGAAGTTAATCGAACCCGCGATATAGAAGGAATTAATAGTTAATCTATCCTAGATCCTAACGAGCTTATACGGAGGGAATAACTTTAGAAGGCCGTAGTTAAGATCGTTAATCTCTTCTCTATCGATTATCTCAACGGATACTTAAAATAGAAGTACCTAAAAGCTTAAAGAGAGTATTACGCTACCGTTACTACTAGCTACTACTCTATCTCGATAACCTATAAGTTTCTAAATACGTCCCCCCCGGTAAGAATAGACCGTATCGGTCTTAGTATACCTAGTTTTCCTAAAAACTCTAATATAACCCGCGAGACGTTTACTAGGGCGTAAGTACTCTAATAGATAATATAAGGTTCTTTACCCTAAGGTAAACTAGGTAAATAATACGTTTATCTTTATGTTAACTACTACCCTATATTATAGACCGAGGTTTAGTATAATCTTAATAGCTTTTATATCTAGTACTCTATACTTAAATCTATTAGATCTAACTAGTCTTAGTACCCTTCTAGATATAAGAGCCGGAATATTTAGATATTACTTTACTCTCTATTCGAGATCGAGGTAAAAGACGATACTAGATAAATATTTTAGGTAGATTAAGCGTAGTAATATAAATCCGGATTAATATTAACCTTCTTCGCTTAACTTATAGCTAGCCTCTAGGACTCGTAGCGATACTACCTATAGGTAGTATTTAGTCGGTATACGGATAGTATTCGGTTAGTATATAGATAGTAGGACTTAGTAGCGATACGATAGTTAGTATTCGGGGTTTAGTAGTTAATATTCAATATTCGAGGTTTAATAATAAGTATATACTAAAGGGAAAGGATAGTTCAATTTTAAATACCATTTATTCTAGTAGTAGTTGTTATTATTATATTTATACTACGGTTCCTAGGAGTAATAGGGGATCCTTCGGATCCCGTAACTATTCTATAGCTCCTAAATATATATCCCTACTATATCCTCTCCCCCGCCTACTAATACGTCGTTCTATAACGTATTTATAAATATACGAGCCGGGCCCTTAGGGAGGAGATAGTAAGCTATAAACTATAAAACTAAGAACGCTAGGATATAATAAAGTCCTTAAAATCAAAATTACTATATCCCTAAACTCTAAGTTAGTCTTCTTAAGCTAGCGCGGTACTTAAATATAAGCGCGCGCCTAAAATCTATATCTAGGCCGGGTCTAGATTCGTAGACTACTCCTCCTACTCCCTTAAATATACTTCCTATTCTTGCCTAAGGTTCTTAATAGTAGGAGTAATAGTTTCCTCCTCTTCTTCTCTAGTATCCTCCTTAATATACGTCTCTACCGGTCGCTCCCCAGTATAGGTATCCTTTATATATAAATAGTTAAAGAAGAAGTCCTTCCTATAGATCGTACGCTCTAACGCGACTATTTTCTTAAACTTCGCCCTAAAGGTATCTATAACTTCTCGCTCCTAGCGCTTAATCTCCCCGTCTCTATACTACTTATTATTAAGGAAGCGTATAGCTTTCTAGTTAGTAACTATAGAACTCTACTTTATCTACCTAATAAGAGCGGCTACAATATTCCCCTTAAGGCGGTACGGAATAGAGGCGTACTATAGCTAAGGGATTTAACTATAGTTAACGGAGTAGCCTAAAGGAGTCGAGGGCCTAGTAGCTATATCTCTATAGGCGGTAGATAGCGAATCCTATATTTCGCCCTCTACTATCTCTATAGTTTTATAGTTAAGTTTAATACTATAGAACTATAGTAGGTATATAATACGCTCCCTATAAGCCGGTCTATATATCCTATAAGGTTAAAGGCTATAAGTAATACGGATAGTTAGGTCGTTATATATAGTATTCGTCTAGTTAGTCTTAAAATACTTCGCGTCCTCTAGAGTCTAGTATAGCTTAGAAGTAATACTAGCTATATAGCTATCCTTAAGAGGAGCGCTCTAAGCTTCTATATACTATATCTAGTCCTTATATATATCTAGCTTATATATTCCTAGAATAATTATAGTATAGTCCTACTTATTCTTACCTAAGATAGTAAGACTACCTTAGATTACGTTAAGTCCCCTACTAGTTATAATAGCCTTATAAACGTTAGTATTAATATAGGCGAACTCTATATTCTAGCCCTTAATAGTATACTTAGTATAGTAGGGGTAGAAGATAAGCTAAAATCTACCGTTAGGCCGAGTAGTAACGTAAGTAGCCTAGTATACTAGAGATTACCGTATAATCTATTAGCCTAGACTATAGTATAAAGCCCGATTCTAGCCTAGATTATTACGTCTACGGATCTTACGCTAGTACTATAGGTATATAGTAGACTCTAACTAAACGAGTTCCTTAATAGTAGGACTCTTACCCTTATAGATCTTTATAATCTAGCTTATCTTATTAAGGTCCTCGAGTACAACTCGTAGCTCCTTATAAGGGACTCTCTAGTACTAAAACTCTTTCCCAGAGGTAATTTACCTATTCTTTTTCTACTAGACTATCTTTATATTTCTAAGTATATCCTTCCGAAGGTTATTCTACGCTAGCGTATTTAGGCGGTTAGCTAGCTTAGCTAGACGGGATCCGGCGAAGATATAGATCTTAAGCTTATTAGTTTTTATAGTAGGCCTCGCGCCCTTCTTAAACTAGATATAGATATTCCTACCTACTACGAAAGTAGCGGGAGAGTTATATAATACGAAGTCCCGAAGGCGCTCTAGTAGCTCGGTAGTAGTTCCCTAAGTAACTTAGAGCCCTATCTACCCTACGCCGAGTCTAGTATACTTTAAGTAGATATTTACTTTAAATAGTTAATTATTATTACTAAGCTAGACTACGTTTACGTTTAGGGCTTTAGTCTTAAGCTATTATAGGTAGATAGTCTTAGGTATCTTTCTCTCCTCCGCTAGCTTTATAAAGACCTTTCCCTTATTATCCTTCTCGTAGGTATAATCCTTACTAGTAGCTCTAGCTTTTCTTAGTCCCTAGACGTCCTAATCCTCTATAGTAGGAGGGCTACCTTTAGCGCTAATAGATACTTCCGAGTACTTAGGTATATCGGTAATTAACGCCTAGCTCTATAATATAACCGAGCTAGGCGAGACTACTAATCGACGTAAGCCGATAGTAGTAGGACTATCTATTAGGCGAGCTCGCGGTCTCCCTAGGCTTATTATATCTATAACTCCCTAACGAGTTATCTTAATAATAACTATAGGCGTAGTAATTACTAGTTATTAGCTAGAGTAGTCGCGAAGAGACCTATAATCCGACCGAGGCGATCCCGTCTATACTTTATTCTATACGTTCTATACGTCTATATATTCTTTCGTAACTAGGAGGATATATTAGGGATACTCTATAGTATAGTATCTCTCTCCGAGGCTCTCTTATTCCGCCTAGGTAACGGGATCTATATCTAGGTCGGGCCTAGATTCGATAGGAACTAGGTTCTTATTTACCTTAATTCTACCGATAACGGTTTAAATATCTTTAGTAGATAGGGCTAGAGTATTACGTACGCCTCCCCTAAGGTTACTAACTCGGATAAAGATCTATCGGCCTAGGAAGTAGAGTATATCCTTAAGAGAGTAATATAGCCTATATAGATTAAGGTACTACGCTAAGTTCTATAGTATATCGCGTCTATTAACTATAGTATCCTAAGGGCCTATAGGGTCCGCTCTACTTATATATACTAGCGGAGATAATCTATTATCTATTAGCTTATCTAAGATAGCTTTAGGCTAGAAGGGCCGTCTCTAGAGTAGCATTAGAATAGCTATATAGATTCTATTAATAGTAGAGTTCTTCTTATCGAGTATCTTCTTAGTATTATTAGTAGCTTTAGTAAGTTCCTTAAGCTTATTCTTATAGGCCTACGCGAAGGTAGTACGGCTACTTAGGCCCTACTATAAGTCCGAGTCGGACTCTATATATATAAAGAGATAGGTAGCTATTATCTCGGTATTCTCTATCTTCCTTCTCTAAATCTCGAATAGCTCCCTAATAACCTTACGCCTATCCTAAACGGGATAAAGTCTAAGCTCCGTAGTAATATCCTTAATTCTCTAACGCTAGCTATAGGTAGCGTAGTAGATAAAAGCTTCTAATAGAGTAAAATTACCTTAAGGGCTAGGTAGGTTATATATATTCGCTCCTACTAGTATTAAATTTATACTACTAAAATCTTATATCTATACTAACTAAGACTAGTTACCTAAGACGGGTCGTAAGGAGGAGCCCTATCCTATTTAGTTACTATCTAAGGCTAGTCGTAAATATACCTACTCTCTCTCTTACTCCCGTTTCTAGTACTTATTAGGCTCGCTAGGTTATATACGTCCTAATAATACTCCCGTTAGTTAAGGCGAGTCTATATTATCTACCCTAGTACGGCCGTCTTTATTAGCTTTATTCCTCCTAGCGTCGCGTACCGCCTTAACCTAGCGCGACTAATCGTCGTTATCGTCTATTATAACTATTACTTCTTAAAGTTATTATCCGATATATATCTATCCTAGTAGGCTAAGATATAGTTAAGGCTATCGAAAGTATCGAAGTTTTTAAGTTATAAAAGAATTAAAGGGCGCGGCGATACCCTTATTTATTAAAAAACCTTCGGCGAAACTTCGAGAGTATATAAGGCTACTCCCGTTTTTAATACGCGAGTATTTTACGTCCCTATTATTTAGCTTTATCTAGGTCGCCTTTAAATAGTCTAATTATAGAATAGATAATCTATAATCTTCTCTCCCCCACCCTATATACGTTACTCTATAATATATCTTTCTTCCCTAAAGTACCCCGAGTATCCTATTCTATATCTAGGTCGGGCCTAGAATTACTTAGCGCTTAGAAATATCTATTCCGAGAGCTCTAGGAACTCGAAGACTAACGTAAAAATAGAATTAGAAATAGAGTCGTATATTTAGGCTCCTCGCTATAAGTTAACTTTAAGTCTAGAGCCTAGAGCTTCTTCTAAGCTTCTTAAAAATCTAGTAGTCCGTAGGGTTAAAGCTAGCTAGTCGTAGAATTTAAACTATAGGTTATCTTTAATAGATCTTAGTATCTAGTTCTTTATCGTCTTGCTCCTCGTCCTCTACGTTTAGTTCCTCGTCTATAGAGATATCGCCTATATCGAGCTCTAGTATATCGATATCGTCTAGAGCCTTAGGCCCTAACTCTAGTAATATAATCTTAGCTCTTTAATAGAAGACTCTTATCCTATTACCTCTAATTAACCTATATATAGAAGTACCGTCTAGTTCTTCTAAGGTATAGCTTCTAATTAGTCTCTTCGTAGCTTTATCTATATAGGCTATAGAGATACGGTAGGGCCTAAGCTAGATAAAGTCTAGCTTTAAACTATAGTCCTTATTAATCTTAGTATTATATAGTAGGACGAGCTAATTAGCGACTAGATTTTCCCTTCGTATACGGACTTATCTTTACGACTCCTAATACTCGTTAGCTTTCTTACGTATACGCTACTATTTAGCTACTACCTTCTATAGGTTCCTATTTCTTTAGTCTAGTTACTTAGCTCGTAAGTATAGAAGTTAACTCGTAGTTTAGATAGAGGACTATAGTAAACTCTACTAGGATAGTATTCTTAATTTAATAGGTAGAATATATTCCTCTCCGAGTATTATCCTAGCGGGAGTTATCTCTATCGTCCTATTTACTATAGTCCTATCTACCTAGAGTATAGTAGGTAGTAGGGGCTTCTAAGATTTTCTATTACTATACGTAGCTCTCTTTAGTATATTAAGGAGTAACTAGTACTACCTCTTAATACTACCCTAGCCTTAAGAGTTATACGGCGAGATAGTAACCTTATATATATTATATAGTATTAAGAGAGTATCCGTAAACTTCTTATTTTTAGATCCCCTATTAAACTCTATCTTACTTATAACTCCCTAGCGATAGATTAGTTCCTTAAAAATAAAGTCGGTAATTTACTAGGATACTAGGTAGATCCTAAAGATACGTACTTTCGACTAGCTACTTAGCTCTTCTCTTATCTAGATAATCTATTTAAAGCCGTCCCTAGCCGGGAGTAAGGTATAATTAAGAGACTACCTTACTCCTAGAACTTTATTACGGATAACTATAGAGTTTAGGCCCTCTACTATATAGTTTCTATTACTTATTTAGTATTGTAGGTACTTCTTTATCTATTAGCTAACGTCCTTAAAGTAGCTATCCTAGTAGTACTACTACCTAACTAGGACTACGGTAGACTCCCTACTCTTATAACTATAAAAGTTATAAAGCGACTTAATAATAGCCTATCTTTCTATAGTATTATCTACTATACGTCTATAAGACTAGCCTCGCCTACCTCTCTTAAATAGTTATTTACGTAATATAAAGTATTCTAGGGCGGCTCTCTTTAGCGTAGTTAGTTCTTTTTCTTTTAGTCCTTTAGGATTACGTAAAGTTATAAGGTACTCTACTATCTAGTTATATTCCCTAGAGTAATTACCTCGTAGCCTATCCTATACTTCGCTATCTCGCTCTTAGTTAGGCTCTTCCTAAATAGTACTAGAAGCTTAGGAGTTATCTAAGTCTCCCGACGTATCTAGGCCGGGCCTAGATAAAGGTATTATTCTAAAGTATAAATCTAGTCTATATAGATATACGCGTAGGCCGCTATAATAGAGGGCGCCTAATCGACGGTCTATAAAGTCCTCTATATTAAACTCTAGCTCCTTAGGGACGTCCTTCTTAGATATGTCGCTATATTAGCGGGATAGGCTATCGGCTATAAGATTCTTCTTTCCTTCTATATACCTAATTTTAAAGTTCTATATCTAGATCTATACTAACTATTGCGTAACTAGTAATCTAGCTACGTCCGAGGATACTCTATTAAGCTAGTAGATTAGAGTCCGTATATCTATTTCGATAATAAACCTAGCTCCCTAAAGATATAGCCTTAGCTTCTTAAGGGAGTATAGTAGTACTTAGTATTCTAACTTTATAGCGTTATACTTACGCTTAGAGAGAGACTATATACTACTTTCGTACCGGTACGGTTGTCTCTTCTTATCTTTATCTATTTACTATAGGACGCTACCCTATTCTTCGCTAGAGACGTTAATTAATAGTATAAGGGAGCTAGTATCCTTATTATAATAGATAGGCTTTAGCGCGGGCGTACTTATAAGGGTATTCTAAAGAATAGTTATAGCCTCCTCCTATTTAGTTCCCTACTTAAAAGGGGTATCCTTTTTAAAGAGCGTAAAGATAGGCTTTAAGATAGTTACGAAGTTCTCGATCTATATACGGTAGTATATATAGACTCTAATAAACGCCCTAGCTAATTTTAGTAACCTTAGGGTCTTCTAGTTAATAATAGTAGCTATCTTATCCGCTACTAGATACCGGCCGTCTCTATTATAGTAGTATCCTACTATATTAACTCCTTCTATATATACGTTAAACTTTTCGCCCGAGATAGTCGCTCTAGTACGCTTAATATCTATAAGTAGGGTATCTAATTTTACTAGATACTTAAGGATAGCGCGATATACTCTACTTAGTACTAATATAGCTCTATCGTACGTTGTCCTAGAACTACTATAGAGGGTATCGTCTACGTATATGTTACTAGAATTAGCTTAGTAGAATATAATCTTCTTTATAACTCGATAGAACTAGGCTACTAAGTTCGTAGCCCCCTAGAGTAGCGTAGTTATCCTTAGGAGGCTAAAAGAAGACTAAAAGAATATTAGGTCCCTACTCTCTTATATAAGCTCTAGTTAGTTATATCTAGAGTAGAAATTAGTAAGAGAAATATATATATATCCCTCGAAGGAGTCTAAGAACTTATCTACTATCGAAGGAATATTAGCGTCTCTAATTATTACGGTATTAATATTAGTAGCGCTATTAATAAGCCTATACTTCCTATTTTTCTTCTAAACTAGAAACTAGGGGTTACGGTATAGTACGTAACTAGGCTCTAGTCTACTAGTAGATATCCTCTCCTAGAATATCTACTTAATCTTATTCCCTAAAGCCTTCGGAATATAGAAAGACTTAGCCTACTATAGGTTATAGTCTATAACTCGGATTACCTAAGGAGGGGTAACTTCTAGACGTATCTTTCTATATTTAGAGAAGTCCTATACTAGGGCCCTCTCTCTTCGGTATAGTATCTCCTTTATAGTAGATCTTTTATTAGTATTTAGGTTAGGGTTAATATATATCTCGGAGAACTATAAGTTAGTAAGCCTCTATTCTCTTAGGAATAGGGCGTACCTCTTTTTAAAGAACTTATCGAAATAGAAGTTAGATTCTAGGCTAATCTACTCCTTTATAATATACTCCCTCTAATTAATTCGGTCTCCTAGAGTCGACCTATCTTAAAGAGGAATATTTCTAGGTAATATCTTATTTACCTTCTTCTTATATATACCCGCTAGACTAGGCGTATTCGACTAAGGACCTCTCTCGGATATAAACCTAGAGGCTAGCGTATCTAGGTCGGGCCTAGATACGTTCTAGACCTACGGGATATACCGCTTAGATACTCCCGATCTAGGGCTTCGACTAATTATATAGCTAAATATAAAGTTTTTATATCTATTCTATATACTCTAGAGATACTTCTTTCGCGCTCGCTATCTAGCTATCTCGTTCCTTATCGTTAGAAGGTCGAGCTTAGTCGTCGTATAAACCTCCCTAGGAGCTTCGTCGGGTAAGCTCCGCTCTATATCTATATACTAAAAGTACTTAATAGTAGGGGCCGTCTCTTATTCTAGTAGGCCTATATTTAATACTAGTAAGTCTTTATAGGCCTAATTATAGGCGGACTCCTAGCTAGTTCCTAGAAGTCCGCCTCTCTATTTTCTAAGTTATCTAAGTTAGTCGGGTCCTTACTCTCGTCGGAGAAGATAGCCTTCTTAATTATATTCTATAGGCTTCTAGTATATAGGTATTCTATAGTTACGGCCTACTATCTAACGGTCGAAACCCTATCGCTAGAATATACCTTATAGTCTATAGTACTATCGGTACTAGCTAAGATAACTAGTCGACTACGTATCGAGAATAGCTAGCCTAGAATAAGCGCCTAGGCGCTATCTTTTAAGACTATAAAGATAATATTATAGTAATCGAAGCTTACCCTAGCTATATATACTATATAACTAGTCTACCTAGTAAGCGGAATCTTCCTTCTATCTATAACCTTTAACTTATTTATAATTAGCTTCTAGATCTTATTACTTAGGCTACTAATAGCTAGGCTATATTTCCGAGCTAGGTTCTTAGATATTATATTTACCTCTACTCTAGTATCGTAGAGACTTTTCGCCTCTACGTCTCTAATCCTTATAGAGACTATTAGGCTCTTCGTAGAGACCCTAGATCTACTATTTTCTTTATTAATACTAAGGACTATATCGGTAGTAATCTTATTTATCTTACTAACTAGATTAATACCTACGCCTACGACCGCTACCCTAGGGCCGCTACTAATAGTATTTATACCCCTAGGAGTAGTAGCTCGCTTAGTAGCCTTTCTCTTCCTCTATATAGCTCTCTTCTATTTGCGGCGCTCTATCTCTTCTATTTTAGGTCGGATATTCTCTACTAAGTCTTTAGATAGGGACTTATATAATATATCCCTAAAGACTAGTAGGTATATAATATAATCTTATATACTAATCTAGACCGTCTACCTAAGTAAGTCGCTAGCGAGCTATACCCTATCCTTTAACTTATCCGTCTTCGTAATATACTACCGTAAGGTTAGGGCCTTAGGCTTCTTAGTTAGTACTGTTCGTATTTACTATTATAACTAACTATATAATATACCCTATAAGTCGTCTATCTTATCTACGTTATCCTCTAGTTCTATATCTATAGTACTATTACTATTAGCTTATCCCTCTCGTCTAGTAAGGTAATCCTCTATAGCGTCGCGTAGTCTACTATATACTATATACTTTACGGCTAGAACCCTCTTCCCTACTTCTTTCTATACGCGTAAGGATAAAGGCCCGCTAGAAGCCGCCTCTTTTCTCTTTTCTTTATCTACTTTTCTAGGTATACCTCGAGTAGCGGCGGCGATATATATCGATAGGACGTAGCTCCTAATTCCCGTAAGACTAATATTACTTATAGCTATACTCTTATCTCTATATATAGAGCCGTCCGTTTACGAGTCGAGGCCCGAGTTATAGTCTAAGTCTAAGATTCTATCGAGGGCTAGGCCTAAGCTAAAGGAGTTAATACTAGATCTATATACGGTAACGTTCCTAAGCTAGGCCTAGATATATAGGCGCTCCGTCCTCCTCTTATATTACGCGATAATCTAAGGCGTATAATTAGAGGCGTCTAGAAAGTTAATAATCTAGCCGATTTTTATATCTAGATTATCCTAAGTACCCTAATACTACTAGCGAGGGGAGGCGTCTATATTCTAGAAGTAGATACCCTAAACGACGAGCGTAACGTAGTTTAGGTAGTTTCTTTCGTAGTAGCCTAGCTCTCTATAGCTCCTATATAATCTCTCCTAAGCCTAGCCTCCCTAGGCGTATCTAGGCTAGGCCTAGTTATATATATACGAAGGGCTAGACTAGTTAGTAGCCGCCTATACGCTATAGATATAGGGAGCCGGTCCGCGAGGCTAACTAGATATAAAACTAGGCCTAGTATACTAAGGCTATAAGTTTACCTAGCCTACCTAATTCTAATAGAAGGGGCTTACGGGGGTATAGAAGGTAGATTAGCGACCTAGACTATACCTAGAGTATTATTCTTTATATTATTAGCTATCTAGATACTAGCGAGCGCGAATTAGTATATATTCTTCCTAGCTATAACTATAATAGAGTCTTCGCTATACTAAATAGAGTAGCTAGTAATTTCTTTTAGAGTACCTAAGATCTTAAGCTATTCTAGAGCTTTAAGAATATCGAAGTAGAGCTTTAGCTTCCCTATACTAGGCTTCTTCTCCGCCTTCTTATTATTCCTCTTAGAGACTATCCGCTTAACTACCTTATTAAGACTAATACCTCTCCTACTATTAAGGGAGAAATACTCTATATTCTTATTCCCTATAACTATCCTCTCTACCTTAGTAATAATACGCCTAATATTAGAGTAGGTTAAGCGTACTCTTAGGTTAATATTAAGTAGGAGATTAAGCTAGTACCTAATATCCTTAGGTAGGCCCCCTAGAAAGATACGGCTCCCTACTAAGGTAGTAAGCTTATTAGCTCTATAGACTAGGGGCTAGAATATCTTAAACTCTTTAATAAAGCCTCTAGTATCTAACTTCCCTAAGGTACTCTAAGTAGTAAGCTCGTTTAGGTACGCTACTATCTCTTTACGCTAATAGTCGTTAAGTCCCTAGGGTTAGGGTTAGGGTTAGGGTTAGGGTTAGGGTTAGGGTTAGGGTTAGGGTTAGGGTTAGGGTTAGGGTTAGGGTTAGGGTTAGGGTTAGGGTTAGGGTTAGGGTTAGGGTTAGGGTTAGGGTTAGGGTTAGGGTTAGGGTTAGGGTTA